>CM061065.1:12733209-14071233 GCA_030762895.1 Sophora flavescens | reverse complement strand
GCTCGGCAAAATTCAACATCAACCTTACCACTAATTTAGGGATTGAGTCCATTAATCCTAAGTCGGGCTTATCGAAGATGATTTTCCCGTATTATACCTCGCATCATCAACTCAACATTATCAATATAGTCATGGCATCAACCATTCAACCAACACAATCAACAACATCAATTCAACAAACATGGCATCAACCAATCAACCAACATGTTCAACAACAACAACGATACATATATCATTATATCCCACGGAAACAATCACTCATAACTATAAACATATAATCATGGTATATTCCAAAGCAACCAATATATTATCATATAACATAGCCAAAGCTAACAATCATCAACATAACATCAGCGTTTCATATTAGCAAGAATAACGAACCATCAAGAACATACTATGAACATAGGCATGTAAATAATAATCAAACATGTTGTCATAACAAATTAAATCAACAAAGACCATATCATCAAACATAGAAAACCGGGCATTTTTTGGAACCCTCACCTCCACTACCAACGCCTATGTTATACACCACCCTCTCCCCATACCTCGATCAAGGTAGCTCCAACGGCATCCTAAACAAGAAATCCCCGGCCCCAAATCCACAAGTGGTTTACTATGGTACTAAGCCTTGCTGATCGTAAACACA
The DNA here is from genome assembly GCA_030762895.1 of Sophora flavescens. NCBI lineage: Eukaryota > Viridiplantae > Streptophyta > Magnoliopsida > Fabales > Fabaceae > Sophora > Sophora flavescens. The sequence goes on along the minus strand of CM061065.1, from coordinate 14,070,584 downwards.
AACAATCAATTTCTCAAACCAAAACGAAAGAAGAACAGGGAAAGGGCTTTACCTCTAAACCCAACACAGACGAAGTTTTCCAAACGACTTCCAAAAATCAAGAATCACAAGCTTGTGGAAACAAGGAAGATGGTTGCTTTGGTCGACTAGACGCACCGGCTGAGCGTAAAATAGGTTGATTCGTAACCCCGATTTCACGTCAACTTCATATGGACACCTGAAGACTGCCAGTGCCACCTCAGCACCGCAGTGTTCGACGAGCCACACTAGGACGGCTAAGCCTTTGAGCACGAGCAGGTTTCACCGTTGAAAGACGGGTGTTCAACTAAAAATCAAACACGCTTGACTTTAAGGACGCAGGTCACAATGAGCACGGGCGTGCTCACGTACTGTCAGTGGACTCAAGCCAAAATCCCACTAAGCCCATAGCCAACAATTCTAACTTAACAAAACAATTTAAGAAAAGACTAACGAAACTGTGGCGTCACCATCCCCTTAAAAATTCCCTCGTCCTCGAAATTTTTATCACCTAACCAAATTACCCAATCAGGCATACACCTGGTGAATCCACGGACTTGAGACTCCACCACCACGCGTCACAAGACTCCCACTCTTAAAACTGTCCACCAAGGTAGAAAGACTTGATCTCCATAACCAATTACTTGCTTACTATCAGCCCTTCCAACGAGCAATGCCGCGAAATCCTCAAGGATACATGATCGCCTTCCCGGAATTCCAACACCTCTTCCTTTTATTATGGTACTTCAGTGGCCTACTATGTACAACCTCATCTTTCTCCTCAACCAACCCGAATTTCCATATAGTTACTCCTTATATGGGTTTCCTCCCAGGGAACATATACACTAGTCACGTAGCTCAGGAGGTTCAAATTTGTAAGATCTATGGTTGCAAACTTAACACTCTGCCCATGGCCACTACGAGTCTACTTCTGCTGCTTACTCGATAGCTCAAACGACTACGCCACTAACCCGCCGACATAAAGTTTCACTACAAGAAAAAGGTTAACAATACGGATTTTTTTATGATTTGGCCACCCAAATCCGTTAATTATGTTTATGAACATGACAAGAGATTAATACAGTTCACGTTAAATTACAAGACTGCTTCCGCTTTTACGCGAAATGTTGGCGCCACTTAGGACCCGCGTGGCATGGCTGCTGCTAATGTGCAAATGCTTATTTGCAACGGCCATACAGCCATATGGACCCTACTTTGCGTATTTGCCATTCTCAATTTGACGGAACATATTTTTACTAGCAGCTGCCAAGCATTATTAAAAGGTCAAGCCGCTACTTCCAATAAGTCACTAACAGTTTTTTTCCTCCCCGCTGTCATCTTTCCCATTTTTCCTCCCTGGGCTGTTTTCCGGCCCATCCTGGCCCGGTTTTTTCCTCCCACCGCGCGATCGCCCAAGCACCACCGCCGCCGCGCCGCCTCTTCGTGCACTCCGCAGGGGTTATTCATATCATATGCTCTGGGCTACCTACCCGCCATCTTCTAGTCGAACACTTCGCTTGGCCGCTGCCGCGGCCGTGTATGCAGTTCCTCTCCCTCCGTGAAATCATCTTCCTCCCGCGAGCCGTAGACTTCAAGGTTGGTTTTCTTAATGTTTTATGGTTGTTGGGAGAAGAAGAGTAGAACCATTCTTATGTGCACCATGAGCTTGTTCTTTGAAGTGTGGTTCATGTTTGGTCTTTGGTGGTCTTGGCTGCATCGGCTTTTTGTTTGCATATGCCTGTTATTTGTTATTTCATTAGATTATAGTTTTTTTGGGGACAAAGGCTCAAATTCCTATTACAGTAGGTTAGGTATGTTTTTATGGAGTGACAGCCTGCGCCCCATTGTGTGGCTAAATTTGAAATAAAGCAGAACATTACTAGTCTACTATGCAACCTTTTCATGATTTCCGCAAGTGGTTCGCTTTTTTAATTGACTTTTCATGCTCCAAATATCTTGTAAATTGGAAATTGCAGAAATATAATGGTAGGCTTTGAAAAACCACATTGCTCCATATGCTGTGCAATGCTTGTAATAGAGTGCTCGTGTGTCCTCGTGTGTATCCTCAACAGTCAGTAATGGCTTTGTCCTCCTCGCTCCCTCAAGTCATCTATGAGCACGCCCGAGAGAAAATACCTGCCAAAATATTTCCACTTTATTTCAAAGTTGAAAATCATGTGAAATTCAATCCCAATTTTATTGAATTTAGTTTATATCTGCAAAACATTTTAAATTTTTCGGGAATTCGGAGTCCCCGTGGGGATCCGCAGAGACAGAGGTAGTATAAAATTCCCATGGCGGGGGCGGGGGAGAATCCTCCACCCTGTCCTTCGCTGCTTCTCCTTATGAAGCATAGAATTTCTTTATTGTATTCTTTTAGGGAAATATGATCAAATTTCAAGGATTTGTTTTAAGGAGGTTTGAACTTTGAATCAAGACTTATTCTCAAAAGATCAGGATTTTGTTAGCTTTATAAAAACTGATTCAGCTTAGATATTTAGAAGAGTGTTTCTTTTTTACAAGATACAAGTTATTGGAAACAAGCAATCTGTACTTGTATATGACACATAACCAACATCTATTTTCTGGTTTCAACATGTTAACAAAAGTAAACCATTATTTGTTTCTCTCTTTGTGCCGTTGTTGATGGTTGTTCCATCCAATGGCATTTAGATATCGTTATTTTTATAATCCATTCATTGAATCACCAAATGCTTTTAGGTTGGAATGCACGTCATAGGTGGTCGTGTTAGATTTCTTTGATATTAATCACTGAATCAGTGAGTAGTTTGAATCACAATCTCTTCTTTTGTCGAATGGACCATGAATTTTCTTTATGGTTTTTGTGTATTTTTGCAAGGTTATGGTTATCAATATTATATTAAATGATCCTTATATCTTTTTGTTCACTTTACTACATCCATTAAGTGTTTCAAGTTTCAAGTTTCTTGCCTATATTATATTAAATGATTTTATCTCTTGTAATGTTGTTTATGTTTGTTTCAAGCATGTTAGGATATTATAAATTATCTTTATAATAAAGATTTATTTTCAGTTGAGTTGATCGTCGGTAAAAACCTTAGTTACTCGCTTAATGTGCAACATTTTAGAGCACGTACCGTTGTATGTCATCAGGGTCTTGATATTGACCTCGAGTTGTCCAAGGACAGCCTGAGAAAAAATTTCTTTACTAGGATGATAGCTATTCATTAATTCTTATGTGATATATCCGATGAAAATTTGGTTTGACGATACCATTTGCTCTTTGGGTACATACTTGATTGTGATATCTCACCCTGTCAAGTCATGACTTGGAGACCAATGGGAAATATCACGAAATTTCACGACATGAGACATGAGAAGTGATGAGTAACTATTATACTAGTGTTGAAAAAGGTTTTTCTTGAACGGGATAGCTATACCAAATAAAGAAATGGAGCAGTTTCAAGGAGTTTGTCCAAAATAGTTTCTTTAATATTAGATTTTATTTTGTATGATGTATGTACTCTACAAACAATTTGCTTTTATTTATGAATTTCATTTATTGTTTAAAATTATTATTCATTTATCATAATATAGTCTAAATTATAATTAATATAAAAAAATAACTAATGTTTATATTATTTTTGAATTTTATATTAAATATTAAATAATTAATTAAAAATAATTATATTTTAAATAATTAATTAATAAAAAAATTAGTTAATTAAATTATTTAGTTTTATAAAATATGTTGCAATGATGGCTAAGTATGCCGTCAACATTTCTATAATTTACTTACATTGCAAGTCGTCGCTTAATTTCTCATAATTTGCTACTCGCTTGCCGTCACTAATTAGCTTACTTGGCCATTTACAAAACCGCTGAATCAAGTTTGCGCATGCACCCAACATGTGACGGATTTCGTCGCCGTAACTGGCCGAAACATGTGTTTTGGCGACGGATTTGCCGCTTGCAACGCCTTTCGCCCTCGCTAAATTCATTTTTTCTTGTAGTGGCTCATAACAATTATCGTTGCTTCGCCACCATGACGAGTAATCGGGGTGATCCCTCCTCCTACCCGTCTAAAGACAAGAACTCAAGCAATAAGAATTCCATGAGTCAATCTCTCTACTAGTGGTCTCCGCTGTGGCTCGAGTAACTATGTCCGCGCAACATAATTGCTCCTCTCGCTCTCTATTAAAGATCCTTCATACAAGAACCACCAAACCACTCATCTATTTGTCTTTAATGCCCTTCCTATTAGCAACTAATCATCTAATCCTTACTCAACGACTGCAATTTACCCCGAAGGCTTTTGTGTTCCATCTTGGCGTTTCCTGACAAAACGAGGCATACACAAACCCTGGCCACATCCTTTTCATCCTAGGCCACCAAAACATCCTCTAAGGTCCCGAGCTACATCTTAGTGGCACCGGGTACACATTCAAACCACTCCTATGTCCTTCCTCAAGGATCAACTTCTAAGCTTAAAAACATCCGTATGCACACCCTATCCCTAAACCTCGTGACTCCATCACTCCATTCTTGAAACTAAGGTCTCTATCCCGAGTAAGCAATCCTCACCGATCTAAGAGAAACTCATCTAACTTCTTGACCTCTCTAATCTGATCCATCAAGTTGTTGGAACCTTCAAGGTTCCAAGCCTAATATTCTGGGTAAACTCACAAGTTAGACTAACGCCTCTAAACTCCTCAATCGATCAATTTCCTTAACCATCAAAGAGAGATACGGTGGCTTTCCCTACTTAAGGCATCGCCACCACATTGGCCTTTCCCGGTGATAGGTCACCAAGTCATAATACTTAAGAAATCCATCCACCTACGTTGCCTCATATTCAACTCCTTTTGATCAAAGAGATACCTCAAACTCTTTGTGATCACTAAAACCTCAAACCTCGCTCCATACAGTAATGCCTCCGATTTTAAAGGCAAATACCACATCCCCCAACTCTAGGTCATGGGTGGGGTAGTTCTTCTCACGTGGTTTCAACCGCCTAGAGGCATAAGCAACTACCTTACCATTCCGCATCAACACACCACCTAACCCTTGCATTGAAGCATCGCAAAGAACTACGAAGGGTTCACTAGGATCCGGCAAAACTAACACTGTGCTTATGCCAACCTATCCTAAGTGGTTTGGAAACCCTCTTCACACTCGAGTCACACACAAACAACTGTCCCTCTTGGTGAGACAGTTAAGGATAAAGCTGCCTTAGAGAAACCTTCTATAAACCGCCTATAGAACCCGACTAACCTCAGAAAATCCACATCTCGGCCACCGACTCGGCGCTTCCCACCTGAGCATCGTTCTACCTTAGATGGGTCTCACCGCTATGCCACCCTTAGAGATGACATGTCCTAAGAAGCTCACTTCTCTAACCGTAACTCACACTTCGACAACTTAGATTACAACCGGCTTCCTTAAGGGTCCAGTAAGACAACCCTCATGTGTTCCTCATGATCCTTCTTGCTCTTGGAGTACACTAAGATGTCATCTATAAACACCACCACAAACTTATCCAAGTAAGGGTGAAAGGTCTTGTTCAAGTAGTCCATGAAGACCGCAGAGCATTGGCCACACCAAATGGCATAACCAAGTACTCATAGTGACCATATCGCGTTCTAAACGCTGTCTTGGATGTCCTCAGACTTAACCCGAACTGATGGTACCCCGACCTCGGATCTATCTTTGAAAAGACGCAGCGCCATCAACCGGGTCCATAAGATCATCAATCCTAGGGAGGGGATACCGATTCCTTATGGTCACCTTGTTGATTTGTTGGTAGTCGACACACAACCTCATACTACCATCCTCTTCTTTACCAACAACACAAGTGCTCCCACTGAGACACACTAGGCCTAATGAACTGCTTCTTCATCGTGTCCTCCAACCGTTCCTTCAACTTAGCAAGCTCTAGAGGAGACATTCTATAGGGTACTATGGATATTGGCCCGGTGCTGCACTAAGTCTATACTAAACTCAACATCTCTCTCTAGGGATAAGTTATAAACATCCCCCGGACACTTCAGAAACTCCCTTTACAACAGCACGCGCGACATCAAGAGGGCTGCTCTCTACTTACAGGAAGCTAACATCATGTATACTTGGGCTTCGCCTCGCATCGAAGCTTGAACTTGGCTGGTAGAGAGAAGGTCGGGATTCTTAGACTCCGTTGGAGTTCCAAAATCAAGGATTTATCAAAACAGTTTAGAAGGACGTGGTTGGAAGATAATCAGTCCCTGACGAGAATAACATCAAGCGACTTTTAAAAGGTAAGCGCACAAGATCAGCCGTGAAAGTTCTTACTATCAAATGATAATAGAACGGCCTTCCTAAACACAAGAAGCACTCGCGGCTTCATGGATCGCTCAAGACAAACCACCAAATGCAGTAAGTCAAGTCAAAGCAAAGCTATAGGTACTTAGTACCACGTAACATTGCCTATATAAATATATACAATTCAAACATGAGAACATAACAGACTCACGATCGACTTCATACCACGTCCGGACAGTGGTCGAATCGCTCGATACCACTAAATGTGACACCCAACTAACCACATGTTCTAAAGTTTAAAAGATAAAGATAAAACCTAAAACATACGTCCTTAATAAAAAGGTTCATGGGTAGAAAGGTCCCACAAGAACTAGTTTTCAACGTAGAAATTAAAACATGTTTAAAACAACTAAAACATAACAGAGATAAAAAACATAACCCAACCCCGATGTCATATACAGAGCTGGTATAACCATTCCGGAATAAAATCCTCTTAATACAATTGAAACTAACAAACTAACCGAAAGGGGAAAACCCTAACTATGAGTGGGGGCTCCTTAGAGTCACTCCTTTTCCCGATCGCTTGCCATTCTCTATAAGGTGTCGATCGAGCCAAACAAACAAACAAACAACGGGAGTAAGAATCATGTAAACATATACGACATGGAGATAGGAAGTAAGGTAAAACATACAAAGATGACAAAGATAACATACACCAAGATACATATCAACATACATCATCAACAACAACAAGTATGCTAGGCGATGCAATGCAACACTACTCCGTTACTCCATCTATGAATGTGGATCCAACTAACTCGAGATGAACGACTTCTGGAGTTAAATATCCACATTGAGAAAACGACTCAATGCTCGGAGAATCTACTCTCGGATAGCCAACGATCAAACCAACGGATGCCTCATCACGGGGCACACGAAGAATCTACTCCTACACAGTGGATGGCAAGATCGCTGCATTTCAGACGACCTCCCTATGTCGAACATCCCCAACAACAACAATTCCAATGCTCTATGCAAATAGTACAACAATAAACAAACAATGGGCAACCGCCACCTCATTTGCTTCAACGGAATCAACCGAAGGCTTCAACGGAATAGACAAAGAGGAATCTACCGCAAACCTTTAACTAGTGGCATCTACCACAAGCGGAATCTACCACAAAACCTTAAACCAAATGGAACCGACCGCAATGATTCTACCGCAACACCTTAGACCCAACCCGGTCAAGATCCCGTTGGAGCAAACCCTGGCTACCAAGGTACAAAATCAACAAAGACCTTAGACCCAAACCGCAGGTCAAGGCTACCTTGGCCAAAAAGCACCAAGGTACAACTCGTTAACGTAGCGGTAATCCAACGACTACCGCCTTCACCATCTTTATTAACCTTTAATTAAGTTATCTAGTCTTCAACATTGATTAACTAAGTCATCATCGTCATTGGGGAATATTGGGGTTAAAAATCCCTACTTAAGCCCTTAATCTCAGGTTCTGTCCAAAGGGGTCAGCACGATCATTCTTAACCCCAGCACGGGTGTGCTGCCACTTAAGTGGAGCACGGCCGTGCTTACCGCTGAGCAAGGTCGTGCTCAGCCTGCACGGCCGTGCTCCTCTCGTTGTACGTCCGCCCCCACGCGTCGTCACTTTACAGAATTTAAACTGAGAGCACGGGCGGGCTCCCTGTTCAGCACGGGTGTGCTCAATGCATAACAGTACTGTTTTGGGCAGAATTCAACATCAACCTTTTTACCAATTAATTTAGGGATTAAGTCCATTAATCCTAAGTCAGTTATCAGCATGATTTTTCATATTATAACCCGGTATCATCAACTCAACATTATCATCACAGCCATGGCATCAACCATTCAACCAACGTAATCAACAACATCAATTCAACATTATGGCATCAACCAATCAACCAACATGTTCAACAACAACAACGATACATATATCATTATATCCCATGTAAAACAATCACTCATAGCTATAAACATATAATCATGGTATTCCAACAACCAACATGTTATCATATTACATAACCAAAGCCAACAATCATCAACATAACATCATTTTCATATTAGCAAGAATAACTTAACCATCAAGAACATACTATGAACATAGGCATGTTAAACAATAATCAAACATGTTGTCATAACAAATTAAATCAACAAGTTAATCATATCATCAAACATAGCAAATCGAGGTTATGGGAACCCATTTACCTTACACTACCCCCAATGCCTATGATATACACTATCATAACAGCCTCATCATCAAAACAACAACATTATCATGGCATACATCACATCAATAACATCATACATACACAGGCATACTATCATCAATTGAAAGCATATCATCATGAGCAGATAACACCATACAATAACATATAACAATAGTTAGACAATTAGCATGCAAAACGGGTCATGGGTTAACCTCATCTTACGCTACCCCATAGCCTACATGTTTATACTAGCTAGGGGTGGCAAACAGATGGATTTGATGGATTTTGATTCAGATTATAATGGATCGGACAAAAATAATCCATCAATCCATTTCGATGCATTAAAAATGTATTAAAAAATCCAATCCATCCATGACCCATTTAATAAAAAAAAATCATCCAACCCATCCATTAGTCACTTTTATATGGATGGATATCCCACCTTATCCATTTAAAAATATATTATACATTCAAATTTTAGTTTTTAGCAATTTTTACAAACTAAATATATTCTCTCTCTAAAATTTTAAGGACTTTTTTGCAAAACAGAATTTGAAGGATCTTAATTAAACCAATTGTAGTTAAACCTTGAACATTTTTTACTATCCAAAACATTTGGTTCGAAAAATCCAGATTAACACTTTGATTCATAAATAAGCACCCATATTTAATTATTCAAATATCGTAACAAATCAAACAATCAAGAATTCAATTCATGAGCTCATAACAAATGCGCACCGACAAGCAACCCCTGTAAATTTCATCGGTTGGAAATATAGTTAGACCTGTAATCCTCCAAATTATATCAAAACAGATCATACTATGGGATTCACATTCAATATAGCTGGTTCAGGTTCACGTCACTTGATTTGAGCGCAGAGGATGGGACTTCATGGCCATGGGTGTGGGTTTGGGGTTTAGGTAGTCAGAGTCGAATGGCTGGAAACTGGAAAGGGTAGAGGCGGGGTGTATGGATGGAACTGGGTGTAAAATGAGATGGAAAAAAATTGGAATGGATAATAAGTGATTCACTTTTTATTTTATGTTTGGTCCAGTGGATTAAGAAAAATATTGGATGGATCATTAACCATCCATTGATAAAAACAATCCAACCCAATCCAATCCATTTAGATTTTTTAAAATTATTGGATGGATTTTATTATGGATGGACCGGATGGATAATTGGTCACAGGATCCTTTTCGCACCAATTAATACTAGACCTTCTCCCCATACCTAGTATGAAGATTTCCAAAACGATAACGTTTGCAAACTAGACACATTTCCTCGAGCGGCTCGATGAGTTCCTCAAGCCTTGGCCAAACAATAAGAGAAGAGAACAACCAATTAGTCCCCAATACAAAAGAAGGGCAAAGGCACTAGTGCAATAAGTGCTTTTTACGTCAGTTAAAATTGATTTTATACGTCAGAATATTGTTTGATGTAAATACAGCTGACGTTAATAGTTAATATTTTAACGCCGGTTGTTTAAACAATCGACGTTAAATATAAAACTATTAACGCGCTTCTTTAACACAATCGACGCAATATTGTTCAAACTAACGCCACTTGTGTTAAAGAACCGACGTTAAAGGTTTTATTTTTAACGCCGCTTCTTAATACAACCGACGTTAATAGTGTATCAGATATTTTATAAAATACTATTAACGCCCTTTTTTTTGATACAACCGACGTTAATAGATTTTTTTTTAATTCAGTTTTAAGATATCACTCCCTAAGCTATCCCCCGCATTCAAGAAATATCCCAAAGAATACAATATCACACACATTACAAAATTGCAAACACTACCCTTAAATTTCAATATTAACAATAAGAAAAGAAATATACAAAGGAACAATGGGGGACTTAAAACCAAAACCCATGTATAGGAAAAACATAACTATCTACAAGTATATATATATAAATTTTAGTCTCTAATGTCTAAAAACAAAACTACCAATCTAAGGAATATATATATATATATATATATATATATATATATATATATACATGTTATTAATTAGTTTCTAAAGTCTAACAAAAAAAACTATTCATCTAAGTATCATGGAGGTATCTTGTCAATTCCTTTTTCAGCCGCATACTTGAAGAAGAATTCAGCTAAGCGCATCCTCAAGTCTCTCAAGTCATCTTCTTGAAGAGGCGATTGGTCGTTAAATGCCTACACACGCTCAAATAATAACAATAACATTAACGCAAGTCATCTTCAAAACTATAATATTTAATTTATGAAGTTGTTTAATTATTACCTTATTCCATCCATCCCTAATAGATGTGGAGACTATGTTCAAGATATGAAGCATCACATAATAGCCGCACGACCACCCGACAAAGTTGAAATCGAGACTACAAACAAAATTAATTTCAACGTCGGTTGAATATACATATCAATTAGTAATTATAATATTAATTATTTGATAAATAAACTACCAAACCTTGAGGATGGTCCATTCAGGATTTGCTTTAGCCTTAGAAGTCATACTTCTCCTGTTGGCGCAACTTATGCTACTCGCCTTCGGCGCTTATCATAAAACAAATAATCATGTCAATTAACAAATTCATATATCATGTGTGTAATAAACTAAAAACAACTGATATTAAAACTTAAATTAAATTTAAGATTAGTTACTTGCCTATTTACAGCTTGCACCACCTCCTGTGGTGGCTGTTGGTGGAGAGAGCATAAGAATATGACAGTATGTCTAGACGGGTGAAGTACGAACAACTGTCAATGGTATTTCATACAATAGGGAGCCAGATATAACTCTTTCTGTTTTCCTCCCAACAAGTTCCCTATGTATTTACTAAATGCATCGCCAGCAAAGAATTCGGGCACAAGGATTGACGGATCTAAGAAGCCGTAAACTGGTGCAACGCCGTTATCAAGCTGAAGACGATGGACATACCTAAGATACGAAAAGGTGTGGATGTTAATTACATTATATATATATATATATATATATATATTGAAATTAAAATAAATTATTAAATGGAAAATTACCAAAAATAAATTAGTTATAAAATTAAAATTAACTTACGTGCACCGTAGACTCAAAACAAAGTCTTGGCCATCCGTGACGTTATTTCGCAGCGTGTCTCGAGATCTTCACCACATAAGGAAAATATCCTCTCGTTGATTTGGGGCGTGCCACCCATCCGTCGTGCTCCAATGTACATTCAAAAATATCAAACGCATAATCCTCACCAAGTGAGAACAAACGAGTGACAGGTGACAAATACACCGATGTCGACTTGGCCTTCAATTTAGGAAAAATAAAATAGATAAGTTGTTGATAATTAAAAAAACACAAGTAATTATTTGACTAATTTGGACATTAATAATGAATACATACATTTGTTAACATTTCGAGCTCACGCCGTTTGAAGTCCAACTCAAGCTCATATCTTTTCATTTCCAACTCATGGCGTTGGACTTCAAACTCCCGCCTCCCTAGCCGCCAACTCATCGTCCTCCACATGTGCCCTACTATAACTCTCTTTTGTGCTCACATGTGAAGGGTTGGCATGCCCCGCGGTGTCCTCGGGATAAACCGACGGAGGAAAGCTCTCGGCAAGCGCCGCTTGAATTCGGGCTGGATATTAAGCTTTGCATCGATGTGTTGTAATAGCAGGGGTTGGACATGAGCCTGAGTAATGTCATCCAAAATTGATGCTTCATCAACCACCCACTTTCGGAAGCAGACTTGCCATAATATTCTTTGATGGTCACGCTCCCGAGAACACCGATAACCCGACCAGGATGGTCTTTCTTGCCTAGAGCAGCCATCAAGACGCCCCGCCGCCCGGAAGGGACGAATGAGCCCTCGGGAAGAATTGTGCTTTAAGATCCACCTACAATGAAAAAAATGTAAAAACGCAAGTGAAAAGTGTTAAAAATATCTATACAAATATCAATTGAAATGAAGTTAATTATTTACTTACAATCTTATCTCGCCACTTCACGAAAGTGGCATCAACTTTAAAAGATCCCGTCTTTGTCATGCGGCCGGCTAACCAGACATCCTTGCGGTCGATGTCCGACGGAGGACTTGATGGTGTGCCCTCAGGCACCTCTCCTCTTTCAATCCTAGCAGAGTACTCTTCCTGCTTCACCCTCAGCCTATCCGTCATCATCTCCTTGATCCGAGTCTGGTACCCACCCTGAGACATGGTGTGGCGGTGGACGTTCTTCGCCCGATTCTGNCGATCCTTATCTGCCTTAGCCTATTCAAACAATAACACATAATTAAATACAGTTAAATGATCTATAAGAAGCATACAAAATTAACTTAATCAACCTACCTGAAATTCTCCATCCTGTCGACTCCTAGCAAACATATCCCAAGTATCCTGATCAATCCAGGGATAATCCGAGAACATTTTATCAAGCCACTTCTTCCCAGATACATAGTACCTGGTAAGATCATGCTTGAACCCATTCCAACGCTTTGATGCCATTTTCATACATTTATGACGAAGATCCTCGTCATTTGGCACGATCCAAGCTACCTACACATTAAATACATAACAACTGGATGGATTATAACTCGGATAATTATCTAATAATGTAAATCAAACGAATGTAAAGGTAAAATACCATGATAGCCTCCCAAATCTGATCCTTAACGTTCTGTGGAACGTCATTCCAGTGGTTGTAGTTGATGCTTACGTGCTGCTTCGCTTGTAGAAACAGCCACTTATTAAATTCTTAGCACGGGGTCCCTGGGAATTTAGCTTAGCAATGAAGGACACCTCAAGCTTCGACCGCTTTTCCTGCCTTTCTCTAATTTCTTCAACGCCGTGGCTCCTCTACCCCGCTTCCTATGAGCCTTTGATGTCTAGTATGGACAAAAAAAAAAATTGATAAAATAGAGGGTTGTAACATTATAAACTTACATTAAAAATAAGGACTAAAGATAGTATATAACATGTAAACTTACACTAGAATCAAGGCGTAGGCGCGATCGGGTCCTCGCGTAGGCCCCACAAAGTGTCCTCCCCGTGCGTGTGGGCTATCCGACCGATCCATATGTATGCCTGTTCGTAAACCATATATATTTATTAACATAGGTTATAACTCAAAATAAATACAGAAGTATAAATAAAAATAAATGTATACTAAGTTTAAACAACCTATATCAATATCCCTTCGTGATGATCATCACGAGTGGCATGTACATCGTCCACCTGTGTCTCCTCGATTATAGTAGACATGTTTGTTGAAAAAGAAGGAGTCTCGGGAATATCAAGATTTGAATCTTGATTTTCATCACTACCATTATACATGCTTTTTCCTTGGAGAACCACGGACAACCTTTTGTTAGAAGGATCAGTGATGTAGAACACTTGTTTTGCTTGGGAAGCCATTATGAAAGGCTCATTTATATGACCTAACTTGTTGAGGTCTACCAATGTGAACCCCAATTCGTCGGTTTGTACACCATCGTTACTATCAAACCACTTAAATTTAAAAACCGGCACCGTAAACTTAGTGTAATCGAGCACCCAAATATCTTCAATATATCCAAAGTAAGGTCTCGGTGCTTTAAGGGGTTTTGTGTCCTTTGCACTAGAGAAGTGCATTGCTTCAGCCACGATCATAACCCCACTATTTTGCATGGTACTCTTGTTATCTTGTTCCTTTGTATAAAAGGAAAAGTTATTTATGTCGTATCCGCTCCAACATATGACGTTGAAGCTAGGCCCACGTGCTAGCCATCTTACGTCATCGTAAGCGATACTACCATCCTTCAAAGATTTCTTCCTTGAACCATGGTAAGAAAGTCTTGTTATGCTTGTTCAACAACCACCCTTCGCTCATTCGAGGGTTTTCTTGATTGACTTTTATTTTATGTTCAAATAAGAAAGGCTAAACACAATCGATGTTGTTCAATACATACAAATCTGCTTGAAGCACTTCCTCCTGACCCTTGCTATTAATTCTTAAGCCATGTGTACCCTTACCTTGAGATCTGATCTCATCACGCCGAGGCTTAGGAACCCCTATAGGATCCGTGTTATGAAGGTAGTCCGAACAAAACCCAATAGCTTCTTCTGCAACATACCTTTGAACAATAGATGCTTCCGGACGATGAGGATTCTTCACGTACCCTTTCAAGATCTTCATGTAGCGCTCAACTGGGTACATCCATCTCAGAAAAACCGCCCACATAATCTAATCTCCTCACCAAATTAACAATTAAGTGAACCATTATGTCGAAAAAGGAAGGAGAAAAATACATCTCCAATTGGCACAAGATTGCAGCAGCCTCAACTTCCAAGTCATCCAACACACAGGGGTCTACGACTTTGCTACATATAGAATTGAAGAATGAGCACAACCGAGTAATGGAATGTCTCACATATTTTGGAACAATACCACGAATAGCAACGGGCAGAAGTTGTTGCATCAAGATGTGACAATCATGAGACTTTAAGCCAACCAATTTAAGATCACTAGAGACAAACCTCTTCATATTTGAAGAGTAACCATGTGGAACTTTGATGCCCTGAAGACACCCGCAGAAACTGTCTCTTTTTTTTTGACAAAGTATGACATGCTGGCGGCAAATAAGTCCGCTTACCATCCTCAACAACTGGAGCTAACTGCTCTCGTGATACCCATAGCAACGCCGAGACGAGCATTGACACCATCCTTTGTCTTGCCCTGAATGTTGAGAAGTCGTCCCGATCACACTATCACACACATTTTTCTCCACATGCATCACATCAATGCAAAGTGATCGACATCAAGCTTGCGCCAGAGATGGAAGATCAAAGAATATCGACCTCTTCTTCCATATGTTTTTCTCAAGAGCTTTACCTTTCTTTTTGGACTTGCCGAATATAACATCAATACCCTTTACCCTCTCGATAAACCTGCTCTCCAATTAAGGCCGTCTGAGCTTTTTTTTGTCTCTAGCATCCATTAAAAGCTTTTTTCATCTTACGATATGGGTGATCACGCCTAAGAAATCTCCGATGCCCAAGGTAAACCGCCTTCTTTCCATGATGCAACCGAGTGTAGCATGTGCCTTCTTCGCATATAGGGCATGCTTTATTCCCCTTGACACTGCATCCTGACAAGTTACCGTATGCTTGAAAGTCGTTGATGGTGCAAAATAACAAGGCACGAAGCTTGAAAGTCTCATGAGAATACCCGACAACTACATCAACACCTTCCACCCACAGCATTTTCAAGTCTTCAATCAAGGGACTTAGATGTTTCTAAGTCATTTCCGGTTGCTTTGGGTCCGAAATCATCATAGACAACATCATGTATTTGCGCTTCATGCACAAACCAAGGGGGCAGGTTGTAAATTATCAACAAAACAGGCCATGAACTATGAATACTACTCATGTTACCATAAGGATTCATTCCATCCATAGCAAGTCCAAGCCTTAGGTTTCTTGGCTCATCGGCGAAATCCGGAAACATAGTATCAATATTCTTCCATTGCATAGAATCAGCAGGATGACGAACCTTTCCACCACGTTTCCTCTCATCATTATGCCATCTAAGATTCTTCGCATCTTTCGCATTGGCAAACAATCGCTTGAACCTTGGAATTATTGGAAGATACCACAACACCTTCGCAGGAGGACCCTTTTTTCTCACATCTTCAAGATCATCATCATCACCACCACCCTTCACTTTGTATCGTGATAACCCACATTTGGGGCAATCGTGATTGTCTTTATAAACACCAGTGTACAATATGCAATCATTGGGGCATGCGTGTATCTTCTTATACTCCATACCCATCGGACACAATACCTTCTTGGCCTCATAGTTACGGTAAGGCAATGTGTTGTCCTCCAGAAGCAAGTCTTTCAACACTTCAAGCAATTCCGTGAAGCTTTTATCGGTCCAACCATTTCTCGCCTTCACACAAACCAATTTTAGCACCGCCGACAACCGTGTATGAGTAGTATACCCTGGATATAAAGGCTTATCCGTATCACTGCACAACCTATCATACATATGATCTCGATGAAAAGATTCTTGTCCAATATCATGGATCATGTCCTCTACTCGATAACCTCCATATCTACGTCAACGTCCTCACTTTGGGAGACACTTGCCGTACTACTCAACAACACATCACCATGCCATATCCATCTTGTATAACTCAAGCAAATCCCTTCACAAATCAAATGAGTACGTATATCCTTCACCGTACATTTCCTCGTATTCAAACACTTGACACAAGGACAACAAAACATTCCATTACTATTAGGAACATTCCTTTGAGCAAATTCTATAAATTCTCCCACCCCCTTCAAATGCTTGGCACTAGTGCGCTTACAAACCATCCAACTACGATCCATAACTAGATAGGTTCTGTAGATATACAAAACATATATCCAAGGCGTTTAAAAATTATTTCAAATTTACACCATTTTCAGGTTTCTTAAGACAAAAGAAATAAGCAGATGAAGATAAATTAACAAAACAGAATTCCAATGAGCAATATATTGTTGATGTCACGTGCTACAAGAAACTCTAAATTTCTTCCCATTTTGAAATAGGTCATGATAGCAGAAGAAAAACATGAGAAAACACAAAACCCACGACCAGAAATAGAGACATTCCAAACAACTCAAACTCACAGTTTCAAGTTTCAACTACAGAGACTACAGTTTCAACATACACTCAAAACCAAACATAAAAAAATGTGCCCTAAAGACTCACCAGAAATAGGTGCTCGTGTGGTGGCCAACGTTCGATGTGGTTACTGAGAGCAGAGGGACAAGGAGAGTTAGTGTGCGGGAAGGGGAAAGAGAGATGTCAAGTTATTGCAAAGAATGAGCGGGAAAGACAGAGTTAGGGTTAAGAGTGTACCTCACGATGGTGGGGAAGAAGCCCTCACGGTGGTTGCGGTGGAGATGAGCTCACGATTAGGGCAGAGTGAGAGTGAGAGTGAGAGTGAGAGTGAGAGTGAGAGTGAGAGTGAGAGTGAGAGTGAGAGTGAGAGTGAGAGTTGAGAGTCAGAGTGAGAGTGAGAGTGAGAGTTGAGAGTCTGAGTGAGAGTTGAGAGTGAGAGTGAGCGTGAAAGAGAAGAATAGAGACGTACAGAGTGAAATGCAGAAGGCGCGCGGGTGTAAACGTTATAATCAAAAATCCAAAATAAAACAACATTATACGTCAGTTGTTTGTAGCAACTGACGTTAAAGGTAATCTATTTAATGTCAGTTGTCTTAAGAAACTGACGTTAAAAGTCATTGTTTACGTTATAATCAAAAATCAAAAATAAAACAACATTTTGCGTCAGTTATATTAAACAACTGACGTTAAAAATAAATATTTTTTATTTAAAAACACTTTTAACGTCAGTTGATGAAGACAACTGACGTTAAAAGTGTATAAGTTTCTGCAAAAACATTAATTCCTTTAACTACTGTGCTACTTACCCATGAGCATTAAGTTTATATATCAGTTTTCAAGAAAATCAGCTAGTCTCTCTTCTCTATATAAAGTACCATTCTTCTGTATCAGTCTGTAATAAAGCCTCTTCTTTTCCTTTATATTTCGTATGCTTTTCTATTCTTCCCAAAATGGCTCTGAGACTTTTGTTATTTCTTCCTATACCTAGACTTAAAGGTCTCTGTCCTAATGGTCAAAAAACTTCTGAGGTTGAGTAAATCACGTAACATGGATGGTAAGGTTGTGTAAATCATGTAATGTGATTTACTCACTTTATTTCATCCCAGCCATCCCTTTCACTCTGGTTTGGCCCCAAGTGATTGTGGATTCAAGACGATGCATCAAGGAATTCCAATGAAGGAGGTGATGCAAAGATCCCTTTCACTTTGCTTTCGCTGCTAGTGACTGTGGATTCACGATGCATCATGGAATTCAAGTGAGGGAGGAGATGCATCAATCCATCCATTGGAGTTTCTGAGGACAGGACTGAGAAGAAAATGATGTTGAAGCTGAAACTTTGCATTCATTGGAGTTTCTGAGGACAGGACTGAGAAGAAAATGATGTTGAAGCAGAAACTTTTTTATATTTTAGGGCTATGTTGCAAAATTTTTTATCTTTTAATCATGTAATTGTAAATTATGAATTGCTTCAATGATATACAATTTGATTATACATATATAACTTGTTTTATGTTAAGTGTTTATTTATTTTAATTTGCACAAGAATTTGTTTACTAATTCAAGCTAATTAATTAAGATTAAAAATAAACTTGTTTAAAAAAAAAGTTTAGAAATAAATTGCACTATATATATGGATTGACCAGTGTTAAGAGTGACAACAGGGCATTTCAGATAGGGATATAGGATTATTTACGTCAGCTATTTATTTAATCAAGTAAAAATCACACTCTTAACGTCAGTTGTATAAAAAACTGACGTTAAAAATAAATATTTTTTATTTTAAAAACACTTTTAACGTCAGTTGTATTAAACAACTGACGTTAAAAGTGTCTGTAAAAACATTCATTCATTTGACTACTTTGCTACTTACCCATGACTGCTGTGCTACTAACCCATGCATATTGTAACCTATAATCCTCTTAATGAGCATTAAGTTTATTGATCAGCTTTTCTAGAAAATCATCTAGTCTCTCTTCTCTATATAAAGTACCATTCTTCTCGTATCGATCTGTAATACAACAACCTTTTTTTCCTCTATCTTTCGTGGTGTTTTCTGCTCCTTCACAAAATGACCGAGACTTTTGTTATTTCTTCCTATACCTAGACTTAAAGGTCTTTGTCTTAATGGTCAAAAACTTTTGAGGTCGAGTAAATCACGTAACATGGATGGTAATGTTGGGTGAATCACGTAATGTGATTCCCTCACCTTATTTCATCCCATCCCTTCACTCGCTTTGGCTCCAAAGTGACAAAGTGGATTCGGATGGAGTATCAAGGAATTCAAGTAAGGGAGAAGATGCATCCATTGGAGTTTATGATCGAGGACAGGACTGAGAAGAAAATGATGTTGAAGCAGAAACTTTTTTATATTTTAGTGCTATGTTGCATAAATTTTTTATCTTTTAATCATATAATTGTAACTTATGAATCGCTTCAATGAGATACGATTTGATTATACATATATAACTTGTTTTATGTTATCTGTTTATTTATTTAAATTTGCACAAGAATTTGTTTACTAATTCAAGCTAATTAATTAACATTAAAAATAAACTTGTTTAAAAAAAAGGTTTAGAAATAAACTGCACTAAATGGAGTGATCTGCGTTAAGAGTGACATCAGGGAGATGACAACGAAAGAAATGAGTTTCATAATTATTTACGCCGTTATTTATTTAACCGGCGTAAAAATCACACATTTAACGCCGCTTGTATAAACAACTGACGTTAAAAGTGTTAAAATCACTATTCATTCTGCATGTTTATAATATATGACTGCCAACTCCCAATGCGCCTTGGAACCTAATGCTCTTAATGATCAACTTAATTTTTTAGCAACTTACGACACCTAGTAACTTCATCCCCTGCTCCTATAAATAGCTTCCTTCCTTCCTTTTATTTTTCTGCTTCACAATATGGCTATGCCATGGAGATTAACTTCATCACTCTTTCTTCCTATTCCTAGACTCAAAGATCTTTGTCTTAATGGTCAATCAACTTCTGAGGTTGTGTAAATCACATAACATGGGTGATAAGGTTGTGTAAATCACATATGTGAGTTGCTCACCTTATCATCCTTCAGGAGAATCGGCAGCTACAGTTCCAAAACCTCAACTTTGGAAGCAAGTGACTGTTCCAAGACCATTACTGAAATAGATCGAGTGCACCCTTGCTCAGCCGCTCTGGAAAACTTAGTCGCTCGACTCTCCTCTCTTGCTCACCCGTGAAAGGAACGAAGCCTCAACAAATGTTTAGGATTTTAAACCCTTTCAATGTAACTTTTTATAGGATTTTAAAATTTTGAATGTATCTTGTAATTGTATTATTGATACACTTCATGAATGAGATCCGGTTTGGGTTATTGATTCAACTTATAGCATTTTTATTTTGCACATATATTTTAGTTTTCAAAACAGAAACACAAAACATAAAAGTAAGTGAAACTGAAACTTTGAGGAAGGCAATGCGGAATGGTACGTATACTAGCTAAAAAATTATTAAAATAACCTTTAACATCTATTGATGAAAGAACAGACGCGTTAAAAGTTAAGTGACTCCTTTTAACGCCCATTCAATAAACAACAGACGTTAAAGCGTTCACTTTTAACGCCGCTTGTTTATTGAACTGACGTTAAAAGTGAGTCAATTAACTTTTAACGTCAATCCTTACAACAACTGGCGTTAAAATAGAATTAATGAAGTCTGATATTTACAAAACTATCACCGCCTCCTTTTTAACGTCTAGCTTTTGGTTAACTGACGTAAAACATTCCCGTATATTACATTATTTCCAGTAGTGAGGAGATTACGGAGGGATAACTACGTTACCTTAAACGATGCTAACACGCGTAAATTCTCTCCTAAACAGACACAAACTCTAAGAACGTCAAGGGGTTCAAGGGAAGGGAAAGGGAAGAGGTTTCTGTCGCACTAGGATTTCCCAATGTGCCAAAAAGAGTGTTTGGATCATAACCCTCATGGAACTGCTCTATTTATAGACTTTGAGACCTGACCACGGCCTTGCTCCCTGTTTAGCACGGTCGTGCTCAATTCCTGAGCACGAGGCGCTCAAAGATTTCACTACGAGACAACCTAAATGATCGAAGTGGCCAAAACACATAAAATAAGACTTGTAGATAAATCAAGATATGGCCAAAACGGTGAAACAGGTTACTAGGACTCTAAAAGGGTTGAACCTTTCTAACGTTAAAGTTCCCCAAACATGAACTTAGACATTAAAAAAAAATATGCAAACATATATATAACATAAATAAATGCATTAAGCTTATTTATGAAAAATGGGGTGTTACATATGTCTGCCTTATGTGTAAGATAAATGGAAATCTCACCTCCTTATTCTTATATTGCCTATGTCGGTTGGCTATGTGCCTTCTCGTATTCTTTTTGAGAAGAATGAGATGTCAAGATGTAGCTTACTGACGATCGTAGAGATTGAGGTTTGAGCATGCGGACGATATGTTGGAGTTTCTACGAGACATCTTTCAGACTATCGATGGTTCGTAGACCATGTTTTCCTCTGGGAAGGGGAAATGGCTTAGTCTAAGAGTTACTATTGTAGTAGCTCCTGTAGTGTCTTTCGTGACGACATCGGTAGTGGACTCAAATAGATTTTTCATTAGATCTCATCAGTTAGGTTTGTCCTTCTCACGATGTACGAGAAAGGATTGTCTTTTCTATTTTAGTTTGGCCAACTGGGTATGTTTGGGAGTTAATGTTACTGTTTATTGAGTTGTGTCTCCAAGTATCTTATATTTTAGGAGCTGCGTCTCCATATCTTTATGTTGAGTCTGTATATTTCTATGATTTCTGCTTATGACACTACAAAAAAAAGGTTATTTAGCGACCGAAAATAGTGACCGAATTTTTTGGTTGCTTTTTGCGACCGAAATGGCGACCGATTGTAGGATCTACATGAAACACTGATTACAGTTGATACTATGACCAAAATAGCGACCGAAATAGAGCGTAGCAAAGTTATCGGTTGCTATTTCGATCGCTAACTAAAGGAAAGTAAAATTCAGAAAATTATGACTTTTTAGCGACCGAACTGGCGACCGAATTAAGTGCAACGGTTAAATTTTATTTATATTTGCGATCGATATTAATTCGGTCGCTAAACGGTATGTAAAAAAATTAAAACAACGCGTGTTAGCGACCGATTTAAAAATCCGTCGCTAAATTTATGAATTCAAATTTCAAATTAACTCATTTAGCGATCGATTTAGCGACCGAATAGTTCGGTCGCTAAAACTAAAATCCCTAAATCACGATTTCCTTCCTCTCTTCCCCCATTTCTCTCTTTTCTTCTCTTCTCTCTCACACGCAGCGACGCAGCTCCGCCCCTTCCCTGTTCCGACCGCGCAGCTCCGCCCCTCAGCGTCTCGTCCTCCTCCGGCCACCACTTGGTAAGGTTCTCCCCTTATCCTTCTCATTTTGTGTTTCTCCTTCTCTGTCTCTCACTCTCTCTTCCTCCTCCCAGCAGCACCGTGCCACCACCGCCACCACGACCACCACTGTAGCACCGTGACCTCCTTCTTTGGTAAGGTCTCCTCTTCTCTCTCTCTGTATCTCTCTCTCTCTCTTGCTCAGTTCTCTTTGTCTCAGTTTCTCTCAATGTCTCTCTCAGGTGTTGTCACTTCCTCCTCCAGCCACCACCACCATCTCAAAGGGTTTTGTTTTGCGCAACCACCACCCCCACAGTCTCCTCTGATCAGTTCTGTCTCAGGTTAGGGTTTAGGGAAGTTCTGTCAGTATGGGTATTTATGCTGTCAAATTAATCATTGATGTTATTCTAGTGAAATCCAGAGTAGAGAAATTTTGACAGTAGGGGTATATTGATTTAAATAACTTATTGGATAGATAATATAAGTTAGCTTCCTCTTGATTCACTATCTCTTCGACTGTAATGCTTGGAAGTAGGACTACTA
Source organism: Sophora flavescens (assembly GCA_030762895.1). NCBI lineage: Eukaryota > Viridiplantae > Streptophyta > Magnoliopsida > Fabales > Fabaceae > Sophora > Sophora flavescens. Next base: position 14,047,471 of record CM061065.1, on the reverse strand, counting down.
TAAGTTTCATGGCCATCCCTGCATAAAATAAGTAAATATGAAGCTAAGAATGTAATGAGTAAATTACAGGCACATTGTATTAAACATAAGGAAGACTATTTTAATATGAGTTTGAAGACCAAGTCAATGTGGAGGCAAGGGTCCTAACCCCAACTTGTAAATTTTGTAAATTTTCATTGTTGAGTTGAACACTTTATATTTGTTCTTTGGGTATATGAATGTATGGAGGTTTGATAAAAAATTGATGGCTAATTAATGGCTGGCCTTTGAGATTCTTTTTTTCGATGGAGATTGGTAAGTGAGGGATGGTGGGAGGAAACATTTGTTTTCAAACTTCTTGAACCATTGAATTCCAAGGTCAAGGTCCCTTGAAAATGATTATGTTACACCCTGCAATACAACTTGAGTCCATCTATGTCCTGTATTATATTTTTTTTAAGGCTTGCTCATCCTTGTTTCTCTTATTTAGATTACTCAAGTACATTGTTGTTTCAACTGTGAGATGATTTGGATAGTGAATCCAAATACATCTTTACTAAGCATACTTGAGAAAAGCAATTTTCCTTTGCTCTAATTTCTGCATGTTCCCAACTACATGACTTATTTTGAACTATGGTTCACCATGAATTAAAACATGTCCAAAGAATGAGGATTGGAATGAAAGTGACTTTGGTGGTTTTGAATACTATGTATTTGGAAATGTTGCATGAATTTCTTGGGTGTTGCCAGGGAATGCTTGAGGTGAGTGGGTAAATTGGGTGCATTATAATTGAAAAACAATAAAGGGGTTGTGCGCTGCAGCAGGTGGAAAGCTATCTTTTTTGTATTTCTTTTCTTTTGGCAGATGCATTTGTGTATTTCGTTCATTTGTAGTGCTGATTGATCAGCCTCTGGCTCATCTAGTTTTATGGCTATTATGACCGTGGTTTTGTGCTAATTATATCTCATTTTCGCCCAAATTAGATTAAATTGTCCTCAAGTAACATTTTGAGTCTGTAAAGTATTTTTAGACTAATTTAGTTAGTTTTGAGTCAAATAAAGCATTCACTGCTATTTCCTATTGTTTCAGGTTAGAATAAAGCACTTAGAGCCAAGGGCATGAAGAAAACAATGGAAAAATGCAATTCTGGAGGATTCGCCTCGCGAGCCCGAAGACCAGCACGAGCAGCAACAGTCACCCTCTCTGGCTCGCCCCGCGAATCATGTTTCGCCTCGCGAGAAAGCGACTGTTCATATTATTCGCCTCGCGAAACATGTTTCGCCTCGCGAGAGACCGCAACCCAGAATCTGTATTTATAGTTGTTTTGGGGCAGAACTGATCATCTTCTCTTCTCTTCTTCTTTTCTTTTCATAGTGCGGCTACAAGTAGGTTTAGGTTTATGTTTGTAATGGATAACTAGTCTCCTTGATTAATCTACTACGATTGGTTTCCATTATCACTTGAGGTTCTGTAATTCCTGTTTTGTTTGCTATTCTCTTTCAATACTATGCTATATATTTCTGTTTGTTTAATTCAGGAGTGTATAGTGTTGTGTTGATTTATTTCGGTGATGTTATGTTCCTATATTGAATCACGTTTGTTTAATTCGCGTGTGTTCGTTCATGTTCGTTTAGTTCATGAGGGCTTAACCCCGTTTGTTTAATTTGGGAATAGGAACATATATTTGTAGTAACGATTACGTTTGTTAATTGTTGCTACAACCGAAAGGGGATTAGAATCTGCTTAGGGCTTGGAATTTACATGAATCAATGATAGTGGGAAACCGAGAACAGTAGGTTAATCGTCTTTAGCTTATTTGTCATTTTAACTGCTTTGTTTTATTGCTCTGTTTCTATTCTGTTTCTTTATTTATTTTATTTCATATCCAAAACCCCCCAAAACTGATTTTGTGTTAATAACAACAACCTAAGAGTCCTTGTGAGGCGATATCCGAGTTGTCGCTCCCTAAACTACATTTTTACAAACCGCTCGCTTTTTGGCGCGTGCGCGACAGCGCGTTCACTGATCTGACTTGGTAAAATATAGTGTGCAATGGCAATGACACCCACTGGGTCATATTGAGGATAATCTTACCAATGTTATTTGTGATAATGTCTGAATAAAATGTAGAGGGGTAATGATGGCCTATACACACTAATGATTTAAAAAAAACAGAAAGAGAGGACAAAAGTAAAAGGCCTAATGGCTTTCAACAAACTCTTAAATGTTAGTTTCTTAAATGTTAGTATTTGACAGATTAATTTTATTTATGCATTATAGGTCATTTCCTTATTTCTCGTGAGTTGAATGATGGCCTATACACACTATATATCTTGTTGTTTGTTAGTGGAGAGCTGATCTCAATAGGAAGGTATCCCGCCCGAAAGGCAAGATGCTGATTGTGTCTGATAAGTTAATATTTATTGCATGTATTTGCAATTATGTGTTGTTTGTTAGTGGAGAGCGAGAGCTCAATAGGATGTGATCCTGTCAAAAAGGCGGGATGCTTGTTGTGTGTTGCTAATTTAGAAGTTATGCATGTGTTTCACAATTATGTGTTACTTGTTAGTGGAGAGCGGAGCTCAATAGGATGTTTGCTACTATATTTTATCTAAGTTTGTATTGAAATATGCTTCAATATATATTTGTTGAAGTATCTTGCAATCCTTATAAGTCAATGGTTTTATTTTCTGCTAGAGTTAATTATTAAGCTACAAAAGCCTTAGTTTCCTATTTGAGATTCCATATTAATGAGCATGCGTACCTTCTCAGGGCACGCATGCTCATTCAATATTTTGGATGTGCTTGAAGGATTCTTGAAGTTTGAGGTTTTTCTTTAATTCTGCCTTAAGGCCAAGGTCTTAGATAATGAAGGATTAAGTATAGGGTTAGATAAAATGAAGGGTGGGGCACAATTTGCCAGGCACATGACGTGCCGTCATCATTCAAACATTATTCACATTAGAAAACAGCTCTGTACACAATATTATGAAAGCAACTTTGGTTTTCTACTCATTTGTTTCACTAGGCAATGGAGCTTTCCAGAAATAGTTGTTGATGACCATCCTTACTAGGTTATCTAGGCATTTCCAGTAGGAAAAGTCCTCTCTATGACCATCCTTCAAAATGACGTAAAAGCATCTGTTTTCCTGAAAACTACTATGTTTGCTAATCTGTAAAGTTGCATGTGAAGTTGCATTTCTTTGTTCTATTTTAACATGCTAGTATGCTACATGGATCTTTCCATCTTTTCTTATTATCACTTGATGAAGTTTAGACATATGACTTGTTTTCCTTATCGTTTTATCAGAAAATGGATCCGACTAAATGTTTTGAGACAGCCATCCATATAGACCAGGTACAATATCTCATCAACTTAAGAATAACGATCGGATTCACGTAATGATGGTTAAGGCATAAATTAATCATTACTAAATTGTTCTTGTGTATTTGCAGGATTTGATTTCAATCCCGCGATCATTCTACCATCGTTGGGGATAAGAAATACCGTGTGCCGTGACTATTGAAGACAAAAGCGGAAATCTGTTCAATGGGAATATAGTAATCCATGAGGATCGCCCATATTTTGCAACATATACAAATGGTATCAGGGAGTTGTATTTGTTGTCCACTGGTGCATTGGCAAAGTTTAAGTACCTTGGGGGTTCTCGCTTCTACATGTTCTTCCCTTTGGAAGATTGATGAGTTTTGATATTTTGATTAGTACTTATTGACTGTGGTGTGTTTTTATGTTTTGATCGTTAATTAGTACATTATTAAACTTTTTTTTTATAAACAATTATTAAACTTGCGTTAATTAATGTATATTTTTTCTTGATCATATTGACTGTGGTGTTTTGGATCGTTAGTACATCATATTTACGTTTTCAATTTATTCAAAAAAATATATGGAATCAAACTAATCCGAAAGTATAAACTTTTAAAGATAGTTATTAAGACTGCTTTATATCCCTAACACACTACCTTAATAACATACTGTGACTCCGTGAGTTCCTACATTACATAAATTTACTAGAGGGAAAACCACATATAATTGGCACTTAAAGAAACCATTAGAGCTTGTTTGGGAAAGAAGGAATGGCAAGGGGCTCGGGTAGCATCACCCCCGCCCCCACCCTCGGCGGATAAATATGTGCCCATCCCCGCCTGCTATCCGCGCGAGTACCCACTGGGCTGGTATTTAGCGGATTTCGCGAATATCCACCGGTACGGCGGGTAACTCCACCTCATGAACTCAGTGAGAAAGGTAACACACAAATTAGTAATTTAATCTCCATAGCCAATATACTCAAATTAAGCATCACGTTCATGGAGTTGTGTGTGTTACTATCACATGGAGTTGTGTGTTGCTGTCATATGGAGTGGTGTGTGTTACTTGGGGGGGGGTTGTTTAACTTGTGTATGTAACTCTTAGGAGAAATGAAAGATACAGGGGTCGGATATCTTTTTTGAGTTGATGTGGTTTAGTTTTAAGACCATTGACTTATCAATGTTGGTATTTTTTGGGGTTGAGATGTAACTTTGTGGAGTATTGTACACGAATGAGTACTTCCTATACTCATAATATACAATATACAATTACTTCCTGGCAGGTATGGGTATCCGCGGACACGGGTACCTCGGTGCACCGACCCCGCCCGTGTAATGCCCTGTTAGTACTACATTTCTAACTCGATGTGGAAAAACATAAAATAAATTTGCTAGTTGCTTTCGAATTTTTCTAGTTTTTCCAAACAAGCTCTTAGTGTGTGTTCGGATGAGAGGTAATCCAACCATTGTGATTTGAGATCCCATGAAGAAGGTTCATGTGTGGGTAAAAACAAGTCACTTTTTAGTTTTTTTCTTCAATAATTCAAAATTTTATTAATAGAATCCAGCTCTAACATCATAGTAATTACACTCTCCACCTTCTAGGAATGGTTGAAGAGCAAACATCATATCATATACTTTAAGCCAGATAGTAAAACAAGGCACAATCAGAATCGCGATACATCCAAAATCTCAAAAGTAAAGCAGAGTAACATACGCCTATCAACCCTTGCTTTTACACCTTTACAATTAATGGAGATCCTCAAGCTCCAAACATCCATATAAGCAAAAGCCATTACATAAAATGTAAGCAAAACAAAACTAAATATGGGAGAGAATAAAACTTCTAACAGAACGTCATAGCAGCATCTTATCCCATTCCTTCACCCCAATCATTGTATCATAATGTATTGTTTTTCATATCCTTTGCAAGAACACCTGCAACATGGTTAGATTAAAAATACACGGGTTTTCAGCATCAATAAAAAGTTTCAAGATATTAGGTCACTTGACACTTTGTAGTGCCTTTTTTATCTACATTCCTGCCTCCTTAACATTTTCAGACCCTGTCCCTCAAAACTTAATAAAATGTTAGTATTTATTATGTTAGTAGGAGAGGAGTTGAACCCATGACCTCCACCCTATCACTCCAAACCCTATCTCCCTCCCCAAGCCACCTTATAACCCCCTAAAAAGGTCAAACATTATTATTGGTATCCAGATTTAATCCAAAGACAAGCACCATTCAATATAAACCAATTATCACTCTTCATTATCAGAGAACAAAGAAAAGAAGTCAGTTTGTACCGTTCATCCCTCTCAGTAAAGGCTGCAAAGTAGAACTGCACTCACGTAAGAGCATCTCCAATGATAAAGGCATAAGCAACCCACATCACATTTAAACAACTCATCATTTTTTTCACTCTAATGTTACATACAATAAGTAACCCTTAAACAACCCAATTTTTTATTCTTTTTTATTTGCACTTGAATTTATTTTATCTTAAAAAATTAATTCATTTATTTAATGTTGGCTTGAATCTTTTAGAAATAATGTTTTTTAATAGATAAGCCACCCAATGAATGGTTGCTTATATAAGCAAATTTACTTAATTTTAAGGAACCACAAGTATAATTCCAATGGAAAAATCTGATAAGTAATGGTTGCTTATGATTAAGCAACCGGCATTGGAGATGCTCTAACAGACAATGGCCCAGCATTTCTTATAAAAAAAATGGCCCAGCGTTTCATTAATTACTATACCAGAATCCCTCTTTTTCACAACCATATAGCCCAAGTGCCATCAATCTCTAATCTTTTTTTTTGTAAGTGAATCTGCAACATAATTAGCTTCTCTATTTCTATGGGTAAAAATAACATTTTTCAACACCAGTAAAATATTTCTCAATTTATTACAATGAAATCTCCAATTCCAAGGGCCCTCCTCTTCCTTATTAATCCATGCCGGTGCAATTTTGGAATCTGTTTCTATGATAATTTCCATCTCCCTCAACCAATCTTGTTGTAACGACATTTCAAGTGCAAAAACTATTGCCAAAAAGCTTTGCTTCATTTGAGTCTCTTATACCCACTAATGCAGCAAACATGGCTCTAGTCGTGCCTTGAGCATTTCTAAGAATTCCACCTATACCTGCTAAACTTGGTTTCCCTCTTGAAAAGCCATCTACATTCCATTTTATTTTGTTCAGTGGTGGTGGACACCACACAATAGCTGGTCTTTCTATTTTCTTTTCCTTCCAACTTTTGACGCATTCTAGATTATGCACCACCTCACCAGGACTGTATGGGCAATTTTGCTTCCAGCTTCTCAGCCAAAAGCCGAGCCTTAGCCTAATTAAATAGGCAAACTTTCCCCAATCAATTTGGGCATGATCAAAAATCACCATGCATGTTCCTTTGGTTCCAAAGAGACCAAAAGATCACAAAAACATAGAAATCCAGAGTTGCCTTCGGAAACCCCCCTCAACTGCTCCCATCCAACAGTCAAACCACTGTCTAGGAGTTTAAGTAATTGGAATATGAATATGCCACCAATCTAACACATCCATCCGTATTTCACAGTTGTATATGCAGTACAAAAAAAGATGTCTCACTGTTTCCTCTTCACATTCTGCTAGTACTAATAATTGTATTCCTTCCTATGGGCTGAGAAGTGTTAAAGTGCATTTATTGGGAGGATAAACTGAAAGTTTTTAATGAATTTTATATCCCTTATGAGTGGCTATAAAGTGTAGTATACATTATACGCTTAATAAAATCATCTATATGAGTGTCGAGTGGGATCGCTTGTATGAGATTGTGGCATAATCAATAAAGCACTCATGAATTACTAGGAACCTGCTTGGCCTATTAGCTCTAACATACACAAAATGTCTTAGTTTATAGAAGTTTACTTTACCGACTCAAGTATGTCTATCAGTCTAGGGTTCATAGTCTAAAAGATACCAGATTAGAAGCATTAACAATCATGTGACCAACTATGTTTTTTTATTAATTCTTCTTGCAAATTATTTTGAAATATGTGGTGGATTTTTGGATATTTTATTTATACATTTCAAAATAATTTAATATTTTTGAAATATTTTAAATTCATCGTTTATTATAATTTATTTCCTATAATATTTTCTTTAATATTTTAATTTGCTTTTATTACTCCTTATTACCTTTTAATCATTTTGAATCAACAGTCAAACCACTGTCTAGAAGTTTCAGTAATTGGAATCTGAATATGCCACCAATCTAACACATCCATCCATATTTTTCTAGTTATATATGCAGTGCAAAAAAGATGTCTCACTGTTTCCTCTTCACATTCTGCTAGTACTAATAATTGTATTCCTTCCTATGGTGTGAGAAGTGTTAGTGTGTATTTATTGAGAGGATAAGCTAAAAGCTTTTAATGAATTTTATATCTCTTATGAGTGGGTATACAGTGCAATATGCAATATTCGCTTAATGAAGTCACCTATATGAGTGTCAAGTGGGATCAGTTGTATGAGATTGTGGCATAATCTCTAGAGCACTCATGAATTACCAGGAGCGAGCATGGCCTATTAGTGCAAAACAACGTAATATCAAGAATTGTGATGGTGTATTGTGATTGGTAGACCTCTAACTAAGACACTTTAAAATGTCTTAGTTTATAGAAGTTTACTTCACCGACTCAAGTATGTCTATCGGTCTAGGTCTGGTTCATAGTCTAAAAGATACCATATTTGAAGCATTAACAACCATGTGATCAACTATGTTTTTTTATTAATTCTTCTCGCAAATTATTTGAAATATGTGGGGGATTTTTGGATATTTTATTTATCCATTTCAAAATAATTTAATATTTGAAATATTTTAAATTCATCATTTATTATAATTTATTTCCTATAATATTTTCTTTAATATTTTAATTTGCTTTTATTACTCCTTATTACCTTTTAATCATTTTGATTATATTGTCTGATAACCTTTAGTTTTTAATGTGTCATTTATGCCTCTTGATATTTCTTAATTATTTGATCAAATCATTAATTAATTAGAATAAAAAAGGTGGTGCTCAGGAGGTGGTTGAGCGTCTATTTCTTCAGGGATTGACCATTTGGGCATATGAACAAGAAAAGCATTATTCTTTATTTGTTTTGTTTTAAACTTGAGCAGGAGTTGTTAAACAGTGTTGGATTTTTCCTTCTTTGTACAATCTCGGGTTGTGAAAGCTTTTAACGGTTGTTGTTTTTAAACATCTTTTCTTCCTTTGATTAGTGAGTTTGAAATAATTCTTGTTGTTCTGTGTATCTTGATTATTGTAGAAGAGTCTGTTAAATCCTAGAGATATTCGTATTATTATTATTACCGATATAATCCTTAAGGACAATGTAACGTACATATCTCATACTTTCAACAATATATATTTTCTCTATTTAACTTTATTGATATTCTTTTTTTTTTTTTCTATATTTAATTTATACATTATTTTCTAACAAAACAAACTCAATAGGCAACCATTAGTAATACAAATCTCAAAAAACAGGAAATTTGCATTAGAAAGTTTCTTGTCATTAAAAATTAAGTTCAAAAGGGTTTTTGACTCAACAAATATGAATCGTAAAATTGCTGTGAATGAGAAAATTGAATAAATTATGCAAGTCTTAAATTTGATGTGAACTAACTTGGATCCTATCATATTTTCAATTCGTGCATAAAATATGCTGCCACCTCTTCCGTGCACCATTCTTACAACTAGCTTTGCTATCATCCTATCATCCAACACTATTATTTCTATTTTGTGCTTTTGTTCCTATGTGTCACAAAAGGTAAAAAATGAATGATTTTTTATGACTAGCAACGTTTTTTGTGAGAACCTTACTGAGGTCAAAGAATCAGTTGAGTGAGTTAAAAGGGAGAAACATGACATATTGATGTACTTAAGAGACAAAAAAAAGTTTATTTTAATATTACGAAAGGGTTTCTTGCAACTCCAAAAATGTTACAACACTATATAGTTGATGTAAATCGAGATTGGTGTTTTTTACATTATAAAGTGGTCTAACCATTTTTGGTTTGTTACACAAGGATGAGGAAAAACATGGCGGGAATTCTCAAAATTGTTAATACTAATTAATATGAATCGTTAAATCGTTGTAAATGAGAATATTGAATAAATTATAGTAGTCCTTAATTAATTTGATTTGAATCAATTTGGATCCTGTGATAATTTTTTATTTATGCATAAAATATGTTGCCACCTTTTTCATGCACCATATCGACAAGTAGTTTTCCTATCACTCAACACTATTATTTCTCTCTTGGCTCTTGTTCCTATGTATCTCAAAAAGGTAAAAAAAAAAAAGAAGACCTAAAAAAAGGAAAGAAAGGTTGGTAAAAAAAAAAAAAAGGAGGAATGACCTCCAATGGCCAGCAATGATTTTAAGCGAGAACCTTATTGAGGTCAAGTGATTAATTGAACGAATTAAGGGGACATATATGACACATTAATGTACTTAAGAGACATAAAAATGATTTTAATATTATAAATGAGCTTCTTGCAACTCCAAAAGTGCTACAAAATTATATTGTTGATGTAAACCGAATATGACAATTTTTACACTATAAAGTGATTAAACCACCTCTAGTTTGTTACATGTAGAGGATCAAAAACATGGCTGGAACTCTGTCGGAATGATGAAGATTGTGAAGGCGTTTGTCATCTTGGCTTGCATGAAATGTGCTTTGGGAATCAATGTCACGGCTTGTTGGGTGGGGGCTCAAGTGGGAAGAGCTAAGGGTTTAAGATGTTGAAGGTGTTGGAGGTTTAAGATTCAAACCTTGGCAAAGGAGAAAAAATTAACAATTACCATATTAACCAAGGTTTACAAAACCGGACCGGCCATCGAACCGGTGGTGAAGGCAGCGGTTCGAGGTTTAATGGTCCAACCGAGGTTGAACCGGTTATAATTAAATAATATTATTTTAATTTTTAATATAATATTTGTAACAATATTAAACAAAAAAACAACATAACAACTAAAATTATTAAGCACAATTTTTTTTATTTTGAAATTAAACTAAATAAATATAAAGATATATGTTAAAATCATCTTCATAGGGAAAACCAACCCAAAATCTACAATCAGCCCACATATGTTAGAAAACAAAAGAATTGAGTTATGGTTAGGATGACCCAAATCCTTTTATAATTTTTTTTTTTTAGGAAACCGGTTCAGGCCGGTTTACTACCGGTTTTACCGGTTTTGAACCGATTCTCCGGTTTTTCCACTGGTTCAGTATAGGGACGGTTTTCCCTGTAAACCGGACCGGCCAAGGTCACGGTTCCCGGTTAACCAGATCGGACCGGCTAGTCCGGTCCGGTTTTGAAAACCTTGATATTAACATACTATCATTTGCCTATAAAAAAAATTATCACTTCTTGTTATGATAGTCTCAAAAGTGTGTCAGATTATATTATGCAATTAAATAGGAGAGAGATATTTCATTTATAAAAAAAAACATAATTAATTAACTTGTTTAAATTAATTGAAAGTGGGTTGATAGTAGGTAACTAATGAGCTTATCCTATGCAACATTGCATAGGTTAGAAAATCGTTATAAATATCATATCTTTTTTTTTTTGTGTGGTGTATTTATAAATATTATATCTACTTTTATTAATAAAGGCAATATGATTATGTAATAGTTTCTTATAAAGTAGTCATTTATTCTACTTTTGCATTAATTTAGTATAAGAATGGTATGTAAAATAAAGTGAACAAACATTAGTATGTATTCAAAGAGCCATTTGAAGAGCTAAAGTTCAACTATCGGAATTAAATTTGTTAGTGCAAGAACACTCTAATCTTACACAATTCACATTTACACTTAGTCTATTTATAGACTCACATATATCACTAATCTCACTAACCAACCCACTCTTGGTTGTTACACTAACTACCCAACTAACAAATTCATAACTACAACAACTAACTCTATTTGAATTACTTCCAACACTCCCCCATAATTCAAATATTCCACTAAATTGCATTTTTATAATGCACACATTATTAACACTAAAACACACATATAAGTCCACCTGGATCCCATGGAAAATTCAACAAAAATTGGACTTGGCCCATTAAAACAAAACCTTCAAAAATTTGTGAAGCTGGCCCATATTTCTTTATAGTGTTGGCCTTGGCCCAATATACCAAAGATTGAACTCCCAAGGTAGAGATTAAATTCTGCTCCTCCTCCATGACTTGGGCTTGGCCCATTAGGTCAGAATTTTGACCTAATTTTCGAAATGACATCATTGTCCCTGCCATCATCTCCTTCCTTACGCCAACAACACTCGACTTCTCCTGGCGGAAGGAACACCACTATAGTTCTGTCATCTCCAGCGTCGAAGGGTCCGAAAGCTCCGCCGTCGACCTGCGACACTGCCGCACTTCCTTTTTGTCGTAGCACCACTGCAGCTCGTCGGGAAACGCCTTCTCTTCTCCGTGCGACGCCGCCGCCACTGCACTTGTCGACAGCGGCCAGACCGTAAATGTGCCATCTGTGGCCATTCTCATCTCCTCCACGGCGTTACGGTTTGGGGTCTGCCGTGTGGCCCCTTTCTCTTCCCCTCGCGCGACCACTCTGAGCTTTTCGGTTTCCCTTTCACGACAGCCATCATCATGATCGTCACCACCGGCACCGCGACTGTATCCACCACCACCGTTCAAGCCCTCGATCGTATCCCTCGTCGACTGCTCAATCTCTCTCACGATCATTTTCTTTCTCCGCACAGCAACCACACCCTTAGAGCAGTTCAGGTCGAGTTGGTGAGTCATTTGGCGAGTCAACTCGCCTGTGTGTTCTTCCTCGTCGCTTATCGTATCCACCGTCTCGACTGCCATCACCGCCACACCTTGCGCCGCCGTAGCAGCACCCGCTTCTCCTGTTTTGCCTCTGTTATCGGCGACATTTCTAATCTTGCTCTCACTTCCCATTCCTCTTTCTGCACGCGCGCGGAAGCTTTCTTGCACTTTCTTGTTCCTTGTTGATCAACACAGGCAAAACCATGGTGGGTTCGAACTCCTTCAACTTTTGCATTTTTGTGAGCTCAGTTTGAAATTTTTCCTGCTCACGTTCACTACTTTCAAACTCTTCCTCATTGCACTCATCTTTCTGGTTCTTGGCACTTATGTCAGCACCTTGCCCTGCTTCTATCCCTCTCACGGTTATGCCTCTTTTCTGGCAGCTCTCTGTCTTGTTCTTGACACTCTTTCTTGCAGCACTATGGACTTTGTTCAAGATGACCCATTCTTCTTTAGCATTCTTGATAGCAACAATCTTCTTAAGATTTTCAGAGTCCACACATTGATGGATGATGGAGAGAGCCAAGCAATCTCTCTTCTTGGATTCCTTGTCGGAGGCACTATCCTCCTCTCCTTAGATCACATCCTTCACTGTTTCCAACACTTCATGGAAACCAAAGATTGCTTCCATTTTCACAACTCAACGCTCAAAGTTCTTGCTATCAAGAATAGGTAGAGGAATTGAAAAATCCTCACTCAACTCCATCATGGACACACTCTCCCAAAATCGTTATAGCTCTATAGATACCACTGTTAGTGCAAGAACACTCTAATCCTACACAAATTGTACACATTCACATTTACACTTAGTCTATTTGTAGACTCACATATATCACTAATCTCGCTAACCAACTCACTCTTGGTTGTTACACTAACTACCCAACTAACAAATTCCTAACTACAACAACTAACTCTATTTGAATCACTTCCAACAAAATTCAATATAATATTGTTATATACTGAAATATGCATGATTGATTAAGAGGAAAGATTATTGTTTTTTCTTGCGTATGCTTATATGTTGAGTTTGATTATTTTAAGATCCAACTGATCTACAAGGGAGGACTAAGAGAAAATACTAAAGCATACACTTTTTTTTATATAAAAATACTATATATGCAAAAGTAAAGTAAATCATTGGTGCTTTATACCCACTTTTAGTTGTTGATTTTATTTTTATCCAACGATCTAAAATATTACTAAAGTTAAAATCACAATTATCATTAGATGAAAATAAGATCAATGACTAAAGATGTGTAAGTCAAAAATAATTTATGTAAACCGACCCCTCCTAGTGATCATTTGTTTATATATATATATATATATATATATATATATATATATATATATATATATATATATATATATATATATATATATATATAGGGACATGATCCGTTTCCTCTTCACATTTTGCTAGTACTAATAATTTTGTCCCTTCTTATGGTGTGAGAAGTGTTAGAGTGAATTTATTTAGAGGATAAGATGAAAGGTTTTAATGAATTTCTGTAATACCCACCAATCTAACACGTCTGCCTAAATGCATGAAGAAAAAATTCGTTCAAGATGTTTTCTTTGTGTTCAATCTCATTCGTTGTCGGAGCTCAAAGTTAACGACCATTCATAATTTTCATCACTTGAAATTACTCAACATCAACACAGGACACGTAGTCTGAGTGCTCAATCACAATACCTAAGACCGATGCCTTACAATCTTACCCATGTTTTATTTGAACATGATAAGGACTCTTAGTCCACAACAACGTAATTAGGACACTTGGTCCATAATAACGAGATTAGGACTCTTAGCCCACAACATCATGATTAAGACTCTCGGTCGACAATACTTAACACGGATCAAAGATCAACGTGCACATTATATAATACTAGAAGCGACATCTCACGAACTAGATTCGATTTCACCTGTTCTTACTTTTCGATCAGTGAAAATCAAATACCAAAATAAAACCTCAGTAACCCATCCAAGTTACCATAATATTTTCGAAAGTATTTCTTTACAAGAAATATTTTCATTGGAAAATCATTTGTAAATTATTATAAGAAACCCATTTTCTCTTAAAATCATCTCTATTTAAGGTCAAATATTTTTCAAAGGTTTTTCCTTCCGTAAAAACACATATTTTCTAAATGATTTTCTCTTGTACAAAAACTTAGTTCACAAAAAAATAATTTCCTTTAATTTGAAATTATTTAACACAAGTTCCAAATTTTTATCCTTCCAGAATAAATACAGGTAAAATTACTTACTTTCCAAAACACGTACTTTACTAAAGATCATTTTAAAATGAACACCATTACTTTCAAAGTTCTCTTTGAAGCTTATTTAGGCTTTTAATCATATGATTAGTTGAGCACGGACTAATGTCAGACTTTTCAGACATCAATCAATATCATCATAATCTCAGTCAACAATATAACAATTAATCAAAGTTCGTAACATATATAATTCACAACACTTTAAATCAAGTAAGAATCAACTTCAAACAGTTATCACAACAGTTCAAGTATACAAAATCATTCAAACTTTGATTCAATATAATAACAATATTCAAATAAATCGAGCAAACCACATACACACATGCACTATTGAATATCCATCAGACTGTCCCCTCTTACCTTTTGTGAAGGTAAAGGTACGTGATGCTTGAGGAAGTGTACTACGAAAGTCCTCGTCTACTCCGCGACGAAAGTCTGGGTTTATAAACACAAAACCACAAGTTAAAAGTTAACCAAGAAGGTATAGGTTCGGCCATGGCAAAAAATAGGGTTAGAGGTTTTCAAAAAAAAAAAAGAATACAACTCATGGATTAATGATCCTTAAGTGTTAGGAGTTCATAACCAAGGTTCACTTTACAATGATAGGGCAAAAATCCCACTAAATCCATGCTTAGGGTTTTGGCCTCTTTAGTATAAGTAGGCTAGAAATTTCTAACCCTTCTAAGCTCTTAGATTAGCGTTAAAAGATACCAAAAAGTCTAAATTCATGATAATATCGGAAAGTTGAAACAACTTCCAAAGTCACTAATACATAGTTTCGGTCATCCTTGGAAAAATAGGTTAGAGATATTTGTTTGATACAACTCTTAGAATATGAAAGTAGAGATTAATAGAAGTTCATAGAAATTGGTTTCAACTCAAAAGGATTTTTCTACCATTTCCTAGAGATTTTAGAAGTTAAAAGAGCTTTAAGAACTTTTTAAGAAAACATAGAGTAAACTCATGAAATAAGTGAAAAACTTGCATGAGAAGAGTATGAGGGGGTTACCCTTGAAACTAGAAAGAAAAGGTATGCAGAACTTGAAGCTTGAAACTAAGTAAAAATGAAAACTTTAAGTGTTGGAAGTTTTGGAGTAAGAATGGAGAAGAAGAAGAAGAAAAATGGAAGAGATGAAATGAAGTGGGTATTTAAAGAAGGAGAGGTGAGAGTTGCGTGAAAGAGAGAGGGAGGTGCAAGTCTTGATGGCCAAGTTTTGGCTTATGCCTTGTTTGGTTGAAGAAGAGAGAGAAAAATAGGTTTTTTAGCATATAATATGTTATAATTCAAAAAGTGTCATCATGACCACTTTTTAGGATGCGACTTAGGCTATCCCCCTAGTAAGTCACCTCACTCTCACATGTCACCTCATCACTTTTGTGTTCCCTACTCTGCTCCATTGCGTATCTGGTTCAAGTTTCCGATCGTATTTCGCCCGAAATAAATATTTTATTTTATTTCCGAACTCAAATTTTCGAAAATTTCCAATATCATATAAAACATCACAAAAACACTAACCGTTTCGTTCACGGTTCAAAATTAGGTTTTCTTCTTAGTAAACTTGTACCGGCAGTGAAAATGCAGACCAGCTTTCATTTGAGTTTTCAATCGAAAATTTAACCGTGACCTCCTACTGTAAAAGAACATAAGAAAATGATTTTAGTTTATTTAAAATCAATCTCTGGATTTTATCAAAAATTAATACATATACACATGTATTTACTGCTACAGAAAGACATAGAAATCGGGGCGTTACAATACTACCCCTCTAAAAAGAATTTTGTCCTCAAAATTACGTACCTTGAAATAACTCAGGGTATTGCAATTTCATATTGTCCTCGATTTCCCATGTAGCTTCTCCGGTTGCATCATCTGGCAGACAAATCCTTTCACCGAACCTCAAAATTTCATCTGTTCCTTCCTTGAACTCTGACAATGCTCCTTGTCGCACTAGCTCTCTTTCTCCTTGTAGGTACTGACCACTCCGTTGGTTTTCTCTTATTTGATCCATCAAACCATTGGACACCGTGATCCTTCCTAAACAAAGCTTTCCTGGAAACATCTCAACTGACAAACTTAGATCCTGGAATTGTCCCAATAATTCCTGCTCTCTGACCATCATCACTGACGCATGTATTGACTTTCTACTTAGAGCATCATCCACTACATTTGCCTTCCCAGGGTGATACTGTAGTTGGAAATCATAATCCTTCAAGAATTCCAACCAACGCCTCTGCCGCATGTTCAACTCCTTTTGGTCGAACAGATACTTCAAACTTTTGTGATCGTTAAAGACATTGAATGTAGCTCCATACAAATAATGCCTCCAGATTTTCAATGCAAAGACCACTGTCGCTAACTCCAAGTCATGCGTAGGGTAATTTCTTTCATGAATCTTCAACTGCCTTGAAGCATATGCTACAACTTTCCGGTTTTGCATCAGCACACAACCTAACCCTTGATGTGAAGCATCACAATAAACCTCAAAAGGTTCCTTGGGATCAGGTAGTATCAACACAGGTGAAGTTGTCAACTTTTCTTCAGATCTTGGAAACTTTCTTCACACGCTTCAGTCCAGGTAAACGCTGGATCCTTCCGAGTTAACTGGGTAAGGGGTCCTACTATCTTGGAAAATCCTTCAATGAATCTCCTGAAGAATCCAACTAAACTCACAAAACTACGGATCTCTGTTGCCGTTGTTGGTCTTTCCCATTCCAAAACAGCTTCCACTTTCGACGAGTCTACTGCAATTCCTTCACGCGATATGACGACCCAAGAATTGAACTTGGTCCAACCAAAATTCACACTTTTCCGGTTTCGTGTAAAGTTGGTTCTCCCTCAAGGTTTGAAGAATGATGCTGAGATGTTCAACATGTTTTTCCTTGTTTGGGAAATAGATTAAAATGCCATCGATGAAGACAACGACAAACTGATCTAAGTAAGGACGAAAGATCCTATTCATGCAATCCATGAATATTGCAGGAGCATTCGTCACTCCGAACGACATCACCAGATACTCATAATGTGCATAGCATGTTCGAAATGATGTCGTAGGAATATCCTCCGCCTTCACACGGATTTGATGGTAGCCTGACTGTAAATCTATCTTTGAGAAAACGGTTGTCCACGAAATTGATCCATTAGATCATCTATCCTTGGAAGCGGATACTTGTTCTTGATCGTTACCTTGTTCAACTGACGGAAATCCACACATAATCGAGAGGTACCATCCTTCTTTTTCACTAACAAGACTGGGGCTCCCCATGGTGACACACTGGGTCTAATGAATTTCTTTCTCATCGTCTCCTCAAGTTGTTCCTTCAAGGTTTCTAGCTCCGATGGCGACATACGGTATGGTGCCATAGAGATTGGCCCAATGTCTGGAACCAGATCAATCGCGAACTCGATATCTCGAACAGGCGGTAGTCTAGGTACATCTTCAGGAAAAACTTCCGGAAACTTATTGACGACAAAGATGGACTCTAAGTCTAACTCGTTGTTAACATCTAAGGAAAACAGCAGCATGTATTCTTGTGCTCCCTCTTTCAAAGAAGCCCTTACCTGACTAGCAAATAACAATCCAAAAATCTCATCCCTAAAAACTAAGGTTTTCTGAGCACAATCTATTAAGATATGGTTGGAAGATAGCCAATCCATGCCTAAAATTACATCTAACTGAATTAAAGGCAAACGGATCAGGTCTACAAGAAAATGTCTATCTTGGACAATGATATAACAGATCAAACACACAGAATTTACATTAACTGGCTCAGCAGTTGGGGTTGAAACAATCAGGTTATATGGCAATGAAGAAATAGGCAAACTTAGAAGTTTCACACGATCCATTGAAATGAAAGAATGTGTTGCACCCGAATCGAAAAGTATAGTTAAAAGATTACCATCTATGTCACACGTACCCTGCACGAGATCGCCAGAGTTTGATGCCTCAGCTCCACTCATCGTATACACCCTTTCTTTTGCAGTCGGCTTGTTGGCTATGGTGTGGTTGACAGATGGCTCACGCTTTGGTGCTCTGCAGTCTTTAGCTAAGTGACTGAAACGATCACAGTTAAAACACCGTGCCCCTGTCATTGGGAAAGTGTCAGCCAGGTGGTTAGGATCTCCACACTTAAAACACTTCCTCCCTTGGCCTTGATTTTGGTTCCTCTGGCCTCCAATCCCAGTCCCAAAGTACCGGAATGATGTTGCTGTTGCCTTTGATTGTTGTTGGGTGATTGGTAGTATGGCTTCCTCTGGTTCTGCTTCCATTTCTGGTTCTGCCCTTGAAATTGACTCTTAGGACAAGACGGTCCCCAGCATTCCCTTTGGTGTCTCGTCCTTTCCGCATTAGCTCTACTTTTCTGCACTTTTCCACTAAGGCTTGGAAGTTCTTGATTTCCAGTGGTAGCATTGACTCCTTGATTTCGAAGCGCAGTCCACCTTCGAACCTTTCACACTTCAATTCTTCGCTTGGGTTGTTCTGAAATAAGCGGAAATATTTGGCAAGTGATTCGAATCTTGCTGCATATTCCCCCACAGTCAGGTCTCGCTGACGTAAACTCAGGAACTCTTGTTCCTTCTCAGCCCGAGCACTCTGAGGAAAGTATTTAACCAGAAACTTGTTGCAAAATACTTCCCAGGTGATTGCTTGGTGCTCAGCCTCTAACAGTTGTCTGGTGCCTTTCCACCAGTACTCAGCATCTTCTACCAGTTGGAAAATTGCATAGGGCACCTTTGCTTCCTCAGGTGTATGAACTAGCTCAAAAATCTTTTCCAACTCCTGGATCCACAGATTAGCTTTCGTAGGATCCACGTCTCCATCAAAATGTGACGGATTCTGACATCTGAAAGCAATCAGAAGCTTTCCCTCAGTAGCTTGTTCAAGCCTCAGCTGCTCTTGTTGGTTCTGGGCAGCCATCATAGCAGTCTGAAAAGCAATTGCCACAGCCACATCAGCGATTGCCTGGGCGGTAAAGTCTATCCCATCATTGCCTCTGCCACAACCACCACGCCGACGCGCACCTCATGGTTCCATACTGATCTGTAAGACACGATCAGTGAGATGCTAACCAGAAAAGGAAAATCTAACCCGACGGTTATTACATATTACTCCTAAGAAGTAATTCAATCAAGTCTTAATCAGAGAACACACAACATCAACCTAACAGACCTAAACCCCAAAGATTCCCGAAAGACTCGACCAGCTCTGATACCACTAATTGTGACACCCTAAACCGGGGCGTCACTTTGTTACCCGTTGTGGAAAACAAAATAATTAAATTGCAGGTTGCTTTCGGTAAATGATATTTTCTTAATAAGTGGGTATTCTCAAAAACAAGGGTAACTGATGAACACTCAACATGAAATGTAAACATATATATATATATATATATATATATATATATATATATATATATATATATATATATATATATATATATAATCTATCCGATGGAATTCAGAGTTTAGTACGAAACTAGGGCCTCGATCGGGATGGCCATTAATAACGGAGTTCGAGAACATACGATAACTATTTGTAAACTAAGTAAAGCAAAATAAGGGGAGAACCCGGAACCACACATCAAAAAGGTGGCTCTAAGAAGCCAAATACAGTTGGACCAAGACAGACTACCCATAAAATATACACCCCTAAGTTAGCCACTACTAATGACTAAAAGGAAAACTCGCCACGAACACTCCCACAAGAAGAGACCCCAAGTGATGGGTCCACGACGTCTCCACCCTCATCAGGAGAGTCGGAATCATAAAAAATCTGGATCGTCATCAAGCTCGTACTCCGGCACCTTATCAAGATCATCGTCATGATTCATGACGTGGTACATGGGCTCATCCTCTAGGTACTCCTCGGGGTCCTCCTCCGGGTCCTCCTCAATCGGTGAAGCCGGCTCGACTCCAGGTAATGGTACCCCTAGAGGCGGGTGCTCATGTAGCTGTCCATTCATCTGTAGCACGTGTAAGTAGTACCAAGGTGGTGGGAGAGCAATCCTCCTCGTCTCAACTGTCTAAACTCTGCGATATGGTTCGCCCTCGGCATTCTTCTCCAGCGTAGTTATCGGTCCATGATAGGTAGCCGATGTAGATCTGGGGTGAATCTGCCACGCCTCTACATTCCCCACATCATCAAAGATCTTAGTCTTCGATTCCGATGGTACCAATGGGATGTTCGGATCCATCTAAACTTATAGATATACAGCGATGCCGAAAATCAAAGAGAAATAACAAGAAGATATGCAAGAGTGAGATACCAATATACGGATAGATTACAATAACCATATGCATGATACATGCATCAAATCAACATATTAACATTTACCAAATATTAAGAGATAAAACGACAAGTATCATATCAATGGGTGTCATACCCGTACAATCAGCTTTTATAAAGATTATGCATGACACTTCAATATTCCTGCTCTATAAACTTAATCTCATAAGATCCCTTCATCTTTCTAAGAGTTTATCAAACTCAAAGCCCCCACTTGGGCATCACCGTCGTGACTAAAGTCCATGTTTGGACATCACCGTCGTGACTTATATGATAGCCCTTGCTTGGGCATCACCAAAGTGACTAAAAGTCCCTGCTTGGACATCACCGAAGTGACTAATAGCCCCTACTTGGGCATCACCGAAGTGAGTAATAGCCCCTGATTGGGCATCACGAAAGTGACTAATAGCCCCTGCTTAGGCATCACTGAAGTGACTAACCTGTAAGGCACGTCTGCCTAAATGCATGAAGAAAAACATTCGTTCAAGATGTTTTCTTTGTGTTCAATCTCATTCGTTGTCGGAGCTCAAAGCTAACGACCATTCATAATTTTCATCACTTGAAATTACTCAACATCAACACAAGACACGCAGTCCGAGTGCTCAATCACAACACCTAAGACCGACGCCTCAGTCAAGGTTTGTGGTCATAGAAAAAGCCTTACAATCTTACTCATGTTTTATTTCAACATGATTAGGACTCTTAGTTCACAACAACGTAATTAGGACACTTGGTCCTTAATAACGAGATTAGGACCACTAGTGCAAAATATGCTTTTAACATTGGAGATTCCACATCGGTTTCCCTAAAACCGATGTGTAAAACGAGGCAATGTCATTTTTGAAATTAAAAGCAAAGGATTCCACATCGGTTTAAAAAATAACCGATGTGTGAATACTTTCCACATTGGTTATATTTTAACCGATGTCTAAAATTAAAACAAAAAAATTTAAAAATTTTATCTTTCCACATCGGTTCTTTTTGAACCGATGTCTAATATATAATATATAGATTAACCACATCGGTTGTCTTATAACCGATGTATAAAATTAAAAAAAATTTAGAATCTAAAATTTTTATCTTTCCACATCGGTTCCTATTGAACCGGGGTCTAATATATATTAACCACATCGGTTTCTTTATAACCGATGTAATAAATTAAAAAAAAATTTAAATCGTAAGTTTCTACATCGGTTAATAGTAAACCGATGTGAAATATGACTAACCACATCGGTTTTTGGAAAACTGATGTGTAATATTTGACAAAACCCTACTTTTTGTTTCTATTTTCATTCCCTCCATCTGTTCCGCGCCCTCTTCCATTCCTTTGTTTTTCATTCCCTCCCTCGTTTTGTGCTCATCACTTCTTCCCCATCTCTCTCACTGCCCTATGCTCGCCGTCCCTACTACTTCGCTGCGGCCTCCCATCTCTATCACTCCCTGCTGCTTCTGCTTCTGCTTCTGCTTCTCCCTCCATTCTTGCTCGCTCGACCGCGTCCTCCGCTGTCACCTCAGCCTCGAAGCCCCGCCGCTTGCTCCGCCGCTTCTAAAAGACAAAAAGGGAAACTACACTCGTAATAACTACGCCCTCCAACATCCTTTATTACATTCTCTGCTCTTCTAAGCTTAGCTTCTTCTTCTTCTAGAGTTTCTAACCAGAATTGCTCACTCAAGTTTTGCTGGTAAAGTTCACTCCTTTTTCCTTACATCACCATTTTCTCCCTCGTTCCCTTAACACCTTTTGGAGCCACTGCAATTTATGCAACTCAATATAGAATACCAATGAATAAATGGTTCTTTTGATTTGTGTGCATTAATAAAATAGATAGCTTTTATTTTTTTTATTTTTTTATGCATTTGAATAATTATATATTGTTGTTGTTTAAGATTCCGGAGCAGTTGGCAGGTGTACAAGTGTCTTTGACTCCATTGCATTGTGTGCATTGTGCTACTGCCTCTGCTTTGTTCACTTCTCTGTTGTCTTTGCATAATAACAACTGGGGTTGTCTCTCAGAAGGTACGCTTCTTACTTCATGCTGCTCGATCTTTCTTTACATTATTGTTTGAATTATCTTGTACTGTAAGTTTATATGAACTACTACCTTTTGTCTTTTCATTTCAGTTATAATCCCATACAATCTTGAGAATATCTGTTTTGGGGAAAAAGGACCATAGACTTCATTTTGTTGTATATTTTTATCATTTGTGAATTTTATTTTTGCCTTAATATGGTTGTGATAGCTCTAATTGCTAAAGAATAGAATTTTAAGTCAATTATTGTCAGGTATAGTGTTATGTTCTTTCCCCAACTAGATCATATGCATCCATGAATCTGTTAGTGTGGTAATTACCAACATGGAAAAATGTAATAAGCTAACACTGTATTTTTCATGCTTTGATTTTAGACTCTACGTGAGGGGCACAATCCTTGGATACAAAAGGTAAGAGCTTCTTGCCCATAGTAGTTTTACCGATTTTGTATTTTATATCATCTTGTGTATGGATGCTGGGAAATTGAGAGTTGAGATTCATGGAGAGAAGCATTTAAGATTATACTTTCACGGGTTTTGTCAAGTCATTTGGTTTATGATGAGGCAATGTTATTTTTTCAGATCCAAATCAAACCTGTAACTATGACTTGGGTTTGACAACTTGGAGTCCACTTGCATGTGGTGTGCTGACAGGAAAATACAAGAAAGGAGTTATACCAGCAGATAGTCGCTTTGCATTGGAAAATTACAAAGTAAGGTTTGATTTCCATCGTTTTGGCTGAAAAGCTTTCATTGGAGTTTTAATGTATTTGCTTGAAAATTTATTTGATCCAAGAATATGCCCACGATAATTAGTAAAACCTTAGTTTCCCGTTTGAGATGCAATACTAATGAGCACATGTGTACGTGCTTAATGTACCACTCATTGTATTGGATCTTGAATTGTCCAAAGTTGGACAGTTTGGGAAAAATATTTTTCTTCATTCAGTTAAAATAGTTATTCGTTGATTCTAATGTTATATACTTGATGAAAGTTCGGATTGATACATTTCCTTTCAGTCTCTGGGTGCATACTTTATCGTGGTAGATGTCATCGCGTTCAAGTCGTGTACGTCGGAGACCGAAGGGAAATGCTGCCGAAATTTCATCGAGTATGAGCATGAGAGTTAAGGACTAACTGTTAACCGAATGTTGAAAAAGTTTCTTCTCGAATGGGATAGGGCCATACCCTGTCATAAGAAGTGGTTGATGAATATGTTGGACTAAGTACGAAGTTATTGGTTTAGTCATGGATCGCGGTTGGATGAATGCTAGACGGACAAGTGATGAGTATGAGAATGGAGTGGAAGATTTTCTACAGTTTGCAAAAATAAATGCTCATGATAGTGGTAACAGAAGGTTTTATTGTCCTTGTGTTAACTGTTTGAATGAGAGACAACTAGAAGCTGAGGAGATACGTGATCATCTTATTTGTGAGGGGATTTGCAAGAGTTATACAACATGGATATGTCATGGTGAATCGTTAGATAGGCCGAGGGTGTCGGATAGAGAGGAAGTTGATGACGTGGAAATGGACGATGGACTAGAGGACATGATCTGTGATGTTAGGCAAGAGTCTTTTCGACGCGCACATGTGTATGATACTTTATGCAGTGATACAGAAGTGGCTTTGTATCCGGGGTGCACTAATTTCACACGGTTGTCAGCGGTGTTAAGATTGTTCAATGTGAAGGTGAGAAATGGGTGGAGCGATAAAAGCTTTACGGAATTGCTTAAGTTGTTGAAAGACATGCTTCTAGAAGGTAACACATTGCCATCTCGAAACTTTGAGGCGAAGAAGATATTGTGTCCGATGGGTATGGAGTATAAGAAAATACACGCTTGCCCCAATGATTGCATATTGTACAGGAAAGAGTTTGAAGAGATGCACGAGTGCCCCAGGTGTGGGGTATCACGCTACAAAGTGAAGGATGGTGATTCTAGTTGTGATATGGTCACCAAAGGTCCTCCTGCGAAGGTGTTATGGTATCTTCCCGTGATTCCGCGGTTCAAGCGATTGTTTGCTAATGTAAATGACGCAAAGAACAATAGATGGCATGCATATGAGAGGAAGTGTGATGGACAACTTCGCCATCCGGCCGATTCTTTGCAATGGAAGAGAATTGATAGTTTGTTTCCGGATTTTGGAAATGAGCCCAGAAACCTCAGGCTTGGAATTGCTACCGATGGAATGAATCCATATGGAAACTTAAGTAGTATTAATAGTTCATGGCCTGTTCTCCTGGTAATTTACAACCTGTCTCCTTGGTTATGCATGAAGCGCAAATACATTATGTTAAGTATGATGATTTCGGGTCCTAAACAGCCAGGAAATGATATTGATGGTTATCTGAGTACCTTGATTGAAGACTTGAGAATGTTGTGGGATGAAGGCGTTGATGTGATCGACGGGTATTGCCGTGAGACATTCAGATTGCGTGCCATGTTATTTTGCACCATCAACGACTTTCCAGCATACGGGAACCTGTGTGGGTATAGTGTTAAGGGGCATAAAACATGTCCAATATGTGAAAAAGGCACATGTTACCATCAACTGCAACATGGAAGGAAGATGGTTTACCTTGGGCATCGGAGATTTCTCCGATGTAATCATCCTTATCGTAGATTGAGAAAAGCTTTCAATGGACTTCCGGAAAATGAAATTGCTCCGGTGGCCTTGACTGGAGAGCAAGTTTATGAAAGGGTGAACAACACTAATGTTATCTATGGGAAGACCCAGAAGAAGGCTATCGAGAAGAAAATATGGAAGAAGAGGTCGATCTTCTTTGATCTTCCATACTGGTGCAAGCTTGATGTAAGACATTGTATTGATGTGATGTATGTGGAGAAAAATATGTGTGACAGTTTAATCGGAACGCTTCTCAACATTCAAGGCAAGACAAAGGATGGTGTGAATGCTCGTCTAGATCTAGTTACGATGGGTATACGAGAGCAGTTAGCTCCACATAAAGTGGGGGATAAGAAGACTTATTTGCCCCCAGCATGTCATACTTTATCAAAAAAAGAGAAAAGAAGATTCTGTGAATGTCTACGGGGAGTCAAAGTGCCACAGGGTTACTCTTCAACTTAGTTGGCTTAAAGTCTCATGATTTTCCTGTCTTGATGCAACAACTACTACTGGTGGCCATTCGTGACATCTTGCCTAAAAAAGTCAGACATGCCATTACTAGGTTATGCTTATTCTTCAATGCTATATGTAGCAAGGTCATTGACACAAAAAAGTTGGATGAGTTGGAAAATGAGGCAGCCATTATCTTGTGCCAATTGGAGATGTATTTTCCACCTTTATTTTTTGACATCATGGTTCATTTGATTGTTCATCTAGTGAGGGAGATTAGATTGTGCGGCCCCGTTTATTTAAGGTGGATGTACCCGGTTGAGCGATACATGAAGATCTTGAAAGGATATATGAAGAATCCACACCGTCCCGAAGCATCTATTGTTGAAAGGTATGTTGCAGAAGAAGCTATTGAGTTTTGTACAGACTACATGTCAGAAGCGGAACCTGTAGGGCTTCCGAAGTCTCGTCATGAAGGAAGATATGATGGTAAGGGTACACGAGGTATCACTGTTAAGAGCATGGATCGGGAGGAAGTGCTTCAAGCACATTTGTATATATTGAATAACACTGATGAGGTTGAACCATATGTATGTGAGCACAAAAGCATCATCAATGAAACTTACCCTAGAATGAATGAAAAATGGTGTTTGAATAAGCATAACAAGACTTTCTTGAACTGGTTTAAAGAAAAAATTGCAAAGGATGGTATTGCTTCTGATACATTACAATGGCTAGCAGGGGCCTAACTTTGATGTCATATCTTTGGAGTGGGTACGATATCAATAAGTTTTCCTTCTATACAAAGTCCCAGGATGACAAAAGTACTATGCAAAATAGTGGGGTTATGGTCGTCGCTGAGTCCATGCATTTCTCTAGTTCGAAAGATAAAAACCCTATTATGGCATCCGTTTCATACTTTGGAATCATTGAAGAGATATAGGAGGTTGATTACACGAAGTTTAGAGTACTTGTTTTTAAATGTCAGTGGGTCGACAATAACAATGGTGTGCAAACCGATGAGTTAGGATTCAAATTGGTGGACCTTAATAAGGCAGGTAATAAAGAAGAGACTTTCATCATGGCATCCTAAGCAAAACAAGTGTTTTATATCTATGATCCTTCTAACAAAAGGTGGTCAGTGGTTCTCCAGGGAAAAAACATGTATAATGGTAGTGAGGGAAATCAAGATTCAACTCTTGATATTTCTGATACTCCTTCTTTCTCAACACGGGTGCCTAATTTCAATGAGGAAAATGAAGTGGATGATGTACATGCTACTCGTAATGATCACCAAGAAAGGTTATGGGAGAACTTTACTAATTGACCACAATGTAAGTTTAGTTTGAGTTATGTTTAAAGTCATATTGTATGTTTACGTTGATATTTATAAGTTATGTTTACATACGTTGATCGATATTTATAAGTTATGTTTGATATTTATCCTGACATACTAACAAGTTTTTTTTTGTTTAAACAGGTATACATGGTTGATCCTGAGGATATCCCTCATTCATGAAGCGGGTAAGAGACCCCGTCGACAGGTAGAAAGGGTAGACGTGCCACACGAACGAGGAATTTGAATGTCAACTTTGGTTCAAATCAAAGGATAAGAATATACTTTGATAATAACCTCAATCCTATTGGGCCAATGGCAGAGCAGTTTAACAGTTTTGTGGCGACCCTTGCTAGAAGCCGGCCTAGTATACTTATTGATAATTGGAAAGATGTACCGGCAGACGTGAAGGATCAGATATGGGAGAGTATTTTGGTATCTATACTTTTACATCATGTGTTTGTCTGTATCTACTTTATTTTAATCTTATTAATATCATACAGTAATTCGTTGATTCTTTTGGTGTTAATGTAGCTCACCTTTGACATACCGGATACGACGAATATGAAGAAGCGTTTGATAAAGTCTGCTGGTGAGCGTTAGAGGGCTTTTAAGGTCGACCTAGGCAGATACTATGTATTCAATCCAACATGTGAAAAGAACCCACTTGAGGTGTACCCGTTTCTTGACCAGGCGACGTGGGATCGCTTTGTTCAGAGCCGACATGATCCCAGTTTTTAGGTTAACTTATTTGATTTGTCTCTAAATTTATGTAATTTCATTAATTTTATTTACTTATGTAATTTAATTGTATTCTATTTATAACATGAGAAGAGGAAAAAGGGGCAGGAAAACCAAAGCAAGAATGTCTACCCCCATGTCATGTCTCGTGGGGGATATAAAAAACTTGGTCAGATAATGGTCGAAGAGAAAAAGAAAGCACTTCTGGAAGCAGCATCTCAGGCGGATCCTAACGCTGAAAATCGTCCAGAAGTTGTTGATCCACCTCCACCCCCACGCCATCGTAAATGGAAGAGGGCCCGACAAAGAAAAACGGGACAATATACATCTGAGGAGGCCCGCCAAGTAGCTGAGAAGATTGTAAGTATAGTTTGAATTGTAATTGTCATTTTAAGATTGTTACCGAATTGTAATGTGACATGATATTTTATATGTTATAGGATGCCTTGGACGAGCAGGTAACCCAAGGAACCTTTGTTCCTAGAGGACGCGATGATATCTTAGCTGCTGCCATCGGTAAACCAGACCACCCAGGCCGTGTCATTGGTGTTGGATGGGGCATCGGCATTCGCCAATACCATGGTTCATCTGCACACCAATGCCATAGAGATGTTGATGCAGATAGAGCACGGCTAAAACAGGAGATCGCAGCTGAGCTTAGACAGGAGATGGCCGAGCAGTTTGCCTAGCAGTTGGCAATATTGACTTCTATGTCCTAGTAGATGACAGCCGGTGTCCAACCCTCTGTCCATGTGAGCACTAAGGGCTCATGTGATCCTCCTCATGAGCCTGAAAATGATGATGGTGATGGTGATGATGATGATGATGATGACCCTGATAGGTGTGAGCTGTATGTTGATGATCATCATGATCGCCGCTTAGTGGCATTGGGGAGGGCACATAATAACTTCGGTAATACCATACACCATCGTTTATTACCGGATGATCAGGTGAGGGTCGTTGTTGAGATTATTCGAGATGCTGATGCTCGAGTCCCTGTGCCCACTGAGGAGGTTCAAACAGTGGGTCAGGCCCCGATAACTTCATCCCCTGGCCAAGAAGACTGGTCAGCTTTCTTGTTGCATCTGAGGTATTCAGTTAGTTGTGTTTTTCTATATTCATAGTTGAAATTATTACTTATTGTTTAAAGATAATGCTTTATTTTTATTTGTTTTAGGATGTTGGAAATGATATTCTCCCTAAAAGGTCGGATCCAGGAAGACCAGAGATGTCTGCTCCTGCCAAGGTATTCATTTGACCATTTAATTAATTACGCATGAAATAACTTATCTGTGATTACTAATATATATCTTTGTTGTTTAGGGGATCGACAAAGGGGCACCTGGTGATGTTTTTAAACTTCTGGCTATACAGGTTGTGACCATGGAGAATGACGCAGCTTTGGTAAGGTTGGAACAGGATGCCAGTCCAGGTGACGAACTGTATATCCCAAAGAAGGAACTTATGGAGATTGTACTCGATAAAGAAATGGCTAGTTCTGCACACCTATCGTTACGGTACACGTAAGTACATTTTATTTATAAGTTAAGTAATTAAATTTTAAATACTATGATAATTAACATGTTTTTTCAATATATTAGGTATCTACATCGTATGTTAGTTGATCAGGGTAACCTCGTCCTTTATGGGTTCATTGACCCCATGTTCATTCAGGGTGATGTTCTCCTAGCATCAGAAGACCCGGTCACCACCATACGTGATATACTTGCCCGAGACGATCATCAATTCTACCTTGCGCCTTATACCAATAAGTAGGTACCAGTTATTAACTATATATGACTATATATGACTTAGTCACTAATTGTTCTGCAAATACAGCAAGCAGTGGCAACTGTTGATCTTGTACCCTAGGATGAATGTTGTGGTCTTCTTCTGCTCAATTGGAAATAAGCCGGCGAATGAACTGAAGATGATCATGGAAACGTAAGCATTAAAATACTTTACAATCAGTAATGCAGTTGTTTTAATTATCTGAAATCTATTAGATATACTTTAATTAATGTTTATTTTGTCATGATAGTTCTATTAATGCAAACCACATGTTGCGTGGTGAAAGGTGTCGGGCTATTAGATGGATTATTCCTAACGTAAGATATTTATTAGTTCAAACGCTTCAAATGCAGTGGTTATAATTATTGATTTCTATTTAATTCCTCATATTCTAATTGGGTTTCATTTGTACGTAGTCCCGTATACAACGTGGATCATGGGAATGTGGATACTATGTGATGAAGTGGATGTTCGAAATTATCTCCTCGAGGATCACTGAAAGATGGCACAAGGTAAATGTTAATTTGTAACAATTATAAGTAACAGTTATAGATTCGTTATATGTTTTATGTTAGTTTATTACTTAAAAGATATAATCTTTTGTCCAATTAAACTTGCAGATATTCAACAATCCAACTCAATTATCTGATTCCGACATCAATAACATAAGGAGGCGTTGGGCAACTTTCTTTCTTGAAGTGTACCAACCATAGTTTGTATGTAGTTAGTTTAAAAACTTATCATGTACTAGCTATAGTGTACTTTTGACTGATATATATTTTGATATGAAATCTATAATATATCATGTAGCTTTTTGGTTTCTAATTATCTTTGTTGTCTGAATGTAATTGAACGTACATATGTATTGTTAGTAATAAATTCAGTATATATTAATTTAGTGTGTTTTTGTTGTACAAAAGTGATTGTGTTGAGAATATTTAGAATATGTTATACTGGTATTGGTCTGGATTACTGAAACAGGGGAAAGGAATGATAGAAATGTAAAAAAAGTTTTTTTAAAAATGAGACTTTTCACATCGGTTATACAAAAACCGATGTGGAAAGTTCACTTTTCACATGGGTTAATATAAAACCGATGTGAAAAGTGAACTTTCCACATCGGTTTTATCAAAAACCGATGTGGAAAGTTTATTTTACACATCGGCTATATAAAAACCGATGTGGAAGGTGATATTTCCATATCGGTTTTGTGATAACCCATGTGAAAAATGAACTTTCCACATCGGTTATTTAGAAAATCGCTGTTAAAAGTGTACTTTAGACATCGGTTTTAAAACTGATGTGAAAAAGTGACAATAAACAACATCGGTCGTTTCAACATCAGTTTGAAAACCGATGTGAAAAGCCAAAAATAACCGATGTGGAATCCTTTTTTCTGCACTAGTGGGCTCTTAGCCCACAACATCATGATTAAGACTCTCAGTCGACGATACTTAACACGGATCAAAGATCAACGTGCACATTAAAGAATACTAGAAGCGACATCTCGCGAACTAGATTCGATTTCACATGTTCTTACTTTTCGTTCAGTGAAAAACAAATAAGAAAATAAAACCTCGGTAACCCATCCAAGTTACCGTAATATTTTCTAAAGTATTTCTTTGTAGGAAATATTTTCATTGGAAAATCATTTGTAAACTATTATAAGAAACCCATTTTTTCTTAAAATCATCTCTATTTAAGGTCAAATATTTTCCAAAGGCTTTTCATACCATAAAAACACATATTTTCTAAATGATTGTCTCTTGTACAAAAACTTAGTTCGCAAGAAAATAATTTCCTTTAACTTGAAATTATTTAACACAAGTTCCAAAGTTTTATCCTTCCGGAATAAATACAGGTAAGATTACTTACTTTCCAAAACACTACTTTACTAAATATCATTTTAAAATGAACACCATTACTTTCAAAGTTTTCTTTGAAGCTTATTTAGGCTTTTAATCATATGATTAGTTGAGCACAGACTAACGTCAGGCTTTTCAGACATCAATCAATATCTTCATAGTCTCACCCAACAATATAACAGTTAATGACAGTTCATAATATATATGATTCTCAACACTTTAAATCAAGTAAGGATCAACTTCAAACAGTTATCACAACAGTTCAAGTATACAAAATCATTCAAACTTTGATTCAATATAATAACAATATTCAAATAAATTGAGCAAACCACATACACACATGCACATAGCTATTGAATATCCCTCAGACTGTCCCCTCTTACATTTTGTGAAGGTAAAGGTATGTGATGCTTGAGGAAGTGTACTACGAAAGTCCTGGTCTACTCCGCGACGAAAGTCTAGGTTTATGAACACAAAACCACAAGTTAAAAGTTAACCAAGAAGGTATAGGCTCGACCTTGGCATAAAATAGGGTTAGAGGTTTCCAAAAAAAATTACAAATCATGGATTAATGATCCTTAAGTGTTAGGAGTTCATAACCAAGGTTCACTTTACAAAGATAGAGCAAAAATCCCACTAAATCCATGCTTAGGGTTTTGGCCTCTTTAGGATAAGTAGTCTAGAAATTTCCAACCCTTCTAAGTCTTAGATTTAGCTTTAAAAGATACCAAGAAGTCTAAATTCATGGTCATATTGGAATGTTGAAACAAAACTTCCTAGGCCACTAATACATAGTTTCGGCCATCCTTGGAAAAATAGGTTAGAGATGTTTGTTTGATACAAGTTCTTAGAATATGAAAGTAGAGATTAATAGAAGTTCATAGAAATTGATTTCAACTCAAAAGGATTTTTCTACTATTTCCTAGAGATTTTAGAAGTTAAAAGAGCTTTAAGAACTTTTTAAGAAAACATAGACTAAACTCATGAAATAAGTGAAAAACTTGCAAGAGAAGAGTATGATGGGGTTACCCTTGAAACTAGAAAGAAAACGTATAAAGAACTGAAGCTTGAAACTAAGTAAAAATGAAAAATTTAAGTGTTGGCAGTTTTGGAGTAAGAATGGTGAAGAAGAAGAAAAATGGAAGAGATGAAATGAAGTGGGTATTTATAGAAGGAGAGGTGAGAGTGACTTGAAAGAGAGAGGGAGGAGCAAGTTTTGATGGCCAAGTTTAGCTTATGCCTTGTTTGGTTGAAGAAGAGAGAGAAAAATGGGTTTTTAGCATATAATATATGTTATAATTCAAAAAGTGTCATCATGACCACTTTTTAGGATGTGACTTAGGTCATCCCCCTAGTAAATCACCTCACTCTCACATGTCAACGCATTACTTTTGTTCTCCCTACGCTGCTCCATTGCGTATCTGGTTCAAGTTTCCGATCATATTTCGCCCGGAATAAATATTATATTTTATTTCCGAACTCAAATTTTCGAAAATTTCCAATATCATACAAAACATCACAAAAACACTAACCATTTCGCTCATGGTTCAAAATTAGGTTTTCTGCTCAGTAAACTTGTACCGGCAGTGAAAATGCAGACCGGCTTTTGTCTGAATTTTCAACTGAAAATTTAACCGCCACTTCCAACGGTAAAAGAATATAAGAAAATGATTTTAGTTTATTTAAAATCACTCTCTAGATTTTATCAAAAATTAATACATATACAGATGTATTTACTGCTACAGAAAGACACAGAAATCAGGGCGTTACAGACCGTGCCTTGTAGGCGCTAAGTTGAGCACTCCCGTGCTCATCGAGGAGCATGACCATGCTCGGGTCTGATGCCTTTAAATATAGAACAGTAATCGAGGGTTTTGGTTGCAAACCATATTTTGGCGCAGCAGCCACCCTAGTGCTGGTACACCTGCTCTTTTCCCTGTTTCCTCTAAACTCAGTGCGTCTTAGGAGTTTTGGAGACCCTTGGGAAGTATTTGTTCATCTGTTCCAATCCATGTAGGTAACAGTTTCTCCCTCTTTTGGTTCCTTTTCTGTTATTTAGATTTGGGAACTAATTGGTTAACATTCTTGTTTGACCAAGGCTTGGAAGCTGACTGAGCCGCTTGACACGTACTCGGCAAGTGTACCGGATCGTTGCAAGTAATAAAACGGTAAGAACCAGATATCGTCCTCAGGGATTGTGGACAAGTACCACTTCGCAAATTGAACTCCTATCTAGGCGATCAAGTTTGGAATGATGGTAGCTCTAACATCTAACGAAACAAACAAGAATAAAATGTTTTTGTTCTTTTAGGTATTTTATCAAACACTTAAAAGGCAAACATAAATGTGATCAACAAATGGATAGAATTGTTAGGGTTAGACTAAGATAATTCTCCCTTGATTGCTATGAAATGGTAAATAACACAATTCCTAATTCCATTATGATAATCAAATCTTCTCAAATACTCAAACCCTAATGTCTTAGGTGGAAAAGGTCTAAAATCCCAAATCAAACCCTAATGTCTTAAGTGAATTAACATGAGAATTTGCATTAAGAGTCAAGATTCATAGATTGCAAGCACCCCAAGACCTATGTCTAGGTTCATGAACTACTTGGCATTTGATTCAAGAGAATGCCTTAACATCAACCTTTCAATTGTCTATTAAAGCAACTAATCATTCCTAGGATGATCAAACCAAGGAAAGCATTAAGCATGGAATCAAACACTCATAAAGAAATAGGAAATTATATCACTACCACATCATATTACAACCAAGTTCAAAGAAGCATTATCTAACCCCAACAAGGGGGAGTTTAGCTACACATAATCAAAGGGAAAGGCAAAAGAAAAGATACAGAGATGAAGGAAGGGAGGAACTCCATGGAAGGATGCACCCAGCCACAGCTGCAGAAATTGCGTTTTTAGGGTTTTTGGCCGCCTCCTTTCTACTCTCTCAATTCTGCCCTAAAACACCTTATAAACAGGGGTTCTGAGTTTCACGCGCTCACGGGGCGAGACCTGGCTCGCGAGGCGAATCTTAAAAATCTGATCTTCAGAGATTGGTTCTCTCGCGAGGCGAGAAGGTAGCTCGCAAGGCGAGGCAGAAAGGGTGAAGTTTCTGGCACAGTCAGGCCTTCAGGCTCGCGAGGCGAGACAGAAAGGGTGACTGTTGTTGTTCAGGCTGGTCTTCAGGCTCGCGAGGCGAGATCCAGTCTCGCGAGGCGAAGCCTCCAGAATTCTGCTTGGCTCAATTTCTTCTCTTTTCAGGCTCTATCTTCATCCAAGCTTCATCATGGCCAAATTCTTGGGCAATTAATCATAAATTCCTGCAAAACAACATACAAAACCACCTTATCCGTTCCAAAGGAAAAACTAACCAAAATCAAACTAAAATGGCCTAACTATATGCAAATGCATGCAGAAATGTACATGGAAAATGAGGTGAAATCACACTCATCAAATCACTCCAAGCTTAAGACTTTGCTTGTCCTCAAGCAAAAACCAAGGCCAGAAGATGAAAACAAACAGAGCAATGATAGTGAACTAAGAACCCGAGTAAATGATCCAAGTAATAGGCATTTCAAATAATTCAGCAAGAGACAATCAATTCAAGTCCAATTAGAAGCTTAGGTTTCCTAGACTCATATGCTCACTGATTCAGGCACTCTTGCTCACCGGAAGATCACCCCAAGCTTATTCAGTTGCTTGGCACTGTTTCTCACCTCACTCAAGTATTTAAGGATATATGACAATTCGCTCCATTTTCCTCAAGGAATGAATTCTACCATAGGCTTGACTATCAACCAAATCTCTACTCTATTAATGAAAACAATTAAGAATCAAGAGGTCTTTTGCTCTGGTTGTAATGGGGTCATGGGATTTATTGTTAGGTGGGGAAATCAAGAAGAGGACATTTCAAAAGGCTACACAAAACATCAAGCATTGCAAATCATGACACCTTCTAAAGTACCCTTTTGGGTTTCAATTTACTTTTGCCACCTTTCTTTCTTTCTTTTTGTTTTATTTCTCATTTCTTTTTGTCATCCCCTTCTCTATTTTTATTTCTCTTTCTTTTATTTTTCTTTTATTTGGAGAAGGGGAGATTTTTCAGCTCAAGAGAAATATTTTTCTGATTTTCTCGTCCCATACTTTTTCCACTCTTTTTACCCTTTTGTTGTGCAATACTTTAGAAGGTCTCCTATCAAGCATCATTCATCAATATATCTCAAGGTACCAAGAAAAGTATTTTATTCTTTCAGTCTCGAAATTGGGCAACTAAGGGGTAGCATTTAATCGATCAAAGCTCAGAAGGCCGGAATAATACCTAATGCCTCAATCATTTTCAAAAATGTTTTCAAAAATTTTTAAGCTTCAAAAAGGTTTCAAGTCAAGTTCTAGAGAAATACAATCCAAGAGGAATAACACTCTAACACAAAGAATGGGGTAGATTTAGTGAGTACCCCTTAATAGCTCAAAAGCTCACATTTAGCAGTTCAGAAGTCAGTGAAAACACAAATCTATAGAAACACATGCTAATTATCAACTATCCAAGATCATCTCAAGAATTTTTATTTGAAACCTCATCACAAGAATAAAAAAATAGGGTTCAAAAATTCACTATCACAAATAAATTGGCACTCAGTTCTCACAATCAGATGCTCAATCTAAGCAAGGGGGAATCAAATCATATGATCATACAAAACTATGCCTAAATGAACGCAAGATGAACAATGCAAAAATTCAAAATTTACAAAAATACCCCTACCCCAAGCTTAAAAACTTACATTGTCCCCAATGTAAATAATTAAGTCAGAGAGGGGAGAAAAAATAAATTGGAACGACTCACCGAGGTGGTAGCGGGCTGGTTCACATGCTTTCTGGCTTTGTTTCTCCCTGCCCCTTTTTGTTTCTCCTTCCTTCTTGCCCTGAAAATACTTAGCAAACCTATTAACAAATCTCTTGATCTTCTCAAATTATTCAAGAGATGAAAATAAAAAACAAATGAGAAAGAGGAAAAGAAAAATTGGGTTGCCTCCCAATAAGCGCTTCTTTAACGTCACTAGCTTGACGGGTGATTTCTAAGATGGTGTCTTAATAGGGACGGAGACTGCTTGACGATCAAAGTCTCCTCCAAGGTAGTGCTTGAGCCTTTGCCCATTAACTGTGAAAGTATCTCCGGATGATGGATCTTCCAATTCAACTGCACCAAATGGAGAAACTGACTTGACATAGAATGGACCTGACCATCTTGATCTCAACTTGCCTGGAAACAACTTGAGACGTGATTTAAAGAGCAAAACTGATTGGTCTTCTTCAAAATGCTTTGGAAGGATGTACTTATCATGCCAAAATTTTGTTCTTTCCTTGTAGATCCTTGCACTCTCATAAGCCAAGAGTCGGAATTCATCCAATTCATTTAACTGCAACAGTCTCTTATCCATGGCCATCCTTGTATCAAAGTTCAGGACCTTCACTGCCCAAAAAGCACGATGTTGGAGCTCTATCGGAAGGTGGCATGATTTTCCAAACACTAATTAGTAAGGTGACATACCAATAGGTGTTTTATATGCAGTCCGATAGGACCAAAGTGCATCATCCAGTTTCTTTGCCCAATCCTTCCTAGCATTGTTCACGGTTTTCTCCTAAATCCTCTTCAATTCCCGATTGGACAACTCCACTTGCCCACTGGTTTGAGGGTGGTATGGTGTGGAAACTTTATGATTGACCCCAAACTTGGCAAGCACTGCATTGAACTCCTTGTTGCAAAAATGAGTACCCCCATCACTAATAATAGCTCTAGGGGTTCCAAATCGGGTGAAGATGTTCTTTCTCACAAAACCAACCACTGCTTTTGCATCATCCTTCACAGTTGGGACAGCTTCTACCCATTTGCTCACGTAGTCAACCGCAACAAGAATATATTTGTTGTTGTAGGATGATGGGAAAGGACCCATGAAGTCAATCCCCCATACATCAAAGAGCTCCACCTCTAAAATACCCTTCAGGGGCATCTCATTTCGCCTGGATATACTTCCGGTTCTTTGACACTTATCACACTTCATCACCCAAGCTCTGGAGTCTTTGAAAATGGTGGGCCAAAATAACCTGCTTTGCAATATCTTCATGGCGGTTCTCTCACCACCAAAGTGTCCTCCATACAGTGAGTTGTGGCAATGAGTCAATACCCCATTAATCTCTTCCTCCGGAATGCATCTTCTCATAATTCCATCCGAACCTCTTTTGAAAAGGTAAGGCTCATCCCATACATAGTATTTCGCATCATGGATGAGCTTCTTCCTTTGTTATGCATTGAAGTCCTTCGGAATTTTGTTGGCGGCCTTACAATTTGCAATGTCTGCAAACCAAGGTGCCACTTGCACCATAAACAGCTTTTCATCTGGGAATTCCTCTTGAATTGGCAGCTCAGCTTTTGCTTGAACATCTGCTTGTGGAAGCCTAGACAAATGGTCGGCTACCATATTCTCCACTCCTTTCTTGTCCATTATATCCAAATCAAACTTTTGGAGTAGTGGTACCCACCTAATGAGCCTTGCCTTGGCATCCTGTTTAGTCATAAGATACTTCAAAGCAGAATGATCAGTGTAGACAGTAGTTTTAGAGCCAATCAAGTAGGATCTAAATTTATCAAACGCAAACACCACAACAAGCAATTCTTTTTCAGTCGTGGTATAGTTCATTTGAGCATCATTCAGCACACGACTGGCATAGTAAATGACATGCAACACTTTATTTTTTCTTTGGCCCAAAATGTCTCCCACTGCATAGTCGCTAGCATCACACATTAACTCAAATGGTAAACTCCAATCTGGAGGTGCAATGACTAGTGCGGTGGTGAGTTTTTCTTTCAAAAGTTGGAAAGCATGCATGCAATCATCATCAAACACAAAAGGAGTATCAGCTACCAAAAGCTTGCATAAGGGTTTCACAATCTTTGAAAAATCTTTTATAAATCTCCTATAGAAACCCGCATGCCCTAGGAAGCTTCTAACACCTTTCATATTTATGGGAGGGGGAAGTTTTTCAATCACTTCAATTTTTGCTTTATCAACTCCCATCCCCCGTGATAAAATTTTATGACCAAGAACTATACCTTCCCTAACCATGAAATGGCATTTTTCCCAATTTAAAACAAGGTTAGTTTCTTGGCATCTTTTCAAAACACATGCAAGATTATTCAGACAATTATCAAAAGAGTCACCAAACACAGAAAAATCATCCATAAATACTTCAATGAAATTTTCAGTCATGTCAGAGAATATGGAAAGCATGCACCTTTGAAAAGTGGCGGGTGCATTACACAACCCGAATGGCATCCTCCGGTATGCATAGACGCCATAAGGACAAGTAAAAGCAGTCTTCTCTTGGTCCTTTGGGTCAACCATAATCTGATTATACCCTGAGTATCCATCAAGGAAGCAATAAAAGGCATGGCCCGCCAACCTCTCTAACATCTAATCAATGAAGGGCAAGGGAAAATGATCTTTTCTGGTGGCCTCATTCAGTCTTCTGTAATCAATACACACTCTCCATCCAGAAACGGTCCTTGAGGGAATGAGTTCATTTTTTTTCATTTGCAACCACCGTCATCCCCCCTTTCTTAGGGACAACTTGGACCGGACTCACCCAAGGACTATCGGAGATTGGATAGATTATACCTGCATCCAGAAGCTTCACAACCTCCTTCCTTACAACTTCCTTCATGTTTGGGTTGAGTCTTCTTTGGGGCTGTCTAACCGTCTTGAAGTTTTCCTCCAAAAGGATTTTGTGCATACAGAATGAGGGACTTATCCCTTTCAAGTCGGACATAGACCACCCAATTGCAGATTTGTGCTCCCTGAGCACCCTTAACAGTTTCTCTTCCTCCAAAGAGTTCAATCCGCTACTAATGATCACCGGGAATGAAGAATTCACCCCAAGGAAAGCATAACGGAGATGAGATGGAAGTTCTTTCAACTCTAGCACAGGTGGTTCACCCTTGTCTTCAATCCGCACATCTTCCACAACTTTGTCTTCATCATTATTCACAACCAGACAAGCCTCAAGGGATTTAACCATGAAATCAACTTCTTCTGCACATACCTCTCCTTCTACATCCTCCACCATAAGAGTCGCTTCCAACGAATCTTCAAAAGTTTGTTGCACACTCTTGTCAGTCAATGAATCAACAAGGTCCACACTCATACACATATCTTTGTCGCTTGGATGTCTCATTGCTTCAAACACATTGAAGGTGACCTTTTCATCTTGGACTCGAAGCACCAACTCCCCTTGATTCACATCGATCAAAGCTCTACCCGTGGCTAGGAATGGTCTTCCAAGAATTAACGGAGTCTCACTATCTTCCGCTATATCCAACACCATAAAATCTGCCGGAAAGATGAATTTGTCTACTTTAACCAATAAATCCTCCACTACACCATAAGGATAAGTAATGGAACGATCCGCCCATTAGAGGGAAATCCCGGTTGGCTTGACTTCACCAATTCCCAGCTTCTTGAAAATGGAGAGCGGCATAAGGTTGATACTTGCACCGAGAACACACAAGGCTCTCCCAATGTTCAAATGACCAATAGTACATGGGATAGTAAAGCTACCCGGATCCTTCAGCTTCACCGGTAACTTCCTTTGGAGTATAGCACTGCATTCTTCAGTGAGCATGACCGTCTCTTCCTTCCACCTCCTCTTGTTAGTAAGAATCTCCTTCATAAACTTGGCATAGGAAGGCATTTGTTGAAGAGCTTCGGCAAAAGGAATGTTAATTTGCAACATTTTAAACACATCCAAGAACTTGGAGAATTGTTGATCCTTTGCCTCCTTCTTCAACCTTTGAGGATAGGGTATCTTGAAATACGGTGGCAACTCCTTAGGATTGTCAACTTCTTCAAGAATTTACCTTTTTGTCTTCTTTCTTGCAAACTCTTCATCCACCAATTTTTCTCTCAGTGGTTTTTCAGCTTCAACAACAATATGACTAGAGGTAGTGGCTTGGGAAGTCTCAGGTTCTTCATTGGTTACATCTTCAACGGTCACTTCATCAACTCCCTCACCAATTGTCTTTTCTTCTCTCTCTTTTTCATGTGGAACTAACACTCTCTCACTTCTTGTAGTAATTGCCTTGCAATCCTCCCTTGGATTCTTCTCGGTATCTCCCGGCAATTGTCCTTGAGGTCTCTCCGTCATTTGCTTTGCCAATTGGCCTATTTAATGTTCAAGATTCTAGATGGAGGCATTTTGATTTTTCATATTGTCTTGAGTTGCTTGCATGAATTGGGCTAGAATATTCTCCAACTTGCTTGAACTCTCTTGAGGAGGCTTTGCTTGAGAACTCGAGCCTTGCCCTTGTCTCCAACCAAAGTTAGGATGGCTACGCCACTCCGGATTGTAGGTGTTAGAGTAAGGATCATGCTTAGGCCCTTGGTTTCCCATGTAATTCACTTCTTCTTGCCCAGAATTTCCAACCACATTAATCTCACAATTGCCATTTGCATGGTTACCTCCACAGAAATCACATACTGAGGCAACTTGAACTTGGACAGCTTGTAGTTGAGAATTCTGCAGTTGAACGGACCCCAGTTGCTTGGTAAGAATGACCATTTGCGCCTTAAGAGCACCAATTTCATCAAGCTCCAAAAAACCACTCTTGACCAATGATCGTGAACTAGGCATTTGATAATCATTATTGGACATAGTTTCAATCAAGTCCTTAGCTTCATCGGGTGTCTTTTGGCTCAATGACCCACCTGCAGCCGCTTCAATCATGCTTCGAGAATTTATGTTGAGCCCATTACAAAGGTTGCCACTTGCTTCCATGTTTCTAACTCATGATTTGGACAAGTTGTGAGCAAAGACTTGAACCTCTCCCATGCTTCATAAAGTGATTCACCATCCCTCTGTGCAAAGGCATTAATCTCGGATCTCAACTTGATCATTCTTGACGGAGGGAAGAAGCGAGATAAGAACTTGCTCACCAAATCATTCCAAGTGATGATACTTCCATGAGGGTGGGATTGAAGCCATGACTTAGCTCTATCCCTCAAAGAGAAAGGGAAAAGCCTTAAACGAATGGCCTCATCGGAAGCTCCATTTAGCTTGATGGTGTCACACAACTCAATGAATGTGCCAATGTGAGCATGAGGGTCTTCACTCTCCAAACCTCCAAACTGATTTTGCTGCACAAGATTGAGAAGTGATGCCTTGATTTCAAAATTGTTGCAAGCCACTGTAGGTCTAATGATTGGAGTCCCACATCTATCGACTGTAGGGGAAGTATAGTCCCCCATTGTCCTCCTAGGTGCATTGTCTTCAGCCATGGTGACAGTTGCTACTTCAACTTGTGGTTCTTGCACACTTGGTAACTCAACTTGTAGCTCTTGTATACTAGAAGATGTTTCTTCTCTGTTTTTCCTTGCTTTGGCTACCTTTCTATACTGTCTACAAAACCTCTCGATCTCAGGGTCGAATTGAAGTTCACTTGGGTCGATTGTACCTCGCATACAAAGAACAAACAGAGTAGAACAGAAAAAGAATAGAAAAACAGAAGTAGAACAGCAACTAAACAGCACGTACAAGCTAAGCAACAGATGGATAATTACACAGCTTCAATGAAAAAAAAACAGAACAAAACAGAAAATAAGAAAACAGAAAACAGAAAAGAAAAACAGCAATAGGAAAACAATGAAAAATGCCTAAATTAGGAGTCCCCTTTGGTACTCGTGATATTTGCACACCGATCCCCGGCAACGGCGCCAAAAACTTGACACGTACTCGGCAAGTGTACCGGGTCGTTGCAAGTAATAAAACGGTAAGAACCAGATATCGTCCTCAGGGATCGTGGACAAGTACCACTTCGCAAATTAAACTACTATCTAGGCGATCAAGTTTGGAATGAAGGTAGCTCTAACATCTAACGAAACAAACAAGAATAAAATGTTTTTGTTCTTTTAGGTATTTTATAAAACACTTAAAAGGCAAACAGAAATGAGATCAACAAATGGATAGAATTGTTAGGGTTAGACTAAGCTAATTCTCCCTTGATTGCTATGAAATGTAAATAACACAATTCCTAATTCCATTATGACAATCAAATCTTCTCAAATACTCAAACCCTAATGTCTTAGGTGGAATGAGCCTAAAATCCCAAATCAAACCCTAATGTCTTAGGTGGATTAACATGAGAATTTGCATTAAGAGTCAAGATTCATAGATTGCAAGCACCCCAAGACCTATGTCTAGGTTCATGAACTACTTGGCATTTGATTCAAGAGCATGCCTTAACATCAACCTTTCAATTGTCTATTAAAGCAACTAATCATTCCTAGGATGATCAAACCAAGGAAAGCATTAAGCATGGAATCAAACACTCATAAAGAAATAGGAAATTATATCACTACCACATCATATTACAACCAAGTTCAAACCTCTTTTATGTAAATGTTTTATAAATAACATGCGGGGTAGAGGGTGTCACATGTATGAATGTATTTTGTGATTCTTAGTTTGCACTCAATTATGTATGACTGTATGTGTTTGGGGGAAACTCCTTCACTGAGTCAGTGGACTCACCCCATGTTTAATATTTTTGCTGCAGGTATCAGCGAAATCGCCATAAGTCTTGGATGTCATGTGGAGAGTTTTTGAAATGAGTTTGCATCCCTAGTTTGAGATATTTTAATTAAGGCTGGTTTTTTGTAATTTATGTTTGTCGTTTAGTTACTCCGATGTATTATATCATTATTGTTGGAATTAATGAATGTAATTTGTTTACTTTGAATGAGATGAATTGATGTATGCTTGTAAGGCGACGAAAGGGAAATAGAGGCTTTCCCTTTCGACCGGTCATGACTACGAAATTCGGGTCATGACAATTTCATATCCCTTATGAGTGGGTATAAAGTGATGTATATTGTATACAGTTAATGAAATCACCTATATGAGTGTCAAGTGGGCTGCTTGTATGAGATTATGGCATAATCTCTAGAGCACTCATGAATTACCAGGCGCGCATGGCCTATTAGTGCAAAACAACGTAATAGCAAGAATTGTGAGGGTGTAATGTGATTGGTAGACCTCTAACATACACCAAAGTGTCTTAGTATATAGAAGTTTACTTCACCGACTCAATTGTGTGGTATGTCTTTCAGTCTAGGTCTAGTTCATAGTCCAAAAGATACCAGATTCGAAGCATTAACATCCATGTGAACAACTATATTTTTTATATTAATTCTTCTCGCAAATTATTTTGAAATATGTGAGGAATTGTTGGATATTTTATTTAAACATTTCAAAATAATTTAATATTTGAAAGATTTTAAATTCATCATTTATTATAATTTATTTCCTCTAATATTTTATTAAATATTTTATTTTGCTTTAATTACTCCTTATTACCTTTTAATGATTTTGATTATATTGTCTGATAACCTTTTGTTTTTAATGTGTCATTTATGCTTCTTAATATTTCTTAATTATTTGATCAACTCATTAGAATAAAAAAAATGTTGCTCAGGTGGTGGTTGAGCGTCTATTTCTTGAGGGATTGACCATTTGGGCATATGAACAAGAAAATCATTCTTCTTTATTTGTTTTGTTTTAAACTTGGGTAGGAGTTGTTAAAGAGTGTTGGATTTTTCCTTCTTTTTCAATTTTTTACAAACTCTGGTTGTGAAAGCTTTTAACGGTGGTTGTTTTTAAACATCTTTTCTTCCTTTTTTTTTCCAGTGAGTAGAAATAATTCTTGTTGTTCTATACATCTAGATTATTCTAGAAGAGTTGTTAAATCTTGGAGATATTCGCATTATTATTTTACCGAACTAATCCTTAAGAACAATGTCATGTACACATCTCAAACTATAAACAGTATTTTCTCTATTTAACTTTATTGATGTTCTTCATTTTTTCTCTATTTAATTTATACAT
The DNA here is from genome assembly GCA_030762895.1 of Sophora flavescens. NCBI lineage: Eukaryota > Viridiplantae > Streptophyta > Magnoliopsida > Fabales > Fabaceae > Sophora > Sophora flavescens. The sequence goes on along the minus strand of CM061065.1, from coordinate 14,002,955 downwards.
TATTTTCTAACAAAACAATCTCAATAGGCAACCATTAGTAATACAAATCTCAAAAAACTAGAAATTTGCATTAGAAAGTCTCTTGTCATTAAATATTAAGTTCAAAAGGGTTTTTGACTCAACAAATATGAATCGTAAAATTGTTGTGAATGAGAAAATTGAATAAATCATGCAAGTCTTAGAATTGATGTGAATTAACTTGGATCCTATGATATTTTCAATTCGTGCATAAAATATGTTGCCACCTCTTCCGTGCACCATTCTTACAACTAGCTTTGCTATCAAACTATCATCTAATAGATTTTAGGCCTAACTCAATCCCAAAAGCTAGCTCATAAGATGAGGATTGTCCACTACTTATAAAGTCTTATTAGATACTATCTCCAGAAAATGTGGGACTTGGGTTTTTCCCAATACTGCTCCTCACGCCCAGCATTATTAGGCTTGATGCGTGGATAACATGGTAGGTGACCCATATTAGATTTTGGGTCTAACTCAATCCCAAATGCTACATCAAAGGATGATAATTGCTCAATACTTATAAACTCTTATTAGATACTATCTCTAGTCAATATGAGACTTGGTTTTTCCCAATATCATCCAACACTATTATTTCTGTAACACCCTTCTCAGGCGCTACAAAGTAAGTGACATTTTAAGGCCGGATAGTAGGTTAATTAAAATTAGCTATAAACGAATGGGGTAATTTTTTTTTATCCTTTTCCATATGTTATAAAAATAACTACCTTGATTTAAATGAATAGACCATAAAACATTCTATTATCACATTTAGGGTCATAATTTCGCAAAGCAATTACATAATACCCAACCCGATTCTTAAACGTAAATCTTAAGGTTATATAGACCCAACATAAAGATATGGAGACGCAGCTCCTAAAATATAAGATACTTGGGGTCGCAACTCCATAAACTTTAACATTAACTCTCAAACATACCCAGCTGACCAAACTAAAATAGAAAAGACAATCATTTCTCGTACATCATGAGAAGGCAAACCCAACTGACGAGATCTAGTGGAAACTCTATTTGAGTCCACTACCAACATCGTCACCAAAGACACTATGAGAGTCACTACAAAAGTAGCTCTCCGACTAAGCCATTTCCCTTTCAAGGAAAATGCCATAGCTTACGAACCATCGAGTGTCATGACTAACTCAAGAGAAGAAAGGTTAGGCATAACTGAAACCCAAACATCAACGCCTTGGACCATCTGAAGTCTGGAAGATGTCCCATGGAAACTCCAACATGTCGTCCACATGCTCGAACCTCAACCTCTACGATGCATCAGCCAAGCGACATCTTGACGTCTCAATCTTCTCAAAAGGATACAGAAAGCATATAGCCAGCAGATGTTGAGTCACCGGCAAGTGTACCGGGTCGTCGCAAGTAATAAAATAACATGGTAAGAATTTACCGAGGTCGAACACAAGGATTGGGCTACCAATTCAACTAATTCGCGAGAAATCCGATAAGTTGGTCAAGCGAGGAAAGTGGTTGAGAGAGATATTAAGATCGCAATTCAAATAACAAATCAAATAAAGCTAATGTATTAAAATCTGATATTAAAATATCTGGGGTCTCAAATCCACCTACCCAATCATGCATAGTTCCCAAGTGATAATGAATTCCTCCCTAAGTTCAATTACAATGTCAACCGGGACCCCCAAATTCTCATATATCCATTGTCGTGCTCAATAGGACGTATTCGATGATTGGATTAATTACTTACTAGGTATCATAACCCTAATCATCAAACTCTATTAATTCTTGTTCCCTATAGGTTGCACTAATCTCCTACTCACTCTCGTGCAATATTCAATTAGTGATCCCAATTCAAGTTCTAAACGCGAATTGCCGACTAAGCCTCATCAACATTAACAAGTCAATCACGCATGCATATGATCAACACAATCAAATCAGAATTGGAAAACATCAATTGAGAAAAGGGGAGAAAAACATACATCACATGAACACTATACCGCCATGGGTGGCTTCATTGATTCCCTAGACGAGGGGATTAGTTCCTCATGTCCGTGACGACACACAAACAATCCGACATAATCACCATAGTAAACTAAGAAAATAAAAAGGGAGACGCAGCTCCAGAGTAACAAGAATTTGTAACAAACTGATCTAAAACAGTGGCTAAAACTAGGATTCAGATCCCCCAATTCTGATCTGAAACAGCCTATAAATAGGGATTCTGGTTCTCGGCCGCTCGCGGGGCGAACAAGCTTTCGCGAGGCGAACATTAGTTTTGGAGCGCATTCAACTTGGACTCTCGCGAGGCGAGCATACTCTCGCGGGGCGAATTTCAGTTTTGGCTCCATCCTGAGTTTGAATGATCGCGAGGCGAACTGTGATTGGCGAGGCGAGACCGAAAGGATGACTTCTCTAGCACAGTCAGGCCTTCAGGTTCGCGAGGTGAGCTGGTGACTCGCGAGGCGAGACAGAATAAGTGATTGTTGCTCTTTAGGCTGGTCTTCAGGATCGCGAGGCGAGCATCCACTCCCGAGGCGAGTACCTCCAGAATGGAAATTTCCACTGTTTTCTTGACTCGAAGTGCTTCCTTGACTCTTGGAGCTTCACTTCTAACCTGAAACAATAAAAAAGGAACAAAAAGCGTAATTCTATTCAAAATAGACTAAAAACTATGAAAATTTGCTAGAACGAGTCAAAGTCTAACTTAGGAACAAAACAAGGCCAAATTTGGGTGAAAACGAGATTGAACTCGAATAATTAGCACAGAAACCACAGTCTATCTAGTTATAAAACTAGATAAGCCAGAGGCTTATCAAAACACCCCAAACTTAAACCTTTCTCGTACCCAAGCAAGCTAAAACTCAAAAAGGACTCAAGACTTGACAAGCTTAAGGGATTCAATCGATTTCGCACAAATTTCATGCAATCTTAACAAAACAGTTTTTTTCTTCAATGATTTCCCCCCTTGCATCGATGTAATCCCCACATTCATTTACTTTAAACAATTGAGAACTTCATCATTCATGCAATCATTAATCTAAGTTGAGGATCAGAGTCACACACAAAAGGAAGATCGCCAATTTCAAACAATTGCCTTCCTCACAAGGGTATGTAGAATTTCACTCATTCGCTCAAATTCGTCTAGGCTATCAACTTTTCACTCAACTTCACATTCCAAGAGCACTTCCCATGAATTTGATTTTCATCTCAACCATAGTTCCCACGAAAACATGCATGCAACATCAGAAGGCCTTATAAAGGTTGTAATGGGGCCTGGCTAAGGGTAGGATATTCAAGGATACTAGGCTTAAGTCCCTAGGAACTAAGAGAGCATGAACATTTAACACATTGAATCTCCACTCAATTCCTTTTTCCATTTTTCTTTTTGCCTCGGGTGACCACAGCCTTTTCCTTGCTAATCTTTTTGTTTTGCCCCTTTTCTTTCGGCAATATTTTTCTCTTTTTTTTTCTCTTTTTTTTCAGAATTTCAACCTTTATTTTTCTTTTTCTCACCCCAATATGACACATCACCTTGTAGCCACCCCAAACTTAGTTTCTCACAACCCTTCTCTTGCTAAGTGTCCATGCTCTCCTAATCCTAAGATTGGGTTAACATGGTTTTTCAGATTTTTGGCTTGTAATATAGGGTCATCAAGAAACAATAGGTCAATTAGGCTCAAGGTGGCTAACTAGGGAACATGCATTAGGGATGGTTCTTTTTAGGCCAAGTAGCTATTTCAAAGAAAATTACCTAAATCATTTGATGCAACACATAGACATGCAAACCATAAAGAGATTCAAGCAAATTCGGGAAAGTGCAACTTAAAAGTGATTCACACAATCAAAAACAAAGTTGGAGGCTCAAATCCTCACCTGGACATTTTTGCAAATTGTTTGACCGAGATACAATTCCTAGTGTGTGCACCCCCTCACCCGAAACTTATCATAAATCAAGTAATCACAATAAGATTCTCAAAGTTCAATTTTCAATTTTTCTCATGGGGATCAACTTTTCTAATTTCAGAACCTAGGGGGAAATCATCAATGGTCAAAATAATTCATGCAATCAATCTATGCTCAATTTAATTAAAATCCAACAAGCTTGCCGACACAACATTCATACACAAACTCTTGATCTTCTCAAATTATTCAAGAGTGACAAACAAAAACAAAAACAAAAACAAAAACAAAACAAAAGTGAGGAGAGGAGAGGGTGCTCCCTGATCAAGTTTCCATGGTTGCCTCCTCATTCAATTGGTCTCACGGGCTCCCTTCTGTTGCATAGCATCCTGGAAGAACTCCTGCAAATTAAAACCTTAAGTGCAGATTCGCGAGGCGAGAGATAACTCGCGAGGCGAATCTAGAAAGATTGTTTTCACACTTTCCAGAATAGCGAGGCGAGTAGTATCTCGCGAGGCGAATCTGGAATTCCAACAAATGATGATGCCCATAATCGCGAGGTGAAAGTATACCTCACGACGCGAGACAGAAACGTGAGCAAGCCTCTAAGATTCAGGGCTTCTGTCTCGCGTGGCCACAGTGGATTCGCGTGGTATATATATATATATATATATATATATATATATATATATATATATATATATATATATATATGACAGAAACTAAAAATAAAGGATACCTAGCTTGGGTTGCCTCCCAAGTAGCACTAGTTTAACGTCCCGAGCCTGACTCAAGTCGCCCCTAAGGGTTAATCTGGAGGACGAAACTGCTTGCAATTTGGGACTGATTCCCCATGGTAATGCCTTACCATTTGCCCATTCACCTTGAAGTTACCAGAGGTCCCTTCTAACTCTACTGTTCCGTGTGGACAAACTTGGAGGACTTTGAACGGTCCCGACCACCTTGATCTTAGCTTTCCCGGAAAGAGTTTCAACCTTGAATTGTCAAGAAGTACCGCTTGCCCGGGCTCAAACTTCCTAGGCAAGATGTGTTTGTCATGCCCTTCCTTATTCCGCTTTTTGTAGATTGCTTCCCTGCGGATCCCGGACAACTCATTTAAATCCAGAAGCCCTCTATAATCGACACATACTCTCCACTCTGTGATGGTCCTTTTTGGGATCAACTCATTGTTTTCATTGACCACCACGGTTGTGCCACCTTTCAACTTCGGTGCTTTATCCTCTTTTTCCATGCCCTTGTTGTTGCGCTCTTCCCTTGCACATTCATCCCTTGGGGAACTCGGTAAGGCTTCCATGTCTTTCAACCACTCGAGATAGACCTCATCCCCCAAGGGGTCTTTTTTCTCACTGTCATCATCATGGGATTTTACCAACACTTTTGCAAGTGAAGAACCATGGGCTTCTCGAGTTGCCTTTGCCTTTACAGTTGAGTCCACCACATCCACTCGACACACATCCGACCTCTCAAGAGGGTGCTTCATTGCTTCAAAGACATTGAAGACTACCTCATCGTCTTGCACCCTTAGAGTTAGTTTCCCTTGTCGCACATCTATCAAGGCACCCCCAGTGGCCAAGAAGGGCCTACCCAATATGAGAGGGATCTCGGCGTCTTCATCCATATCAAGCACCACAAAGTCCGCCGGAAATATGAACTTGTCAACTTTCACTAACAAGTCTTCGACCACCCCATAAGGATATTTTATAGAGCGATCGGCTAGTTGGAGCGACATCCGTGTATCCTTGAATTCTTTGATCCCCAACCTTTTCATCATAGAGAGGGGCATCAAGTTGATGCTTGCCCCTATATCACATAATGCCTTCCCTAGAGTCATCCCTCCAATGGTGCATGGTATCGAAAAAGAACCGGGATCCTTCAACTTTGGAGGTAGTTTTCTTTGAAGAATGGCACTACACTCCTTGGTCAAAGCAACCGTTTCCTCATCCACTATTCTCCGCTTCTTGGAGAGAAGCTCCTTCATAAACCGGGCATTAGATGGCATTTGTTCCAAGGCTTCCGCAAATGGAATGTTAATTTGAAGTTTTCGAAAGACATCATGGAATCTGTTGAACTGCTTATCCTGTTGAGGCTTCTTCAATCTTTCAGGATACGGTACCTTCATGTAGGGCGGGAGGTCTTGGGGTTCAACCCACTTCTTCTTTCGGAACTCTTCATCCACAAGCTTCAGCCTTCCCCCTTGCTCTGGTGCCTTGTCACTTGCCAACTCCTCTTTCTCAGGTTGCTCTTCCTCAACATGTGGTTGTTCCGGGGCCTTGTCTTCCTCTAAACTGGTTGCACCCCTGTTAGATCCCAACACCCTACCGCTTCTAGTTGTTATGGCATTGCAATGGTTCTTAGGGTTGTTCTCGGTATTACCTGGGAAAGTGCCTGGGGGACACTCATTTAGTTGCTTTTTGCCGTGAGCTATTTGCATCTCTAGATTCTGAATTGCTGACCCCGTGTGAGTTGCCAACTTATCAATGGCTGCGCCTGTGTTGATTACCATCTTTTCCATTGCCGCATTCATCTTCTCAAAACCCAACTCCCAAGGTTGCCTTCCACCATCTGTTATTTACAACTGATTAGGCCCCGGAAGAGCCTGCTGAGTATTGTGCTGCTGGATTCCAATGTTTGGCCTCAAACCTTGTTGAGGTTGTTGCCAATGCTGTTGAGGATGTTGTTGACCGGCTAGACCACCATTAGCATCACTCCAAGCGAAACCCGGATGGTCTCTCCTCATATAGCCCCTATTCTGATTCTGACTGTTCCTCTGATAGTTGTTCTGGGGCACGCTGTCATAGAAATTGTGGCATGAGTCCACATGTTCTCGAGAGAAGTTGAACGAACAGCTCTGAGTGTCATGATTCCCATTACAATTATCACAACCCGGAGGCATTCCCTCATGGACCGCATTAACCTTCTTGTTCTCTGACAAAGCCGCAACTTGCATCTTCAATGATTTAACTTGCTCTAGAATGGCTTCCATTGTTGCAGAACTGACTCCACTTGAGGTTTCCCTACCACGATTGTAATCATTGTACGACATCTTCTCTAATAAGGCCCATCCATCCTCAGCTGATAAAAAGGAAAAGGAACCGCCAGCTGCGGCATCACAATTCATCTGATAGCGTCCCCTTAACCCGTTAAAGAAATGTTGAACTTTGGAGACCGGGTCAAAGAAAGCTGAAGGACATCTTCTCAAGAGCACATTGTACCTCTCCCAAGCTTCATTAAAAGTTTCATCTTCTGTCTGTCTGAAAGATGTAACGGCTACTCTTGCTTGTGCCGCTTTCTGAGGGGGAAAATACTTAGTTAGGAACTTTTCTGCCATTTGCTCCCAAGTTCTAATACTGTTCCTATCCAAGCTGTCAAACCAATCGCGAGCGACATCCCTAAGAGAGAGAGGGAATAGCCGCAAGCGGAACTCATCTTGAGAAACACCTCTTGTCTTCTGCAAGTCACAAGCTTCAAGGAAGTGGGTGATGTGCCTGTGAGGGTCTTGTCTGTGATGTCGCGTCAGTCGACGTGCGACGACGCTCGTGCGTATCCGGCAAGTGTACCGGACTGCCGTCAAGTAATAAAAGATATCGAACCCACAGAGACTGTGTTCTCGAATCGCAATTAAATTCTAATCGATTATATCTGGACTTTGTAAAGGGTTTTGAAAAAGGTTTTGAATTTGAAAATTAAAAGATAGATGAGCAGAAAACAAATGTTTATGGGGTTTTCGATCTAAAACGGATTCCTAGGGATTTGGGTTACCTTTGAGGCTGTTTATGTTGCTAACAGATTTACCTTTGTTGATTACCGAAATTGCCTTGAAGGCGAGTTTATCCTCTGATAGCTTAAGCTCCCTCTCGGGTTACAAAAGCCGTGCCCAATTGACCCGACCCCTACACTCGTGGTAGTCGATCCCAGATTGGACCCTTTGCGTTCAGTGACAACTCGTTGCTCCTCGAGGGACGGCTTCTAACTCTCGTGATTTCAGTCCCAAGTCTGACTTCTATAGGTCCGACACCCAAGTTCACCGCTAGGTTCCTCCTTGAAATGTCTCGGTCATGCAAATAACCTAAGTTCACCGCTAGGTTCCTCCTTGGATCATTCACATCTCACAAACCAGTGGCTGCCGGGCTTTACGAGTGAATCACCCTAGAGATCCTAAGTTCACCGTTAGGTTCCTCCTTAGAACGTCTATGTCACGTAAATAAATGGTTGCCGAAATTTATGAGTGATTAACACACTAGAAATCAGATCTAAAACAATTATGAAATCAACAATGGTTTCAACATCAAATTAACATCATTTACAAACCTTGGGCAGAGCCCTAATCCCTAGAAACTATGCTACTACTCCAGTCTTGCCATGGAGATGACAAGCTGGGATGACAACATAATAAAAATCAGAAAAGAGAAGAGAGGAGAAGAGAAGAAGAGATCCTAAATCTATGCCTAGAGTAGTAGCCCCTAATGTGTTGATCATCCTGTGTTTCTGTTGCCTTGGTCCATATTTATAGAATTGGGTAAGTTAGAGACCCAAACCAACTCAAAATATGATCTATTTCGGTTTCTTCAGGTCCAAGTAATGCGTGTCACGGCCGTGATGGCCATCACGGCCAGGCCGTGACGGTCTCTGCCTCTGCAAATCTGGAATATTCAATTTCTCGCGACGCGAGATTCTGCTCGCGACGCGAGCCTTCCTTTCATGGCCCGTGATGAATTTCACGCTGGGCCGTGATGTGCTCTGACTTGTGGTGGTTTTGGGTCACGGCCGTGATGGCTATCACGGCTAGGCCGTGATGACTCGACTTGACCTTTCTTCTTTTTCAGTTTTGCTCGATCATGGCCGTGATGGGCATCACGGCTAGGCCGTGATGGGCTCTGTTTGGCTCATTTTCTTCAGTTTTAAAGCTCCATCTTCATCCAAACTTCATCATGGTTGATCTTGAGCAATTTACCCTTGATATCTGCAAAACAACACACGAAAACCGCCTTACCTGTTCCAAAGGAAAATTAACCTAAAATCTAATAAAAATATGCCTAAACTACATGAAAATGCATGCAAAATGATGGACAAAGATGAGGTGGAATCACACTCATCAAATCACCCCAAGCTTGAAACTTTGCTTGTCCTCAAGCAATTACTCATGCCATAAGATATAAATCATTCAAAGCATGGATAGTGAACCAAGAACCCTAGAAGCTAATCCAAGTAATAGGCATTTTTAATAAGCATTCAAGAGATAATCAAGTTCAAGTCCAATTAGAAGCTTAGGTTCTTCAAGTTCATGTCCTCACTGATTTGGGCACTCATCTCACCTCACTCAAGTGTTTTAGGGTTTATGACAATTCACTCCATTTCCTCAAGGAAAGTATTTTACCATAGGCTTGACTATTAACCAAATCTCCACTTTATTAATGAAAACACTTAAGAATCAAGAGGTCTTTTCCTTTGGTTGTAATGTGGCCATGGGATTTATTGTAAGGTGGGAAAATCAAGGAAAGGGAATTTCAAGAAGGCTAGACAGATTATCAAACATTACAAAGTATGACACCTTCTAAAATACCTTTTGGGGGCTTTGATTTACTTTTCCACCTTTCTTCCTTCTATATTTTTTTTTCTTTTTTTTTTCTTTTCATTTCTCACTTTCTTTGTCATCCCCTTCTCCATTTTTTTTCTGTTTATTTCATTTTTACTTGTTTGGAGAAGGGGAGCTTTTTAGCTCAAGAGAAATATTTTCATCCCATTTTTTTTTCAACTACCATTTTACCCTTTTTGTAATACTTTAAAAGGTGTCATACCAAGCATTATTTATCAAATTAATTCATGGTACCAAGAAAAGCATTCTTTTTTCTTTAGGCTCAAAATTGGGCAACTAAGGGGTAGCATTTATCATTCAAAGCTCGGGAGGCCGGAAAAATACCTAGTGCCTCAATCATTTCCAAAAATGCTTTCAAAAATTTTTAAGTTTTGAAATGGTTTCAAGTCAAGTTCTAGAAAATACAGTCCATGAGGAATTAAATCACTCTATCACAAGAAATGGGGTAGATTTAGTGAATACCCCTTTTTGGCTCAAAATCTTACATTTAGTAGTTCAAAAATCAGTGAGGTACACAAGTCTAAGGAACCACATGCTAATTATCAACTATCAAATGACTATCTCAAGAAATTTCATTTTTAGCCATATCACAAGAATAATGAAAAATTGGGTTCAAAATTCACTATCTCAATTCATTTGGCTCCAAGTTCTCACAATCGGATGCATGTTCTAAGTGAGGGGAAATCTAGAGAATGTGATCATACCAATCTATGCCTATGTGAATGCAATATGAATGCAACAATGCAAATGCAAAAATAAATACCCCTACCCCAAGCTTGATTACTTACATTGTCTCCAATGTAAATAATCAAGTCGGAGAGAGGAGAAAAATGGAACAACTTACCGAGTCGGTAGCGGGTGTTGGCTTCACATTCCAGTCAAAACTTGGGTAGAAATTGTATCACGGCCGTGAGGCTTATCACGGGCAGGCCGTGATCGTTTCTGGTCCTCAGGAGTTGCCCTGTCACGACCGTGATCTACATCACGGCTAGGCCGTGATGCTCTCTGGCCTTGGCATCCTACTCATCACGCCCGTGATGGTTGTCACGCACTAGGCCGTGATCCTTTTCGTGCTCTTGTTTAGTTCATCACGGCCGTGACCACTGTCACGGCCAGGGCGTGATGGCCTCTGACTTTATTTTTTTATGCTCTTCTTCTCTTTCTCAACCTGAAAACACTAGACAAACTTATTAATGATATTTTTGCCTCTTGATCTTCTCAAATTATTCAAGAGGTTAAATCAAAAACAAAAGGAAAAAGGGAAAAAAAACTTGGGTTGCCTCCCAAGAAGCGCTTATTTATGGTCTTAAGCTTGACCATACTTCCTCAAGTCAACCGGGGTCAGCTGGGCGTAGAAGTGCAGGAACACTTCTTTTCCAGGGAGCTCCTTCAAATAGCCGTTTATGCTCATACGGCCAGTAACGCTTCCGCTTTGCTCTTTTCTTTCAGAGCTTCCTAGCCTTCCTTTCTCCCGGCGGAAGTATTGTTTCTGCATGGACAGCAATTCCAACTTCACCACTGGGTGCATCTCCAACCATGCATATCTTTGGGGTTGCTTCCATGCTAAGTTCTTTCTCTACCGCTGGAGACGTTACATCAATTCTGCACACATGGCTCTCAAAAGGAGGGTTGTTACAAGAGTTAATCAACTGAAAATTTACCCTACCTTCCTCTACATTTAGAGAGAGTTTGCCATTCCTTACGTCTATTAATGCTCCAGCGGTTGCCAAGAATGGCCTTCCTAAAATGATGGGGAATTTAGAATTCCCTTTCATGTCCAATACCAGGAAGTCGGTAGGGATGAGAATTTTCCCTACCTTTACAGGAACATTCTCTAGTATGCCTAGAGGAGTCCTAGTTGAGCCATCCGCAATTTGTAAGGGGAATTTGAATGGTCTCAACTCTTTGCTTCCCAACCTTTCCATGATAGTGAGGGACATCAAGCTCGCACTAGCCCCTAGGTCACATAAGGCTTGGTCAATTTGCACTTGTTCAATCAAGCAAGCGATGGAGAAACTACCTGGGTCTTTCAGTTTAGTAGGCATTTTAGTCTCTACATCTACTTGCTTTTTCCTGACCAACCTCTGTGGGAAAGGTATCGGGGGTTGGTACGGTGGTGGAGGGTCATATTTCGGTTCTGGCTCTTCTTTTTCGTTCGTGTCCTCCTCCGGTTCCACGTCCATTTCAGCTACCCCCACCCCAAGCTTATCATCCCTCAAGTGTATGACATTGCAATGCTCATTGGTATTTGCTTCGGGTTGCCCCGGGAATGCACCCTTAGGTCTCGAGTACGTGCTAGTTTGTTGGGCAATTTGTGTTTCTAGCATCTTGTTATGAATTGCTAAGTTGTCTACCTTAGATGCTAGCTCCTTTATTGCTTCACTCACTGCCCTTCCTTGTTGTCTAAACTCCTCATTCTGTTTTGTCTGAGTTTCAACAAAACTTTCAAATAAGGTCTCGAGTTTAGATCTTTGTACCTGAGGATACCCCGGTGCTGCTCTCTTATTACCTTGACCCTCTTGGAACTCATGGTTGAGCGTGTTGCTGTAGTTGCCGTAGGAGAGGTAAGGGTTGTTTCTTCTTTGGTTGTAGGGATTTGGGGGAGCATAGTTGGGCAGCTTCGGGTTCGTATCATAGTAGTTGTTACAAGAGTTCACTTGTTCACCCGGCGCTTAGGATCCATGTGGGCATCCCATCATGTCATGTCCCTGCATTCCACAAATCTCACAAACAAGGTTAGTAGCACCTAATGCACTCACATTAGCTCTTTCCAGCCGATCAAAACGTTTATTAAGTGTGTCTATCTTTGACATAATAAGATCTGTGCTATTTACCTCAAACTTACCCCCCGAAATCTTGTTCGGGTTATTACCTCTTTCGGATCCCCATTGGTGGTAGTTGGTGGCGACATTCTCGATGAGGTTGAATGCCTCAGTAAGAGGCCTATTCATAAACGCTCCACCGGCTGCAGAATCTAGTGACACCTTCGAAGAGTAGTCTAATCCGTTATAGAAGGTGTGCACTATTAACCACCTCTCGAGTCCGTGATGTGGGCACGACTCCAGCAGTCTCTTGTAACGATCCCAGGCTTCCGATAATGATTCTCCGTCTTTCTGGAAGAAGCCGGTGATCTGGGTTCTTATGTAGGCCGTCTTGGATGGAGGGAAGAATTTCTCCAAGAACGCCTGCTCCAATTGGTCCCAAGTGGTCAAAGTGTTAGCGGGGATTTGCTTAAGCCAGGCCTTCGCCTTTCCAGTGAGAGATGAGGGGAACAGTCTCAAACGCACAACATCGACTGAGGCTCCATGAATCCGGATTGCGTCGGTGAACTCTAAAAATGTCTCTATGTGATCGGTCGGGTCCTCCGAAGGCAATCCTCCGAATTGATGTTGCCTAATCATGTTGATTAGCATAGGCGGTATGGTGTAGTTCTCCGCCTCAATCTCTGGCCTTGCAATCCCAGTTCGCAAGCCTCTCGCATTTGGGGCTGCGTAGTCCTTCAAAGGCTTTGTATCCGGTTGATTCGCCATGAGATGAACGGGACTCAACCTTTCTCCCTCTCTTTGTAGTCTTCTACGTCTGTGGAAGGTCCTCTCGATCTCCGGATCAATCTCACTAAGGCTCCCAAGACTTAGAGATCTTTGCATATAACACACAGAGAGATGGATACAATAGAAGGAAAAGAATGTTTTTGATTTTTTTTTTATTATTATTTTTTATTTTTTTATTTTTTTTTATTTTTTTTTATTATTTTTTTTTTAAATTTCAGAAACAAAAATCAAATAAAAAAAAGAAAAGGTCCAGAAAAATCAATTCAAAATTTGAATTGAGATTCGAAAAGGCACGATCCCGAACGGCGCCAAAAACTTGATGTCGCGTCAGTCGACGTGCGACGACGCTCGTGCGTATCCGGCAAGTGTACCGGACTGCCGTCAAGTAATAAAAGATATCGAACCCACAGAGATTGTGTTCTCGAATCGCAATTAAATTCTAATCGATTATATCTGGACTTTGTAAAGGGTTTTGAAAAAGGTTTTGAATTTGAAAATTAAAAGATAGATGAGCAGAAAACAAATGTTTATGGGGTTTTCGATCTAAAACGGATTCCTAGGGATTTGGGTTACCTTTGAGGCTGTTTATGTTGCTAACAGATTTACCTTTGTTGATTACCGAAATTGCCTTGAAGGCGAGTTTATCCTCTGATAGCTTAAGCTCCCTCTCGGGTTACAAAAGCCGTGCCCAATTGACCCGACCCCTACTCTCGTGGTAGTCGATCCCAGATTGGACCCTTTGCGTTCGGTGACAACTCGTTGCTCCTCGAGGGACGGCTTCTAACTCTCGTGATTTCAGTCCCAAGTCTGACTTCTATAGGTCCGACACCCAAGTTCACCGCTAGGTTCCTCCTTGAAATGTCTCGGTCATGCAAATAACCTAAGTTCACCGCTAGGTTCCTCCTTGGATCATTCACATCTCACAAACCAGTGGCTGCCGGGCTTTACGAGTGAATCACCCTAGAGATCCTAAGTTCACCGTTAGGTTCCTCCTTAGAACGTCTATGTCACGTAAATAAACGGTTGCCGAAATTTATGAGTGATTAACACACTAGAAATCAGATCTAAAACAATTATGAAATCAACAATGGTTTCAACATCAAATTAACATCATTTACAAACCTTGGGCAGAGCCCTAATCCCTAGAAACTATGCTACTACTCCAGTCTTGCCATGGAGATGACAAGCTGGGATGACAACATAATAAAAATCAGAAAAGAGAAGAGAGGAGAAGAGAAGAAGAGATCCTAAATCTATGCCTAGAGTAGTAGCCCCTAATGTGTTGATCATCTGTTTCTGATGCCTTGGTCCATATTTATAGAAATGGGGAAGTTAGAGTCCCAAACCAACTCAAAATCTGATCTATTTCGGTTTCTTCAGGTCCAAGTAATGCGCGTCACGGCCGTGATGGCCATCACGGCCAGGCCGTGACGGTCTCTGCCTCTGCAAATCTGGAATATTCAATTTCTCGCGACGCGAGATTCTGCTCGCGACGCGAGCCTTCCTTTCATGGCCCGTGATGAATTTCACGGCTGGGCCGTGATGTGCTCTGACTTGTGGTGGTTTTGGGTCACGGCCGTGATGGCTATCACGGCCAGGCCGTGATGAGACTCGACTTGACCTTTCTTCTTTTTCAGTTTTGCTCGATCATGGCCGTGATGGGCATCACGGCTAGGCCGTGATGGGCTCTGTTTGGCTCATTTTCTTCAGTTTTAAAGCTCCATCTTCATCCAAACTTCATCATGGTTGATCTTGAGCAATTTACCCTTGATATCTGCAAAACAACACACGAAAACCGCCTTACCTGTTCCAAAGGAAAATTAACCTAAAATCTAATAAAAATATGCCTAAACTACATGAAAATGCATGCAAAATGATGGACAAAGATGAGGTGGAATCACACTCATCAGTCTGCCAGTCCCATCAAACCGATTCTCACGGATATGGGCTGTGACACATCCTTCCACTCTGAAGGAGTCTGTATTGAGGTTGCCTCTCACGATGGAAGAATCACAATCACCCAAGCTGGGTAGACTGTACTCGAAGAGAGGCTTGTAACGAGGAGGAGGAGGAGGGGGAGGATTTTCTTCTTCCATTCTCTCAAGATCACTCGCTTCAAGCCTTTTTCTTTCTCTGACTTCCTTCCTTAAGCGCTTCTCAGTCTTGGTGATCTCCGAATCAAATAGCAGGTCCTCTTGTGAAAGGGTACCTCGCATACAAAAACACGGCAAGACCAAGTGGAATCAAAGAAGTAGAGAGAAATAATAAATAAATAACAGAAAAATAAAAATAAAATCAACTTAACCAATCAACCAAATTCCCTAAAAATTAGGAAAATTGGTTGTGCCAATCCCCGACAACGGTGCCAAAAACTTGTTGAGTCACCGGCAAGTGTACCGGGTCGTCGCAAGTAATAAAATAACACGGTAAGAATTTACCGTGGTCGAACACAAGGATTGGGCTACCAATTCAACTAATTCGCGAGAAATCCGATAAGTTGGTCAAGCGAGGACAGTGGTTGAGAAAGAGATTAAGATCGCAATTCAAATAACAAATCAAATAAAGCTAATGTATTAAAATATGATATTAAAATATCTAGGGTCTCAAATCCACCTACCCAATCATGCATTGTTCCCAAGTGATAATGAATTCCTCCCTAAGTTCAATTACAATGTCAACCGGGACCCCCAAATTCTCCTATATCCACTGTCGTGCTCAATAGGACGTATTCGATGATTGGATTAATTACTTACTAGGTCTCATAACCCTAATCATCAAACTCTATTAATTCTTGTTCCCTATAGGTTGCACTAATCTCCTACTCACTCTCGTACAATATTCAATTAGTGATCCCAATTCAAGTTCTAAACGCGAATTGCCGACTAAGCCTCATCAACGTTAACAAGTCAATCACGCATGCATATGATCAACACAATCAAATAAGAATTGGAAAACATCAATTGAGAAAAGGGGAGAAAAACATACATCACATGAACACTATACCGCCATGGGTGACTTCATTGATTCCCTAGACGAGGGGATTAGTTCCTCATGCCCGTGACGACACACAAACAATCCGACATAATCACCATAGTAAACTAAGAAAATAAAAAGGGAGACGCAGCTCCAGAGTAACAAGAATTCGTAACAAACTGATCTAAAACAGTGGCTAAAACTAGGATTCGGATCCCCCAATTCTGATCTGAAACAGCCTATAAATAGGGATTCTGGTTCTCGGCCGCTTGCGAGGCGAACAAGCTTTCGCGAGGCGAACATTAGTTTTGGCGTGCATTCAACTTGGACTCTCGCGAGGCGAGCATACTCTCGCGGGGCGAATTTCAGTTTTGGCTCCATCCTGAGTTTGAATGATCGCGAGGCGAACTGTGATTGGCGAGGCGAGACCGAAAGGATGAATTCTCTGGCACAGTCAGGCCTTCAGGTTCGCAAGGCGAGCTGGTGACTCGTGAGGGGAGACAGAATAGGTGACTGTTGCTCTTTAGGCTGGTCTTCAGGATCGCGAGGCGAGCATCCACTCGCGGGGCGAGTACCTCCAGAATGGAAATTACACTGTTTTCTTGACTCGAAGTGCTTCCTTGACTCTTGGAGCTTCACTTCTAACCTGAAACAATAAAAAAGGAACAAAAAGCGTAATTCTATTCAAAATAGACTAAAAACTACGAAAATTTCCTAGAACGAGTCAAAGTCTAACTTAGGAAAAAAACAAGGCCAAATTTGGGCGAAAACGAGATTGAACTCGAATAATTAGCACAGAAACCACAGTCTATCTAGTTATAAAACTAGATAAGCCAGAGGCTTATCAGCAGACATAGGCAATATAAAATAAAGAGGTGAGATTTCCATTTATCTTACACATAAGGCAGACATGCAGTGGTACGACACACATACATGTTACCGCAGACATATATTCATTTTATCTTTCATTCAAATTCTACAATTCAAAACTTCAAGAATATACTATATCCAACTCAATGGTAAACTTATCAAGCATACCAACATCAAACTCAAGAATAAGCTTATCAAGTATACCGGACACAGTTTGTCCATCGAAGAACGAGAATAGAGAGCAAACTGACTGAAACTGCATAGTCCCATTTATACATAGCCTTAAGAATATTTGATCCTAACTCCAGAGCTAATTGACATTTTGGAAAGGAATGGTTAGTACAGGTTTCATCTACGCCCACCTTCAGGCACTATGTGTGGCTATCATGGCACACAAGGCTCAAATCATAATCATAATGTACGTACTATCATAATCACATGTAATCTCTCTCTGTGAAATATCAGGATCTTTATGAAACCTATACTATTGGGAAGCTTAGCTTCCTAGGCACAACGACCTTTTTGAACATAGTATCAACTATGTATTTTGGAAAAATTGCGAGAATACGTCCAATTGGTCTATTCATCAGAGAGCCTCGTGATTCCATCAGAATCCATTTGATGCCAATCTCTGACGGACGATATCCTCGGGTACAAATCATCGACCCTTCACTAATCCACATTTCTCAAACAGACTGGTCATGTTTGTGAAAAAATGTTTTAAGGCACTTGCTTACAAGTCCTAACACGTTATGAAATTGGATCGACGGTCTAATCATTTATTTCTTTACACTTTTCTAATTGAGCCTTTCTCTTGGCTTAAAAAAAAAATCTTAGTCCATTCAATCTTATGGAGGTATGGATATGGAATTATCCACACTTTATGACAAATGGTCTTACTTCACCATAAGTCATAAATCATTAAGTTCATATTTTCACTAAGTCATTTATGACTTAGGTTTTGCATTTGACTTAAAACATTAGTCTTTAAAGACTCAAATCCTTTTTGGTAGAAACCAAACTTTTTAGTGAAGGCAAAACCATTTGAACATAATTAAATCAATGATACATAGGTATTAATTTCTCAAAGCACTTTCTCGAAAATCTTTGAAAACGCTTAGCGACAGTTTCACCGTTTTTTACTGGATAGGCCCAAAAGCCATACTTTTGAAAATATGGTTCTTCACCTCAAATATGTTACTCTCATAGGTTATAATACTCATATTTAAATATTGAAACTCTGATTTTACAGTTTCCTCTCCATGTATACAAAGTTCCTAAAAATTTTACCGAACGTTGTTAAGTTTGTAAATTGCGTAAATCCTTTTTCAACGATTTTAAACTCTAATTGTCCAAAACTCATTTTGGAGTTTTAGAGCAGTCACATAGGTATGAAAAACAGTTTCTAACTGTCCAATCATAATTATTTTCGAAAATTGCAGTTTAGTCCCTAAACTGTCATTAATTGCAAAAAGGTCCTTATTTACTTAAAACCTTGTAACTTTTTATTTATAACCTCAAATCACACCAAACCAACTTCTATAGAAATATTTTTCCAGTCCTTATAAAAATTCCAAAAACTACATTTCTGCCCCATATTTTACAATATTTGTAAAAAGGTCCTTGTTTACTAAAAAGCTTATATCTTTTTATGTATTAATCCCATTAACACCAAACCAATTTCTATAGTTTTATCTCATCAAGGACTAAAATCTTAACACACAAGGATATGAGTTTTTGTACAGCCACTGAAATTCTCAGAAATTGCATATTAGTCCCTATGGACTCATAAATTCATATATTTCAATATACACATCCAAATCAATTTGTATACTCTTATACATTCATTCAATCCTTATAATAATTATCCAAGAAAATTAAATCAACTTGGAATCCATTTATTCAGTTATGGCCGAATGGCCTAGAATAATGATGTTAGGCATTTTTCTTAACAATCAGTCAAACAACAACCAAGGTTCCAATTAGAGATCATTGAGATCAAAACCAACATATATCACCACCAAGAATCAACCAAATCCTCCAAGGGATCACAAACATATGCAAATCAATATACAAATTTCATACTTAAGAATTACAAGACCATATATACACTAATTAAACCATCAATGTAACATCCTAAAATTCTAATATAATTAATTTTTTTAAAAAAAATGGGTATTAAGTTATGTAAAAAAATATATATGATAATGATATAATAAAAATAAAATATGATTAAGAGGTTTAGTGGTGAGGATTTATTAGTATAAAATTTATTAGAATTGGTTAGTGAATACAAAGAAATATTAAATTAAAGTAAATATAGATAAAAAAAGAGAATTAATATATATATATAAATATATATATATATAAATATAAATCTATATATATTACTCTAAGTTACTTTAAAAAAGAAAAAGAAAAAGGGGACAAACCTACTCTAAGCACTATATATATATATATATATATATATATACATATACATATATATATATATATATATATATGTGTGTGTGTGTGTGTGTGTGTGTGTGTGTGTGTGTGTGTGTGTGTGTGTGTGTGTGTGTGTGTGTGTGTGTGTGTGTGTGTAAAGGTTTGTCAGTGCAACCATGACAACATAGATCCAAGATCGCCACCAAACGGGATAAAAATTTTTAGGGAAGCACAAATCCTTATCGTATGTAATTTTTAGAGCACATTGGAGGTCTGCAAAAGGTGAGTAAAAATAACTTTTTTCACACTTTCATAGTATAGATAATTTGATGCTTCTACATGTAACCTTATCTTTTGGAAAATAGTAAAATATTTTAGGGTTCTTGGTTCTTGATTTGAGACACTTAAATTATTTTGAGATGTTGTTAGATGAATCGAATTATTAAATATATTTTCCTGGAATCTATAAATAAATAGCTTTATATTAATTTTGTGGATTGTTGTACATTCTTTATTTTGATTGTTTGATGGCAAAACAATTGTCAAAGTCAAATTCATTATTTGTAGTGTGATTAATTCTTTCCCTGTTACGTGAAACTCTATTCCACTGATGAAGGCCAATTTAAATTAGAAATTGGAATGTAAGTTCATGTTTTGTGAACCCGTTCCCGTAACAAGCCATTTGAAGCATGTTTTGTTCAATGGTTTCTGAATTAAAATTTGTTTAATTAGAATTATTGTTGATTAACAATCTTTAATATGTATAATATGACGTTATAGTGTTGGTTTGGCATGACATTGTAACATTGTTATTAACAGATAAAGTTGGAAAACCTTTAGAGTCATCTGGGATGACATATTGCATTATTCATGAGTTGGTCATCATCTTCCGGGAAGGGATGACGGTGTACATTCTATTCCGGGAATAGGATGAGAGATATCACCATCTGGGATGGGATATGAAATTATTAAAATATTCACATCTGGGATGGAATATTAGATACCTCCATCTGGGATGGGGAAGGCAGTGGGACGCCATTGCGTGGATATGAGCTCATCGATCTTAGTGGATCTGGGATTCACACCGGTTCTGGGAACCAAAGAGTCAAGTTAAGTGATTCTGGGAATCACCGAGTCATGTTCGTGGAGTTGCATTGTGTAGAGTTTGCATGGTGAATGTGATTAAATGCAATGAGATGTGACCGTTGCTGAGCTTATGAGTTTGTACTTTAAATGCTTGACATTAATTTTATTTATATATATTTATTATTTTGAAGGTTTATTATATTCGATATTTTAAAAATTAGCGGGTGCCATGAATGTTTTTCGGTTTACTGCTACGGCTGAAAAACAACACTATTTGCGAACTTTTTTATCAAACGATAATATTTATTCACTGGTAGTATATCTCATTAAAAGTATTGTTTTCAGAGTACGAGGACGACATCACTGGGACTGGAGAGGATTGAAGACCTAGCGAATTTTATTAGTTATTATTCCTAGCTTGGTTAGTGATTTCTTAAATAAGGAGCCGTATGTGGCTAGACGTTTTTATTTATTTATCGTTGGGTTTATTAGTAGACGCCCGGTTTTGAGGCTTGGGGTTTTTATTTGGACGTATGGATTTATTATTTATTACTTTGATACATTATTACTATTTTATTTAATATGAGACATTTTCCAGACTTATATATTTGATAAAAATTTTATGATTAACATATTTTAATTAAATGTATTAGAGGATTTTTATACAATTTGTTTTGGGTTACTAATGTAAGGAAGGGCGTTACAATCAACATATCTACTTTAAGGTAGGATAGTGGTGATCACCCCCTTACCTCTTGTAGATCACTTGGATAATCAAGTAATAGAAGGATGTTGTTAACCTAAAGCCTCAATGTTTGAACCAACAAAACCTAGCCATGAACAACCAACAAGAAATCAAGTTAAAGATTGAAGAAAACCACCTAAACCCATTCGAGCATAGGTTCGACCAACTCAAAAAGAAATAGATAGGGATCTCTAAATTTTTCAAGATCTTGGATGATGAATATATAAGTCATATGGAGATCATAGAAATTGATCTCACATTAAAATGATTTTTTGTGATTTTCTCGAATTATTTGAAAAACTGTATCTAGGAATTTGAACTTGAAAAAAACTTTGAGATTGGAAGAAATTTTGTGAAGAGAAGTGAAGGTATGATCATGGATCATAAGGCTATACCTTTGGAATTAATTAGAAGAAATGATCAAGATATTAGAGTTCCTTTGTAAATCAAGAGAAAGAACTTAGAGTTTTTGTGAGAGAATATGAAGAAATGAAATGAAGTGAAGATGAGTGTGTGAGGGAGAGTGAGGCCGTGTATGATGTGGTTGAGTGAGGAGGAATTTGCTTGGAAATGGTAAATGGTAACTATGGTGAATATTAACCAAAGCTTGGTTAGAAAATATAGTATAATAACCTAGCTAGTTGATGAATCATGAAGCTAGGAAAAATTGTGTGGTGAAGGTGCTCTTAGGGTGATGTGGCTGTGGTTTACACCACAAATGAGGAGGAGAAGTCAATTTGAAATTGCCTTGTGAACCATGGTTTAATTAGCCAAACATAGGTTAGTTTAACTTAGGGGTAATTTGGTCATTTCACTTGAATTCATCATGACAAATGAGTGGACATGATGTTAAGGAGGTGTGGCTGATTTTGCACCACAAGAAGGAAGAAGAAGCAAACTTGATGATGTCTTGGTATTGACAGTGGTTGTCATTTAACTAGGATAGGTTAGGTTAGGGGCATTTTAGTCTTTTCCCTTAACCATCATTACTTGTCATAAATGCTAGGTGAGTCACCCCTATGACTCACCACCCTAGGTGGCAAGATGTCCCATCATCTGATGCCCGGTTTTGTCTCTGCACATCCATTCACAGCTCTGTCGGTTTACCCGACTAGGTTTTCTGTCCGTTTTTCGCTAAAATTTCACCCGATAAAATAGAATATTTTATTTTTGAGTAGAAATTCTTGAAATATATATTGTCCCCAACAATTGGCAACATTTTGAAATTTTTCGTTTTAGGGCCGAAATTAGGGTTTTCTGTCGGTATAAAATTATATTATCAGCAAAAATACAAACCGGTTTCCGTCTGAGTTTTAAACCTAAAATTTTACCGCCACTTCCTTCGATATAGGTCTCAAATATGATTTATTTTTCCTCAAAATCATTTTCTAAATCCCCAGTAATAATATAAAATATAATTATCGGTCAAGGTGCGAGAAAACGGGGTGTTACAATTTCTCATTTGTGCTTTTGTTCCCAAGTGTCACAAAAAGGTAAAAAAAAAAAAGGACTTAAAAAAAAGGTTGGTAAAAAAGGAATTATTTTTTTACGACTAGAAACATTTTATGTGAGAACCTTACTGAGGTCAAAGGATCAGTTGAGTGAGTTAAAGGGAGAAACATGGCATTGATGTACTTTTTTTAAGGCAACGTGACCCTATGTCACCATAATTTATTGAAAAAAAATTAAAAAAAAAGCATGGGGGGACATAAACCAAAACCCATACAAAATAAATCATTTAAACCTAACTTTATGTTTTCTATTCCTCCTCAAGTTATATTTCTGAGATTATTTAGACAAAACCATCATGAAATCAGAATCAACTCCAACAGCATTATCATTATTTAACTTCTAGGGTGAGAGATAGTTATTCTCTAGGTCATCCTCATCCCTATTTTCCAAAAACTTGGCAAGTATTCTCATATCATGAGCAACAGTATGATGTACAGGGGCTGAATTAGACTCAGGAGTCTGAAGATTCATATCATTAACTGTTAAATCACAAGTATATAGCTATGGAATGCTCGGGCACCGGAGTATCCTTGATTGTAGAGTCAACATTAGTTGCAACAAAAGATGAGATCTTCTCTGTAGAGCCATTGACAACATTGGTTGCAACAGAAGATGAGTTATATGGAACGGAATTTGAGACATGATACGAAAGGGTATCTTGCAACTCCAAAAGTGTTACAATTCTATATAATTGATGTAAATCGAGATTGATGTTTTTTTACTTTATAAAGTGGTCTAACCATTTTTGGTTTATTAGACAAGGATGAGGAAAAACATGGCTGGAATTCTAAAAATTGTTAATACTAATTAACATGAATTGTTAAATTGTTGTAAATGAGAATATTGAATAAATAATAGTAGTCCTTAATTAATTTGATGTGAATTAATTTGGATCCTATGATAATTTTTGATTTATGCATAAAATATGTTGCCACCATTTTCATGCACCATATCTACAACTAGCTTTGCTATCACTCAACTCTATTATTTCTCTTTTGGCTCTTGTTCCTATGCATCTCAAAAAGGTAAAAACAAAAAGCCCTTAAAAGGGAGAGAAAGGTTGGTAAAAAAAAAAAAGGACCAATGAGCTCCAATGACCGGCAATGTTTTTATGCGAGAACCTTATTGAGGTCAAGTGATTGATTGAACGAATTAAGATGACAGATATGACACATTGATGTACTTAAGAGACATAAAATGATTTTGATAGTATAAATGAGTTTTTTGCAACTCCAAAAGTGCTACAAAATTATAATGTTGATGTAAACCGAAAATGACATTTTTTTTTTATACACTATAAAGTGATTAAACCACCTCTGGTTAGTTACATGTAGAGGAGCAAAAACATGGCTGAAACTCTCAAGTATGTCTATGCTTTGATCCTCTTCTTTTCCCTATTTTTTGTTGTAACCAAAGGTAAGTGGCCGCTTTTCTCCTCCTTTTCAATTTTTCTTTTTTAACCTTTTATAGATAAGCTTTCCTTCTGTTTTAATAACATTCTTTCATTTCCACTTTACATCATAACAGGCGTTTTCTGTCTGAATGATAAAGACTGTGAAGGTGTTTGTCCTCGTGACTGGCGTAATATGTGCTTTGGGGATCAATGTATCTGCTTGTGATAGTCTCAGAAGTGTATCAGATTATATTATGCAAGTGATCTTAAATATGTTCGCCCCTAGAAGATATGGATAGCTACAACTTTGCTAAATAATTATAAATATTATATCTACTTTAATTAATAAAGGCAACATGATTCTGTAATAGTTTCTAAAGTAGTCATTTATTCAACTTTTCCATTTAGTATAAGAATGGTATGTAAAATAAAGTGATCAAATATTAGTATGTATTCAAAGAGCCATTGGAAGAGCTAAAGTTCAATGATCGGAATTAAATTCGATATAATAATGTTATATACTGAAATATGCATGATTGATTAAGAGGAAAGATTTTTTTTTTTTTTTTATGTGTATGCTTATATGTTGAGTTTGATTATTTTAAGATCCAACTGATCTAAAGGGAGAGATTAAGAGAAAATACTAAAGCATACACCTTTATTTATATATATATATATATATATATATATATATATATATATATATATATATATATATATATATATATGAGGGATCGATTTATACCAAAGTAAATCATATGTGCTTTATACCCACTTTAAATTGTTGATTTTATTTTTATCCAACGATATAAAAATCATTCATATAAAAAACATATAAAATAAAATAAAATTTGTATATTTAATATATGTTTTTCTATCTAACTAAAGTGAGAGTTGGTCATAAAATCTGGAGAGAAAAAAAATGACATTTTTTGAAATGTCTTTTCTAAGTATATATTTTAAGAGTTTAATTTTTGTACACTGTTAGTATAAAGGATTTTTACACATACATTCAATAATATATTGACAAATAAACTTCTTAATTATTAAAATAAAAACGTATCTATCAAAATATTAGTGGATGTTTGTGTAAAACTTTTTACACTATATATTACTTTAATCCTTATTGTAATAATAGTGTCGTGTAATGCATGTAATGACTTTTAATAAACAATAGTAAATGGATAGTATTTTTTTTTTATATGGAAAGTGGATATTATTTAATATACAATATAATATATAAAATATAATTTTACATATCTCAAAACTATATTATGTATGGGAATAAAAATATATTATGTATAAAAATAAAAATATATGAGTTAGGATCCGTTTACATAAAATATAAGTCTTTTTATTTATACCAAATCTGGATCATTGATAATAGTTAATCTCACGGTTAAGAATAATTCATTAAAAAGATTCTAAAAATATTAAAAAATGTCACGTGCCTAATTTTTTTAACATTCTCCATTCTTCTCTGTTAGAGGTTTATTAGAGCACGCCGCCCGTCGTCTGAACACGTCGCGCCACTGTCGGAGCACGTCTCTCCAAGCACGCCACGCCGCTGTCGGAAAACGCCTCTCCAAGCACGTCGCGCCGTCGCCGTCCCGTCCCCCGCCCCTGCCTCCACCAATGGTTAAACCTAAACACCAGGACTTTTTCATCGTCAAGTCCTTCCTTTTTGCCTCTTCTCGCTGCCACCTCTCTGAAGCCGTTTCATCTCTCGACCTCTTGCCCACCCACACCAACGACATCCGTTTACCGTCTCGCATTCTCTACTCCAGACCTCCTTTTATCTTTCCCTCTTTCAATTGCTCTATTTACTTGTTAAGAGTGTTGGCACTATTGTACTTAGGCGTAGATGCCCAAACTTATTTCCCCTGTAATGAATTAAGTAAGCCTGATTCCTACTTTCTCTAAATCGAAGAATGGTGATATATTTCTTTAAGAGATCTCTTTAGGCATGATTCGGTCTCCGTGTTCTCGCCATCATAATTCACGAAAATTGGATTCATAAAAAAGAGTTGGGCACCTCTGTTGAACGACCGCTCTGTACTGCGGCGGTTGAATGGTCACTCTGGCAACTTCATAAAGAAGAAGAAAGGTATATCGAGCATACCAGACACGGTTTGTCCACTGAGGGACGAGAATAGAGAGAAAACTGATTGAAACCGTATAGTCTCATACCTACACACCCCAAGGAATATCCGATTCTAACATCGGAGCTAATTTGACATTATGGAAAGGAAATGGTCAGTATTGGTTTCAGGTCGGCCTACCTCAGGCACCATTATGGCTATCGTGTTACGCACACAAGGCTTAAATCTCAAGCACCATTGTGGCTATCGTGTTATGCACACAAGACCTAAATCATAATGTACGTACAATCATAATCACATGTCATCTCAAACTCTCTATAACACATCGGGCTCTTTATGAAACCTCTACAACCAGAACTCGGCTTCTTAGGCACAATGGCCTCACCGAACATAGTATCAACTATGTCTCGGCCAAAATTGCCAAAATACATCCAATTGGTCTATCCGTCGGATAACCGCGTGATTCCATTAGAATCCATTTGATGCCAATCTCTCGACGGACGATATTCTCAAGTACAAATCATCGGCCCTTCATCGATCCACGGTTCTCAAACAAACTTGTCATGTTTGTGTAATGATGTTTTTAAGGCACTTGCTTACAAGTCCTAATACATTATGAAATTGGGTCGACAAATCCAATCATTTATTTCTTTACACTTTTTTAATGGAGCCTTTCTCTTGGCTTTCAAGAAATCAAATAAATCTTAGTCCATTAAATCTTATGGAGGTATGGATATTGAATTTTCCACACTTTATGACAAATGGTCTTGCTTCACCATAAGTCATAAATCATTAAGTTCATAATTTCACTAAGTCCACTATGACTTAGGTTTTGCTCTTTAATGTAAATATTAGTCTTTGAATACTAAAATCCTTTTTGGCTTAAAACCAAAACATTTATATAAAATCAAATCATTGGGACCATAAGTCCATCAATGGCACATAGGTATTAAGTTTCTCAAAAACATTTTCTCCAAAATCTTTAAAAACGCTTGACGACGGTTCCACCCCTTTTTACTAGTTTTAGGCCCAAAAGTCATACTTTTGAAAATATGGTTCTTCACCTCTAATCTATTACTCTCCTAGGTTATAATACTCATATTAAGATGTTGAAACATTGATTTTACAGTTTCCTTTCCATGTATACGAAATTCCTAAAAACTTGACCGAACGTCGTTAAGTTCGAAAATCGCGTAATTTTTTTTTTCAACAATTTTAAACTCTAATGGTCCAAAACCCATTTTGGAGTATTAGGACACTTAGTTAGGTATGAAAAACAGTCTCTCACAGTCCAGTTAAATAATTTTTTGAAAATTTCAATTTAACCCCTTAACTTTCATTAATTGCAAAAAGATCCTTATTTACTCAAAACTTTATAACTTTTTATCTATAATTTCAAATCGCACCAAACCAACTTCTATAGAAATAATTTTCAGTCATCATGAAATTCCAGAAATTACGTTTCTGCCCTAAAATTTTACAATATTTGCAAAAAGGTCCTTGTTTAGTAAAAAGCTTAAATCTTTTTATATATAATTCCAAATCACTTCAAACCAAATTCTATACTCTTATATACTTATTCAATCCTTATAAAAATTATCCAAAAAAAATTAAACCATCATGGAACTCACATAAATAGTTATGGCCGAAAGGCCTCAAATAATCATATTAGGCATTTTTCTTAACAAATCAAGCAAACAACAATCATGATTCCAACTTGAGATCATTGGAACTAAAACAACCATATATGGCATATCATACCACACAATCAAGCATCAAATCAAATCCTCCAAGAGGATCGCACACATATACTCATAAATACATAACCCTAACACTTAGGGTTTACAAGACAACATACAAATACTTTAAACCACACACATATCTACATTAAGGTAGGATGATGGTATTCTCCCCCTTACCTCTTGTAGATCATTCAAAAATCAAGTAAAGGTTGGTTGTTCTCCTAGATGTGCTCACAGTTTTTGATCTTGAAAACCTAGCAAGATCTCACAAAAATTATAAAGGGTTATACAACTAGACTTAGACATAACCAAAGATAGGAAATCAAGGCTTAGATCACTTATCTCAAGCCACAAGGTTGATGGTCAAGTGATTGGTGTTCTTGCCAAGAAATACCCATTTTTGTAGAAGGCTAAAAAGGGATTTTTGGGTGAGATAAATAAGGCTTAGAATGATGAGAGGATTAGGGATATGATACTAGAAAATCAAACAAGCACTTGGTTGGTGAATTTCATGGTGTGGCCGAAACTTAGAGGAAAAAAAAGGAAACGATTTATGCTTCAAAATGGAAATTTGTGTGAGATGGATTATGTTTAGAATGAGGAGAGATTGATGGATCTCATATTGGTTTATCAAACAAGTGATTTGATCATGAAATAGTGAGGTTAGCCGAATTTGTGATGATGAAGAACAAGGAAAGAGTTTTGGTGTTCTTGAACTTGGATGCTAAGTTAAGATGAAATGAAATGAAGTGAAATGAAGTCCAAGTGTGAGGTGATGTGGTCTTGGCCGTGTACCTCTTGGCAATTGAGGAAAAAGGAATTCTGTTCATCAATTCAAATGAAGACCATGGTTGAAGGCAACTAGACATAGGTCAGGTTAAGTTAGAAAATATCATACTTTAACCTAGCTAGTCTTAGGAATCAATATGCTAGGAAAATTATGTGTGGTGGAAGTGTGTCTTAATTAGGGGGTGGCTATTTGTGTGCCACAAGAATAAGGAAGAAGATGAGATATTTTAGTTGAAACCATAGTTTGTTAATCATAGTTGAAGTTAGGTTAACAAATAACATATATTACTTAGACATTTTCCGTAAACCATCATGATAGGATGAAAAATCAGTGAGTATATGCGTCATATTGTGGGCTAGCCGAATTTACTCAATGAGTTTGAGAGAAAGATTCTAGCATTTCAAGTTTGATCATGGTAAGTTAATGAACTTAGGATTTGGTTAAGTATTAAGGTAAAAGACTTAGATATTTTGTTTTAGGTCACGATGAGGTGAAATACCATGAAAGAATAGTCACCTAAGAGTCTTGGCTGAATTTATCTGAGGAAAGGGAGAGTAAAATTGTCAAAACACTTGTTGGGCACCAAAGGAATTAACAAGGAGTACAAGGTAATTTTGGTCATTTCGTATGGAAATATCTAGATATTTTGGATTTGTCATGATGGCTAGGTGAGTCATTACTAATGACTCACCATTTGCATCAAATGATTTGTGGTGATTCACCATTTGCATTAAATGCATTTATGGTGATTCACCATTTACATTAAATGGACATTTATGACATTAAATGAGCATTAAATGAACATTTATGACAATGGTGACTCGTCGTCATGGATGACTCGTCCCCTATGAGTCATCATGAATGACTCGTCATTCTGTCTCTCGGTGTTTCTCACGAGCATCCGCATCTAGTTCCGTTGTTCACCCGATTAGGGTTTTTGTCCATTTTTCTTCAAAATCCACCCGAATAAAATACAATACTTTATTTTTTAGCGAAAATTTTGAAAATATACTTTATCACTGAAATAATGATAAAATATAGAATATTTTAGTTTCGGGACAAATTAGGGTTTTCACGATATAAAATTATATCACAAGAAAAACGCGGATCGGTTTTAGTATGAGTTTTAAACCCGACTTCGAACCCTAGCTTCCTAAAATATAACAAACACTTGAAATACTACAAAGAAAACAACAGCCACACAGGAAATACTACAAACACTTGGTAGGCACAATAAAATTCAAAATTAACAAACAGAAAAGGGACAGAAGAATGCACACACAATATTTATGTGGTTCGATCAATGTGATCTACATCCACGGGAGAGAGCAGCACCACTAAGAATCAAATGATCACGGTTTACAATAGAGAACGCCTTGTATCTGTCAATCCCCTGTTCACAAGGACATGAGCAAACCCCAAGGTTATCTCTCTATTTTCACACAAACCCAAGATCAATATTTTCACTTGATTTTCTCTCAAATCCCTATGAATCAATTACAATGAATCATACTCAATACATCTGGATGAAATTCGAGCTCTTATAACCCTAGAATCTTGCACAAAATCACACAACTTATGTTATGCAGAAAACTGATCGTAACAGCTCTTAAGTTGCGCCATAATCGATTATTTAATTCCCATAATCGATTATGCCTTCTCGGCCCGTGCTCCCTGTTTATGGAATTCCCCGTAATTGATTATGCTAACTGATTACCACCTCTCTGTCTGTTCTGGAAATCCTCATAATCAATTATGCTAATCGATTATGCCTTCACTGTCCATGTTCCCTGATTCTTCAAAAGCACGTAATCGATTATGCTAATCGATTACAAGTTCTCTGCCAGACACCGTAATCGATTATCCCTGTTGAAAACCCAACTTTACTGATTTAGAGGCATCTTTCAACATTTCTCCACCCTGACTCCGAATCAGAGATCCTGAGACCAAAACCAATCACCAGTGTGCTGTGAGTGCTGCTCCCCCACTTATGGGATTTACGCTTCATAGAAGTTAATCAAGTCCAAGCAAGTCTTGAACTTTGATCTAGGCAATGACTTGGTGAACATATCCACTGGATTGTCTTCCGTAGCAATTTTCTCAATCTTTACCTCTTTAGATTATGCCAAATCTCTAATGAAGTGAAGTCTGATATCTATATGCTTGGTCCTCTAATGGTAAACTTTATGATTTGCCAAATGTATAGAACTTTGGCTATCGCAATGGACCGTGACACAATCTTGCGTAATCCCCAATTCACCAATCATCCCTTTTAGCCAAATGGCTTCCTTAACTCCTTCTGCAAGCGCAATGTACTCAGCTTGTGTGATTGATAATGCTACCACATTTTGCAATGTTGATTTCCAACTAATAGCTATCCCAAACAGAGTAAACACATACCCGGATAATGACTTCCTAGTGTCCACATTCCCTGCATAGTCTGAATCAACATACCCAACAAGAGCATCATCCCCTTGAGCAGTCTTCTTGTACCTCAAACCATATTTCTGTGAACCATTCAAATACCTCAATACCCACTTCAAAGCCTCCCAATGAGCTTGACCCGGATTTGCCATGAACCGACTAGCAATGCTAACCGCATGCACCAAATCTGGTCTACTACAAATCATATCATACATGACACTTCCTACTCCACTTGCATATGGAAAAGAATTCATCTTGCTACTTTCCTCTTCGGTGCTAGGAGCTTGGGTAATTGAAAGCTTTGTGTGATGACCCAAAGGTGTTCTAACCGGTTTGGATTGATGCATCCTAAATCGTTCCACAACCTTCCTCAAGTAGCCTTTTGAGATAAGAATAATTCCCCATTTTTCCGGTTCGTTACAATATCCATCCCAAGTATCCTCTTTGCAATTCCAAGATCCTTCATCTCAAATTCAGAATTCAACCACTCTTTGAGCATGCCAATCTCATCCTTGCTACAACTAGCTATAAGAATATCATCCATATATAGAAGCAAGAAAAAAACACAATTTTCTCCTCTTCTCAATATGTAAATGCAGCTATCATAACTACTCCTTAGAAATCCATATCTCAAGAGAAAAGCATCAAATTTTTTATACCAATGTCTAGGACTTTGTTTCAAGTCATAGACTGATTTTCTCAAGAGACATACCTTTGACTCATCCTCCACGAACCCTTCTGGCTGTTGAATGTAGATAATCTCCTCTAGATTCCCATGTAGAAAAGCTGTCTTGACATCCATTTGTTCAAACTCAAGATCATATTGATTGACAATTGATATCAAAATTCTTATAGAACAATGTTTTACCACAGGTGAGAAGATCTCATTGTAGTCAATCCCTTCCACTTGTGTAAAACCCTTCGCCACGAGCCTTTCCTAGTACCTTGTCTTCTCAACTCCTGGAATACCTTCCTTTTTCTTGAAGATCCACTTGCATCCTACTACCCTCTTATTCTTGGGTAGATCCAGAAGTGTCCAGGTTTGATTCTTGTTCAAAGATTCCATTTCCTCATTGATTGCTTGCAACCAATTTTGACCTTCCTTGCTTTCCATAGCCTCTTTGAAGTTCTTTGGTTCTGAGTCTTGAATCTCTTCAGCCGCATTAAGAGCATAACATATAAGGTCCGCATACTCGAATCTCCTAGAAGGTACAATATTCCTCCTAGTCATATCTCTGGTCAACTAGTAGTCAGATTCCGCCAGTGGTTGTTGATTTACAACCTCTGCTGGTTGAGGACTCTCGTCTCTAGTAACATATGTAGGAGACTCCACCTCAAACTGAGTATTCTCCTTTGCCATATCTGAGTTTCTTTCTTCTAGGTTTCTGAACATCATAGCCATTCTAGTCTCATCAAATGTGACATCTCTGCTAATGAAGCATCTTGATTCCCCGGGTTCCAACTTCCACAGCTTGTAGCCCTTCACACCCTCTGGATAACCAATGAAAACACATTTCACTGCTCGATCTTCAAGTTTGTCTTGCCTAACATGAGCAAACGCTAGAGCCCCGAATATCCTCAAGTTAGAGTAATCAACCGGTTTACCATTCCACACGTCCATAGGTGTCTTCAAGTCTATCGCTAAAGATGGACATCTGTTAATCAAATACACTGATGTACTCGCAACTTCTCCCCAGAAGCTCTTGGGCAGTCCAACTCCCAAAAGCATGCATCTCACATGCTCCAGAATAGTCATATTCATCCTTTTGGCTAGTCCATTCAGCTGAGGTGTCCGTGCTACAATTTTAAGACTTATAATGCCCTGCTTCCTGCAAAACTCATTAAATTGCTTTGACACAAACTCCAGGCCATTGTCAGTCCTTAAAACTTTCAGTTTAGTTCCCAACTGATTTTCTATAAGAGTGTGCCATTCCTTAAACCATTCAAATGTTTCAGATTTATTTTTCAAAATATAAATCCACACTCTTCTAGAAAAGTCATCAATAATGGTGAGAAAATAGGAACCACCTCCATGAATTTTCACTCTTGAAAGACCCCAAAGATCCGAGTGAACATACTCAAAAGGTTTACTAGAAACATGCATACCCGAACTAAATTTCACTCTATGTGATTTACCTAGTATGCAATGATCACAAAATTCCATCTTATCCAATTTATCACCATTTAGCAAGTTTTGTTTACTTAGCTGAACTAAACTTTTTTCACTAACATGCCCTAGTCTCAAGTGCCATAACATATTCTTATCATGTAGAGTTTGGCTAGCAATAGATGCATGAGCAATAATAGTAGAACCATCAAGAATATACAATCCATTCCTCTTAGTTCCCTTAGAAACTATTAATGAACCATAAGAAATCTTTATCATGCCATGTTCAATTTTAGTAGAATATCCTAAAACATCAAACATGCTTATAGACAACAGATTTCTCTTAAGTTCAGGAAAATACCTCACGTCTTGCAAAAGGATTTCATGGTTATCATACATTTTCAGCCGGATAGTACCCATACCTTGCACTTTGCACGATTTGTTGTTTCCTAAAAGCAGCACTACACCTTCTTTGAGCTCCAAAGACTCGAAGTAGTCTTTCAAGGGACACATGTGATATGCACATCCGGAATCCATAACCCATTTCCTTTGCATTTACGAGGTAGATGCTACCAACACTCCCGTACTCTCATAGCCATCCGAAACAACCGCTATATCCGCTGAGTCATGAGGCTTCTTGACTCCTTGCCCTTGTTGGCGGGACAATCCTTCTTCCAATGACCGGTCTTGCCACAATTGTGACATTTGGACTTCGACTTTGATTAAAACTTTGACTTTGACTTGGACTTCTCCCACTTCAATCCCTTCTTCTCATTTCTACCCTTTGAGACATTCAAACCCTCTCCATTATCCTCGGATTTAAGCTCCTGCTGTTTTTGAAGCTCCTTGATTCTAACCAAGGTTTGAACCTCATCTAAAGTAATGGTTTGGTCTTTGCCATAGAGTATAGCATCTTTGAAATTCTCAAAAGACTTTGGTAGATAATTAATCAAGAGCAAAGCCTTGTCCTCATCATCAAGTTTCACCTCAATGTTTTCCAAATCATCAAGAATCTTGTTGAACTCCGCGAGTTGCTCCGATATCGTTCTTGATTCAACCATCTTGAAAGAGTATAGTTGTTGTTTCAACAATAGCCTATTTTCTAGAGACTTAGTCATGTACAAGGACTCCAATTTGACCCACATTGCCGCAACTGTATCAAGTTCAAAGCGTCTGAACATCACAACTGTATCAAGTTCAAAAGGGTTTTTGACTCAACAAATATGAATCGTAAAATTTTAATGAATGAGAAAATTGAATAAATCATGCAAGTCTTAAATTTGAAATGAATTAACTTGGATCCTATGACCCTTCAAAAAAAAAAAATTTTGGATCCTATGATATTTTCATTTCATGCATATAATATGTTGCCACCTCTTCCATGCACCATTCTTACAACTAGGTTTGCTATCAACCTATTATCCAACACAATTATTTCTATTTTGTGCTTTTGTTCCTATGTGTCACAAAAAGGTATAAAAAAAAGGAATGATTTTTTATGACTAGAATTATTTTATGTGAGAACCTTACTGAGGTCAAAGGATCAGCTGAGTGAGTTAAAGGAAACATGACATATTTATGTACTTAAGAGACAAAAAAGTTTATTTTAATATTTCGAAAGGGTTTCTTGCAACTCCAAAAATTTTACAAAACTATATAGTTTATGTAAATCGAGATTGGTGTTTTTTTACATTATAAAGTGGTCTAACCATTTTTGGTTTGTTACACAAGGATGAGGAAAAAATGGCTGGAATTCTCAAAATTTTTAATACTAATTAACATGAATCGTTAAATTGTTGTAAATGAATCCCCTTCTTCATTCCTTTGCCGAGGAAGTTCTGGAGATTGGCAAGCTGCTTAAGCGCCAATAGTGGGTTAGTTTGGATCATGTGTATAGAGAAGCCAACATGTGTGCTGATTTCTTGGCAATGTTTGATGTCAAAAGGTGTTCGTCCTGGAAGACTTGGGACTCCACCCCTACTGATATGGGATCTTTTTTCCTTAGAGATTGCTTAGGCGTTGATTTCTGGTCTTAGTTTTTCTTTTCTTCACTTACTTACCACAAAAAAAATTGTTGTAAATGAGAATATTGAATAAACCATAGTAGTCCTTAATTAATTTGATGTGAATCAATTTGGATCCTATGATAATTTTGATTTATGAATAAAATATGTTGCCACCTTTTTCATGCATCATATCTACAACAAGTTTTTTTTTTTTTTTTTTTTGTAGAGAAAAGTTTCGAGTGGGGGAAGGCACGCCTCCTTACAAGACCAGGGAATACTACCAACCTCAGCAAGGATTTATAGGGAAATTTACATATTGTCTACCAACAGGGGAGATCTAGGAATCGAACCCAAGTCACAGCTAGTGTGAGCGAAAGGCTTGACCAGATATGCCAACCCTTGTTGGCTATATCTGCAACTATAGCTTTGCTATCACTCAACACTATTATTTCTCTTTTGCCTCTTGTTCCTATGTATCTAAAAAAAGGTAAAAAAAAAAGACCTAAAAATGGAATGAAAGGTTGGTAAAAAAAGGAGTAATGAGCTCCAATGACCAAACTTACCCTACATTTTAGGTAAGTTTTGGTTTTAGTCCTAATCATTTTTTTCAACGGTTTTGGTCCCTGACAATTTTAAAATGTTGGTTTTAGTCCATGTATTATTTTAAAACATTGGTTTTGGTCCCCACCTGATGCTCTGCATATCACCGTTAACTTCCAATAACAACTCCTTCTTTTCTTTGTCACCTGCTCAACCACTGCAAAAGCTAAGGGAAAGTATTATCATTTGGGTCCCTATCAACTGCTATTAGTAGTTGTCCGTCGTACTTTGTTTTTAGGTGGCAGCCATCAACCCAGACGAATAGCCTACAACCAGCTATAAAACCCCTTTTGCAGCCTTTGAGACACATATAGAAACTTCCAAACCTAGGTTGCAAATTAGGACTAGACCTATCTAATTCCAGGGATTAAAACCAATATTTTGAAATTGTCAGGGACCAAAACCAAAACTCACCTAAAATGTAGGGACCAAAAAGTTCATATATATATATATATATATATATATATATATATATATATATATATATATATATATATAAATAAGTTTATTTTTTATAATCTATCAACATAAAGTTTTTAAAATTGTTAATCAACCACACATCATTTCATTTGTGACTTTTAAGGAAGTTACTATAAAAGTCAAACATTCTTAATAATGTGATAATATATGATTAATTGTAGTATAAAAACTCTTTACAATTTACACTAAGAGTACATTGTAATTAAATCCAATATTCAACAGGGTTTTTCGTGTTTAGAATCTCTATAATGCATCTGTGAGTCACAAAATGCAAGAGAAAAAAAAAACAAATGAGGTGATGATGGTGACACCCCTTTCCTTTTTTTATTCGGCTAAGAGTTTCAGATGAGGACCTCAGCAGTCAGCAGGGTGTGTAATCCGCAAAAATTACATAATCCCAAAATAATAATGTTTTAAAAATGCTCTTCTCCGCAAAATTCTAAGAGAAAAAAATAAATAAAAACTTAAGGGTTTGTTTGGTTTACATTTTATTTTCTATTTTCAATTTATATATTTTTTTGAAAACTGTTTTCATTTTTAAATTTTGAATAATTTGAAAATATGTTCGTTTGGACTTCCTGGTTTCTATTTTCAAATTTTAGAAATATTGAAAATGTGTTTGGTTTAATCATTTTCAATTTGCTTTGCCACTATTTTTCCAGTTTTCATTTTTTAATTTTTCAGTGAAATTGTTTTTTGTTTTTTACTTTTGGACCATATTTTAAAAAAAATTTAATAAAATGTTTTCAAAAAACTAACCAAACATTTTTTATTTTCAATGAAAATAAAAATAGGAAATAGGCATACCAAACAGGCCCTAAAGGATGTTGATATGTTAATAGATCCCCAGTTTAAAATTTTTAAAAAGAAACTAAAGAAATTGGTATTATGTCAGAATAAAGTTCTACCAGATGACACATTTTAAACTTTTCTCCTATAGAATATGCATTTTTGTTTTCTCATTTCTACTCCAATTTTTTTTGATGTGGAATTGAACTTAATTAACTAATCATTAGGAATAAGCACATCAAAGATTAACTCATTTTTTCTTGATGATAGACACTATGACTCTCCAATTAAATAT
This sequence comes from Sophora flavescens, assembly GCA_030762895.1. Classification (NCBI taxonomy): domain Eukaryota; kingdom Viridiplantae; phylum Streptophyta; class Magnoliopsida; order Fabales; family Fabaceae; genus Sophora; species Sophora flavescens. The sequence continues at coordinate 13,965,543 of CM061065.1, read as the reverse complement.
ACATTAGGAATCAATGGATAAAACATCTTTAAAGTGAACAAACGTGTAAAGTGAACAAGGTAAGAATGCATCACCTGTAACACCCCGTTTTCTCACATTTTGACCAGTAATTATATTTTATATTATTACCACATTTTTACGGACAGTGCAATTCTCAACTGCCCGAAAACCCTAATTTCGGTCCGAAAACTAAAAATTTCAAAATGTTGCCACTTGTTGGGGACAATATATATTTCAAGAATTTCTACTCAAAAATAAAATATTTTATTTTATCGGGTGAAATTTTAGCGAAAAACGATCGAAAACCCTAATCGAGTAAATCGACGGAGCTGGAAACGGATCTGCAGAGGTGTGTCAGAGGATAGGAGTTATGAATCAACTTGGACAACTCACCCTTTCATCTAGTGACTCACCACTTGTCATCATGACATTAGATATTTGATAAAATATCTATATGCATGTGGAAAAGTCCATAATACCCTTAAGTTCCTAACTAATTCCCAATGTGTCCCAAGATATTTTTAGACCCCAAATTCCTCTATAATTTCGTGCAACCCCTCCACTAAACCAAACTCATTTCATTTTGTTTTCATTTCATCATCTTCCTCTCAAAAACCATAATCGGATAAACAACGAAACCGGACACGGATGCGCAGAGATACACCGGGAGACAGAACGACGAGTCATCCATAATGAATCATAGGGGATGAGTCTCCATGGTGAGTCATGGTAGTGACTTACCTCCCTCATCAATGATCATAAATGGTCATAAATGCAAAGTTCAAAATATCTAAATATTTATACTTTAACCTAACCGATTCTTAGTAACTTCAATCATAGTTCATTTAAGGTTAACAACGCAATTTCTTCTCCTCATGGGCATGGAATACATGACCACAATCCAGCGTACACACACTTCATTTTCCTTTCATATTACACTTAGTTTCATTTTATGAAAAACAAAAGTTCTTTCCTAACCAACCACGGTTACTACCTAAGGTCATCACCAAGACAAAGCCAAATTGAACTCTTCTTCCTCTAAGTGAAGCCCACATGGCCACACCTTCCAAATTACCTCCACCAAATATTCATTTGCTATCATAATGATTCATAATACTAGCCTAGGTTATAATATTATATTCGGCCACCATCATGTCTCCACCTTCCAATTACTCTATTGAAAAACCAAGACCATATTCATCATTCTCTCATCATCCTTGTTCATGAAGTAAAATCCATTTTTTCCTTTCTTTCTTCAAGAATTCGGTCTCCACCTCCAAACCACCATCCAAGAGCTTGTTTCATAAATCAATCATAGATTCTTTCTCCTCTAATCATTCTAAGCCTATCTCATCTCACACAAAATCTCATTTAGATCTTTCCTTGGAAATGGGTTTTTCTAACCTATGATCCACTTTTGATTCATCAATTTCTTCACTACAAAGTAAGTGACTTTCGCCATAAACTATCTTCTATGAACATAGCCAAGCCTAGATGTCTAATCCTTTTGTTTTGTTGATGAGTTTTGGCTAGGTTTTGGTGGATAAAACCGTGAGCTCTTTGGTTGTTCATAGCTTGATGTTGATTGATTTCAAGTGATCTACAAGAGACAAGGGGAAGATTACCTCTATCCTGCCTTAATGTAGATATGTATGTGGTTTATTTTATTTTTTTATGTTGTCTTGAAACCCTAAAAGTTAGAGTTAGGTCTTTGTGTGTTTGTGAGCCTCTAAGAGGAATTGGTGTAATAATTATGTGGTGCATGTTGTGTGATGAAAATTTATGGATTATATGCTTATTTGATGCATGATAGTTAAAAGAAAATTGGTTGTATGCTTACTTGACCATTGAAGGCTAATGTGTGGAATATGCTAAATAATCATGTCGTGATTTAGTGTTTGAATACATGAATATGTATGATGTTTTGAGATTGATCGATGAAGAGAAATTCTTCATTTGTGCTGGTCATGGTTCGGCCATGATGTGAAACAAAAAGGTTATGAAAATCTTAAGGATTAAAAGCATGGAATCTTATGAGTATTTGAAGTTTTTAAAGAATAACAAAACCAAGAAAAATCACAAAGTTTGAAAAACTGTCTTTAGGGCAGTATACACTGCCTTGTCCTATTTTTAAGGACTGCCTTATCCTATTTTAAACGATCAAAAATTTATTTGAATTGAATTGGTCAATTATATTGAAAGTTGTGGTTTTTTTTAAGAAATAAGGACTAATATGCAAATTCTGAGAATTTAAGTGACTGTTCTGAAAATTATATTTTTTTAAGTATTGTGATTGTAGTCCTTAATGATATAAAACCATAGAAATTGGTTTGGTGTTAATTGGATTAATACATAAAAAGATATAAGCATTTTAGTAAACAAGGACCTTTTTGCAAATAATGAAAGTTTAGGGACAAAACTGCAAGTTTAGAAAATTTATGTAACTGGACAGTTAGAAACTGTTTTTCATACCTATCTAAGAGTTCTAAAACTCCAAAAAGATTTTTTTTACTATAAAGTTAAAAATCATTGAAAAGTGACTTACGCGATTTACAAAATTAAGGACGTTGAGTCGAGTTTTTAAAAATTTTGTATAAATGGTGAGAAAGAGGTAAAATCAGTGTTTCAACATCCTAAAATGAGTATTATAACTTAGGAAAGTAATATATTTGAGGTGAAGAACCATATTTTCAAAAGTATGGCTTTTGGGCCAAAACTCGGTAAAAAGCAGTGAAACCGTTGTTAAACGTTTTTAAAGATTTTCAAGAAAAAAGGTTTAGAGAAATTGATACTTATCGATGGAAATTGTTACTGAAAATTGATTTGATTTTATCTAAATGTTTTGGGTTTAATACAAAAAGAATTTTAGTCCATAAAGACGAGCATTTACAGTAAAAGGCAAAACCAAAGTCATAAATGACTTAGTGAAAATATGAACTTAATAGTTTATGACTTATGGTGAAGCAAGACCATTTGTCATAAAGTGTGGATAATTACATATACATACATCCATAATACTTAATGAAAAATAGTATTTTAAGGTTACTCGCTCGACAAGTAATCCCATTCGGGAATGGACTTAAAGAGGTATAACGAGCTGGTGCGAACGACCAACCTTCATAATATACTAAATCGTTGAAACATATATGGATAGACCAATGAAGGGATCCTAAATCTTGTGTAAGGATTCACGGGTTGGTACTATCTTCCCTCTAGAATGGCTATTGATTCCGTCAAAAGAATCCCAAAGTTTATCTGATGGATAAAAACGAACGCACATGTCGTTATCGGCTTAATCCAAATGAAATTGTAAGTAAGGCCTTTATGCCTAGGAAGCGGGCTGACATGCTCTGTGCGCATGTGGACGTGCTAGTGACGATCTTCAATGGTCTTGGGGATGGTCAGGGTAGGAAGTCCACAGATGTCCAGTTGGTGATTCTTCTGGTCGTGGTGTTTAATGCAATACACTGACATCTACTACTAGATGCTAGCCGTACCAGGTTATGGAGAATGTTTCACAATCAGTTCTAATTCCACATGTGGTTTTTATTATTGATTCGCACAAGATGCCTAATATTGGCATTTGTGAATCATCGAGCTCTAACCACTCCTTCTGAATGTTCTCTCAAGCTCCGGAGTTAGGGTCAGATCTTCTTTGAGGCTGTGTAGAAATGGGACTATGCAGTTTCAATCTGTTATCTCTATTCTCGAGTCTCAATGAATTGACAATGTCTGGTGTGTTTTGAGAAGCTTGTTCTATGTAGATAACGTTTACCTTCGAGTATGTGTGGATTTACTGTTAATCATCTGGTCATACTGTGATATATATGTTGTCATATGTATGTGAGTCGTATCAATACATGTTGTAACATCCCTGACTGTTGTATGGATTGACGACTGGCCCCACAGACCAACACGAGTCTTTTCAGAATGCTTTGTCCTCACTCACATGCTTCCTGTGAAAACTTCCCAAGAGGTCACCCATCCCAGATTTGCTCCAAGTAAAGGTCACCCATCCTAGATTTGCTCCAAGTAAAGCACGCTTAACTGTGGAGTTCTTAAGTAATGGGCTACCGAAAAGAAGATGCATCTTATTTGTATAGGTAGTACAAATCAATTCATATAAGCCTTCCTCAACTGTATAGTCCCATACCGACACAGTCTCAGGATCCCTCTCATTCGGGTGTGTAATCGGTTTATTCACATGTCCCTCCACCCCCTTATAAAAATTTTGCCCTCAAAATTTCTATCACCTTGATTGGTTAAACTTTCACCAATTAGGCACATAACCTCGGATCAAGTTCCACAAAGAACTAAGCAGGAAGAACTAAAGGTTCTTAACACTAAGCATCATTATCTATAATTAATATAGGTAATTCAAACAAAACACATAGAAGGCTCGCAACAGACTCATATTGTGACACCCAACTACCCGCACGTTATAAAACATACGTCCTTTAATAAAAAGGTTCATGGATAGATGTTGAGTCACCGGCAAGTGTATCGGGTCGTCGTAAGTAATAAACACGGTAAGTAGTTACCGAGGTCGGACATAGGGATTGGGCTACCAATTCTACCAATTCGCAAGAAATTCGATACGTTTGACCAAGTAAAAGCAAGTGGTTGAGAGGAAAGAGAAAATAGGATCGCAATTCAAATCAACAAATTAATTAGAGATAACGTAGGCAGCGATAAGATAAGATGAGTGTTAAATCTGGATTAAACATCTAAGGTCACAAATCCACCTACCCAATCATGCATAGTACCCAAGTGATGATGATCCCCTCCCTAAGTTCAATTACAATGTCAACCAGGACCCTCAAATTCTCCTAATGACACTATCGTGCTCAATAGGACGTATTCAACGATTGAGTTAATTACTTGCTAGGTCTCATAACCCAATCATCAAACTCTATTAAATCTTGTTCCCTATAAGGTTACACTGATCTCCTACTCACTCTCGTGCAATATTCAATCAATGATCCCAATTCAAGTTCTAAACGTGAATTGCTTATCAAGCCTCATCACGTCAACTAGTCAATCATGCATGCTTATGATCAACGCAATAAATTCAGAATTGGAAAACATGAATTGGGGTAAAGGAGGGAAACATACATCACATTGAACGCTACACTGTCATGGGTGGTTTCATTGGTCCCTTAGACAAGGAAATTAGTTCCTCATGCTTGTAACAACGCACAAACAATTGGAGATCATCATAATTGTCAAATAGAAAAAGAAATAGGGAGACGCAGCTCCAGAGAATAAGGATTCGTCTCTCAAAATGATCTAAAACAAGTGGTGAACAAAAAGTATCTAATCTGCCCTAAAACAGCCTATAAATAGGGGTTATGGGTCGCGCCCGCTCGCGGGGTGAGCAATCTCTCGCGAGGTGAAATTCAGTTTTGGCTCCATCTTGATTTGAATACTCGCGAGGCGAGATGGTGATTCGCGGGGCGAGACAGAAAGGGTGACATCTTTGGCACAGTCAAGCCTTCAGGCTCGCGAGGCGAGATGGTGATTCGCGGGGCGAGACAAAAAGGGTGATTGTTGCTGTTCAGGCTAGTCTTCAGGCTCGCGAGGCGAGATCCTGTTTCGCGAAGCGAAACTTCCAGAATTGCTTTTCCACCGTTTCTTTCATTTTCCTTGACTCTAAGAGCTTCACTTTTAACCTGAAACAATAAAAGGAAACGAAAAGCGTAATTCTACTCAAAATGAACTAAAAACTACTAAAAACGCATTAAACGAATCAAATTCTAACTTAGGAACAAAACAAGGCCAATTTGGGAGATTAGCGAGGTTGACTCGCCCAATTAGGCACAAAATCTACCCCTGTTTTAGCTGGAAACTAGATGAGCCAGAGGCTTATCAAAACACCCCAAACTTAAACCTTGCTTGTCCCCAAGCAAACTAAAACTCAAAAAGACTCAAAACTTGGAAAGCTTAAAGGACTCAATCAATTTTTGCACAAATTTCATGCAATTTAACACAACAATTTTTCTTCAATGTTTTCCCCCCTTGCAACATTGTAATCCCCACATTCATTTACTTTAAACAATTGAGAATTCCATCATTCATGCAATCAGTAATCTGAGTTGAGGATCCAAGTGACACACAAAAAGGAGATCACCAAATTCAAACAATTGCCTTCCTCACAAGGGCATTTAATATTTCACTCATTCGCTCAAATTGTCTAAGCTACCAACTTTTCACTCAATCTCGCATTTCAAGAGCACTTCCCATGAATTTGATTTTCATCTAAACAAAGTTCCCACAAAAGTATGTATGCATCATCAAAAGGTCCTTCATAGGTTGTAGTGAGGCTTGACTCAAGGTAAGATATTCAAAGGATAGAGGCTTAGTCCCGAGGATCGATGAGAGCATGAAACTAGCATTGCAACAATTGAATTTACTCTCATATTATTATTCTATTCCTTGCATTGGGTGGCTACAAACCTCTTCCTTTTTATACTTTTTCTCCTTGCCCATTATGGCATATATTCAATACTTTTCATCACATATCTTTTTTTTTTTTCTCAAGCCTTCGGCCTTTAATTTTGCTTTTCTTTTTCTCAACTATGATTCATGAACTTGTAGCCACCCCAAACTTAGTTCCACAACAACACTCACAAAGCTAAAATTCCATGCTCTCCTAAATCCTAGGATAGGGGAAAATCATGATTTTTTCTGAGTTAATGGCTTGTAATGTAAGGTCATCAAGAACAATAGGCTTCAAGGCTCAATGTGGCTAACTAGGGATCATTCATCAAGGTTGGTTCAATTTATGGCTAAGTAGTTATTTCAAAGAAAAATTGCCTAGATCATTTGATGCAACATATAAATATGCAAACCAAGCAGAGATTCAAGCAAATCCGAGAAAGTGCAGCTTAAAAGCGATTCACACAATTAAGAACATGTTGGAGGCTCAAATTTCTCAACTGGAAATTTTTGCAAATTGTTTGACCGAGATACAATTCCTAGTGTGTGAACTCCTTCACCCCAAACTTGTCGTAAATCAAGCAATCACAATAAAATTTCTCAAAGTTCAATTTTCTATTTTTCACATGGGTATCAACTTTTCGATTTTCAGAACCTAGGGGGGAATCATCAAAGGTCAACATAATTCATGCAGTCAATCTATGCTAAATTTTATTAAAATCCACCAAGCTTGCCGACACAACACTCACACACATACTCTTGATCTTCTCAAATTATTCAAGAGCGAAATTCAAAAACAAATGGAAAAAAGGGAAAGAAAACAAAAACAAAGCAATTGGTTCCCTCCCCCCACACTTAAGGCATACATTGTCCTCAATGAAAGAACGTAAATATAAAATAAGAGTGAGGGAAAGGAGAAGGAATAGAAAAAGAGAAAGGATAAGAAATTTTTATCTCAAGGGGGTCCGAGCGGACCCCATGCTTTCAGTTGATTGCCTTGCCTCTTTTCATCCCTCTACTACCCCGCTTCATAGCGCGGCTAGTTTTGGCCTCGTCCTCATCCAATTGGTTGGCCCCTGATATTCCGGGCTCTCCATCTAGCTTGGGTTGCCTCCTCTTCCTCTGGTCCCTCGGGCACCCCCGGTGGCATAGCACCTGGTCCCTGTGGTAGTCCTGCCACCCAAGTCGAGGGGACAGCTCCTCCTCGGAGGGGTATACGGGCACCCGACCCTAATTGCATATTCGTGAAGAGATACATCACTCGCGAGGCGAATCTGGAAAAATTGTTCTTCACACTTTCCAGAATCACGAGGCGAGTAATAGCGCCGCGAGGCGCATCCGGAATTCCAACACTGATGATGCCCAGATTCGTGAGGCGAAAGTGGCTCTCGCGATGCGAGACAAGCGTGAGCAAGTCTCCGAGATTCAGGGCTTCTATCTCGTGAGGCCACTGTGGATTCGCGGGGCGAATCTTTTTTTTTTTTTTTTTGAGGGAAGAAAATGAAAGAAACTTAAAAAATAAAGGATATCTAGCTTGGGTTACCTCCCAAGTAGCGCTTGTTTAACGTCCCGAGCCTGACTCAAGTTACCCATAAGGGTTAATCCAGAAGAAGAACTTGCTTGCCATTTGGGATTGATTCCCCATGGTAATGCTTTAGTCTTTCTCCATTTACCTTGAAGTTGCTAGAGGCCCCTTCTAATTCTACTGCTCCGTGTGGAAAAACTTGGAGGGCCTTGAATGGTCCCGGCCACCTTGATTTTAGCTTCCTAGGAAAGAGTCTCAACCTTGAATTATAGAGAAGTACCATTTGTCCGGGCTCAAACCTCCTAGGCAAGATGTGCTTGTCATGCCATGCCTTAGTCCGCTCTTTGTAGATTCTTGCATTTTCATATGCTTGCTTGCGGATCTCGAACAACTCATTTAAGTCCAAAAGCCTTCTATAATCGATACATACTCTCCACCCCGTGATGGTCCTTGTTAGGATCAATTCATTGCTTTCATTGACCACCATAGTTGTGCCACCTTTCTTTGGGACTACATGAATTGGACTAACCCAATTGCTATCCAAGATTGGGTAGATGATACCGGCATCTAAAAGTTTAATCACTTCCTTACGCACAGCTTCTTTCATGATGGGATTTAACCGTCTTTGTGGTTGAACCACCGGCTTATAATCATCCTCCATCAAAATCTTATGCATGCATAGGGAAGGGCTTATACCTTTTAGGTCCGAAATCTTCCACCCAATGACGGATTTTTGTTCCCTAAGAACTCTCAATAGCTTTTCTTCTTCATCCTTTTTCAAGGCATTGCTAATGATTACCGGATGTTGTCCCTTCTCCCCCAGGAATGCATACCTTAAGTGGGTTGGGAGTTGCTTCAACTCCGGTGCTTTGTTATCTTCTTCCATTCCTTCGTTATTGAGCTTTTCCTTTGCACATCCATCCTTTGGGAGACTCGGTAAGGCTTCCATGTTTTTTAAGCACTCAAGATAGTCCTCATCCCCCAAAGGGTCTTCTTCCTCACTATCATCATCATGGGATTCTACCAACACTTGTGCAAGTGAAGAACCATGGGCTTCTCTAGTGGCCTTTGCCTTGACAATTGAATCCACCATATCCACTCGATACACATCCGACCTATCAGCGGGGTGCTTCATTGCTTCAAAGACATTGAAGACTACATTCTCATCTTACACCCTTAGGGTGAGTTTCCCTTGTTGCACATCTATCAAAGCACGCCCAGTGGCCAAGAAGGGCCTACCCAATATGAGAGGGATATCGGCATCTTCATCCATATCAAGCACCACAAAATCCGTCGGAAATATGAACTTGTCCACCTTCACTAACAAATCTTCAACCACCCCATAAGGATATTTTATAGAACGATCGGCTAGTTGGAGTGACATCCGTCTATCTTTGGCTTCTTTGATCCCCAACTTCTTCATCATAGAGAGGGGCATCAAGTTGATGCTTGCCCCTAGATCACACAACGCCTTCCCTAGAGTCATCTCCCCAATGGTGCTTGGTATATAAAAAGAACCGGGATCCTTCAACTTTGGCGGTAGTTTTCTTTGAAGAATGGCACTACACTCCTCGGTCAAAGCAACTGTTTCCTCATCCACTATTTTCCTCTTCTTGGAGAGAAGCTCCTTCATAAAACGGGCATAAGATGACATTTGTTCCAAGGCTTCCGTAAATGGAATGTTAGTTTGAAGTTTGCGGAAGACATCAAGGAATTTATTGAACTATTTATCTTGGTGAGGCTTCTTCAATCTTTCAGGATATGGTACCTTCATGAAGGGCGGGAGGTCTTTGGGTTCAACCCACTTCTTTCTTCGGAACTCTTCATCTACAAGTTTTAACCTTCCCCCTTGCTCCGGTGCCTTGTCAATTGCCAACTCCTCTTTCTCAGGTTGCTATTCCTCAACATCTGGTTGCTCTGAGGCCTCAGCTTCCTGAGAACTAGTTGCACCCCTGTTAGATGCCAACATCCTACCGCTTCTAGTTGCTACGGCATTGCATTGGTTCTTAGGGTTGTTCTCGGTATCACCTGGGAAAGTGCCTGGGAGATGCTCATTTAGTTGCTTTGCCGACCCTGTATGAGTTGCCAACTTGTCAATGGCAGTGCTTGTATTGATTGACAACTTCTCAATTGCCGCATTCGTCTTTTCTATAGCCAACTCCCAAGGTTGCCTTCCACCATCTGTTGTTTGCAATTGATTAGGCCTTGGAAAAGTCTGCTGAGTATTGTGTTGATGGATTCCATAGTTTGGCCTCTGATTCTGTTGAAGTTGTTGTTGCCCGGCTAGACCACCACTAGCATTACTCCAAGCGAAACCCGAATGGTCTTTCCTTATATAACCCCTATTCTGATTCTGACTGTAATCATACTGTCTGTTCCTCTGATAGTTGTTCTGGGGAACGCTGTCATAGAAATTGTGGCATGAGTCCACATGTTCTTGAGAGAAGTTGAATGGACAACTCTGAATGTCATGATCTCCATGACAATTATCACAACCCGGAGGCATTCCTTCGTGTATCACATTAACCCTTTTGTTCCCAGACAATGCCGCATTTTGCATCTTCAACAGTTTATTTTGCTCTAGAATGGCTTCTATTGTTGCAGAACTGACTCCACTTGAGGTTTCCCTACCACGGTTGTAATTATTGTTTGATATCTTCTCCAATAACGCCCATCCATCCTCGGCTATAAATAAGAAAAAGAACCACCCGTTGCGGCATCACAATTCATCTGGTAGCGCCCCCTTAACCCGTTAAAGAAATGTTGAACCTTGGAGACCGGGTCAAAGAAGGCCGAAGGACATCTTCTCAAGAGCACATTATACCTCTCCCAAGCTTCATTTTAAGATTCATCTTAATCTCTTTGAANGATGTGACGGCTACTCTTGCTTGTGCCGCTTTCTGAGGAGGAAAATATTTAATGAGGAAATTTTGGGCCAATTGCTCCCATGTTGTGATACTGTTGCGATCCAAGTTGTCAAACCAATCACGAGCGATATCCCTAAGAGAGAGAGGGAATAGCCGCAAGCGAAACTCATCTTGAGAAACTCCTCTTGTCTTCTGCATGTCACAAGCTTCAAGGAAGCGAGTGATGTGTCTATGAGGGTCTTGATTGCCACCCCCATCAAATTGATTCTCACGGATATGGGTTGTGACACATCCTTCCACTCTGAAGGAATCTGTATTGAGGTTGCCCCTCACGATAGAAGAAGCACAATCATCCAAATTGGGTAGATTGTACTCGAAGAGAGGCTTATACGGAGGAGGAGGAGGAGGGTTTCCTTCGGTCATCCTCTGAAAATCAATTGCTTCAAGCCTCTTTCGTTCTCTGGCTTCTTTCCTTAATCGCTTCTCGGCCTTGGTGATCTCCGAATCAAATAGCAAGTCCTCTTGTGAAAGGGTACCTCGCATACAAAAACTAGGCAAGACCAAGTGGAATCAAAGAAGTAGAGAGAAATAATAGTAAATAAATAACAAAAGATAAAAATAAAAATAGCTTAACCAAATAATCAAACTTCCCAAAAATTAGGAAAATTGGTTGTGCCAATCCCCGACAACGGCACCAAAAACTTGTTGAGTCACCAGCAAGTGTACCGGGTCGTCGTAAGTAATAAACACGGTAAGTAGTTACCGAGGTCGGACACAGGGACTGGGCTACCAATTCTACCAATTCACAAGAAATTCGATACGTTTGACCAAGTAAAAGCAAGTGGTTGAGAGGAGAGAGAAAATAGGATCGCAATTCAAATCAACAAATTAATTAGAGATAACGTAGGTAGCGATAAGATAAGATGAGAGTTAAATCTGGATTAAACATCTAAGGTCACAAATCCACCTACCCAATCATGCATAGTACCCAAGTGATGATGATCCCCTCCCTAAGTTCAATTGCAATGTCAACCAAGACCCCTAAATTCTCCTAATGACACTATCGTGCTCAATAGGACGTATTCAACGATTGAGTTAATTACTTGCTAGGTCTCATAACCCAATCATCAAACTCTATTAAATCTTGTTCCCTATAAGGTTGCACTGATCTCCTACTCACTCTCGTGCAATATTCAATCAATGATCCCAATTCAAGTTCTAAACGCGAATTGCCTATCAAGCCTCATCACGTTAACTAGTCAATCATGCATGCTTATGATCAACGCAATAAATTCAGAATTGGAAAACATGAATTGAGGTAAAGGAGGGAAACATACATCACATTGAACGCTACACCGTCATGGGTGGTTTCATTGGTCCCTTAGACAAAGGAATTAGTTCCTCATGCTTGTAACAACGCACAAACAATTGGAGATCATCATAATTATCAAATAGAAAAAGAAATAGGGAGACGCAGCTCCAGAGAATAAGGATTCGTCTCTCAAAACGATCTAAAACAAGTGGTGAACAAAAAGTATCTAATCTACCCCAAAACAGCCTATAAATAGGGGTTCTGGGTCGCGCCCGCTCGCGGGGCGAGCAATTTCTCGCGAGGCGAAATTCAGTTTTGGCTCCATCTTGATTTGAATACTCGCGAGGCGAGATGGTGATTCACGGGGCGAGACAAAAAAGGTGACATCTCTGGCACAGTCAGGCCTTCAGGCTCGCGAGGCGAGATGGTGATTCGCGGGGCGAGAGAAGGGGTGACTATTTGCTTCAGCTGGTCTTCGTGCTCGGGAGGCGAGATCCTGTTTCGCGAGGCTAAACTTCCAGAATTTCTTTTCCACTTGTTTCTTTCATTTTCCTTGACTCTAAGAGCTTCACTTTTAACCTCGAAACAATAAAAGGAAATGAAAAGCGTAATTCTACTCAAAATGAACTAAAATCTACTAAAAACGCATTAAACGAATCATATTCTAACTTAGGAACAAAACAAGGCCAATTTGGGATATTAGCGAGGTTGACTCGCCCAATTAGGCACAAAATCTACCCCTTTTTAGCTGGAAACTAGATGAGTCGAGGCTTATCAATAGAAATGTCTCACATGAACTAGTTCACAACGCGAAAATTAAAACATGTTTAAAACAATTAAAACATAACAAAGATAAACAACATAACCCAACCCCGATGTAACATACCGAGCTGGTATAACCATTCCGGAATAAAATCCTCGAAATACAACTGAAACTAACAAACTAACTGAAAGGGGGAAACCATAACTATGAGTGGTGGCTCCTCAGAGTCACTCCTCTCCCGACTGCTCGCCATTCTCTGCAATGGTGCTGATCAGGCCAAACAAACAAACAACAGGGAGTAAGAATCATGTAAACATATACGGCATGGAGATAGGAAGTAAGGTAAAACATATAACATGGCATCATAACATACACCAGCATACATATCAACATACATCATAAACAACAACAAGTATGCTAGGCGATGCAATGCAACAGTACTCCGCTACTCCATCTATGCATGTGGATCCAACTAACTCAGGATGAACGACTTCAGAGTTAAATATTCTCATTGAGAATCGACTCAACGTCGGAGAATCTACTCCTCGGATAGCCAACGCATCAAACCAACGGATGCCTCATCACGGGGGTGCACGGAAAATCTACTCCTACCGTGGATGGCAAGATCGCCGTACTCTAGGACGACCTCCCCTATGTCGAACATCCCCCAACAACAACAACTCCAATGCTCTATGCAAATGGCATAACAATAAATAAACAATGGGCAACCGCCTCCTCATTTGCTTCAACGGAATCAACCGAAGCCTTCAGCGGAATCGACCGCAGTGGAATCTACCTCAAACCTTTAACTAACTGGAATCTACCACATCGGAATCTACGGCAAAACCTTTAACCAGCGGAATCGACCGCAAACCGCGGGGTCAAGGTTCCCTTGGGCAAAAAGAACCAAGGTACAACTCGTCATCGTGCGGTAACCCAGCGGTTATTGACTTCACCATCTTAATTAACCTTTAATTAAGTTATCTAGTCTTCATCATTGATTAACTAAGTCACCATCGTCATTGGGGAATATTGGGGTTTAAAACCCCTATTTAAGTGCTTAATCACAGGTTCTGTCTAGAGGGGTGAGCACGGTCATGCTTAACCCCAGCACGGTCGTGCTTCCTGTTGAGCAAGGTCGTGCTCAGCTGCACGGTTGTGCTCCTCTGCTGTACGTCCGCCCTTAATGCACGGCCACTTTCCAGAATTCAAACTGGGAGCACGGGCGTGCTCCCTGTTCAGCACGGTCGTGCTCAATGTACGACAGTACTATTTTGGGCAGAATTCAACATTCACCTTTTTACCAATTAATTTAGGGATTAAGTCCATTAATCCTAAGTCAGTTATCAACATGATTTTTCAGATTATAACCTCAGTATAATCAACTCAACATTATCATCACAGTCATGGCATCAACCATTCAACCAACGCAATCAACAACATCAATTCAACAGTTATGGCATCAACCAATCAACCAACATGTTCAACAACAACAACAATACATATATCATTATATCCCACGTAAAACAATCACTCATAACTATAAACATATAATCATGGTATTCCAACAACCAACATGCTATCATATAACTTAGCCAAAGCCAACAATCATCAACATAACATCATGTTCATATTAGCAGTAACAACTTAACCATCAAGAACATACTATGAACATAGGCATGTAAAACAATAATCAAACATGTTGTCATAAAAAATTAAATCAACAAGTTAATCATATCATCAAACATAGCAAACCGAGGTTATGGGAACCCATTTACCTTACACTACCCCCAATGTCTATGATATACATTACCCTTATCCCCATACCAGGATTGAAGGTAGCTCTAATGGCATCCTAATTAGCAAACCGATCCCGAATCCACAAGCGGCTTACTCTGATACTAAGCCTTGTTGATCAGAAACACAAACAATCAATTTCTCAAACCAAAAATGAAAGAGAAACTGAAAGGAAAAAGGGTCTTTACCTCTAACCCAACACAGACGCACTAAGCTTCCCAAACTCCAAGAACTGACTGAGTTTAGTGGAAACATGGAAAAGGGTTGTTCCGGCCGCACTAGACGATGGCTGATGGCAGAAAATAGGGTTAATTCGTAACCCTCGGTTTCTGTGCCAACTTCATATAGACCACACCGAGCACGGCCGTGTTCGACTTAGCGTCACCGAGACACGGTCAGCTCCTTGAGCATGGGCGTACTCACCGCTTGAGCTCGAGTGTGATCTTGTTCCATAAAAGGAATTTTATGCCTATAATGTCACTAAGCCCTTATCCAACACTTCTAACTTAACAAGAATGTTTAGTATAGCACTTAACAAAAAGCGGGGTGTTACACATACCACGCCCGACAGGCCGAATCGCTCTAATACCACTATATGTAACACCCTCTACCCCGCATGTATTCACTAAGCCCTTAGATATAAAAGGGAAAGAACACATGCAGTTATATTAAAAACCAGGCAGAGGCTGCCGCATTGTAACATAATGCGGAAAACCAAGACATGTTTATAAAAAAACATAACATAAACATATAAACGAAACCCAACCCCGATGTCACATTACGAGCTGGTATAACCAATCCGATAAACAACTCAGATAACAAACTAAAATAAACATAAACTAACTACTAGTAAACAAACTGCTAGAAGCGGCTCCTCATAGTCACTCCTCAGCAAGCTGCTCACCGTCCTCTGCATAACACTAAAAGGGTATATGCAAAGCAACAACAAAAGATGGGGAGTAAGGACCATATATATAAACATAACGGCAACGGGATAGTTGGCAAGATGATCATACAACACATAGAAACATAGCAACATAGCATTTATAACATAGTCATCATATCAACACAACACATCACAAGATAACAATATAATCATCAATCATATAATGCAATGCGAATAACTACTACGAATGCATGTAGATCCATCTACACCAGGCGTACGACTTCGGAGTTACATTTCCACATTGGCAATAGAAGGACCAAAGTCAGGCCAGACCACTAAACCATGGTTAGACACCTTGGATAGCCGATGCACTTACTCTCAGAAGCGTCACCACGGTGTATACATGATCCCCTTTCGAACGAATCCCGTGGACGGCCAAATCGCCTTACTCTCGGACGACCTCCCCCTCAATACTCTGGCCAAAAAGCACCAGATCCTCAACAATTCGTCCAAAAAGCAACAGAGCCTCAACACCTTGACCATTAAGCATCAAGGCCCCCTTGGAGTGGACACTAGACTGCCAAGGTGCAACATCATATCACTTGGAGTGGATACTAGGCTACCAAGGTACAACATCTCATCACTTGGGGCGGACACTAGACCACCAAGGTACATTATAATCTTTAAGTTGTCTAACTTGTCTTCACTTTTTTTGGTGTCTTCTTTTATTATTATTATTAGGGACAACTAGGGTGAACCACCCCTGTCCAACTTTCTGCGCTCTAGTCAGCACAGGTGAGCACGATCGTGCTCACCGTTCAGTAACGGCGTCCTGAGCTCACAGTTAAGCACAGTCGAACTGACTGTTGAGCACGGGCGTGCTTAAGCAGTGCGCCCTTTCCTGGGATTCAAACTGGAGCACGGGCATGCTCCTTGTTAAGCACGACCATGCTCAGTGGAGCGTGGCCATATTGATTTGGGCAGAAAGGGTTAGAAACCCTTTCCCAGATCCTTGGGATAAATCACATATTCAACCTATTGGCTTTTAACTAAGTCTTTGATCATTAGCTTCATTATCTTTAAGTGTTCTTCATCATTACCCATGTCTTATCATTATGGGGAAATTATTCCTTTACTCACACTTTGTTATTAATGTTCCTAGAACACTTACTAATCAGTCCTAGGGTCTTTAACTAAGCCCTATGATCGTAAACTTGCTTCTCACACTACGTTCATGTGTTACGTCATTAACAATCCTATTAAAGATTCATTAACATCTTTTAACATTGTTGTTGGCATTAACATCCTCAACAATCGACACTCATAAGAGCACAACATCATCATCAATATCATAACAGTCTCATCATCAAAACAACAACATTATCATGGCATACATCACATCAATAACATCATACATACACAGGCATACTATCTTCAATTGAAAGCATATCATCATGAGCAGATAACACCATACAATAACATATAACAACACTTAGACAATTAGCATGCAAAACGGGTCATGGGTTAACCCTCATCTTATGCTACCCCATAGCCTACATGTTTATACTAGCTAGGGGTGCAAACGGATGGATTTGATGGATTTTGATTCAGATTATAATGGATCGGACAAAAATAATCTATCAATCCATTTCGATCCATTAAAAATGTATTAAAAAATCCAATCCATCCATGACCCATTTAATAAAAAATCATCCAACCCATCCATTAGTCATTTTTATATGGATGGATATCCGACCTATCCATTTAAAAATATATTATACATTCAAATTTTAGTTTTTAGCAATTTTTAAAAACTAAATATTTTCTCTCTCTAAAATTTTAAGGACTTTTTTGCAAAACAGAATTTTAAGGATCTTAATTAAACCAATTGTAGTTAAACCTTGAGCATTTTTTACTATCCAAAACATTTGGTTCCGAAAAATCCAGATTAACACTTTGATCCATAACAGAAGCACCCATATTTAATTATTCAAATATCAGAACAAATCAAACAATCAAGAATTCAATTCATGAGCTCATAACAAATGTGCACCCACAAGCAACTCCAGGTAAGTTTCATCAATTGGAAATATAGTTAGACCGCAATCCTCCAAATTATATCAAAACAGATCATACTATGGAATTCACATTCAATATAGCTGGTTCGAGTTCACGTCACTTGATTTGAGCGCAGAGGATGGGACTTCATGGCCATGGGTGTGGGTTTGGGGTTTAGGTAGTCGAGTTGAATGGCAGGAAACCGGAAAGGGTAGAGGCGGTAACAGGGTGTATGGATGGAATTGGGTGTAAAATGAGATGGAAAAAAATTGGAATGGATAATAAGTGATTCACTTTTTATTTTATGTTTGGTCCAATAGATTAAGAAAAATATTGGATGGATCATTAACCGTCCATTGATAAAAACAATCCAACCCAATCCAATCCATTTAGATTTTTTTAAATTATTGGATGGATTGGATGGATCTTGTTATGGATGGACCGGATGGATAATAGGTCCGCGGATCCTTTTGCCAGCCTTAATACTAGACCTTCTCCCTATACCTGGTATGAAGATTTCCAAAACGATAACGTTGGCAAACTAGACACGTTCCCTCGAGCGGCTCGATGAGTTCCTCAAGCCTTGGCCAAACAAGAAAAGAAGAAAACAACCAATTAATCCCCAATTCAAAAGAAGAGAAAAGGAGATTAAGGAGGGATAACTACGTTACCTTAAACGACGCTAACACGCGTAAATTCTCTCCTAAACAGACTCACAAACACTAAGAACTTCAAGGGGTTCAAGGGAAGGGAAAGGGAAGAGGTTTCAGCCGCACTAGGATTTCCCAAAGTGCCAAAAAGAGCGTTTGGATCATAACCCTCACGGAACTGCTCTATTTATAGACTTTGAGACCTGACCACGGCCTTACTCCCTGTTTAGCACGGTCGTGCTCAATTCCTGAGCACGAGGAGCTCAAAGATTTCACTACGAGACAACCTAAATGATCGAATTGGCCAAAACACATAAAATAAGACTTGTAGATAAATCAAGATAAGGCCAAAACGGTGAAACAGGTTACTGGGACTCTAAAAGGGTTGAACCTTTCTAACGTTAAAGTTCCCCAAACATGAACTTAGACATTAAAATAAAAAAAATATGCAAACATATATATAACATAAATAAATGAATTAAGCTTATTTATGAAAAATGGGGTGTTACACATGTCTGCCTTATGTGTAAGATAAATGGAAATCTCACCTCCTTATTCTTATATTGCCTATGTCGGCTGGCTATGTGCCTTCTGTATTCTTTTGAGAAGAATGAGACGTCAAGGTGTAGCTTGGCTGACGCATCGTAGAGATTGAGGTTTGAGCATGCGGACGATGTATTGGAGTTTCTGCAGGACATCTTTCAGACTATCGATGGTTCGTAGACCATGTTTTCCTTTGGGAAGGGAAAATGGCTTAGTCTAAGAGTTACTATTGTAGTAGCTCCTGTAGTGTCTTTCGTGACGACGTCGGTAGTGGACTCAAATAGATTTTTCATTAGATCTCATCAGTTAGGTTTGTCCTTCTCATGATGTACAAGAAAGGATTGTCTTTTCTATTTTTGTTTGGTCAACTGGGTATGTTTGGGAGTTAATGTTACTGTTTATGGAGCTGCGTCTCCAAGTATCTTATATTTTAGGAGCTGCGTCTCCATATCTTTATGTTGAATCTATATATTTCTATGATTTACGCTTATGAGTTGGGTTGGGTATTATGTAAATGATTTTCGAACTCATGACCCTAATTGTGATAATGGAATAATATATTGTCCATTCTTTTAAATCAAAGTAGTTATATTTACGACTTACGAAAAAGAAAAAAAATTACCCCTTTCTTTTATAATCAATTTTAATTAACCTACTTTTCGACCTAAATATGTCACTCTAAGTAATCAAAGGTGGATACACCCTTACTTCCTCACTTTACATTTTTACTAACTTTAGAGGAGTCTAATATGGAATCAAACTAATCCGAAAGTATAAACTTTTAAAGACAGTTATTAAGACCGCTTTATATCCCTAACACACTACCTTAATAACATATTGTGACTCCGTGAGTTCCTACATTACATAAATTTACTAGAGGGAAAACCACATATAATTGGCACTTAAAGAAACCATTAGAGCTTGTTTCGGAAAGAAGGAATGGCAAGGGGCATGGGTAGCACCACCCCGCCCCCCACCCTCGGTGGATAAATCAGTGCCTGCCCTCGCTTTGCTACCCGCCCCGGGTACCCACTTGGCTGGTATTTAGCGGGTTTCGCGGATATCCACCGTGCGGTGGGTAACTCCACCTCATGAACTCGGTGAGAAAGTTAAGACACAAATTAGTAATTTAATCTCCATAGCCAAGTATACTCAAATTAAGCATCACGTTCATGGAGTTGTGTGTGTTCTTGTCACATGGAGTTGTGTCTTTCTTGTCATATGGAGTGGTGTGTGTTCTTGCTAAGGGGGTTGAACTTTTGTAAGTAACTCTTATAAGAAATGAAAGATACAGGGTGAGATCTTTTTGAGTTGATGTGGTTTACTTTTAAGACCATTGTCTTATGTATGTTGGTGATTTTTTGGGGTTGTTTTGTTACTTTGTGGACTATGGTACACGAATTAGTACTTCCTGTACTCTTAATATATAATTTACAATTACTTCCTGGAAGGTACGGGTATCCGCAGGCACGGGTACCTCGGTGCACCGCCCCTGCTCGTGTAACGCCCTCTTAGCGCTACATTTCTAACTCGATGCGGAAAAACATAAAATAAATTTCCTGGTGCCTTTCGGAAAATAACTCATGTAATTCTCTATAAGTCATTCAAGTAGGTGTAAAAAATTTCTTGCGGAATACTGTAAAATTTAATCCACACGTTAAAGCAGTAAAACCACGTTTCACTCATCATCATACAAATTCTGGTCATATACCTAACAAGATCACCACCGCGTACAAATTTTCTAGGAAAACTGTTTTCAACATACAAAACTGAATCTCAAACTAAAAATTCACAAAGAAACATACGTACCGACCTTCTCAAAAAAAAATTAACCCAAAAGGAAATCCTACGTTAGTCGCTCTAAAAGCTATCCACTGGGAAAACCCCGTGGTCATCACCACATTCAACGACCTTTTCAAAATCGGGACTAACATCCCAATTGAAGCTAGAAAACTCCTTTGCATCATCTGTACACGAATGTCGAAAAACCACCACAGAGTCCAACGGAAATAACGCAAGGGTGAGATACCAACATATGAGTTTTATCATGATAGCTACATGCGGGACACACAGATCAACAACATATGACAACAGCGACATGTAAAACACTATGATTCATAGTCATAATATCAATACTATTCAATCAAGGGGATTCATACCCGACGACCATCGTAGGTTTATAAAAATGCATGATAGTTCCAATATCCACTATTTATTTCCTAATCTTAGGAGATCCCAACTTCCAATCAATAACATCAATTGTTTTGTCCGTCAAGGTTCCGAGTTCCAACTATTTAAGTAATGTAACTCAATAGGACGCGAGCTCCAACCATCATCGTAACGTAATTCATATGAACTCCAATGATAGTCGGAACGTAACTCGGCCTATAAAATATCTCAAATATCCGAGCTCCAGAAATAGTGGTAGGGTAGCCCGGCCTTTCCTGGACCCACTTTCCAATCCACCAAAGGCACGTCTACCGATTTATGCATGTAAAACATTTATTTTCGCCATTTTTCTTTATCGTTCATTCTTTCTTTGTCGAGGCTCAAAGCACATGGCTTAAAGGCATGAAGCCCAATCTTCTTATTATAGGACACACGGTCCACAAATTCAACCATGAAAACTCTTAAAGGCATAAAGCCAAATCCTCTTGTTACAGGACACACGGTCAAATGTGCTAACTGGGACTTTAACCCGCAACACACAGGACACAAAGTCAAATGTACCAGCTGGAACTCTAGTCCACGTACTTACTCATAGGAACACTAGCCCGACGTCTCGGCAATCTAGATCCTCACTTCTTTCCTCAATTTCCTTTCAACATAAATTTTTTTTCTGTGAAACACAAATACCAAAACAAACTCCAAAAACTTATCTAAGTTTATTAGAAACGTTTTCTCTGACTTAAAACTCTTTTACATAAAATCGTTTCCGTTTGAAATTCATTTATAAAAACGTTAAATCCCAGAGAAATCCATTTTTTTCTCAAATTCGTTTTCTTTTGGAAACTTCTTTTTCCGAAACGACATCAAATCCTCGTAAAAATAATTTCCAACCCATTTCTATCCGAAATAATAAATTTGTTTCTCATAGTTTTCACCATAAAATACATTTCTAAATTTTTTTTTTCGTTTAGAAATAAAGCCATTTATAAATCAAATGATTTTCTCTTTTACAAAAAGTTCTACACCATCAATGTTAAAATATGTTTGACACTTAATTTCTTGTAATAACTTTTCATCTTTTTTTTTTAATTTATTTTGAAAAAGATAACGTAACTGAAATATTTTCATGATTTCGTCCTTGCCATTACTCATTAATCACTCTTTCACCGAAATATCATCAAATATTATTATTTTCAATATTTTCTTCCACTTCCATAAATCAAAACCCTTAAGTTTCTCCTCAAGATTTTAAAGTTTTATCCTTACTTATCATTGAGCACTGACCACCGTCAGGCTTTCCATCAATCAATCAACCAAACAGATAATCCATACATCACAGATATCGATACATCACAGTTATAATCATGCTTTCACAGAAAACATTAAAAACCACATAACAGTCATATAACAATTTAATTTAATACTACACATCACAACAAATAAAATCACATACGACACACAGATAGCATGTAGCTATCAAAACCCCTCAGGTAAACTCCCCTTATCTTTGTACACCAGAAAAATATCCTCTCCTTAACACATTCATTAGTTAGTTTCCTTCACCACGGAGCTGCTCAAGATTAGACCCCAACTAACAAGCTAACATGACGTTCGGGTTCCTCTGACGTTTCACAACACTCAAGAGCAATTCCTTGATAGCTCCAAAAACCAAAATTTGCTCTCCCAAACAAGCACAAACACAACCATCAACATAGGGAGAGCATCCCAGCACATACAACAAAATCAAATAACATAACAATCAATTATCATCCACAAAACATACAATCAAAGGAAACTATATATTTAATTTAACAAAACATACTTAATTTCTCAAATAAAATCACTTTGGGTAAAATAGGGTTCATCACAAATATTGGGGGAAAAGATTTGATAAAGGGGTAAGGAAATTGACCTTGAAAATCATTAATTAACAGTCCCAATTGCTCTAAAACACAATTAATTTCACAAAACAAAACAACTTTCAACAAAAAATAAGATTTGGGATTTAGGGTTCATAACGTAATTTGGGGAAAAATTAATCCAATCAAAGAGTAATGAAATTAGTTTAGGAAATCACTAATCCACAACCCCAATTACACAAAAACATGCTTTAATTCCAAAATTACAACTGAAATCAAAAGGCTAGGGTTAGGGTTTCAAAATTTATTTGGGACTTTTTGAATCTGAGACATATTGAGTATTTTCACTCACCCAAGGAAAAAGAAGAGAGGAATCGGTGGCCAGTCATGGGTACGGTGGTGGCGGCCACTCTGGCGACGAGGCGGCGGCAGAGTTTCTGGAGCAACCATGAGCCAAAAAAGAGTGTAAGATTAAGGAGAAGAAGAAGAAGCTTAAACTAATCAGGTAAGGTTCGAAAACCACCATAGATGGCGGCGAACCAAGCTTACCACGACGAAGATGGCGTTTCGCGGCGGCAGAGGGCGAATTAGAACGTGCAGGGATGTGAAACAACGCACGGTCTTCTCCCTTGGGCAAGCGACCGGCGGTCGGCGGCTGTCCAAGGGAGGTGGCGTGCGACACTGCTCTTAGAGAGAAGGAGGAGATTGAAGTTTCAAAGTTTAGAGAGAAGGAAGAGGAAAGTGTGTTAAGCTGATGAAGAAGAAGGAAATAGTGAAAGAAGAGAAAAAGGAAGAGAGAGAAGAAAGAAAAGAAAGAGAAAAAAGAAGTGGTGTCATGGATAGTTTCGAAACCGGGAACAAAAACAGCGTAAAAATGATCAATTTATTTTTCTGATGCACAAAAATTTTTTTAGAGATTATGAAAATAATTTTTCTTCAACTAAAATAATTTTAGATGGTATTTTTCTAAACAAAGAATAATAACGTAATGCTATTGTCTAAATTAAGCATGCATACACTATAACAACGCAGTGCTAACGCACTCAGTAAATTAATTTTAAAAGAGTAATAAAATTACTCAAACTAAACAAAAAATAAATAAATAAAAATAAACATTCAGATAATTAAACACTCTAATTAAAATAATATAACATAATATATATTTTCCGATAATGAAGAACAGTAAAAACTGGGGTGTTACAGCCCGTGAATAAACGGGTAGTGTAAAAAATCCGTTTACTTACCCGCGGATACCTATTTAACCTCCCCGTCCGTGCCCGTCGAGGGTTTTACCCGCGGGTACGAGTAAATTTGTCAACCATAGGAAAGATAGATTATCTCACTTTTAAGTTGTTTTTAATATAAAAAGTGGTTTTGTGAATAATCTATTATGTTTAGGTTTAGAGCTTTATTTTTTAAAAAGTTTTTTTCACATAAATCAATTGTTTTAAAACCATCTCATAGATTATCTTAAAATCGTTTTTCGATAAAAAGGCCCAAACAAAAACAGATTCTGATTATAATCGATTATCACAAAAATTGATTATACAAAAATCGATTATCAGCATAATCTTTTTTTCCAAACTTTTCCAAACAAGCTCTTAGTATGTGTTCGGTTGAGAGGTAATCCAACCATTGTGATTTGAGATCCCATAAAGAAGATTCATGTGTGGGTAAAAACAAGTCACTTGTTAGTTTTTTTTCTTCAATAATTCAAAATTTTATTAATAGAATCCAGCTCTAGCATCATAGTTATTACACTCTCCACCTTCTAGGAAGGGTTGAAGAGCAAACATCCTATCATATACTTTAAGCGAGATAGTAAAACAAGGCACAATCAGAATCGCGATACATCCAAAATCTCAAAAGTAAAGCAGAGTAACATACGCCTATCAACCCTTGCTTTTACACCTTTACAATTAATGGAGATCCTCAAGCTCCAAACATCCATATAAGCAAAAGCCATTACATAAAATGTAAGCAAAACAAAACTAAATATGGGAGAGAATAAAACTTCTAACAGAACGTCATAGCAGCATCTTATCCCATTCCTTCACCCCAATCATTGTATCATAATGTATTGTTTTTCATATCCTTTGCAAGAACACCTGCAACCTGGTTAGATTAAAAATACACGGATTTTCAGCATCAATAAAAAGTTTCAAGATATTAGGTCACTTGACACTTTGTAGTGCCTTTTTTATCTACATTCCTGCCTCCTTAACATTTTCAGACCCTGTCCCTCAAAACTTAATAAAATGTTAGTATTTATTATGTTAGTAGGGAGAGTTGAACCCATGACCTCCACCTTATCACTCCAAACCCTATCTCCCTCCCCCAAGCCACCTTATAACTCCCTAAAAAGGTCAAACATTATTATTGGTATCCAGATTTAATCCAAAGACAAGCACCATTCAATATAAACCAATTATCACTCTTCATTATCAGAGAACAAAGAAAAGAAGTCAGTTTGTACCGTTCATCCCTCTCAGTAAAGGCTGCAAAGTAGAACTGCACTCACGTAAGAGCATCTCCAATGATAAAGGCATAAGCAACCCACATCACATTTAAACAACTCATCATTTTTTCACTCTAATGTTACATACAATAAGTAACCCTTAAACAACCCAATTTTTTATTCTTTTTTATTTGCACTTGAATTTATTTTATCTTAAAAAATTAATTCATTTATTTAATGTTGGCTTGAATCTTTTAGAAATAATGTTTTTTAATAGATAAGCCACCCAATGAATGGTTGCTTATATAAGCAAATTTACTTAATTTTAAGGAACCACAAGTATAATTCCAATGGAAAAATCTGATAAGTAATGGTTGCTTATGATTAAGCAACCGGCATTGGAGATGCTTCTAACGAGACAATGGCCCAGCATTTCTTATAAAAAAAATGGCCCAGCGTTTCATTAATTACTATACCAGAATCCCTCTTTTTCACAACCATATAGCCCAAGTGCCATCAATCTCTAATCTTTTTTTTTGTAAGTGAATCTGCAACATAATTAGCTTCTCTATTTCTATGGGTAAAAATAACATTTTTCAACACCAGTAAAATATTTCTCAATTTATTACAATGAAATCTCCAATTCCAAGGGCCCTCCTCTTCCTTATTAATCCATGCCGGTGCAATTTTGGAATCTGTTTCTATGATAATTTCCATCTCCCTCAACCAATCTTGTTGTAACGACATTTCAAGTGCAAAAACTATTGCCAAAAAGCTTTGCTTCATTTGAGTCTCTTATACCCACTAATGCAGCAAACATGGCTCTAGTCGTGCCTTGAGCATTTCTAAGAATTCCACCTATACCTGCTAAACTTGGTTTCCCTCTTGAAAAGCCATCTACATTCCATTTTATTTTGTTCAGTGGTGGTGGACACCACACAATAGCTGGTCTTTCTATTTTCTTTTCCTTCCAACTTTTGACGCATTCTAGATTATGCACCACCTCACCAGGACTGTATGGGCAATTTTGCTTCCAGCTTATCAGCCAAAAGCCGAGCCTTAGCCTAAATAGGCAAACTTTCCCCAATCAATTTGGGCATGATCAAAAATCACCATGTTCCTTTGGTTCCAAAGAGACCAAAAGATCACAAAAAACATAGAAATCCAGAGTTGCCTTCGGAAACCCCCCTTAAATGCTCCCATCCAACAGTCAAACCACTGTCTAGGAGTTTAAGTAATTGGAATATGAATATGCCACCAATCTAACACATCCATCCTATGGTGCGAGAAGTGTTAGAGTGCATTCATTGAGAGATAAGTTGAAAGCTTTTAATTAATTTCATGTTCCTTATGAGTGGGTATAAAGTGGAGTATACTGTATACACTTAATGAAAACACTATGAGTGTCAAGTGGGACCGCTTGTATGAGATTGTGGCATAATCTCTAGAGCACTCATGAAATACAGACGCGTGCATGGCCTATTAGCACAAAACAGCGTAATAGCAACAATTGTGAGCGTGTGATGTGATTGGTAGACCTCTAACATACGCCAAAATGTCTTAGTTTATAGAAGTTTACTTCACCGACTCAACTGCATGGTATGTCTATCAATCTAGATCTGGTTCATAGTCCAACAGATATTAGATTCGAAGCATTAACATTCATGTGATCAACTATATTTTTTTATTAATTCTTCTCGCAAATTATTTTGAAATATGTGGGGGATTGTTGGATATTTTATTTAAACATTTCAAAATAATTTAATATTTGAAAGATCTTAAATTCATCATTTATTATAATTTATTTCCTCTAATATTTTCTTTAATATTTTAATTTGCTTTTATTTTTCCTTGTTACATTTTAATGATTTTGATTATATTGTCTGATAACCTTTAGTTTTTAATGTGTCATTTTTGCCTCTTAATATTTCTTAATTATTTGATCAAATCATTAGAATAATAAAGGTGGTGCTCAGGAGGTAGTTGAGCGTCTATTTCTTGAGGGATTGAACATTTGGGCATATGAACAAGAAAATCATTCTTCTTTATTTGTTTTGTTTTAAACTTGGGCGGGAGTTGTTAAAGAGTGCTGGATTTTTTTCTTCTTTTTCATTTTTTTACAAACTCTGGTTGTGAAAGCTT
This sequence comes from Sophora flavescens, assembly GCA_030762895.1. Lineage (NCBI taxonomy): Eukaryota > Viridiplantae > Streptophyta > Magnoliopsida > Fabales > Fabaceae > Sophora > Sophora flavescens. The sequence continues at coordinate 13,938,076 of CM061065.1, read as the reverse complement.
TTAACGGTGGTTGTTTTTAAACATCTTTTCTTCCTTTTTTTAATGAGTTGAAATAATTTTGTTGTTCTTTGTATCTAGATTTTTCTGGAAGAGTTGTTAAGTCCTGGAGATATTCGCATTATTATTATTTTCCCGAAATAATCCTTAAGGACAATGTCATGTACACGTCATAAACTATAAATAGTATTTTCTCTATTTAACTTTATTGATGTTCTTCACTTTTTTCTCTATTTAATTTATACATTATTTTCTAACAAAACAATCACATTAGGCAACCATTAGTAACACAAATCTTAAAAGACTAGAAATTTGCATTAGAAAGTTTCTTGCCATTAAAAATTAAGTTCAAAAGGGTTTTTGACTCAAAAATATGAATCGTAAAATTGTTGTGAATGAGAAAATTGAGTAAACCATGCAAGTCTTAAAGTTGATGTAATTTTTTTATTAAAGGCTATTGGCATGCAAAAATATCACTATAGGAAAAGGCATCTCAACTAGGTTGGCAGACCCCAAATCATAACATCATTTGCAGCATGCCAAAGATATTATTGAAAATAAAAGATGAATACAAGCAAACACATGGGGGGCATTAAGCCAAAACCCATGGAAAATTAGCAAAACCTATAATTAGGCATGCCAACACTATTCCTTGAAACATCATTCTTAATAAAATTTGGAGTACAATCCCACCAATTAAAACATTTTCTAGTAATCTCATAGTTAGCTAGACCATCCGCACAACTATTTCCTTCCCTAAAAATGTGTGACACTCTGAAGTTCAATCTTTAACATACAATTCTACAATTTTCCCATCTATTATGAAGTTGCCAAGGAGCTTTTCTGCTGCATGAGAAGGAATCCACTACTGTTTTTGAGTCACATTCCAACCACAATGAGTACCATCCTCTTTGATATGCGAATTCAATTGCCATGATAGCTGCTACATATTCAGCAAAGAGAGCAGTTTGAATACTAAGATAGGAAGCAAAGCATCCATGAACTTGGCCATTTGAGTCTCTGAATATGCCCCCAGCAGCAGCATACCCTAGACTTCCTCTAGCCGATCAATCACTGTTACACTTTAGCCATCCATTCAATGGTGGAATCCAATCAACTTGCTTGATCAAATCTGCCTTTGGAGCATGACATTCAACAGAGAATAACTCGATAACTTTAAATTCTTCTATTGAGTTGTTTGCAGTTCCTTTAGACAGAAAGCCAGATAGCTTTGTATTTGCCATAAAGAGACTGATTGCATGTCTGGAATGAATGACCTTGTTTTTGAACTTTACACTGTTCCTACAGAGCCATATAGCAGAGATTGTATTGATGATGGCAGCCAAAACTATATCCATGCATTGACTGCTAGCTACAAAATATGTCACAGATACTGAACAAAGAGGCAATGGAGATTGTAGATATACTATGATTTAAAACATAACTGAGCCAATTCCATAAGATACATGAGAATTTGCAAGTGAGCAATATATGGTCAGCAGTTTCATCAGATGTATAACATAAGGGACAAACTGAAACAGTGATAAATCCTCTAACTCTAAGGTTATCATCAGTTGCCATTTTCCTATTCATTAACCTCCAAACCAAAAAAGACTTAACAGGGAGGAATAAAATTGTTCCAAACAGACTTACACCAATTAGTTACATTAGAAGGTGGATTTAAGAAGTTATAAGCTTCCTTGAAAGTCAGGAAACCTGTATCTGAGGTGCACCACACCCTCTGATCAGGACAATCCTCCAAAGGAATGACTACCTTTTTCATTTGCTCTAATAGAGTAGGAAAGTTTTCATGAAGCACCTGAGGAAGGAACCAATTACCATTAACTATAAAATCTTGATCCTTAGCAGAAAGGTAGTGTTGCATATCTGCAAGAATATTGAGCAGATCCACAACTATATCTGCATCTTTAAGCCATCTGCCTTTCCAAAAGTTGATATCAGCTCCATTACCAACTATCCAAGCTGAATGCTTATCAATCAACTCAAAACAGTTTTTGAAACCAGGCCAAATGGAGGACCTAACATAGGAAGAGATTATGCCAACTTTTCTAAAATATCTTGCCCTGCATAATGTTGCCCAATCTTCATTTGAAGTAGTTACATTCCAGCTGAGCTTCAACATGGCAGCAGCATTGATTGACTTTATGGATCTTAGACCTAATCCTCCTTATTTAAGAGGCCTGCAAACCTTCTTCCAGGCAACTGTTACAACTTTTCAAAAGTGGATGCAGCCAGACCAAATGAAATTTCGCAGCAACCTATCAACGGTCTTTAACAGTGATGAAGGCCAGCTATAGATTTGAAAACTGTACAGCAACATTCCACCAATAACAGAGCTAACCAGTTGGGTTCTACCCATAATGGACAGTAAAGAGCCCTTCCAAGTTGAGAGCTTAGCTTTAATTTTATCAGCAATAGGTTGTAGGTGAACTACCTTAGGCTTTCCTTTAAATATAGGGACACCTAAATAGTTAAAAGGTAAATGACCCTGACTGAATCCCAGCATTTCTTTCAATTGTACAATTCTTCTAGGACTAATGGATCCAACATAGAACTTACACTTTCCAAAGCTCAATTTTTGCCCTGAAGCCTCAGCATACTCAGAAAACAAACTCATGAGATTTCTCAGTCCTTTCTTTGATACCTTACAAAACACCATTATGTCATCAGCATAAAGAATGTGGGATGGAGTCTTAAAATTCTTTGGACCAGACATATGCTGCAATTTTCCCGAAGCCATCAAAGCAGTGATGCCTCTACTTAATACATCCTCTGCCAAGCAAAAGAGAAGAGGAGATAATGGATCACCTTGCCTTACTCCTCTCTTGCAAGCCATATAGCCAATTGAGTGTCCATTGACAAGAAAAGATAATTTTGCAGAATTTAGGATAGAATGCACCCAATTACAGAAACTATCATGAAAACCAAAACATTTTAATACTCTCAAAAGGAAATTCCAATCTAGAGTGTCAAAAGCTTTTTAACATCAACCTTGAGAGCCAAGTTTCCTCCAAAAGACTTATCTTCTAACATATTGATAGCCAGTGACCCACTAACCCGGTACCCCGACCGAGTCGATGATCGGTTCGGTTTTAATAACACTGTTTCCAACACTTAAGGGTTAGGTTCATTAACTGTTTTCTATTCATAGATTCAGATTAATTACACCACTCTCTTAATAAGCATGTTCCAGCTAGTTTAGAGGCTTAAATAACTATTCCTAGTCTATCCAACATTATTTAATTTTCCAATTAATGATTTAACCTCTATCCTTTATCAATTTCCACTTACTTAATTCTTCCAAACCAAGCACGCTAAATATCAAATTAAGTTCATCACTCCTAATTAAGTAACATTTCACACAAAATAAAAGAAGGTGAAGAACATATTCATTTCATAACTTAGCTAAGCATTCATTACAGTTGCATACCTAAAGCTTAAAAGTGTTTAGCTCATAATGAGCTTACAAGGAACAAAATAGAGAAATGAAAAGGAATTCATTACAATGGTTGAAAATAAAAAACACAGCAGCTGGATGGAGAAGAAGAACAACGCAGCCTCCAAGAAAGGACAAAGTATTGTGTAATAAAATCAAGTGTCACTTACTAGGGTTTCCCTAAATGCTTATATAGTACCCTATTCTCTTTCATTCCTTTTTGGACCACAAGAAAAGTAAAATAAAATAAACCCTGGCCGAATTCCTAAAAAGTTGGAAATCAGATCCCTAGGCGCGTGTGATTCCTTAAAACAGCAGTGTCAGCGCCTATGAGGAGAGAGGAAAGGTATCCTTGTCAGATTTGTCCTTTAGCGCAGAGCTACTGGGAAGTAGTCCCTGCTTCAGCAACTCATAGCTTATTGACCCATGCTTCAGCCATGCTCCAGCAATTTCACTGTATATGCAGACACAAATTTGAGACATTGATGGAGCATTCAAGAGGAAATGGCTGATATTAACAATGTTGCACACAAATATTTACAAAACAGAATTTCCTACCAAAATCAAGACTCAAAACCTCAAAGATAGCAACAATTAAGAGAGAAAATGAGCTAAATAACTCTTCATTAAAAGAGTTATCACACCCCCAAACTTAAACCATTGTTTATCCTCAAGTAATCCAAAAGAAATACATTAAAAACAAAAGGACTCAAAATAATGAATGGCGTGCATGGTTCGCCCAGATTTTGCATTCTTTTAACAGCTCAGAATTCCACTCATACCTTCCTATCAAAACACACTTTCTATCCTGCTCATACCAATAGCTGCTACAAAACTGGTTTCAAACAGATTAACATATGCTGAATCACTATCTCTCAGAACAGTTGGTTCTGCTTCTCACCCTCTCAACATAATTTCACTCTCACCACAAACATACATCTCTTATCTAAACTTGATAAGATTCTATCACAGTTAAAACAACACAGGATTACACACAGCAAGAGGTCTTTAAGGGTTGTAACTGGGCTTAGGACAGGTGAGGGTTAAGATATTTGGGTAAGTAGCTAATCCACAGGTAGAGCAAAAAGATGCTTTTCTATCTAGCTTAACTTCCCAAATGCTCCAACAATCTTCACTGTTTTGCTTTCTTGGATCTTCCTTTCCATCACTAAGTCCACACCTTATTATTTTTTTGATGAGAATAGAGAACAAGCTTCAATTTTTCTTTACTGTTAATTTTCAAGCTTTTCCCTGTTCTCTGTTCAAATTTTTCACATTTTCAATTTTTTTTCATGAAGGAATGGCAGCTTCACTATCTACACTTGTGAGCTCCTCATTTCTATGTTGCCTTCCCTTCTTCTGTTTTATTTATAGCCTTATTGCAGCCTGCACAACAGCACAGCACTCCCAAACTTAAAGATGATGCTTGTCCTCAAGCTCCCCCCCAAACTTGTGTTAGAGCTAGCTATAAAAGCATCTTTAAACTCTACTAGTTCAGGTATTCTTTGTTTTTCCAGTTAAGAGCTTCTAATGTGCTAGTTTTCTCAATAAAGGGCTAAGGCTCAAAGGGGCACACTAAGGACAAACACAATGAGAGGGATGACTGTTTAGGCACTAGCTCAAATAAAAACAGAACAAGAAAAATGCCTCAAACATAAATTGTGTGCAACCAGGTGTGTCTAAATCAGACAGAAAACAAACCTTACAGAAAATGCATGAGTGTGATGTATATGTGCATTGTACTTTGGTCACTCAGGCTCACATTTGTCTGTTCATGCTGCAGCACATGTATCATCTATCCTAATCAGTGGTGCAACAGTGTTGGTGTTCACAATCAAGTTAGTGCATTAACTTATTCAGTAAGAGTTTCATTCCAAGCTTTTAAATTTAAATACAGCAAGAAAAAAAGAGACCAGAGGTCATTTCCATTTTAACCATTAATCATATGGAATCAAGTGGTGGGCTCATGCATGGCCTTTCATCAAGCTTAAATTTAAAAACAACTATGGCCCTACTAACAGGCAGACACTAAAGGTTCTAGTGACCACTACTTGCAGACAATTGGAAAGAACATAAAGCTGGGAGTGGGGTGGAAGGTTCAGCATGCATCCTGTTATGGGATACTACAACAAGCTACATCATCCTCTGTGGCTCTGTTTCAAGCCTAAAGTGCTCTGACGCACGAACCCTTCCGGGTACCTCCACTCTTGGTGGAAGGCACCTTTCCTGGTGTTGCTCCAGTGACTTGTACATCTTCATTCTCTTCCTCTTCTTCTCCTCCTTCCTCTTCCTCAATTTCTTCTTCAGCTTCAGCTTCTTCTTCTGCCTCTTCCTCTGCCTCAGTTGTTTCTCCACTTTCAGCTTCTTTTGCTGCAGCAGCCTTTGCCTCCTCTTCTTTCTGCGCTGCTGCAACCTTCTCCTTTTTTATCACAGGTGTAGCCTTTGGCACAGCAAGCTTTGCTCTTTTAGAGAGAGGGATTGTGTCCTCCTCCTCTTCCACTGTTGTTGCAGCATATGCAGCAGCAATCTTCATCACTGGACTTCTCTTCTCAGTAGCTGTCTTGGTGCTTTTTGTTGTTTTTGAGGTTGGAGGATGAGTCTCTGCTACAACAGAAGTAGAGGAGGGTACTTTTTCTGGAGTTGTAGCACGAGGCCTTTTTGTGCTCCCATGATCCTGCTGGGAGGTTTGAGAGGCGGACTTCTTCTTTTTGGGCTCATAGGCCACATTATCTTCTGGCTGCTCGAATGGAGGAATACCAATCCAGTCTTCATCCGAGGCAGAGCTGTGGACAGGGTTAAGGTTGGGGTTGTGCTTCTCAGGGTTTACAGAAACAGGGTCAAACATTTTTGTACGATGATACAGTGTCATCTTCTTCAAATAGAGGCAGAATCTCTTGTGGGATTTACAAAAGTAAAATTGCCAGAAAGTTTGCTCCTTCTGCATGTGTTGCTGCAGCATGGTGGTCAGTTGATCAACTTTATGCTCTAGCATCCCATAGCGATCTGGCTACTCTAGGGTGCCTGATTTGGGAGGTTTGCTTCCACTTGCACTGGCTTTTTATGAGTTGGAGTACATCCCCAATATGCAATTCATGTCAATGGGGCCTTTGTTTGGCTCTAGCCCTTCTCCTGGGTTGTACTCTTGCTCCAGACACAGATAAGTGATAAGACAGGGGAGGATTAGCTTCCCTTGCTGCTTCATGGCACAGATGGAGATCTGATTCTTGAGTATCTCCCCCACATTAATTTTCTTTTTGTTCATGATACAATGGAGTAGAACCAGGCGTTCTTTGTCCACTGTCTCCAGATGAGCAGAAGGGGAGAGGGAGTATCTGAGGAATTGGTACCAAACTTTGGCCAGGGGCTGCAGCATGGATCGGGGTAATTTGAGTTGGTCTTCAGCTTGTTGTATGAATTCTGCACCAGGGAGGGCTAAATCTTTCTTCATCTGCTACAGCCTAGCTGTTGTCGCACTCTTCAGGATCTGTTGGTACTCATTCTCCACCTCTTCCAGCCCAAGATGTTGATTGATGGTCTTGGAAGAAAAAGACAATTTTCTCCCTCTGATCACCACAAAGGTTTGGGCATCAGACGCGATGTTCGCATAGAACTCCCTTACCATTTGGGTGCAGAAACCATCTTGATGCTAAGCAAAGATTCTCCACTGTTGTGCCTCTATCACCTCCACCAGTTCTGGCAATAGCCCCTGGTTCACCCCCTTTCCATATTTGAACCCTTTTTCTTGGTGGAGGTTACAGCTGAGTGTTTCTTTCTCGTATTCTTCTTGTGCCTCCTCACTGGTCTAGGTGATTAGGTTTTCTTTTTTGAGTGGCAGAGGCGGGGGCAGCATTTTTGATAGCTCTGTTTCACTCGGCTTCCTTTTTTAGCAGTCATGGTGGGTATGTGGGTTGGGTTAGAGAAGGAAAGGAAGAGTTTGGGTGCTACAGGGTGAAGGAGAAGAAAGAAAAGTTTATGAGTGTGTAGTGGGTAAGTGAAAGAGTGAGGCGTGGGCTATTTAATGTGTCAGGAGGGAGGGGTGGATTGGGTGCTGAGGGTGGTAGACATGGGGAAAGAGGGGAATAAAGAGGTGAGAGAAAAGAAGATCATGTGGTTGGGGGTTGATCATGGGAGAACGTGATATTCTCTCTCCTCATCCCACTTTCATTAAATCTTTTTCAAAAAATTTAAAACTGTCCAACTTACACTTTTACCACAACAGACAAAACTTGAACTAGCCCGACCTTGCACTTTTGTCAGCAGTTAGTCCCTATCCAAAAGATTTTTCCCATTTCTGTTCTTTAGCATATTGGGAGCATGATGTAGCATTGCTCCAGAGCAACCCATTATCATGCTTATGCTGCAACATGAACTCTCTTCTTTCTCCATTGTTGCTTTATTATTCACCAAAATAGATGCTTTTTATTGATGGGTTGCCTCCCATGAGCGCTTGGTTTATTAGGAACTCAGCTAGACCATGTTGCAACATCATTCTGTATCATCAAGGGTGTTGGTGACCTTCATTCTGTCCACAGGCTCACCAAAATAATTCTTGATTCTCTGGCCATTAACCTTGAATTCCCTGCCACTTGCAGCATCTACCAAATCTACAGCTCCATGTGGATAGACTTTCACAACTTTGAATGGACCATACCACCTTGACTTTAGCTTGCCTGGAAAAAACTTCAGCCTTGAATTGAATAGAAGCACTTGTTCTCCTTCATGAAAGAATCTGTGATGGATCTTCTTATCATGCCAAGCTTTAGTTTTTGCCTTGTATGCTTCAGCATTTTAATAGGAAAACAGTCTGTGTTCTTCCAGTTCATTAAGTTGCAGCATGCGTGCTGCTCCAGCAGACTGAAGATCAAAATTCAGTTTCTTTATTGCCCAGAAAGCCTTGTACTACAACTCCAGGGGAAAATAGCAAGCATTCCCATACACCATTCTATATGGGGACATTCCAAAAGGAGTTTTGAATGCAGTCCTATAAGCCCACGGGGCCTCATCCAGATGTGAAGACGAATCCTTCCCACTTGGGTTGACCATCTTTTCCAGAATTCTTTTGATTTTCCTGTTAGATAACTCATCTTGACCATTAGTTTGGGGATGGTAGGTTGTGGCTACTTTATGCTTAACCCCATATTTTGCAAGTAATTTTGAGAAAACTTGGTTGCAAAAATGGGTACCTTCATCACTAATGATAGCTCTAGAGGTTCCAAATCTAGAAAAAAAAATATTTTTTTTACAAAAACTTTGTTACCACCCAAGCATCATTTTTTATTGTTGCCACAGCCTCCATCCATTTAGACATATAATCAACCGCCACCAAAATGTAGAGGTTGCCAAAGGAAGGGGGAATGGTCCCATAAAGTCAATACCCCATACATCAAATTGTTCAATTTCTAAAATAGTGTTGAGGGGCAACTCATTTTTGTTAGACAAATTCCCTACCCTTTGGCACCTATCACAGTGTTTAACAAATTCATGTGCATCTCTAAATAGAGTAGGTCAGAATAAACCTAATTGGAGCACCTTGGCAGCAGTTCTCATGCCACCAAAGTGTCCACCATATGCTACAGCATGGCACTGAGTCAGTATATCCTGGAATTCTTCATCTGCAATGCATCTTCTATTCAAATTGTCTAGGCACATCTTGTATAGGTATCGCTCATCCCAGACATACTTTTTTGCTTGATGGAAAAATTTCCTCTTTTGCTGAAAATTCATGTCTGGAGGAACCACACCACTAGCCAAAAAGTAACTTGATCAGCATACCATGGTGCTGCAGCAATCTTGCATTGCTAGAAGTTGTTCATCATGGAAGGACTTATCAATGGCTATTCCCCTGGATGCTGCAACATCCTCTGGTAACCTTGAAAGGAGATCAGCTACTTGATTCTCCACCTCCTTCTTATCTCTGATTTCCAAGTCAAATTCTTGAAGCAATAGCACCCATCTGATGAGCCTTGGTTTAGCATCCTTCTTGTCAATCAAGTATTTGATGGATGAGTGGTCAGTATAGACTACCACTTTTGTTCCAACAAGATAGGATCTAAAATTCTCAAAGGCAAATACTACAGCCAGTAATTCCTTCTCAGTGGTTGTATAATTAATTTGAGCATCAATCAAGGACTTGCTTGCATAATAGACTGGGTGCAGCACCTTATTGTACCTTTGTCCCAATATTGCTCCTACATCAAAGTCACTTGCATCATACATGAGCTCAAACGGCTTCTCCCAATCTGGTGGAACAATGATAGGTGCAGTGATAAGGGCATTCTTTAGTAGTTCAAATGTCTTCAGACATTCAACTGTGAATTCAAAAGCTCTATCATGCACCAAAGAATTGACACAAATGGCTTAGAGATCTTGGAGAAGTCCTTGATAAATCTTCTCAGAGAAACCAAGATGGCCCAAGAAGCTTCTAATTCCTTTGACTGATGTGGGGGGAGCTAGCTTTTCAATAACTTCAACCTTTGCCTTATCCACCTCAATACCATTTATGGAGATTCTATGTCCCAGCACAATTCCTTCTGTTACCATGAAGTGACACTTCTCCCAATTCAGTACAAGATTGGTTTCTTCACATTTGTCAAGTATCTGCTCCAGGTTCAACAAACAACTTTGGAAGGTTTCTCCAAAGACTAAAAAATAATCCATCAACACTTCCATAGATTTCTCAATCATATCTGAGAATACAGCCATCATACATCTGTTGACGAATCTGGGCAAGTATACCCAGTCGTGCAAGTAATACGGTGGTAAGACCGGTTTATCGTATCCACGGGGATTGGATGTCAACTACCAATTCACAAACTCGGCAACTATCTAGACTAAATAGAGAAATCAAGAGAAATCAAAATAAACAAAAGAAAAGGAATAAAATCTTTTTGTCTTTTTATCGAACACTTGGAGTGCAGAAAGATATGTTGGGACTAGACTTCACCAAACCTCTAACTCATGTACTATCAGGACTAGATACCTCTCATTCATGCTTCAGATATTAAAATCAATCCACTAAATTACTCAAGCCCCGATCTCTCGGATGACAAGAGCCTAAATCCACTAATAGACCCTAATTCCTTAGGTGGCCTAGATTAATGAATTTGCATTAGGATTAGGGATTACGCGATTACTAGTAAACCTAACTCCATTCCTAGATGAAAGGGTTACTAGGTGATTAAATTCAGTTCCGGTTCTGATACGAACGTCCCCATTGCATACCAAAACACAAATCGAGTCATGGGGATGCTAGCCACAACAAGCATTAAGCATAGAAAATCAATCACTAATATGAAGACATGAACATAGAATAATCAGTCAAGATAAATACATGATTATCAGTTGGCTACATCTAATCCCAACAACAGGGATTTAACTACTCATAAAAAGAGAATACAAAGAGAAAGAGAGAAGGGATGAAGCAAAGTCCATAGAAGGATCCTCCAATCTTCTTTCAGTCCCAGAGCAAGGAAAACATCCCCTTCAGGGCTTGAACCCTCTTCCAGTCGCAGCCTCCAAGTGCCTCTGGCTCAAAACCTAAAAACTGTCTAACTCCCTCCATTCTGCTCTAAAACAGCAACTTATACCAATCAGTTTTGCGCTCGCTCGCGAGGCGAAAGTCCTCTCGCGAGGCGAAAGTTAAATTCTGCTGCTTCAGAAAATTGTTCTCTCGCGAGGCGAGTACATGTTCGCGACGCGAGCCAGAAGATGTTGCAATTCTCTGGAACAGTCAGCTTTCAGGGTCGCGAGGTGAATCAAGTATCGCGTGGCGAATCTCCAGAATTATGCTTGGCTCAATTTCTTCTCTTTTCAAGCTCCAAAATCATCCAAGCTTCATTATAGCCAAATATGCACCGTTTTCCTTCAATTTCTGCAAAACAACACACAGAAACCGCTTCACCCGTTCCAAGGGAAAATCTAATAAAAATCAAACTAAGAATGCCTAATCTAGATGAAAAATGCATGCAAAAGTATATATGAAACATCATGTAAAATCACACTATCAAATCACCCCAAGCTTAATCAATTGCTTGTCCTCAAGCAATCACTAAGGCCAGTAGAATAAACAGAACATGGATAGTGAATTAAGATCCCGAGTAAATGATCCAAGCAATAGGCAATTCAAACAATTCAGCAAGAGACAATCAATTCAAGTCCAATTAGAGACTTAGGTTCCTTAGACTCATGTTCTCACTAATTTGGGCACTCTTTCTCACTTGAAGCTCACCCCAAGCTTGTTCATTTGCTTGGCTCTCTTTTCTCCCTCACTCAAGTGTTTAGGGGTATATAACATTTCACTCAATTTTCCTCAAGGAATAAATCCTAACATAGGCTTGACTATCAACCAAATCTCTACTTTATTAATGAAAACGCCTAAGAATCAAGAGGTCTTTACTTTTGTTGTAACGTGGCCATGGGATTAATCGTTAGGTGGGGAAATCAAGAAAAGGAAATTTCAAAAGGCTACACAACATATCAACATTTGCAAAGCATGACCTTCTAAAATACCTTTTGGGTTTCAGTTCACTTTCCACCTTTCTTTTCTTTCTTTTCATTTTTATTTCTCATTTTTCTTTTTGTCATCCCCTTCTCTATATATATATTTTCTTTTTCTTTTTCTTTTCTTTTATTTGGAGAAGGGGAGATTTTTCAGCTCAAGAGAATTATTTTTTTCTAATTCTTTTCCCAAACTTTTTTTTTCAACTACCTTTTTCACCCTTTTTTAATACTTTAGAAGGTCCCTTATCAAACATCATTTAACAAAACATTTCAGGGTACCAAGAAAAGCATTTTATTCTTTTAGGCTCAAAATTGGGCAACTAAGGGGTAGCATTTCATCATTAAAAGCTCAGAAGGCCAGAAAAATACCTATTGTCTCAATCATTTTCAAAAATGTTTTCAAAAATTTTCAAGCTTCAAGATGGTTTTAAGTCAAGTTCTAGAGAAAACAAATCAAGAGGAATAACACTCTAACACAAAGAATGGGGTAGAATTTAGTGAGTACCCCTTTGGCTCAAAATCTCACATTTTAGTTCAGAATCAATGAAAAACACAAATCTATAGAACCATATGCTAATTATCAACTATCCAAGATCATCTCAAGCATTTTCATTTGCAGCCATATCACAAGAATAAAAAAAAATTGGGTTCAACAATTCACTATCACAATTTATTGGGCACTTAGTTCTTACAATTGGATGCAAAATCTAAACAAGGGCAATCTAATTGTGTGATCATGCAAACTATCATGCCAAACTACATGAATGCAACATGCAAAATGCAAATGCAAAATACCCCTACCCCAAGCTTAAAAATTTACATTGTCCCCAATGTAAACAATCAAGTTGGAGAGAGGAAGAAAAATAAAAAATAAAAATTGGAACGGCTTACCGAGGCGGTAGCGGGTGTTGACTTTGCTTTTTCTCTGCCCCTTTTGCTCTTCTCCTTGTCTTCTTTCTCTCCCTTCCTTCATTCCTACCCTGAAAAACTTGACAATTCTCAATTTATTATTTTTCCTCTTGAGCTTCTCAAATTATTCAAGAGGTTAAAATCAAAAACAAAATTATTAAGAAAATGAAAACAACTAAAGAGAAGGGTTAAGAAAAGTTGGGTTGCCTCCCAATAAGCGCTTCTTTAATGTCACTAGCTTGACGTTCTAGGATTCTCCTCCCGGATCAAATGGAACTTGGAGTGGAGATTGTAGCAGTAATATGACTTTATCTTCAAATCCACCCAGCCATTGTGTGAAAGCACCATTGACCTCTTCAATTATGAATTCACTTCCTAGCGGGTCAAATGGCATTTTCACCAGGAAGTTTGCCAGACAAGTGGAAGGGGTTAGTTTAGCAATGTCCATACACGCATGCAAGCCAACATATTTGTCCAATGTAGAAATTTCAGATTGCTCAGCAAGCATGGTGGACTCCATTACCACTTCGTCTTCATCTTGAACTATCCCCCAAACCAGATTTTCCTCAAATTGGGCTTCAGGTGACTTTTGTAATAACTGTTTGCAAATCTCCTCAACTTGCATTTTGAAGTTCTGCATCACAGCTTCGATACTCTCACAATTGGCTCTTGCCTTGGCCTCAGAGGCAGATAGCTCTTGGGAATACTGTTCTAGAGCAGCTTTCAACGGTGTTTGCTCCTTCCATTCCCATTCTTCAACTTCCCAAGGACTTGTGGAAAGTACTCCCTCTTCTTGTGATTTGTCCACCATCACCACTTCATCTTCAATTTGATCCATTCCCACAACCAGATTTTTCTCAAATTCTGCTTCATGTGGCTCTATGGGAATCATACATGGTGGTGGAGGTGGCAAATATGAACAAAAAGTCTCCCAATCCTCCTCGGAGAAGTTATATATAAGCCTTCCCGTCATGTAATCAACTTGTGCTGGAGTAACATGATCCATCAAATCCATGCAATCTCCCAAACACCAGTTGTCTTCCAAAGCGCGACTTGAGGCTTCCTCATCAGGTGGATAATAGTGATTGTCCATGAATTTCGTCCACCTAGCACAACCAAAACTCAAAACAAAAAGATCAACTATATACTGAAAAATAAAAAAGAATAAAAATGTCTAAATTAGTTGCCTCCTCTGTTACTAATGATATTGGCAAAACCAATCCCCGGCAACGGCGCCAAAAACTTGTTGACGAATCTGGGCAAGTATACCCAGTCGTGCAAGTAATACGGTGGTAAGACCGGTTTATCGTATCCACAGGGATTGGATGTCAACTACCAATTCAAAAACTCGGCAACTATCTAGACTAAATAGAGAAATCAAGAGAAATCAAAATAAACAAAAGAAAAGGAATAAAATCTTTTTGTCTTTTTATCGAACACTTGGAGTGCAGAAAGATATGTTGGGACTAGACTTCACCAAACCTCTAACTCATGTACTATCAGGACTAGATACCTCCCATTCATGCTTCAGATATTAAAATCAATCCACTAAATTACTCAAGCCCCGATCTCTCGGATGACAAGAGCCTAAATCCACTAATAGACCCTAATTCCTTAGGTGGCCTAGATTAATGAATTTGCATTAGGATTAGGGATTACGCGATTACTAGTAAACCTAACTCCATTCCTAGATGAAAGGGTTACTAGGTGATTAAATTCAGTTCCGGTTCTGATACGAACGTCCCCATTGCATACCAAAACACAAATCGAGTCATGGGGGTGCTTGCCACAACAAGCATTAAGCATAAAAAATCAATCACTAATATGAAGACATGAACATAGAATAATCAGTCAAGATAAATACATGATTATCAGTTGGCTACATCTAATCCCAACAACAGGGATTTAACTACTCATAAAAAGAGAATACAAAGAGAAAGAGAGAAGGGATGAAGCAAAGTCCATAGAAGGATCCTCCAATCTTCTTTCAGTCCCAGAACAAGGAAAACATCCCCTTCAGGGCTTGAACCCTCTTCCAGTCGCAGCCTCCAAGTGCCTCTGGCTCAAAACCTAAAAACTGTCTAACTCCCTCCATTCTGCTCTAAAACAGCAACTTATACCAATCAGTTCTGCACTCGCTCGCGAGGCGAATGTCCTCTCGCGAGGCGAAAGTTAAATTCTGCTACTACAGAAAATTGTTCTCTCGCGAGGCGAGTACATGTTCGCGACGCGAGCCAGAAGATGTTGCAATTCTCTGGAACAGTCAGCTTTCAGGGTCGCGAGGCGAATCAAGTATCGCGTGGCGAATCTCCAGAATTATGCTTGGCTCAATTTCTTCTCTTTTCAAGCTCCAAAATCATCTAAGCTTCATTATAGCCAAATATGCAGTTTTCCTTCAATTTCTGCAAAACAACACACAGAAACCGCTTCACCCGTTCCAAGGGAAAATCTAATAAAAATAAAACTAAGAATGCCTAATCTAGATGAAAAATGCATGCAAAAGTATATATGAAACATCATGTAAAATCACACTATCAACATCTTTGGAAGGTTGCTGGAGCATTACACAGGCCAAATGGCATTCTTCTCAAAGCAAATGTGCCATAAGGTCAAGTGAAAGTTGTTTTATCCTGATCTTCTGGTGCTATAGCAATCTGGTTAAACCCTGAATAGCCATCCAGAAAACACTAATAATCCTTTCCATCTAATCTGTCCAACATCTGATCAATGAATGGCAAGGGGAAATGATCTTTTCTTGTAGCTTTGATCAACTTCCTATAATTCATGCAGATCCTCCAACCAGTCACAGTTCTTATGGTGATTATCTCATTCTTTTCATTGGTGATGACAGTCACACCCCGTTTTAGGCAAACACTGGATTGGACTTACCCACACACTGTTTGAAATAGGATAAATAATCCTTGCATCCGGCCATTTAATGATCTCCTTCTTAACCACCTCCTTCATGATTGGGTTCAATCTTCTTTGACTTTCAATGCTATTCATTGAACCTTCCTCCAAGAGAATTCAATGCTATTCTTTTCAGAGCTGTTAGCAATTGTTCCTCTTGGAAACAGTTCAGTGAAGCAGATATTATCACAGGTAGTGTATCATTATCACCAAGGTAAGCATATTTCAAATGACTTGGTAATATTTTCAGTTCAAGAGAATGAGGTTTAACAATGGATGGAATGTTATCTTTAAAAGTATCATCAATTACCTCCAATGATTCATATTTTCTAGTCCACACATGTTGAACAACCTTACAGTCTAAGGATTCTCCAACTTCTTCATCAGAGGAGTTTTCAGCTTCCACTAATGTTGTAGCATTGTCATAGTCAGACCGATTCTTCAGGAATTGCTGTTGCACCAGCTCATCAAATGATTCTATGAAGGAACATTCCTCCATCCCTTCATCTGGATACTTTAAGGCATTGAAAACATTAAAAGTGACCTGCTAATCATTCACCATCATTGTTAGTTCTCCTTTCTGCACATCAATCAAAGTCTTCCCTGTTGCCAAAAATGGTCTCCCGAGAATAATAGGAACTTCCCTATCTGCTTCAAATCCAAAATGATCAAGTCCACAGAGAACACAAATTTGTCAACTCTGATTAATACATCTTCAATCTTTCCCTCTGGATAAGCAATAGATCTGCCTGCTAGCTGGAGTGTGACAGAAGTAGGCCGAGCTTCCCCAATTCCCAGTTTCTTGAAAATTGACATGGGCATAAGGTTGATGCTTGCTCCCAAGTCACATAAGGCTTTTCCACAGTAAGTATCTCCAATGGAACAAGGTATGGTGAAACTTCCAGGATCATTCATCTTCCTTGGCACCCTGTTTTGCAGCATCATACTGCACTCTTCAGTCATGGCCACAGTTTCAACTTCTGTCAATCTTCTCTTCTTAGTGAGCACATCTTTCATGAACTTTGTATAATTGAGCATTTGTTGCAGAGCCTCTACCAATGGTATGTTGATATGAAGTTGCTTCAGCACATCCAGGAACTTATTGAACTGTTTTTCTTGGTGTGCCTTCTTCAATCTCTGAGGAAAAGGTGGAGGAGGTCTTTCTGGAATCAGTTTGGGTAGAGTAAGGGATGCTACAGCATCAGGTGTTTTCTCAATCATTGCAGGTTGCTCTGTTGTAGCATCTCCTTCTCTAGTTGTTTCCTTCTCCGGTTCTGAACCTTGCACCTTCTATTTCTTCTTTGGCTCAGCTACTTCCACATCTTTACCACTCCTCAAATGGATTACCTTGAATTCTTCTTTTCCTCCTCCTGAAGTTGAGGCTTTAGGATCTTCTATTGATGCAGGTAGTGTACCACTTTGTCTTGAATTGATTGCACTAGCCAGCTGTCCCACTTGAGTCTCTAAGTTTCTCATTCCAGCCTTTGTTTCTGTCATAAATGCCTTCGGTATGGATTCTAGAGATGGTTCTGGAGCTTTCTGCTGAACCTGTTGTTGCTGCAGCCTAGGCTGCTGATTGTATCCAGGGGTGGATTCAGTGTGTTACTAAAGTTGGAGTATTTCAAGTTTGGATGCTGTGATGGCTGCCATCCTGAATTGCCATATGAATTGTGGCCCCCGTAGTTATTGTTCCCTACATAATTAACAGAGGCAGGATTTGCAGAGCAGTTTTCCAATAGATGATATCCTCCACAATATACACACGATACAGCATCTGCCTTGTAAATCTATTCATTCACCATTTCTTCAGTCATTATAGGTGGTGCTATGGAGTTTCCTTGAGTTGCCATAGTCAATCCCCTCACCAGGTTAGTTAGGGAAGTCATTTGAGCTGATAGTGAAGACACTTCACTCACTTCATAGGCTCCTGCTACAACATCGGTTTTTCATGAAGCTTGTCTAGTTGTTGGCCACTGATAACTGTTAGTTGCTATTCCCTCTATCACAGCATGAGCTTCATTTTATGATTTATTGAGAAGACTGCCTCTAGCTGAGGCATCCAGTATCATTCTTGAACTAGGTGAAACACCATTGTAAAAGTGCTCCATCTGAATACAAGATGGGATGCCATGGTGGGGACACTTCTTCATAAGTTGTTTGAATCTCTCCCAGGCTTCAAATAGTGGCTCATCTTCTTGCTGCCTGAAGGAAGTGATATTAGTTCTCATCTTTGCATTCATGGTTGGAGGGTTTGGAGGGAAGAACTTGATTAAAAATTTCTCAGCAAGCTTGTTCCAAGTGTCAAATGAATTTGCATCCAGAGAGTTCAACCAGTTCTTAGCTTTTCCTCCCAAAAAGAATGGGAATAGTCGCAATCTGAATGCATCATTAGTGACTCTGGGAATTTTGAAGTTGCCTGCTACATCTAAAAACTGTTTGAGATGCAGGTGATGATCCTCTGTCAAAGATGATAGCTTGAATCCACAAGTATACGGCTTCGAAGTTAAGTAATAAAAAGATCGAACCCACAAAGACTGTGATCTTAGACAACAATTAATTATTAAATCAATTAATCTAAACAAGGAAAGATTTGGTTTTTGAAATAAGAATCAAGTAACAAATCAAGTATTAAAAATCACAATCAAACAGAATCAGAAAGTAAATCAAATCGGGTGTTTTTCAAATTAAAAGAGATTTCCAGGAATTGGGTTACCAACAAGACTGCTCATGCTACTAAATTGACTACCCCTCTTGTTAATTATCAAAATGCTTTGAAGGTGAATTTATCCTAATAAAATTAATGTTCCCTCTCGAGATACAAGAACCGTGCCCAATTAAACAAACCCCTACTCTTGTGGTAATTGTATTTAAATTGAACCCATTAAGGTTTGTGACAATTCAATGAATCCTCGAAGGACCGCTTCTAACTCTCGTGATTTAAGTCCTAAGTTCAATTCCTATAGATCTGATACCTAATTTCACCGCTAAGTTCGTCCTTAGAGTATCTACGACATGCAAATAAGTGGCCACCGAATTTACAAGTAATTCATGCAATAGGAATTAAATCTAAAGCAAATTGAAATTAACAAAAAGGGAAAAACATCAATTCGTCACATAAAACGAGTGTTGGGCATTGCCCCAATTCCTAGAAATAAAACGACTACTCAAGCATTGCATGTTCATAGCAATCTTGATTAACAAAAGCATAAAAATCCTAAGAGAAAAGAAGAAATTGGAGAAGAGAAATCCTAAATTAAGCCAAAGGTAGCAGCCAAGATATCACTATTTTCGAGCCTATTTGTCCTATTTATAATGTAGGTTAACTTGTGATTAAAGCAATTACAAATCAGATCAAAAACAGAAAATCAAATCCCTAAATTAACGCGTCATGGCAGGCCGTGATGGTTGTCACACCCAGGTCGTGACAGGTTCTGCCATCTCATTTTTCATGCTTTTCATGCTCTAACTTCATGCAAACTCCTAATCAACTGGACTTGAGCATTTTAATCATCAATTCCTGCACATAAACACCACAAAACCACCTTACCCATTCCAAAGGAAAAAACTAACAAATATCAAAATAAAAATGCCTAATCTACATGAAAATGCATGCAAAATGATGAGGAAATATGAGGTGAAATCACACACATCAAACTACCCCAAGCTTAATATTTTGCTTGTCCTCAAGCAATAACCAAGGCCAGACAAGATAAACAATCAGAGCATAGACAGCGAACCATGAACCTGAGTAACAAATCCAAGTAACAGGCATATCCAAATAAGTAACCAAGAGACAATCAATTTCAAGTCCAATTAGAAGCTTAGGTTCCCTAAATTCATGCCTCTCACTAATTCGGGCACTATTCTCACCTCACTCAAGTGTTTAAGGACGTATGACAATTCACTCAATTTCCTCAAGGAAGGTATCCTACCATAAGCTTGACTATTAACCAAATCTCTACTTTATTAATGAAAACATATAAGAATCAAGAGGTCTTTTATTTTGGTTGTAATGGGGCCATGGGATTAATCGTTAGGTGGGGAAACCAAGAAAAGGAGAATTCAAGAAGGCTAAAAAAATATCAAACAATGCAAAGCATGACAACCTTCTAAAATACCTTTCTAGGCTTTAATTCACTTTTCCACCTTTCTTTCTTTCTTTCATTTCTTTTTGTCACTTTTTTTTTTCTCATCCCCTTCTCCAAATAATTTTTTTATTTTACTTTTTAACTTTTTCATCAATTTGGAGAAGGGGAGATTTTCAACTTAAGAGAAATATTTTTCTAACTTCTTCATCCCATAACTTTTCAAACCACCTTTTTTTGCCATTTTTACAATACTTTAAAAGGTGTCATACCATGCATCATTCATCAAAATCAATCAAGGTACCAAGAAAAGCATTTTATTCTATTAGGCTCAAAATTGGGCAACTAATGGGGTAGCATTTAATCAGTCATAGCTCAGAAGGCCAGAAAAATACCTAATGCCTCAATCATTTTCAAATATGTTTTCAAAAATTTATAAGTTTCAAAACAGTTTCAAGTCAAGTTCTAGATAATACAATCCAAGAGGAAGAAAACACTCAATCACTCTGATAGGAACATCCTCCAAGATGCCTACTGGGTATTTGATGGACCGATTCGCCAATTGAAGGGAGATTGTTGTGGGTTTTGGTTCACCCATCTCCAACTTCTTGCAAACAGAGAGGGGCATAAGACTAACACTAGCCCCCAAATCACAAAGAGCTTTATCAAAGCTAATGTTACCAATCAAGCAAGGAATAGAGAAGCTACCTGGATCTTTCAATTTAGGAGGCAATTTATTTTGAATTAAAGCAATGAACTCTTCGGTTAAAGTTATTGTTTCATAACCCTCTAGTTTTCTCTTATTTGACAAGATATCCTTAAGAAATTTAGCATATGTAGGCATTTGTTGCAACGCCTCAGTGAAGGGTACATTAATGTACAATTTCTTAAGGACCTCTAGAAATTTCTCAAATTGCTTATCTAACTTGGCCTTAGCCAACCTTTGAGGGTAAGGTATTGGGGGTTGGTAAGGTGGTGGAGGGACATACTTAGACACCTTTTTATTAGGTTCTTCCTCTTCTAAGGTATCTTAGTAGGTTCCTCTTCCTCATCTACACTCTTTTTATCACTCTCCCCTTTAGCCTTGGGATCCTCAAGTTTCTTACCACTCCTCAAACTCACAGCTTTACATTGTTCATTACCTGGTTTCATTTCAAGTTGTCCAGGAAATTTGCCAGGTTGCCTATTTGAGTTGCCAGCTTGTTGGGCAATCTGAGTTTCTAACATCTTATTATGGACGGCTAAGTTATCTACTTTAGATGTTAACTCTTTTCTTGCCTCATTGCCTGCCTTACCTTGTTGCCTAAACTCTTCATTTTGCTTTGTTTTAGTAACAACAAAATTTTCCATAGGAGACTCAAGTTTAGACTTTTGTACCTGAGGATACCCCGATGCGGGTTTCCTATTACCTTGGCCCTAAGATACCCCGTTGTGCCCCGGTGTTTTATTAGATTAATTACCTTCTTAAATCAATTCTTAATCGCGTGCTTATCATGAAAATACGTAAAAATTAAAAACTTATTTAATTATCATATAACTTCTACAAATTTAAAACACAATAACTTTAACATATGTAAATACACACTTATTCGTTCATTACAATACCAAAACACTGTTGAGGGTATCCTCTTAGTAGGATCCCTCACAGGCATAAACTTAATAACAGACATACTTAGCGGAAATATAAAAATGCTCCTTAGACACACTGGCCATAATGTCTAATACTCTAATCGCCATGGATCACAGCTCGACCCGCAGCGTCGGGTTCGTAAGGAGTTCCATCCAACTCCTCAGCAATCTCTGTTTCATACAGAGTTCCGTCCAGCTCCTCAGCAACATAACCCTCCATCGGGTCTTATATTACCAATACACGGTGTATTATATTACCAATACACATAAGTGTTTTACGTGTATTATATTACCAATACACGGTGTATTATATTACCAATACACAGATGTCCTTGCGTATTATATTACCAATACACTTTTGTCATTGTGTATTATATTACCAATACATTTTTGTCCTTGTGCATTATATTACCAATACACGGTTGTGGACAACAACACCTATACTTGAATCTCATCAACCCGTTTTAACAACATCCTAGTGCCTTAACCTTCCATTAGAACTTGACACATATTCTATGCCATAACACCTCTTTAAAGTACATCATCTAGGTTATGGATCTTAAGTCCATGATCATTTTGGAAAAATAAAAACTCAAACATCCTAGTACCTAAACACTAAGTTTCGGCCATCATAGGATGATGGGGAAAAATATTCTTTGTTTAACAATTACTCTTAGGTTTAGAATCACAAGGTATTAAGAGTTCTAAATCCATCATCATACTCGGAAAGTTGAAACATAGTATCCTAGGCTTACTTATTCATATTTTCAGCCATCATAGGAACAAGCTATCAAAACTTCCAAAATTTATAGATTTAAGATCAATGGATAGTTAGAAACTCAAACACATGATCATATTCCAAAAGTTGAAACAAAAACTTCCTAGGTCACAAATTCAAACATTCGGTCTTTATTGGAAGAGATAGGTAGAGATTTTTGTTTTACACAACCTCTCAGTATGTGAAAATATAAGTTAATACAAGACTATAGAAAGCGGTTTCAACTCAAAAAGAGTTTTCTACTGAGACACCCCGCTGTGCCCCATTGTATTATTAAATTAGAACCTTATTATTTATTTACTTAATCGCACACTTATCGTTGAAAATACGTAAAAATTAAAACTTAATTAATAATCATATAACTTCTACAAATATAAAACACACCAAACTATATTACATAAATACACACATGTTTATTTATTACATTACCAAAACACTGTTGAGGGTATCCTCTCAGTAGGATCCCTCTCAGGCATAAACTTCACTACAGACATACTTAGCGGAAATGTAAATACTCTTTAGATACACTGGCCATAATGTCTATACTCTAATCGCCTTGAATCACAGCTCCACCTCCAGCATCCGGTTCATACGGAGTTCCATCTAACTCCTCAGCAATTGGTTCCTCCATCGGGTCTTCTCGCATGCGATCACATCGGAAATAAAATACAACACACGTAAAGATATAGGGAATAAGAAACAGTTCTATCATCAAAAGGCGGAAAAGAGTAATAGTAAATTATACAAGAATTGTCACGTACACGCATCACTCAAAATCAACAATCATCCTCAATCCACTATATCATCCTCTACCCTCATCCCATGCAACTAAAACTTTATACTCGATGTGGCCATCTTCACTCCCCGTCATATTAGTCAGTCCGTCGAACGGTCCAGTACCAATAACTTTCAAACGCATCAAAGACTAAACACTTATTAGTCTAAAATGGTCCCAAGGCCAATAACATACGAACTCGTCAAGGAATATCATTCCATAACGGTCCAGTGCCAAGAACATACGAACTCGTCAAGGAACATCCTTCCATAACGGTCCAAAGTGCCAAGAACATACGAACTCGCCAAGGAATATCAATCCAAAACGGTCCAGTGCCAAGAACATTCGAACGCGTCAAGAACTAAAGAGTATTACGGTAGTCTACCTCAGCATCCACATCTGTAGGGCACTCACCCGCAATATCTGATATCCCGAAATAGGATATCCTGACCTCGTGTGTTCCACTCACACTACTGTGACTAACAATACCTCGATAAATGAATCTCCCTAAATTACATCAATAACAACCTAGTGCCTCGAACCTTCCATCAAAGTCTCAACACCTTTTTCCTCATAGATAAAAACCACTTAATTAGGCTAGGCACCTCTAAATCACCTTTATTCTCTCACCCAAACAATTATCTCCCGAACAACACATATCCTTACTTAAAAATCAGCTAAGCACAATATTAAAAACCAGGCAGATCATGCATAACACAATATCGAAAAATAATTCAAATACCACAAAATATCACATAAGCAATGCAATGATAATAATAAATTCAATCAACCTCAGATAAGATAAAATCATCCTAACGTCGATAAACCTACAATCCCCAAATCACCATTGGTTTTACTGTAAAAGCTTTCCAATATGATTTTGGTCTTGTCGATTACTCAACTACTAGTAGGGTTTAGGTCGCCCTACACAATTATCATATAATCTACTACTTATCGATTCCGACGATAGGTTGATTCTTTTCCCCACCTGAGTTAGCACCGGAAACACGTACACCGACGATTCTCGTTATTCCGCCACGAGTTAACACACCCACCTTCAACCAAACAACATAATTATAATTAATCATCTAACACCCATCTATGACACTTTAGGGCTAGGTTCGGCCAAGACTTAGAAAATAGGTTTAGGATTATCTTCTTAATGCCATCTTTTGGATCCTAGTTACTAGAGTCTTAACTAACATAGATTACTTATTACAAGACTAAAATTTGAAACAAAATCCTCTAACCTTTAGGGTTAGGGTTTCGGCCCATATTAGGAATTTAAGCTAGGGATTTTTGTTGGACCTAAGCTCTTGGATTTAAGCTATACATGTATTATAGAACTTAAGTCAAGTAATAACATTCAAAACAAACAACAAAACACCAAACCCATTTTCCTACCTAGGTTCGGCCATTAATGGTTAATAGGGAAGGAAAATGATTTTGATCACATGCTCTTGGATAAATAAAGGAGGGATCATAACTAGATCATAGAAATTGGTTTCACATTTTTATGATTTTTCTACAATTTTCTAGAATTATTTGAAGTTCTAGATCTAGGAATGGAAAAATATGATTCATGGCATAAACATGAGAAATACATGAATATGAAAGCTTGTATGATCAAGGAGATGAGCTTTTACCTCTTGAAGATTGAAGAAATGAAGAAAATGATCAACCTTCACTATGTTGAAAACTGGACAGCTTGAGGGTGTGATGGTATTGTGCGTGTATCTCACAATATACTCATCCAAAAATCATGAACTCTGGCTTGATAGAAATATAAGAAGAAAAGGAACAACTTTGGTGTTGAAGATTTCCTTTGGTTGGGATCATATCAGGGGTGAAATGGGACTTCTTTCTGCTGTTTCGTGGGTTGCTGAGAATTCTGGGCAGTTTCGGTATTTTGATCCTATCTCCCAATCCACTTATCCGTTTTTGATGATCTTTAGCTTGTTGGAAATAAGAGAGAAAGAGGAACAACTTTTATGTTGAGTGTTTTTCTAGTTTCATAAAGGAAGAGGGTCATATGTTTGGTGGGAATTCGGTGTTCTTAGGGTTTTGTAACTTAGTTGGTGAGGAAGATGAAGAGAATGAAGAAGATGAGTGAAATGGTGAGGGAGGCCACGGTTTGGAGGGTATTTATAGGAGTAATATTATGCCTTGTTTGGTTAAAAGGAATTGGTTTAATGGGTTTTGTGATTATTAAATTAATATAAGCTTAACCATAGTTAATAATTAACTTAACTAAGGTTATTTTGGCTAACCATGGTTAATAATATGTGGCTCACATTTATTGGAGGTGTGGCTGATTTTGGGACACACATAGTGACTCACTAATGAGTCACCGATCTTATCCGTTAGCAGTTCCCGGAAATTCCGTACGCAGTCGTTTGCCGATTCCGATTTTGAGAGGAAAATAATGAAACGAAAGCAAAATGAAATAGGTAATATTTATTGGAGGTGGATGCAAGAAATTGGAGAGATGTGGGAGGTTTTCAACCACGTAAAATGAGTGGTTAAGAGTGCGTAGATGCGTCTTGTTAATACCCGCGAAAGCTTGGGGGTATTTTGGTCTTTTTACCAAAATGTCATGATTACTTGCATTTAATGCTCATAAATGCTTGGTGACTCATCCTCCATGAGTCATCATGTATGACTCGTTGTCCCGATCCCTTGACGGGTCTCTGCAGTCCCGTTTTCGACTCCGTCGGCTCCCCGATTAGGGTTTTACGCCCGTATAAAAGCGTAATATTTCGTTTTCGACTGAAAATTTTCAAACTAATCAAACTCTTTGGAAATATGATTTAAATATAAACCATTTCGTTCACGAGTCAAAATTAGGTTTTCTGATCATTAAAATCTTACTGTCAGTGAAAACACTGACTGTTTTCCGTCCGAACTTTTACCAAAATTCGTCCGAATAAACATAATATTTTATTTTTGATCAGAAATTTGGAAAGTAGACTTGCTCATGGAAAAAATATAAAAAATCTACAAATTTCATTTTTCGGGTCAAATTAGGGTTTTCTGTCAGTATAAAATTATACTGTCAGTTAAAAATGCAGACCGGGCTCCGTCTGAATTTTCAACCCAAAATTTCACCGTAACCTTCTACCATAAGAGAGACTATGAATATGATTTTAACTTGTTTAAAATCACTTTCTAACTCTCAGATTAAAATATAATTAATTATATTTTAACCGGTTAAACAGCGTAATTAAAAATCAGGCTGTTACATTACTACCCCTCTTAAAAAAAAAATTCCGTCCTCGGAATTTATTAACTCAAACTAGCCATTATCTTGTAATCGTATCTTAATCTAAAGATCCTACATTATATTTCTCATCGCTGTTTTTCCCCTAGGTAACAACGGTAGCTTCATAACATAATTCATTCTTATATCATTCTATTTATCCTCGAACTTATCCATTATTCCATTCATTGTTCTTAACCTTTCCAACTTGATCTATCATCCTTAAAGGACATGATCAAAACTTCATTCCTTCCTCTTCTTACTACTGATCCACTAAAGAATCTTATTTCAACATCTAACAGCCGTAATTAACACCACAATCGAACTACCCTAACTTCCTACTTCATGTATCCAATCACAGTCTTAGTTCCTTAGAATGTATTTCACTATTCTAGATTATATCAAAATCACACCTTTCAAGTCTCCAAATAAACATCTCAACACTCCGTAAGATAAATTGCAATCAAAAGATCAACACCTGTTAGGATTAACTTAACAAATTTGAATTTCTCTAGTAACCTCAATTTATATCAGAAATCATCTTTTCTGCTCATATTCAACTTAGGTGAAAGCTCATATTCAACTTAGGTGAAATTACTATGTACACTTTTGTTTACTCTTCCCAAACTCATACCATCCATCTTAACTACGATCCTTAATCATTGCCCTAGGTTCCATAATGATATTATGCCTCGATCAACATTTGACTTATAGTAATTGTCTTACTCACTGATATTGATCTTAAGGGTTCACATCCTACCAGTCACAACTATACCTCAACAAAACTCTCATCACTTTCTTGTCTATCATGCTACTTAGACAAACAAACAAAGTCTACCAGATATCAAATACATACCTTGTATAAGATCCCGGATTGAGACTTAAGCTCCCTTCACGGAAAACACTCTTTCAGTGGCCTGAGGTGTGACCATCTGCTGTCCTGCTGCCGGAACTCCTTTTCCAGCTCTACCTCTCTAAACACTGGTATACAACATATAATGCTACATAAAACTGGTATATATATGGCATATAACTGTTAACTATCACGTCGGGACTCACTACCCAACTTCTAAGCATAGTTAAAATCCGATGTGGACTCAACTAGACACGGCCAGTAACAACATCCTAGACCTCACAGTCCGATTAGAATCGAACTGCTTTGATACCACCAAATGAGACACCTCGCTGTGCCCCATTGTATTATTAAATTAGAACCTTATTATTTATTTACTTAATCGCACGCTTATCGTTGAAAATACGTAAAAATTAAAACTTAATTAATAATCATATAACTTCTACAAATATAAAACACACCAAACTATATTACATAAATACACACATGTTTATTTATTACATTACCAAAACACTGTTGAGAGTATCCTCTCAGTAGGATCCCTCTCAGGCATAAACTTCACTACAGACATACTTAGCGGAAATGTAAATACTCTTTAGATACACTGGCCATAATGTCTATACTCTAATCGCCTTGAATCACAGCTCGACCTCCAGCATCCGGTTCATACGGAGTTCCATCTAACTCCTCAGCAATTGGTTCCTCCATCGGGTCTTCTCGTACGATCACATCAGAAATAAAATACAACACACAGAAAGATATAGGGAATAAGAAACAGTTCTATCATCAAAAGGCGGAAAAGAGTAATAGTAAATTATACAGTAATTGTCACAGACACGCATCACTCAAAATCAACAATCATCCTCAATCCACTATATCATCCTCTACCCTCATCCCATGCAACTAAAACTTTATACTGATGTGGCCATCTTCACTCCTGTCACATTAGTCAGTAGTCCAGAACGGTCCAGTACCAATAACTTTCAAACACATCAAAGACTAAACACTTATTAGTCTAAAATGGTCCAGTGCCAATAACATACGAACTCGTCAAGGAATATCATTCCATAACGGTCCAGTGCCAAGAACATACGAACTCGTCAAGGAACATCCTTCCATAACGGTCCAGTGCCAAGAACATACGAACTCGTCAAGGAATATCAATCCAAAACGGTCAAAGTGCCAAGAACATTCGAACGCGTCAAGAACTAAAGAGTATTACGGTAGTCTACCTCGGCATCCACATCCGTAGGGCACTCACCCGCAATATCCGATATCCCGAAATAGGATATCCTGACCTCGTGTGTTCCACTCACACGGCTGTGACTAACAATACCTCGATAAATGAATCTCCCTAAATTACATCAATAACAACCTAGTGCCTGAACCTTCCATCAAAGTCTCAACACCTTTTTCCTCATAGATAAAACCACTTAATTAGGCTAGGCACCTCTAAATCACCTTTATTCTCTCACCCAAACAATTATCTCCCGAACAACACATATCCTTACTTAAAAATCAGCTAAGCACAATATTAAAAACCAGGCAGATCATGCATAACACAATATCGGAAAATAATTCAAATACCACAAAATATCACATAAGCAATGCAATGATAATAATAAATTCAATCAACCTCAGATAAGATAAAATCATCCTAACGTCGATAAACCTACAATCCCCAAATCACCATTGGTTTTACAGAAAAGCTTTCCAATATGATTTTGGTCTTGTCGATTACTCAACTACTAGTAGGGTTTAGGTCGCCCTACACAATTATCATATAATCTACTACTTATCGATTCCGACGATAGGTTGATTCTTTTCCCCACCTGAGTTAGCACCGGAAACACGTACACGACGATTCTCGTTATTCCGCCACGAGTTAACACACCCACCTTCAACCAAACAACATAATTATAATTAATCATCTAACACCCATCTATGACACTTTAGGGCTAGGTTCGGCCAAGACTTAGAAAATAGGTTTAGGATTATCTTCTTAATGCCATCTTTTGGATCCTAGTTACTAGAGTCTTAACTAACATAGATTACTTATTACAAGACTAAAATTTGAAACAAAATCCTCTAACCTTTAGGGTTAGGGTTTCGGCCCATATTAGGAATTTAAGCTAGGGATTTTTGTTGGACCAAAGCTCTTGGATTTAAGCTATACATGTATTATAGAACTTAAGTCAAGTAATAACATTCAAAACAAACAACAAAACACCAAACCCATTTTCCTACCTAGGTTCGGCCATTAATGGTTAATAGGGAAGGAAAATGATTTTGATCACATGCTCTTGGATAAATAAAGGAGGGATCATAACTAGATCATAGAAATTGGTTTCACATTTTTATGATTTTTCTACAATTTTCTAGAATTATTTGAAGTTCTAGATCTAGGAATGGAAAAATATGATTCATGGCATAAACATGAGAAATACATGAATATGAAAGCTTGTATGATCAAGGAGATGAGCTTTTACCTCTTGAAGATTGAAGAAATGAAGAAAATGATCAACCTTCACTATGTTGAAAACTGGACAGCTTGAGGGTGTGATGGTATTGTGCGTGTATCTCACAATATACTCATCCAAAAATCATGAACTCTGGCTTGATAGAAATATAAGAAGAAAAGGAACAACTTTGGTGTTGAAGATTTCCTTTGGTTGGGATCATATCAGGGGTGAAATGGGACTTCTTTCTGCTGTTTCGTGGGTTGCTGAGAATTCTGGGCAGTTTCGGTATTTTGATCCTATCTCCCAATCCACTTATCCGTTTTTGATGATCTTTAGCTTGTTGGAAATAAGAGAGAAAGAGGAACAACTTTTATGTTGAGTGTTTTTCTAGTTTCATAAAGGAAGAGGGTCATATGTTTGGTGGGAATTCGGTGTTCTTAGGGTTTTGTAACTTAGTTGGTGAGGAAGATGAAGAGAATGAAGAAGATGAGTGAAATGGTGAGGGAGGCCACGGTTTGGAGGGTATTTATAGGAGTAATATTATGCCTTGTTTGGTTAAAAGGAATTGGTTTAATGGGTTTTGTGATTATTAAATTAATATAAGCTTAACCATAGTTAATAATTAACTTAACTAAGGTTATTTTGGCTAACCATGGTTAATAATATGTGGCTCACATTTATTGGAGGTGTGGCTGATTTTGGGACACACATAGTGACTCACTAATGAGTCACCGATCTTATCCGTTAGCAGTTCCCGGAAATTCCGTACGCTTGACTCCATCGTTTACCGATTTGATTTTTGAGAGGAAAATAATGAAACGAAAGCAAAATGAAATAGGTAATATTTATTGGAGGTGGATGCAAGAAATTGGAGAGATGTGGGAGGTTTTCAACCACGTAAAATGAGTGGTTAAGAGTGCGTAGATGCGTCTTGTTAATACCGCGAAAGCTTGGGGGTATTTTGGTCTTTTTACCAAAATGTCATGATTACTTGCATTTAATGCTCATAAATGCTTGGTGACTCATCCTCCATGAGTCATCATGTATGACTCGTTGTCCCGATCCCTTGACGGGTCTCTGCAGCTCCGTTTTGACTCGTCGGCTCCCGATTAGGGTTTTACGCCCGTATAAAAGCGTAATATTTCGTTTTATTGAAAATTTTCAAACTAATCAAACTCTTTGGAAATATGATTTAAATATAAACCATTTCGTTCACGAGTCAAAATTAGGTTTTTCGATCATTAAAATCTTACTGTCAGTGAAAACACTGACTGTTTTCCGTCCGAACTTTTACCAAAATTCGTCCGAATAAACATAATATTTTATTTTTGATCAGAAATTTGGAAAGTAGACTTGCTCATGGAAAAAATATAAAAAATCTACAAATTTCATTTTTCGGGTCAAATTAGGGTTTTAATCGGTATAAAATTATATCGTCGGTTAAAAATGCATCGGCCCTCCTCAATTTTCAACCCAAAATTTCACCGTAACCTTCTACCATAAGAGAGACTATGAATATGATTTTAACTTGTTTAAAATCACTTTCTAACTCTCAGATTAAAATATAATTAATTATATTTTAACCGGTTAAACAGCGTAATTAAAAATCAGGCTGTTACATTACTACCCCTCTTAAAAAAAAAATTCCGTCCTCGGAATTTATTAACTCAAACTAGCCATTATCTTGTAATCGTATCTTAATCTAAAGATCCTACATTATATTTCTCATCATTTGTTTTCCCCTAGGTAACAACGGTAGCTTCATAACATAATTCATTCTTATATCATTCTATTTATCCTCGAACTTATCCATTATTCCATTCATTGTTCTTAACCTTTCCAACTTGATCTATCATCCTTAAAGGACATGATCAAAACTTCATTCCTTCCTCTTCTTACTACTGATCCACTAAAGAATCTTATTTCAACATCTAACTGTAGTAATTAACACCACAATCGAACTACCCTAACTTCCTACTTCATGTATCCAATCACAGTCTTAGTTCCTTAGAATGTATTTCACTATTCTAGATTATATCAAAATCACACCTTTCAAGTCTCCAAATAAACATCTCAACACTCCGTAAGATAAATTGCAATCAAAAGATCAACACCTGTTAGGATTAACTTAACAAATTTGAATTTCTCTAGTAACCTCAATTTATATCAGAAATCATCTTTTCTGCTCATATTCAACTTAGGTGAAAGCTCATATTCAACTTAGGTGAAATTACTATGTACACTTTTGTTTACTCTTCCCAAACTCATACCATCCATCTTAACTACGATCCTTAATCATTGCCCTAGGTTCCATAATGATATTATGCCTCGATCAACATTTGACTTATAGTAATTGTCTTACTCACCGATATTGATCTTAAGGGTTCACATCCTACCATCACAACTATACCTCAACAAAACTCTCATCACTTTCTTGTCTATCATGCTACTTAGACAAACAAACAAAGTCTACCGGATATCAAATACATACCTTGTATAAGATCCCGGATTGAGACTTAAGCTCCCTTCCACGGAAAACACTCTTTCGGTGGCACGAGGTGTGACCATCTCTGCT
Source organism: Sophora flavescens (assembly GCA_030762895.1). NCBI lineage: Eukaryota > Viridiplantae > Streptophyta > Magnoliopsida > Fabales > Fabaceae > Sophora > Sophora flavescens. Next base: position 13,905,888 of record CM061065.1, on the reverse strand, counting down.
GTCTCTGCCGGAACTCCTTTTCCAGCTCTACCTCTCTAAACACCGGTATACAACATATAATGCTACATAAAACTGGTATATATATGGCATATAATGTTAACTATCACGTCGGGACTCACTACCCAACTTCTAAGCATAGTTAAAATCCGATGTGGACTCAACTAGACACGGCCAAGAACAACATCCTAGACCTCACGATCCGATTAGAATCGAATGCTGCTCGATACCACCAAATGAGACACCCCATTGTGCCCCATTGTATTATTAAATTAGAACCTTATTATTTATTTACTTAATCGCACACTTATCGTTGAAAATACGTAAAAATTAAAACTTAATTAATAATCATATAACTTCTACAAATATAAAACACACCAAACTATATTACATAAATACACACATGTTTATTTATTACATTACCAAAACATCTGTTGAGAGTATCCTCTCGGTAGGATCCCTCTCGAGCATAAACTTCACTACAGACATACTTAGCGGAAATGTAAATACTCTTTAGATACACTGGCCATAATGTCTATACTCTAATCGCCTTGAATCACAGCTCCACCTCCAGCATCCGGTTCATACGGAGTTCCATCTAACTCCTCAGCAATTGGTTCCTCCATCGGGTCTTCTCGTACGATCACATCAGAAATAAAATACAACACACAGAAAGATATAGGGAATAAGAAACAGTTCTATCATCAAAAGGCGGAAAAGAGTAATAGTAAATTATACAGTAATTGTCACAGACACGCATCACTCAAAATCAACAATCATCCTCAATCCACTATATCATCCTCTACCCTCATCCCATGCAACTAAAACTTTATACTGATGTGGCCATCTTCACTCCTGTCACATTAGTCAGTAGTCCAGAACGGTCCAGTACCAATAACTTTCAAACACATCAAAGACTAAACACTTATTAGTCTAAAATGGTCCAGTGCCAATAACATACGAACTCGTCAAGGAATATCATTCCATAACGGTCCAGTGCCAAGAACATACGAACTCGTCAAGGAACATCCTTCCATAACGGTCCAGTGCCAAGAACATACGAACTCGTCAAGGAATATCAATCCAAAACGGTCCATTGCCAAGAACATTCGAACGCGTCAAGAACTAAAGAGTATTATGGTAGTCTACCTCGGCATCCACATCCGTAGGGCACTCACCCGCAATATCCGATATCCCGAAATAGGATATCCTGACCTCGTGTGTTCCACTCACACGGCTGTGACTAACAATACCTCGATAAATGAATCTCCCTAAATTACATCAATAACAACCTAGTGCCTGAACCTTCCATCAAAGTCTCAACACCTTTTTCCTCATAGATAAAACCACTTAATTAGGCTAGGCACCTCTAAATCACCTTTATTCTCTCACCCAAACAATTATCTCCCGAACAACACATATCCTTACTTAAAAATCAGCTAAGCACAATATTAAAAACCAGGCAGATCATGCATAACACAATATCGGAAAATAATTCAAATACCACAAAATATCACATAAGCAATGCAATGATAATAATAAATTCAATCAACCTCAGATAAGATAAAATCATCCTAACGTCGATAAACCTACAATCCCCAAATCACCATTGGTTTTACAGAAAAGCTTTCCAATATGATTTTGGTCTTGTCGATTACTCAACTACTAGTAGGGTTTAGGTCGCCCTACACAATTATCATATAATCTACTACTTATCGATTCCGACGATAGGTTGATTCTTTTCCCCACCTGAGTTAGCACGGAAACACGTACACCGACGATTCTCGTTATTCCGCCACGAGTTAACACACCCACCTTCAACCAAACAACATAATTATAATTAATCATCTAACACCCATCTATGACACTTTAGGGCTAGGTTCGGCCAAGACTTAGAAAATAGGTTTAGGATTATCTTCTTAATGCCATCTTTTGGATCCTAGTTACTAGAGTCTTAACTAACATAGATTACTTATTACAAGACTAAAATTTGAAACAAAATCCTCTAACCTTTAGGGTTAGGGTTTCGGCCCATATTAGGAATTTAAGCTAGGGATTTTTGTTGGACCTAAGCTCTTGGATTTAAGCTATACATGTATTATAGAACTTAAGTCAAGTAATAACATTCAAAACAAACAACAAAACACCAAACCCATTTTCCTACCTAGGTTCGGCCATTAATGGTTAATAGGGAAGGAAAATGATTTTGATCACATGCTCTTGGATAAATAAAGGAGGGATCATAACTAGATCATAGAAATTAGTTTCACATTTTTATGATTTTTCTACAATTTTCTAGAATTATTTGAAGTTCTAGATCTAGGAATGGAAAAATATGATTCATGGCATAAACATGAGAAATAAATGAATATTAGAGCTTGTATGATCAAGGAGATGAGCTTTTACCTCTTGAAGATTGAAGAAATGAAGAAAATGATCAACCTTCACTATGTTGAAAACTGGACAGCTTGAGGGTGTGATGGTATTGTGCGTGTATCTCACAATATACTCATCCAAAAATCATGAACTCTGGCTTGATAGAAATATAAGAAGAAAGGAACAACTTTGGTGTTGAAGATTTCCTTTGTTTGGGATCATATCAGGGGTGAAATGGGACTTCTTTCTGCTGTTTCGTGGGTTGCTGAGAATTCTGGGCAGTTTCGGTATTTTGATCCTATCTCCCAATCCACTTATCCGTTTTTGATGATCTTTAGCTTGTTGGAAATAAGAGAGAAAGAGGAACAACTTTTATGTTGAGTGTTTTTCTAGTTTCATAAAGGAAGAGGGTCATATGTTTGGTGGGAATTCGGTGTTCTTAGGGTTTTGTAACTTAGTTGGTGAGGAAGATGAAGAGAATGAAGAAGATGAGTGAAATGGTGAGGGAGGCCACGGTTTGGAGGGTATTTATAGGAGTAATATTATGCCTTGTTTGGTTAAAAGGAATTGGTTTAATGGGTTTTGTGATTATTAAATTAATATAAGCTTAACCATAGTTAATAATTAACTTAACTAAGGTTATTTTGGCTAACCATGGTTAATAATATGTGGCTCACATTTATTGGAGGTGTGGCTGATTTTGGGACACACATAGTGACTCACTAATGAGTCACCGATCTTATCCGATTAGCGAGTTCCGGAAATTCAGACGCACTCAAGTCGTTTACCCGATTTCAGTTTTTGAGAGGAAAATAATGAAACGAAAGCAAAATGAAATAGGTAATATTTATTGGAGGTGGATGCAAGAAATTGGAGAGATGTGGGAGGTTTTCAACCACGTAAAATGAGTGGTTAAGAGTGCGTAGATGCGTCTTGTTAATACCCGCGAAAGCTTTGGGGTATTTTGGTCTTTTTACCAAAATGTCATGATTACTTGCATTTAATGCTCATAAATGCTTGGTGACTCATCCTCCATGAGTCATCATGTATGACTCGTTGTCCCGATCCCTTGACGGGTCTCTGCAGTCCCGTTTTCGACTCCGTCGGCTCCCCGATTAGGGTTTTACGCCCGTATAAAAGCGTAATATTTCGTTTTCGACTGAAAATTTTCAAACTAATCAAACTCTTTGGAAATATGATTTAAATATAAACCATTTCGTTCACGAGTCAAAATTAGGTTTTCTGATCATTAAAATCTTACTGTCAGTGAAAACACTGACTGTTTTCCGTCCGAACTTTTACCAAAATTCGTCCGAATAAACATAATATTTTATTTTTGATCAGAAATTTGGAAAGTAGACTTGCTCATGGAAAAAATATAAAAAATCTACAAATTTCATTTTTCGGGTCAAATTAGGGTTTTCTGTCAGTATAAAATTATACTGTCAGTTAAAAATGCGAGGCAAGGCTCCGTCCTCGAATTTTCAACCCAAAATTTCACCGTAACCTTCTACCATAAGAGAGACTATGAATATGATTTTAACTTGTTTAAAATCACTTTCTAACTCTCAGATTAAAATATAATTAATTATATTTTAACCGGTTAAACAGCGTAATTAAAAATCAGGCTGTTACATCTACCATTTTAGAGAGATTTTAGAAGTTTAAAGCATATAAAGAACACATAAAGCAAACTAAGAAATAAAAGATGAAAACTTGCAAAAAGATTCATATGAGATCATTACCCTTAATATAAGGAAGAACTTTAATGAAGAACTCAAGTGGTAAAGACTAATAAAAATGGAAGCTTTAAGTGTTTGAAAAAAGAATAAATGGAAGAAGTTGAAGAAGTATGAAGATGGAGGAAGAAAATGAGAGAATGAAGATGAGTGATGATTATATAGAGGAGGGAGAGGGAAGCACAAATTTTGGAGAAAGGATGAGCTTGGAGAGCAAGTCTTGTCCTTAAGACTTGTTTGGTTGAAGAGGAAAGAGAAAAATATGTTTCTAGAATATAAAATGATATATTTCAAAAAGTCCATCATGACCACTTTTTAGGAGGTAGCTTAGGCCATACCTCTAGGTAGTCACCTCACTCCCTCATCTCACCTCATGCCTCTTATGTCTCCTATTCTGCTCCATTTCGTACCCAGTTGCATTTCCGATCGTAATTCTTCCAACGTTTTCTCCCGAATAAAATATTATATTTTATTTTTGAACGAAAACTTTCAAAATAACCAAAGTTGAATGAAACATCATAAAAACACTAACTATCTCATTCACGGGTCAAAATTAGGTTTTCTGCACAGTAAACTTGTACCGGCAGTGAAAATGCAGACCGGCTTTCGTCTGAATTTTCAACCGAAAATTTTACCGTAACCCTCTACCATAAAGTAGACTATGAATATGATTTTGTTTTATTCAAAAATACTTTTAAACTATCATATTAAAATATAATTAATTATATTTTAACCGGTTGAACAGCATAATTAAAATCAGGATGTTACAGGCCCTCTTGGAATTCGTGGTTCAACGTGTTGTTGTAGTTCCCGTAGGAGAGATAAGGGTTATTCTGCCTTCCTTGGTTGTAAGAATTTGGGGGAACATAGTTTGGCAACTTCGGGTTCGTGTCATAAAAGTTGTGACATGAATTCACTTTTTCCCCCGAAGCGTCGGGTCCAAGAGCACTACCATATGGGCAGTTCATCAAGTCATATCCCTGCATTCCACAAATATCACAAGCAACATTAGTAGCACCTATTGAATTCACATTATCCTTTTCAAGCTTATCAAAGTGCTTACTCAATGAGTCAACCTTAGACATAATCAAATCATTACCATCTACATCAAACTTACTTCCCAAAAGCTTTTTCGGGTTATTACATCTTTCTGAACCCCATTGGTGATAGTTGGTGGCAACGTTTTCAATGATATCAAATGCTTGAGTCAGTGGTCTATCCACCAATGCTCCACCAGCTACGGTGTCAAGTGACACCATCGAAGAGTAATCCAATCCATTGTAGAAGGTATGCACTAATAGTCACTTCTCGAGACAATGATGTGGGAAAGACTCTAGCAATCCCTTGTAATGATCCCAAGCTTCGGATAAGCATTCTCCATCCTTTTGGAAGAAGCTGGTGATCTGAGTTCGTAAGTAAGCGGTCTTGGATGGTGGGAAGAATTTTTCCAAGAATGCATGCTCCAGTTGGTCCCATGTTGACAAAGTATTGCCAGGCACTGACTTCAACCAAGCTCTTGCCTTTCCAGTCAGAGAGGAGGGGAATAACCTCAAGAGGATAGCATCAACTGGGGCACCTTGAATCCTACTTGTATCACAGAACTCCAAGAATGTCTCCACATGATCAGTTGGGTCTTCCGAGGCTAATCCTCCAAACTGACGTTGCCTAATCATGCCAATTAACTGGGGCGGAATAGTGTAGTTCTCCACCTCAATTTCTGGCCTAGCAATCACAGTTGGCAAACCCCTAGAATTTGGGGCTGCGTAGTCTTTTAGTGGTTTGGTATCCGGTTAATCGGCCATGAGTGGAATGGGGATCAACTTTTCTCTTGCTCTTTGTCTTTGTAGTCTCCTACGTCTATGAAAGGTCCTTTCGATCTCGGGATCAACTTCAATAAGAGTTCCAAGACTTTGGGATCTTCGTATAAAAGAGAAAAATCACCTGCAAAGAGACAGATAGATACACTAGAAAAAGGAAAAAATTATTCAGAAAAATCAATTTAAAAATTAATCAAGAATTCAAGAAAGCACAGTCCCCGGCAACGGCACTAAAAACTTGATAGCTTGAATCCGCAAGTATACGGCTTCGTCGTCAAGTGATAAAAAGATCGAACCTACAAAGACCGTGATCTTAAAAAAAAATTAATTATTAAATCAATTAATCTAAACAAGGAAAGATTTGGTTTTTGAAATAAGAATCAAGTAACAAATCAAGTATTAAAAATCGCAATCAAACAGAATCGGAAAGTAAATCAAGTCGGGTGTTTTTCAAATTAAAAGAGATTTCCAGAAATTGGGTTACCAACAAGACTGCTCATGCTACTAAATTGACTACCCCTCTTGTTAATTTTCAAAATGCTTTGAAGGTGAATTTATCCTAATAAAGGTAATGTTCCTTCTCGAGATACAAGAACCGTGCCCAATTAAACAAACCCCTACTCTTGTGGTAATTGTATTTAAATTGAACCCATTATGGTTTGTGACAATTCAATGAACCCTCACAGGACTGCTTCTAACTCTCGTGACTTAAGTCCTAAGTTAAATTCCTATAGATCTGATACTTAAGTTCACCGCTAAGTCCGTCCTTAGAGTATCTACGACATGCAAATAAGTGGCCACCGAATTTACAAGTAATTCATGCAATAGGAATTAAATCTAAAGCAAATTGAAATTAACAAAAAGGGAAAAACATCAATTCGTCACATAAAACGAGTCTTGGGCATAGCCCCAATTCCTAGAAATAAAACGACTACTCAAGCATTGCCATGTTCATAGCAATCTTTATTAACAAAAGCATAAAAATCCTAAGAGACAAGAAGAAATTGGAGAAGAAGAGAAATCCTAAATTAAGCCAAAGGTAGCAGCCAAGATATCCCTATTTTCGATCCTATTTGTCCTATTTATAATGTAGGTTAACTTGCGATTAAAGCAATTACAAATCAGATCAAAAACAAAAAATTGAATCCCTAAATTAACGCGTCACGGCCAGGTCGTGATGGTTGTCACATCCAGGCCGTGACAAGTTCTGCCAACTCAGTTTTCTTGCTTTTCAGGCTCCAACTTCATGCAAACTCCTAATCAACTGGACTTGAGCATTTTAATCACCAATTCCTGCACACAAACACCACAAAACCACCTTACCGGTTCCAAAGGGAAAAACTAACAAATATCAAAATAAAAATGCCTAATCTACATGAAAATTCATGTAGAATTATGAGGAAATATGAGGTGAAATCACACTCATCACAGCACCACTAAACTGTCCAATTGTTTGTAACATTTGTAACATGACTGGCTTGAATTCAAATTGAGGTGCAGTGATTGGAGTCCTCACTATTCCGGTATTCATTGCTTCAGTGTCAAATACCGCATTGCCTCTAATAGCACAGTTGTCATTGGCCATAGCCATGCTGTCTTGTGGCACTTCTTCAGCCATTTCTGAAATAGCAGGGGAGAATGCTTCAGCAGAATCTGGTGTGGAGTTGGTTGAAGTATTCAGAACAAACTCGGGTAAAGGCTAAGATGATTGACCTCTTCTAAGCCTTCTGAATGTCCTTTCTATCTCTGGATCAAGTATGTAATCAAGTGACAAGAACCTGTGCATACAGTTTCAGTACCATGTGCTACAGCAAATCACCCAGAGTGTTAGATCTTCTAACTACAGAACTAATAATCTAAAAATAGAATTTTAACACCATTAACAATCCCCCGCAACGGCGCCAAAAACTTGTTGCATTAAAAACTGATGTCTTTAAGCTTGTGAAAGTACACACAAATGCCTTAAGTAATATAGAAACTAAGTTCATATATCGTTCCCACATGGATTATAATGGTGCGGCAAATTCCAACTCAGATTATATGTTCTATGAGTTAGGAAGGGTAACCAAAATTGTGGTGTGTGTGCAAGTAAAATAAATAAAACTTTGAAGTAAACAATGAAAGTAAGCTGCAAACAGTGAAGAGAATATGTTGTCAAATATGGAGAAAAATAGCTCTAGGTATGCTACAACATAAATCCTGCTTAGCCTATATCATGCTTTGAATATGCTCTAGCATCTAACTCCAGGAAATAAAAGTGTGTTTTCCAACACTTAAGGTTTAGGTTCATTAACTATTTTTTATTCCTAGATTCGGATTAATTACATCACCCTCTTAATAAGCATGTTCCAGCTAGTTTAGAGGCTTAAATCACTATTCCTAGTCTATCCAACATCATTTAATTTTCCAATTAATGATTTAACCTCTATCCTTTATCAATTTCCACTTACTTAATTCTTCAAAACCAAGCAAGTTAAATATCTAATTAAGTTTATCACTCTTAATTAAATAACATTTCACACATAATAAAAGAAGATGAAGAACATAGTCATTCATAACTTAGCTAAGCATTCATTACATTTGCATACCTAAAGCTTAAAAGTGTTTATCTCATAATGATATTACAAGGAACAAAATAGAGAAATGAAAAGGAAGTCATTACAATGGTTGAAAAACGTAACAGCTGGATGGAAAAGAAGAATAGCGCAACCTCCAAGAAAGGACAAAGTATTGTGTGATAAAATCAAGTGCCACTTACTAGGGTTTCCCTAAATGCTTATATAGTACCCTATTCTCTTTCATTCCTTTTTGGACCACAAGAAAAGTAATAATAAAATAAACCCTGGCTCAATTCCTAAAAAGTGGGAAATCAGATCCTAGGCTCGTGTGATTCCTTAAAACAGCAGTGCCAGCACCTATGAGGAGAGAGGAAAGGTGTCCTTATCAGATTTGTCCTTTAGCACAGAGCTGCTGGGAAGTAGTCCCTGCATCAGCAACCCATAGCTTATTCACCCATGCTCCAGTAATTTCATTGCATATGCAGACACATAAATTTGAGACAATGATGGAGCATTCAAGCGCAAATGGCTGATATTAACAATGCTGCACACAAATATTTACAACACAGCATTTCCTACCAAAATCAAGACTCAAAACCTCAAAGATAACAGCAATTAAGAGAGAAAATGAGCTAAATAACTCTTCATTAAAAGAGTTATCACTGAGGGTAAATGATCTTTGGAGCAATGAAAGCTAGCCTATCAGTCAATACCTTTGTAAAAATGATCTTAAACTGGAAATTTGCAAGGCCTATTGGTCTATAATCTCCAATAGTGTCAGCTTCTGTGAACTTAGGTATCAGAGTTAGTAAATTTGAGTTAATGTCTGGCATAATCCAATTTTGCTAGAAGAATTGGATAACAGCTTTATAAGCATCATTACCTACAGCCTCCCAAAAAGTTTGAAAAAATAAACCCCCAAACCCATCAGGGCCAGGGGCACCTGCACCATTCATAGACAATACAGCATTTGTTACTTCCTCCAAAGTAGACATGTTGATCAACATTGCATTATCTTCAGCTGAAACAATACAAGGAATAACTCTCTCCACTAGACCTTTGTCCCTACATTGGTTATTAGTAGCATACATGTCAGTGTAGTATTGCAAGACATGTTGTTCAATTTCTGATGACAGCTCCAGGACCTCATCTCCATTCCTTAACATGGTTATCTTCTTAGTAGAATTTCTGATTTTAGCAACTCTGTGGAAGTAAGTTGTGTTCCTATCTCCACATGTGAACCATTTCAAGTTTGCTTTCGGCTTCCAGAAAGACTCCGCATATGCCAAGGCCTGATCCAAATTCCTTTGAGCATCAATTTCTTGCTGATGGAGAACATCAGTATAAACCTCTCTATGCTATCTATTTTTGAATGTGATCAACTGTGTTCAAGGCTGTTTCAACTCTCATATTAATATCACCAAACACTAATTTATTCCAAGTTTTAAAGTTAGATTTGAGGTGCTTGTGCTTCTGCATTAAAATAAACATTGGACAGTCACTGATATGCAAGGACCAGGCTTCCTTAACCAAATTTAAATAGTCTGGATACTGAGACCACATATTCTGGTATCTGAAAGTTGATGGACTTGACTTAACCCCCTTTGATTGAGATATCATTGAAGGGAAATGGTCAGAATGGCTCTTGGTCAGAGTATAACAGTTTATGCTACTCCACTTGGACAACCAATCATCATTAACTAGGGATCTATCGAGCCTCTTTTGAGTATGCGCATAACCAGCACTTCCATTAGACCAAGTCAAAGAAGACCCTTTAGTTACAATGTGTGTAAACTGACCTGCATTAGTCCAATTCAGAAAATCATGCCTTGAGAGGCAAACCAACCCCTTCCTTCTCATAAGCCCCAAGAACTGCATTGAAATCTCCAATGAATAGCCAAGGACCCAGATGGTCATGCTCTAGCTTAGCTAAATATTTCCATAGCTCATTTCTTGTTTGATATAGTGTTGAGGCATAAACAGCAGCCATATAATATCTTTGTTATCCAAAATAACATAAAAAGCACAACATTGGGAGGAAGTAAATATAACTACAGGATTTATAGCTTGCAAACACAAGCACCACAAATTAGGGGCTCTATTAATCCTATGATTAAAAGAAAATTGTTTCAGACCAAACCTATTCCAATATTACCTATGAATCTGATCAGAATTTATTCATGGTTCAGCTAGTAAAACCAAGTCAGGTTTATTTTTCCTACAAAGTATCTTGAGTATTTGCCTAGTTTCATTATTACCTAGGCCCCTAGTATTCCAAAAAAGAATTCTAATCAAGCAAAGTTACCTGGACCACCCCTTCGGGTTTGATGAACTTCTGGTTTGGTAACAACACCCTTCTTTTTCTATCTAATTTTCTTTTTGTGACTTTGTTAGCACAACCTTGAAAGGAGAGTTTCCATCAGCATCTTGAGCTCTGACTACCTTAGGTTGTAACATCTGTAATTTTATGTGTTGTTTAAGTAAGAGGATTAGGTTTAAGATTTGGATTACATAGTTGAGATGTTTTTTGAGGTCTAGAAGCTTTTGCATGGGATGTACACGATCATCAGGAATGAATTTGAATGTGAGCAAACCCTAGGATTTTCCCGTTTATCGTCAAAAGGCTTGGATGTGTGGAATAATAAATTTGGATTTAAGAAATATATTAGGTGTTTTGAGGATTTGAGGTTGTTAATTAGGTATTGAAGAGCCTATATCTCAAATTTAAGGTCAATCGGACTTCAAACGAACTCAGAACGCGAAGAAACGCACAAGGTCGACGTTACTGACCAGAGGCCAGTGCTGAGCATGGGAAAGCTGGCACTGAGCTCTGGGAAGCGGGCCATGCACACGGACACATGGTGGGTGACGTGGCGTGCATGCAGGAACGCGGGTGGACGCTCCAACGCTGAGTGCTGGAAATCTGGCGCTGAGCGCCAGCGCTAGAATTTTGAAAAAAATAAATAAATATGTTCAAGAGGTAACTTCAGTTACCTCAATTGAAAACAGAGAAGGCAGAGAACAAAACTGAGTGAAACAGAAAGACCAAAAAGGGAGAGTTTAGGGAGAGAGGGGGAGAAAACCTAGAGAGACAAAATCTTCAAGAAGAGAGTTAGAGCGATTCGGGCATCCCATTGCGTTTCCGAGTACACCGTTGTGTTCGTGGCAACGTCATCTTCATAATCCTCTTGATCTTTTCTTCTAAAGTAAAGTTAAATCTCAGTCTCTCTAAGTATCTTTTGGAGGCTCGGAGGTCTTAGGTTTGCACAGGGCAGAACTGAGAGCTTAAGGGGATTTCTCGTTTCATTTCGTTAAGATCATCGTACGACTTTCCAGGTGGGGTAAAGAAGCCATTTAACGTCGGAAATGGTGAAGTGGCATTTAATTTGATAATGGCGTAGGGTGACCTAAACCCTACTAGAGAGCGAGTAACGGACAATGTCCATATCACATTGGGGACTAATTAGTGGTACCAATAATGATATTGAAATTGTGTGTTTATCGTCCTAACCTATAAAATATATTATTTTATTATTAATGATTGCCTGCTTTGAATGATTGGACTGAGTGGACTGTTATTGGTAATTGATGGATGATGGTTTGAGTGTTTGATTTATTTTGTTATGAATATGTTTACATTTATATTATTATAATTGGAAATGATGATATGATGACATGATGGTAGTGATTGTGTTTAGAGATTGAATAGGGAAAAGATATGATGAGTCATGGTGATGTATGTGGGGTATTCATAATACATGAGTTAGTAATGCCTAACCGAGATAATTATTGTGATATGGTGATGAGACTTAGGAGATGTGATAATTATTGAGCCCATTTATGAGATAGTGATGAGAAGTTAAGGACTAGCGGGTGACCTAAAACATGGTCTGTGATATGGTGACCTGAAATAGGGTTTGTAATCCAGTGTTGGGGCACTAGGAGTTTGATTTATCAGAGGGTGTTCCCGAGATTTCAAACTGTTGGCAGGACCATCCCAGAGAGCATTTTATTATAATTGCAGCTATAGTTCATGCGTTGCAAGAGCATCCTAGCCGAGGGATTAGGATGTGCATCGAGGTGTTTTGTGCAACTATAGTGCCATTGCTTTTCATGGGCATCCTCCCTCCGCAGACGAGTATGTGTGCCAGCGACTCTGGAGACGGGGTGTTGTGGATATCCAAATATGTGGCCGACCTTGGTTATTCATACAGCATTTGCATTGCATCATGATGGAGGGTAGAGGAAAAATCTTAGACGTGGATTGAGGATGGTTGTGTTATATATTTATATATATGGAGATGGTTGTTTAGTGTGTTGCTATAGAATTAAATGTTGCTAAACCCTTTCCACGTTTGATGTTATATTGTTTCTTATCCCTCTTTCTTCTGCTATGGTGTTGTTTTATTTTATTTTTTGAACCTTAGATCCTGAGTTTGGAGATGGCACACTGGGATCATCCGTGGATGACCCAGGAAACGGGGTTTCCCCTCATAGGGACGTTCGAGTTTGAGTTTGTGGACCCTAACGAGTGGCTCGTGGACCCGGTCACTCGTTTCACTGTATATACGGGTCCTGTTTCTGTTGCGATCGGACTTGGGCAGGGGGCTCCCCTAGGTTTAGTTGGCACTTTTAAGGCCGTCATGACCCTCCCCTTCCCTATCGGACATCCAGACGGACAGATAACTCTGATGCCGCCGATGTCGAGCATGGCCCCAGTTCCCTTCATGGTACCCTTTGAGGTACTTGTGCCAGGACCAGGACCTGCACCAGCACCCGCAACTATACCAGAGCCAGTGCTTCCACCGGTACTCGAGGAGGATCCAGTTGCACCAGTTCCGGACCCGATGCCTGCTCCCGAGGCACCAGCACCTCCTGAGGTCAGAATTACAGGTTCAGAGTCTTCACGCGTGTCCTCCAGACTACATCCCATAGTAGGATTTATCGACAAATGTTCCAGTAACCATCGGATAGGAGCTCTTCCAGTGGCAGCGGAGGAGTGGCTGGCCCATCAAGACCACGGGATGCTAGTGAGGGTGGTAGTATATGATAGCTCAGGCCAGTGCTATTTGCTAGGTGTGTGTGAGGTTTTTCATGTATTTTGAGATGGGATTGGGTGTTGAGAGTCGGTGAGGCATCTTTTCTTTTGTATTTTGATGTATTTTTGTTATCTAACCAGTCTGTACATATTGGGATCCTACTGATGGGATTTCCTTCATAATACTGAACCCAGGTTGTGATGTATATTTTGATGCATGTATGTATATGTATGTTTATACATGATGCTTTATATTGTAAGTTTTAATTTCTCCGCCGTTTTAGTAACCACTCAATGCTAATAACATGTTTAGGTTTTAATAATTTTGGGATTTTCTTTAATGGGACGTCGGGGTTTCTCATAGGTGAAAGATCTGATTTAATTTCTTCTTCCTCATCTCCCCAAAGCCTGGAGACAATTTGGATGTCCTTCCTAACACTTTGAGGAACAGGTTCAGATAGAAATACAGGTGATTCAGAGTAAGTTGCAGCAGAGCTTCCTAATGAGTCAGGGACAACCAGACTTTCGACCTGATTTTCCTCTTCCATTGCAGAGTCAAAATTCTCATTGAGATAAGGTTATGACTCATCATAGATAGTTTCAATGGAGTCACTGTCATCATCAATAATCTGCCTGTTTACAGCATCATCAATCCTTTGAAACACAATGTTCAAGGGATCCTCACCAGATCTTGGCTCCTCCTCATCCTCTATGGGGACTGTAAAAATTGTATCCCTTTTATCAGGAACCTCATCAATGTATGGGAGGCCAATTGCAGGGTCCAAATCATTAGTATCATAATTTTCCATCCCTTCAACCCTACCTTTCTCACCCGATTCTGAAAGATTTACATTAGGATTCACTTTCAAAATTTCCTCATTAGCACTATCTTTCTGAACCACATCCTCTACAGGATTTTGTTGCTTCTGCAACTGTTTAGGCACATATGCCTTAGTCCCTTTAGCAATTCCTCGATCCTGTTTCTGAGAATCTTTACCACCAGGATTGGGACTATCACCCTTCTTCTTCTTGCAATTTGATTCATCATGACCAATGGTGATACATAAATTAAAAAAGGCAAGAAAATTTTCATACTCAAATTCCACATAAAATATAAAATCATCTCTCTCTACCATGATGACACTCGAGATTCTACCCTTCAGATCAATCTCCACCAAGATTCTTGCAAAGTTCCCCATAGTTCTCATTTTGGTTGCCTCATCCAAAGCAATTGGGGTGCCTATGCCATTAGCAATTTCAAATAAGATCTTTGGGTGCCAATACTCAAGTGGAAGATTATAAATTCTCACCCAGGTTTACACATGCGATTGTCTCAAGATTTGGATTAAAATCAGCATTCCACCTTAATAACCTCAATTCCTAGATTCAGGTTCCAAGAACCCGAGGACCATATACGACTGAGATCTTCTTGGGAGGATAGATAACTTGTGCAGTCGGCTTCCATAGAATAGATAACTTGGAACGCAAGTCATTCACCTTAATAGGTTGATTCCCTTTTGCCATCAACAAACGACCACGAAGACAGTTCTTGGCATTTTGAAGACCAGTCTTGTATTCCTCTTCAGATATCTTAATTGATATCATATCACCAATGATCTGAGGCTGCAACTACTGAGACAAGGAGATATCCAAGGAATCACCAACCACCTGAGCAAACGATTTCTACTGAAGGGGTTTTGATGCATTTGCTTGCTCATGAGTTATTGCCTGCGGAGAGTTTAGGCTAGGAGGAGGGGCATTGCTTCCATGCAAACCCTAAGAGAGAGTTTTTTTATAGCAAACTCTAAGAGAGAGTTTTTCTACAATAGCAAAGTATTTTTTTTTCAATTCGTGCATAAAATATGTTGCCACCTCTTACGTGCACTATTCTTACAACTAGCTTTTCTATCAACCTATCATCCAACACTATTATTTCTCCTTTGTGATTTTGTTCCTATGTGTCACAATAAAGCAAAAAATAAAGGACATAAAAAAAAAGTAGGTAAAAAAAGGAATGATTTTTTATGACTAGCAACATTTTATGTGAGACCCTTACTGAGGTCAAAGGATCAGTTCAATGAGTTCAAGGGAGAAACATGACATATTGATGTACTTAAGAGACAAAAAAGTTATTTTAATATTACAAAAGAGTTTCTTGCAACTCCAAAAGTGTTACAAAACTATATAAAGTGGTCTAACCATTTTTGGTTTGTTACACAAGGATGAGGAAAAACATGGCCAGAATTCTCAAAATTGTTAATACTAATTAATATGAATTGTTAAATTGTTGTAAATGACAATATTGAATAAATCATAGTAGTCCTTAATTAATTTGACGTGAATTAATTTGGATCCTACGATAATTTTTTATTTATGCATAAAATATGTTGCCACCTTTTTCATGCAACATATCTACAACTAGCTTTGCTATCACTCAACATTATTATTTCTCTTTTGGCTCTTGTTCCTATATATCTCAAAAAGGTTTTAAAAAAAAGACCTAAAAAAGGAAAGAAAGGTTGGTAAAAAAAAAAGAGGAATGAGCTCCAATGACCAGTAATGTTTTTATGGGAGAACCTTAACTGTTTTAAATATTGTAACTGCATGTGTATCTTTGACATGTAATTACAGCAAGGGTCATTTCGGTTCTTGTATGCAACAATTCTCCATTTTGAAATTTTTTGCCGTGTCACCCTTAGAGATGACATGTCCTAAGAAGCTCACTTCCTCTAACCAGAACTCACACTTAGACAACTTAGCATACAACTGCTTTTGATTAAGGGTCTGCAAGACAACCCTCAGGTGTTCCTCATGTTCCTCCTTGTTCTTTGAGTACACTAAGATGTCATCTATGAACACCACCACAAACTTATCCAAGTAAGGGTGAAAGGTCTTGTTCATGTAGTCCATGAACACCGTAGGAGCATTGGTCACACCAAAGGGCATAACCAAGTACTCATAGTGACCATATCACATCCTGAACACCGTCTTCGGGATGTCCTCAGATTTAACCCGAATATGATGGTACCCTGACCTCAAATCTATCTTAGAAAAGATGCAAGCGCCCATCAACTGGTCCATGAGATCGTCAATCCTAGGAAGGGGATACCGATTCTTTATGGTCACCTTGTTGAGTTGCCGATAGTTGACACACAACCTCATACTACCATCCTTCTTCACCAACAACACAGGTGCTCCCCATGGGGAAACACTCGGCCTAATGAAGATTAGCACAGTGTCAGGCACTAAGTCTTTGGTAAACTCTACATCTCTCTCTGAGGGGGGTAAGTTATAAACATCCCCCGGGAACACTTCAGGAAATTCCCGCACAATAGGCAAGCTGGCGATATCAGGAGGGCTGCTCTCTACTTCCAGGGAAGCTATCATCATATACATGATGAGTGTGATTACACCTAATATTTGCTTATCATATTGCATGCATTTTCATATAGTTTAGCCATTTTTAATTTGATTTTTGTTAGTTTTTACCTTGGAACGGGTAAGGCGGTTTTGTGGTGTTGTTTTGCAGGAATTAAGGATAAAATGCTCAAGATGGACCATGATGGAGCTTGCATGAAGATGGAGCTTGAAAAGTGAAGAAAATGAGCCAAACAGAGCCCATCACAGCCTAGCCGTGATGCCCATCACGGCCGTGACAGACCAACCAGTGAAGACTTTCCAAGGCAGAATCCGTCACGGCCTAGCCGTGATGGCCATCACGGTCGTGACGCTCAATATTTGGATCTGAACAAACTGAATTGATCTGAATTTGTGTTTGATTGGGATTCAAACTTCCCTAATCTATAAATATGGCATCTAGGCAGAGTCTCAGGGAGGACTCTTGGGCTGCTACACTTGAGCAAATTTTTAAGATCTCTCTTCTTCTTCTTCTTCTTCTTCTTCTTCTTCTTCTTCTTCTTCTTCTTCTTCTTCTTCTTCTTCTTCTTCTTCTTATTCTTCTCTTCTCTTAGGTTTTATTTCATGTTTTTGTTAACCAAGCTTGTCATCACCATGACAATGCTTGAGTAGTAGCTTTATTTCTAGGGATTGGGGCAATGCCCAAGATCTGTTTTTATGTTATGAATTGATTTCGATTTCTTGTTAATTTCGATTTTGCTTTAGATTTGATTTCTATTGTTTTAATTACTCGTAAATTCGGCGGCCGCTTATTTGCATGACGTAGATACCCTAAGGAGGAACCTAGCGGTGAACTTAGGTGTCGGATCTATAGAATCAGACTTAGGACTTAAATCACGAGAGTTAGAAGCGGTCCTTCGAGGATTCACGAATTGTCACAAAACTTAAAGGGTCCAATCTAAATTCAACTACCACGAGAGTAGGGGTTGGTTTAATCGGGCACGGTTTTTGTAACCCGAGAGGGAGCATCAACTATTTGAGGATAAATTCGCCTTCAAGGTAATTTTGATAATTAACAAGAGGTAGTCAATTTAGTAACATGAACGATCTTGTTGGTAACCCAAATTCCTAGGAATCCCTTTAGATCTGAAAAACCATAAATTGATTTACTTTCTGTTTTACTTGATTGCATTCCTTATCTGATTTTTCTAAGTTATCTCTTATTCCAAAAATCAAAATCCTTATTTACATAATCCAGTTTTATCGATTTAATAATTAGTTGTGATTTGAGATCATGGTCTCTGTAGGATCGATATCTTTTTATTACTTGGCGACGAATCCGGTACACTTGCCGGAACGCACACATCAAGTTTTTGGCACCGTTTCCGGGGACTGTGCTTCCTTGAATATCAATTTAATTTTTACATTGATTTTTCTGGACCTTTAATTTTTCTTATTAATTGTTTTTTGTTAAAAAAAATTATTTTCGTCAATCTCTTTTTCTTTTTTAGTATATATCTCTTTGTGTTTTTTTTCTTTTTTATGCAAAGATCCCTAAGTCTTGGAAGCCTTATTGAGGTTGAACCCGAAATCGAGAGGACCTTTCATAGACGTAGGAGACTGCAAAGAGAGAGAGAAAGGTTGATTCCCATTCCACTCATGGCGAATCTACCGGATACGAAACCATTGAAGGATTACGCAGCCCCAAATGCTAGGGGTTTGCGAACTGGGATTGCTAGGCCAGATATTGAGGCGGAGAACTACACTATACCGCCTATGCTGATTGACATGATTAGGCAACATCAATTCGGAGGATTGCCCTCGGAGGACCCGACTGATCACGTGGAGACATTCTTGGAGTTCACCGATGCAGTTAGAATTCAAGGCGCCCCGGTTGCTATTCGTTTGAGGTTGCTCCCCTCCTCTCTTACTGGAAAGGCAAGAGCTTGGCTGAAGCAAGTGCCCGCTAATACCTTGTCAACTTGGGACCAACTGGAGCAGGCATTCTTGGTGAAATTCTTCCCTCCATCCAAGACGGCTTACCTACGAACCCAGATCACCGGCTTCTTCCAAAAGGACGGAGAATGCTTATCAGAAGCTTGGGATCGCTACAAGGGATTGCTGGAGTCTTGCCCACATCATGGACTCGAGAGGTGGTTATTAGTGCACACCTTCTACAACGGATTGGACTACTCTTCGAAGGTGTCACTTGACTCCGCGGCTAGTGGAGCCTTTATGAATAGGCCTCTGACTGAGGCATTCGACATCATTGAAAACGTGGCCACCAACTACCACCAATGGGATTCAGAAAGAGGTAATAACCCAAAAAAGATTTCAGGGGGTAAGTTTGAAATGAATAGCACAGATCTCGTCATGTCTAAAATTGACTCACTTAATAAACGCTTTGATCAGCTTGAAAGGGCTAACGTGAGTTCGATAGGTGCTACTAACATTGTTTGTGAGATTTGTGGAATGCAAGGACATGACATAATGGAGTTCCCACGTGGTATTGCTCATGGATCCGGTGCTTCGGGGGAACAAGTGAACTCTTGTCACAACTTCTACGACACGAACCCGAAGTTGCCAAATTATGCTCCTCCAAATGCTTACAACCAAGGAAGGAAGAACAGCCCTTACCTCTCATACGGGAACTACAGCAACACGCTGAACCACGAGTTCCAAGAAGGCCAAGGTAATAGGAAACCCGCATCGGGGTATCCTCAGGTACAAAAGTCTAAACTTGAGTCTCTTTTGGAAAGTTTTGTTGAAACTCAAACAAAATAAAATGAAGAGTTTAGGCAACAAGGTAGGGCAGCCAACAAGGCAATAAAAGAGCTAGCATCTAAGGTCGATAACTTAGCCATCCATAATAAGATGTTAGAAACTCATATTGCCCAACAAGCCAGCACATACTCTAGACCTAAGGGTACGTTTTCGGGACAACCCGAAGTTAATCCCAATGAACATTGTAATGCCATATACTTGAGGAATGATAAGCTTGGGGTAGCTGAAAAGGATGTGGAATGTGAGGAGGACATGAGCGAAGAGGAAGAGATGGAGCCAAAGTATGTCCCTCCACCTCCGTACCAACCCCCAATACCTTTCCCACAAAGGTTGGTCAAGAGAAAGCAAGCGATAGAAACTAAGAGCTTAACTGAGGAGTGCAATGTCGTGATAAAAACTAATATGCCTCCTAAACTAAAAGATCCAGGTAGTTTCTCTATTGCTTGCTCAATCGGAGAAGTGAAAATAGACCAAGCCTTATGTGACTTAGGGGCTAGTGCGATCTTGATGCCGCCTACTATCTTGGAGAGGTTGGGAACCAAGGAATTGATTCCATCAAAATTCTCTTTACAATTCGCGGATGGCTCAATTAAAACTCCTCTAAGCATACTAGAGAATGTTTTCGTAAGGGTGGGGAAATTTTTTATTCACCCCGACTTCATGGTGTTGGATATGAACGGGGATTCTAAACTCCCCATCATTCTAGGAAGGCCTTTCTTGGCCACCGCTGGAGTGATAATAGACGTAAAGAATGGCAAAATCTCTCTGAATGTAGAGGAAGGTAGGGTAGATTTTGATTTGACTAACTCATATAACAACCCTCCTTTTGAGAGTCATATGTGCAGGATCGATATAAAGTCTCCAGAGGTAAAGGAAGAGCTCAACATGGAAGCGACTCCGAAGCTTTGCAAGACAACTGATACACCAAATGGTGATGAAGTTGGAGTTGCTCATCATGTGGAAACAAAACTTCCGCCGGGAGGGAGCAAGGCCATGAAACTCCGAGTGAAAAGAGCAAAGCGGAAGCACAATTGACCATATGAACAAAATCGGCTCTTTGAAGGACTCCCATGGAAGAGAAGTGTTCTTGTACTTCTACGCCCAGCTAACCCCGGTTGATTGAAAGAAGTATGGTCAAGCTTAAGACTGTAAATAAGCGCTTCTTGGGAGGCAACCCAAGTTTTCTTTACCTTTTAGTTTGGTTTTTGAATTTTGTTTGTTTTGAATGATTTGAGAAGATAAGAAAAGGAAGATCACTAATTGATGGATTTGCCAAAGTTTTTCAGGTTATGAAAGCAGGAAGAGCAAAAAGGGCAAGGACAAATAAAGTCAGAAGTCATCACGCCCAGGCCGTGACAGTGGTCACGGCCGTGATGAGCTAACCAAAGAAGATCAGAAAAGATCACGGCCCAGCCATGATATCCATCACGAGCGTGATGAGAAGGACCCTGAAACTCGGAATGTATCACGGCCAAGCCGTGATGCAGGTCACGGCCGTGACAGGCCAGCTCCTGAAGACCAGAATTGGTCACGGCCTAGCCGTGATGAGTATCACAGTCGTGACACATTTTCCGGCAATCTTTGACTAGGCATGTGAGCCAGCACCCGCTACCACCTCGGTGAGTTGTTCCTTATTTTTCTCCTCTCTCCGACTTAATTATTTACATTGGGGACGATGTAAGTTTTAAGCATGGGGTAGGGGTATTTTTTCAAATTTTTGTTTTTGCATTTTTCATGTTGCACTCATATATGCATAATTCTTCATGATCACACGATTAGATTGCCCTTTGCTTAGATTATGCATCCAATTGTGAGAACTTAGTGCCAAATAAATTGAGATAGTGAATTTTTGAACCCAATTTTTTTTATTCTTGTGATAAGGCTAAAAATAAAAACGCTTGAGATGATCCTTTGATAGTTGATAATTAGCATGTGGTTCCTTAGATTTGTGTTTCTCATTGATTTTAAACTACTATATGTGAGATTTTGAGCCTAAAAGGGGTACTCACTAAATCTATCCAATTCTTTGTGATAGAGTGTTTTATTCCTCTTGGGTTGTATTTTCTGGAACTTGACTTGAAACCGTTTTGAAACTTAAAAATTTTTGAAAACATATTTGAAAATGATTGAGGCACTAGGTATTTTTCCGGCCACCTGAGCTTTGATTGATTAAATGCTACACCTTAGTTGCCCAATTTTGAGCCTAAAAGAATAAAATACTTTTCTTGGTACCTTGATTTACTTTGAGGAATGATGCTTGATATGACGCCTTTTAAAGTATTGCAAAAAGGGTAAAAAGGTAGTTTGAAAAAAAAATTAAATTGTGGGATGAAAAAATTAGAAAAATATTTCTCTTGAATTGAAAATCTCCCTTTCTCCAAATAAATAAAATGAAATAAGAAAAAAAAATGGCGAAGGGGATGATAAAAAGAAAGTGAGAAATAAAATAAAATAAAATAAAATAAAGAGGGAAAGAAAGGGTGGAAAAATAAAACCCAAAAAGGTATTTTAGAAGGTTGTCATGCTTTGTATTATTTGATATTTTGTTTAGCCTTCTTGAAATTTTCCTTTTCTTGATTTCCCCACCTAACGATTAATCTCATGGCCCCATTACAACCAAAATAAAAGACCTCTTGATTCTTATGTGTTTTCATTAATAAAGTGGAGATTTGGTTAATAGTCAAGCTTATGGTAGAATACCTTCCTTGAGGAAATTGAGCGAATTGTCATATACCCTTAAACACTTGAGTGAGGTGAGAAGAGTGCCCGAATCAGTGAGAATATGAATTTAGGAAAACTAAGCTTCTGATTGGGCTTGAAATTGATTGTCTCCTGGTTTCTTATTTGAAAATGCCTGTCACTTGGATTAGTTACTCGGGTTCTTGGTTCACTATCCATGCTCTGATTGTTTATCTTCTGGCCTTGGTGATTGCTTGAGGACAAGCAAAGTCTTAAGCTTGGGGTGATTTGATGAGTGTGATTACACCTCATATTTGCTTATCATATTACATGCATTTTCATATAGTTTAGGCTTTTTTAATTTGATTTTTGTTAGTTTTTACCTTGGAACGGGTAAGGCGGTTTTGTGGTGTTGTTTTGCAGGAATTAAGGATAAAATGCTCAAGATGGACCATGATGGAGTTTGCATGAAGATGGAGCTAGAAAAGTGAAGAAAATGAGCCAAACAGATCCCATCACGGCCTAGTCGTGATGCCCATCACGGCCGTGACAGGCCAATAAATGAAGAATTTCCAAGGCAGAATCCGTCACGGCCTGGCCGTGATGGCCATCACGGTCGTGACGCGCAATCTTTGGATCTGAACAAACTGAATTGATCTGAATTTGTGTTTGATTGGGATTCAAACTTCCCTAATCTATAAATATGGCATCTAGGCAAAGACTCAAGGAGGACTCTTGGCCTGCTACACTTAGGCAAATTTTTAGGATCTATCTTTTTCTTCTTCTTCTTATTCTTCTCTTCTCTTAGGTTTTATTTCATGTTTTTTTTAACCAAGCTTGTCATCACCATGACAATTCTTGAGTAGTAGCTTTATTTCTAGGGATTGGGGCTATGTCCAAGATCTATTTTCATGTTATGAATTGATTTCGATTTCTTGTTAATTTCGATTTTGCTTTAGATCTGATTTCTATTGTTTTAATTACTCGTAAATTCGGCGGCCGCTTATTTGCATGACGTAGATACCCTAAGGAGGAACCTAGCGGTGAACTTAGGTGTCGGATCTATAGAATCAAACTTAGGACTTAAATCACGAGAGTTAGAAGCGGTCCTTCGAGGATTCACGAATTGTCACAAAACTTAAAGGGTCCGATCTAAATTCAACTACCACGAGAGTAGGGGATGGTTTAATCGGGCACGGATTTTGTAACCCGAGAGGGAGCGTCAACTATTTGAGGATAAATTCGCCTTCAAGGCAATTTTGATAATTAACAAGAGGTAGTCAATTTAGTAACATGAACGATCTTGTTGGTAACCCAAATTCCTAGGAATCCCTTTAGATCTGAAAAACCACAAATTGATTTACTTTCTGTTTTACTTGAATGCATTCCTTATCCGATTTTTCTAAGTTATCTCTTATTCCAAAAATCAAAATCCTTTTTTACATAATCCAGTTTTATCGATTTAATAATTAGTTGTGATTTGAGATCACGGTCTCTGTGGGATCGATATCTTTTTATTACTTGGCGACGAATCCGGTACACTTGCCGGAACGCACACATCAATACACTTGGGTTTCGTCTTTCATTGAAGCTTGAACTTGGATGGTGGAGAGAAGGTCCGGATTCTTAGACTCTGTTGGAGTTCCAAAAACCATGTTTTTATCAAAACAGTTCATAAGGACGTGGTTGGAAGATAACCAGTCCATGCCAAGAATGATATCAAGATCTTTCAGGGGTAAACATACAAGGTCCACAACAAAGGTTTTACCATCAATAACGATATGACAGTTCTTGCATGCATAAGAAGTGTGAACAGGCTTATTTGTAGGTGTAGAAACAAGCAAATCATACTCAAGAAAGGAAACAGGCAATTTAAGGCTTTTGACCCTATCATGCAATATAAAAGAGTGAGTAGCACCAAAATCATACAATACAGTCAATTGAGTTCCATCAATAAAACATGTACCTTGAATCAAGTCATCGGACTCGGAGGCTTCAGCCCCACTAAGAGTAAACACTCTCCCAGTGGTCTTCAGTCGGTTAGCCTGAGACTTTTGACTCTTGCTAGCGCTGGGAGGCTCTGCCTTGGCTCCCTCACAATCACGGCTGATGTGTGATCAGCCTCTGGCTCATCTAGTTTTATGACTAGTATGACCGTGGTTTTTTGCTAATTATATCCCGTTTTCGCCCAAATTAGACTCGATTGTCTTCAAGCAACATTTTGAGTCTGTAAAGTATTTTTAAGTTAATTTAGTTGATTTAGAGTCAAATAAAGCACTTACTGCTATTTCTTGTTTTCAGGTTAATAAACAGAAGCAATTCTGGGAGTTTTCACCCCGCGGGAGGCTACTCGCCTCGCGAGCTTGAAGACCAGCACGAGCAACAACAGTCACCCTCTCTGGCTCGCCTCGCGAATCATGTTTCGCCTCGCGAGAAATCCAAACACTGAAGGACTGTTCATAAGATTCGCCTCGCGAAACATGTTTCGCCTCGCGAGCGACCGCAACCCAGAATCTATATTTATAGTCTGTTTTAGAGCAGAACTGGGAGATCTTCTTTTCTTCTGCTTTTTGGTTGACGGCTGCGAATTAGGTTTAGTGCTTTGTTTTTCCTTTGTAATGGTGAACTAGTCTCCTTGGATTGATCTACTGTAATCGGGTTCCACTGACACTTGAGGTTATGTAATTCCCATTCTTATTGCTATTTTCTTTCAATACTTATGTTGTATGCCTTGTTTGCTTAATTCAAGTTGTGTAGAATAGGTATTGATTTGTTTCGATGATTTTATGTTCCTAAACTTAATCGTGTTTGCTTAATTCGCGTGTGTTCAATCGTGTTTGCTTAATTCACGAGAGCTTCACCCCGTTTGCTTAATTCGGTAATTAGGAACATATGTCTCGTAGTGTCAATTTCGCTTGTTAATTGATGCTACAATTGAAAAGGGATTAAAATCCGCTTAGGGCATGGAATTATATGAATCAATGATAGTGGAAACCGAGAACAGTAGGTTGATCGTTTTTAGCTATTTGATAGTTATTTAGTTTGCATAGTTTTCTGCTTTGTTTTCTTTATTTAATTTCAAATCCAAAACCCCCCAAATCTAACTTTTTCTGTTAACAACAACCCAAGAGTCCTTGTGAGACGATACTCTAGTTGTCGCTCCCTAACTACATATTTTTACAAACCGCTCATTTTTTGACACGTGCGCGACAGCGTGTCAATGTGACCTGACTTGCCACACCTGAAGCAAATCACATCTGATTCCTTGCACTGAGAAGAATAATGATCCGGTGCGCCGCACTTGCCATACCTCATGGGCCTAGAGGCATTAGAAAACCCGCCCCTAAACCTGTCCTGCTGAAACTGTGGCTTCTTGCCACTTTGCTTGAAGTCCCTTCCAGTCGGAGCATAGTGTTGTTTGCCCTTATCTCTTTGATCACTCTTCTTACCACTCTGACTGTCTGATCCTCTGGAACTGGCAACTCGGAACTGACTAGCATCATCATAAATCCTGCACTTGTTGACCAGAACTGGGAGGACTCTGATCTCCTAGTAGTTGATTGCTTGCTTGATCTCGGGGTTAAGTCCAGCCTCGAACTTAACGCACTTGGAATGCTCGTCTGTAATATGTTGGTATGGAGTGTCGTACCTCGCCAGCTCCTCAAACTTGGCAGCATAGTCACCCACTAACATAGATCCCTGTCTCAAGGCCAAGAACTCCATCTCTTTCTTGTCCTTGATATCTACAGGAAAGTAATTCTCTAGAAACCTCTGCCTGAACACAACCCATGTAACCGTTGTGCCCTCATCCTGCATCATCTGCCTGTAGTTTTCCCACCAATGCTCGGCCTCCTCGGTCAGCATGAAGGTATCAAAGATGAGCTTCTGCTGATCGTTACAGTCCCTAGCTCGGAAGATCTTCTCAGTCTCCCTCAACCATAGCAAAGCTTATTCCGGATCATAAGCTCCCTTAAACGACGGAGGGTTGTTCCTCTGAAACTTATCCAGGTCCGAAACTCAGCTGCCCCACCATTGTTGTTGTTGTGGTTAACCGGACTGATAGTATTGGCAAGAAGTGTCAACGCGTTCGCAATTGCCTGGTCATTCCGTCCTTTACCTGCCATGAGTTCCTGGATGTCCAAAACAACTCTTAAATACAGAAACTTAAGCGGGTAAAGCTACAGGCAACTTAACTCAAAGCATCATTGTCTATAATAAATATAGACAATTCAAACAAGAGCACACAATAGACTCACAACAGACTCATACCACGGCCTGATAGGACAAACCTGGCTCTGATACCACTAAATGTGACACCCTGCTACCCCCATTTTCTAAAAATTTAAAGGTACAATTAATAAAATAAAAATATACATTTATTGGACTAAATAAAACATTTGCCCATGGGTAGAAAGGTCCCACATGAACGAGTTATCAAAATGCGGAAAACAAAAACCATGTTTTAAACAGATAAACAAATAATAAACATAACCAACAAAGCCTAACCCGATGTCACAATAGAGCTGGTTTAACCGTTTAGGAAAAACCTCGGAATACAACTGAGAAACTAAACTAGACAAAAGGAAAAGCCCTAACTATGAGCGGTGGCTCCTCAGAGTCACTCCTCTCCGGGCTGCTCGCCATCCTCTGCATGAAGTCAAACATGCCAAACAACCAAACAGAAAATGGGGAGTAAGAATCATGTAAACAAATACGGCTTGGAGATAGGAGGCAAGGTAAACACACAAGCATGGCAACATCTAGCATACATCAACATTTATATAACATCAATCATCATCATAGTCAAGTATGCTATGCAGTGCAATGCAAGACTACTCCGCTACTCCATTATGCATGTGGATCCAACTAACTCAGGATGAACGACTTTGGAGTTACATATCCGTATTGGTCATAGAAGCACCAACACCGACAGTCCACCGAACCTCGGGTGAACCCCATGGATAGCCAACGCATCAAAACGTGGATGCCTCATCACGGGGGCGCGCGGTTACCAAACCTTGGATAACCTACCGTGGATGGCCAGATCACCGTACTCTCGGGCAATCTCCCATATGTTGAACATCCCCCTCAACCATCAACTCCAATGCTCGATGCATGGGTAAAACAATAAACAACAACCACCTCCTTTGCTTGGGCCAAAAATCTCCCAAGACTTCAACATCAACATCATCAACACCTTAGACCCATCCGGGGTCAAGTCCTCATTGGCCAATAAGTACCAAGGTACAACTCATCAACACCTCAACCAATAAACATCGAGGTCACTTTGGCCAATAAGCACCAAAGTTAACAACGTGCGGTAACCCAACGGATATTGGCTTAACCATCTTGTCATCTTAATTATCTTCATTAACCATTAACCAAGTTATCTAATCTTTATCATTGATTGATTATGTCGACATAGCATCTTTGGGAAAGATTGGGGTTAGAAACCCCCTTTAAGTCCTTAATTTTTTTCTCTGTTCTGAGGGGAAGCACGGGTGTGTTTGTCCCCTGCACGACCGTGCTGTCACATAAGTGAAGCACGGGTGTGCTTCCTATCATGCACGGTTGTGCTCAGCAGAACGGTCGTGCTCAGCAGCACGGTCGTGCCTCCTATTGGGCACGGCCTTGCACAAAAGCATGGCCATTTCCAGAATTTAAACTGGGAACACTGTCGTGCTCCCTGTCAACACCGTCGTGCTTAATGCACGACAGCACTGTTCTGGGCAGATTCAAACACAGTTCCTTTAACCAATTTTAGGGTTTAATAATCCTTTAATCTTAACTCATTTTTTAAGCCTAATTAACCAATTAATATTTTCATCGTCACATACTCATAGCGATAAACATCAACCAATCAACATCATGTAAATAATAACGATTAACATATCATCATATTCATAAACAACCAACATAACATAGACATATAATTATGGCATTCTTAAAACAACCAAAAACATATTATCATAGAATCAACATATACAACATGAAAGCCAAATAACATACAACGACACCGGGGTTATGGGGAACCCCTTTACCTTACACTACCCCCACTACCTATGGTTACACTACCCTTCAAAACAAACCTGGATGGAAGGTTCCTTAACGCTCTAACGATCAAACTGGTCACAGTTCCCGAAGCATCTCAATTAATCTTCCAAGCCTTGGTCAAAAAAAACACAACTACTCAGTTTCCAATCAAGGTAATGAAAGGAAAACACAAAAAGGGAAAGACTTTACCTATATATATCAAGCACAAATGAAACAAGGCTCCCCAAAGGTCTCCAATGCTCAAGAAACTGATTGAATTTGATGGAAATAGGGAATGAAATTGCTCTAGCCGCACTAAGGTAGTAGCAGCTACTAAAATAGGGTTTTCACGTAAACCCTCAATTTATGTGCAAGCATATATAGACTGGACACGAAGCACGGTCGTGCTCCTTAGCAAGCACGGGCGTGCTCGACTTAGCGTCTACGAGACGCAGTCCACACTTAAGCACAGTCGTGCTCACTGTTGAGCACGGGCGTGTTCACTGTTGAGCACGGGCGTGCTCAACTTAAAACCAACGAAACGAGCTTGATTTCAAGCACGGGCGTGCGGGACATTACGCACGGTCGTGCTTAATCTCCAAAAAGGGACTTTTAAGCCAAAAATCCCACTAAGACCTTAGCCAACAACTCTAACTTAACAAAACAAACTCAAACAGCCAAACAAGCTTATAAAAAACGCTTAACGAAAAGCAGGGTGTTACAGGTGTAACACCCCGTTTTTTGTATAAGTCTTTTATGCTCTTCTATATGTTTGCTATGTATGCTTGTTTATTGGTTAGTGTTAGGAATATGCCTAGAAAACGTTAAAAAGGGGCTAAGTGGGATTTTGAGGCTTAAAATTCCTTTCTGGTACATGAGCACGCCCGTGCTTGTTAGGCGTGTTCAGTGGTTTCCTGAGCTACGAGCACAGCCGTGCTCAATGGGAGCACGACCATGTCAAAAACGTGCTCGTGTGACGGTGATGTTGCCTGCCCGTGCTTAAACGAGCACGACCCCGTGCTCGAGTTAAGCACAACCGTGCTTAAGAGGAGCACGACCGTGCTTAAGAGGAGCACGGTCATGCTCGGTGTCAATTTATAAAAGAATGGGCTTTTGTGAGGGTTTCGAGTGTAACCCTCAATTTGGCACTTTTAGCAACCCTAGTGCAGCTGCAACCCCTCTTTCCCTAACTTCCATTAAACCCATCAAGTTCTTGGAGTTCTTGAGACGTTTGGGAGAAAATTGTTTGTCTATTCCAATTATAGGTAATGTAGTCTTCCCTCTTTAATCTCATTTTTCCTCTTTTGATAATTGGAGATTAATTGTGAATTGTTTATGTTTGGCCAAGGCTTGAGGAATTCGTCAAGTCACTCGAAGGAACGTGTTTAGTTTGCTTGCATCATCGTTGTTGGGAAACTTCATACAACGTATGGGGAGAAGGGCTAGTATGAACATGTAGGCTTGGGGTAGCATAAGATAGGGGTTAACCCATGTCCCTGTTGCAGGCTAATTGCCTAATTGATGTTGTATGCTATATGTATTGTAACGCCCTTCGTTACATTAGTGATCCCAAGATAAAATCAATAAAATATCCTTTAAAACATTTAATTAAAACATATATCTCATAACGAAAAATTAGAAAAAAACATTAAAGTTTGAAAATGCCTCATATTAAATAATATAGTATTAAATTATCCATGTAATGAATATAGATATAAATAAATAAATAAATAAATAAATAAATCAAAAGCCTCAAAACTGGGCTTCTAACTACAATCCCAACGATAAATAATTGCGTCTAGCCATATACAGCTCCTTATTTAAGAACAGACTAACCAAACTAGAAAGATTATCTAATGGTGTCCACTAAGTCTTCACGCCTCTTCAGCCTCAATGACGTCCTCCTCGTGCTCTGAAAACAATGCTTAATAATGAGATATAAAATCCCAGTGATCAACAATACAGTTTTATAAAAACATTTTCGAAAATAGCATTGTTCTCAGCCGGTGCGGTAACTGGAAAAACTGTCCATGGCACCCGCTAATTTTTCAAAATAATATAGATCAAGAAAATACTTTTAATATCAATAATAACCTCATCTCAACACATCACATTCCATATACCAGATAAATTCTAGTTCAGTCCAAGCGGTCCAAAGACCTCCTAATCAAATTGGCCTCTTGCCGGCATACCATAATTTCACACATCACACGACAATGGCGTCCCATTGCCCACCCCTACTCACGAGGAGTGTTTCGATGTCACCCTCCTGTCGGGGACATTTCCATTTCGATACCTCCCATGTGCACATGGTGGTATTTCTCTTTTTTTCGACACCCCAACCTGTGGCGGTGTTACTTTCGATACTCTTTTTTAGGTAGTATTACTTATTTTCGACATCCCAATTATATGGGATGTTACTTTCGATACCCCATTACGGTGGTATTACTTTTCGATACCCCTATCATAGGTGGTAATGTGGCAAACATCATACAGTTCAGCATAGGGCACAATTTCATGTCTCATATGTGTAACAAATCATTTACCAAAAGTTAAATATATGATTTTATCATGCATGTCAAATAAACTCACATGGCATAGCACACACCAATAAGCACGTCATTCAACTAATAAAAAATATCAATCATGTATTTCATGCCATCAGTAACAAGAATAAATACCCAATTTAATAATCTTTTTTATTTTAATTCAAAACCCCAAAAAATTTAGTTTATTAACAACATGCATCATTCAATTAAAATCTCTCAGAATCATAGGTAATTCGCTCAACACAACAAAACACATGTACCATGGAAAGAGTTATCAAAAGGTACTGTTACTCACCTCTCGAAGACCTCCAATGTGCTCTAAAAATTATTTATGATAAAGATTTGTGCTTTCCTAAAAATTCTTCCCCCGTTTGGTAGCGTTCTTGGATCCGTATTGTTACGATTGTACTGGCAAGGAGTGGAAATACCTTGCTCTTGTCTCCTGTGCGGTGCCACCAGCGTTATGCACAGTACCAAAATTATTTATATACACGCATGCAAGTCACTGAGTGGCGCACAGTTAGGTTTTATTTTATTTTTCTTTTTACTCTGCTTGCTTGGGCTTAACGCCAAAGTGTTTCTCCCCTTTTCTTTTCTTTTTTTTTCATATATATATATATATATATATATATATATATATATATATAAAATTAAAATTCTTTATAACAGTTAATAAATTTCAATAAATTCTTATACTATCACTTCTTCACACTAAATATTTTATTTATATTTTATTTTATTTTCCAATCTTACATTCTTTTGATTTGTAATTATTAAAGAAAATTCTGGTACATTCTCATACTACCAATTTCTACACTAAACCTCATAATAGCTTAATGTTTCTATTTTAAAAATCATATTTAAAATTTAGGATGTTACATTTTCTCCCCTCCTTAATGAATTTCGTCCCCGAAATTCTCACGTCTCACCCAAACTACACAACATTAAAGGTAATGCAATACTAAGTTATGTACCTGTGTCGAAAAGATCTGGATGATGTTGTCTAACATCTTCCTCAAGTTCCCAGGTAGCTTCCTCTGGAGTCAACCCTTCCCAAATCACTTTCACCAATGGGATCATCTTGTTCCTCAGAGTCTTTGTGCTCTTGTCAATGATCTGAATAGGTCGGGGCTTAAAGATTAAATTATTCTTCAATTGTATTGACTCAGGAGCTATCATGTGTGAAATATCTGGTACGTACTTCTGGAGTTGAGACACATGGAAGACGTCATGGAGGTTGGACAACTGTGTTTGAAGAGCCAATTGATAAGCAACAGGCCCGACTCTTTTAAGAATTTGAAAAGGTCCCATGAAACGTGGATTTAGCTTGCGGACTTTCATCGACCTCCCTACCCCCGTCTTAGGAGTGACTCTCAAAAATACATGCTCACTTTCCTGGAATTCTAGAGGCTTTCTCCTTTTGTCGGCATAGCTCTTTTGTCTACCTTGCGCCATGCGCATCCTCTCCCTGATCATTTTTATTCTCTCGGAGGTTTCCTGGACCAATTCAGGTCATATCAAGGTCTTCTCACCTACCTCACACCAACATAAAGGGGACCTACACCTTCTCCCATATATGGCCTCTTAGGGTGTCATGCCTATACTAGCGTGATAACTATTGTTATACGCAAACTCAATGAGAGGTAGGAATCCATCCCAACTCCCTCCTTCATCTAGGACACACGCTTTAAGCATGTCCTCAAGGGTTTGAATGGTCCGCTCTGACTGACCATCCGTTTTGGGGATGATAGGCTGTGCTAAGGTTCAACTTAGTCCCAAAGGCCTGCTGAAAAGCTCCCCAAAATCTAGAGGTAAACTTCGGGTCTCTATCCGACACTATAGATGTGGGTATCCCATGAAGCTTGACTATTTCCTTGATATAGAGGTATGCCAACTTGTCTAAGATATAGGTTGCCTTAATTGGCAAGAAGTGGGCAGACTTGGTCAACCTATCCACTATCACCCAAATGGCGTTTAAGCCCCAACATGTCTTAGGTAACCCCATCACGAAGTCCATAGAAATTCTCTCCCACTTCCATTCTGGAATCTGCAAGGACTGCAACAACCCCGAAGGCTTCTGATGTTCTATCTTAACCTTTTGGCACACTAAACACCTAGCTACGAAGCTAGCCACATCCTTTTTCATTCCCGGCCACCAATACATCCTCTTAAGGTCTTGGTACATCTTAGTTATCCCAGGACGTATGGTAAACTTTCCCTTATGAGCTTCCTCTAATATCTTCTCTCTAAGGCTCCCCTCCTTAGGAACAATGATCTTATTCTTAAACAACACTAGACCATCGATAGACGACGCATAATCCTCTTGATCTAAAAGCGATTGCAACTCCTGGTCTAAAAGCTGCTCTTGCCTAGTCATTTCTCTAAGGTCACTACAAATTTACAGCCTATTCAACTTCAAGCTTAGAGCACTAAGAGGCACATTTAGATTCATGTCCATGAACCCCTCAAACATATTCATCTCTCGGACCATCAAATTAGACACATGCGAGGTTTTCCTACTGAGTGCATCAGCCACCACATTGGCTTTCCCTGGATGGTACTTCAACTCAAAATCATAGTCTTTAAGGAATTCCATCCACCTCCTTTGCCTCATATTCAATTCTTTTCGGTCAAACAAATACTTAAGGCTCTTATGATCACTAAAAACCTCAAACTTTGCGCCATACAAATAGTGCCTCCAAATCTTAAGAGCAAAGACTACTGCTGCTAACTCAAGGTCATGAGTAGGATAATTCACCTCATGGGTTCTAAGCTGCCTAGATGCATAAGCCACTACCCTACCTTCCTGCATCAACACACAACCTAAACCATTCTTAGAAGCGTCATAATATACCACAAAACCCACTGAGGGATCTGGAATGGTTAAGACCGGTGATGACACCAATCTCCTCTTAAGCTCCTCAAATTTCTCTTCGCATTCCTTATCCTACTCGAAAGATTTTCCTTTCCTAGTCAACTTGGTAAGAGGTAAAGCTAGCCTAGAGAACCCTTCTATGAATTTCCTATAGTAACCTGCCAGTCCTAGGAAACTCCTCACTTCCATCACCGACTTAGGTTGCTCCCATCCAAGCACTGCATCAACCTTACAAGAGTTGACCGCTACACCACTCCTAGATATGGTATGTCCTAAAAACTTCACCTCGTCAAGCCAAAATTCACACTTTTCTGGCTTTGCATACAATTGTTCTTCCCTTAGAATCTGCAACACTAACCTATAATGCTCCTCATGATCCCTTGGTGTCCTAGAGTATATCAAAATATCATCTATGAACACTACCACAAAGCTGTCCAAGAATGGCCTAAAGATCCGATTCATGTAGTCCATGAAAACGGCTGGGGCGTTGGTCACGCCAAAGGGCATCACTACATACTCATAGTGCCCATACCTTGTCCTGAAGACTGTCTTAGGAATGTCTTCATCCTTAGATCTAATTTGATGGTATCCCGACCTTAGATCTATTTTGGAAAATACCGACGCTCCCCTCAGCTGGTCTAAGAGGTCATCTATCCTAGGCAAAGGGTATTTATTCTTGATGGTCACTTTGTTCAACTGCCTATAGTCAACACATAACCTCATGCTCCCATCCTTCTTTTTCACCAGGAGGACAGGTGCTCCACATGGTGACACACTAGGCCTAATAAACCCCTTCCCTAGCATCTCCTCTAACTGTTTCTTAAGCTCGCTCAACTCTAAAGGTGCCATTCTATAAGGCGCTACCGATACTGGTCCACTCCCTGGCAATAGATATATGTTAAACTCAACTTCCCTATTCGAAGGCAAGCTAGAGACATCCTTAGGGAAAACATCCCGAAATTCACACACCACAGGTATAGCCGTCACATCACTGTCAGCCTCTATCTTAGCAGAGAATAAGAGTATATATCCTTGAGCTCCCTCAACTAAGCACTTATGACAAGCAACAGCATAAACAATAGAACTGGGTACGGGGAAAATCATTAGACATTGGATGTGAAGAGATAAGGATATTTTTGTCAGAATGCTTATGGTAATGAGTTTAGATGCCAATAAGTCAATACCAAGAATAACATACAATACATAGATAACAATAAGGTTGATGTCATAAGGAGTGTCTTGACGCACAAGGAAACAATTTAAGCAGCCAATGGAAGAACAAGAATATCCCTATAGGAGTAGAAACGTAGGAATCAAAGGACAAATGAAAGATTGGTATCTCCAAATTTTCACACATAAAGGATGTATCAAGGAATGCGTTGCTCCTGAATCAAACAATATAATAATTTAAATATTTTTTTTCTTAACGAGTAGAAGAAATTCAGTCTCCTTCAGATCTAAGCTGCCTCAGAATGATGGCGAATTGTTCTTCTTGAATTCGAAAAGCCCCACGTGTTAAGGGTCCTAGGTTGCCACCACTTCATTAGTGACTGGCCTCCATTCCCTTTCAGTTGACGGCGAGTCTCCGTCTGCCCTTGAATAACCTTGGCCATACAATCCAAAGCTGCTGCAAGTGCAACATTCGTCCCTCGCCTATTAGTCGCCATAAATCTGCTCACTACCAATGAAATACTAGGTTGATCAGGTCCAATATCCCAAAGAATAGCATGCAGCATCTATAACTCTAACAAGCATCCTATGCGCCTAAGTTTTATTTTAGAAAAAGCCCCATTACCACAGTCCGATTTAGAATCGAACTGCTCTGATACCATAAATGTAACGCCCTTCGTTACATTAGTGATCCCAAGATAAAATCAATAAAATATCCTTTAAAACATTTAATTAAAACATATATCTCATAACGAAAAATTAGAAAAAAACATTAAAGTCTGAAAATGCCTCATATTAAATAATATAGTATTAAATTATCCATGTAATGAATATAGATATAAATAAATAAATCAATCAATCAATCAATCAAAAGCCTCAAAACTGAGCTTCTAACTACAATCCCAATGATAAATAATTGCGTCTAGCCACATACGGCTCCTTATTTAAGAACAGACTAACCAAACTAGAAAGATTATCTAATGGTGTCCACTAAGTCTTCACGCCTCTTCAGCCTCAATGACGTCCTCCTCGTGCTCTGAAAACAATGCTTAATAATGAGATATAAAATCCCAGTGATCAACAATACAGTTTTATAAAAATATTTTCGAAAATAGCATTGTTCTCAGCCGGTGAGGTAACCGGAAAAACTGTCCATGGCACCCGCTAATTTTTCAAAATAATATAGATAAAGAAAATACTTTTAACATCAATAATAATCTCATCTCAATACATCACATTCCATATACCAGATAAATTCTAGTTCAGTCCCAGCGGTCCAAAGACCTCCTAATCAAATTGGCATCTTGACGGCATGCCATAATTTCACACATCACACGATAATGGCATCCCATTGCCCACCCCTACTCACGAGGAGTGTTTCGATGTCACCCTCCTGTCGGGGACATTTCCATTTCGATACCTCCCATGTGCACATGGTGGTATTTCTCTTTTTTTCGACACCCCAACCTGTGGCGGTGTTACTTTCGATACTCCTTTTTAGGTAGTATTACTTATTTTCGACATCCCAATTATATGGGATGTTACTTTCGATACCCCATTACGATGGTATTACTTTTTGATACCCCTATCATAGGTGGTATTGCGGCAAACATCATACAGTTCAGCATAGGGCACAATTTCATGTCTCATATGTGTAACAAATCATTTACCAAAAATTAAATATATGATTTTATCATGCATGTCAAATAAACTCACATGGCATAGCACACACCAATAAGCACGTCATTCAACTAATAAAAAATATCAATCATGTATTTCATGCCATCAGTAACAAGAATAAATATCCAATTTAATAATCTTTTTTATTTTAATTCAAAACCCCAAAAAATTTAGTTTATTAACAACATGCATCATTCAATTAAAATCTCTCATAATCATAGGTAATTCGCTCAACACAACAAAACACATGTACCATGGAAAGAGTTATCAAAAGGTACTGTTACTCACCTCTCGAAGACCTCCAATGTGCTCTAAAAATTATTTATGATAAAGATTTGTGTTTCCCTAAAAATTCTTCCCCCGTTTGGTAGCGTTCTTAGATCCGTATTGTTACGATTGTACTGGCAAGGAGTGGAAATACTTTGCTCTTGTCTCCTGTGCGGCGCCACCAGCATTATGCACAGTACCAAACTTATTTATATACACGCATGCAAGTCACTGAGTGACGCACTGTTAGGTTTTATTTTATTTTTCTTTTTACTCTGCTTGCTTGGGCTTAACGCCAAAGTGTTTCTCCCCTTTTCTTTTTCTTTTTTCTTTTCATATATATATATATATATATATATAATTAAAATTCTTTATAACAGTTAATAAATTTCAATAAATTATTATACTATCACTTCTTCACACTAAATCTTTTATTTATATTTCATTTTATTTTCCAATCTTACATTCTTTTGATTTGTAATTATTAAAGAAAATTCTGGTACATTCTCATACTACCAATTTCTACACTAAACCTCATAATAGCTTAATGTTTCTATTTTAAAAATCATATTTAAAATTTAGGATGTTACATGTATGATATGATTTCAATGTTTGGCTTGCCATGATTATTGTATTGTTAATGTTAATGATGATGTTGCCATTCTAAACATGAATGACGGTTGTTGTTGTGGTTAAACCCAATGTTAAAGATGATAAGACTTTAAAGAATGTTGATGATTACGTTATAAGGATTAAGGGATAATTTCCCGATGTTCATAAGACTTGAATCATAGTAAGGAGAGGAAAGGTTAATTTTCATTGGTATAGTTAAGACCCCAGGCTTGATTATGAGTGTTTTAGGGACATTAATAACGAAACGAGAATTAAAGGTTTAATTCCCAATAAATCATAAGACATGGAGATAATTAAAGGGGACAAGATTAATGATTTATGGTTTATTAAAAGACAATAGGATTGATCCATGAATTGCCCTAGGGAGTTTGGCAAGGGTTTCTAACCCTTTATGTCCAGAACAATACGGTCATGCTCTAGTAAGCACGACCGTACTTAAAAAGGAGCACGCCCGTGCTCCAGTTTCAAATTCAAAAAGGTCGCGCTGCATAAGCACGGCCATGCTCAACAGACAGCACGACCGTGCTGAACTTAAAATCCAGCACGCCCGTGCTGGGGTAAGCATGCTTGTTTAGTGATAAGACACCAATCTAAAGGGGGTGTTTCACCCCCAATTGCTCCAAATAATGAGATAGGGCACCAATCTAAATATAAAGACGAGCTATATAATCTTAAGAAGACTTAATGAAGATAATTATATGACAAACGTTAGGTTGTTAATGTTGTACCTTGGTGCTTATTGGCAGAGGGGACCTTGATGCTTATTGGTCAAGGTGTTGAGCTCTGGTGCTTAGTGGCCAAAGTGTTAAATGATATTGTACCTTGGTGCTTATTGGCCAAGGGTCAAGGTGTTGATCTGGTGCTTATTGGCCAGAGTGTTAAATCGAAATTAAAGATTAAGGATGATGTTAAACCTTGGTGCCCATTGGGCAAAGACGTTAAACCATAATAAATGGTGTTGATGGAGGTGGTGATCAACGGTTGATTGTTGTATGCATGAATTCATGCACGAAGTTATTAGGGGAGATACGATAACTAGGGAGGTCGTTCGAGAATAAGGCGATCTGGCCGTCCGCGGTGATTCGTCAGAGAGTTAGGGAATCGTGTACACCCACGATGGTGCATCCGACAGTAAGGTACATCGGCTATCCTAGGGGTTCACCCATTGTCTGGTGGACTGCCGGTGTTGGTGCTTAATGGCCAATGTAGATATGTAACTCCAAAGTCGTATTCCCGATATGGATGGATCCACAAGCATTTGGAGTAGTGAGTCACATTGCAATATATAATAGATATATGTGATATATGCTTTGTGATGTTTAGTATGATGTGTTATGTCTTAATTGTGCTATTTGTTGTATAATCATCTTGCCAACTATCTTGTTGTCGTTATGTTCATATGTATGGTTTCTTACTCCCCGTTTCTTCTGTTGCTTTGTTTGGCATGTATCTCTTATGCATAGGACGGTGAGCAACCAATTGAGGAGTGACTCTGAGGAGCCGCTACTCTTAGTTTAGGATTTACCAGTTTAGTTTGTTATCCGAGTTGTTTTTCGGATTTTGGTTATACCAGCTCTGTATTGTGACATCGGGGTTGGGTTGTTTTTATGGTTATGTTTTCTCTTTTTAAAACTTGTTTATTTTATTTTTCGCATTGAGAATGTTTCCTTATACGTGGTACCTTTTACCTTGGTTTTATTATTATTAAATAATATGCATGTGTTTATCTTCTTTAAATTATTTCCTTTATGTTATGCTTATAAATGCATGTGGTGTAGAGGGTGTCACAGCTGTGGTGCCAACCTGGGATATAAGTTCTTACGGTGATGCTCTCTGCATACCATGCTTTTGATAAAAAAAATTTAAAAAAAAAACAAGGTCAAGTGATTAATTGAGCGAATTAAGGGGACAAATATGACACATTAATGTACTTAAGAGACATAAAAATGCTTTTAATATTATAAATGAGTTTCTTGCAACTCCAAAAGTGCTACAAAATTATATTGTTGTTGTAAACCGAAAATGACATATTTTTTTACACTATAAAGTGATTAAACCACCTCTGGTTTGTTACATGTAGAGGAGCAAAAATATGGCTGAAAATCTCAAGTATGTATACGCTTTGATCCTCTTCTTTTCTCTATTTTTTGTTGTAACCATTGGTAAGTGGGCCCTTTTCTCCTCCTGTTCAATTTTTCTTTTTTTACCTTTTATAGATAAGCTTTCCTTCTGTTTTAATAACATTCTTTCATTTCCATTTTACATCATAGCATTCATTTTCTGTAGGACTTAATGATGAAGATTGTGAAGGCATTTGTCAACGATATCATGGCGTGCATG
Source organism: Sophora flavescens (assembly GCA_030762895.1). Classification (NCBI taxonomy): domain Eukaryota; kingdom Viridiplantae; phylum Streptophyta; class Magnoliopsida; order Fabales; family Fabaceae; genus Sophora; species Sophora flavescens. Next base: position 13,865,996 of record CM061065.1, on the reverse strand, counting down.
GTATGTGCTTTCAATGTTACTGCATGTTATGATAGTCTCAGAAGTGTATCAACTTATATATATTATGCAAGTGATCTTACATATATTCGTCCCTAGAAGATATGGAGAGATATAACTTTGCTAAAAAGAATTAAATATTTTTTTTGGGGTGTATTTATAAATATTATGTCTACTTTAATTAATAAAGGCAATATGATTATGTAATAGTTTCTAAAGTAGTCATTTATTCTACTTTTGCATTTAGAATAAGAATGGTATGTAAAATAAAGTGAACAAATATTAGTATGTATTCAAAGAGCCATTGGAAGCCACGTCCCATGATTCATTGACAGCGTTGGGATATACTGGGTTTAGACCAAAAAAAGAGCCATTAAAAGAGCTAAAGTTCAATGATCGGAATTAAATTCGATATAGTTTTAATTTTTTTATAAATGATATAATATTGTTATATACTGAAATAAGCATGATTGATTAAGAGGAAAGATTATTGTTTTGTTGCATATGTTTATATGTTGAGTTTGATTATTTTAAGATCCAACTGATCTATAAGGGAGAGATTAAGAGAAAATACTAAAGCATATACTTTTTTTTTATATAAAAAAATTATAAATAAATCTTTATTATTAAAAGGAAGGTGATGGTTGAACAATTCTGCAAAATCACTTGAGATAATGTTTTTGAAAAATGTGATAGTAGAGGCAATTATGTAAAATCATTTGGTTTAATGAATTTTTTTTATTTTCCTTCAAAATTTAGCCTTAAAGTTTTCGATGGACACGAAACCTTACCTCTAACTCTTCGTTTTCTTCAGTTGCGAAGTGGGAACAGATGTGGGCGAAATGATGAGAGCATTTTAACCGATGGAGAAGCTTCTTTCTTTCTCCCTTACACCGTCTCTGTCTGCGTCATCTTGTGAGACGGATAGAGAGAAATTTAGTAAATTCAGTAACCCCCATTTGTCAGCACCGCTTTCAGTCTTTCATCCCCCAGTTTGTGTAGCAGAATTACACATCTGGATGATGATTTTGACAACATATTATATATCATTTAAGGTGGACATGTCAGACCTTGATTTTTACATGCCCATCCAAAACCTCCTCCCAGTCTAAGGACAAAAAATGATAATCTTCTGTGCAAAAGCAGGGAAACAAGATGGGTTTAATTTCAGCATTGATTTTAGTGAGTAAGTGGTGGAAAGTATTCAAGTCAATAAGTTATGATGTGTTTGGATTCTATGAGCCTGAAAGGTTAAAACCTTATAAGTTAGATATGTTATAGCATGAATATTGTTAGTTAGTTTTAGAGTTTGTAAATACAAAACTATAATTATATTTAATGGATTAATTAAGTTTAATAGGCTTGAAATTGAAGAGCTGTATAAATGGCAAGTGATGGAAGTTCTGTTCCAGATACAGATTCTGGTTCAACATCTGATTCTGAGAGTGAACATGCATATGAGAGGAGGAAAGGATAAAGAAGAAGGAGAGGGTAAAGCAGCAGCTAAAGCAATAAACGCTATCAAAGGAACGGGAGAACATGGTGGCCCAATTAGAGGGTGAGAAGCAAAATTTAGAGAAAATTCTTGAGAGCACAAGAGGTAATGTTAACTTATGACAGTTTTCAGACCTTTCCTTTATGTTTGCTTTTCAGTTTTGTGTTATACTGATTATGCTTAACATGATGTCTACGGAAGGATATGATTATATGAGTAATCTTGGACAAATTTCTGGAATGTTTGCAAAAGTCAAATGGTATGATTATATGAGTCTGATCGCAAAATGTAGGAAAAATGGGAATGGGCAGAAAGAGAATCATTACTTTGTGAAAGCTTTTCTACACATTTATTATTATTCTTATAATAACACATTGTTTCGACATGTTCTTGATTTTGAAAGCTTTTTAGAATTGTATTTAAAATGATTTCCAGATAATGATAGAGGTGCGTCTGAAGGATATGGCCCCATTTTGAATGCAGCTTTCTGTTCGGAGGTATTTCCCCGTAGACGTTCTACATGCGTGTTGGGTCAAACATGGGATTGTTGCCTTAACTGGGCAAGCCAGGCTCGAAATTAGTGCTATCTTACATCCGGATGGCTGCAATATAAGAAAGATAAGAGATTGCAACAGGGAACAACGGTTTGCTTTGGTGTATCACATAATAAGAAGGGCACTATTTATGTTAATATTCTTATGCATTGATAATTTTAGTTTGTACTGCACGTTTAGCAAGTGTTGGATAATTTGCTGTTTTAGATAACTTCGCTTAACTTTCACTGATTTACACTTATTTATTTTCTTTCTTTCCTCATTTTCTAATGTAATTCATCGCTGTTATTATTTTCGAAATTGTTACGATGCTAGCTGCTAACATTAAAAATTTTGCCATTCATACCATTTGCTGCTTTTATTACCACTTACAATATAAGGAACTCTACTATCTAGCTTTTTTTGTGACAAAACTCTACTACATAGTTAACTTTGTCAACTTAAAAACATATTTAAAAGTCCAAAACATGTAACAATCATTCAATGATTTTTCAATCCAATAATTGAAAAAAGATAAATTTTAATTTACAACAATTTAAAACAAATAACCAAACAAATTAGTGTAAAACATATAATAGGTCCGTGCAATGCACAGGTACAACAGCTAGTATATATAAATATATAGGAGGGATCGATTTATACTAAAGTAAATCATTTGTGCTTTATACCCACTTTTAGTTGTTGAATTTTATTTTTATCTAACGATGTAAAATATTACTAAAGTTAAAATCTCAATCACACAATCATCATTAGATGAAAATAAGATCAACGACTAAAGATATGTAAGTCAAAAATAGTTTTTGTAAATCGGTCCCTCACGAGTGTGTATATATATATATATATATTTATTGAAATAACAAAAGTTAACACAAGAAGGGGGTTGAATTGTGTTTACCAATTTTTTAGGAAACTTTGAAAATTATTTTCGCAGGCACAACAAACAAAACTAAGACAACAGAAAATTTCGTCTAATTAAGACATAATACACAAGCAGACAGACAAGGATAAAACAGAGTTTGATATTCACAATATTAACTCCCCGAGTTAAAAGCTTAAACAGAACAATACTTAAGCAAATTAAAGAGATAAGGGAGGAGGAATATCACTTAAGAGTTTTATACTGGTTCATCCCAAAATCCACAAGGCTACGTCCAGTTTCTTGGCAGTACCAAGTTTCCACTATAACTGTTCAGATTGCAGTACAAGTATTATTTGCTCACCTAGCCTCTTCAGGCTCAATCACTCAAACAAGTATTATTTGCTCACCTAGACTCTTCAGGCTCAACTCAGAAAGGAGTAAAGGTTTTGTGTAATTAATACAATTTGCAAATCTTTCAGATCACACTAAGAGAGTGGAATAAATATGAAGTATGAAACACTGCGAATTCAATTCAAATGATTGAATGAATTTTCAATGAAATAATGAAGGAGCTATGAAGTGAGTAAATGCTTCTTGCACAATGTTCTTAATGATATTCAACTTCTTGTCTTCATCTTCATTGTTTGATCTATATAAAGATTTCAATCAAATAAATTCGTTAGGCACACATTCAGAATTTGTGTACTTCTGGTTTGAGCTTCTGAGATACCATTAATGCCAATGAGTCGTTCTGTGTAAACATTAAATGCTTGAGAATGATGAGCTTTGACAAGGTTGTCCAAGAATACACTTTAATCCGAGCAGCTATTGTTTCAAAGTATGCAGCAGTAGGCTTCTTGTACTTGCAGCAGAGAGCTTTCCTCTTTCGGTGCAACACTCAGTTCACTTTCCAGAAAGCACTTTTACTTTGTACTAAAACAGCTAAAAGGTTATTGTTGTGGTACAGAGATTGCGTGTTTATTCCTTAAAACCTAGAAACAACGTTCTTTATTCTTTGTCCTTTGAGCTATTGTCCAGAGGTCTTCGAGATCCTTAAGGAAGGCATCTAATTTGAATATGGTGACTTGGACTTCATTTCTGACACACTGACAATGTAGCAGTATTGGAAATTTAGACGGGTGAAAATCGATCCAAAAATTAGACAGTACTCATACAGTTCAAATCTTGACTGAGCGTTGACTTGGTCTTTGACTGAATTTTAGACGAGTGGTTTTTAGACGAGTCTAAAAACTGAGCTCTACTAAAAAGTAGACGGGTCATAAAATAGACGAGTGACCTTAAATCTATTTTCCTGCACACTTATCAGATATGTCAGTAATTTCATGTGGTTCAATATTACCATACTTAATCTATTTGGAATCATCAAAACTTAGAGAATCTACACATGAAATGTGTCTCAGACTTATGAGGTCTCAACATATATATATATATATATATATATATATATATATATATATATATATATACACGCACTTTTTGATCCTTACATTTTAGGTGAGTTTTGGTTTTAGTCCCTAATCGTTTTTTTTCAATGGTTTTGGTCCCTGACAATTTAAATATGTTGGTTTTAGTCCCTATATTATTTTAAAACATTGGTTTTGGTCCCCACCTGTTACTCTGCATACCACTGGTATCTTCCAATAACAACTCCAAGACCTCCGACTCTTCTTTGTCACCAGCACAACCACTGCAAAAGCTAAGGGAAAGTATTGATTATTTGGGTCCCTGACAATTGCTATTAGTAGTTGTCGGTCGTACTTTGTTTTTAGGTGGCAGTCATCAACCCAGACGAGTGGACTACAACCAGCTATAAAAACCCCTTTTGCAACCTTCGAGACACATATAGAACGTTAACTTTTAAACCTAGGTTGCAAATTAGTACTAGGCTTATCTTACTCCAGGGACTAAAACCAATGTTTTGAAATTTTATGGGACCAAAACCAAAACTCGCCTAACATGTACCCATTTTTAGAATGTGTACGTTAGCAAGTTATAACTAAAAAAATTAAAAATACACCTGAAGGTGTAGCTTCCTAACGTACTCCTTCTAAAAAAATGGGTGGGTGTACGTTAGCAACCCCTATAAGGATTTGCTAACGTTCACCCACTCATTTTTTAGGAGGAGTACGTTAGCAAGTTATAACTAAAAAAATGGAAAATACACCTGAAGGTGTAGCTTGCTAACGTGCACCTTCTAAAAAATGGGCAGGTGTAGGTTAGCAAATCCATATATGTGTATATATATAAGTTTATTTTTTATAATCTATCAACATAAAGTTCTTTTAAAGTGTCAATCAATCACACATTCATCTCATCTTTGACTTTTAAGGTATTTACTATAAAAATCAAACATTCTTAATGATAAGATAACATAATATATGATTGATTGTAGTATAAAAACTCTTTACAATTTACACCAACAGTACATTGTAATTAAATCATATTCAATAGGGTTTTCGTGTTTAGAATCTGTATAATGCATCTGCGAGTCACAGAATGCAAGAGAGAGAGAGAACAAATGAGGTGATGATGGTGACACCCCTCTCCTTTTTTTTATTCGGCTAAGAGTCTCATATGAGGACCTCAGTAGTCAGCAGTGTGTGTAATCCGCAATATAGATGCAGGCTTTTTCAAAGCAGAAAATTTGTCATCTTTTGGCATGATTTTGAGGGATGATAACGGTAACATTTGTCTTAGCTAGGACTGGCTGGTTCATGCCCATGGTTAGTAGCTTGGAAGGTGAAGCGGTGGCCCTTTTGGAAGGTGTTCAATGGGCTCTTGATCTTGGCATGGAGAAGGTTGTTTTTGAGGTTGATTGCAAGCCGATAGCTGATTCTATAAACTCATTTAAGCAAGATATTTCAGTGTTTGGTTGCATTATTTCGCATTGTAGGGAGCTGTTGAATTCTAGAGAGCAAACTATGTTGTTAAGTTTGTTAGGAGAAAAGGGAACGTAGTTGCTCATAAATTTGTTAGGGTGGCTACCAGATATCCTACTCCCCACGTCTTTGATTATATTCCAACTATTGTTTCGCAAATTGTTATTGAAATGAAATAAACCTATTTATGTCCCAAAAAAATGCTCTTCTCCGCAAAATTCTAGGAGAAATAAAAAATAAAATTTAAGGGTTTGTTTGATTTACATTTTTATTTCCTATATTTTAAACTGTTTTCATGTTTAAATTTTGAATAATTTGAAAATATGTTCATTTTGACTTCCTGATTTCTATTTTCGAATTTTAAAAATATTGAAAATGTATTTGGTTTAATCATTTTCAATTTGCTTTGCCTCTATGTTTTCAATTTTCCAATTTTCATTTTTTTAAATTTTCAGAGAAAATGCTGGAAATGATTTTTTTTGTTTTTACTTTTGGACCGTATTTTAAATATTTTTAAAGAAAATGTTTTCAAAAAAAACTAACCAAACATTTTTTATTTTCAATGAAAATAAAAATAAAAAATGGGCATACCAAACAGGCCCTAAAGGATGTTGATATGTTAGTAGACCCCAGTTTAAAATTTTGAAAAAGAAACTAATGAAATTGGTCTTATGTCAGAAAAAAGTTCTACCAGATATATAACACATTTTAAACTCTTCTACTATAGAATATGCATCTTTGTTTTCTCCTTTCTTCTCCGTTTTTTGTTAATTAGTTTTCCATTTTCTAGTGTATGTTGATGGTACCGACATTCTATGGACCATTCGACCTTGTTTTGTATATGTCAATTTTCTAAACAAACATATGTGGTCTTGGTAGTAAAAGAAACGAAACTTCTTATTCTTATCTGTTTCTTTATCTTAATAATGCAGTCTTTTCCACAAACGTTGCTATCAAAATGGTCCAGCATTTAATGAAACGTGAAAGGCGTCGAGACAAATTATTATATATCAATCAAATTCACAAATAACACAGGCAAAATGATTGGCTAATGGTAAAGTGCAGATTATTCTCAATGTTAACATGAAAATAACACTTTTCGAAATAATTATTTTGGAAGCTGTGTACGAGGAACTTTAAGCAAAATCTAAAACAAACAAAGACGGAGTCATCAAATAATGGATGGAGGATTGATACTCCACAAAATCCAATCATTCATTAATTGATTAAAAATTTGAAAGATTAAAAATGAATAAATCAATTACTCCATAAAATATGAGAGGACCTTAAACATTGCCTAAATGATTAACCAGTTGGTAATTCATGACTCCTAGCTACAACAAGTTCCAACGAAAAGAGAAATAAGAGAATAGCCTTCAGATTAATTATCAGCCAATGATCAGATTCTGACATTATATTGGGATTCTGGTCGGAGGCCGGTATTTCAGGAAACAGTTGAGTTAATGGAACACAAAAATGGGATAATAACGTTCGACAACAATTTGGATGGTTAATAGTTTAAATACGTGGTTAAATATGTTCATTAATCATCTACTGTATGTAATTAACCATAACTTTTAAATGTTCAAATATACACGGGATGTATATTTCAAAGCATTTTGCTTCCAACGTACTAACACAACTCCATTTTACTTTGATGTGGAATTGAACTCAATTAACTAATCATTAAGAATAAGCACGTCAAAGCTTACTTCGTTTTTTTCTTGATGATAGACATTGTGACTCTGCAATTATATATACATTAGGAATCAATGGATAAAACATCTTTAAAGTGAACAAAAGTATAAAGTGAGAAAGTAAAGATGTATCACCCTTGATTATTTAAAGTATATTGAGATCTCAACTCACTTTAACTAATCAAGGATGGATACACCCTCACTTTACATTTTCGTTGGTTTTAGAGGAGTCTAATCTGGAATCAAACTAATCCGAAAGTTTAAACTTATAAAGACAGCTGTAAATGGGATGACAGCAGTTTTTGTTGGATTTGGGGGCATGTTATTTCAACGTAACCTTGCTGTAATTTTATGGTGCTTTTGGTTGAATATTTAAATTGTTCTTCCTTTATTGTTTTTTTTTTTTTCTTTCTTCTTGTATTTGGGTTGGATACCCTTAATATTTCATTCAATACATTTTTGTTTATAAAAAAAAGAAAAAAAAGAGACAGCTTTATATCCCAACCTTAATAACATACAGTGAGTTCCTACATTACTCAAATTTAACATAAATTTACTAGAGGGAAAACCACAGATAAAAGGTTCTTCAATACTTAAAGAAACCACTTATTCTTTACTTCTCATCCATTCATTTGGAAATCCAGAAACAGGAACCAAAAACACGGGATGATGTAGATATTTCTCAAGGAAAAAAACAGAACAAATGGGGAAAATAGGTTCTTACAATGTCCAGGTAAAATTCAAATTTCAAACAAACAACAAATGCCCTTTTCGAAAGATTAATTGTTTAAAAAATTTGAAAGATTAAAAATGAATAAATCAATTACTGAAAAGTAGTTAGAAGATGGGTCCTCCATAAAATATGAGAGGACCTTAAACATTGCCAAAATGATTAAACAGTTGGTAATTCATGACTCCTAGCTACAACATGTTCCAATGAAAAGAGAAATAAGAGAATTGACTTAAGATTAATTATTAGCCAATGATCAGATACAGACATTATATTGGGGTTCCGGCAGGAGGCAAGTAGTTCAAGAAACAGCTGTATTATTTGAACATAAAAATAGGAGAACAATTTTGGACAACAATTTAGATGGTTAACGCAGTTCAAATATGTGGTTAATTACGTTCAGTAGATGGTTAATGTCACAACTCATTAATCATCCACTATATGTAATTAACCACAATTTTGTACGTCATTAATCACGCCTTTCAGGTGTTCAAATATACACCAGATGTATATGTCAAAGCATTTTGCTTCCAACGTACTAGATTCTATTTTAACACAACTCCATTTTACTTTGATGTGGAATTAAACTTCATTAACTAATCATTAAGAATAAGCACGCCAAATATTAACTCGTTTTTTCTTGATAATACACATTGTGACACTGCAATTATATATTCATTAGAAATCAATTGATAAAGCATCTTTAAAGTGAATAAAAATATAAAGTGAAAAGGTAACCATGCATGACTCTTGATTAGTTAAAATATTAACTCGTTAAGAATAAGCACGCCAAATATTAACTCGTTTTTTTTTTATGATAGACATTGTGACACTGCAATTATATATTCATTAGAAATCAATTGATAAAGCATCTTTAAAGTCAATAAAAATATAAAGTGAAAAAGTAACGATGCATGACTCTTGATTTAAAATATATTAAGATCTCAACTCACTTTAACTAATCAATGGTGGATATACCCTTACTTTCTCACTTTACATTTTTGTTGACTTTAAAGGAATCTGATCTGGAATCAAATTAATCCGAAAGTTTAAACTTTTAAAGACAGCTGCTAAGACAGCTTTATATCCTACCTTAATAACATACAGTGAGTTCCTACATTACTCAAATTTAACATAAATTTACTAGAGGGAAAACCACAGATAAAAGGTTCTTAAATACTTAAAGAAACCACTTATTCATTACTTCTCATCCATTCATTTTGGAAATCCAGAAACAGGAACCAAAAACACAGGATGATGTAGATATTTCTCAAGGGAAAAAGCAGAACAAATGGGAAAAATAGGTTCTTACAATGTCCAAGTAAAATTCAAAGTTCAAACAAACAACAAATGCCCTTCTTGTAAAGTTCAAATTTAGAAGCCTGGGGGCTTGTAGGCAATGAAACTGATGCACTGCACTTGGCGTCTGTTGTCAAATCCAATGATACGGATGAATGCATTGGGGTATTCCTTCTTGGCTTCCTCAAGCTCCTTCAACACCTGAGCTGGATCAGTGCACCCAAACATAGGCAGCTTCCACATGGTCCAGTATCTTCCATCATAGTATCCTGGTGACCTGTGGTTCTCACGGTAGACAAAGCCATGCTATATACACACACACCAAGTGAAACAAACAGATTAACCATCAAAGTTCAAATAGCAATGCTAGCATCACACACCTCTTAAGTCTTAACACACCTTCTATTATTGGGTGGATTTCACATGAGGCCGTGTATTTTGGCGAGTCTTACGTTAAATCCAACAAATAATAGAGAATGTATTGAAGATCGATGATTGTAATAAAGCATGTTGTTAGCATTTCTCAAGTTGAAAACTAAGATAAAAGAAAACTAGCAAAAAAGAAGGGTTGCAAGTAAATAATTAATGACCTCCAACTCAAATTCCAAGCAAGGAACCCATCCACTCCTAAGAAGGTACTCTACTTCCTTTGTCAAAGACTCAACGGAGAGTGGTGGGAGGTAGGAAAGAGTCTCGAACTTCTTCAAGCCAAGTGGTGGCCACACCTATTAGTATGCACAAGATTGAGTAAAGGGGTTATAAACAGTCAACAACTTGTGCATATATCTTTGCCATTGACTCCAATGTTATATGTCTATATTAGTAACCCTCTAGTCTGTTGAATATAAATATGTAAAATTCGGTTTCATTTAGATTCATCTATGTATATGGTGCTGTCTAGAATCAAAGTATAAGGGTAGCTTTGTTTTCGATTTATTGTTTTCATTTTCTATTATCGGAAATAATTACTAAGATGTATATTGTTTTTATTCTGTTTTTAAAAATTTGTATTAAAAACACTAAATGTTTTATCTGTTTATTTTAGAAATCTTTGAAAACAGAGAATAAAATGAGAATAATGTGACATTTTTGTAATTATTAATAAAAACATAAAATGAATGCATACGCAGAAAATGAAGTAGAATCAATTGTGCATATGTAAGGTCATCCAAGGGTGCAAATGTGTGTGGCATTATGCACGTGGAGCCATGTTACCTGCATGCATTGCACTCTTCCACCATTGTTTGCAACGGAGGTAATGTCGTTGTTGGCTTTTCTGGTAACTGGGAAAGCAGCAGCGGACTTGAGGCCGGTGAATGGAGCCACCATGCTGGCCTGAGCCGGAGAGGCACGGTTAACGGTGTTCACAGTCGGGGAGGAAATCATGGAGGCCATTTCTTTCTTCCTTCTTAGTTCTCTAACTCACAACTTCTGCTGCCAGAGTTGCTAAGTTTCTACCTATATATAATGGTTTAAATTTGGATATTTCTGATTCAATAATCTAATTGGTTGCTGTCAAATTTCAACCGTTGGATAGTATAAGTGATGACATAGCAGCATATTGGCCACACAGAGTATAAATTTTTTGAGTACTTGCCTTATCATTATAAACCACTATGGCAGTGCCACGTGGATGAAGTTCCATTATCTTATCTCTTCCTGAGAAGAACATAAAAGTGTGGCACTAGTTAAGTTAAAAGTGGGATCAAAAAAAAAACAAAAGTTAAGTTGATTGGTTCTCCCATATGAATTGCATTGTGACCATCCCTTCTTCACAGATATCTATCATGCATCGTATGCGTCAAGTCAAATATAATATAACCTTTGTCTCTTTTCAGGCTTTGGCTCTCCAGGGAAGGTGAAGGTAAAAATTTGACAGGTATATTGGTCATATACGTTTATTTTATTTTTTATATTGGTTCTATAGGTTTTTATTTTTTAAATTAGTCTTGCATGTTACATTCCGCTTCCACGTTAGTCCTTTCCATCAATTTCAACCTTACGGAGTCAGATCAAAAGTCACGTGTCAGACTAAGATGATAGCCGCGTCAGATCAAAACTGACGACGTTAAGTCAAAATTGACAGAAAGAACTAACGTGGAAACAGAACGTAACGTGGAAACAGAACGTAATGTATAGGAACAATTTGAAAAATTAAAAACTTTTATGACCAATATGAAAAATAAAATAAACATATAAGCCCAATCTACCTATTTTACCTAAAAATTTAAAAATTACATTATGGGAAGAAAACAATTGAAAGAACCCTCTAAATAGATGGTCTCTTATCCCTTTTGTTTGGTAGTTAAGAATGTGCTTCTGTCCTCACCATTAGATGTGAAAAATCCTTTCTATATTTCTAAAAAAATTTATAGTTTATTTTAGATTTGGTTTCACGCCACAGAAGCAAAGTAGATAAGCAAAATGTGAATATAAGAAGGCTGAAATGATGAAAAGATGGGGCTCCTTATCACTCATGATTGGTTAATGTACAAACATAGATGTTTAAAACATTAAGACCCACAAGTTGTAATGCCCATCCGTAAATTGGTGGACTCTAGCAAATCACATAATCACGAGTCCATACCAAAAGAATTAGTAAACCATAAAACAGCCTTATGCTAAAAGTGTTGAAGTCGTCCATTTTTCAGGCTGACAGATTTTTACCCTTTAATCTGACGAATTATGAGATGACTACAGCCATGGATATGGATAAGGGGGGAAATTTGCAATGGAATTTGACAACTGAACTGTTTCTATAGTGAGAATTGCACCTCTCTTATCAAATTCTCAATTAGACACAACAAGATACATACACACATATCACATGTATATACAGACATAATAAGTGCTCGCAATTATACTCTTTTATACACTTGGACCATATCTCATACTCTCCTTAAAATATGATTTAGAAAAGGAAAAAAAGGAATAAGTGTGTAACATATAACCCAATAAGAGAAAGTGTGTTCAAAAAAAGTTTTGGTAACATTTCTATTTTCTAACATATGAATTCTAGTTTTGTTTCAAGAGGGAATGTTTTCGATTTCCTTTCTGCTGAGCTATTACTCTGCAGAATGTAGCATTGTCTGCTTGCAAGAATATTTCTAATCTACAGCACTCTATTGTATCCAACTCAGCGAGATGATTACATCTCTACCTAAAAGACAGTAACAAAGCATGTATAAGGAGGTACTACTAGGCTTCAGAAGATGCATGATCAGGAAGAAAATATCAAAAGAAGATATTATCCTGGTTACTTCCCCAAGCCACGAATCCTTCCAAAAACAGCTGGGTTCCATCATCCCTCCCTTCAATCTTCTTTCTAAAAAACCTTCCCTTCCCCTTCTTCAGAACCTCTTAACCCATTGAAGTCTTCATTCAACCAAAACTCGCGCCTCTGTTGGCAATGAAGCCAGCATCTCAACTGCGAGCCTTTAACTGATGTAATGACACAAATTGCCTCTCCACTCACCATGTCCACAACATACTATACACACTTTTCTAGCAAGCTCAACTTTTTCTTCAAAAGACTACTTCCTTTCAACTTACTAACATGTGACAGAACAAGAGTGCCTCTATTGATTCCATTAAGAATGCTAAATAATGAGGATTCACTGTTTTCATTTTGCTTAGTGCTTCCTTCCCTCATCAAGCCTTCAATTCAAGAATGCACAATCCATTACTAAAGACATTCTCAACAGTTTAAAAATTCAAATCCAGCATGAAGGATAACCTTTTGCCAGAACTAAGTAACATGAAGATGCTAATAATCATTCTATCTAGATGGAAATTTAATCATAAGGAGGGAAAACAGCTACGAGGACAAAAAAACATAACCTTGTTGATCCAAAAGCACCTTATTAATACTCTCTTATTAACATGCCTGTTTAACTGAGATTTTTGAAAGCAGACATGAATTAACCTCCTTCAGCAACAACTACCAGCTTGCTAGTACCTTAGAAGTCAACAAGATAAAGTTAAAACTGCATAATGTTGTTGGAAAAAACTACTATTAAGGTAGAGTTTCAGTATCTCTTGAAATGCTCTGAAGCAGCTTTGAGAAATGAACTTTCTTGATTGCAATAATCCAGTGCCTGGTTCTGTAAACCTACTCCAATTGTGATCCTCTTGAAGAACCCAAAATAGTCAGGGTTGGCATTAGCAGCAAAATTTTACTTTTATTTATTCTCCATATCTGTGCGAGACCTTGAGCCTTTGTTTGGGAGGCGGGGAAGGAAAGGGAAGGGAAACGAGGGATCAAGGGGGAAGGGAGGGCAAGGAAAGGGAGGAAAATGAAGGGTAATTCCTTACTTTTATAAAAAAACTAGTAGGCCATTTTGTAATCAAGCTGTCATTGTTGTGGAGATCAATGTCGCTAGTATTTTTTCATACTTCTCTTGGATTCGTTCATGAAAACTCATTGGAACTTCTAGTTCTCACTCAACGAGACATTAACAACCTGGTTTTCACAGCATGTGTGTAGATTTCACTTTTGCTGTATAAATAGATTGGTAATACTCTCTAGTCTATTTTTAATCCCTTGGGCTTCAACAACAAGAACGTTATCCATCTCTTCAGACTTCGGTTCATGTCTCTCTTTTAGTCTCAGACATAATTCCTAAACGAAGTATCTTCTTAATACAATTTCAATACAAAGAAAAAGAACCATTTTTTGATAAATAAAAAGAAAAGGCTGCAAAGTTACTTGAAGCTAGAAAACAGTAAACACACAATTGCAGAAGTCCTGCAAGCACTATTACAAGACTAACAATGATCATTGCAAAAGGGGGGTTCAACAAGCATCTCAAACCATAGGTATGGCCTTTTCAATATAAACACATAGTGAATGAACAAGATTCCTGTCTTGGTGATTATTAATAACCCACCCCAACCAGTCCTAAGCTTCTTGAACATGGAGTATGTTGACAGGCTAATGACATTCAAACAGGTTAAAGCTAGAGTGTGTTGACAGTTTATGATCCCAGCAAGTTCCTGAAGCAAATTTAAATAAGTAATGAATACATGGGTTTAATTTTGATGCAGTAAACACAATATATTCAAGGTATCAAGAAATTCAAACAGAAGAACAAATGACTATCTCTAAGACAACAGAGCAGTAAGTTGTTCAGGCAGAATCATAATTAAATGCTTAACACAATTATCTACTTATTAGTAGCATGTATATTAGCAAAGTTCACCACCATAAAAAAGCCTCCCATAAATTATAGATAAAATCAAAAAAGAAGGCACATTTCATCTGCGACATTTTTACAAATTCACCAAACAACCAGAACAAGAAAGTGGGGGATCGATGAATGATCCAAGTTGCATAATAACCATGGGAAAATGTAATCTGACAGTGCACTAGAACAAAGTTATAAACAGGTCAATAACAAGAAATTCTACACTAAGGTAAAAATCTCCATGCACATATACTAGTGCATCAGTAAATTCCTATATTAGTAACTAAAAGACAGGCCTCTCCCATATGCAAGCATAAAAGGAACTAAAAGAATTAGCATGTGTAAAAGTGGCAATATATACTTATATTAGTATCTACAAAATAAACAAAGTTAAGAACATATAAATTTAACTACTGGCTGCAATCAAGGTAGTCACCTATGAGGTAATCATGATGCACAAGCCACCTGGCCAACGGCCCAACCATGAAAAAAAATACCCCCCCCCACCCCCCTCGCTCAATAGTCTACAACAAAAAAGAAAGAAAAGGTACAATCCTAAGTTTCTAACCACAACCCAATCTAAGTACTTACACTTTCAATATTGTGTATAGAACCATAACATAATCCCTGGACAAGTTACAGCACGAATAGTTTAAACTTAGCAATTCAGTCACAAAACAACTAATATATTGAAACGATGATACAAAATAGACTTCATCAAGGTTTCAGTGTACATTAAGGAGAGGGATGGGTTAAATTTAAATAAGGGAAACAACTCCCCATTTGCTCTACTTAAACATTTAAACTCGCTAGAGAAATCACAAGCAATGCTCATACTAATCCAAATGGGAAGTAAGTGCTTCCCTCAGCAACATTCTTCATTCATTCATTCAAAATGGAGGATGGATGGGAACTAAAAATAAATAAAATAAAAAATAAAAGAAGGAGGACAATAAACACAAAGGAAATGACACTGTCATCTAACTTTTATTTCTTTTCCTTAAATTTAAAAATGTTATGAACAAGAATGACACAGCCCCTATGAACCCAGGACAGTGATTATTTCCATTTCTGATATCATCCAATTTAGTTGTTTTTTTATTTTATTTTTAAAAAATTCAACTCTATCCCTCTCAGTTTCACTTCCAAAACCAATCTAGACCTAAACTATCATCACCAACCATGCATTATGCCTTGACACAAAAAGAAACACAATCCCAAGTAAAAATCAATCAACAATTAAGCTACAAGAACAAATAGTTAAAAAACTAAAAAAGTATTAAAAATTAAGTGATAATAAATTCAATATTACATCTTTAGCTTTCAATTTCAGCTCAACGTGCGATGCTGTGCCAAGAAATCGCCGCTTTACGTTTGTTCCTATTTTCCCACACATCGCTATTCCTTTTCCAATTCCGAACCTGCAACCCTTCCTCTCCTCTCACACGCGCCGCAAAGAAATCCGGCTTCGCCGCCGCCACCGCGATCCTCGGCAACCCTAGAGGAAGCGATTGAGCTTCAGACACAGCTCCTCCCTTCGCATTGGGCGAGAACGCAGAGAACAAAACGTCCCTGGCGGCGGTTTCCGCTGGCGGCAGCATCGAATTCAACGCGAACGCGCCGCGAATGTTTGTTTCGGATGATGGCTCGACTTCGAGGAACTTCCGCGGCGGAGTTGCGGCGGAGCCTACCGGCGGGGCGTGGCGGCGAGGATGTGGAGGCTGGATGCCGTGGAGCCAGCGGATGAGAGCGATGTTGGAGGAGCGGTTAGGGTCGTACTCGATCCTCTCGACGACGCCCATGGAAGAAGAAGCGTTTCGTTTGAGATCGACGGTTCGTTGCAGGCGCTTCGCGCCGCCGCCTCTGTGGAAGGAAGTGATTCGGCCGGAGGAGTTCCGGCCGGCGGTTTTTCCGGTTCCGAAGGTGAATTGCCGGAGCGATCTTTTCACAGCTGACATTTTTTTTTTTAGTGTACCTAAAGAAGCCGCCAAGTTCGATGTTTAAGTTGTTACCTTCTGCTTAGGGTTCCTATGCTGCTAGTCACCCGGGTCCTCTTTTTAGATTAATTAAATTAAATAAAGAATTAATGCATAATTATTTTTGATAATTACAATAATTATTTATCACTTGAGGTTTATTTGTATAGAGTAATGATATTTGAACATAAAAATAGTATCTAACACCGTAGAAAAAGTACTATACAGTGTCTATACAATGAGTCCAAATTGTGTGTCCAAATATCTTTACTCATTTTTATACGATAGTAGGAAAAACTATTCCTGAAGAATGTTTGGGACAGCTTAAATTTTTAGATTTCAACTGCTTTATCCTTAAAAAGATGTTTTCAAAATAATCTAACTTGTTTGGCATTTTGTTTAAATTTATAAAAAGTTTTTTTTTGAGAAAAAAGTTGTTTTATGTCATCTAATTTATTTTAGCTTAAGATTGTTGTTATTTAATTATTTTTCATTCCCAAAAGGTTAAATTACACTTTTGGTCCCCAAATTCTAATTAAATTTTTAATTTGATCCCCAGGTTTTTAAATTGTTCATTTTAGTCCCCTAATTTAATAAATTTATTCAAATAGGTCCTTTCCGTCAGCTGACTAACGGACATCGTTGTTGACCCCGTCTGATCCGCCAGAATTAGGTATTGCTCGTGCTGACTGAGTGGTGGGTAGCCAAATCCCTAAAACTAATGTGGGTTCTGATGTTCCAGGGTACCCATGGCCACCGAGAGGCGGCGCCTGGCTTGACGGCGACCTCCGATCTGGAAGAAGGTGGCAGACAAGTGTGACCGAGTTGAAGAGGGCGAAGACGCACTTGATGGCGACGGCGAAGAGCGAAGTGGAGATGGAAGAACTGGAATCGCATGGCAGCATCATTTTCGGAGCACCCTTAACTGGACGACCAAGCTTCCTCTTCAACAAAGCGCCCTCATGGCTGCGATTCTTTCAAATCCCTAACACCGCCATGGCTCGCGGCGGTTTCCTGCTACTGAAGCCACACTCCTCCGCCACCGTCTTCCAGATCGGAGGTCGTCGTCAAGCCAAGCGTCGCCTCTCGGTGGCCATGGGTACCCTATAACATCAGAACCCACATCAGTTTTAGGGTTTCGGTCGCCCACCACTCAGTCACCACGCGCAGTCCCTAATTCTGGTGGATCGGACGGGGTCAACGAAGATTGTCCGTCAGTCAACTGACGGAAAGGACCTACTTGAATAAATTTAAGGAATTAGGGGGCCAAAATGAACAGTTTAAAAACTTGGGGATCAAATCAAACATTTAATTAGAATTTAGGGACCAAAAGTATAATTTAGCCTTCTCAAAACTCTCTTCCCTATTTATCCCTACAAAACTAACTTCTAAGCAAAAATTATTAAATTATACAAATAATTTCATATTCTTTTTCGTAATTTACTATGTAAAAGTGATTTATTTTGTATCACTCAAACAATATAAATTACCTTAAAATTCGATTTTCAGCAAACATACCCAAACAAAAACAAATTTTGATTATAATCGATTATCAGCATAATCGTTTTTTTAACTTTTCCAAACACACTCTTAGTCTTGGAATTTCATATGCTTTTTCGAATTTCTGACATGCTTCATCCACCCACATATCTTTTAAAATTTCTTTATTATCAAAATACCCTTAAAGGTAAAAAAATTAGCTTCCGACAATAAAATGTTGGAATATATTTTTTTCTAGAATTTTGACCTACCGACAATTAGTTATCGGGATAAAAAATAATTAGCCTCCAATAACTAATTGTCAGATTATATTTTTTTAAATTTGTGTGTTTTCAATAATTAACTGTCAAACAACAAGATGAAATAATTTGATAACTAAATGTCGGAAACACAAATAAATATATATATATATATATATATATATATATATATATATATATATATATATATATATATATATATATATATATATATACCAGCAATTAATTGTTAGAGTCATGATTTCGACTATTAATTTCCGGAAGATGTGAAAAGGAGGTGGAATATATTGGTTTTTTTAAGTTAAAAAATATTTTGATAATAAAAAAGGTTTTAAAAGGTTAGTGGAGGTGGATGGAACATTTATGGGGTGTAGGTAGCAGCACCCTAGACCAAAACATGGAGAGAGAAAAACACTGAACTACAAGAATTCAGCCCAGTACGTGAATTTGACCCGAGAGATGAAAGGACATATTTCACGGCATATACAAAGAAATGAAAGAACGCACAAACCCACCCGATCCAGTCAAACTTCCAAAACAACATGCAAGTATATATTTAATTATTTATTGTATCAGATTGATGCCATTATTTTTGGGCCCGTTGGGCTTCTCTAATTTAAACAATGTTTAAGAAAACTAAGAAAAAAAAACCTCATTTAAATAATACTTATAAATTTCCTCAAAAAAAACTTATAAATATATTTTGATTCAAGGTTAAGTATGTTTTTTTTATCCCTATAAAATTTTTAAAATCTAATTTAATTTGGTCCCTATAAAAATTTTATTCGTTTCTAGTTCCTACACATTTAATAAAAGTAGTGTGTTTTCAGTCCCTCGTCGGGGATTAAAAACACAACTTGTGTTTTTTAGGGACTAGAAACGAATAAATTTTTATAGGAATCAAAATCAAATTTTACCAATTTTATAAAGATCAAAACTTATTTAACCATTTAATTTATAAAAAAATACCTAACAAGAAAAGAAAATGGCAAAATCACAAATTTTATCTAGAGGTGTTCATTGGTTCAGATCGTTCCGATGAACTAGAAAATCCAAACCGAACCAATTAAACTGGTTTGAATTTTTTTATTGCTCGGATCCAAACCGAATCGAACCAAACCCGATGGTAATTGGTTCAGTTCTCGGATCCCAGGATTTTAGAACCGAATCAATTACTATATTCTAAATATTTTTTATATATTTTTAAATATTTCATTATTTATTATATTTCAATATTTATATATATTTTGATTTTTTATAATTTAATATTTACTATATTTTATTTTTTATATATGAGATTTAATAATTTGCTTTTAAAATATTTATAAAAAAATTAATATTTATTACTTCCGGGTCCGATCCGATTCAAACTGAACCAACTCATCCTTGACTGGTTTGGTTTGGTTCATATTTCTAGCCAAAAAAACTATAAATCCGAACCGAATCAAACCAGTTGATTTTGATTGGTTCGAATTTGTTTTTGATGTAAATCTGAACCAAACCGACCGATGAACCCACCTAATTTTGTCCTTAAGAATAAGGCAGCTTTTGCATAATGTTGTCACTTGATTGAGACCACCCTCGTTCCATTTGGTACGATCTTGGCAATGTGTTACACCAAATTCCATCGACCCATCTCGTAGTACAATCTCATGTCTGACTCTTTGGCACACATGCTCTAAGTCAAGCTCTCATCCCCAACTATGAAGTGCTCATCCACTTGCCGACTTTATGGTGCCAATTAATCCCTGTTGACAAGTATCATAATTTCTTGTTTGTCTCATCATAAATATATGTTTAAACGTATTTCAATTTTTCATTTTTATCCCTAGCTAGAAGGATATATATTGGGGAGGTCACTACTCACTAGCATGGTTTTGGGTTACTAAGTGGCTTGTCAATTCAATGGGACTTTATCAAAAACAAATCAAGGGGCATTTCCCTTACTACCGTGATCCTTTTTTATCCGTCACTTCCAGAATCTGAGTGCTCCAGCTATGTCTATGAGATGCAACCCAACAACTTGCAGCATGTTTTGTTTAAAATTATTTCCACCGCAAAAACGCTCCAAAATCCACGTCTCAGATGCAATTTTTTCTGAAACACCACATTGGAGCTTTCTCTTAACGCGCATTGGAACGCACAGTTGCGTTAAGATAAATCTTTAAACAAACAGAGGCTTGCATGTTTCATTAATATCAGTTTCAGAGCTTTTCTGTTGGATGGCTCAATATAGAGGTCATTTTGATATAAGAGTAAAAATTAGCATACAATAAATATTTGAATTCTTTAAACATGTGTCGTCAAGAATTCGATTTTTGTCTTACATGTGAAAAATATTTTGTTAAAAAAAATAAAATCTATTTTGATGATTTTTATGTTTGGAAAGAAATTAGTTGATTAGTCTCCCGTTATCATCCAAAAATATACCTGATACACATCCAAAAAAAAAGGGGTAAAATTAAGCATAATCATGCTTCATCCATTTTTGTAATTTTCTCTAACTTCAAACGTTCTCATTCTCTCTTTTTTTTAATTACAAATTAAACTCTTTTTAATTACCACGTATTGTTTCATATTTTTAATTCGAAAAAAGAACAAAACATGGCAAGACTCCATGGTTAATTCCCATCAACGCATTACAAAATGCTTCAAACACGTAAATCATATTCCTGTATTTCCAATACCATGCTTGAGTCAAACACTCAATTGGCCCCTCCAACAGTGTTATCTACTATTACCAAGATTAATTGGAAAGCAAATGCAAATCGCCTAGAATCCGATATGATAAGGGTAATGAGTTTCTTCAAATCAATTATTATGCACTGCACGTTTTTATTTTCAACTGTGTAGCAAATTGGTTTGAACCCTGTGGATTTCTGTTGGACTGATTCGATGGGTCCTATTATTTCCGCTGACCTTATGGGGCTTCCATAATTTCCTTACTTTTTTTTTTTCAAGGAACTTATCGTAATTAGGGTATTTATATTTTCAATGGATCCATGGAGTATTCCCTCATGTTTAAATCTTTTGGATCTGCTATGAGATTAATCTCTACTTGAGTGCTTAGTCATAGTTAAGGTTGTTCGTCCCTCCCCAAAGATGTATTATACGGAGATCGAACCCAGATCCTCTCTCACAAACTCATTATGTGCAACCAACTGAGCTACACCTATTGAGTCCTTTCTCTTTCTTTTTAAGCAATGATTATTTAACTTTTTTTATGAGGGGACAAAATGTTTATCAAAAAAAATTTTCTGGGTTGATTAAGTCGTGGGCCATCAAGATGATAGGCTACTCCCAAGATAATTAGAAGACCTTGTAAAGATTAAAATCACTTTTAGTAGGTCTGCTCAAATTATTACTAACCTTTTGGTTTTATGTAGGGGTGGCAAATGGATGGATTGGATAAATTTTTATCCGGATTATAGTGGATGGATTGAAAATGATCCATTAATCCATTATGATCCATTAAAAATTCATTAAAAAAAATCCAATCCATCCATGATCCATTTAATAAAATTCATCCAATCCATCCATTAACAACTTTTTTATGGATGGATCCAATCCATCCATAAAAATTATTTTAAAAAGTAAATAATTTATGATTATTTTAAAATAATATCTCTCTCATCCATTTACAAAAATATTTTTTAAAACTAAATAACCTTTATAGTTTTTAAAATATTTTTATAAGCAAAAAAATTAAAAATATT
Organism: Sophora flavescens; assembly: GCA_030762895.1. Taxonomy (NCBI): domain Eukaryota; kingdom Viridiplantae; phylum Streptophyta; class Magnoliopsida; order Fabales; family Fabaceae; genus Sophora; species Sophora flavescens. The sequence goes on along the minus strand of CM061065.1, from coordinate 13,843,827 downwards.
CTTATACGTTGTTGGATACAGCTGACTTTATATTGAAATTTCTGAATCTCTTAAAACAATCTATACCGTTGAATATAGGTACTTAATTAACATATAAATACTTCTTAATTTGTTTTGGGTTATGTACAGGTCGCTCCGTACAAAAGAGTTCGAAGAGTGGCGTTTATATCTTCCATACCCAAAAATCCGTCTGGTAAAATTCTTAGGAAGGATCTCATCAAGCTCGCAACGTCTAAACTCTGAGACTTTTATTTACGAGGTTTCTATATGAGAGACGGTGAATCCTTAATAAGTTCTCTCTTTCTCTTTTTTTCCTACTCTATCTCTATCTTTACTCTCTCTACACTCTATCTCACGACCGTTTTCTATCACGGTCATTTTTCTATTACAAATGGAGATTTTTTTTATTTGGTGAAAAATAATATGAAAAAATAAATTGGTTTTGAAATGGATAAAAGTTGATCCATTACATTTTTGATTGTTGATCCAATGGATTTTAAAAAATATTGGATGGATCATAAACCATCCACTAAAATAATAATCCAATCCATCCAATCCATTTATATTATTTTTTATAAATGAATGGATTGGATGGATTTTCTCATGGATGGACTGGATGGATGGTGGATAAATGAATCATTTTGCCACCCCTACTTTTATGGTAATTTTTCCAGAATCACGTTCCAAGTGGTAGAATGGTGTTTTTTTTTAACATCTAACGTGGAGGCTATTTATATTAGTATCTTCTTGGTCTTATCATCATTCTTATTGACATTTACTTTATTAGTTTAAAGAACAACCAAACCATTTCTAATTAAATGGATCAGTTACATATAACACTTGTTGATTTTTTATATTAACCGAACATAGGCATTTGAAACATCGTGTATAGGGTTTTATTTGACATTTGAGATATGCATAAAATGAATTACGTACAAGAATGGCACCACTATTTTGCATTATACTATAAGAGAAGGCATATATACATGGACCTTTTTCTAAGCATCTCAATCTTTTTGAAATTGAATCCGGATTAATTACAACCAAATCTCCATAATGTGATCTCTTATTCATGTTATAAAACACTGATTGTGTTCTTTTGTTATTCAATTTTCATTATGTATTTCTCTTTTTCCTCTGTAGATGGAAATGATTTAAGAGCTTGAAGAAATTATTTTACCATGAGGAGGATGCGAGTCACAATAAAACAGAGAAGATCATGAGAATGTCCAAAGTTTAATAGTCATGACTACTCTCAAATATGGATGGAGGGGGAATAAGCCGTAACTCTTACGGCTTGTTTGTGAGTTTGGGAGGGGGAGGAAAAGGAGGGGAAGGTTTTTGGAAAAACAAGGGGAAAAAAGATATAGAAGGGAAGATAGCCTTCCAAAATCCTCATCTAATTCATTTTTTTAGTTCCCCTAAATTAGAGGATCTTGTAGGATTTTGATTCTCTAGTTAAAGAATAAAATCCATGCAAGGTCGGGGAGTATCCTTCCCTTCCTTCGTCTCTTTCCCCTTTCTTCCTCCCAAAAGCCTTCCATGATCCCTTCCCCTCCAAGACTCACAAACAAACCCTTAAACTCTTGAGCATCTCTATAACTTCGAGTATTTTGGCAATGCTCAATCGAACCACTGAGGTGAGGATAGCACAAACCCACAATCAATATTCTATTTTTGAGAATTGATGATTTTGATAAACTACTTGTTCATGTAACTTGGTTAATTATGATAGTCGAATATCATGTTTTTTTTGTGTGCATAGATTTACTGTTCATTTAACTTCATATTGTTCGTGAACTGTTTCAAATAATGTGTTTTGCTTTTCATGTACCTTCATAACTTATTGGTAGATAGTGTTTTTATTTTGTTTTGAAATACGAAAAAAACAATGATTCCTTAAGAAAGCATTATTAAAGTAGATATCCCTTGAATATTATTTTAATAAATTTAGAAATAATCATTTTAAAGAAGACTTTATCTAATTTTTATGAGCAATTATAATTAAAAAAAAGGGGGAAAACTCACTTTTTTATATACTGAAAGACTGACTTTATTATGTGATAAAAAATAAAATATATATTTGAAGATCTTTTTCAAATTTGAACTGCACTACAACATTTCTTGCTACAAGCTTTCATTCTTTTGTCCTTTAGCATATGCTGAGGAATAGGATCCTCAGGAAAGATATTATTATAAAATAAATCAATGGAACTAATCCACAAGGACATCATAATACATAAGTAACATCTAATGGTATTTTTTTTTTGGGTGAACCCGGGTATCATTCGGTTTGGAGCCAGAGACTAGTCCCTCGAAGTGTTGAGGTTCATTTAAGGGGTTGAGCTCTATCAAGCTTAACACTCAGAGAAAGAAAATGATGAATTGGTATTCATTAAACCCAACTGAAAAGATACAATTTGTACATTATATAGAACTACACAAAGCCTAACTAACTTGATAGCAGTTACTAACTTACATAACATATTCCTAACTACCGTTAACTGACTTAACTAACTTAACTATCTTGTCTTCATATAGCAAGTGTTAATACTCCCCCTCAAGTAGGAAGGTATATATTGTACAATCCCAACCTGGACGTCAACAATTGAAACTGTGGTTTACGAATAGCTTTGGTCAAGGGGTCTGCTAGTTGCTCATTTGTTCTGACATGTATTAGCTTTAGAAATCCAGATTGCACATGTTCCCTGATAAAGTGGCAGTCTATATCAACATCCTTTGATCTTTCATGGCAAGTAGGATTATTGGCCAATTGGATTGCTGACTTACTATCACATAGGACTTTGGAAGTTTCAAGTGGAACATCAAAAGCCTTGAGCAGCTGTTTCAACGACAATAACTCAGAAGGTAGAGTGGCTAAGGCTCAATATTCTGCTTCTGCTGAGGATCTAGCTATTGTTGCTTGCTTCTTGGACTTCCAAGCAATCAGTGAAGTGCCTAAGAACACACAAAAACAAGTGGTTGATTTTCTGGTCACAGGGCAGCTCCCCCAATCTGCATCACATAGGCAGATAGGTGTAGAAAAGGAGAGCTAGGGAACAGAATGCCTTGTCTTGGTGAGCCTTTCAAATACTGCAGCAAATGGTGTATGGCTTGTAGGTGAGGAGTTCTTGGTTTGGACATGAACTGACTTAACCTATTAACTGCATAGGTGATGTCAGGGCGCGAGATAGTCAAATACATGAGTCTTCCAATCAATCTTCTATACAAAGAAGGGTTTGGAACTGGCTCACCATCATCATCATTGAAGTGTACATTATATTCCATGGGAATAGGAAGGGGTTTAGATCCAATGAAGCCAATATCAGTCAAGAGCTGTAGTGTGTACTTTCTCTGACAAAGATGAATTCCCTGAGTTGATTTGGCTATTTCCGAGCCAAGGAAATATTTGAGATCACCAAGGACCTTCAACTTGAAGCGTTTTTCAAGAAGATATTGTGTTTGTTGAACCAAAGAGGCATTAGGTCCAGCAATCACAATGTCATCAACATAGACTAACAATACTACAAGCTTGTCTCCACTGCCCTTTGTGAATAAAGAATGATCTGCTGAGCACCGGATGAAGTCATGTGCCATCAATGTGGATGAAAACTTATGGAATCACTGCCTAGATGCTTGTCTAAGGCCATATAAGGATTTATTCAACTTGCACACTAGATTCTCCCCCTTGATTGGACAACCTAGTGGCAGTTGCATATATATTTCTTCAAAGAGTTCTCCATTTAGGAAGGCATTATTAATGTCCAATTGTAAGAGATGCCAATTGGACTGAGCTGCCAATGCAAGTAAGACTCTCACTGAAGTGAGCTTTGCCATAGGACTGAAGGTATCAATGAAATCTATACCAGATTGTTGGGTGTAGCCCTTGGCTACAAGCCAGGCCTTGTATCTATCAAGGGAGCCGTCTGCTTTATACTTGACCTTGTACAACCATCTACAACCAATTACTTTCTTACCAAGTGGTAGAGGTTGTAAAGTCCAAGTGTTTTTTGCCTCAAGAGCTGCAAGTTCTTCAGTCATTGCCATTTGCCATTCAGGTATCTTGACAGCCTGATGAAAATAGGAAGGTTCATAGATGGCTGAGACATGCATAACATAGTCTCTATAGGACTGAGATAGTTTGGTGTAGGATAATGGTTCTGGATTGGGTGAGTCACAAGGCTAGCATAGTCCTGAAGGTGTGGGGGTGGTCTATGTGCTCGAGTAGACCTTCTTAGAGGTTGTTGGTTAACATGTGGATCAGGTATAGGTTGTGCAGGCTCGGGTGAATTAGGTACAGGTGGTTCTATATCAGGTTGATCAGGTGCTTGGTTTTCAGGTATGAGAGGCACAATTGGGTGTGATTAGGGAATTTCAGGTATGTCAAGTATTGGTTTAGGTATAACAAGTTGAGGAGTATGTTGTGGTTGTGAAGGAGATGTTGATTTGAAGGGAAATACATGTTCTGAGAAAGTGACATCTCTAGATATGATGAACTTGGCACTGTTCAAATCATATAACTTGTAGCCCTTGTAACCAGTGGGGTAACCCAGAAAAACACATGGAACAGCTCTTGGACTTAGCTTTGACCTGTTGGCAGTGATAGTAGTAGCATGGCAAAGGCAACCAAAAACTTTCATGGAGTTGCAATCAGGTTCCTTGCTGTACAGTAACTCAAATGGAGAACAGTTCTTGAGCACCACTGAGGCAGTCCTATTGATTAGGTAAGTGACAGTAGAGGCTGCCTCTCCCCAAAACCGAAGTGGCACTTGAGCCTGAAACATGAGTGCTCTAGTGACAATGAGGAGATACTGGTGCTTCCTTTCCACAACAGAATTTTGTTGTGGTCTATAAGGGCAACAGAATTGGTGCAAAGCTCAATGTTCTTGTAGGAAAGCTCGGAGAGCAAACTCCTTTGAATTGTCTGATCTTATGGTTTTAATGGTTTTGGAAAACTGAGTTTGTACAAACTTGAAGAACATCTTAAGCAATTGAGTTGCCTCAGATTTATGTTTCATTAAGTGGATCCAAGTAAATCTTGTGCAGTCATCAACAACTGTAAGGAAATGGTGTTTTCCATCATGTGTGGGATGTGCAAATGGTCCCCAAGTGTCACAGCGTATGAGATCAAATGGTGCATCAGTAAAATTGTTATGAGACTCAAAAGGTAATTTTTTAAACTTTGCTAGAGGGCATATATCACAACATTGATTAAGAGAACTAGAGTTCATGCCAAAATGAAGTTTATTACACATGAGTTTAAGAACATTGTCTGATAAGTGTCCTAGTCTATCATGCCAAAGTTTGGCAGAGTTGTCCCTAACTGCATTACAATGAAGAACATCAGGTTTATCACAAGAATTGAAATTGACTAAAGAATAGGGTGTGCCTGGTGTGTAGAGAAAAAGACCTTGACTGAGATTAGCCCTGCCAATCACACTCTTCGTTGGATTGTCCTGAATCACAACACTGTCATCATGAAACAAGCAAGAAACATTAGCATGTCTCAACAAGGCACTAACTGATATGAGATTTACATGGAATTCAGGGATATATAGCACATTCTTGAGAGTAAAATAATTTCTCAAGCATATAGTACTAATAGCATTGACCCTAATCTTGGAATTATTAGGTAAGACAACAAATTTATCAGACAATTTGGCATACTCAATAAAGAAAGACAGTGAGTGACATATGTGTTGGTGGAAACCCTAGATGCCAATCTATTTTGAATAGATCATCATTTGTATCGTGAATTTAATCATATATTTAGTATATGAATAAGGCATTCATTTATTATGCTATTAGTTTATAGCATAATATAATCCTTAGAATACACAGTTCATTTAATGAGATATTAAGTACGTGACTTAATCGTGAGACCCCATTGAATAATAGAACGTTATTCTTAAATATATGTAGTTGAGTATTATTGTTAATTAGGACGACAATAATACATATAGACTAGTGTGTGAGTAGATTGATGACCAAATCTCACGGGTCATGGATATGTGATATCAAGTCGGCACACGGGTATAAATATTAGGAGTAATATTTATACTAGATGACTCACTATGAGAATACTTCATAATAGTTATGTAAGTGTCATAAGTATTCTCATGTCGACCATAGTGAAGTAGTCCTTCGACTTGAAGTCACTACGATTCCTACATGAGGAGTTGTAGGCTTTAATGCTATCAAACGTCACGCGTAACAGGGTGATCATAAAGGTAGTTATTGGGCCTGCAATAAATCATGTTGAGGAGTGTGAGTGATGTAGACAAGATTCGTCCCTCCTACATAACATGGGTAATATCTTGGGCCCCTCGATAGAGTGAGACGTGAAATATGCGTGGCCACGTGGAAGTAGGCCAATATGTGATATTGGGCCCATTTATGATTACATGTCTACTCGGAGATTGAGGAACAAATAATTAAGCAAAACAAGGGTGACACTATTATGCCTTGTGTTCAATTAAGACATACGGACGAAGGGACATTTACTACGCGATAAATTTTGGTCACGGTAAGGCTAAAATCGGATAACCGATACTCTCGCTAATTGGGTAGTAATGATGCATTGTTAGATTCCCCTTATTATTTATAATATTTAATATTATAATTAATATTTGATATTATTATAATATTTAATATTATTGTCAACTTAGTGGGAGCCTATAGGGTCACACACATAGAAAAAATGCGGAACAGTTATATTAATTAAATATAATTTAATTAATATAAGGGCAATTGGGCTTGTAGTGTACAAAGCCCAATAGGATAAGCAGTTAGGTTAAAGAGAGCTGCCAACTTATAAATATAAGTGCTCTCCCCTCTAACCTAGTCTTGATAACTGTGTCTCCCCGTAGCTGTCAGCTAGCACAAGACGCATAGTTCCGACGCCCATTTGCTGGCGAGGACTGAGTAGAGGTGCTTCTCCTTCGTGGCACCGGTACTTCGTGGCACTGGTGATTGATCGAAAGTAAAGCACACTTCAAGAGGTAAACACCGTTTGCCATTTGTGATTCATGTTTTGTAATGCGCGATCCATGGGATGGTTTTCTTCCGTCTTGAGATTTGATTTTAGAAGAGGGTAATCTCATGAAAACTCTACAGTGGTATCAGAGTGTATGATCGTTATTACCGTGAATCTCTATATTCTTGTTTACCTTATTTGATAACATGATATATTACTTTTGAATACGATTCAATCGAATACATGTTTTTTATTTTTTTTAGCACATGCTTCATCTTATTTGATATTTATGTTCATATTTTGCCGAATGCGCGAGTTAATACTGGGCGAGAAACTTTTTGAAAAATCAAAAGGTGTATCACTGTGCGTGTGCGAATTCATGTTAGTGGAGGTGAAGTTTTTTTTCAAATAAATTAATTTTAATTGAATTCATTTTCTGCACCAAAAGAAATTCACGTCAGACATGAAGCCTCTAATGGGGAGGGTAGCCTATGAATGATTTTTTGAACCTTCTTCCATATTTGCTTTCAATTTCAAATAAAAAAAATTTTGAATTTGAAAGTGGACTTCCGTCACACCCTGCTACCCGGCATGTTATAAAGCATGAATATATATGGACAATTAAAATAAATTGTGCATCCACATTTAATAAAAGCGCTTGTCCATGGGTAGGAAGGTCCCACATGAACTATAGTTCTCAAAATCACGGAATTTAAAACAAGTTTAAACAATTAAAACATAAACCATAAAAAAAACTCAACCCCGATGTCACGACTCAGAGCTGGTATAATCGTTCCGGAAAACATCCACGGAATACAACTGAAACTAACAAACTAACTGAAAGGGAAAAACCCTAACTATGAGTGGTGGCTCCTCAGAGTCACTCCTCTCCTGACTGCTCGTCATTCTCTGCAAGGTGTTGCTGATCAGGCCAAACAAACAACGGGGAGTAAGAGTCATGTAAACATATACGACATGGAGATAGGAAGCAAGGTAAAACAAACAACATAGCATCATCATAACACACACACACACACACACACACACACACATATATATATATATATATATATATCAACATCATCAATCAAGTATGCTATGCAGTGCAATGCAACACTACTCCATTACTTGATCTATGCATGTGGATCCAAACTAACTCAGGATGAACGACTTCGGAGTTAAATATCGACATTGAGAATCGACTCAACGCCGGAGAATCTACTACTCGGATAGCCAACGCATCAAACCAACGGATGCCACATCAGGAGGGTGCACGGAGAATCTGCTTTTACCGTTGAACACCCCCCAACAACAACAATTCCAATGCTCTATGCATATGGAACAACAACAAACAATGGCAACCGCCACCACCTTAGCTCCAACGGAATCAACCGAAGATAACAGCGGAATTTATCGCAAAACCTTTAACCAGCGGAATTGACCGCAATGGAATCTACCGTAACACCTTAAACCCAACCGGGTCAAGGCCCCCTTGGAGCAAACTCTCGGCTGTCAATGTACAACATCAACAACACCTTAGACCCAAACCGTAGGGTCAAGGCTCCCTTGGCCAAAAAGCACCAAGGCACAACTCATCAGCATGCGATAACCCAACGGGTACCGGCTTATCAAACTCAACACCTCACCATCTCATCATCTTAATCACCTTTGTTAATCATTGATCGAGTTAAGGGTAAAGATATCTTAGAGAAACCTTCTATGAACCGCCTATAATACCCTACCAACCCCAAAAAACTCCTAATCTCGGTTACAAACTTTGGCGCTTCCCACTGGAGCACCATCTCTACTTTAGCTGGGTCCACTGCTATGCCACCCTTAGAGATGACATGTCCTAAGAAGCTCACTTCCTCTAACCAGAACTCACACTCGGACAACTTAGCGTACAACTGCTTTTCCCTAAGGGTCTGCAAGACAACCCTCAAGTGGTCCGCATGTACCTCCTTGCTCTTGGAGTACACCAAGATGTCATCATTGAACACCACCACAAACTTATCCAAGTAAGGGTGAAAGGTCTTGTTCATGTAGTCCATGAACACCGCAGGAGCATTCGTCACACCGAAGGGCATAACCAAGTACTCGTAGTGACCATATCGGGTTCTGAACGCTGTCTTCGGGATGTCCTCAGACTTAACCCAAATCTAATGGTACCCTGACCTCAAATCTATCTTAAAAAAGACGTAAACACCCATCAACTGGTCCATGAGATCATCAATCCTAGGGAGGGGATACCGATTCTTTATGGTCACCTTGTTGAGTTGCCGATACTCGACACACAACCTCATACTACCATCCTTCTTCACCAACAACACAAGTACTCCACACGGAGACAAACTCGGCCCAATGAACTGCTTCTTCATCAGGTCCTCCAACTATTCCTTCAACTTAGCTAACTCTACAGGAGCCATTCTATAGGGTGCTATGGAGATTGGCCCGGTGTTAGGCACTTAGTCTATGGTGAACTCAACATCTCTATCTGGGGGTAAGTAATAAACATCCCCCGGGAACACTTCAGGAAACCCCCGCATATCAGGCATGCTAGTGACATCAGGAGGGCTGCTCTCTACTTCCAGGGAAGCTAACATCATGTATACTTGGGCTTCGTCTCGCATCGAAGCTTGAACTTGGCTGGTAGAGAGATGATCCGGATTCTCAGATTCCGTTGGAGTTTCAAAAATCAAGGTTTTATCAAAATAGTTTAGAAGGACGTGACTGGAAGATAACCAGTCCATACCGAGAATAATGTCGAGCGATTTTTAAAAGATAAGCACACAAGATCAGCTGTAGAGTTCTTACTATCAAATGATAATAGAACGGCCTTCCTAAACACAAGAAGCACTCGCGAGCTTCTTGGATCGTTAGAGACAAACCACCAAATGCAGTAAGTCAAGCCAAAGCGAAGCTATAGGTACTTAGCACCACGTAACATTGTCTATATAAATATAGACAATTCAAACATGAGCACACAACAGACTCACGACAGACTCATACCACGTCCGGATAGGGCCGAACTGCTCTGATACCACTAAATGTGACACCCTGCTACCCCGCATGTTATAAAGCATAAATATATATGGACAATTAAAATAAATCATACATCCACATTTAATAAAAGTGTTTGTCCATGGGTAGGAAGGTCCCATATGAACTAGTTCTCAAAATCGCGGAATTTAAAACAAGTTTAAGCAATTAAAACATAAATATAAATCATAAAGAAAACTCAACCCCGATGTCACGACTCAGAGCTGGTATAATCGTTGCGGAAAACATCCACGGAATACAACTGAAACTAACAAACTAACTGAAAGGGAAAAGACCTAACTATGAGTGGTGGCTCTTCAAAGTCACTCATCTCCTGACTGCTCGCCATTCTCTACAAGGTGTCGATCATGCCAAACAAACAAACAAACAACGGGGAGTAAGAATCATGTAAACATATACGGCATGGAGATAGGAAGCAAGGTAAAACAAACAGCATAGCATCATCATAACATACATTAGCATATATATATATATATATATATATATATATATATACATATATATATATATATATATATATATATTTGTATTTGTATATCAACATCATCAATCAAGTATGCTATTCAGTGCAATGCAACACTACTCCACTACTCGATCTATGCATGTGGATCCAAACTAACTCAGGATGAACGACTTCGAAGTTAAATATCCACATTGAGAATCGACTCAACACTGGAGAATCTACTCCTTGGATAGCCAATGCATCAAACCAACGGATGCTTCATCACTAGATCGTCGTACACTCGGGTGACCTCCCCTATATCGAACATCCCCAACAACAACAACTCCAATGCTCTATGCATATGGCACAACAACAAACAATGGCAACCACCATCACCTTAGCTCCAAAGGAATCAACCGAAGATAACGGCGGAATCTACTGCAGCGGAATCTACCGCAAAACCTTTAACCAGCGGAATCGACCATAGCAGAATCTACCGTAACACCTGAAACCCAACCGGGTCAAGGCCCCCTTGGAGCAAACTCTCGGCTACCAAGGTAAAACATCAACAACACCTTAGCCCCAAACTGCGGGGTCAAGGCTCCCTTGGCCAAAAAGCACCAAGGCACAACTCATCAGCGTACGGTAACCTAACGGGTACCGGCTTATCGAACTCAACACCTCACCATCTCATCATCTTAATCACCTTTGTTAATCATTGACTGAGTTATCTAATCTCTCACATTAGGGATCGTTTGGTGGTCAGGATAGGATAAGGATGGATAGGATAAGAGAACAGGACAAGAGTAGGATAGGATATGAGCAGGATAAGCTGTTATCCTATCCGACGTTTGGTGTCCACCAGATAACCAACTGGACAGCATTATAATTTAAGTATAAATTTTAAAATTTTCCGATTTTATTCTAAATGTTTTCATCTTTTATTAGATTTACTTTTTTTTTTTATAATTTTCATTATTTAAATTTATAATAAAAAACAAAATTATCCTTATGATAAAGTTACATATAATGTTTTAAATTTTTTAAATATTGTCTAACTAAAATTAATTTTTTATATTTTTAAATATTCATTTTTTGTTTTTACTTTATATATAGTTAAATTATTAGAATAATTTTTTATATTTTACAGTTTTTAAAAACAATATAAAATAACAAACTTAGCATTGTGATAAAATAAAAGTAAATTTTAAAATTGATTATTAATATTTTTATTATTTTAAATATTTTATATTTTATTATACCTTTTTTTGGTAATCATGTTAAATTTTATTATACTTTAAATTATTATTTTATTATACTTTAATTATTTTATATATTATATATTTTTATATTTTATTATATTTTAAATCATCATATCCTACTTGTTACCAGAAAAAAAATCACCTTATCCTATCCTCTTGAGTTCTAACCCAGCCCTCCCCTAGAATAGAATTTTAACTAGATTGATAGGATATGATAAGTGATAGGATTGACTTATCCTATCCTGCTGGCTCACCAAACAACAGTTTCAGACACGATATGATAGCTTATCCTATCTGTATCTCTTATCCTGACCACCAAACGGGCCCTTAATTGATTGTGTTATCTCTTCATCATTGGGGAATTGGGGTTAGAAACCCCTTAAAAGTCCTTAATTCCATCTCTGGTCTGTAGGGGAGCCCAGGCGTGCTGATCCCCTGCACGGCCGTGCTGGTCACATAAGTGAAGCACGGACGTGCTTCCTATTAGGCACGGTCGTGCTCCTCTACTGCACGGTCGTGCTTAATGCACGACCATTTTCCAGAATTCATATTGGGAGCACGGGCATGCACCCTGTTCAGCACGGCCGTGCTTGTGCACAACAGTACTGCTCTGGGAAGCGTTAAAACACAGTTCTTAGCAAATTATTTCAATGATTAAGTCCATTAATCCTAATCCATTTTAACATATTTTCCAGATCCCACATCCTCATCAACTCAATCATAACATCAGCACAGTCATGACATCAATCATTCAACCAACATAACTAACAACATCAGGAATCAACTAGTATTCAACAGTCATATCTCAACATAAGCTCCTAACAGCAAACTGCCCTCGATTCCCAAAGCGGCTCCACACAAACTCAACCTTAGCCAAACTAAACTGAAACATATCAAACAACCTTCCCAACCGGCTTCCAAAACTCCACTGTAGCAATGGATGAAGAGGAAATAGGGAAGGAGGCACACTAGGTCGCAACAGTGGCTGCTGTAACCAACAAAATAGGGTTTCACGTTAACCTTCGGGTTTTGTGCCAAACTTATATAGGATGGACCTGAGCACGGTCGTGCTTACCCTTGAGCACGGTCGTGCTGGACTTAGCGTCAATGAGATGCGGTCCGCACATTGAGGACGGCGTGCTCAACTTAAAAACTGAAACACGCTTCAGTCTTTAAGTACGGGCGTGCTCATACACGAGAAAGGAAATTTTGAACCAAAAATCCCGCTAAACCATTAACCAACCAAACAACTAATAAAAGATACTTAACGAAAAAGTAGGGTGTTACAACTTCTATCATGCGCTGGTTTCAAAAGTTTGAAATCTTTTGATTTCAAAGTGAATCAATTCATAGCCAAAGATAGAAATAATTTTATGGCATTATCAATTAGGTACAGGACTTTGGTTCTTGTGAATTTGAAATATTCAAATGCAATTATTTTGAAAAGATTTGCAATTTAATTTTTGAAGTAAGATATCTGGTCCAGTAATATGCGTTTATTATAATTGAATATTATAATTAATGCAAGAAATCATATCTTGAAATATGCTCTTTGATATGATTTGAAACGTGAATTGCGCAGTGTTTATATATATGAATTCCTTATATATAGAAATGACGTTTATTTTTCAAAAACAAAAAGGAATTTGAAATCATATGGAGATTGATTTCATAAGATCTATACGTGTATATCTTATTATTATTATTATCATCTATACTAATATATAATGGCAACTTCAAAAAAATTCATACTTTTGGTTGGAACATTTCAGAATGGCTAAAATACCCTTTCCAACTATATACTAAAACCAACTATGCATATATGTGGTAGAAGTTACACAAAGATGCGGTTACATTTACTTTCACTTTTTTCATTTTAATTTTTTTATAAAAAAAAGTACTTTGCTCTTATCTGATCTGCAAAATAATTGCTTTTTTTTTTCGATAAAATCTGCTAATGCAAAATAGGTGGAGAAAAAAAAAATCGACTCCCACCCTCCACAATGAAAACCGCTAATCGTTACCTGACTTATTCAAAATTCAATGCACTTCTCATCATTCATTCAAAAACTCAACCAATATGCTTTTTGAAATTCAAATAAGTAGTTTTTTCTGTGTTGATCCAGATTAAGTAGTTTAAAAAAAAAAGATAATTCGTAACCGCTTAATCCAACCATCCCAATATTTAACCACTACATTATAGCTTTCATTATATTTCAAAAACCTCTCTGCACTTTCTGAATCCTTTCTCCATCTGTCAAAAAAAAATTTCCAGGCCAATCAACACTCCATTAAGTAAGAGATCAGTTCCACCTTTATAGGTTTTCAGATTTCAGTGGGACACCATAGAGGAAGCCGGCACACGGTGGCGCAGAGGGCGGTGATGTGAAGCGTGCTGGGTCACGTCTGGTGTGCAATGAAGTCGGTGAGCCTGGGCGTACGTCTGGATGGGGGATATCGGAGGAGATGAAGGCCGCCGGTTACTGGATTTGGGATTGTTTCAAAATTGTTTGCAGAAACCCAACATCCTTGAAGAAGTAAGTCATTGTATTTCGTCAATTTGATTTATCAACCTTCAGAATGCTATGCTCCTATTCTCTTGCTCTTCATAACAAAAAAAAAGACTACATTCTGCATTTTTTCATTACTTCCATTTCCATTCCTCTTTACATTAAAATCTGAGAATGGATGCTACCTGCGTAGAGGGCAAAATGAGATCGATCATCCAAGGAAAGGAGAGCAAGTCTTTGAAGAAATCTGAACTCCACGTACCGTGATCCCTACAGGGTATGAGGTAGGGGGAGAACTTCCAATTTTACCTCAACATTTATAGTTATGTGAGTTAAAATTGGGTTTTATTGTGTTAATGGCATGATAATTTTAGATATTGTCAGTGCAAGATTGTTGTTAGCGTTAATCGATTCATCTTCCTTTATTATTGTTTTGTGTGCGTGTTGATTAGTATTGGTGTGGATTTGATATTTTTTTAAAAGCGGTGATTAGTATCACATAATCCTGAATATTTACTAAACCATTCTATACCTGGTGGCTCGGGATAATATATGTTTTTGTTTTTTTGTTTTGCTACGTTGAATATTAAATTCAAAAAATTTGGAAACTTGAGATTTTTAAGTTCATTAGTGTGCATAATCTTAGAGTAAAGATATTTGGACACATAGTTTGAACACCTTGTGATAATAATGAACAAGTTAATTATTGAATTTCCATATACCAATGGATATGTGCGCGTATTTCATATGCTGGTTTAATTGGCCATGGAATTGGCATGGTTCATAACTTCATGTGCGCATGGTTGAAATGCCATGATTTTACGGGAAATTCTTTCCCTGATTGCATTTAAATGAACTAATTTGGTAAATCTTTTTAAAATTATTTAATAACAAAATGATAATAATATTAAAAAGGTTTTATTTTATTATTATTGTTTGTCATTAAATATTTTATTTTAAGGTATGTGGTTATGACCCCTAGATTATGATGTTATTTATTTTGGGTAAATACGGCCTGTGTGTCGTGCCTTTTTAAATTTATTTATTTATTTTAAATAAATGTAATTGCTCGAGTTGAAGAGGAGACAACACCAAATAATGATGTCGTGAGAGAAGCTTGAGAAGCTTGCTTGAGGGTCAAAGAATTGTAATAATTAGTTTATTTAATTCTTACACTTTAAGAGGTCATAACCATAATACCTTATTTTGATTTGTGGTTCATTTGTATTTCGTGATTTTATTAGACCCACAAGATTCTGATTTCCTTCACCAATTTGGTTTTGAGTAACAAAAAAAAGTTACATGATTTTTATTCTTCATTGGATTAGAATGGATGTTTGCGTCTTGATCCATCTCTTCTACTTCTCTTTCAAACTTTGTGGAATTTATTTTTCTTTGTCCTTTCCAATGATTAATTGTTGGAATTAATCTGAGTTTAAAATAACCAAATTGTATGCCTAAGTTGTAACAATAAAAATAATACACTTAAAACTTTTCTTTTAAAGGGTGGTAAACTAAAAACTTAAAATGCTTTAATCTACATGATATTTTTTTATTTTTTAGACACAAAATAAAATTAGTTAAAAATATTATATATATATATATATTATATGTGTGTATATTTATCTTATTTTTATTTTTTTTGAATAAATAGATATACACAATTTAACTAAAAACACTAACTCACATTAATATAAAACATAATTATTTTAAAATATTTAATTAATGCCTTTTTATAAATAATTAGGTTTTATTTCGACATGGAAAATATTAACAATCAACGATCTCAAGAGCATTAAAAAGAGATGTGGAGGCAATTTACAAGAAGCAGAAGGCAGAGAATAACCGCAGAGCAACGACAAGAACAATCAGTCAGACGACGAAAACATTATAGACGTGGAAGGAATATAGTTGCTATGGAGTCAAGAACAATGAGATTGAAAACTATGCGACGTCTTTCACGATCAACCAGTGATCAACAAAATAGTAAAGATATAAAATATATATATGTGTGTGTGTGTGTATTTGAGAAAAGGTATATAATAATTTATTCGTTTATTAATTTTATTTAAATTTAATCATCAAGGTAATTAGCAACTATATTACTTTATATTAATGGTTTATCTATAAAGTTCTGGCCTAGAACTTATTCTTATCACCAAAGTTTCTATTTTTGCACGTCAAATAATGTGATATTTCTCATTCTCATTTTTTAATGTCAGTATATATAATCATTTGCTTACCTTATGTTATTTAATAATTCTTTTTTCAAAACTAAATCATGCAGATCCTAATATTGCTTCAACGAGGTTTCGAGGAACACATGACCATGAAGCCGAAACAAGTAGTGGACATAGTTAGTGATAGACATTTAGAAAATATAAACTTGAAATTTTATGCCATCTTTGAATTTAGTATTTAATATTAACATTTTAAAACTTGATTATTATTCCTTTTCAAATAATTGTTCACACTTACATATCGTAATTTGCCAACAAAATATATATTAGTATAGATAACTTTTATTAAATTATAAATAAGTAAAAATGAATTATCTATAAAATTTGGAAGCTTAAAACTTATCATTATCAACAAAGTTTCTATATTTGTAATAAATAAATGTGATATCTCTGATTCTCATTTTGAATGTCTCTATACATAAAAGTCTGATTACCTTATGTTATTTAATTATTATTTTTTTGTTAACAATAAATAATGTAGAACCTATTATTGCCTCAACATCGTTTCCAGGAACACATGACAATGAAGCTGGAACAAGTGGTGGACATGGTTAGTTATGGACTTTTAGAAATTTTAATACTTAAATTTTTGGCGGTTTGTAGCTTTTGATATTTTAAATTTAAATTTTATATATTAATTAATTACTACTGTCGTGTCTGTCTGTACGCATTTCTAATGCTTTTGAATGTCTTTATACATAAAAAATTTATTACCTTCTGTTATTTAATAATTCTTTTTTCACCAATAAATAATACAGAACCTAATATTGCCTTTATTGTGGTTTCAAGAAACACACGACCATGAAGCTGGAACAAGTAATATACACGGTTAGTGATGAACATTCAGAAATATTAATTTATAAATTTTTGGTAATTTGTACGATATTATTGAATTTCATATATTGAAAATAAATTATTATGTAGATTCAATGATCTTAATTTCTAAATTTGATGAAAATGGATCTAGAACATTGTCCTCATATGACTAAAAAAACAAAATAATATGCACATTTAAAAAACTGTTATGTATTTTTTTAAAACGCATATTTGCATTTTTATTTCCGACCAAAGCATAATAGTGCTAGAGATTTTCTTAATACTTCAACAATGGCTGCTTCCCGTTTGCCACCCCCAATCACATGTACACGTTGCAATGCACGATTATTTTATCATGAATCACGTGACATGTGCTGCTTTGGTGGCAAGATATCGTTAGAACAAGTAGATGCACCTCCAGAGTTTTTAGAAATATTTTCAGACAGTTCAGCCGAAGGAAGACATTTTAGACAACACATTAAGAGTTACAATCATGTGCTCTCATTAACTTCAATGGGTGTACATATTGATGAGAATGTCGCTGCAACTGGACGTGGCATATATAGTTTTCGTGCTCAAGGTGCAATTTATCGTAAGATAGGAAGATTCTATCCAACTGAGGGTTCAAGACCACGATTCTTGCAAATGTACATCTACGATACAGAGCATGAGTTACAAAACAGGATGCTTGAAAACCCTCAACTTCAACAAAATATTGTTCAAAAGTTGCAACAAATGCTCCATGGTTGCAATCCATATGTGCACGCATTAAGGCAACTTGAACAACGTCCAGATCTACATGATTGTAGTCTACTCATCAAGGAGCGCCCTGCTAATCAACCACAGTATAATATGCCAACTGCATCCCAAGTCGCAGCAATTGTCGTTGGTGGAGACGCGGTATCAATCTCAACTGAAGGGGATATCATCGTGATGAGTCATGTTGGGAATCTCATAAATGTTAAAGAAACTACGGGATATTGTGATCCATTACAATATCCTCTATTATTCCCTTACGGAATGTTTGGATGGGACCACGATACCACAAATGATGAAGGATAACCTATAACATGTCTAGAATATTACAGTTACATGCTTCAGGTACATAATGTAGTTTCTACAATATTTTCATTTATAAAATATAATAATTGACACAAAATAAATTTTCATTGGTCATTAATTGTTTCATGGAATGTAGATTCGTTCCAATGATTATTCCATATTGCTAAAATCGGGACGACTACTACAACAATATGTTGTAGACAACTATGTCAAGATCGAAGCAGCAAGGTTAAGGTGGGTCCAAACTCACCAAAGTAAAATTCGCTCTGATTGTATCAAGGCTTGCAAGATGCTTTGCATGTGGGAGAAACTGCTCACTAGTGCAGAAAAGGGTCAATGTTACTTAAATCGTGACATAGTAATCGTGAACATAGTAATCGTGACATAGTAATCGTGAACATAGTAATCGTGAACCATTATAGAGGTCAGATTTAGGGTCAATGTTTCGTAACAACATCAGCGGTGCTCTTTTTTTACCTTCAGAATATGTGGTGGCAAACCACCTGGAGCAATGGAATTTAAGTATTCCTGTTGATATAAGTTTCTTGTGTCCCCTTCGACCTCATCAAAAGACAACAAACTTTGCTCTTCACCCGAGAAATGTTCGATAATAATGTCGTTTAGTTTCTGAACATCCTCATTTTTTGGTGTTAGTATCGCTCTTTCCACCATATAAGATGCATCCCAACCATGATCTTCTAATTTGGGGAATGTTTGTTGTATAAGTATACGTATCAAACTTTCTCCTTCCCATGGAATTGCAATTTGTTGGGGTACCCTCACCATATCATTATCCTTTGTAGGTTCAACACCATCTCCTATCCGCATAAGATAGTCGGCAAAATCTCGATCTTGTAATGCACGCATGTTTTGCCGTAGATGCAATACCTTTGTATTATCCCGTAGATGAGATTTAACGATACATGCAGAAATCGTCTGTGCCTTAGTCCCTTTTGGAACAACAGGAAGTACTTGACGAAAATCCCCTCCCATAATCATCACTTTCCCCCCGAATGGAGCATCACAGTCAAGAATATCCTTCAAGGTGCGGTCTAATGCTTCTATAGCATATCTACTTGTCATGGGTGCCTCGTCCCAAATGATTGCTGTTGTTTCTCTTATTACCTTCGCGAGATCAGATTGTTTACTTATTGAGCAAAAGGACCCTTCTTCTGTATTGATGGGTATCTTAAATCAGGAATGTGCCGTCCTACCACCGGGTAATAATGTAGCTGCTATACCAGATGAGGCTATCGCTAAGACAATATGACCCAAATGTCTTAATTTTCCAATTAATGTGCGATAAATGAATGTCTTACCCGTTCCTCCTGGCCCATCTACAAAGAAAACCCGACTCTGCTTACGTTGGATAACATCCATAATGGTATTGTAAGCAAACAACTGGTCATCATTTAACTTCTCAACGAAACTCAAATCTTCAATAGGAACTTGGACCGATAGCTCTTCCTGTATAACTCTTGGAACATGATTACCTTCAGCGGTCTCCAATGATAATTCAGGCAAAGCATAATCTGTGATTTGTTTTCCATGTTGAAGTAATAGGTCATTCAAATCCCTTAATAGCATGTTAGTCAATGATGGCCCATTCACAGTAGATGTTGAAGGATAGTCCTATACCATGTGGGTGTAAAACTCATCCCACAGGCTTCTTACATTAGTTGGTTCTCAAAAGACTAATATAGTAGCAAACAATCTCCGTAACGCATATGGCATTCGTAGACCTGATGCTTCAAGTAAGCATTCGCGAATACTGTTGTCTTGTTCTAAAAAGCCCCATTGCTCGGCTGCTTTTTGGAAAGTGGTGTAGCATGTGTTGTTTACTGTGAGCAAGTAATCCCAACTGGTTGGTCCTCTTATATGAGATAATAATACATGCAAATAGAATTTCTCCCTATCTGAAGGTGACACTGTATAGATTCATCCAATAACTTTTCTTTGTATTCTTCGTCTGACCCATTCTTTATTTCCTTTTTTCCATAAATAATGTTCTAGAGTCTCCCTGTACAGATAACACCTTGCTTGTGGATCTCTTCGGTTCAGGGAAAAGAATTGTGTGAGCATTGTTATGGAGTTATGCGCATCATTTAGGACATTGTCGATTCTTTGATTTGTACGGTATCGCATTTGATGGTGATTTTGTAGGTGGATTTGTAATCTTTCAACACTTGGATACATTCGGTACATGGTGAATGAAAATATTCTCCATAACGCCTCTGGAGCACAAATCCATCTTGCATCAATATACTTCTTGACCTAATCCATATGAACCTCCATGGCAACTCGATCAGGACCTTTATAGGCATATTTATACAGGTACTTGATACTCTTGATACTACTGCACACTTCAACATTTATATGACAGTCATACTTTAACAGCATCCATGGGTTATAAGGGACCACCCATCTATTATCTATAGATATATGTCTATTCAAAGTTACTGGACCATCATTCCGTCTTCTATACCGTGGATATGAGTCAATACCTTGTCGTGTCTCTTGGATGAACTCTTTTGGGAACCCCTTCTTACATTGGCCATCCTTCATACATGGTGATCTTGGATTTAGTCTACCGCATGGTCCATGAATCATGTGTTTTAGCATTGCGGCATGTAATTGTGGTTCTTCTTCAAATTTTGGTATTTCCGCTCTAACAACGCTATCATATTCTTCTGGGTTACGTAATTTGTCATTAGGTTCCATGATCAGTAGCATATGCACGTGAGGCAATCCTCGTTTTTGGAATTCAGTTACATACATATAACTTTTGACCTTTCCTAAGACGCCTTTTTTAATTAGGTCATGCTTCAATTGCTCGAACTTTAAACGGAAGATTCTTGTCAGCAAGTCTGGACGATCTTGTGGAGTTTGAAATAGGCCAAGTTCAGATGATATTTCAATCCATGAAGGATTGCATGTCATGGTAAGAAAAATATCAGGTTTGCCGTCGTGAAGCACAATAGCCATACCATCCTCATACCGTTGTGTCATGTCTCAACGGCTACCAATAAATGATGAAGGCAATATGGTTCTCCGTCCGATATTTTCTACAAAGAGTAACAGTACGTGTTGATGGTGTTTGATGTATTCGACATATATATTTGTATAAATAATTTTGATATATGCTATGAAGAGTACCTGTAGCAGTTTCTCCCACATGAAAAGCATCTTGCAAGCCTTGATACAATCAGAGCGAATTTTACTTTTGTGAGTTTCGACCCACCTTAACCTTGCTGCTTTGATCTTGACATAGTTGTCTACAACATATTGTTGTAGTAGTCGTCCCGACTTTAGCAATATGGAATAATCATTGGAACGAATCTACAATCCATGAAACATTTAATGACCAATGAAAATTTATTTTGTGTCAAGTATTATATTTTATAAATGAAAATATTGTAGAAACTACATTATGTACCTGAAGCATGTAACTGTAATATTCTAGACATGTTATAGGTTGTCCTTCATCATTTGTGGTTACGCGGTCCCATCTAAACGTTCCGTAAGGGAATAATAGAGGATATTGTAATGGATCTTAATATCCCGTAGTTTCTTTAACATTTATGAGATTCCCAATATGACTCATCACGATGATATCCCGTTCAGTTGAGATTGATACCGCGTTTCCACCAACGACAATTGCTGCGACTTGGGATGCAGTTGGCATATTATACTGTGGTTGATTAGCAGGGCGCTCCTTGATGAGTAGACTACAATCATGTACATCTGGAGGTTGTACAAGTTGCCTTAATGCGTGGACATATGGATTACAACCATGGAGCATTTGTTGCAACTTTTGAACAATATTTTGTTGAAGTTGAGGGTTTTCAAGCATCTGTTTTGTAACTCATGCTCTGTATCGTAGATGTACATTTGCAAGAATCGTGGTCTTGAACCCTTAGTTGGATAGAATCCTCCTATCTTATGATAAATTGCACCTTGAGCACGAAAATTGTATATGCCACGTCCAGTTGCAGCGACATTCTCATCAATATGTACACCCATTGAAGTGAATGAGAGCACATGATTATAACTCCTAATGTGTTGTCTAAAATGTCTTCCTTCGGCTGAACTATCTGAAAATATTTCTAGCAACTCTGGAGGTGTATCTACTTGTTCTAACGATATCTTGCCACCAGAGCAGCAGATGTCACGTGATTCATGATAAAATAATCGTGCATTGCAACGTGTACATGTGATTGGGGGTGGCAAACAGGAAGCAACCATTGTTGAAGTATTAAGAAAATCTCTAGCACTATTATGTTTTGGTCGGAAATAAAACTACAAATCTGCGTTTAAAAAAAATACATAATAGTTTTTTAAATGTGCATATTATTGTTTTTTTAGTCATATGAGGACAATGTTCTAGATCCATTTTCATCAAATTTAGAAATTAAGATCACTGAATCTACATAACAATTTATTTTCAATGTATGAAATTCAATAATATCATACAAATTATCAAAAATTTATAAATTAATATTTCTGAATGTCCATCACTAACCGTGTACATCACTTGTTCCAGCTTCATGGTCATGTGTTCCTTGAAACCACAATAAAGGCAATATTAGGTTTTGTATTATTTATTGGTGAAAAAAGAATTATTAAATAACAGAAGGTAATAAATTTTTTTATGTATAGAGACATTCAAAAGCATTAGAAATGCGTACAAACAGACACGACAGTAGTAATTAATTAATATATAAAATTTAAATTTAAAATATCAAAAGTTACAAACCTCCAAAAATTTAAGTATTAAAATTTCTAAAAGTTCACAACTAACCATGTCCACCACTTGTCCCAGCTTCATTGTCATGTGTTCCTTGAAACGGTGCGGAGGCAATAATAGGTTATACATTATTTATTGTTAACAAAAAAAATAATTAAATAACATAAGGTAATCAAACTTTTATGTATAGAGACACTCAAAATGAGAATCAAAGATATCACATTTATTTATTACAAATATAGAAACTTTGTTGATAATGATAAGTTTTAAGCTTCCAAATTTTATAGATAATTCATTTTTACTTATTTATAATTTAATAAAAGTTATCTATACTGATATATATTTTGTTGGTAAATTACGATATGTAAGTGTTAACAATTATTTGAAAAGGAATAATAATCAAGTTTTAAAATGTTAATATTAAATACTAAATTCAAAGATGGCATAAAATTTAAAGTTTATATTTTCTAAATGTCTATCACTAACCATGTCCGCTACTTGTTTCGGCTTCATGATCATGTGTTCCTCGAAACCTCGTTGAAGCAATATTAGGATCTGCATGATTTAGTTTTGAAAAAAGAATTATTAAATAACATAAGGTAAGTAAATGATTATATATACGGACATTAAAAAACGAGAATGAAAAATATCACATTATTTGACGTGCAAAAATAGAAACTTTGGTGATAAGAATAAGTTCTAGGCCAGAACTTTATAGATAAACCATTAATATAAAGTAATATAGTTACTAATTACCTTGATGATTAAATTTAAATAAAATTAATAAAAAAATAAATTATTATATACCTTTTCTCAAATACATACATACATACATACATATATATATATATATATATATTATACCTGTACTATTTTGTTGATCACTGGTTGATCGTGAAAGACGTCGCATAGTTGTCAATCTCATTGTTCTTGACTCCATACCAACTATATTCCTTCCACGTCTATAATGTTTTCGTCGTCTAGCTGATTGTTCTTGTCGTTGCTCTGCGGTTATTCTCTGCCTTCTGCTTCTTGTAAATTGCCTCCACATCTCTTTTTGATGCTCTTGAGATCGTTGATTGTTAATATTTTCCATGTCGAAATAAAACCTAATTATTTATAAAAAGGCATTAATTAAATATTTTAAAATAATTATGTTTTATATTAATGTGAGTTAGTGTTTTTAGTTAAATTGTGTATATCTATTTATTCAAAAAAATTAAAAATAAGATAAATATACACACATATAATATATATATATATATAATATTTTTAACTAATTTTATTTTGTGTCTAAAAAATAAATAAATATAATGTAGATTAAAGCATTTTAAGTTTTTAGTTTACCACCCTTTAAAAGAAAAGTTTTAAGTGTACTATTTTTATTGATACAACTTAGGCATACAATTTGGTTATTTTAAACTCAGATTAATTCCAACAATTAATCATTGGAAAAGACAAAGAAAAATAAATTCCATAAAGTTTGAAAGAGAAGTAGAAGAGATGGATCAAGACGCAAACATCCATTCTAATACAATGAAGATTAAAAATCATGTAACTTTTTTTTGTTACTCAAAACCAAATTGGTGAAGGCCTCAGAATCTTATGGGTCTAATAAAATCACGAAATACAAATGAGCCACAAATCAAAATAAGGTATTATGGTTATGACCTCTTAAAGTGCAAGAATTAAATAATATAATTGTTACAATTCTTTGACCCTTAAGCAAGCTTCTCAAGCTTCTCTCACGGCGTCATCATTTGGTGTTGTCTCCTCTTCAACTTGAGCAATTACATTTATTTAAAATAAATAAATAAATTTAAAAAGGCACGACACGCCGGCCGTATTTAAATAAATAAATCACAACACACAGGTCGTATTTACCCAAAATAAATAACACCATAATCTAGGGTTCATAACCAGATACCTTAAAATAAAATATTTAATGACAAACAATAATAATAAAATAAAACCTTTTTAATATTATTATCATTTTGTTATTAAATAATTTTAAAAAGATTTACCAAATCAGTTAATTAAAATGCAATCAGGGAAAGAATTTCCCGTAAAATCATGGCATTTCAACGATGCGCGCATGAAGTTATGAACCATGCCAATTAAACCAGCATATGAAATACGTGCACATATCCATTGGTATATGGAAATTCAATAATTAACTTGTTCATTATTATCACAAGGTGTCCAAATTATATGTCCAAATATCTTTACTCTAAGATTATGCACACTAATGAACTTAAAAATCTCAAGTTTCCAAATTTTTTGAATTTAATATTCAACATAGCAAAACAAAAAACAAAAATATATATTATCCCGAACCACGAGGTATAGAATGATTTAGTAAATAGTCAGGATTATGTAATACTGATCACCCCTTTTTAAAAAATATCAAATCCACACTAATACTAATCAACACGCACACAAAACAATAATAAAGGAAGATGAATCGATTAACGCTAACGATAATCATGCACCGACAATATCTAAAATTATCAGGCCATTAACACAATAAAACCTAATTTTAACTCACATAACTATAAATGTTGAGGTAAAATTGGAAGTTCTCCCCTTACCTCATATCCTGTAGGGATCACGGTACGTGGGGTTCAGATTTCTTCAAAAACTTGCTCTCCTTTCCTTGGATGATCGATCTTATTTTGCCCTCTACACAGGTAGCATCCATTTTCAGATTTTAATGTAAAGAGGAATGGAAATGGAAGTAATGAAAAAGTGCAGAATGTAGTCTTTTTTTTTTTGTTAAGAAGAGCAAGAGAATAGGGGCATAGCATTCTGAAGGTTTATAAATCAAATTGACGAAATACAATGACTTACTTCTTCAAGGATGTTGGGTTTCTGCAAACAATTTTGAAACAATCCCAAATCCAGTCACCGGCGGCCTTCATCTCCTCCGATATCCCCCGTCCAGACGTACGCCCAGGCTCACCAACTTCGTCGCACACCAGACGTGACCCAGCACGCTTCACATCACCACCCTCTGCGCCACCGTGTGCCGGCTTCCTCTATGGTGTCCCACTCTGAAATCTGAAATCCTATAAAGGTGGAAGTGATCTCTTACTAAATGGAGTGTTGATTGGCCTGGAATTTTTTTTTAATAGATGGAGAAAGGATTCATCCGAAAAAGTACAGAGAGGTTTCTGAAATATAATGAAAGCTACAATGCAGTGGTTAAATATTGGGATGGTTGGATTAAGCGGTTACGAATTATCTTTTTTTTAAACTACTTAATCTGGATCAACACAGAAAAAACTACTTATTTGAATTTCAAAAAGCATATTGGTTGAGTTTTTGGATGAATGATTAGAAGTGCATTGAATTTTGAATAAGTCAGTTAACGATTAGCGGTTTTCATTGTGGAGGGTGGGAGTCGTTTTTTTTTCTCCACCTATTTTGCATTAGCAGATTTTATCGGAAAAAAAAAAAGCAATCGTTTAGCAGATCAGAGATCAGATAAGAGCAAAGTACTTTTTTATAAAAAAATTAAAATGAAAAAAGTGAAAGTAAATGTAACTTTACCTTTGTGTAACTTCTACCACATATATGCATAGTTGGTTTTAGTATATAGTTGGAAAGGGTATTTTAGCCATTTTGAAATGTTCCAACCAAAAGTTTGAATTTTTTTGAAGTTTGCCATTATATATTAGTATAGATTATTATTATTATTATTATTATTATTATTATTATTATTATTATTATTATTATTATTATAACAATAATAATTAAAAGTTGACTCAGAACGAAGTGAAATATGGAGCTTGATCTCACTAGAAAATCTTCCAGCGGGATTTTCCGAGTCAACGATGAGGGGAATTGATTTGAGTAAAATAGTGGGAGCATAATTAATAAAAGACCTTATTAAATATGTATTTATCATGATATTTATATTTTTCATGTTTCTGTAATTAGAATTACCATGAAATAAAACACTATAATTAATTACTGCGATTTGTCCCTAAGAAGGGCAAGATATCCAGAATTAAATTTCTGGATTGGTACAAGAATTTAAGGATTGTCATCAAGTACGAGAAAGAGATGTATGTTCTTGAGTAAATGATTCCTGAGCAACCAGTTCTAGGATCGAAAAGATGCTTACTAGAAGCATCAAGTCGATATCATGAGTGTAGGATTCCTCATGCTTGCAACCATGAAAGCGTATGATATGATCATGCACCTCACGATGCTCTATTGAGAACGGGTAATGCATAAGAACCACAAGTTTTCCCGACCCTTTTTCAGTTACGAACTGGCAGAAGTAAATCCTGACAGTTATCATGTGCTTCATACTATTGAGTACATTGAGAACCTGGTAAAAATTGGGTTTTCCATTAGTCCAAATGTTGGTCAGTGAAATGATCTTGCAATTGTTGCCGGATAGTTATAGTCAATTCGTTATGAACCACTAGTGCAATAAGTGCTTTTTACGTCAGTTAAAATTGATTTTTTACGTCAGAATACCGACTGACATAAATACAGCTGATGTTAATAGTTAATATTTTAATGTCAGTTTAGAACTGACGTTAAATATAAAACTATTAACGTCATTTCCTTAACAAAACTGACGTTAATTTTGTAAAAATTAACGTTGGTTTTTTAAACAACTGACGTTAAACTAAAACTATTAACGTCAGTTCTTTAGTACAACGGACGTTGATTTTGTTAAAACTAACGTCAGTTGTTATAAAGAACTGACGTTAAAGGTTTAATTTTAACGTCAGTTGTAATAAACAACTGACGTTAATAGTGTACTGTATATTTTATAAAATACTATTAACGTCGGTTGTTTGATACAACTGACGTTAATAGGTTTTTTTTTAAAATTCAGTTTTAAAATATCACTCCCCTCAGCTATCCCTGCATTCAGTCCCAGTAACACAGAATATCACACACATTACAGAATTGCAAAGGAAAATTGAACAATGGGGGGACTTAAAACCAAAACTCATGTATATATATAAATAAATTTTAGTTCCAATGTCTAAAAAACAAAACTATCTAAGGATATATATATGCATGTTATTAATTAGTTTCTAAAGTCTAACAAAAAAACTATTTATCTAAGTAGTGCGGAGGTATGTTGCCAATTCCTTTTTCAGCCGCATACTTGAAGAAGAATTCAGCGAAGCGCATCCTCAAGTCTCTTAACTCATCTTCTTCAATAGGCGATTGGTCGATAAATGCCTAGACACGTTCAAATAATAACAATAACATCAATGCAAATCATCTTCAAAACTATAATATATAATTTAACAAGTTGTTTAAATATTACCTTCTTCTATCCATCCGTAATAGATGCGGAGACTATGTTCAGCATATGAAGCATCACATAATAGCCGCACGACCACCCGTCAATTTGAAATCGAGACTACCAACAAAATTAATTTCAACGTCAGTTGAATATACACATAAATTAGTAATTATAATATTAATTGTTTGATAAATAAACTACCAAACCTTGAGGATGTTCCATACAGGATTTGCTTTAGCCTTAGAAGTCCTACTTCTCCCGTTGGCGCAACTTATGCTACTCGCCTTCAGCGCGCTATCATAAACAAATAATCATGTCGATCAATTAACAAACTCATATATCATGTGTGTAATAAACTAAAAACAACTGATATTAAAACTTAAATTAAATTTAAGATTAGTTACTTACATATTTACAGCTTCCACCACCTTCGGTGGCGGATCTTGGTGGAGAGAGCAGAAGAATATGACAGTATGCCTAGACGGGTGAAGTACGAACAACTGCCAATGGCGTTCCATACAGTAGGGAGCCAGATATAATTCTTTCGGATTGTCTCCCAACAAGTTCCCTAAGTATTTACTCAATGCATCGCCAGCAAAGAACTCGGGCAGAAGGATTGACGGATCTAAGAAACCGTAAACTGATGCAACGCGCTTATCAAGCTGAAGACGATGGAGATACCTAAGATATGAAAAGGTGTGGATGTTAATTACATAATATATATATTGAAATTAAAATAAATTATTAAATGGAAAAATACCAAAAATAAATAAGTTATAAAATTAAAATTAACTTACGTGCACCAGAGACTGATGACATTGCTGTTCATCCAGACGTTATTTCTGCAGGCGTTCCCGAGATCGTCACCAACGAAGGAAAATATCCTTTGTTGATTTGGGCGTGCCACCCATCCATCGTGATCCAATGGACATTCAAAAATCTCAAACGCATAATCCTCACCAAGTGAGAACAAACGAGTGATAGGTGACAGCGACACCGACGTCGACTTGGCCTTGATTTAGGAAAAATAAAATATATAAGTTTTTGATAATTAAAAAAAAACACAAGTAATTATTTGACTAATTTGGACATTAATAATGAATAAATACCTTTGCTAACATTTCGAGCTCACGTCGTTTGGAGTCCAACTCAAGCTCACGCCTTTTCATTTCCAACTCATGCTCATGGCGTTGGACTTCCAACTCCCGCTCCCTAGCTGCCAACTCATCGTCCTCCACATGTGCCATACTAAAACTCTCTTTTGTGCTCACATGTGAAGCGTTGGCAAGCCTTGCGGTGTCCTGGGATGTACCGACGGAGGAAAGCTCTCTGGCAAGCACCTGCTCGAATTCTGGGTTGGCTATTAAGCCTTGCATCAGATGTGTTGTAATATCTGGGTTGGACATGAGGTGCTGAGTAATGTCAGCCAAAATTGATGCTTCATTGACCACCCGCTTTCGTGAAGCAGACTTGCCATAATATTGTTTGATGGTCACGTTCCCAGGAACACCGAGAACCCGACCAGGATGGTCTTTCTTGCCTAGAGCAGTCAAGCAGTCATCAAGACGTCCTGCCGTCCAGAAGGGACGAATGCGCCCTGGGAGGATTTTGCTTTAAGATCCATCTACAATGAAAAAAATGAAAAAACGTGCAAGTGAAAAGTGTTGCAAATATCTATACAAATATCAATTGAAATCAAGTTAATTATTTACTTACAATCTTATCTGCCACTTCGCGAGTGACATCAACTTTAAAAGATCCCGCCTTTGTCATGCGGCCGGCTAACCAGACATCCTCGCGGTCGATGTCCGACGGAGGACTTGATGGTGTGCCCTCAGGCACCTCTCCTCTTTCAATCCTAGCAGAGTGCTCTTCCTGCTTTGCCCTCAGCCTATCTGCCATCATCTACTGGATCCGAGTATGGTACCCATCCTGAGACATAGTGTGGCGGTGGACGTTCTTCGCCTGATTCTGCCGACCCTTATTTGCCTTAGCCTATTCAAACAAAAACACATAATTAAATACAGTTAAATGATCTATAATAAGCATACAAAATTAACTTAATCAACCAACCTGAAATTCTCCATCCTGTCGACTCCTGGCAAACATATCCCAAGTATCCTGATCAATCCAGGGATAATCCGAGAACATTTTATCAAGCCGCTTATTCCCAGATACATAGTACCTGGTAAGATCATGCTTGAACCCATTCCAACGCTTTGATGCCATTTTCATACATTTATGACGATGATCCTCGTCATTTGGCACAGTCCAAGCTACCTACACATTAGATACATATATAACAACTGGATGGATTATAACTCGGATAATTATCTAATAATGTAAATCAAATGAATGTAAAGGTAAAATACCGTGATAGCCTCCCAAATCTGATCCTTAACGTTACGTGGAACGTCATTCCGATGGTTGTAGTTGATGCTTACGTCTTTGCTTCGCTTGTAGAAACACCCACTTATTAAATTCTTTAGCACGGGGTCCCTGGGCATTTAGATTAGCATCGAAGGACACCTCAAGCTTCTGTCCGCTCTGCCTGTCCTTCTCTAGTTTCTTCAACAAGGTGGCTCCTCTACCCCGTTTCCTATGAGCCTGTGATGTCTGTATGGACAAAAAAAATGATAAAATAGAGGGTTGTAACATTATAAACTTACATTAACAAGAAGGACTAAAGATAGTATATAACATGTAAACTTACACTAGAATCAGGCGTAGGCGTGATCGGGTCCTGCGAAACCCCCAGTGTCCGCCCGTGCATGTGGGCTATCCGACTGATCCATATGTATGCCTGTTCAGAAACAATATATATGTATTAACATAGGTTATAACTCAAAATAAATACAGAAGTATAAATAAAAATAACTAGATATGTCCTGTAGATATACAAAACATCTATATATCCAATATAAGGACAATACGGGAGATTGAAAACTATAGTTTTTGAAGATTGCCAAGCACTGGGCCGTATGTCCATCACGCCGTAACGTGCCAACCGAACCAGACCCTCATAGGCAGAACTGATCACGGCCTATCCGTGATGAGCATCACCGCGTGACAGATCAACCAGCAGAGCAACATGCACTCAAAACCAAAAATAGAGACATTCCAAACAACTCAAACTCACGGTTTAAAGTTACAACTATCGAGACTACAGTTTCAACATTCACTCAAAACCAAAAATAGAGACATTCCAAACAACTCAAACTCACAGTTTCAAGTTTCAATTACTGAGACTACGATTTCAAACCAGCAGAGCAACATGCATGCACTCAAAACCAAAAATAAAAAAATGTGCCCTAATTAAAGACTCACCAGAAATAGGCGCTCGCGTGGTGGTGGGGGGGAAGCTCGAGTGGTGGCCAACGTTCGATGTGGTTACTGAGAGCAGAGGGACAAGAAGAGTTAGTGCGCGGGAAGGCCAGGGGAAAGAGAGATGTCAAGTTATTGCAAAGAATGAGCGGGAAAGACAGAGTTAAGGGTTAAGAGTGTACCTCACGGTGGTGGCGAAGAAGCCCTCGCGGTGGTTGCGGTGGAGATGAGCTCGCGATTAGGGCAGAGTGAGAGCGAGAGTGAGGGTTGAGCGTGATGAAAAGAGAAAAGACGTACAGAGAAGTGGAGAAGGCGCGAGGGGGTAAACGTTATAATTAAAATAAAACAACATTTTACGTCAGTTTTTGGTAAAACCTGACGTTGAAGATCATATATTGAACGTCAGTTGTCATAATAAACGGACGTTAAAAACTCTAACACTTATTACGTCAGTTGTTAGTAATAACAGACGTTAAAGGTCATATATTTAACGTAAGTTGTATTAAGAAACTGACGTTAAAAACACTCACAACTTCTTACGTCAGTTGTATTACACAACGGACGTTAAAGGTTTATTAGTTTCTGCAAAAACATTCATTCCCTTGACTACTGTGCTACTTACCCATTCACCTTTGTACCTAATCCTCTTAATGAGCATTAAGTTTATAGATAAGTTTTCAAGAAAATCAGAATAACTTAGTAACTTCATCCACTGCTCCTATAAATAGCTTCCTTCCATCCTTTTAATTAATTTTCTGCTTCACAATATGGCTCTGCCGTGGAGATTAACTTCATCACTCTTTCTTCCTATTCCTAGACTCAAAGCTCTTTGTCTTAATGGTCAAACAACTTGAGTTTGAATAAATCACATTACATGGATATTAAGGTTGGGTGAATCACGTAATGTGATTCTCTCACTTTATTTCATCCCCGTCATCCCTTTCACTTTGCTTTGGAAGCAAGTGATTGTGGATTCAAGATGATGCATCAAGGAACTCCACTGAAGAAGAAAGATTCAAAGATCCATTTCACTTTGCTTTCGCTGCTAGTGACTGAGGATTTACTTTGCATCATGGAATTCAAATGAGGGAGGTGATGCATCCATTGGAGTTTTTGATGACAGGACTGAGAAGAAAATGATGTTGATGCATAAATTTTTTATATTTTAGGGCTATGTTGCAGAAATTTTTTATCTTTTAATCATGTAATTTTAACTTATGAATTGCTTCAATGTCATACGATTTGATTATACATATAACTTGTTTTATGTTAAGTGTTTATTTATTTTAATTTGCACAATAATTTGTTTACTAATTCAAGCAAATTAATAAAAATTAAAAATAAACTTGTATAAAAAAAAGGTTTAGAAATAAACTGCAGTACTATATGGAGTGATCTGCGTTAAGAGGGACAACAGGGACATGACAACCAATGAAATGAGTTTCATAATTATTTACGTCAGTTATTTATAGAACTGACGCAAATAGTTTACCCACCACCTCATTTTTAACGTCAACTTAATTTATGACTGCCAAGCTCCCGTATATTAATTACATTATTTCCAATATTCATTCTGCACGTTTATAATATATAGGATTATTTACGTCAGCTATTTATTTAACTGAAGTAAAAATCAAACTTTTAACGTCAATTGTATAAAAAACTGACGATAACAATTAATATTTTTTATTTGAAAAACACTTTTAACGTCAATTTTTTAAAAAAACTGACGTTAAAAGTGTATAGATATCTGCAAAAACATTCATTCCTTTGACTGTACTGTGCTACTTACCCATGCACCTTGTAACTCAATCCTCTTAATGAGCATTAAGTTTATAGGTAAGTTTTCAAGAAAATCAGAATAGCTTAGTAACTTCATCCCCTGCTCCTATAAATAGCTTCCTTCCATCCTTTTAATTTTCTGGTTCACAATATGGCTCTCCCGTGGAGATTAACTTCATCACTCTTTCTTCCTATTCCTAGACTCAAAGGTCTTTGTCTTAATGGTCAAACAACTTCTGAGTTTGAGTAAATTACATTACATGGGTGATAAGTCTGAGTAAATTACATTATGTGAGTTGCTCACCTTATCACCTTCCGGAGAATCAGTTGCTGGAGGGCTAATCAGGTGCTCGGGGGTCACAGTTCCAAAACCTCAGCTTTGGCAGCAAGTGACCGTCTTGGAAGTCTCTGGAACCACTGCCTTTGCTTGAAACAGATCTAGTGCACCTGTTTTTGCCTCTCTCTTGAGCTTTCTCATGCCCCCCAGTTTTCTGAGGTCTTCGGAGTATAGTTTTCCCTTTGGCATATTTCATAAAACTCTCTGATGGGATGTAACTTTAATGTTTAGGATTTTAAACCCTTTCAATGTAACTTTTTATAGGATTTAAAACCCTTTCAATGTAACATTTTATAGGATTTTAAACCCTTTCAATCTTCTCAGATCGATCAGATATTAAGATACTTCATGAATGAGATCCGGTTTGGGTTATTGATTCAACTTATAGTTTTCAAAACAGAAACACAAAACATCAAAGCAATTCATGTGAAACTGAAACTTTGAGGAAGGCAATGCGGAAGGGATCGTATACTAGATAAAAAAATTATTAAAATAACCTTTAACGTCTGTTGATGTAAGGACTGACGTTAAAAGTGAAGTGACTTACTTTTAACGTCAGTTCTTTATAGAACTGACATTAAAATCTTCGATGTTAACGTCTGTTTTTTATTGAACTGACGTTAAAAGTGAGTCACTTCACTTTTAACGTCAGTCATTAAAACAACTGATGTTAAAATTGAATTAATGAACTCTGATATTTACAAAACTGCCACCGCCTCCTTTTTAACGTCTAGCTTTTGGTTAACTGACGTAAACTTTTACCGTCTAATGTATATTTTCCACTAGTGAACGATTCTGACACACCTCTACTAGAGAGTGCAATGGAAGTTGAAAACTACCAAGCAGAGTCTCTATAGTATAAAAGGGTAGACTATTGTGATAGTCTTGAAAGGGAAAGCCTTAAGCCTTCTAAACAATGAGAAGAACAAGGGCAAGAACAAGTTCAAGCCTAGTACTTCTGTCTTGAAGCTAATAGGCAGGGTTGCAAAGGAAGGTAGATGAATTCATTACGGTTTGACCGGACATTTGAAAACTGCTAGAGATATAAGAAAGAGTATATGAAAAGAAAAGAAGTATGACTTCCTCTTCGAGCATTGTCCTGTAGAAGTCAACCTACTTCAAAATCATGGGTATTTAATATCGCATGTGGATCTCACATTAATGTGAAGGATCAAAGGGAATAGGACGTTGACTAAAGGCAAAGTCAACATGTGAATAGGAAATGGAACAAAATTTATTGCATTAACTATATAAGTTTTGACTTTGCCTTCGGGGCTTGTTTTGGAATTAAATAAGTGTTATTATGTTCCATCTATTGGTAGAAAGATCAGTCACATGATATTTTCTATGCTAGCATGTTTTTGGATAATGGAATTAGTGTCCTTAATCTTGATATGCCTATCTATAATATAAATGCGATAGGGGTCCAACCAAGTTATTTGAACCCTACATGCCTTTCGCATTTTCGTTTAGGCCATATAGGTGAGAAACACATCTCGAAGCTCCATAGGGATGGACTCTTGGACTCATTCAATTATGAATTGTTTGATGTACTTGTTAGGGAATATAACTAAGGCCCCATTCACCGAGTAAGATGAAAGGGTCAGTGGTCTTTTGAGCTTGATACATAGCGATGTATGTGGGTCCCTAAACAAGTATGCTAGAGGTGGTTATCCTGACTTCATCATGTTTACTAATGATTTCAATAGATATGGATTTGTGTATCTCATGAAACACAAGTCTAAAAGCTTTGAAAAGTTCAAAGAGTTCAAGAATGAAGTGGAGAACCTACTTGGCAAAAGTATTAAGGCCATACAATCAGATCGTGGTGGTGAATACTTAAGCCAAGAGTTTGATGACTATCTGAGATAGTGTGGGATGGTGTCCCAACTCACACCTCCTGGAACGCCACAATGGAATGCCGTGTCCGAAAGGAGGAATCGCACCTTGTTAGACATGGTACGATCTATGATGAGTCATTAACACCTTTTAAGACTCTTTCTAGGGTTTTGCTCTAATTACAGCTTTATTCACTCTTAACTGTGTTCCACCTAAGGCGGTTGAAAAGAGTCCAAATGAGATATGGATGGACCGGAGGCCCAGTTTGTCATTTATGAGGATTTGGGGATATTAGGTTTATATGAAACGTCTTATGACGGATAAACTTGGGCCCAAATTGGATAAATGTATATTTGTGGGATATCCTAAGGTAACAAAAGGATATTAATTCTACAACCCCTTCGAGGACAAAGTGTTTGTCGCTATGATTGGAGTGTTTCTTGAGAAGGAATACATCTCCAAAGGAAACAGTGGAAGGAATGTAGAACTTGGATAAATTCAAGTACCACAAGATATTGACCCGCCTATAATGGAACAAGAACCGGTTCCACAAGATGTTGTGGTTGAACCGCCGGTTCAAGTAACACAAGGCTTATGTAGGTCTAACAGGCCACATCACCAACCTGAGAGATATGGACTTCTCCTAACTCAGGAAGGTGATGTACTGATCATGGATCAAGATGAGCCTGTAACCTATCAAGGGGCCATAATTGGCCTAGAATCTGAGAAGTGGCTTGAAGCCATGGGATCCGAAGGGGTAAAACCCATAAGGTGCAAGTGGGTCTTCAAGAAGAAGACTGACATGGATGGTAAAGTGGGTACCTTTAAGCTGCGTCTTGTTGGGAGAGGTTTCAGGCAAATTCATGGTGTAGACCATGATGAAACTTTCTTCCCAACGGCGATGCTTAAATCTATTCGAATTCTGCTTGCTATTGCTGCATACTATGACTATGAAATCTAGCAGATGGATGTCAAGACAGCATTCCTTGACGAGAATATTCTCAAGGATGTGTACATGACACAAACTGAGGGTTTTGTCGATCCAAAGGATGTTAAAAAGAAAGGTAAGTTGCAAGGATCCATTGTTGGATTGAAGTAATCTTCCAGAAGCTGGAATCTTCGTTTTGATAAAGCTGTAAGACAGTTTGCATTTATCAAGAATGAGGATGAACCTTGTGTGTACATGAATGTTAGTGAGAGTGAGATTGTCTTTCTTGTTTTGTATCTTGATGACATACTATTCATCGGAAACGATATCCCTACACTGCAAAATGTGAAAACACGGTTGGGGAATTGTTTCTTGATGAAGGACTTGAGCGAGGCTTCCTACCACTACAAGAAAAGGGTGGATTACCGACGGATAATCACCGACAGACATCAGTTCCGTCGATGGTGAGAAGATTTCCGACGGACTAAGCCGTCGGTAAGCATGAATACCAAAAGATTCTAAATTTACAGAAGGAAAGTTCATCGGTAATGGTATCATGGGCTTTTCCGTCGATAAATCCGTCGGTATTCAATACGGTTGGTGCCAGAGTGTACCGACCAAATAAGCCGTCGGTGATTACCGACGAAATAGTCGTCGGAAATAATTTACAATAGTACCGACGGACATTTCCGTCGAAAATTACAATTTTGGATTTACCAAATGATAAGGCCGTTGGAAATTTAAAAAGGTCGTCGCTAAATTCACATTATACACCAGCGCCACCCCTTTCCGCCCTTTCTTTTCGTTTCCCCCCTCTCTCTATTCTCTCTGCCTTCTCTCTTCCCCTCTTCACCGCGTCTCCGGAGAGCCTCCACCGAATCTCCGGTGAGACTCCAAGCCTCCACCGTACCTCCTCCTTCCCCCGCCTGCCTCTGACCGCGACCCTCCTTCCATTTTCTCCTCCACCGCACCAGAAACCCTCCCCCACCCTTCTTATCTGCCTTCTTCCATCGCGCCTCCGTCCAGCCACCGCGCGCCTCCATCAGGTATGTTGAGTTGCTAAGTTGTTGAGTTTAACGGTTTTTCCCTTCCCATTGTTGAGTTGCTGAGTTTTGATTTCCCTCTTTGACTTTTAAGGCCACCACCATAGCAACCACCACTGTCAGGAGGAGCTACCACTGTCAGGTATTTTTTGACTGATTGAGCAATATTTTATTTTTATGAAAATGTCAATTTTTATTTAGGAAATTGTTTTGGAACTTTTCTAATTTAGGAATATTTATGTTTTGTATTTTTTGATTTGTTTGTTTTGAGTTTGAGTTGCTGTTGGAATTAAATATTGTATAACTTTTTTAGTGTGTTATTATCCTTATAGATTATTGATGCAATTTAATTTCAAGAATAAAATTATGTAGTTAAAATAATGAATTACTTAGCTATTTAATTAATTAAGGAGTAAGTAAGCGCACTCTAAGTATGTGAGTAAGTGATAAAGGAATTCCATCAATCCCGAATACCTGTAGCATGGCGATATCATTGGTGCAACAATTCCTGGTGGTTATGGTGAAATGTGATAGGAAGCGATGTCTAAGTAAGTATCGGTGTGCGGAAGAGTGAAAAAATTGCGTGGTAGGTATAACAAATTTAGAAAAAATTATCACAGTAAAGTAATAAATATATTTAAATCAATTTGAATAAGTAAATACAAATTTACTTACTAATACTCTTACATAAAAAATAATATTTATCAAATTTTTCGTCCCATATACCTAGGACAATGTGATAGTGGTTCCGGCAGAAGCTTGTGATGATTCAGAATTAATGGTTGAAAATGAAAATAAATACTAATGAAATAATTAAATAAATTATTTGATACTTAAAATTAAATAATACTATGATTAAATAAATCATAAGTCTCACAAGTGTCAACTTGTTGTTGGCACTTATATAGTATGTGTGGGAGTGATAAGGTGGTCAATTACTAACATAACACACTAATTACTAACATTTACCTATAAAAAAAAGCTTATATAATAGGTGTTAAGTCTCACATGACATAAAGACAATATAATTGAATGGGAAGATTAAATAAATAATATTTAAGTAATTAATTAAGTAAGTCAACACTTATAACATGTGTTAAAAATCATAATACAAAAAAAAGTTAATTTTCAATGAATTTTTAACACAGATAGTGTAAAACAGTTTAATATCTTATTCAAATTAATTTTATATAATAATAATAAAATTATTAATAAAATTTGTTATATCCAAATAACTAAATACTTACATAACATTTAATATAAAATGAAATAAATAATAAATAAAGATTTAATAAAGATTTATTTTTTAGACGAATACTTTGTGTATGATAGTTGCTTATGTGTTTTAATTGTTTGCCAACAATGTCAAACTTTATAATTAAGATGTCTTTGTACTTATAATATTATTTTATTTTAGAGTATAATTAAAACGTACTTTAGAATGATGGTTGCTTAATTGTGTCTGATTTTTTTTCCTAATAATATCAATGTTTATGCAAAATATCCCTATTACTTAAAGTATTATTTTCTTAGAGTATAATTAATACGTAATTGAGAAAAACCGTAGTTTCCCTTTCAAGGTTCAATATTATTGAGCATGTGTACTCGTGGTCATGGTATCACTCATTTTATCGAATCTTGAATTGTCCAATTGGGACAGTTTGGGAAGAAACTTTTTCTCCACTGATATAATAGTTACTTGATGATTCTCATTTGTGAAATAGTTGATTAAATTTCGGGTCGAAGCATTTCCTTTTTGTTCTCCAGGTCCATACTTGATTATGGTAGCTTACCGCTGTCAAGTGTGTACTTGGAGACCGAAGGGAGATGCTGTCGAAATTTTGCCAGCTATAAGACATGAGAAGTGATGAGTAACTAGTATAATACAGTGATGAAAAAGTTTTTCCTCGAATGGGATAGGGCCACACCTTTTAAGGAAAGGGAACGATTCGAGGTCATAGTATCATGTTTAAAAATAGTTCAATTTATCTGAAAGTGCAGAAGGATGGAATATTATCCCTCGAACCGTAGTTGGGTGTATGATAGGAACGAGTCTGGGAGACGACTTCTGAAACAATCATTTGTAGCTGGAGTTGAGGAGTTTATATCCAAAGCAAAGCAACATTGTGATTATGCCGAAGAGGGGGGATTAGATGTCCGTGCACAAAGTGCAATTGTAGGGCGGTTTTGAGAGATGATGACGTGAAGTTACACCTATACCGACGTGGGTTCAAGCCTAATTATTGGATATGGACTGATCATGGTGAGTTGCTGGATATTGATTGAATGAAGTCGGTGGTGACGATCTTGAAATGGGTGCATCAGGCAGTGGCTACCACGATGAATATGTCGAACAACTCCAGTAAATGCATATGATGGTCGATGATTGTCTTGGGCAACATGGGAATTTTGAGGAGGATGAATCTGACGACATGGAAGAGCCTCCTAATGAACCGGCGCAGAGATTCTGCAATCTATTGTTAGAGACAAATAAGCCATTGTTTGAAGGGGCATCAGATTCAAAATTATCAATTTGTGTTAGGCTTCTAGCTTGCAAGTCCAATTTGAATGTCCCAGAGAAGTGTTTGGAGTTCTATTGTAAAATGCTTCAAGATGTGACACCCGTCAAAGAGTTGTTCCCAAAAAGTTATTATGATACGAAGTGGTTGGTGTCGAAACAAGGCTTGGGGGACTAAGAGGATTGATTGTTGTCCAAATGGGTGCATGTTATATTATGGTAGTCAGTCTGACACAAATGACGGTGAGTTGTAAGAATGTAAATTTTGTCAGACACCCAGGTACCGCGTTCAAAGTAGTGACCATAGTAAGAGGAAACCCGTTCCTGCGAAGGTAATGTTCTATCTGCCAACAATTCCAAGGTTGCAGAGACTGTTTGCATCAATGCAAACTGCGAGACAAATGAGGTGGCATAATGAAAATAGAAGAAATCCGGGCGTCATACCCCACCCTTCTGATGGTGAAGCTTGGAAGCACTTTGATCGGGTTCATCCTGATTTTGCAGCAGATCCTCGCAATGTGAGACTTGGGCTGTGTTCGGATGGTTTTACCCCATACATTCAGGCGTCAGCCTTGCCATATTCATGTTGGCCAGTGATTGTTACACCGTACAATCTTCCTCCTGAGATGTGCATGTCAAAACCGTATATGTTTCTGACTTGTCTCATACCGGGACCATCTAATCCGAAGGCTGGGATAGATGTATATTTGCAGCCTCTGATCGATGATCTGAAGAAGTTGTGGGATGGTGTGTTGACTTATGACGTTTCAAAGAAGTGAAACTTTATGATGAGGGGATCACCGATGTGGTCTATCAATGATTTTCCTGCATATGGCATGCTCTCTGGTTGGGGGACCCACGGTA
Organism: Sophora flavescens; assembly: GCA_030762895.1. Lineage (NCBI taxonomy): Eukaryota > Viridiplantae > Streptophyta > Magnoliopsida > Fabales > Fabaceae > Sophora > Sophora flavescens. The sequence goes on along the minus strand of CM061065.1, from coordinate 13,802,796 downwards.
AATTGGTGTGCCCGTATTGCATGGAACATGGAAAGGCTTTTACCCTTAGATATGGTGGTAAAAGTTCTTGGTTTGATTCTCATCATCGGTTCTTAGATCCCGACCATCCCTTCCAAAGAAACGTCCGAGCATTCAAAAAGAATCAGACAGAAGAGGAAGGTCCATCGCCTTTGTTGACTCCTGAAAAAATATGGAGTCAGGTTAGAGATCTTCCTAAAGTCACTGAAGCAGGTGTGCCAAAATTACCCGGGTATGGAGAATGGCATAACTGGACAAAACAAAGTGTTTTATGGGAACTACCATACTGGAAGGATAATCTGTTAAGACGTAGCCTTGATGTGATGCATATTGAGAATAATTTCTGTGACAACATTTTTAAAATGGTTATGAATGTGTCTGGCAAGACGAAGGACAATGAGAAGGCAAGGATGGACATAGCTATGTACTGTAGACGAAAGGATTTGGAGCTGAAGCTGCAGCCTAATGGAAAATGGTCAAACCAAAAGTTTGTTACACTCTAACCGTCGATGAAGCGAAGTCAATTTGTCGGTGGTTAAAAGACCTTAGGACCCCTGATGGTGATTCCTCTAATTTGGCACGATGTGCTGATGTAAGAACAGGGAGGCTTCATGGGATGAAAAGTCATGATTGTCATGTATTCATGGAGTGTTTGCTTCCTATTGCTTTCGGCTCGTTTCCCCAGCATGTTTCGAACCCGCTTACAGAAATCAGTCATTTCTTTAAAGATATATGCTCTCCAACTTTAAGAGGGAATGGTCTGACGAAGATGGAAGAAAACATTCCAATAATTCTGTGCAAGATGGAGAGGGTTTTTCCCCCAGGATTTTTTGCTCAATGGAACATCTCCCTGTCCATCTTGCATATGAAGCGAGGCTTGGTGGACCAGTACAACATAGGTGGATGTATTTGTTTGAAAAGTAATTTTATTATTTTTTGACATTTAAATAATTAGAGACCATTGAATAATGCCTTGTCACCGATGTTTTTTATTACTTAGATTCATGGACGACTCTAAATGATCAGTTAAAAACAAGGCTAGGGTGGAAGGATCAATCTGTGCGTCTTACTTACACTGTGAGACAACCTATTTTTGTTCCCACTATTTCAACAACTTTATGTTGGCACCAAGACATGTTAGGAACAAGGTAGATGCTGATAATGCATGGTATCCTCATATGCTATCCGTATTTAGCCTTCTTGGCCGTCATGCTGGCAAGGAGCTTACTTACTGGTTAACTGATGAGGGGTATTGTTGTGACTCCGGCAAGTGTACCGGGTCGTCGCAAGTAATAAAAATAAACACGACAAGTAATTACCGAGGTCGAACTCAAGGATTGGGATACCAATTCGACTAATCCGCGGGAAGTCAGATACGTTCGGTCAAGTTACAGAAGGTGGTTGAGAGAGAGATTAATATAAGAAATTCAATTAACGACTCTAATAAACTAATTAACTAAAAATCAGAAAACTAAAATGTCCAAGGTCACAAATCCACCTACCCAATATGTATACCCAAGTGATGATGAATTCCTCCCTAGGTTCAATTACAATGTCAACCGGGACCCCTAAATTCTCCTAAATCCACTCTCGTGCTCATTAGGACGTATTCGACGATTGGATTAATTACTTACTAGGTCTCATAATCCTAATCTCGAATTCTGTTAATTCACGTTCCCTATAAGGTTGCACCGATCTCCTACTCACTCTCGTGCAATATTCGATCGATGATCCTAATTCAAGTTCTAAACGTGAATCGCTGACTAAGCCTCATCAACGTTAACAAGTCAATCACGCAACACATATGATTAACACAATCAAATCAGAATTAGAAAACAAGAATTGAATTAAAGGAGAAAGACATACATCATATCGGATTTACATCGCCATGGGTGGCTTCATCGTTCCCTCGGACGAGGAGATTAGTTCCTCATGCTCATAGACAAGCGATCGGACCTAAACTCCATGAGAAAAGGGGAGACGCAGCTCCAAAGAGAAAAGAAACTACCCTAAACGCTACTCTAAACAGTGGAAAACTACTAGGATTCGCGGCCCTCCAAAAGCCCTTCAGCCTCCTCAAGATGGATCCCCCAATCTGATCTGCAACAGCCTTTAAATAGTAATCTTGGTCTGCGCTCTCTCGCGAGGCGAGCAGCCTCTCGCGAGGCGAGCAGCCTCTCGCGAGGCGAGAGTTAAAATTGGCGTGCTTTCAATTTAAACTCTCGCGAGGCGAAAGTGTGTTCGCGGGGCGAGTCTTCAATTCTAGGCTGTGACCTTCATCACGGCGGGGCCGTGATGGTCTCTGACTTCCAAGTCTTCATTCTCTCGCGAGGCGAGATTCCCCTCGCGGGGCGAGTCTTTAAACCTTAAACTGCCACGGGCGTGGTATTCATCACGGCTTGGCCGTGATGGTCTCTGTCTTGCAGGTCCTCATAATCTCGCGGGGCGAGACACCTCTCGCGTGGCGAGACTGAAGTGATGACTTTTGCTGCTTTGTTGACTTTCAGGCTCGCGGGGCGAGCATACACTCGCGAGGCGAGTGTCTCCAGACTTGCAATTTCCACTGCTTTTCGACTTTCCTTGACTCCCGGAGCTTCACTTATTTAACCTGAAACAACAAAAACACCCACAAGCGTAATTCTATTCAAAATAACCTAAAAACTACACAAAAGATGCAAAACGAGTCAAAGTCCAACTTAGGACAAAACAAGGCAAATTTGGGCGAAAACGAGAGTGAACTTGAATAAATTGGCACATAAACCCTAGTTCATCTAGTCATAAAACTAGATAAGTCAGAGGCTTATCAGGTATGCATCGGCCCATGTTCATGTCTTGATAAATTGCACAGAGGTGAAACCATACCATGAGTAAGTCTTAACGACCTATTTTTGAAATAATGTATCATATGTTATTATAATTTCTCCTGTAACACATAATACACATTTTATTTGTCAGTGTGTTCCTTCAAATTAATCAATTAAGTGAACAAGATGGTTCTTCTCGTACACATGCAGATTTTCCTGAATGGTTCAAGCAACAAGTAAGTGTAATATGACGATGCAAACACTATATTAAGCTTAATTTTGCCTCTTGAAAAAAGTAATTATTTAATATGACTTACCTATTTGTAGGTGTATCAACAACCGTTAAGCGTGAGTAATCATCACTTGAGAGATTTAGCGTATGAGCCCAATAGCTGTGTTAGATCATGGCATACATACTTTGTTAATGGGTACAAATTCCATACATATGAAAGGAACGTGGGCAAAAAGACAATTAATAGCGGGGTTGTCATCCAAGGTGAAGGCATCGGTGATTTTTATGGGGTCATAAAACACATATACGAGTTACAATACAATACTACTACTTATCCTAAAAAAGTAGTCTTATTTTATTGTAACTAGTTTGATCGATCGAGGACGGGCACAAAAGTGGATCCCAAGTTTGGAACTGTGGACATTCGCATAGATAGAAGATATCAACAGTTTGATCCGTTTATAATTACTCAGAATGCAAAACAAGTTTGTTATGTCCCTTATCCAGCAATGAGAACAAACAAACGAAGTTGGTGTGTTGCAGTCACTACCAAGCCTAGGAGTCGCACATAAATCGATGATGCAGAGGATGAGATGCCATTCCAGGCGGATGAATCGTCACATGTCAATGAAGTAATTGAGGTCGAGTGTATTACTGGCATGTTGGGATCTGCAAATGAAGGGGAAGAAGTGGTCATTGGTAATCAGGCATCCATGCATGCATCATTAGAGGAAGAAATCCAAAGTGATGACTCAATGCAAGAAGAAGAAGAGTCGGACTTACAATCAAATGACGATACTGAGTCTGAATAGGAAGTTTACTATTATGTTATTTTTATTGTATTTTAAATATTTGCATATGCAATTAAATGTAAGACTTGACAACTATTGTTCTATAAAAATAGTTGCTTAGATTAGACTGTTAAATGTCGATTACTTATTGTTTTTACATTGATTTGTAACTGTGCTATAAAAATAGATATGTCAGCATCAGGAAGACAGTCGCCCCTCCCCCCACCGCCTAGCAGTGATAAGGGGAAGGCTAAGCGGGGACGATACACCGTGAAGTCCCAGGTGCTTGCTCGCATTCCTGGAGGTCCCTCCGCACCCACCCTCATCCCTACCACACCTACCCTATCGCCACCTACAGGATCCTCCCCCACCCATCCTACACCATCCCCCACCCATTCTATACCCTCACTGATCCATACTACATCATCCCCTACCCATACTACACTATCCCCGACCCACACTACCCCACCCTCCACCCATGTCCAGACCTCCATTCTCTTTGCGCCACGACGTGCACTAGCGTGCTACTCGTCGTCCCCTACTGGACCCACACCACACCTACACCCAGCACCACCATCATCATCGACTGCACAGCCACACACCCAGCAGGATTATCATTTATGCCGACTCCTGGGATGATGCCACAGCAGGACACGACCATTCCATCCTCATCATCCGCGGCCGCATACGGTCACGACACGACCATACCATCATCATCGTCTGTACATCAGACGGACGCGGCTGAGGACTTGCCTGATTGGGCTAGGATTCTCGCAGCTGAGGATCGACCATGGATCCGTCCTGTTTCTGGATCGTAAGTTAATTTAATTTAATGTTGTTTAAAAATAATTACTATTTAATAAGCATATATATGTTGGTTGTCATATTGTTGATTTAATAAAATTATGAATTTTCCAGCTTCATCCCATCGAAAGTGGGATCGAAGCACGTTACCTTCGCCATCAAGGCGCATTATCGTCGCTTCTGGCTATCATGGGGGGTGATCCCCGGGGAGGATAGGGATCGTATCTTCAGACGATTCGGGGTAAGTTCTTGTTTATTAGTTCATGTAATTTTCCCTTTATTTTATATATTCTTTTTTATAATGTTATTAATATTTTTTTCTTTGTTAACAGGAGCTTGTGCGCTGGTTACCGGAGCATACCTTAGAGATAGATGCTATCTTTGACGACCGAGCAGCTGCTCGACTGAGGGACATGCTGCGGGAGTGTAGGAAGAGCCGGATACGTCCGGATTACATCGTGCCCAACATCTGGGCCCAACTGTGTGCGTATTGGGACACTCCAGCTTACAAGCTGAAGTGTGAACAAGCGAAGAGAAATCAGGCTTCCAAGAAGGGTGGGACGATGCACACTGGTGGTTCTATTAGCCACATGCAGCATGTCATTTACATGGTATGCATATATAAATAACATTATTTATAAACTGTATATTTTTATTAAAAATTTGTTTTATAACTAATTGATTTTATTGGTGTGTCTGTTGCGGGCAGGATAGCTAGCTTGATCCGTTGATGTCCCTACGGTCTTTGAGCAGACACATATTCTCTCGGACACCGGCGAGTTTGTTGATGAGAGGTCGAGGCAGACAACGGTGAGCTAAAGTGTTTTTTTATATTTAAACTATTGGTAATTATTATATATATATAGTTTAATACATATTGATTGTAATGTATTGATCGCAGGTGGAGTACAACACCAAGTTTAGTCAGGTAGCATCTGAGGCTGCCTCATGCTCTGGTGCCTCAGATCCTTCTCAACTGGACCCCACCGAGGTTGAGCGACTACAGACCCAGGCCTGGATGGATGTGGCGGGCGGGAAGAACAAGGGACGTATTTACGGTACTGCGACCCTAGCCAGGTCGATCCGTCGGGGGTCGACGCTGAGCTTGACCATTAGGGAGCCTACATCCTCCGGCTCACAGGACATGGAGGAGGTGCAGTGGCTGAGGCAGGAGGTGCGGTAGCAGAGGGAGACGAACATGTGCATCATGCAGTAGATGGAGACATTCTCTACGGTCATGACCGCTGTGCTCGATTTCCTCCCACCAGACAGGCACAACGCTCTGCAGGGGGTCCTCCATGCCACCAGCCCCAGTCCCCCACTACTACTACTGATCCACCACTGCAACCATATGATGACGGTCTGTCTACTGAGCCGCAGCTTGATGGTCATGTGACGCCAGCAGACTCCCCCCAACAGGACGATGATGACGGATATTATGGTGATGGGTATTATGATAGTTATAGGTGTAGTAGAGATTTGTAGATAGACAGATATTTTATTTATGGATTATATGTTGAGTTTATTTTTATTTTAAATTAATTTTAATTTAATTGCATTTTAAATTTTATTTTAATTTCAATTTTATTTTGTAATTGATACTATAATAATATTTAATTAAAATAAAATATAATAATTATATTATAATTAATTATAATAAAATATAAATAAATAAAATATAATAATAATTAATAAATAAAATATAATTAATTAAAATATAATATAATAATAATTAATAAATAAAATATAATATTTAATATTCAATATATAAATTTTAATAAAAATAATTAATAATTAATTATTAATATAAAAAAAATAAATTAAAAAAATAAAAAAATAGAAAAAACCTTGTTTCCGACGGATATTTCTGTCGGTAACTGTAGGTTATATTTTCCGACGGAAAATTCCATCGGTAACTTCGACAGAGAGTTACCGATGGAATTTCCGTCGGTAATTAGGGGTTCTGTGTGGTAAGTTTTTCCACGGTTAAAGCCGTCGAAAATTTCCGACGGACGAACTAGATCCGTCAGAAAGGCTTTCCTACGCGCCTATTACCGACGGAACCGTGTCCGTCGGTAATGTAGTTTTCTGACGGAATTTCTTCATTTACGACGGGTTTTTTCCGTCGGTAAGCCTTTTTTTTGTAGTGTACGTGTTAGGAATCAGTATCTTTAGAGATAGATCGTTGAAGTTGTTGGGCCTTAGTCAGAGTACGTTATGTACTACACCAATTGTCTTGTATGCTTTGAGCATGACAATAAGGTACCAATTGATATCGGTGGAGGTCACTGAACTGTAGTCAAGAACATCTTTAAGTATCTGTAAAGAACTTAGGATACATTCTTGACAGATGGAGGTGAGGAAGAAGTTATTGTAAGGTGTTACATAGACAGTGTTTCCAAACCGATAAAGATTATTCCAAATCGCAGTCTGGATTTGTGTTTTATCATAATGGTAGCACTGTATACTTGGAAAAAGTTCCAAGTGTGAGACAATTATAGATTTCATTACAGAGGTCAAGTATATAGTTGCCTTAAATGTAGATTTAAAGGCCATTTGAATCGGCAAGTTCATTTATGAACTAAGAATGATTTCTAACTTTGCGAACTCCATTGATCTCGTTGCGATGATGATGGAGTAATCGCATAAGCTAAGGAAACATGGTCTCACCAACGATCCGAACATATACTTAGGTGCTTCCATCTTATTCGATAGATGGTCGATGGAGGAGAGATATGAAGATGTGCAGAATGACAACACTAATAATATACTAATGGAGTCTCTTGCTCAATGGTAGCATGACACTCACACTAGATCGATGGGTGTTAGATTGATGCCTGATTGGCTCTAGTGCTAGTGGGAGATTGTTGGTGTAAGCCCTAGATGCCAATCTATTTTGAATAGATCATCATTTGTATCATGAATGTAATCATATATTTGATATATGAATAAGGCATTCATTTATTATGTTATTAGTTTATAGCATAATAAAGTGCTTAGAATACGCAGTTCATTCAATGAGATATTAAGTACGTAACTTAATCGTGAGACCTCATTGAATAATAGAACGTTATTCTTAAATATATGTAGTCGAGTATTATTGTTAATTAGGATGACAATAATACATATAGACTATTGTGTGAGTAGACTGATAACCAAATCTCACGGGTCATGGATATGTGATATCAAGTCGGCACACAGGTATAAATATTAGGAGTAATATTTATACTAGATGACCCACTATGAGAACACTTCATAATAGTTATGTAAGTGTCATAAGTATTCTCATTGCGACCATAGTGAAATAGTCCTTCTACTTGAAGTCACTACGATTCCTACATGAGGAGTTGTAGGCTTTAATACTACCAAACGTCATGCGTAATCGGGTGATCATAAAGGTAGTTATTGGGCATGCAATAAACCATGTTGAGGAGTGTGAGTGATGTAGACAGGATTCGTCCCTCCTACAGAACATGGGTAATATCTTGGGGCCCTCGATAGAGTGAGTCATGAAATATATTTCATGTACATTTTGCATGCATTTTCGTATAATTTAGGCATATTTAATTTGATTATTAGTTAGTTTTTATCTTGGAACAGGTGGGACGGTTTTGTGTGTTGTTTTGCAGGAATTTATGATTAAATGCCCAAGATTTAGCCATGATGAAGCTTGGATGATGATAGAGCCTGAAAAGAGAAGAAAATGAGCCAAGCAGAGCCCATCACAGCCTAGCCGTGATGACCATCACGGCCGTGATGGAGCAATAACTGAAGAGAAAGAGCCAAAAGTCAAGCTGTCACGGTCTAGCCGTGATAGCTATCACGGTCGTGACCTGTCAGTTGTACCAGACCCCCAAAAGTCAGAACTGGTCACGGCCTAGTCGTGATACCCATCACGGTCGTGACCTGCTAGTTGGACCAGACAGAATCTATCACGGCCTAGTCGTGATGAGCATCACGGCCGTGATGAATCAAAAAGTGAAGAGGGGCCCAGGGCAGAACCCGTCACGGCCTGGCTGTGATGGTCATCAAGGCCGTGACGCGCGCCTAAGTTATAAAAAGACCTCTGGGCAAAACAGAAAAGGATCCTGAACCCTAATACATACTCTCTGGCTGCTATGACTGCTGTCCATCCTTCCATGGAGTTCTTTCCTTCCCTCATTCTTATTTATTTTCCTTTGGTTTTCTATATGATTATGTATAGCTAAACCCCTTTTTGTTGGGGTTAGATGATAGATTTTCTGAATATGATTGTCTCATGATTTGATTGTAATACATATTCCTATTTCTTTATGAGTATTTGATTCCATTCTTAATGTTTTCCTTGGTTTGATCATCCTAGGAATGATTTGTTGCTTTGATAGACAATTGAAAGATTGGTGTTAAGGCATGCTCATGAATCAAATGCCAAGTAGTTCATGAACCTAGACATAGGTCTTGGGGTGCTTGCAATCTTATAAATCTTGTTTCTTCATGCAAAATCTCAGGTTAATCCACCTAAGACATTAGGGTTTAATTTGGGGTATTAGGCTCATTCCACCTAAGACATTAGGGTTTGACTATTTCAGAAGATTTGATTGTCATAATTGAATTAGGAACTGTGTTATTAATCATGTCATTGCAATCAAGGGAGGATTAGTGTAGTCTAACCCTAAAAATTCTATCCATTTGTTGATCACATCTCTGTTTGCCTATCAAGTGTTTGATAAAATAACTAAAAGACCAAAAACATTTTGTTCTTGTCTGTTTTGTTTTGTTTACTTTTACTGGGCTTGGTACTTAGTATTGAGCTCCTTGCCATCCAAACGATCGTCTAGATAGTAGTCCAATTTGCGAAGTGGTACTTGTCCACGATCCCTGAGAACGATAACCGGTCTCACCACCGTATTACTTGTTTACGACTAGGTATACTTGCCGAAATCGTATCAAGTTTTTGGCGCCGTTGTCGGGGATCGGTGTGCCAATATCACGAGTACCAAAGGGGACTCCTAATTTAGACATTTTTTTCTCTTTTCTTTGCTTTCTTGCTGTTTTCTGTTTTCCTTTTCCCTGCTGTGTTTTCTGTTTTGTTCTGTTTTTCTGTTTTCATTGAAACTGCATAATTGCCTACTTGTTTCTTAACTTGTACTTGTTGTTTCGTTGCTGTTCTGCTCTGGTTGTTTCTGTGTATGCGAGGTACAATTGACCCAGGTGAACTTCAATTCAACCCGGAGATCGAGAAGCTTTGTAGACAGAATAGAAAGGAAGCCAAAGCAAGGAAAAACAGAGAAGAAACATCTTCTAGTCTACAAGAGCCACAAGTTGAGTTACCAAGTGTGCAAGAACCACAAGTTGAGGTAGCAACTGTCACCATGGCTAAAGACAATGCACCAAGAAGGACAATGGGGGACTATACTTCCCCTAGAGTCGATAGATGTGGAACTCCAATTGTTAGACCTGCAGTGGCCTGTAACAACTTTGAGATAAAGGCATCACTTCTCAATCTTGTGCAGCAAAATCAGTTTGGAGGTTTAGAGAGTGAAGACCCTCATTCTCACATTGGCACATTTATTGAGCTACGTGACACTATCAAGCTGAATGGAGCTTCCGATGAGGCTATTCGTTTAAGGCTTTTCCCTTTCTCTTTGAGGGATAGAGCTAAGTCATGGCTTCAGTCTCATCCTCATGGGAGCATTATCACTTGGAATGATTTGGTGAGAAAGTTCTTATCTCGCTTCTTCCCTCCATCAAGAATGATCAAGTTGAGATCGGAGATCAATGCTTTTGCACAAAGGGATGGCGAATCACTTTATGAAGCAAGGGAGAGGTTCAAATCCTTGCTTACTGCTTGTCCAAATCATGAGTTGGAAACATGTCAGCAAGTTGCAACCTTTGTCAATGGGCTCAACCGAAATTCTCAAAGTATGATTGAAGCGGCTGCAGGTGGAACATTGAGTCAAGAGAGCCGTTTTGGAGCTTGATGAAGTTGGTGCTCTTAAGGCGCAAATGGCATTCTTACCAAGCAATTGGGGTCCGTTCAGCTGCAGAATTCTCAATTATAAGCGGTCCAAGTTCAAGCTGCCTCAGTGTGTGACTTCTGTGGAGGTAACCATGCCAACGACAATTGTGAGATTAATGTGGTTGGAGGTTCTGGGCAAGAAGAAGTGAATTACATGGGAAACCAAGGGTCTAAGCATGATCCTTTCTCTAACACCTACAATCCGGGGTGGCGTAGCCATCCTAACTTTGGTTGGAGACAAGGGCGAGGCTCAAGTTCTCAAGCAAAGCCTCCTCAAGAGAATTCAAGCAAATTGGAGAATATTCTAGCACAATTCATGCAAGCAACTCAAGATAATATGAAGAATCAAAATGCCTCCATCAAGAATCTAGAACACCAAATAGGCCAATTGGCAAAGCAAATGACGGAGAGACCTCAAGGACAATTGCCGGGAGATACAGAGAAGAATCCAATGGAGGATTGCAAGGCAATTACTACAAGAAGTGGGAGAGTGTTAGTTCCACATGAAAAAGAAAGAGAAGAAAAGAGAATTGGTGAGAGAGTTGATGAGGTGACCATTGAAGATGTAACCCATGAAGAACCAGAGACTCCCCAAGCCACTGCCTCTAGTCCTATTGTTGTTGAAGCTAAAAAACCACAGAGGGAAAAATTGGTGGATGAAGAGTTTGCAAGAAAGAAGACTAAAAGGCAAATTCTAGAAGAAGTTGACAATCCTAAGGAGTTGCCACCGTATTTCAAGATACCCTATCCTCAAAGGTTGAAGAAAGAGGTAAAGGATCAACAATTCTCTAAGTTCTTGGATGTGTTCAAAAAGCTGCAAATCAACATCCCTTTTGCTGAAGCTCTTCAACAAATGCCTTCCTCTGCCAAATTTATGAAGGAGATTCTTACTAACAAGAGGAAGTGGAAGGAGGAGATGGTCATGCTCACGGAAGAATGCAGTGCCATACTCCAAAGGAAGTTACCGGTGAAGATGAAGGATCCGGGTAGCTTTACTATCCCATGTACTATTGGTCATTTGAACATTGGAAGAGCCTTGTGTGATCTTGGTGCAAGTATCAACCTTATGCCTCTCTCCATTTTCAAGAAGTTGGGAATTGGTGAAGTCAAGCCAACCGGGATTTCTCTCCAATTGGTGGATCGTTCCATTACGTATCCTTTGGGTGTAGTGGAGGATTTGTTGGTTAAAGTAGACAAATTCATCTTTCCGGCAGACTTTGTGGTGTTGGATATAGCGGAAGATAGTGAGACTCCATTGATTCTTGGAAGACCATTCCTAGCCACGGGTAGGGCTTTGATCGATGTAAATCAAGGGGAGTTGGTGCTTAGAGTCCAAGATGAAAAGGTCACCTTCAATGTTTTTGAAGCAATGAGACATCCAAGCGACAAAGATACGTGTATGAGTGTGGACCTTGTTGATTCATTGACTGACAAGAGTGTGCAACAAACTGTTGAAGATTCATTGGAAGCGGCTCTTATGGTTGAGGATGCAGAAGAAGAGGTATGTGAGGAAGAAGTTGAGTTCATGGTTAAATCCCTTGAGGCTTGCCTAGTTGTGAATAATGATGAAGACAAAGTTGTGGAGGATGTGCGGATTGAAGACAAGGGTGAACCACCTGTGCTAGAGTTGAAAGAACTTCCATCTCATCTCCGTTATGCTTTCCTTGGGGTGAATTCTTCATTCCCAGTGATCATTAGTAGCGGATTGAACTCTTTGGAGGAAGAGAAGTTGTTAAGGGTGCTTAGGGAGCACAAATCTGCAATTGGGTGGTCTATGTCCGACTTGAAAGGGATAAGTCCCTCATTTTGTATGCACAAAATCCTTTTGGAGGAAAACTCCAAGCCGGTTAGACAGACCCAAAGAAGACTCAACCCAAACATGAAGGAAGTTGTAAGGAAGGAGGTTCTGAAGCTTTTGGATGCGGGTATAATCTATCCAATCTCCGATAGTCCATGGGTGAGTCCGGTCCAAGTTGTTCCTAAGAAAGGGGGGATGACGGTGGTTGCAAATGATAAAAATGAACTCATCCCCTCAAGGACTGTTTCTGGATGGAGGGTGTGTGTTGATTATAGAAGACTGAATGAGGCTACAAGAAAGGATCATTTTCCCTTGCCCTTCATTGATCATATGTTAGAGAGATTGGCGGGCCATGCTTTTTACTGCTTCCTTGATGGTTATCCAGGGTATGACCAAATTGTGGTTGACCCAAAGGACCAAGAGAAGACTGCTTGCACTTGTCCCTATGGCGTCTATGCATATCGTAGGATGCCATTCGGGTTGTGTAATGCACCCGCCACTTTTCAAAGGTGCATGCTTTCCATATTCTCTGATATGACTGAAAAATTCATTGAGGTATTTATGGATGATTTTTCTGTGTTTGGTAATTCTTTTGATGATTGTTTGAAAAATCTTGCATGTGTTTTGAAAAGATGACAAGAAACTAACCTTGTTTTAAATTGGGAAAAATGTCATTTCATGGTTAGGGAAGGTATAGTTCTTAGTCATAAGATTTCATCATGGGGGATAGAAGTTGATAAGGCAAAAATTGAAGTAATTGAAAAGCTTCCCCCTCCCATAAATGTGAAAGGTGTTAGAAGCTTCCTAGTGCACGCGGGTTTCTATAGGAGATTTATAAACGTGTGTTGAATGATGCTCAATTGAATTATACCACGATTGAAAAAGAATTGCTTGCTATGGTGTTTGCATTTGATAAGTTTAGATCATATTTAATTGGCTCTAAAACTACTGTCTACACTGACCATTCTGCTTTGAAGTATCTCATGACTAAACAGGATGCCAAGCCAAGGCTCATTAGGTGGGTATTATTGCTCCAAGAGTTTGATCTAGATATAAAGGACAAGAAAGGAGTGGAGAATGTGGTAGCCGACCATTTGTCTAGGCTTCCACAAGCAGATGTTCAAGCAAAGGATGAGTTGCCAATTCAAGAAGAATTCCCCGATGAGAGGTTGTTTAGTGTGCAAGTGGCACCTTGGTTTGCAGACATTGCAAATTATAAGGCCGCAAACAAGGTTCCGAAGGACTTCAATGCACAGCAAAGGAAGAAGCTCATCCATGATGCTAAGTACTATGTATGGGATGAGCCTTACCTTTTCAAAAGAGGTTCGGATGGAATTCTGAGAAGATGTATTCCGGAAGAAGAGATTAATGGGGTGCTGACTCATTGCCACAACTCACCTTATGAAGGACACTTTGGTGGTGAGAGAACCGCCATGAAGATCTTGAAAAGTGGTATGTTTTGGCCTACCATCTTTAAGGACTCCAGAGCTTGGGTAATGAAGTGTGACAAGTGTCAAAGAACCGGAAGTATATCCAAGAGAAATGAGATGCCCTTGAAGGGTATTTTAGAGGTGGAGCTCTTTGATGTGTGGGGGATCGACTTCATGGGTCCTTTCCCATCATCCTACAACCACAAATATATTCTGGTTGCAGTCGACTATGTGAGTAAATTGGTAGAATCTGTCCCAATTGTGAAAGATGATGCAAAAGCCGTGGTCAGTTTTGTGAGGAAGAACATCTTCACCAGATTTGGAACCCCTAGAGCCATTATTAGTGATGGGGGTAATCATTTCTGCAACAAAGAGTTCAATGTGGTGCTTGCCAAGTTTGGGGTCAATCATAAAGTGGCCACACCATACCACCCGCAAACCAGTGGGCAAGTGGAGTTGTCTAATCGGGAATTGAAGAGGATCTTGGAGAAAACAGTGAACAATGCTAGGAAGGATTGGGCAAAGAAGTTGGATGATGCACTTTGGGCCTATCGGACTGCATATAAAACACCTATTGGTATGTCACCCTACCAATTAGTGTTTGGAAAATCATGTCACCTTCCGGTAGAGCTCCAACGTCGTGCTTTCTGGGCAGTGAAGGCCTTGAACTTTGACACGAAGCTGGCTATGGACAAGAGACTGCTGCAATTGAATGAGTTGGATGAATTCCGACTCTTGGCATATGAGAGTGCAAGAATCTATAAGGAAAGAACAAAATTTTGGCATGACAAGTACATTCTTCCCAAGCATTTTGAAGAAGGCCAATCAGTTTTGCTCTTTAATTCACGCCTCAAGTTATTTCCGGGCAAATTGAGATCAAGGTGGTCGGGTCCATTTTATGTCAAGTCAGGTTCTCCATTTGGTGCGGTTGAATTGGTTGATCCATCGTCCAGAGACACTTTCACTGTTCATGGGCAAAGGCTCAAGCACTACCTTGGAGGAGACTTTGATCGTCAAGCAGTCTCCATCCCTCTTAAAACACCCTCTTAGAGGTCATCTTCCCGTCAAGCTAGTGACGTTAAAGAAGCACTTATTGGGAGGCAACCCAAGTTTCTTTTCCTTTTCCATTTGCTTTTTATTTCAACTCTTGAATAATTTGAGAAGATCAAGAGATTTGTTAATAGGTTTGTTAAGTGTTTTCAGGGTAAGAGGGAAGGAGAAACAAAAAGGACAAGGAGAAGCAAAATCAGTACCCATCACGCCCAGGCCGTGACACTGGTCACGGCCGTGATGAGCTACCCAGAGAAGTCAGAAAGGATCACGGCCTGCCCGTGATCAGCATCACGGGCGTGATGAGAGGTCCCTGAAGATCAGAGAGCATGACGGCCAAACCGTGATGGAGGTCACAACCGTGACAGGCTAGCCCATATGGACCAGAATTGATCACGGCCTGCCCGTGATGAGCATCACGACCGTGACCCAATTTTCATACAATCCCTCTGGCTAGGCATGTGAGCCAGCACCCGCTACCGCCTCAGTGAGTTGTTCCAATTTTCTTTTTCTCCTCTCTCCGACTTGATTTTTTACATTGGGGATAATGCAAATTTTTAAGCTTGGGGTAGGGGTAATCTTTTTGCAAATTTTTGAATTTTTGCATTGTAAATATTGCATCCATATAGGCATAGTTTTACATGATCACATGATTCGATTACCCCCTTGCTTAGATGATGCATCCAACTGTGAG
Organism: Sophora flavescens; assembly: GCA_030762895.1. NCBI lineage: Eukaryota > Viridiplantae > Streptophyta > Magnoliopsida > Fabales > Fabaceae > Sophora > Sophora flavescens. Next base: position 13,787,177 of record CM061065.1, on the reverse strand, counting down.
AACTTAGTGCCAATTATCTTGTGATAGTGAATTTTTGAACCCAAAGTTTTTAGTCTTGTGATAAGGCTACAAATAAAAAATTCTTGATATGATTTGTGATAGTTGATAATTAGCTTGTGGTTCCTTAGATTTGTGTTTCTCATTGATTTTTGAACTTCTAAATGTGAGATTTTGAGCCAAAAAGGGGTACTCACTAAATCTACCCCATTCTTTGTGTTAGAGTGTTAGTCCTCTTGGAGTGTATTTTCTCTAGAACTTGACTTGAACCCATTTTGAAGCTTAAAAATTTTTGAAAATATTTTTGAAAATGATTGAGGCACTAGGTATTTTTTCCGGCCTTCCGAGCTTTGATTGACTAAATGCTACGCCTTAGTTGCCCAACTTTGAGCCTGAAAGAATAAATACTTTTCTTGGTACCTTAAATTACTTTGATGAATATGATTGGTATGGCACCTTGTAAAGTATTACAAAAATGGTAAAAAGGTAGTTGAAAAAGTTTGGGATGAGAAAAATCAGAAAAATATTTCCCTTGAATTAAAATCTCCCCTTCTCCAAAAAAAAAAAAGAAAAAAAGAAAATAAAAGAGAGAATATAGAGAAGGGGATGACAAAAAGAAAGTGAGAAATAAAATGAAAGGGAAGAAAGAAAGGTGGAAAAGTGAATCGAAACTCAAAAAGGTATTTTAGAAGGTGTCATGCTCTGCAATGCTTGATATTTTGTTTAGCCCTTTTGAAATCTCTTTTTCTTGATTTCCCCACCTAACAATTAATCCCATGGCCCCGCTACAACCAAAGTAAAAGACCTCTTGATTCTTAATTGTTTTTTTAATAAAGTAGAGATTTGGTTAATAGTCAAGCTTATGGTAGAATTCATTCCTTGAGGAACTTGAGCGAATTGCTATATGTCCTTAAACACTTGAGTGAGGTGAGAAAGAGTGCCCGAATCAGTGAGAATGTGAGTCTAGGAACCTAAGCGTCTAATTGGAATTGAAATTGATCGTCTCTTGGTGAATTATTTGAAAATGCCTGTTACTTGGATTAGTTGTTACTCGGGTTCTTAGTTCACTATCCATGCTCTATCTTTGTTTCTTCTGGCCTTGGTGATTGCTTGAGGACAAGCAAAGTCTTAAGCTTGGGGTGATTTGATGAGTGTGATTTCACCTCATATTTCATGTACATTTTGCATGCATTTTCGTATAATTTAGGCATATTTAATTTGATTATTAGTTAGTTTTTATCTTGGAATAGGTGAGACGGTTTTGTGTGTTGTTTTGCAGGAATTTATGATTAAATGCCCAAGATTTAGCCATGATGAAGCTTGGTTGATGATAGAGCCTGAAAAGAGAAGAAAATGAGCCAAGCAGAGCCCATCACGGCCTAGCCGTGATGACCATCACGACCGTGATGGAGCAATAACTGAAGAGAAAGAGCCAAAAGTCAGAAGCTGTCACGGCCTAGCCGTGATAGCTATCACGACCGTGACCTGTCAGCTGTACCAGACCTCCAAAAGTCAGAACTGGTCACGGCCTAGTCGTGATACCCATCACAGCCGTGACCTGCTAGTTGGACCAGACAGAATCTGTCACGGCCTAGCCGTGATGAGCATCACGGCCGTGATGAATCAAAAAGTGAAGAGGCGCCCAAGGCAGAACCCGTCACGGCCGTGACGCGCGCCTAAGTTATAAAAAGACCTCTGGGCAGAACAGAAAAGGATCCTGAACCCTAATACATACTTTCTGGCTGTTGTGGCTGCTGTCCATCCTTCCATGGAGTTCTTTCCTTCCCTCATTCTTATTTCTTTTCCTTTGGTTTTCTATATGATTATGTATAGCTAAACCCCTTTTTGTTGGGGTTAGATGATAGCTTTTCTGAACATGATTGTCTCATGATTTGATTGTAATACATATTCCTATTTCTTTATGAGTATTTGATTCTATGTTTAATGCTTTCCTTGGTTTGATCATCTTAGGAATGATTTGTTGCTTTGATAGACAATTGAAAGATTGGTGTTAAGGCATGCTCATGAATCAAATGCCAAGTAGTTCATGAACCTAGACATAGGTCTTGGGGTGCTTGCAATCTTATAAATCTTGTTTCTTCATGCAAAATCTCAGGTTAATCCACCTAAGACATTAGGGTTTAATTTGGGGTTTTAGGCTCATTCCACCTAAGACATTAGAGTTTGAGTATTTCAGAAGATTTGATTGTCATAATTGAATTAGGAACTGTTTTATTAATCATGTCATTGCAATCAGGGGAGGATTAGTGTAGTCTAACCCTAAAAATTCTATCCATTTTTTGATCACATCTCTGTTTGCCTATCAAGTGTTTGATAAAATACCTAAAAGACCAAAAACATTTTGTTCTTGTCTGTTTTGTTTTGTTTACTTTTGCTGGGCTTGGTACTTAGTATTGAGCTCCCTTCCATCCAAACGATCGTCTAGATAGTAGTCCAATTTGCGAAGTGGTACTTGTCCACGATCCCTGAGAACGGTATCCGGTCTCACCACCGTATTACTTGTTTGCGACTAGGTATACTTGCCGAAATCGTCTACTCGGGGATCGAGGAACAAATAATTGAACATAATAAGGATGACACTGTTATTCGTTGTGTTCATTTAAGACATATGGACGAAGGAAAATTTACTACACGGTAAATTTTGATTGTGGTAAGGCTAAAATCGGGTCACCGATACTCTCGCTAATTGGGTAGTAATGATGCATTGCTAGATGCCGCTCATTATTTATAATATTTAATATTATAATTAATATTTGATATTATTATAATATTTAATATTATTGCCAACTTAGTGGGAGCCTATAGGGTCACACGCATAGAGCAAATGCGGGCAGTTATATTAATTAAATATGATTTAATTAATATAAGGACAATTGGGCTTGTAGTGTACAAAGCCCAATAGGGTAAGCAGTTAGGTTAAAGGAAGCTGCCAACTTATAAATAGAAGTGTTCTTTCCTCTAACCTAGTCTTGCTAATTGTGTCTCCCGTAGCCGTCAGCTAGCACAAGACGCATAGCTCCAATACCCATTTGCTCGCGTGGACTGAGTAGAGGTGCTTCTCCTTCGTGGCACTGGTGATCGAAAGTAAAGCACGCTTCAAGAGGTAAACACTGTTTGCCATTTGTGATTCATGTTTTGTAATGTGCGATCCATGTGATGGTTTTTTTCCACCTTGAGATTTGATTTTAGAAGAGGATAATCTCGTGAAAACCCTACAATATGTGTGAGGTGGCACCTGAGTCTATGATCCAAGTGTCAAGACTGAAATTGGAATTAACAGGTTTTGAAAAATAACTCATACCAATTGCTGATTGATCTAATTGTGAGATGACATTGACATTTTGCCTTGCCATTTGATCTTGCAAGAAGGATATGAGTTGCTGAAACTGCATCTGATTTGCATCAGTGTTGAAATTGGAGGAATCAGCAACAAGATTCACTGTTGGACGCCCTTTCTTGTGACCAGGGGGTAGCCATGAAGCTTGAAGCATTTGTCCTTAGTGTGGCCTAGCATGCCACAATGTGCACAGAGTGGCCTATCCTTCTTGCCATTTTTCTGGTATGCACCTTGAGAAGACTGCACTACACAGGCCAATTGAGTATCTAACATTCCTTGCATGGCTCCAACTTCTCTTTGCTTCTCTTCTTGGATCACTAGAGAGAAGACCTTTTGAATTGGTGGAATCGAATCCATGGCAAGGATTTGTCCTCTAATGTTGCTATAGCTCTCATTGAGTCCCATCAAGAAATTCATCACATATTCAGATTGCAAGTATTCCAATAGGGGTTGTACACCACCACAATTGCAATTATGAACCAGTTTATACTCACCAAGTTCTTCCCATATGGTCGTGATTCTAATAAAGTACTAAGCAATGGTGCTTGATCCTTGAGTGCATTGAAACAAATCACGCTTCAACTGAAAGATTCTTGGTCTATTGCGTTGTTGGTGTGACGCCCTTCGTTACATTAGTAACCCAAAATAATTGTATAAAAATCCTTTAATACATTTCTTTAAAATATGTTAATCATAAAAATTTTCTCAATTATTTAAGTTTGGAAAATGTCTCATATTAAATAAAATAGTAATAATGTATCAAAGTAATAAATATAATATTAAATCCATACCTCTGAGTAAAACCAAATCAAAGAAAAGCCTCAAAACCGGGCGTCTAACTACAATCCGAGGAGAAAACTAAAAATAATAAACGATGTCTGCATGGCACTCGTAAGCCATGCTACAATACTAACCGGCTAAGCTAAAAAGAAAGTAGTTCTTCAAGTCTCGGTGACCGCAACAGTGATGTCCTCGGGCTCTGAAAACAACACTTTTTAATGAGATATAAAATCTCAGTGAACAACAATACAGTTATAAAATATTTCGAAAATAGTGATGTTCTCACCAAGACGGTAATAGGAAAAACTATCCATGGTACCCGCTAATTTTCCAAAATAATGTTCATTAAAAAAATACATTTAATTACAACAATCATATAACGACAACATAATCAAATATCATATATTAATTAAACAAAGTAACCACACATCACACAATAACACAATCATCCAGTGGTTCGGAAACCCCACTTCGTGTTGGTTTCTTGCCCAATTCGGTGACTCGAGAACCTCATTAAATTGGTTCCTTGTCCCTAGTCTGCGGTGACTCGAGAACATCGTTCTAGAATTGATTCTTTGCCACCCTCTTTATGGTGACCCGAGAACCTTGTCGTAGAATTGATTCCTTGTCCCTAGTCTGCGGTGACTCGAGAACCTCGTTCTAGAATATTAATTGATTCCTTGCCACCCTCTTTATGGTGACCCGAGAACCTCGTCCTAGAATTGATTCCTTGCCTCGATGGTAACTCGGGAATCCCATTTTAGAATTGACTCTTTGCCCCTATGGTGACCCGAGAACCTCGTAATTAATTGGGTTCCTTGCCTCCCATTAACGGTGACCCGAGAGTCTCATTCTTAAAATGGATTCCTTGTCCCATATCTTAATTTCGACATCCCATTAAATGGCGATGTTAAAAGTCAATATCTCTATCTTAGGAGGCATAACGGCAAACTCCACTCACATACGTATATCATTTATATCCCGAATAAAACATGTTGAATATATTTTAAATTATAACAATCAAATGTACTTATTCTCTTTTTAAACCATAAGCAAAATGGGATTTAATACATGCTATGTCTAAGCTATTAAAGTCCAATTAAATAAAATTATATGCTCCCAGGAGGTAAAACCACGCGTCAGTGGAATACCAATGCCTATTGAATTGAACTTGGCATACAGGAGACTTCACAAAAGTAGTTAAAGATAAAAAGAAAATCTACTCCTGAGAGGTTTTGGACACGCAGTATGAAACTTTAGTGATTTTACCGTCTGGCTAAAACACAAGAATTTCGCATATAGAACTATAAATTACCAATAAACAATTTCTCTTCGATTTAGGGGAACACACTTTCAAATCAATTCATCCATCAATAAGAAATATAATAATAAAACTGTCAACACAAACAATCATTCATACCATGGAGAGGGTTCGAAAAAAGTATTGTTACTCACCTCTCGAAGACCTCCAATGTGCTCTAAAAATTATTTATGATAAGAATTTGTGCTTCCCTAAAAATTCTTCTCCCGTTTAGTGGTATTCTTGAATCTGTGTTGTTGTTAGGTTGTACTGGCAGGAAAGGGACGAACGGACGCTGTGCGGCGCTCCTTGTTACGCACAGTGACAAGAGTATAATTATATATACTCTGCCTTCCTGGGCTTACGCCCTTGTACCCCTTCTTTTCTTTTCTTTTTTTTTTAAATATATATATATATATATATATATATACATATATATATATATATATATATATTTCTATTATATATATATATATATATAAATAATTTTGCATTCTTTATAATAGTTAATAAATTTCAATAAATCCTTATACTATCAATTCTTTACACTAGATCTCTTATTTATATTTTATTTGCACTATACTTTTTAATAACTTAATATTATTATTATTATATATATATTTTTAAATTAATTATGTTAGAATTTTAGGATGTTACATTTTCTCCCCTCCTTAAAGAATTTCGCCCCCGAAATTCATCTCAAACACACGCACCTATTGTAACGTATGTTATATTCAAAACACAAAGCTTATCTATCCTAGGCAAGGGATATATGTTTTTTTTTCTTGATGGTTACCTTATTCAACTGGCTATAATCAACACACAACCTCATACTCCCATCTTTCTCTTGCTCTAAAAGCACTGATGCTCCCCAAGGTGACAGACTAGGCCTCATAAACCCCTTTTCTAACATCTCCTCTATTTGTTTCTTGAGCTCGCTCAACTCTAAATGTGTCATCCTATAGGGTGCTATGGATACAGGTCCACTCCCAGTTATTAGATTTATGGTAAACTCGATCTCTCTTTCTGGAGGTAAACTAGAGACCTTATTAGGAAACACAGCTGGAAACTCGCACACAACAGGTAATGTCGCTATATCACTTTCAGCTTCTGTCTTAGCAGAAAAGAGGAGAATGTATCCCTGAGCTCGATAAGATGTTCTGTCCTATGAGAGTTAACAGACATGGACTGTGGAACGAAAGAAATAGTTCGACTAGCACAATCAATAATAGCATTGTTACGAGACATCCAGTCCACGCCCAAAATAATATCTAGATCACACATAGGTAAACATATCAAATCAACAATATAAGTCAGGTCTTGAAACAATAAAGGACATTGCAGGCAGACAGAAGAAGTAATCAATCTATCTTTAGCAGGAGTAGAAACACACAAATCGTATGACGGTTTAGTAACTGGTAACTCTAAGAATTGATCACATTTAAATGAAATGAATGAATGTGTCGCTCCCGAATCGAACCATAGAGTAACTTTTCTCCCCTCCGAGGTGAAGGAATTCAGTCTCATTCGGATCTAAGCTGCCTCGGAATGATGGCGGGTTGTCCTTCTTGAATTCGGAAAGTCCCACGTACTAAGGGTCCTAGGTTGCCACCACTCCATCAGTGATTGGCCTCCATTCCCATTCAGCTGATGGAGAGTCTCCGCATGCGCTTGCATAACTCTGGCTATACAATCCAAAGCTGGTGCAAGTGCCACGTTCATCCCTCGCCTATTAAAAGCCATAAATCTGCTCACTACCAATGAAATACTGGGTTGATCAGGTCCAATATCCCAAAGAATATCATGCAGCATTTATAACTCTAACAAGCATCCTATGCGCCCAAGTTTTGTTTTTGAAAAAGCCCCACTACCACAGTCCGATTTAGAATCGAACTGCTCTGATACCATAAATGTAACGCCCTTCGTTACATTAGTAACCCAAAATAATTGTATAAAAATCCTTTAATACATTTCTTTAAAATATGTTAATCATAAAAATTTTCTCAATTATTTAAGTTTGGAAAATGTCTCATATTAAATAAAATAGTAATAATGTATCAAAGTAATAAATATAATATTAAATCCATACCTCTGAGTAAAACCAAATCAAAGAAAAGCCTCAAAACCGGGCGTCTAACTACAATCCGAGGAGAAAACTAAAAATAATAAACGATGTCTGCATGGCACTCGTAAGCCATGCTACAATACTAACCGGCTAAGCTAAAAAGAAAGTAGTTCTTCAAGTCTCGGTGACCGCAACAGTGATGTCCTCGGGCTCTGAAAACACCACTTTTTAATGAGATATAAAATCTCAATGAACAACAATACAGTTATAAAATATTTCGAAAATAGTGATGTTCTCAGCCGGCACGGTAACCGGAAAAACTATCCATGGTACCCGCTAATTTTCCAAAATAATGTTCATTAAAAAAATACATTTAATTACAACAATCATATAACGACAACATAATCAAATATCATATATTAATTAAACAAAGTAACCACACATCACACAATAACACAATCATCCGGTGGCTCGGAAACCCCAATTCGTGTTGGTTTCTTGCCCAATTCGGTGACTCGAGAACCTCATTAAATTGGTTCCTTGTCCCTAGTCTGCGGTGACTCGAGAACCTCGTTCTAGAATTGATTCCTTGCCACCCTCTTTATGGTGACCCGAGAACCTCGTCCTAGAATTGATTCCTTGTCCCTAGTCTGCGGTGACTCGAGAACCTCGTTCTAGAATTGATTCCTTACCACCCTCTTTATGGTGACCCAAGAACCTCGTCCTAGAATTGATTCCTTGCCCCGATGGTAACTCGGGAATCCCATTTTAGAATTGACTCCTTGCCCCTATGGTGACCCGAGAACCTCGTAATTAATTGGGTTCCTTGCCTCCCATTAACGGTGACCCGAGAGCCTCGTTCTTAAAATGGATTCCTTGTCCCATATCTTAATTTCGACATTCCATTAAATGGCGATGTTAAAAGTCAATGCCTCTATCTTAGGAGGCATAACGAAAAACTCCACTCACATACGTATATCATTTATATCCCGAATAAAACATGTTGAATATAGTTTAAATTATAACAATCAAATGTACTTATTCTCTTTTTAAACCATAAGCAAAATGGGATTTAATACATGCTATGTCTAAGCTATTAAAGTCCAATTAAATAAAATTATATGCTCCCAGGAGGTAAAACCACGCGTCAGTGGAACACCAATGCCTATTGAATTGAACTTGGCATACAGGAGACTTCACAAAAGTAGTTAAAGATAAAAAGAAAATCTACTCCTGAGAGGTTTTGGACACGCAGTATGAAACTTTAGTGATTTTAACGTCTGACTTAAACACAAGAATTTCGCACACAGAACTATAAATTACCAATAAACAATTTCTCTTCGATTTAGGGGAACACACTTGCAAATCAATTCATCCATCAATAAGAAAAATAATAATAAAACTGTCAACACAAACAATCATTCATACCATGGAGAGGGTTCGTAAAAAGTATTGTTACTCACCTCTCGAAGACCTCCAATGTGCTCTAAAAATTATTTATGATAAGGATTTGTGCTTCCCTAAAAATTCTTCTCCGGTTTAGTGGTATTCTTGGATCTGTGTTGTTGTTAGGTTGTACTGGCAGGAAAAGGACGAACAGACGCTGTGCGGCGCTCCTTGTTAGGCACAGTTACAAGAGTATAATTATATATACTCTGCCTTTCTGGGCTTACGCCCTTGTACCCCTTCTTTATATATATATATATATATATATATATATATATATATATATATATATATATATATTTCTATTATATATATATAAATAATTTTGCATTCTTTATAATAGTTAATAAATTTCAATAAATCCTTATACTATCAATTCTTTACACTAGATCTCTTATTTATATTTTATTTGCACTATACTTTTTAATAACTTAATATTATTATTATTATATATATTTTTAAATTAATTATGTTAGAATTTTAGGACGTTACATTTGGAAATGCTCATGTAGATCTCTCCACATATCAGCAGTAGTTGTGGAGTAGATCACACTTGTAGTGACCTCCTTTGAGATCGTATTGAGTAACCAAGATCCCACGATCTTGTCATTTCTACGCCAAGTATGATGCATTGGGTCACCTTCAGGAGGTGTAACAATGGATCCATCGATGAATCCAAGTTTGTTCTTGGCTTCCATGAACTGAAATTATCTTCAGTCAATGGATGAGAAAGAAGCACTAAGCCCAGACTGTCAGAAGGATGTAGATGAAAATGATTGTTCTGATCTTCCATAGCCATGATTCGAATGCAACAAGCAGGAACAAACTGTTAAGAGAAGCAATGCAATGATAGAAGAAAGGAGAGGAGGAAGAGATAACCAAGAAGAAAAATAGGGCTGCTAGGGTTTCATTAGAATGTATAAAGTCTCTTAGGTTACAATAGATAACAAAAGAAATAAATATAAATAGGCAACAAGCAAAAGACTATATTACCCACGAGACATAAATAAATAAGTAAAACTATATAATCTAACATCCCCCCTCAAACTCGCGATGCATCAACAGGAAGCATCGAGAGTTGCTAATTAAGAAACGAAAGCGTGTAGTGGAATGTGACTTGGTGAACAAGTCAGCAATCTGCATGGAGGATGATACAAAGGGCAAAGTGATGGTTCCCTGCTGAAAATGATGTCTAGTGAAGTGACAATCAATCTCAATATGCTTGGTGCGTTCATTAAAGACTGAGTTGCGAGTGATTTGTATGGCACTCATATTATCACAATACATAGGAGTGGGTGCAGAGGAGGAGACACCCATAGAGTCAAGTAACCAGCGCAACCAAACGATTTATGCAGTGGTGGATGCCATGGCACGATACTCAGCTTCCGTAGAAGATCGAGATACAACTGCTTGCTTCTTACTCTTCCAAGAAATAAGAGAATCCCCTAGGAAAATGCAAAACCCTGTAGTAGATTTACGATCGGTGGAATCACCACCCCAATCTGCATCTGAGTAAGCACGCAATTCCAATGAAGAAGATGAAGGAAATAAGAGGCTCTGAAACTGAGTGCCCCGAAGATAACGAAGAATGCGAAGAACAGCTGCCCAATGAACTGTAGTAGGAGAAGAAACAAACTGACTAACAACATGCACTGCATAAGCAATATCAGGCCTAGTAATGGTAAGATACACCAAGCTGCCAACAAGAGTACGATATAAAGAAGGGTCTGGTAAGGGGACACCATCAGATGAGACATATCGAGCATTAAGCTCAAGAGAGTAGACGAGCTTGTTCAAGAATGTTGCCAATATACTTAGATTGAGAAAGAAGGTAGCCTCGAGGAGAGTAGGCGACCTCAATCCCCAAAAAGTAACGAAGAGTACCCAAGTCTTTCATCTCAAATTGTCGGGCTAATTGGAGTTTCAAATCTATAATCCCATCAACATCATCCCCAGTAATAATCATGTCATCAACATATAGAGAGAGTAAGATACGACCTTGAGGAGTGCACCTGATAAACAAGGCAGAATCATGGGGGCTAAAGGAGAAACCAAGGGATTCAATCACAATGGAGAACTTTTCAAACCAAGCACGAGGAGCTTGTTTAAGCCCATAGAGAGCCTTCTTCAATTTACAAACTTCACCTGGATTATGAGAAACACCCGGAGGAGGAACCATATAAACTTCTTCTTGAAGATCACCATTCAAGAAGGCATTTTTAACATCCATTTGTGAAATATGCCATTGACGGATAGATGCAACTGCAATAAGGGTACGGATAGTGGTCATTTTGGCAACAGGAGCAAAAGTTTCTTCATAATCCATGCCATATTGTTGAGAAAACCCCTTAGCAACTAGATGAGCTTTATATCTCTCAATAGACCCATCAGACTTGGTTTTGATCTTATATACCCAACGAGAGCCAATTGCAGTTTTTCCTGGTGGAAGAGAGACAGGTCCCAAGTATCTGTCTTGTGCAAAGCAGAAAGTTCCTCTGCCATAGCCTGCTGCCAAGAGGGATCAAGAACTGCCTCTTTATAAGAAGAGGGCTCAGACAAACTGTGAATAGAGGTTAAAAAGGAAGCAAAGGAAGTGGAATAGACAGAATAAACAAAATCAGGTAATTTAGTGGACTTACGTTCACGAGGAGGATATCGAGGAGGATGAGGATCCACAATTACATAAGCTTCTTGGGGAGGCCTGGGGACAAAGGAGGCTTCTGGATTAGCAGAACTACTAGTGTCAACCCTGCAAAGCTCAACATTAGAGTTATTTTGACTATGAGTAACTAAAGGAGGTGTAATGTCTGAATCCGTGGAAAAAGGGTCAATACGGATGAGATCAGTTTTGGTAAGACCATGTGAACTAGAAGGAACAGAATAAAAAGGAATATGTTCAAGAAACACAACATGACGTGAGACATACAATTTTTGATTTGCAGGGTCATAACAACGATAACCTTTCTGACCACCACCATAACCAAGAAAAACACAGATCACTGACCGAGAAGACAACTTACTACGTTATACATGGGGACGAAGAACAAAGCAAGTAGAACCAAACACTCTCATGTTAGTATAATCAGGAGCACAACCATATAATTTTTCAAAGGGAGACAAACCTGAAGTGACAGAAGATGGGATCCGGTTAATGACATGAACAGCAATGAGGATAGCTTCCCCCCAAAACTCACTTGGGACAGAAGCAGACAAAAGAAGAGAACGAGCAGTTTCAATAATATGACGGTGTTTTCTTTCAACAACTCCATTCTGTTCAGGAGTATCAGTGCAAGAGGTTTGGTGAGAAGTCCCATCAAAGGCAAGTAATTCAGAAAATTTGTTGGAAGTATATTCACCACCTAGGTCACATCTAAAGCACTTAATAACAGCATTATGTTGAGTCTTAACCAAAGCACGAAACATGTGATAAATGCTTAAAAAAATCATAACGATGTTTCATAAGATAAACCCAACAATAACGAGTGCAATCATCAATGAAAGATACATAATATCTAGAACCACCTTTAGTAACAGTTGGGGATGGTCCCCATACATCAGAATGGATCAAGTCAAAAGGTGCAGCCGAAGTTGAAACACTTTTACAGAAAGGCAAAGCAGAAAATTTAGCAAGTTTGCAACCACAACAATCAAAAATATCATTAGTTTGTAACTTTCCTAAAGCTCCTGTAGAAGCCAGGTATTTCAAGCGGGAAGAAGAAACATGACCAAGACGAGAGTGCCATAAATAAAAACTAGAAGAAGAGGAGGTCAAATGAAAAGACGACAAGTTAGCACTAGCAGCTGCAACATCTGGAGCTCTTAGCTCATCCAAAACATAAAGTCCCCCCTGTCTACGGCCTGTCCCAATCAGCCTCTGGGATTGCAAATCCTGCACATAACAAGAAGTGGAAGAAAATAAAACTGAGTAACCAGAATCACATAATTGACTAACAGAAATAAGACTAACACGTAATTTAGGAATATAGTAAACATCTGGAATGGACAAATGAGACGTGGAAACAGACCGGTGCACTGCTATCGGCGGAGGGTTCCATCAGCAGTTATGATTGGTACAGATGAAACAGGATATAGGGACACAAAAGAGTTTAAATCAGATGACATATGATGACATGCTCCAGAGTCAAGGATCCATAAGGATGGGGATATACCTGATGAGCTAGAGGAGGACAAACCTATATTGGAATGGGCAGACATAGCAGACATGGCAGATGGCTGTGTGGCAAGAAACCTCTGAAATTGCTCAGCAAGATCAGCTACTGAAGGACTAGAGAGAGATGTGCTCTCATCAGACGGAGGAATAACTGCATTAGTATTAGGTGCTGGAGGCCTGAAGTGCTTGATGTTTCGTTGGTTAAACTGACTTGGAGATCTCCATTGAGAAGGTTGCTGTGTTTGTTGTGGCTTGTTCAACAATTTTGGACATTGGGCTTTCCAATGGCCTTTATTCTTGCAGAAGCTACACTCATCATAACCAACCTTTCCATAAGATTTGCCTTTATTAGAAGGAACAGCAAAAACAGATAAATTAGGATTGGGGAGGATCCCTTTGTCAACATTCCCTTTATCAGATAATCCAATACTCCAATGACATATATATATATATATATATATATATATATATATATAAACTTATTTTGTGTTTTATACCAATGCATAATATTGCTTAAAGCTCACCTCATGCCTAGAAAAAAAACCAAAAAGTCAGATAGCATGATTATCAATGAATCATTTTCTGTTTCCATTTGAAGCATGAAAAAAAATTATAGTTTAATATTCCTAAGCATGTTTAATGTAGGGACTATTCTTTTAATGTAGGGACTATTCGTTGAAAGGCAAAGTGGTCGAACGAGGCATTGATTAGATAATAATAGTCATCCACCTAATCAAGCAAGCATGTAACAAAGGAAAGATAGAGTTTGGACTTGAATATCAAATTCAATATATGAATTAAAAACAATATGTTTGAGCATGTGGATTAATTTTTTTAGTCTGTCCTTTTGAACTGTGAGGCATTTGTTGGTCATCAGTACACATATGGCTACATGATCTCAAGGTTTTGTGATAATGAGAGTGTGGGAGAAGATGATGGTGTGGTGGGGTTGATATTAATGGTGGAGCATGATTTGATATTTAACAGCAATTTGATATATAATAAACAAATTACATTAAACAAATATAATAATATATAAAAGTAGCTAGAGACTTATCTTCTTCGACTCCAAGGCCTTTACACAAAGAGCCGAATAGAGCTAGTCTCAAAACCAGCCTAATAAAATTACATAAAGGCTCTTGTACCATAATTTTTTTTACATGAAGGCTTCTAACATTATTGATGAGTAGCCTGTAAGAATATAGAGATTTGAAGCAGTGCGCTACTAATTATGCGCTGACGTTTGTTTCACTTCCTGCAATTAAGTGTTTCACTCCTATTAAGGTTTACTCAGGTTATGAGTTCAACTCTCCCACTAACATCATATATATATATATATAACACATTAATTACTAACATTTGTCTATTAAAAAAATATTTTTTGTTAAATATTTTAAACTCAACTGATGCTTAAATTTAATTTATCTGTAGGAAAATTATTTTTTTAGTCTAATTAAAATTTCAAAATTAATTTTAAAAAATGATCATTCTAAAATCTGGTGCAATATAAAGGTTAATATAAAAAAAAAGGCAAAATTACTCTTTAAGCCCCTTAAGTTATTTGTTTTGTTCAAATTGGTCTCTTAAGATTTTTTTGTGACAAACTAGACCCTTAAGTTAGGTTCGGGGTGACAAATTGGTTCCTTAAATTTTTTTTGTGATAAACTAGGCCCTTACGTTAGGTTCGGGTGACAAAATGTGACTTTTAAAATAATAATTTAATAATTTAAAAAAATTATTTAATAAATAACTATTTTCTTTTTTAATCTTCTCTCCCATTTGGGTACCACCACCTTCCTGCCACCCACCCATCCTCCACCGCCTCCTCCTCCTCCCCACCAACTCTACAACCCTCCATTACGGCAGCTCTAGCAGGGATTGTACCCAACAAAGAGGTCCCGAATCCTCTGTACAATGCTGAAACACTAGAGAAAAGTGCTGCACCAAGGAAGAAAAACCTTGATTGGTGGTATTATTTGCGATGGTTATGGTTCTTGGATTGGTGGCTTTCACGGTTTTATAGGCATAGCTACCAATATTCATGTTGAGCTTGATGCCCTCCACCATGGCCTCCATTTTGCTTGGTGCAAAGGCATGCCCTCATCAACCTTATTACTCTCCCGAGGGACTCTCCCCACCGTCTGGGTGCTATCCTTGCAGATATTCGTCACCTTCTGAACAGAGACTAACAGATTAACATTAACCATATTCGTAGGGAAGCTAACTTTTGCACGGATAGGCTGGCCAAACATGACGCTCAATAGGATACTCGTACTGTTTTCCTTAATGATATCCCTTTTTCTTGGCTCATTTTAAAGAGATTTTTCCTCTGTTCCTTTTGTTAGGGCATAGTTTTTTGTTTCTTTCCTCTTGTATCAAAAAAAAAATCAAAGGAAAAACAAAAAAGAAAGAAAGAAATTTATACTATAGGAGTTGTACAATTGGGATTAGGGGAGAGAAAATTTATAAAGAAAACATTTATTTATTAATTAATTTTTAAAACTATTAAATTATTATTTTAAAAGTCATATTTTATCACCCGAACCTAACTTAAGGTTCTATGTTGTCAAAAAAAAATTAAGGGATCAATTTGTCACCCGAACCTAATTTAAGGATCTAGTTTATCATAAAAAAAACTTAAGAGAACAATTTAAACAAAACAAACAACTTAAAAGGATTAAAAATGTAATTTTACAAAAAAAAAAAAAAAAAGCATTTTCTTTGTAGAGATGCTATCACAACGGACGTAACATTCCTTCGATAAGATGTACGTGCGTGACATGTTAACCTTGCCTTGTTGGGCTACATGGTCTTCTTTGGGAATAGCCTGGTCCATGCACAATTCAAGTCCCAAAGTAGGCCTTGGGAGTAGATTTCTCCAATAAACTAAAGTAAACTTCCTGAATACCTTGCCACCTATTAGGACAAGAAATTGAATCTCTAACCTGTATGGAACGTTTTTGCATGCTTCCTTGATGGTTTTGTTAACCATTTGAGGCAATGATTAAAAACTAAAAAAAATATTATTTTATTAAAAAAATAAGGAAAATGCTAATAAGTATTCTTAGGATATTGTTTAAGGAGTCAACAATGAAAAATTTGTATAAGAAATTGTGTATTTAACATTTCGAAAAGTGTAACAGAGTTTTTGAATACAAAATTTCCTTTTGTGGATTCCTTAACCAATGTCCTTAGAGCACTCGTTAGCAAGATCCAAAAAATAAATACATCATTTTAATATATTAAATAAATAAATTTTATATCACTTTTCAATAAAAAAAATATTTATTTTATTCTTTAACTATTACTCCCTCTGTTCTTTTTCTTTGGTATTTTTAGCTACTTGTTTTTGTTTCAAAACAATGAGTGTTTTATAAACTCAAGGTATAATTGACCAATTTTTTCCATGTATGCCCTTATATAGAATTAAGTTGATTTAACTTGAAAATACATAAAATCTTCCATACTTAAATTCAATCACAAATGTTGCATGTTCCTAAACAAAAGTGACACATATAAATACCCCATCCGGTCCATATTATAAGCAAAAAAATCCCAAATTTTTGGTACAATATATATGCAAATTTTATCTTCCAATGACTCATTTAATGACATTATTCCTAAAATACCCTTCATTTAATACAAATTTTGTTTTTCAATGACTCCTTCTATTCCAACAACACAAGCAACTTCTCATTACCATAAATGATAATTTACGTAAAACCTTAATTTTTTAGTCAAATTAAATGAGATTAACTAACCACATTAATATGTGTGTTGCATTAATTTTTTGCTTATAATATGGACCGGAGGGAGTAAATGGCTAGGTACATAAATGGCCAGTGGAGTATGGAGTAAATACAATTGGAATTTGTAAACAATTAATGACAGAAATAAGGGTATTTTGGTATAAATATATATAAATTAATGATTTCTTAATCCGTGTGTAAAAACCTTAAAACATCAAAGAAAAGTAACGGAGGGAGTATCATAATAAGGGAATGCTAACAAGTGTCATAAATCAATTGTTTAAGGAACCAAAAAAAAAAAAATCGTATGGGAAATGATGTATTTAGCATTTCGAAAAATGTGACACTTAATTTTTCAATACGAATTTTCCTTTTGTGGGTTCCTTAACCAATAATAAATAACAAAACCGTCATAAAAACTATGCACAATTCATTTGCATTAGATATCAAAATGTGTCAGAAAGAAATGATGGTTGCAATAAAAGAATGATAAAAACTTGTGGGAGAAGCAGGATCGAGGACTGGTGGAAGCAGATGATAAGGGGATGCCGACTCGCTCCAGCCAGCGTCCCTTCTGCGGGCGAATCTGGATCGTCCATCCAGATCGGACGGTGCAGATTAATTTGCCTTTTAAAAAAAACAAAACTAAACTGAGTTTTATTTTCAAAATCCCGAACCCCCCACCCACATTTGACCTAGACACGACGCGCCCCACCCCCACCCAATACCTATCACCGCCGTAGTGGCGTTCGGTGTCACCGTTGGCCACCATCGCACCGCCCATCCCAACTCCGGTCCGACAACCTCTGTCCTTGGCTCGTCCAACTCTCTCCCTCCCATTCTCTCCTCCTTGCATTATTAAATCCGCCTCTGCTTCGCCGCTGTGTACTGCAGCCCGTTGCCGCCGCCGCATCATCCACCACCATCCGCCGCCGTCCCTGCCTCTCTTGCCCAGGTTACCACTTTTTTTTTAATAAGTGGTACCCCTCTGATTGCCTTTGTGGGTTTTTTTTGTATTTTGTATTTTTTTGTTGATTATTGCATATGACAGAATTGATGATTGATGATTATTATTGGTTTTGATTATTTTTTAACTGAAATGATGATTGTTGTTGTGATTTGGTTATTTTTTAACTGAAATGATGATTGTTGCTGTTGTCTTTTATTAGGATTGGAAGCAACAATGCAAGAAGTTTCTAAACCAAAAGTGGGTATGGTTTTTGATAGTTACGAGGATGCTTGGAATTTCTGGGTTGATTACGGTGGAAGAGTTGGATTTGGAACGAGGAAAGAATGGAGACATTTCAAAAAAGATGTCTCATGTGCTTATTGTAGGTTTGTTTGTTGTAAAGAAGGCTTCCAAAAAGCAAACAAACGAGATCGTGAAATAGTCAATTCAAGACCGGAGACAAGAACAGGTTGTCAAGCAAGAATAGGACTTAAAACTATGGGTGAAAAATTAGTTGTACATGATTTTGTGGAGGAGCATAATCATATATTACATATAGAAGAAACAACTCATATGCTGTCATCTCAACGAAAACTTTCAGAGCTTCAATGCCAACAAATTGAACTAGCAGATGACGCTGGCCTACAACAAAGAAAGTTGTTTGATTTGATGAGTAAAGAAGTGGGTGACAGAACTAACTTGGGATATAACCGCATTGATCAAAATAATTATCTTTCCAAAAGAAAGCAAAAGAGTTTGGTGCACGGGGAAGCCGATTTTTTGTTGTAATACTTTGAAAGAAAGCTGGTTGATAATCCAACTTTCTACCATGCCTATCAAATGGATACGGAAGAGTAAATCACTAATGTTTTCTGGGCGGATGCAAGGATGGTCATTGATTATGAGTAATTTGGTGATGTGGTTTCTCTTGATTCAACATATTGCACAAATAAGGAGCATAGACCACTGGCAGTATTCTCAGGATTTAACCACCATCGAAGGGCAGTGATCTTTGGGGTCGCACTATTATATGAAGAAACAACATAGTCATACAGGTGGCTTTTTGAGACATTTCTAGAGGCGCATAAGCAGAAAATGCCTCAAACAGTTTTTACTGATCAAGGCCAGGAAATGGCAAAAGCATTGCTTCGGGTTATGCCTGGAAGTTACCATGGCCTATGTACATGGCACTTGTAAAGTATGGTGTTACAGAAAATACTTCGTTGCAGAGAGCATACACTTTGAAGGAGAAATGGGCATCTTGTTACATGAAGAAGGCTTACACATTAGGAATGCGAAGCACTCAACTAAGTGAAAGTGTGAATGCGGGTATTAAAAGCTTCATGAGTGTGGACTTGGATCTTGTCAATTTTTTTAAGAGTTTTGAGGATGTTGTGGAAGAAAAGAGATATAATGAATTGAAGTGTGAATATGAAGCGTGCCAAAAACTTCCAAGACTCAAGAACCCTTTTTCTAGCATCTTGCAACAAATGGTCGAGCATTATACTCCAACTATTTTTTATCTATTCCAAGAAGAGTATATCTTGTTCGAAGCATGTTGTGTGAAGAGCATGGACATACAAAAGCCATCAATTGATTTTGTTATTTCCATGGTAAGAGATTTCGGTGAGTGGCTAGTGTCCTTTGATTTGGAAAGAAACACAATTGGTTGCTCTGTTCGTAAGTTTGAGAGTTGTGGTATACTTTGTTGTCATTGTATAACAGTATTTATTCACATGGATGTCAAATCTGTGCCCGAGCAATATATCTTGAAGAGGTGGACAAAGTTAGCAAGAAGTGGGACTTTACCTAATGTTGGTGTTAGTCATGTAATACAAGATGTTGATATGTCTCCAACACAACGCTACAAGGAGATATGTCCACGTCTTATTAGGATAGCCACTAAAGCATGTAGAAGTCAAGAAACATTCATGATCCTAAGCAAAGTTACTGATGAGTTGGATAGGCAAGTACTTGAGTATCAAAATAAAGAAGTAAGTGTTGCTCAAGTGAATGAGCTCTATAGCAAAGTTAAGGAGATTGCAAGCAACAATGTTGACTCAACACAAGAAAAGGGGTTCAAGAAAAAAGAAGGCAAAAAGAGTTCAAAACGTAGAAAAGGTTGGGTAGAGCACCATCTAAAAAAAATGGTGGCTCAAGTTCTTCACAAACTCAAGAACATATTGTGGTATTATTAAATTATTTCGTGTTCTTATTATATTTGCTCATATACACAAATTGACTTTTTTTTTTTTTTTTGTGATGTAGAACAATGAGGTGCCCAATATAAGTGCACCTACATGGCTCAATGATGCATACAATCAACCATCCATGGTAACTTAATAGCATTTTGAGTATGTGAATGAATTAAATGTTTAGTGATTAAATGATTTTACTTTTTTGTGTAGGAAAGCAATGAAACTTTAAGCCAATTTGTCACTAGTTTTACTAGTTTATTGATGGTAAGTTTCATCAATTATTAATATTGAGGTGATTTCTTTTCATATCTATATTTAAAATATTAACTTGCTTTTTCTCTTTATAGGTACAATATGATGACGATCTCACAACATCGTCCAACCCGTAAAAAGATGGAACAAATCTTCTTTCAGGCTGTACAACTTTTTTTGAATATAGTAGACATTTTTTTTTTGGTATAGTTAATTTTGGGGATATATGCTGGAAAATGAATTTTTTGGGTATACGGCTTTTTGGGATATGTATGTGATTTTTCTACAAATTACATGAAAGATGTGTACACACAAGGAATTGAACTATAAATATCATTTCCTTGCAATTTTATACTTTTGTTGCATCATTTTACATATAACCAAATTCAACGGTACTTATTCAACAAAGATTATACGTAAGTCCTATTTTAGATTTTCTTCAAATTTGAGCTTTGCAAATTGCAACTTCAAACTTGCTTTAATCTTGCTCCTGTTACAGAAACTCCTATTGTACTTCAGTTAAACAATCCAACAGAAAAGCACTTGTTGTCCAATACCAATCATATGACCACACCAAGCCACCAAAACAGCACTGTTGTGACAGAATTCATGGGATCCTTCATTAGCAGACAGAAAACTTCAACCATTTTATTACGAACCTGATCAGCCGTTGGCTAGTCTAGTTTTATAACTAGAAAAACCTTGGCTTTGTGCTAATTTTATATCATTTTCGCCCAAATTAGACTTGATTGTCCTTAAGTAGCATTTTGAGTCTGTAAAGTATTTTTAGGTTAATTTGGCTGATTTAGAGTTAAATAAAGCACTTATGCTATTTTCTGTTTTCAGGTTAATAAAAAGAAATAATTCTGGAGTCTTTCGCCCCGCGAGAAGGCACTCGCCTCGCGAACCAGAAGGTGACTGTTCCAGAAATTGCCAACCATTCTGTCTCTCCCCGCGAAATATGACTCGCCTCGCGAGTAATCCAGCCCTGGAAGACCAAAAGTCAGCACGGTTTATGCATGTTAAAGGTCACGGCCGTGGCAGTTTGGAAATTGAAGAGTTTCGCCTCGCGAATGATAAGCTCGCCTCGCGAGAATACCAAAAGTTGAAGATTCGCCTCGCGAGACAGTGTTCGCCTCGCGAGTACGCGTAGTCCAGAAACTTGTATATAAGTCTGTTTTAGACAGAACTGAAGGGTGGCTAGTGGCTAAGCTAGTCTTAGTCAGTAGTTGTAGTTCAGTAGTTTATTTTCTTTTGTGTTTAAGTCTGTAATGGAGAGCTAGTCTCCTAGATTAATCTACTTTGATTGGTTTCAATTACACTTGAGGTTATGTATTTCCTATTTTGTTTGCTATTCTCTTTTCAATGCGATGCTATATGTTTCTGTTTGTTATTTCGGGAGTGTATAGTATTGTATTGATTCATTTCAGTGATGTTATGTTCCTATACTTAATCGCGTTTGTTTAATTCGCGTGTGTTCATTCATGTTCGTTTAGTTCATGAGGGCTTAACCCCGTTTGTTTAATTCAGGAATAGGAACATATATCTGTAGTAGCGATTTCGTTTGTTAATTGTTGCTACAACTGAAAGGGGATTAGAATCTGCTTAGGGCTTGGATTTATATGAACCAATGATAGTGGGAAACCGAGAACAGTAGGTTGATCGTTTCTTAGCATATTTGTTAATCTCTTAACTGCTCTGTTTTTATTGCTTTGTTTTCTTTATTTTATCTTAATCCAAACCCCCCCCCCCCCCCCAAAAAAACTGATTTTCTGTTAATAATAGCAACCTAAGAGTCCTTGTGAGACGATACTCGAGTTGTCGCTTCCCTATCTACATTATTTTGTAAACGCTCGTTCTTTTTGGCGCGTGGCGACAGCGCGACCAGAACCCAACACACCCTTCTTCCTTGATCTAAGCCACTGCATGATTGAATTATTGCAGAACAGATGAAATAACAAGATAAACAGTTATCCATCAAATTTCCACAATTCAATCTTTCTACAATAATCAACAAAAGCCATCTCTGTCTTTCTACAATAATCAACAAAAGCCAATTGTTTTTGTGCAATAAACATCAAACACCAATTCAATAATCACCAAAAGCCAAGAAAAAAAACCCAAAAGAGAAAAACCAAACATGAAGTATCAGGAACAGAGGTGGAAAACATGACTTTGATAATCTGTTTCCTAGCCTTTTTGTATACTGGCATTCTAATGCAGTGGGCAAGAGAGGCAGGGACGGCGTCGGACTGTCGTGGATGGAGCGGTGGTGGCGGCGGCGGGCTGCAGTTCATGGCGGCAAAGCAGAGGCGGAGATAATGGATTGAAGGCAGAGAGAATGGGAGGGAGAGAGTTAGACGGGCTAAGGACAGAGGTTGCCGGACCGGAGTTGGGATGGGCGATGCGATGGTGGCCTACGACGGTGCCGAACGCCACTGCGACGGAGATAGGTGAAGGGGTGGGGGTGGGGCGCACCACGTCTAGGTCAAATGTGGGTGGGGGGTTTCATGATTTTGAAAATAAAACTCAGTGTAGTTTAATTTTTTTTATTTTTAAAGGCAAATTAATCTCGACCGTCTGATCTGGACGAACGGTCCAGATTCGCTTGCAGGAGGCCAGCAGGAGGGATGCTGGCTGGAGCGAATCTACGTCCCTCAATTGGAATTTGTAAATAATTAATGGCAGAAATAAGGGTATTTTGTTATAAATATATACAAATTAATGATTTCTTAATCCATGTGTAAAAATCTTAAAACACCAAAGAAAAGTAACGGAGGGAGTATCATAATAGGGGAATGCTAACAAGTGTCATAAAGGCAATGTTTAAGGAACCAAAAAAATGAAAATTTGTATGGGAAATGATGTATTTAGGATTTCGAAGGGTGTGACACTTAATTTTTCAATACGAATTTTTCTTTTGTAGATTCCTTAATCAATTCTCTTAAGACACTTGTCAAATACCCATCATAATAAATAACAAAACCGTCATAAAAACTAAGCACAATTCATTTGCATTAGATATCAAACTGTGTCGGAAAGAAATGATGGTTGCAATAAAAGAATGATAAAAACCAAGTAGTGGAGAAGCAGGATCGAGGACTGGTGGAAGCAGATGATAAGGTGGCTGAGAAAACAACCCTTTTAAAGCTCCAAAATGGAGATACTGACCCTACCTTAATTAGTTTTTGCACGCACAACTTGGCTTATTTTTTTCATTGTGGAAAGTAGGGCACTTGGTTAAATCATCTAAATAGTGAGAGAAATATATTATAAGAGCCAGATAGTTATTCTAAAGTATGGCTTTTGTTCACAATCTTATCCCAACAACTGGCTTTTTAATTGGGTAGTGCAATTTCTTTTTCAAATTATCAAAATGATATAAGTTGAAAAGATTTTATCTGTTTGAGATAAGTCGTATACGACTTCAAAGTCGTATATGCTTGAAGTCGTATATACCATGTACGACTTCACTTTTTGGTTTTTATTATATAATAATAGAAGTCGTACTTAATATGTACGACTTCTTTTGCAATCGTTGAGGGAGAGAAACATAAGTTGTACATAGCAAATACGACTTCTATTATTTTATAATAAAAGTCAAAAAATGAAGTAGTACACGACATATACGACTTATCCCAATCAGGTAAAATCTTTTAAACTTATGTCATTCTGGTAATTTGCAAAATAAAAAATTGCACTATCCAGGTCAAAAAACTGAACAACTCCTTCAATTTATTTATTTATTTATCTTATGTTACACAAAAATGTTATTTGTACATTTAGATAAAATACAATTTGGTTAATGGTACACAAATTTTGGTTAATAATATCTAGATATATGGTTGACAAATTGTTAATATTGACGAATTTGGTTAATAATATATAGATCGACTTTGATTAATGTTGTCAATATGTCTTATATTCAAATAAAATTGCTTTATGTTACACCTAAGTACTAGTCATTGACCTACACTAACACAATTTATATATTAAAGAGATAAATATGTGTGCTTTCATTCAAGTTTAATTCTATTCCTTGCAATCATTATTTCATCTGTATCTCTTTATTGGAAAAAAAAGGGTTGCAAATGAAATAAAGAATTGCAAGAATTCTCATCAAGATCAAGATGATCACAACTCACTACCCGCATCACACAAGACAAAAACACTCTCTCAAAACTCACAATTCTCCAAAATTGAGGATGCAAAAATCAAGGCTCCAAGGGCTTCAAACAAACTTGAACTCCATACTTGGGCTTAATTGTGAGGACAACAACAGGGGCATGCCGGTAATTCTCAGAAATTGTGAAGCTAAACCGAGAGATCAACATGGATAATATAATCTTAGCTTCCATCAAGGCAAATGCTTGTCCAACACAATTTCTAGGGCCAGAAGCAAATGGTAAAAAACGGCCAGGAATGAATGACTTTGAAGTGAATCTCTCAGGGTTGAACTCATTTGCATCTTTGCCCCATAACTTTTCACTATGATGAATAGCCAGCACAGGAATCCAAATTGATAAACCTTTAGGGATATAAAGGTCACCCAACAATATGTCTTCAAAGGCCATTCTAGGGAGCACAGATGCAGGGGGATAGAGCCTCAATGACTCATTGATTACCATATGCAACTGCAAAATCAAATAAAATAATAATTTTGGTTAGTATATGTTTGATTTTGTTCAACAAAAATGTTTGATTTATAACTGAGAAACTACGAAGATATGTTTAAAGTAAAACATCTATAAAATTCCTTTTGGGGCAAACGCATTTTTAGATTTTGGACAATCCAAAAATCTTTTTTTTTTTTGGGTGAACCAAACATATAACCTTAATTAATTATTATGGTGGCTATGGAACCCAAATGATACATTTTTTTTTGTATAATTATAATACGAAGAATGTTAACCAGTATTTTAAGGGTATTGATTAAGGATCTAAGAAAAGAAATTTGGCATTAAGACTTGATGTATTTTATATTTTAAAGAATGATAAACTTACTTTTCTAATAAATTTTTGTTTCTTTGAATTTTCTTAACCAATATCTTTAGAACACCTATTAACATTACCTTATAATATACACTTTAAGTAAATGCTGAACCTTTGACCATCTTTTGGAAACTCTGCTAGGCTTTGAATATAATAGTTAGTCCTGTACTGTTTGGTTCACATGATTTTTATATTTGGTCTTCCTAGCTCTCTATGAATTGAAGAAAAACTCGAAAATCTTTGAAGTGGGTAGCCATAAACATTGCCATTGAATAGAATGGGGTCAACTCATTTTCTTTTTTATTATTCACAAACATTGACATACACGTGTGATTCAAGTGGCTGATAATTTAGATCCTTTAATCATATGTTTAAAGATTTAAATTTTGATTATGGAAATAAAGCTTTATCTATAAACGAAGGAATTATTCCTTAATTGATATTCTACGTCTTCGAGGAATTATTCCTATACCCATTGAACATGGAATTTCCTAGGTTGCATCGAGGAAAAAAAAAGGTCACGAAGATTGATGACATGCGTATGATTTTTTTATATTTTTAAAAAGTATGGCTGTAACGTTATTCAAAAAATCAATTAATAGCTTTAACTTTTGTGCACTTGGATCCTCTCAAGAGAAAGATAACCATTAGAAAAATTCTTGAAAATAACACCAACTACCGGCGCACGAGTGCAAAGATGATAGCTAAATAAATTATTTTTTGTTCGTTTCTTTATACAAAGATATTGGGGTTAGAATAAAATATTTCTAAACTGTCCTTTCTAAACATCGTGCTAATAATAACTTATCTTTAGTTTTACTGCTAGGGTTATGGTATCAGTATTGTTATGATATTCTTTAAGAAATCAATAAAAATAAATTTTTATTAAAAAATTAAGTATTTTATTTTTTTAAATATTAAATACATCAATTTTTTATGTAAATTTGTTTTTTTAATTTTTTAGTGAGTATACTAAGGATACTCGTTAATATTTATCTTATAATTACTAGACTTTTGGCTAAGAAATAACTGCAGCTTAAACTTATGCAGCACTAATTATTAACGGAAAATTGTTAATTATTATATTAATTGTATGGACCATTGATCTATTTGAGTTTAATGACCCATTTAAAGTCTTCCTAAAACTGAATTGTGCACGGTTTTAAATGCAATTATTATGCAGGTTCTATATTGAGTAACTGATTAATACTTGACACCACTAAAGTAAGATAATATATGAAAACCAAAAAACCAATACAAGAAAAATAGATGTGTATCCCTTCAACAAAAAAAAAAAAAAGATATGTATCATCCCCTAAAGTCACTTCAAACGATCACTCTCTCCCTCTATTTTTAAGTGACATACAAGATGGTTTCCACGGTCCATTATCATCATGGAGAGGAGAGCTATGTAGCATTATATTTTTATACTAATTAATATAAGATATTTTAATCGATATTTTTAATTTTTATAAATTTTTGAATCGATACATGTGAATTATCATAGCAATTAAATAAATGAGAGTACTTTTTATGCCTAAAATGATTAAAGTATGATGTCTTATTTTAATTTAGAAATTTTGTTTTTATGTCAATATTATAATATTATATATTTTAATTTTTAAAATTTATTGTATTAATATATGGACAAAACTTATACGCAGTTTCTTAATATTTAAGGTGCGGTTTTCTAATGAAAAGAATATGTGTAAGAATTTATTAATAAAAATATAATATGTGTAATGTAAGGATTGGAATATGAGTTAAAAAGTCAATTAACCCAAGTAGCAAAATGAATGAACTAAGTTGTGTCACTTGGGTGGTGCACCACTGTATCATTTTGGTGAGTGTTGCATCATAACCTTTGTATATTTAGTTCTACTGTTTTGGAAAGATAAAGAAAATGTGAAGTAAACTAGAAGACAGTAAAAAGAAAAAGTGATTTGTTACTCACAAGAGTGAGCTTGGAGAGTTGATCCACAGAGGGAATCCCCCCATTGCAGACCCTCTTAACCTCAGCTCTGACTTTATCTTGCCAAATTGGATTACTGGCTAGCAACATAACTGTCCAAGTGAGTAACAAGGCAGTGGTTTCATGTCCAGCAAAGAAAAATGTCTTGCATTCATCCATAACTAGCTGCAGATTTAAGCTATTTCCATTCCCTTTCTTATTCTGTATCTGATCATTCAAAAGCATACCCAACAAATCATTCCCATAAGAATTGCTTCTACCAATCTCCACACAATCTTTCCTGCTTTGTATTATCTCCATCAACAGTGTCTCCACTTCCATCTTTAAAGACTTTATCTCTCTGTTATACTTGCTTGGAAAAAACCTATACATATATGCAAATAATTGAACTCTAATTGATCTTGACATCAAATAAAAATAAAAACACAAAGGGGGACAAAGACAAAGACAATAGCTTGTAGATAAAAAAGCAAAGATGGAATAAGACCGACAACACTATAATGCAAATGTTGGAATAAGAAATAAGAATGTGATTATTAGAAAATTGCATCAAATACTTGCTGATTTAAACACTTGACACATTTTATCACACACACAGAAACATACATAAACATAAACATTCTATAATATATAGAATTTAAGAATTACACATACTCAAAAATGAAAAATAAGGAAAATAAAATAAAGGGTGATTTAGATTTTAGACAATAGTAAAAAATAACACACATACCTGCTTCCAGGAAAGCAAAGATGACGACTTGCTTGAGCACAACGACTCTGCAACACTGTGAGGAGGTGGAATATTTTCTTACCCTTTTGGTAACTTGTACCAAACTCAGTTCTAGAGATAATATCTGCAGCAAGTTTGGTCATATACTCACCAATCTCCACTTCAGTTTGGCCACACTCTAACGCATTTTGTAGTGATTGCAGCATCTCCTTAGTGCATTCCACCATATTTCCAGCATAGCCCTGCATATAATTGTGCATCAAAATTTTTAAGACCAACCATTTGTAACCATCATAATTCACAACCAAAACAATCTATGATATATCCAAGAATTAAAAAAAAAAACAGGGACACATAAACAGTAACAATCAAGGTTTTAAACAAAGGTCTCCGAAACAGAAACCTGACTACAATTACAGCCATATTCTCTCAGAGTTGTCTGTGATGGCAATAAACGAAACGCAACCACAACCGTGAGCGTGAACAATATATTAATAGGTGTCATGATAAGTATCAATATCTCAATACCTTAAGCCTGTCTCCCATGAATGCAGGGGCAACGATGTGACGTTGGTGGTACCAATCTTCACCATTTGCCATCAATAGTCCTTCACCAATGAAATGCTTGGAACCTTGTCTTTGCTGCCAGGATTTCCCTGATACAGTGCTGTATTTTGCAAGAAACTCTTTGATCAATTCAGTTTCTGCTAGGCACAATCTTGGCTCTATACCATTCCAATATAAAAATCTCTTTCCTGCATAATCAAATTATTATATAGCATATCAAATATATTAAGGTAAATAATATGAGAATTTTGATATATATGTATGTCTTGTGAATGAAAAAAATTAAAATAGGCAGGTGAGAGAATTTTGTCCCATTAAATGGGTCTTATAAAATAGTCGAATGCAATGTGATTTCCGGATATCGAAGGTCTCTAACCAAAAATTACGTATGTATTTAATTAACATACCATATTGGCAAGACCAGAGAAGAAAATGTGGTAGAAGACGGCCAACAATGTCATGGCTTATGGTTTTCATGTCTTGGGAGGTGGCTTTTGAAACAAGGGAAGCCATGTCTAAGATGTTGCCAGTGAAGAACCGAGGTTTGGGGCCACGAACACCTTGCATCTCCATGATTTTCTTGATGCGTAGTGGAGTGAGCCAGTAACAAGAGAGGGTGTCATAGACAAGTTTAAGTAGCAGAGTCAAGAGTATAGCCAAAAGGGTTGTGAGGACCACCATAGCCATGGTGGTAATAAAAGGATTATATATATATATATTGTTGGGTTTGAGAAGTAAAGGCGTAAGATTATAAGGAGTTATAATCTCCAAGAGTGATATGGAATGGGAATTTGATGCGAGACTAAACCTATATATATAGTGGGAATTTGATGGCGATCCCTTCATTTTTTATAGAAACCGGCTAGTGAGTTATTATAAATCAGGTAGTGTTAGCCTACCATTTGGTTTAAGGCCCGTTTGGATAACACAAATTCCAATTTATTAGAGTTTCTCCTCTCATATAAGTGATTTTATGTATAAAAAAATGTTTGAATAAGTTTAAATAAGTAACTTATCGACTTTAAATATTTGTTTTTAGCTTATTTTGATAAGTCAATTTTTTTAACTTATTGAAAAACCTTATATTAAAGCTTATACAAGAAGTTGTTTTTCATATTTTATAGATTCTAAAAACATTTTTTCGAGTTTTTATTCAAACATTAAATAAATTAATTCAAATGGAGTTTATGGCATAAAACTTTTTATATAAGTCATTTTTATGTCAACGTTTAAATAAGTTGTTTATCCAAACGAGATTAACGGCATTGTGTTCTGTATGATCTTCAACCAAGCTAGAGAAGAATTTATACGGCTATATATATGTATCACTGCACGCTAGTCTTCTATAGAAGTTGATTTGTTGCAAACTTAAAATTGTTTCCAGATTAGTCTCGTTTGATGCGAAAATTGTCATGAAAATACCCTTAACTATATAACTAGAGAAGTTCTAGTTTCCCTTATCGACATAGGACGGTGTAGTGTGTACATAAATGAGAAAACGTTGCAGGGGCGCCCCAAGAATATTGCACATAGTCACAGAGAACATAAAATGGGACAAAAAAATTTTGCTTCTACAATTTTCATGGCAGGTCCCTATTAATGTCCTGGATGGTGTCTACTATTGGGTGTTTGCAAAAATTGGTTATTTGGGAGTGGGCTTATTGCTTGTGTGGAAGTGATTTCAGCCTGGTGGTTTCCTGTTTTTATTTTTTCTTCCTTCTGATGTGGTTCCTCTCCTCTCTTCGGGTCCTGGTTACAAAATTGTGTTGTCCTGGCTACAAATAAATCTATGGAATTGGTGCTGCTTATGTGTTGTTGTAATTATAGTTCCTTTTGGGCGTGCCGTTTCTCGTTTGGAATAGTTTTCCAGCTTTGATTTTGCTGGTTTTTAGTTGTGGTTTTATAGTAGTGATTTGGTTAGAAAAGATATAATAACTACTTGGTTTTGTTTTAATTAGGTGGTTTGTGGTGTTAAATTTTGTGGTTGGCGGGGTATCTTTCTTTTCTCTTTTTGGACGTTCCTTTGTAGTTATGATTCTGGTTTCATCTTGGGTTGGTATCATTTTTACATAGATTCTTTTTTTGATTTATTTGTATATGGATTGGGACATCCCTAGTACTCTATATTAATACATTTTGACTTATAAAAAAAATGGAATAACATGAGCTGTGAATTAAATAAGTCTAGCTAGCTGTGATTCATTTGCACAGTTCTAATGTAACAATCTTTTCACATAAATGTGACATATTCAGTTTTTATGTCACATAAATAGGCCAAAGTATAACCTTTTGAAGAAATAATTGAAGAATGGCACAGTTATGAATTATGATATTGTTGAAATTTTAAGAGAATAGTTAAAGGAAAATCGAATCATGGGTCAAAATATTGCCACCATGATTTAATTTTTATATTTTATTGCAGGTGGCAATTTTTTTTATAATAAAGAGGAGGTATCTGTAAAATAAATCAACTAAAAGATTTTTTTTTACAGGCAAATCCTAGTAGTTGTCTTGTTAGTTTTTCTCAGGGTATGAAAATCGGTCCTTTAACTCCTTATACATTCAGTTCAAATCAATTGAGCTACCCCACCCCTAATTAAAAGATTTAGTTAATTTATTATTAAGGCTAAATTACTATCTTGATCTTTTATTTGTTTTAAAATATTCAATTTGGTCCCTTAATTTTTAAAATGTTCAAATTGGTCCCTCATTTGTTTTAATTATTCAACTTGCTTGCTCATTTGTTGTAATTTATTCAACTTGGTTCTGATATTTATTCAATTTGGTCTCTCATTTGTTTTAATTTATTCAACTTGATCCTTTATTTATTTTAATTTATCCAACTTAATGGTGAAACTTAACAGAAATAACCTTTTTACTTAACGTTTGACAATTGAGGAATCAAATTGAATATTTTAAAACAAATAAGTGACTAAAATAGTAATTTTGCTTATCATTAACTACATCTATCAGCTATAATATATATATATATATATATATATATATATATATTTATTTATTTATTTATTTGAATCACCTTTTGTACGCACCATGACTTTAAAGTAGAATAATGGTAACCTTTACCACATAAATGACCATAACTACTACCTTTGTCGTACTCAAAATTATAATACGAAATATTCACTTCTTGGAATGAAATTCAGTCCATTAGGTGACTTTTTCTCACTTTCGTCAATAATCGCATGCTCTTGTGTTCAATCACAATAATACTTAAATTTTGTTTAAAATATTCTTGAAAATATTTTGTTATTTTTGCTACTTCTGGGGCATATTTGAGTGATACGAAAATATATGATTTTTCCCTTACTTTGCTTTGTTTCAAAGTAAAGTAAAATCGAATAGATCTTTAGATATCAATCATGGTCCAAAGGTCTAGTTTTTCAAGAACTATTCCAAAAAATTTCATATAAATGATGTTTGAATATTAAACTCTTCTAGTATTTATCAAGTGTAAAAAGACAAAATGTGTTACTTGTGTTTTTTTTTTTTTTTTACCCAATGTTACTTGTGTTATTCAAACAAAATTCACAATAAAATTTCTACGAATGAAATATGAAAGATTAACATGAAAAACAAAGCTATAAGAAAGAAGATGCTCATGAATTAGATTAACTCATAGATAGTGAGAGGGGGAAGTATTCTTATTTCTTGCAATATTACCTCCAAGCTGATTAAGCCATCATTCATATGGTAGGCTAGTGTCGATAACGTGTTATAAAATAAACCAAAATAAAAGTGAAATATTATAAAATATAGAAGAATAAAGATAAGGGAGAAAGAGATTAGAGAAACAAGAGAGAACATGGTCCTTTCATTATACTTGAAACACCCCGATTTTCGACTGTTTTCTTTTTCGATAATGAACGTGCTACTGTTTATATTCACATGAGTATTAGAAAATTATTTTAAATAAATGGAGTTTACCACTAAATTCTACTTGAATGTAGAAAGCTAAGATTAAAAGTTAGGTTGGGAAGTCGAGCGAAACCCGGCCCGCGAATTCCATTGACAGTATAATTATACTGCTCAAAAGACCAAATTTTAATTCGTGAACGAAATACTTAAGATTTTTATTTTATTTCCTACAATTGTGTATTTTTAGAATTATTTCATAAAAAATGAAATAATATACGTTTTACGGGCGAAATACGTAATCGGGTGAACGACGGAGTGGATTTCGGAGTTCCAAGAGCAGATAAAGAGGTTATCTTAGAATTTTGAGATGATTCATGGGGATGAGTTACACTTTTGAGTCTAGAAGATTCTACAAGGTTAAAGTGACAATTTAAGGATTTTGCACTTAAGTCCTTGAACTTTCTCTTAATTGCACTTTGGGCCCTAAATTAGTTTCTATGCTTTTCCAAGTGAATTGGGCCAGAATCTTTGCTCCAAACCCATTAGAGGACCGTGGCCTTGAGGCCCAAATTCTTTGTCCATGGATTAAATTTCATAAAGCCAATTGAAATCATATAAGTTTCCTAGATTATGTTTATGCCTTAAGCATTTTGGTGGGCCAAAACAATTGAATCCAAGCCCAAAACTCCATGGCCCATGCGCAAGCCCAAGGGGGAGTGGTGGCTGCCCTTAACTTGGATGAGCCAAGCTGTAACATCCTAAAATTTCAATATAATTTAATATAATCTTTTTAATAAAAAGATTAAGTTATTATGAAGTTTATTGTAGAAAATTAGTATAAAAGTTAATTAGAATTATTTAATAATTTATAAAAGAAACATAAAGTAAAAAAAAAAAATACTAAGAAACTTAGGTGCTGTGCTATTCACGTAACCACATTGTTTTCAATGTTGAGAAACTAGGCTTTAGCCAAATTCCACTCACAGGGGCAGCATGTTCTCTTTTTAAAATAATAATAATGAGATGAACCACAAATGTTGGATATGAGAAGTTACTCGGGCTTCTAAGAAGCAAATAAATATGGGCCATCGGGTAGAATTGAAGTGAGGGATGGGTTTCAGCTTTGAAACCTTATAAATATATAAATATATATCTAAGAGTTAGAATTAGAAAACCTATTGGACATGGTTAGCCAGTTAGCGCCGTCGAACAAGAACAGGGGCATTGAGGAGCTTTTGCAGTGCTTAGTAGGGAGTCATGTGGATAAAATATATTAGCAAAAAGGAGAAAGATTTTTTTTGTGAGGCACTAATGTTTCTCCTAGATAGTTGTCAGAGCTTTTTGGAGGTCTACAAGAAGTAAGTAAACATCTCTTTTCTTAAACTTTCATGGTATATAATTTTAAAGGGTTTGATTATGAAATTAAGAGTAATTATTTGGAGTTTTGTCTTCAAAATAAAATTGATTAAATTGACTATTTGATATGAAACACATTCTTGGTATTTGTATTGGTTGATTGATATGTTTGTTGATGTATATCATTCCTTGTGTTTATGATTGCTATATTGTACTGGTAAATTTACGTGATAACATGATATTTGTTCAATAGATATTTATGAGTTGATTATATGATGATATGGATTGTAGTGGTTATATGCTTTGAAACGTTTGTCAATTGTGATTGAAGGTTTTATGCTTCGGAATATGGATGAATGAGTATATGCATGATGTGTGGAATTTGTTGATATGCGCCTAAGAATGGGGCACTGGCTTGTAACATCGCCATTTAATGGGATGTCGAAAAATAAGATATGGGGCAAGGAATCCATTTTATGAACGAGGCTCTCGGGTCACCTTTAATGGGAGGCAAGGAACCAATTTAATTACGAGGTTCTCGGGTCACCATAGGGGCAAGGAGTCAATTCTAAAATGGGATTCCCGAGTCACCATGGGGGCAAGGAATCAATTCTAGAACGAGGTTCTCGGGTCACCATAAAGAGGGTGGCAAGGAATCAATTCTAGAACGAGGTTCCCGAGTCGCCGCAGAAAAGGGGCAAGGAACCAATTTAATGAGGTTCTCGAGTAACCGAATTGGGCAAGAAATCTTGTTTTCGGGAGAGTAGGAGACCATCACTTAAGAACTTCACATTTAAGCGTGCTTGACTTGGAGCAATTCTGGGATGGGTGACCTCCTGGGAAGTTTTCCCGGGAAGCGTGTGAGTGAGGACAAAGCACGCTGAAAAGACTCGTGTTGGTTTGTGGGGACGGTCGTCAATTCATAAAGCAGCCAGGGATGTTACACAAGCTCATTCTTGTTCATTCCACAACATACTCCAACCTTCTCAAAAGTTATAAAGTGTTCTCAAAAGTTCCAAAGTATTCTAACTTTCTCCTAGAACATAGAAGCAAGTTAGTGAAGAAACTTCAAGATAACTCACATGATGAGTCACAATGTGAACACATTAAGTGTTGCACATGGTCATCATTACAAGCTATTAGGAATTTGCAACCTAGTCCCTAAACTTTTGGAATTTTGCAAAATGGTCCCTAGGAGTTATTTGCACCTAAATCCTTGAAGAAGCCACCTCCTTTCCACTTAGTCCCTCAAAAGTGGCGCAGCCCACACTCTATAAAGGCATACTTTCACTCCATTATTTGGCATTTCACACTTCACACAAAAAATGCCCAAAAAGTTCTAAGTTCATACCATTATTTTGTGAAGCAAGTCCTTGGATCTTCACTTGTTTTTGATCTTCAAGAGGTGAATCCTATTCTCCTTCCCTAATCATGTTTATGTTCTTCAATAAGTTTCATGATTCAAAGTCTATTTCATCTATGTTCATCACTTTTAAGTTTCTAGATCTAGAACTTTGAAAATTCATAACAAATTCTAGAAAAATCTCATGATGTTGAAACCACTTCCTATGTCCTTATAATCATGTATATTGTTTGTATCTAAGAGTATGTGATGATCAAAAATTTTCTTCCCTTGAAACCCATCTTGGCCGAATCCTAGAGGAAAGGATGGATGGAGTTTTTGTTCTTGCTTTTGATGTATGATCATGTCTTTCATCATACATACTTGTATACTTGTTGAATCCTAGTTAGTTCATTAAACTAAAAACCCTAACCATATGTCCTTGTGTTGGCCGAATCTACCATTTAGAGGATTAGGATGATTTTGATTCTTAACTTTGTTGTTTAGCCTTAATCCATTTCCTTAAGTATTCTAGAATCATTAATCCATGACTTAAACAACTTTGGAGTTTGTTTAGTCCTTAAACACTATGAGGTCGTGACCAACATAGGAGGATTTTGATGTTTTGCGATTGTTTATTTATGTGGTTGTCTGGTTGTATTGTTGAAGGTTAAGTATAAAGCGATGTACGTGAGTTTCCGGCTTCCGACGAATTAAATTCAACTTGTTGTGAATCTTCGAGAGGTAAGAGGGGTTACCTGACGGGTTATTTGGATGGCCATATGTCCATGTTTGTGGTCTGTATATATTTGTTTATGTGGTTGTAGTGTTTCTGGTTTATTTTATTTGGCTATGTGTTTCTAGCTGTTTATCTGTGTTTCAATTATTTATCTGTTTTTAATTTATTTTATTATTCGCAGATATATATATATTATATTGCTATGATGTATGAATTGTTTGGTAATATAGTTCTGATGATGATGTTGGATGTTGTTTGTGAAGCCTGACAGTGGTCAGTGCACAACCGATTAATCAGATAAAAGCTTTAATAAGCTGTATAAATTATATTCAATGTTTTATGGGAAATGTTGGAATATAATGTTTATGGAAATATTATTTGGGGAAAATAACAAGTATTTGAGAAATATTATTATTTTAATGGTTTATTAATGAAAAAGTGAACTATGTGTCACAGAGAGTGCGCAACCGTGAAAATATTTTACTACTGCTAATTTTTACGTAAGAAATTCCGTAATATTATAAAAATTTATTTTGTGAAATTAATATTCAAAAGTACCTTATTTATTATATAAGAAAATTATTTTAAAAGAAAGGTCAAAGTTTGACTTAAAAACATTTTCTATGAAAATGCTAAACGACGGCACGTTTCGAAATTATTTATGGCGGGAGTTTAAAAACAACAGTACTTATTTTGAGAAGACATTTAATCTCAATTGATTTATGTTTTTAGAGTTGAAGTTTCAGTAAAAGAGTTCTTGATGATTTGACGTTATTTCGGGAAAAATGAGTTTCCAAAGGAAAATAGATTTTTATTATTTGACGTTTAACAAACGAATTTCAAGAAGAAAGGATTTTATGTAAATGAGTTTACTGAATGACGTATTTCCAGTAACTTGGATAAGTTGAGGAGATCTTATTTTGGATTTGTTTTTCACAGACGAAAAATGACGTAAATGACGATATGGAACTTAGTAACCGAGATGTCGGGGTGCTAGTGTTCTTATGACGTTATCTTATTTTGGATTTGTTTTTCACAGACGAAAAATGATGTAAATGATGATATGGAACTTAATAATTGAGACGTCGGGGTATTAAGGTTTGTTGTGTTGTAGACTGGGTATCTACTTAAAGAAGTTAAAACATTTTGAGATGTTTTCTATTACCACGAACCTAAGACTGACTGCAAGGTCTAGGGGCTTCGTGATTGAACACTCGAACTTTGAGGTCCTGTGTTGTTAATGAAAGTTTAAAAGATGTTTAAAAACGATGATGGGTCGTAAGCTTTTGAGAGCTTTGATGTTTAAAATGATGATGGGTCGTAAGCTTTTGAGAGCTTTGACAAATAAAGATATAACATAAAGAAAAGTGTTGAGAATAAAGTGTTTTTCTTGCATGCATTTGGCAAACGTGCCATGATTCTACCAGTGATTACCTTGCGGCATCAGGTAGATCATACTACGATGTTCTTCATTGTGTCGGGTGGAAAATGAGACCCCATCTACGATGTTATCACTGTGCCACGATGTTGGACAGTGTGCGATGGGTTTTGGCTGTGTGCCTGTGGCTGTGTGCCGGTGACAATCGAGTCTGATCAACTCATCACGAGGTTGGGATATCTCATGAGATTAAGTATGAAATTTTAGAGCCTGAATATTGAAGTGTTCATGCATTCATATTTTAAAACGACGATGTTCGAGTGTGAGACCCTTTGATATATTGTGTTGTATGCTAATTTAATGATGAGAAATTAACTGATCTGGGTTTGTACATGTTTTGTTGTGTCGTACATATGGTTCTCGCGTTATGATCCATTTGTTGGTTTCTCACTCTTGCAGGTTTTATTTGTGGTTTCTCTTCTGGGTTCTACGTGATGGAATTCAGATGAACCTCTTAAGGACTATGGCGTCTACAAGAAGAAGAATGTTTAGTTCGGGACATGCTGATGCTGCTCCTTTTTGTTGTAGTGTTTGACCCGCTTAGATTTATGTTAAGTTATGCTTTGGGAATAATCTTTTCATTATAAATGTTTAAGTGTGAAACATACGAGGCAGTATAGCTGTATGACTTATATATATATATATATATTTATATCTATATATATATATATATATATATATATATATTTATTTATATTGATATATCTAAGTGTGGTTATGTGGACGTTGTTGTGACGATGTTGAGAAGAAAAAAATTTATCACCCCATTTTGTTTAAGACAAACGTTGAAAAAAAACATTATTTTCCGAAAGCAACCAGCGAATTTATGATTTTGATTTCCGCAAACGGGTAATAATGTGATGACCCAAGTTAGGGTGTCACATTACTCTTCAAAGGGACAATTTTTATTTTTTTATCAATGGGAAAACAAAGAAACCAAAAGAAAAGCTTTGGTTAGAACTAGCTCCTTGTTTAGCAAGCCAATCTGCACAGGCATTCCCTTCTCTAAGCACATGTTGAAAGCACAAGGTCCATGATAGAGATTTGAAACTCTGGATATGTTGAATAAGAGGAGCATAAGGATGAAAGCCAGTGATCTCTCCATTAATCAAATCCAAAACAGTTTTGGAATCCGATTCACAAATGAGATTTCTATATCCAGCTCTCCATGCAAGTTTAAGTCCATTCGCTATTGCCAAAAGCTCAGCATTAAGGTTGTTAGAAGTGCCACAAGAACCCGAGAACCCCAAAATCCATTCTCTTAGGTTGTTTCTGATTAAGCCTCCAAAACCAGACCTGCCAGGATTACCAAGACTGTTGCCTTCAACATTTAGTTTAAGCACATGCTCCCTAGGACAGTTCCATGTAACTTCACGAGTTTGTTTGATGCTGATTTGAGTGCCAAAAGCCTGCTTAATATCATCTAGAAGAGAGTGAAATTTACTTAGAATGTGTCAATCCTCCCACTTGTTATCTGTAAATGCATGAGCATTTCTAGCTCTCCAAAGTTGCCAGCAGGTGACCACAAAGACATAACTATAAGCCTCATTTAAGTTGTACCGGAACCAGTCATAGAAATTAGCCTAACCAAAGAAGCTAGGCTGGTTAAAATTCAGAAAAGACATGATCCTCCTAGCTCTCGAGCAGTCCCTTAGGATGTAAATTTCACATGAGGCATCATTAATTAGGTGATGATCCATCCGAAATCTATTAGAAGGAAGACTACCATGGCTAGCTAACCAGATGAAAAATTTCAAGTTCTCTGGAATCTTCATTTTCCAGATCCAATTCCAATGCTCCTCAGTAAAAGGATTATCATTAGCTGGCTTTGTTAGCCAGAGGTAAGCTGTTTTAGAGGTATATAAATCAGTGTTTGAGGGCCCCCAAATCAGCTTATCCTTTGTTGCGAGTTAATGAACAATGCTTGAAATCTTCTGCTGTATATCCAAAGGTAAAATAGTTGCTAGTCTGTCAAAGTGTCAAGTCTCTTCATGCCAAATATCCTTCAATTGCAAATTGATATCTTGAATATCCGCAAAGGGAATCATTTCACAGATCTTGCCCTCCTCAAAAAGCATATCATACCAAATGGAGACTGCACCAGCACCAATTCTGAAATGAAATCCCTTCAAAGGGGCAATTTTACAAAGCTACATGAGTTCTAGGTATAGGATACAAGTCTTTTAACCTAAGTCTATAGAAAACCTAAACACATGAGTCATTTACAATATGAAATTAAGAGTAATAACTTGTAAAGATATGAAGTTACAAGAATAATTGACATCCTTATTTTGCACATGTTTTATAACAGTATTGTTTTTTGTACGATACTTAGGGAAGTTGTTTGATATTTGATTCAATGCTTTAAAAATCGATCCAACTGAAGGACCGAAAATGGGGGCGGTTTAAGATTTAACCGATTCAATCAATTTAATCGATAGTCGAACCTAGGTGTAATATATATATTAAAAAAGAGATAAACCAACAAGTGAAATTTCAATCCAAGTTCTGACTTTCCAAGTCCAAATTGTTCAATTACAGATTCAATAACCAGTTCTAATAATGTCAACATTGAACTATATTAATAGCAATATGTAAGAGGCCTTACCTAGGTGAATTGGGTTTGAAATGGAGCATCCAGCTCCAAACAAACCAGAATAAAAGTACATTCATATATTTTTTTTTAAAGTGGAACAATGAATTGGCGGATTTTCGAAAACCAATTTTACGTTGGTTTAATCATTTTTATGTTGATTTAACTGTTTTTAAATGGTTAGACCATTTCTTCGATTCTCTAATTCGATCAAGATTGGGGAGGCATCCGATTGATGATCCGACCCATTGTATCAGTCCGATTGAATCGATTTTTAAAACATTGATTTGATTAGTGATTATTTTTATAAATTTTTTTTTGAAGGGCGTGATTATTTTTATATTTATTATTAAACTGTCATTTAACAAATGTTTGATAATTCTCCTTGATGACCAATTCACCATACGCATCAGATATAATAGAAATTCCCCCATTGGATAAATGTCATTGAATTGCTCTAAGAAAAAGTGGATGTTAATTTTCTCGTTTTATATGACCCAAGTGGGATAGATCATGAAAATTCACCATTACTTTGTCAAAAATACAATTACCGTGTCAGCAATTCAACCGGAATGTGAACCAAAATGGCTATAAATAATTAAATATACATGTTCGTATATATGTTGATCTGGGAAAGCAAAATTTCTAAAGTACTTTTAAAATGTGAAAGACAACTCCTGCTGATCTTGACATAGAAAAGTGTTCAACCGTTCATTGCACCCAATGAGAGATAGCTAGCTACTATGGCAGGTTTTGTTCCAGGTCTGCTACCTCCCCAAATCAAGGGAGAAAGCTGGCTTTTCAGCTAATAAAGAAAGTGAAGTTAGTCATGCATGCACATTTACTCTGCCTGTTAAATCAATGTATAATTTGTTTTTTGGGAATGTTATGCTATTTTTTTAAAATAAGATGTTTAGATGAATTGTATAAGATGTTTAGATGAATTGTAAAGTACTTCCTCTTAACTCAATTATAAATAAAAAAATATTTAATGTCAATCAATTTAATAATATTTAATATCAATCAATTCAACTATATTTAATGTCAGTATTTTAAAAGTCAAGAGAATCAATCAATTCTTCTTTTACTTTTCCAAAAGCATTGCACATTTCTAAGATAATTAAAGGATAGTTTAATAATTGTAACTTTTTTTTTACATAAATCAAGTCAATTAAGCTAAATTAACTAATTTCCTTAATAAATATGAAATCAATTAATTTTGCTTATAATTGAGTCCGGAGGAAGTATTTTCTTAATAATTAGGTTTTTCAAATATTTATCATAAAATTGATATTTATAAAGTATTCGAAACTTAAATTAAGGGTGTCTTTGGAAGAGCTTACAGAGAATTTATTGGGTCTAAAAGTTCAAGTAAAAAAATTCCTCCACGTTTATTGGGTCTTTCTATTAGACAGCAGCTGAATGAAAAAATAATTCTGAAGTAATTAAACTACATCCAAAGAGAATATATTTATATACTTTTTCCCAACAAAATGTGCAATCACTTAAAAAAGGCATAAATGTTAAATAGTAAAAATTCGATGGTAACCACCGAAAGGGGTTAAGTAGTAAATATCTCGACTCTATAAAGAGGAGAACACAAGTTTGAATTCTGATGACATACATTCTAATTAAAAGGGAACTTTTGTAGATATGATTCTAGGTTCCTTTTAGGGATGGTATCATGTTTACATAGGTTCATTTGGTTCTATTGTACATGAGTCGGGGCATTCCAAGTGCTTCTCATCAATATATTTTAGCTTATCAAAAAAAATAAATCCCCAAGCAGCCGACGAAGATTAATCTCATAGCCGATCTAAAGGATTGAAGCTTGTGGGATGTACCGAAATACCACCGACAAGCCAAAGGCTCAATTAATGTAATTCATCAAAAATAATTGAAGGTAAAACTGAAAACAACAGGATCACACTGACAGATCTAATTTAAACCACTACGTGTAATGCTCTTCAGAATAGATCCTAGAATTGTAATTCAACAGTAGCAGCTTTCCACCATGCTTCTTTGCATGCTTAGCTTTACAACTCATGATCAACAATACTGCAGTCTGTTTAAGTTTTATTATTTCTGCCGTAGTATGCAAACTGTAGTTTATGGCATAGATACTGTTTTCTGCCCACATAAATGTTAAGCTTTATTGAAAGTTGCTTCTTTGTCTTATTTGAGTGAGGATTTTTGCCGTCCCTTTTAATTGTGTATTCCTGTATTATATTATATGGTCTTCTTATTTCTTTGCTCTGTTCTCGACCTGATAGAAAAAAGCAATTCAAAGCCCTGGGTCTATTTGAGAGCATTATATTATAGATATATAATACTATTGAAATATTATGGTCTCTTAGTCCTAAGCCCAACTCCACTAGTTGTATTTAGTTATTGTTCAGTGTAGTTTGTAATTAACTGTTGTATTTGTTGTGGCTTGAGCTAAGTGATTGGGCTTATCTGTTAGCTCACGTTACGTTAGGTTTCTGTTAAGATTTAATTTTCTGTTTTCCTTTTAGTTTCAGTGGTTCTTGGCTTGTGCTACCATGTATATATTCTTTGATCCCTGTAACCTTGAGGATTCAAGAAAAGTTCATCTTTAATTCAATTGAGTTCTTCTTTCAGTTTCATCTTCTTGCTACTGTTTCAATATGGTATCACAAAGCGACGATTCTGGTGACGAAAGAAAGCCATCGGAGAAGAAGAATCATACCTCCGGGAATGGCAAAAATCAGACAAATCCACCTCCAAATCCCGCTTATTTTCTAAGCTACTCAGACAATCCCGGAATTCCCTTGGTTGCATCAACTCTCAATGGGGACAACTATCGCACTTGGGCAAGATCCATGAAGACAGCCCTAAGAGCAAAAACGAAATTAGGTTTCGTTGATGGCTCTGTTAAGAAACCAGAAGAATATTCAGCAGATTTTCACAGTTGGTAAAAGGCTGACTCCATGGTTCTGGCTTGGATTCTCAATTCTGTGGATCCTAAGCTTCATGCTAGTACATCACACGCCACCACCGCGAAGGAAATTTGGGAAGATCTTGAAGAGAGATTTGCGCAAACAAACGCACCTAGGGTTCATCAGCTATGGAGAACTCTCTGCTTGCTGCAACAAGAATCAGGAACAGCTATTAAGGACTTCTACACACAGTTCAAGGGATATCTCGAAGAGCTCAGTGAGCTCCAACCCTTGCCCGAATGCACTTGTGGTGCATCTAAAGCACTCATGATGCGAGAAGAAGAGAATAGGGTTCATCTGTTCCTGGGTAGCCTTGACAGTGATCAGTTTGCACATGTTAAGGCAACCATATTAAACACTGAGCCTCTGCCATCTCTTAGGACTGCTTTCAACCATGTGTTGAGAGAGGAATCAAGATTCACAACTGAGAAGGAAAGAGCTCAAAAGAATGATGGAGGAGCAGCCTTCTATTCCAATAATAATGAAGAGAGAGAGGAAAAGATGGTCCAAGACTCAAATGTGATCACTGTGGCAAAACTGGCCATGTAAAATCCAAGTGCTTCGAAATTGTAGGATACCCACCAAATTGGGACACAAGAAGAGGTCAAAGGAATCTTAGCAGAGGAGGAGGACATAGGACTGCAAACTTTGCATCTACAAATGAAGATCATCAAGAAAACTTGAGCACCAAAGAAACAGGACATGCCTTGCATGGAACTTGTGTGCCTCAAGACTCTATGGCTGGTAAAATGGGCACGATTAGAGGGCATTTTTGGGTTTTAGATAGTGGTGCTTCACACCACATGACCCACTTGCTTCCTCTTTTAGAGGAAGTGAGGAAAATTGAAAAGTCTTTTAACATAATTGTGCCCACTGGACAATCTGTTTTGGTTGAAAGAATAGGGAATATTCAATTGAATGATAACATAAAACTTACAAATGTTCTATATATTCCAAGCTTTAACTGCAATTTAATTTCTGTTCATAAATTGATTAAAGATTTGAACTGTTTGATCACTTATGATCTTAATTGTTGCCACATACAGGACCAAACTTCGAAGAAGAGGATTGGATCAGGTGAATTGCTTGGTGGAGTCTATGTGATCAAGATAACAGAAAAAGGGATTTCCTTGGCAGCAACAAAAGAAGATCAAACCATCTTGTGGCATGCAATAATGGGTCATCCCTCAAATAAATGTTTGCAGTATCTTTCTCATTCCATTAAATGTAATTTCAATTTTAATAATATAGGTTGCTGTGATATATGCCATAGGGCAAAACAGTGTAGACTTAGTTTTAATTCCAGTTCAAATAAAGCTGAGGAACCCTTTGACTTGATACACTGTGATCTATGGGGTAAATACCACACACCTACACATAATGGTTCTCATTTTTTTCTTACAATTGTGGATGATTAT
This sequence comes from Sophora flavescens, assembly GCA_030762895.1. Taxonomy (NCBI): domain Eukaryota; kingdom Viridiplantae; phylum Streptophyta; class Magnoliopsida; order Fabales; family Fabaceae; genus Sophora; species Sophora flavescens. The sequence goes on along the minus strand of CM061065.1, from coordinate 13,742,929 downwards.
AGCAGAGGGACATGGGTATATTTGATGAAAGAGAAGAGTGAAACTGCTAACATTCTCATAAACTTCCATAAAATGGTAAAAGTTCAGTTTGGCAGGGACATCAAGAAAGTTAGAAGTGACAATGGGACTGAGTTTGTCAACTCTACCATTAAGAATTTCTTCCAAAAAGAAGGGATTGCCCATGAAACATCTTGTGTTGCAACACCACAACATAATGGTAGGGTAGAGAGAAAACATAGGCACATTTTAAATGTGGCTAGAGCTCTTAGATTTCAAGCAAACTTGCCTTTAAAATTTTGGGGGGAATGTGTGCTCACTGCCACACACCTCATCAATAGAACCCCTACAGTGGCCAATAAGGGCCTTACACCCTATGAGATGCTGTATGGTAAAAGACCTTCTTATGAACACTTAAAAATCCTAGGATGTCTCTGCTACATTAAGAATGTTGCAAAGGGTAAGGACAAGTTTGAGTCAAGGGCTGAGAAATGTATTTTCATTGGCTATCCTATAGGACAAAAGGCTTGGAAGGTTTACAATTTAAAAACAAAAGAGATTTTGACTTCAAGAGATGTAATTTTTTATGAAGACAATTTTCCCCTTGTTGAAAATGGTAACACTAGTACAGTTAGTGAAGATTCTCAAAACAGAAGTGAACCATTTCCCCTTTTGCTGCACTACCCTGAAGAGACAGAGTCTCTCAGTGGAGAAGATCAAACTGAGTTGAGAACAAACTCAGTTAATAGGTTCAATAAGGAACAGGAACAGGACAATGCAGCTCTAAATCTTGAAAACAATGCTCACAGTGATGGGGAGAATAATAATCATTCCCAACAAGAACTTCCTGCTGAACCTAGGATTAGGAGACCACTAGCCTATCTAAATGATTATTACTGCCACTCTGTTGTGGAACATCCTACTAGGAAGTCTTTTGATCCTAAACCCAATCCTCACACAGCCTATCCTATTTCTAAGTTTGTAGATTACAACCAATTTTCTGAAAAACATCTTGCTTACTTAGCTGCCATAGCAGAGCATGAAGAGCCTAAAACCTTTAACCAAGCTAGTAAGCATGAGGCATGTAAAGAGGCTATGAAACAAGAAATTCTAGCTTTAGAAGAAAATAAAACTTGGGATCTTGTCAACCTCCCTAAAGGAAAGAAACCTATAGGGTGTAAATGGGTCTACAAACTCAAATACAAGGCTAATGGTGAAATAGAAAAGCATAAGGCCAGACTTGTGGCCAAAGGGTATACATAAGTTGAAGGGGAAGATTTTAATGAAACATTTGCCCCTGTGGCAAAAATGACAACAGTTAGGTGTCTTTTGACTGTTGCTATTGCCTGAGGTTGGGAACTCCATCAAATGGATGTGAGTAATGCCTTCTTGCATGGAGATTTGCATGAAGAGGTCTATATGGATCCTCCACAGGGTTACACCCTTCCTAAAGAAGGCATGGTCTGTAGGTTAAGAAAGTCCCTTTATGGGTTAAAACAAGCCTCTAGAAATTGGTACTTCAAGCTATCTCAGTCACTAATTGACTATGGCTTTGCTGAAACTCAAGCTGATCACTGACTTGTTCACTTTATCTTGATCACAACACTTTAGTTGCTGTCTTGATTTATGTTAATGATTTAGTTATTGCTAGCAACAATAATGATGCTTGTATTAATGTCAAAAGACACTTAAGTGAATGGTTCAATATGAAGGATCTTGGAGACCTAAAATATTTCTTGGGGCTAGAACTGGCTTGAGTTAAAACAGGGCTATTTCTTTGCCAAAGAAAATATGCTCTTGATGTCCTTAATGAGTGTGGAATGCTTGGCTCAAAGCCTGTAGCTTTTCCTCTTGAGCAAAACCATCAGTTAGCCTTGGACCAAAGTCCTTTGCTTCCTGATCCTTCCCAATACAGAAGGCTGGTTGGGAGACTTATTTACTTGACAATTACACGACCTGACCTTACCAATTCTGTTCATATTTTAAGTCAGCAAATGCAGGCACCCAGAGAAGGACACTGGAATGCAGCTATTAGAGTACTGAAGTACTTAAAATCAAGTCCTGGAAAAGGAATCATTCTGCCTAAAGACAACACTTTGCAGCTCACAGCTTACAGTGACTCTGATTGGGCATCCTGTCCCTTAACTCGAAAATCAACTACTGGATATCTCATGAAACTTGGGACAACCCCAATTTCTTGGAAGACAAAGAAGCAGAACACCGTGTCCAAATCATCTAGTGAAGCTGAATATAGGGCAATGTCTCATGCCACTAGTGAGATACTCTGGCTACACAACCTCCTTCGAAGTCTACAAGTTCAAATCACAACTCCGACCATTCTCCACTGTGATAACCAGGCAGCAATTCACTTAGCTGCAAACCCACTGTATCATGAAAGAAGCAAACACATTGAAGTGGACTGTCACTTCATCAGGCAGCACCTGCAGGAAGGGATAATCCAAACTGTTTTCACACCTTCCAGGCAGCAACAGGCAGACATTTTCACCAAGGCCTTGGGAGCTAAAAGTTTCCAAGAACTTAGCAGCAAGATAGGTGTTCATGAGCCCTTCACACCCCATCTTGAGAGGGAGTATTGAAATATTATGGTCTCTTAGTCCTAAGCCCAACTCCACTAGTTGTATTTAGTTATTGTTCAGTGTAGTTTGTAATTAGCTGTTGTATTTGTTATGGCTTGGGCTAAGTGATTGGGCTTATCTGTTAGCTCTGTTCTGTTAGGTTTCTGTTAAGATTTAGTTTTCTGTTTTCCTTTTAGTTTCAGTGGTTCTTGGCTTGTGCTGCCATGTATATATTCCTTGATCCCTGTAACCTTGAGGATTCAAGAAAAATTCATCTTTAATTCAATTGAGTTCTTCTTTCAGTTTCATCTTCTTGCTACTGTTTCAATAAATACCTTGCTTCAAATTTTGGTTTTCCGTTGGTATATATATTTGCAAGCATGATCTACAAGTATTGACTACAGTTTATCAAGAGATGGATAACAAATATTCCTTTCTTCTATTGGTTAATTAATTTAGGATATTTGTCATTAATTCCTGAGTAATGAATAAAAAGAAATCAAAATCAATATTATATATATATAAGGAAGATAAAATGGTGCCAATAATAAGAAACGAATCACTAACTAATTTTTTACAGTTTTTTAATACATTTTGTTTAAAAACCTAGAGCTGCTTCTCTCTGTCCACCTTCATTCTACTTCTCTATTCCTTCTTCCTCGTTCCTTTGGAAGGGAGTGATTTTGGATCATTTTTTGGCATGAAAAATCTACATCATTTTTTTTCTCTTTTATCTAAATATATATAAAAGGAAGATATAATGGTGCTAATAATAAGAAACGTATCTATTGGAAAACTGAAATACTTTGATTTCTATGAATTATCTTTCTTGATTACTTGTGAAAAACAATAGCTATGAATATATATAGCCAAGAGTACCACAAGCTAAGATTACAAAAACTAACTCACTCTAATTTGAAACAGAAACTTAAATTGCTCTAACAAACTTTGGCTAATTGAGAAACTAACTAAACAGAAAGTACTTAATATACTTAACTATGTACAAAAGCTAATACAACTACATACATATCCTAATACAAACTAGTGATGGTTAAGTACATACAAAGAGTAGTATTTTTTAATACTCCCCCTCAAGATGAAGTGTGGGGTTGATGCACACTGTAACATCCTCCTTGGGTATTACTTCGTAATACGTGTGAAAATAAATTAAAAAAATTAATTATTGGTTGCTTTCGGAAAATAACCTCTATAATTTTTAATAAGTCTAAAACTGGGTAAAATTTTTTCTTTCTGCGAAATACTTCAGAAAAAGATATATACATCACAATAGTATAATTACATTATACTTACATACAAACTGAATTTATTCGTAAACCAAAACATCGCAACATATAAGCTTTTCTGGAAAAAAAAATTTCATACACCTTACAAGGTGTTTCAAACCATTTATAACAACTTTCCCAAAAATACACAACCCAAAGAAAATTTTAAGCTGGTCGCCTTACAAGACATCTCTTTGGAAAGACCCCCAGTGGGCATTGTCACACTCAAACATCTCTTCAAGTATCGGAACCCATGTTCCCGAGTGAGGCTAAGAACTTTTCTGCACCATCTACTTTCATGTATCAAGACACAAAAGCGAAACCCGAAAACCTGATATATTATAAGGGTGAGATGCCAATATATGAGTTTATAATGATAATCACATGCACGACATACAAAATTAGCACATAGACATATATAACCCTAACAACATAAGATTATCATACCTAAACAAGTAGTTTATCACTGGGTCTCATACCCGCTCATCGTTATTTTAAAAATATGCATGACACTTCAATGTTCACTACAAAAAAAACACTAATTACTGACGAAAAAAACCCGTCAAAAATGAAGAAATCCCGATGGAAAACTACATTACCGACGGACACAGATCCGTCGGTAATAGGCGCATAGGAAAGCCTTTCTGATGGATCTTGTTCGTCGGTAGGAAATTTCCGACTGCTTTAACCGTAGGAAAACTTACCACACAGAACCCCTAGTTACCGACGGAACTTCCGTCGGTAACTCTCTGTGGAAGTTACCAACGGAATTTTCCGTCGGAAAATGTAACCAATAGTTACCGATGGAAATATCCGTCGGAAACAAGGTTTTTCCTATTTTTCAAATTATTTTTAATTTATTTTGTTTTATATTAATAATTAATTATTAATTATTTTTATTAAAATTTATATATTCAATATTATAATTTATTTATTAATTATTATATTTTATTTTTAATTAATTATATTTTATTTATTAATTATTATTATAATTTATTTATTAATTTATATTTTATTATAATTAATTATAATTTAATTATTTTATTTTATTTTATTTTAATTAAATATTATTATATTATCAATTACAAAATAAAATTGAAATTAAAATAAAATTTAAAGACCAATTAAATTAAAATTATTTTAAAATAAAAACAAACTCAACATATAATCCATAAATAAAATATCCGTCTATCTACAAATCTCTACTACACCTATAACTATCCTAATACCCATCACCATAATACCCGTCATCGTCGTCCTGTTGGGGGAGTCTGTCGGCCTCACATGACCATCAAGCTATGGCTCAGTAGACAGACCATCATCATGCGGCTGCGGTGGTGGATCAGTAGTAGCATTGAAGGGCTGGGGCTGGGGCTGAGACTGGGTGGCATGGAGGACCCTCTGCAGAGCGCTGCGCCTGTCTGGTAGAAGGAAATCGAGCACAACCGTCATGACCGTAGAGAATGTCTCCATCTGCTGCATGATGCACTTGTTCGTCTCCCTCTGCTGCTGCACCACATGCCTCAGCCGCTGCACCTCTTCCTTGTCTTGTGAGTTGGAGGATGTAGGCTCCCTAATGGTCAAGCTCGGCGTCGACCCCCGACGGATCGACCTGGATAGGGTCGCAGTACCGTAAATCCGTCCCTTGTTCTTCCCGGCCGCCACATCCATCCAGGTCTGGGTCTTTAGTCGCTCAACCTCGGCGGGGTCCAGCTGAGAAGGATCTGAGGCACTAGAGCAGGAGGCAGCCTCAGATGCTACCTGACTAAACCTGGCGTTGTACTCCACCTTCGATCAATACATTACAATCAATATGCATTAAACTATATATATATATATATATATATATATATATATATAATAATAATAATAATAATAATTACCAATAGTTTAAATATAAAAAAACATTTTAGCTCACCACTGTCTGCCTCGACCTCTCATCAACAAACTCGTCGGTGTCCGAGCGAATATGTGTCTGCTCAAAGACCGTAGGGACATCAACTGACCGAGCTAGCTCTCCTGCCTGCAACTGACACACCAATAAAATCAATTAGTTATAAAACAAATGTTTAATAAAAATATACAGTTTATAAATAATGTTATTTATATATGCATACCATGTAAATGGCATGCTGCATGTGGCTAATAGAACAACCAGTGTGCATGCTCCCACCCTTTTCGGAAGCCCAATTTCTCTTCGCCTGTTCACACTTCAGCTTGTAAGCTGGAGTGTCCCAGTACGCACACGGTTGAGCCCAGATATTGTACCCAATGTAATCCAGACGTATCCGGCTCTCCCTATGCTCCCGGAGCATGCCCCTTAGTCGAGCAGCTGCTCGGTCGTCAAAGATAGCACATATCTCTGAGGTATGCTCCGGTAACCAGCGTACAAGTTCCTGTTAACAAAGAAAAAAATATTAATAACATTATACAAAAGAATATATAAAATTAAGGGAAAATTACATGAATTAATAAACAAGAACTTACCCCGAATCGTCTGAAGATACGATCCTGATCCTCCCCAGGGATCACCCCCCATGATGGCCAGAAGCGACGATACTGCGCCTTGATGGCGAAGGTAACGTGCTTCGATCCCACTTTCGATGGGATGAAGCTGAAAATGTCATAATTTAATTAAATCAACAATATGGAAACCAACAAATATATGTTACCGCGCTGTCGCCACGCGCCAAAAAGAACGAGCGATTATAAAAATAATGCAGTATAGAGCGACAACTCGGATCGTCTCTCAAGGACTCTTTAGTGTTGTTATTATTAACAAAAAATTAGTAAAAGTCAGAATTGGGGGTTTTGAGATTTGAAACTAAATTAAGAAAACAAAATAATGAAAACAAAGTAGTTAAAGAGAATAACAAATAAACAAAAGACGATTAACCTACTGTTCTCGGTTTCCCACTATCATTGGTTCATGCAACCCTAAGCAGATTCTAATCCCCTCCCGGTTGTAGCAACAATTAACAACGCAATCACTACTACAGATGTATGTTCCTATTCCCGAAATAACAAACGGGGTTAAGCTCTCATGAACAAACGAACATGAATGAACACACGCGAAATAACAAACGCGATTATATATAGGAACATAGCATCATCGAAATGAAACAATACCACACTATACATTACTGAAATAACAAACAGAAACATATAATATGGCATTGAAAAGAGAAGAGCAAATGAAACAGAATCACAGAACCTCAAGTGTTAACAGAAACCAATTGCAGTAGATTAATCTAGGAGACTAATTCTCCATTACAAAAGATAACAATAAACTAAGAGAAAAGCAAAAGACTAACAAGTTCAGAAACTAGCCAAAACTGGCTAATTCTGACCCCCTCTTCAGTTCTGCCTAAGACTACTTTATATACACGTTTCTGGAATCCAAGTCCTCGCGAGGCGAAGCACTGCTCGCGAGGCGAATTATGCGAAAGGTCTGCAACTCTTGGTCTTCTCGCGAGGCGAGATTATCTTCGCGAGGCGAACTCTTCAAATTCCCAAACTGCAACGCCCGTGACCTTCCACACGGGCAAGCCGTGATCGTCTCTGACTTTTCATGGTTGGATGACTCGCGAGGCGAGCCATTTATTCGCGGGGCGAACCAGAGACTTTGCATTTTCTTGGAACAGTCAGCTTCGGGGTCGCGAGGCGAGCAACCCTCTCGCGGGGCGAGAAACTCCAGAATTATTCCTTTTTATTTACCTGAAAACAGAAAATAAAAGTAAATATTTTATTCACTCTAAATCAACTAAATTAACTTAAAAACAATTTACAGACTCAAAATACTACTTAAGAACAATCAAGTCTAATTTGGGTGAAAATGATATAAAATAAGCACAAAGCCAAGGTCTTTACTATTTATAAAACCAGTCAAACAGAGGCTCATCAAAATACCCCAAACTTAAACTTTGCTTGTCCCCAAGCAAACTAAGACTTAAAAACTTAAAAAGACTCAAGACCTGGCAAAACATGGCAAGCTTAAGAATTCAATCAACTTTACACAGATTTCATGCAAATTTCAAAAGAATTTTTCTTCCAATGTTCCCCCCTTTCAAGCAAAGTAATCCCACAATCATTTATTCTAAACAATTGAGAATTTCATCATTCAAACAATCATCAATCTAAGCAGGGGGTCTAAGTTACACACAAAAGGAAGATCACCAAAATCAAACAACTGCCTTCCTCACAAGGGAAATTTGTGTTACACTCATTCGCTCAGTTTTTGTCAGGTTATCAACAATTCACTCAATTTCACTTTTCAGAAGCACTTCCCATAAATTTGATTTTCATCTCCTAATGGTTCCCACAGAAAACATGCAAGCAACATCAAAAGGTCTTTTATGGGTTGTAATGTGGCCTGGCTAAGGGTAGGATATACAAAGGAACTAGGCCGAAGACCCTAGGAACTAAGAGAGCATGAAACATTTTTACACTTTGAATTTAACTCAAGTTCCTTTTTCTCATTTTTCATTATGCCTTGGGTGACTACAACCTTTTTATTTCTTTTTGGCATTTTTTCACTTTTTTTTTCTGTTTTTCTTTTCTTTCCTTTTTTTTTCACATAATTTTTTTTTTCAATCCCAAACAACATATTACACCTTGCAGCCACCCCAAACTTTAGTTTCTTGCACCCATTCTAAGATTCCATGCTCTCCTAATCCTAAGATCGGGTTAACATGGTTTTCCAGATTTTTGGGCTTATAACATTAGGTTATCAAGAAGCAATAGGCTAATCAGGCTCAAAGGGGCTAACTAGGGAACATGCATTAGGAATTGGTTATTTTAGGCTAAGTAGCTATTTACAAAGAAAATGCCTAAATCATTTGAAGCAAACACATAATCATGCAAACCAAAAAGAGATTCAATCAAATTCAGGAAAGTACAACTTAAAAGAGATTCTCACAGTCAAAAACATGTTGGAGGCTCAAAACCTCACCTGGACATTTTTTTGCAAATTATTTGAAAGAGATTCTATCCCTAGTGTGTGCTTCCTATCACCCCAAACTTATCATAAATCATGCCATCATAATAAAATCTCAAAGTTCAGTTTTCAATCTCATGGGGATCATTTTTCAAAAATCTTTCAAATCCTAGGGGGAAAACAATCAACACATATTATGCCATCAATCTATGCAAAAATTTAATCAAATCCATCAAACTTGCCATAACCAAGACACAAACACAACTCCTGAGCTTCTCAAATTATTCAGGAGCTTTATTGAAAATAAAACAGAAATAAAGCAAGAAAAAGAAAATTAAAAAGGAGAAAGGGTTAAGAAAAACTCATTGAAAGGCGGTTCCACCAGGATCCCATTGTCTGTAGCATAGGTCCCACATGGTGGCCAAAGGACTGAAATTCATTCCATGCCTCCCTAACTTGCAGCTTTGATGCGGGAGTGAGCACTTGACAATTATAATGACTTCGCCGAGTGCGACGGACTTCTCACTCCCCTTCGGGTCACAGATGACCTCCTTCTCAATAAAATCTCCCCAATAGAATCGGGGTTCAACCTCTTGGACTGGCCATGGTGCAAAATCCAAGGGTTTGAACTCCATCACCGGTTGTTCCGCAGTGGGAGGTAGCTGCTCAATGGATAGTGTATTTGGAACTTCGGCTGAACAATCGGTATCACTCTCACTATCATCCTGCAAAATAGAGTCAAGAAACTGGCCACAAACAGCACATGGGTTAGTGTCAGTACAGTTAGTACATGTAGTAAAAGAAACTGAGTTAGTAAAGGTCTGATTGTCTGGACTTTCTGCACACGGTTCATCCACCCCATCAATCTCAACACATGCATCTGATTCCACAGGTTCTTCATTATCCTCAACCACGGTGGAGCAGATGTCCTCTTGATCCTCCTGATCCTCATTTTCTTTGTTTCCTTTCAAGTATAAACCTGCATAACAGTGTATACACAAAGCAGCAGTACCATCACAATAACAATTATTAGAATCAGGGGATTCAACACATAATTCATGATCAACAGAAACATTATCATCATCAGAATTATCATCAAAAGTATTTTCAGGAATAACCATCTGTGAATCCTTATGTTCCTCAAGGGGCTGTGGAGTTAGCATTGCAGCTGAGTTGGCGGTAACTTGATCAATTAGAGCCCACAACTTTTGAGATTCAGCTTGGTCCCTTTGTTGGGCTTCAAGATTACTTGCCTCCATTGCCTCCATCCTCTGTTGAAATTCAAGATTGTATGCTTCCGTTTGTGCAGCCATTTGTTGTAGCATTTCTTCCAAACTGAGTTGGGCTAGTGTAGGGTCAGGCTGATATTGTTGGTTTACCTCCATTTGTTGTATCAAAGAGGCAATCTCATCCAAGGTACTATGTCCTCCACTTTGTTGGCTAGCATGATTATTCATTCCAAGCACACCAAAATCATTACTAAACTCATAACTTCCAGAAAAGTGAGGATAATTTGTGCATGGTGGTGGCTCACTAAAATCAGGATAATACGTGCAAGGTGGTGGTTCATAATAAACATTAGGCAAATATCCATACATGTAATTATCCATGGGGGAAAATAAGATTTACAGACCAGACAAAGCAGACAAAACTAATTAGCAAAGCAAAAAGTTTTTTTTTTTTTTCAAAAATTATTTTCTGCTAATAACAACAAACCATAGTCCCCGGCAACGACGCCAATTTTTGACCGCGCTGTCGCCACGCGCCAAAAAGAACGAGCGATTATAAAAATAATGCAGTATAGAGCGACAACTCGGATCGTCTCTCAAGGACTCTTTAGTGTTGTTATTATTAACAGAAAATTAGTAAAAGTCAGAATTGGGGGTTTTGAGATTTGAAACTAAATTAAGAAAACAAAATAATGAAAACAAAGTAGTTAAAGAGAATAACAAATAAACAAAAGACGATTAACCTACTGTTCTCGGTTTCCCACTATCATTGGTTCATGCAACCCTAAGCAGATTCTAATCCCCTCCCGGTTGTAGCAACAATTAACAACGCAATCACTACTACAGATGTATGTTCCTATTCCCGAAATAACAAACGGGGTTAAGCTCTCATGAACAAACGAACATGAATGAACACACGCGAAATAACAAACGCGATTATATATAGGAACATAGCATCATCGAAATGAAACAATACCACACTATACATTACTGAAATAACAAACAGAAACATATAATATGGCATTGAAAAGAGAAGAGCAAATGAAACAGAATCACAGAACCTCAAGTGTTAACAGAAACCAATTGCAGTAGATTAATCTAGGAGACTAATTCTCCATTACAAAAGATAACAATAAACTAAGAGAAAAGCAAAAGACTAACAAGTTCAGAAACTAGCCAAAACTGGCTAATTCTGACCCCCTCTTCAGTTCTGCCTAAGACTACTTTATATACACGTTTCTGGAATCCAAGTCCTCGCGAGGCGAAGCACTGCTCGCGAGGCGAATTATGCGAAAGGTCTGCAACTCTTGGTCTTCTCGCGAGGCGAGATTATCTTCGCGAGGCGAACTCTTCAAATTCCCAAACTGCAACGCCCGTGACCTTCCACACGGGCAAGCCGTGATCGTCTCTGACTTTTCATGGTTGGATGACTCCGAGGCGAGCCATTTATTCGCGGGGCGAACCAGAGACTTTGCATTTTCTTGGAACAGTCAGCTTCGGGGTCGCGAGGCGAGCAGCCCTCTCGCGGGGCGAGAAACTCTAGAATTATTCCTTTTTATTTACCTGAAAACAGAAAATAAAAGTAAATATTTTATTCACTCTAAATCAACTAAATTAACTTAAAAACAATTTACAGACTCAAAATACTACTTAAGAACAATCAAGTCTAATTTGGGTGAAAATGATATAAAATAAGCACAAAGCCAAGGTCTTTACTAGTTATAAAACCAGTCAAACAGAGGCTCATCAATATGCTTATTAAATAGTAATCATTTTTAAACAACATTAAATTAAATTAAACTTACGATCCAAAAACAGGACGGATCCATGGTCGATCCTCAGGTGCGGTTATGCCATTCTTCATACCCGGGTAAATTTTGACACGCCTGCTTCAATGACTTTAGGAAGATCTCTAACCCGACCCCATATTTGTTCAGGAGTCAACAAAGGCGGTGGACCTTCCTCTTCTGTCTGATTCTTTTTGAATGCTCAGTCGTTTCTTCGGAAGGGATGGTCGGGATCTAAGAACCGACGATGAGAATCAAACCAAGAACTTTTGCCACCATATCTAAGGGTAAAATCCTTTCCATGTTCAATGCAATACAGGCACGCCAATTTACCGTGGGTCCCCCAACCAGAGAGTATGCCATATGCAGGAAAATCATTGATAGTCCACATCGTTGATCCCCTCATCATAAAGTTTTGCTTATTTGAAACGTCATAAGTCAACACACCATCCCACAATTTCTTCAGATCATTGATCAGAGGCTGCAAATATACGTCTATCCCAGCCTTCGGATTAGATGGTCCCGATATGAGACAAGTCAGAAACATATATGGTTTTGACATGCACATCTCGGGAGGAAGATTGTACGGTGTAACAATCACTGACCAACATGAATATGGCGAGGTTGATGCCTAAATGTACGGGGTAAAACCATCTGAACACAGCCCAAGTCTCACATTGCGAGGATCTGCTGCAAAATTAGGATGAACCCGATCGAAGTGCTTCCAAGCTTCACCATCAGAAGGGTGGCGTATGATGCCCGGATTTCTCCTATTATCGTTATGCCACCTCATTTGTCCCACAGTTTGCGTTGATGCAAAAAGTCTCTGCAACCTAGGCATTATTGGCAGATAGAACATTGCCTTCGCAGGAACCGGTTTCCTCTTACTATGGTCACTACTTTGAACGCGGTACCTGGGTGTCTGACAAAATTTACATTCTTCCAACGGACTGTCATTTGTGCCAGACTGACTACCATAATATAGCATGCACCTGGCACGAACTCGGCAAGTGTACCGGTTCGTTGCAAGTAATAAAAACGGTAAGACCGGATATCGTTCTCAGGGATCGTGGACAATTACCACTTCGCAAATTTGACTACTATCTAGGCGATCGAATTTTGGATTGAAGGTTGTTCTAACATCTAGCAAACAAACAAGAAGAAAATATTTTTTGTTCTTTTTGGATTTTTCTCAAACAGTTAATGTGAAAACAGAAAGATGAATAACAATGAGATAGAATTGCTGGGGTTAAACTAAGCTAATCCTCCCTTGGTTGTTATGAAATGATAACTAACACAGTTCCTACTCCCCTTATGACAATCGAATCTTTTCTAATATACTCAAGCCTAATGTCTTAGGTGCATTGAGCCTAAAATCCCAAATTAAACCCTAATGTCTTAGGTGGATTAATAAGAGAAATTGCATTAAGAACCAGATTCATAAGATTGCAAGTAGCCAACACCTATGTCTAGATTCTTGGACTACTTGGCATATAATTCATGAGCATACTTTAACATCAACCTTTCAATTGTCTATTAAAGCAACTAATCATTCCTAAGATGATCAAGCCTAGGAAAGCATTAAGCATAGAATTATATACTCATAAAGAAGAAGGAAACTGTATTAATCTCAAGTCATATTACAACCAAGTTCAGATAACAATAGTCTAACCCCAACAAAGGGGAGTTTAGCTACGCATAATTGAAGATAAAACAAAAGGAATAATTACAGAGATGAACAAAGGGGAGAGCTCCATGGAATGATGCACACAGCCACAGCAGCAGAGGATGTTTCTTTAGGGTTTTCTGAACTGCCTTCTTCTCGTTTTTCGAGTTCTTTTATTTCTGCGTGGCGGTCACGGCCGTGACAGCCATCACGGCCAGGCCGTGATGGTTTCTGACTTGGCACCGCTTCATTTACTGATTCATCACGGCCGTGATACTCATCACGGCTAGGCCGTGATCCTTTCTGACTTTTCCAACAAACAGGTCACGACCGTGATAGCCATCATGGCTAGGCCGTGATCGTCTCTGACTTTTCCAACTGATTCATCACGGCCGTACTATCCATCACGGCTAGGCCGTGATCGTCTCTGACTTTTGGAGATCTGGCACAGCTGGCACGTCACGGCCGTGATAGCCATCACGGCTAGGCCGGTGACGACCGACTTTTGGCTCAATTCTTCTTGACTCTCGCTCCCTCACGGTAGTGAGGGCCATCTGACTAGGCCGTGATACTCTGCTTGGCTCAATTTCTTATCTTTCAAAGCTCTAAGTCATCCAAGCTTCATACTTGCTAATTCTTGGGCAATTAATCATGAATATCTGCAAAACAACACACAATACCACCTTATCCGTTCCAAAGGAAAAACTAAACAAAATAAACACTAAAATGGCCTAACTATATGCAAATGCATGCAGAAATGTACATGGAAAATGAGGTGAAATCACACTCATCAAATCACCCCAAGCTTAAGATTTTGCTTGTCCTCAAGCAAAAACCAAGGCCATAAGATCAAAATAAACAAAGCATGGATAGTGAACTAAGAACCCGAGTAAAATGATCCAAGCAACAGGCATTCAATTATTTCAGCAAGAGACAATCAATTCAAGTCCAATTAGGGGCTTAGTTTCCTAGACTCACAATCTCACTGATTCGGGCACTCTATCTCACTTGAAGTTCACCCCAAGCTTGTTCATTTGCTTGGTTCTCTTTCTTGCCTCACTCACTCAAGTGTTAAGGGAATATGACATTTCACTCCATTTTCCTCAAAGAATGATTCCTACCATAAGCTTGACTATCAACCAAATCTTCACTTTATTAATGAAAACATCTAAGAATCAAGAGGACTTATTCTTTGGTTGTAATGGGGCCATGGGATCAATTTTTCAGGTGGGAATTTCAAGAACAGGAAATTTCAAAAGGCTATACAAACAATCAAGCATTGTAAGGCACGACCTTCTAAAATACCTTTCTTTGGGTTTCAGTTTACTCTTCCACCATTCTTCCATTTTCAAATTTTTTCTACTTCTCATTCCTTTTTTGTCATCCCCTTCCCCATTTTTATTTCTTTTTCTCTTCTTTTATTTTTTATTTTTTATTTTTTTTGTTTGGAGAAGGGGAGATTTTTCAATTCAAGAGAAGTAAATTTTTTTTTCAGATTCATCTTTTTCTTTTCATCATCCCAAACTTTCAACTACATTTTCCAACCCATTTTTGCACAGTACTTTAGAAGGTCCCTCATAAGTATATTTAACACAACATTTCAGGGAACCAAGAAAAGTATGTTATTCATTCAGGCTCAAAATTGGGCAACTAAGGGTAGCATTTACACATTCAAAGCTCAGAAGGCCGGAAAAAATACCTATTGCCTCAATCATTTTCAAAAATGTTTCCAAAAATTTTCTAGTTTCGAAATGGTTTCAAGTCAAGTTCTAGAGAAAAACAGTCCAAGAGGAAAACACTCTACACAAAGAATGGGGGCAGATTTAGTGAGTGCCCCCTAATGGCTCAAAAGCTCACATTTATCAGTTCAAGAACCAGTGAGGAACACAAGTCAAAAGAAACACATGCTAATCATCAACTATTCAAGACCATCTCAAGCATATTTAATGAAGCCAAATTACAAGAATAGAAAATCAGGGTCCAAAATTCACCATCACAGAAAAATTGGCACTTAGCTCTCACTATCATATGCTCAATCTAAGCAGGGGTAACCGAATCATGCGATCATGCAACTTAAGCCTATATGAATGCAATATTTACAATGCATATATGGATGCAATATTTACAATGCAAGAAAAGAAGAGTACCCCTACCCCAAGCTTAAAGACTTACATTGTCCTCAATGTAAATAATTAAGCTTAGAGAGGGGAGAAAACTGGAACAACTCACAAGGTGGTAGTGGTGCTGACTCACATGCTTTCTGGTTTTGTTTCCTCTTGCCCTTCTTCTCCTCCTTCCTTCAACATCTGGAATCACTCAACAAACTATTAACAAACCTCTTGAGCTTCTCAAATTATTCAAGAGGGGAAATCAAAAACAAAAGAGAAGATGAAAATTATATAAAAAAATAAAGATTGGGTTGCCTCCCAATAAGCGCTTCTTTAACGTCACTAGCTTGACGAGTAGATACTTCCTTCATTAACCGGGATCTGCTGGACATAGAATTGCAAGAGCACTTTTCTTCCATGAATCTCCTGTAAAGAGCTGATTTTTCTTAAAAGGCCAACAACTGTGCTTCTGCTTTGCCTTTTTCGCTCCGGGCCTCTTGCCCTTTTTCTTACTCCCTTCTGGTGGAGGTTCTGTTTTCACAAGATGAGCAGGACCAACTTCCTCACCAACTGATGCATCATTTGTTTTGCATAGCTTTAGATTTGCTTTCAAGTTGGGCTTTTCCTTCTTCTCTGGAATAGAGGGGTGGTGTTGATGGGCAATGACTTCCTTATCTACTGTGTCCACCACTTCCATGCGGAAACACTCCTCTTCCTTGCTCGTGCGATGCATAGCTTCCAATACATTGAAAGTTACTTCCTCTTTTTGCACTCTGAATTTCAATCGGCCTTTTTCCACATCTATCAAAGCCCGACCAGTTGCGAGAAAAGGTCTCCCTAGTATGAGTGGAACTTCAGCATCCTCCTCCATATCTAAAACCACAAAGTCTCTTTGGGAAGATTAATTTATCCACCTTCACCAACAAATCCTCCACAACACCATAGGGATATGTAATGGAGCGGTCTGCCAGTTGAAGAGAAATTCCTGTTGGTTTTACCTCACCAATTCCCAGCTTTTTGAAAATGGACAACGGCATAAGGTTGACACTTGCGCCTAGATCGCATAATGCTCTCCTAATGTTCACATGACCAATAGTGCATGGGATAGTGAAGCTACCCGGGTCCTTCATCTTTACTGGTAGCTTCCTCTGAATTATAGCACTGCACTCTTCAGTAAGCATCACTGTCTCCTCCTTCCACCTTCTTTTGTTTGTAAGGATCTCTTTCATGAATTTTGCGTAGGAAGGCATCTGCTGTAAAGCTTCAGCAAACGGGATGTTGATTTGTAGCTTTTTGAATACATCCAGGAACTTAGAAAACTGCTGGTCTTTTGCCTCCTTCTTCAACCGTTGGGGGTACGGGATTCTGAAATATGGGGGCAGCTCCTTGGGATTATCAGCCTCTTCCAGAATCTGTCTTCTAGTCTTCTTCTTCGCAAATTCTTCATCAACCAATTTCTCCTTCTGCGGTTTTTCAGCTTCTACACCGGTAGGAATAGAGATAGTATCTTGGGAATTTCTGGGTTCTTCATTGTTTACCGCTTCAAATTGTACCTTGTCATCTCTAGCTCCTCTTGCCTCTTCTTCTCCTTCTCTTTCTTGTGGATTTAACACTCTCCCACTTCTTGTGATAATTGCCATGCAACCTTCCTTCGGATTCTTCTCTGTATCTCCTGGGAATTGTCCTTGAGGTCTTTCTGCCATTTGCTTTGCCAACTGTCCTATCTGGTGCTCAAGATTTTTGATGGAGGCATTTTGATTCTTCATAGTCTCTTGAGTGGCTTGCATGAACTGGCCTAGAATGCTCTCCAATTTGCTTGAACTCTCTTGAGGAGGCTTTGCTTGAGTATTTGAACTTTGCCCTTGTCTCCAACTAAAGTTGGGATGATTGCGCCACCCCGGATTGTAGGTGTTGGAATAGGGATCATTTCTAGGCACTTGGTTGCCCATTTAGTTTACCTCTTCTTGTCCCGAGCTTCCAACCACATTGATCTCACAGTTTCCATTTGCATGGTTGCCTCCACAGAAATCACACACTGAGGCACCTTGAACTTGAACAGCTTGTACTTGAGAGTTCTGCAGTTGAACCGACCCCAGTTGTTTGGTAAGAATAGCCATTTGTGCTTTGAGGGCACCAATTTCATCCAGCTCTAGAACACCTCTATTGACCATTGACCGAGAACTAGGCATTTGATAGTCATTGTTAGCCATGTTCTCAATCAAGTCCTTTGCTTCTTCGGTGTCTTCGACTCAATGTACCTCCCTGCAGCCGCTTCAATCATACTTCTTGAATTCTGTTGAGCCCATTAACAAAAGTTGCGACCTCTGCCATGTCTCCAGTTCATGATTTGGACAAGCCGTGAGTAAGGACTTGAATCTCTCCCGAGCTTCATATAGTGACTCACCATCCCTCTGTGCAAAGGCATTGATCTCTCGACCTCAGCTTAATCATTCTTGACGGAGGGAAGAATCGAGATAAAAACTTGCGACTAAGTCGTTCCAGGTGATGATGCTTCCATGAGGATGAGATTGAAGCCATGCCTTGGCTCTATCCTCAAAGAGAAAGGGAAAAGCCTTAACCGAATGGCCTCATCGGAAGCTCCGTTTAACTTGATGGTGTCACACGGCTCAATGAAGGTACCAATATGAGCATGAGGATCTTCACTCTCCAACCCTCCAAATTGGTTTCTTTGCACAAGGTGGAGGAGTGAGGCCTTGATTTCGAAATTATTGCAGGCCACCTGCAGGTCTCACAATCGGAGTTCCACATCTATCAACTCTAGGGGAAGTGTAGTCCCCATTGTTCTCCTTGGTGCGTTCTCTTCTGCCATGGTGACATTTGCTATTTCAATTTGTGGTTCTTGCACACTGGGTAACTCAACTTGCTGCTCTTGTCTACTAGAAGATGCTCTTTCTCTGTTCTGTCTTGCCTTGGTTCTCTTTCTATTCCTTCTGCAGAGTCTCTCGATCTCAGGTTCGAATTGGAGTTCACCTGGGTCGATTGTACCTCGCATACACTAAACAAACGGAGTAGCACAGAACAAACAGAAAAAACAGCACTTGCAGAAATTCACAGCAGAGATACAGAAATTAGGAACGAAAAACACAGTAGGAAAACAGTAAAAAATAAAATGCCTAAATTAGGAGTCCCCTTTGGTACTCGTGATATTGGCACACCGATCCCCGGCAACGGCGCCAAAAACTTGGCACGAACTCGGCAAGTGTACCGGTTCGTTGCAAGTAATAAAAACGGTAAGACCGGATATCGTTCTCAGGGATCGTGGACAATTACCACTTCGCAAATTTGACTACTATCTAGGCGATCGAATTTTGGATTGAAGGTTGTTCTAACATCTAGCAAACAAACAAGAAGAAAATATTTTTTGTTCTTTTTGGATTTTTCTCAAACAGTTAATGTGAAAACAGAAAGATGAATAACAATGAGATAGAATTGCTGGGGTTAAACTAAGCTAATCCTCCCTTGGTTGTTATGAAATGATAACTAACACAGTTCCTACTCCCCTTATGACAATCGAATCTTTTCTAATATACTCAAGCCTAATGTCTTAGGTGCATTGAGCCTAAAATCCCAAATTAAACCCTAATGTCTTAGGTGGATTAATAAGAGAAATTGCATTAAGAACCAGATTCATAAGATTGCAAGTAGCCAACACCTATGTCTAGATTCTTGGACTACTTGGCATATAATTCATGAGCATACTTTAACATCAACCTTTCAATTGTCTATTAAAGCAACTAATCATTCCTAAGATGATCAAGCCTAGGAAAGCATTAAGCATAGAATTATATACTCATAAAGAAGAAGGAAACTGTATTAATCTCAAGTCATATTACAACCAAGTTCAGATAACAATAGTCTAACCCCAACAAAGGGGAGTTTAGCTACGCATAATTGAAGATAAAACAAAAGGAATAATTACAGAGATGAACAAAGGGGAGAGCTCCATGGAATGATGCACACAGCCACAGCAGCAGAGGATGTTTCTTTAGGGTTTTCTGAACTGCCTTCTTCTGTTCTGTTCAGTTCTTTTATTACTCGTGGCCGGTCACGGCCGTGACAGCCATCACGGCCAGGCCGTGATGGTTTCTGACTTGGCACCGCTTCATTTACTGATTCATCACGGCCGTGATACTCATCACGGCTAGGCCGTGATCCTTTCTGACTTTTCCAACAAACAGGTCACGGCCGTGATCGTCTCTGACTTTTCCAACTGATTCATCACGGCCGTACTATCCATCACGGCTAGGCCGTGATCGTCTCTGACTTTTGGAGATCTGGCACAGCTGGCACGTCACGGCCGTGATAGCCATCACGGCTAGGCCGTGACAGCTTCTGACTTTTGGCTCAATTCTTCTTCAGCTACTGCTCCCTCACGGCCGTGAGGGCCATCACGGCTAGGCCGTGATACTCTCTGCTTGGCTCAATTTCTTATCTTTCAAAGCTCTAAGTCATCCAAGCTTCATACTTGCTAATTCTTGGGCAATTAATCATGAATATCTGCAAAACAACACACAATACCACCTTATCCGTTCCAAAGGAAAAACTAAACAAAATAAACACTAAAATGGCCTAACTATATGCAAATGCATGCAGAAATGTACATGGAAAATGAGGTGAAATCACACTCATCAGCACCCATTAATCCTCTTAGCCCCCAAGCCTAGTTTCGACACCAACCGCTTCACATCATAATAACTTTTTGGCAACAACTCTTTGAAGGGTGTCACATCTTGAAGCATTTTAAAAAAGAACTCCAAACATTGCTCTGAGACATTCCAATTGGACTTGCAAGCTAGAAGCCTAACACAAATTGATTATTTTGAATCTGACGCCCCTTCAAACAATGGCTTATTTGTCTCTAACAATAGATTGTAGAATCTCTACGCCGATTCATTAGGAGGCTCTTCCATGTCATCAGACTCATCCGCCTCAAAATTCCCATGTTGCCCAAGACAATCATCGACCATCATATGCATTGACTGGAGTTGTTCGACATATTCATCGTGGTAGTCACTGCCTGATGCACCCATTTCAAGATCCTCACCACCAACTTCATTCAAATCAATATCCGGCAACTCTTCACCATGATCAGTCCATATCCAATAATTAGGCTTGAACCCATTTCGGTATAGGTGTAACTTCACGTCATCATCACTCAAAACCACCATACAATTGCACTTTGTGCACGGACATATAATCCCCGCCTCTTCGGCATAATCACAATGTTGTTTTGCTTTGGATATAAACTCCTCAACTCCAGCTACAAATGATTGTTTCAGAAGTCGTCTCTCAGACTCGTTCCTATCTTACACCCAACTACGGTTCGAGGGATAATATTTCATCCTTCTGCAATTTCAGATAAATTGAAGTATTTTTAAACATGATACTATAACCCCGAATCGCTCCCTTTCCTTAAAAGGTGTGGCCTTATCCCATTCGAGGAAAAACTGTTTCACCACTATATTATACTAGTTACTCATCACTTCTCATGACTTATAGCTGACGAAATTTCGGCAGCATCTCCCATCGGTCTCCAAGTACACGACTTGACCGCGGTGAAATACCACAATCAAGTATGGACCTGGAGAACAAAAGGAAATGCTTCGACTAGAAATTTAATCAACTATTTCACAAATGACAATCAGCGAGTAACTAGTATATCAGTGGAGAAAAAGTTTCTTCCCAAACTGTCCAAATTGGACAATTCAAGATTCAATAAAATGAGCGATACCACGACCACGAGTACACATGCTCAATAATATTGAACATTGAACGGGAAACTACGGTTTTTCTCAATTACGTATTAATTATATGTACTCTAAGATAAAATAAAACTTTAACTAACACAGATAATTTGCATAAAGTTTGATAATAACAGCAAACTATATAACACATAATTAAGCAACCAACATAAACATATATTTGTCCATAAAAATCGAATAATCATTTGTCCAACATTTTATTAAATCATTAATTTTTTTAATTTAATTTAATTAATAAAACATTTTTTTGAATTAGTTAATTAATTATGTTTGTATACTTGACTTTTAAAATCTAAAATTTAAAAATATATTGTTAGTATATTAGTTAATTACTTACTTGAAAGTAGTTATTAAGATATTGTGTATTTTAATAATTTTTTATTCTTCTCACTTGTTACGTTACTTGACTATATAAAGACGTCCTATGATATCTAAGTCTTTAAAATTATTATTAGTATATTAGCTAATCATAGCTATTTGATCGTCTCACCTTTGATTAATATTTATTTAATACATAATTAATATTATCACAAAACTTAATTCAAATAATTATGTTTGATACTCTCCCGCTCACCAACACCTAGACATCGATTCCATTCGCCATTATAATACTTTGGATATTGGAAACCCTTCTTCGATCATTTAATTTATTGCTTCAAATCAATTAAGTTGATGCAAAACGGTCATTATTCCTAAGTTATTTAATTAAATCAAAATCAATATTCCTACAATTATTAATCTAGTATTATTGTTATGTAACTATTTAATTATTTACTTTTTAAATTTACATATTTAAATTTATTTTCCTTACATAATATTAATTTTGTTTCGATAATTAGCTATTTTGGTACCCAAAAAAATTTAATCTCTCATTTTAATCACATTCGATGACGTCCCTGCTTCATTTTCCCCATGGCCAGCTATCATCACCGTCCCAGCTCCCCCATAGTCGATGCAGTTATATATATATTGGTGAAGTGAAGTTTGGATGCAGTTATAGATTTTACCAAAGTTCTCATTGTGGTTATTTCCACACTAACATCATACGTGGTTATTTCCATACTAACATTGTAGTTATTTCCAATTTAAAAGTTCTCATCCCTTAAAATTTTATCTTCAATTCGGAACAACAACAAATACATAAATGAATGGCAACCAAGCAGAACACAAAATAAAATTTCTAACACATTTCAATATTTAATTTAAACATGAACAACTTATCAAGGGTAAAGATCGATATCAAGCACACATAAAAATTAAATCAGAAAAAGAATAGCAAATGTCAAATTTAACAACACCAACAACAACAGAAGGTTAGATTCATACCTCAGTGCTGGTGGTGACAAGGAAGCTGGTGGCTACCGGAGTAAGCTAGTGGCAGTGTCCTAGGAAAAAATAAATTAAAATTTTCACTACAATCAGAAATTTATAGAACAAAAAAAACACATAACAACATGAACATATTAAATTTATACCAGTAGAAGGAGGGTGGTGGTGTGGAGGTTCTGTTGCAAGGAAGGAAAGAGTGGTGGTGGGACGCGGTGGTGGCTGTGGCGGCTCGCTTAGGAGAAGATAGAGGTGGTGGTGGAGCATGGTGGTGACGGGCCGGAAGAGAGAAAAAAGGAGAATGAGAGAGGGGGGGAGGAGAAGCAGAGAGAGACAATAAAGGAGAAGGGAGGCGCGGGGAGGCCGGAGGTGCGGCGGGGTGGCGCACGGAGTGGTGGTGTCGAGGTCCGGGGGGGGGGGGCATTGGAGTTCGCAGGGGGGAGAAGGGGCATAGAGCAGAGAGAGAAACAGGGAAAGAAAAGTGAGGGGAAGGGTTTGGCATCGGTAATTACTGATGGCTTTTTCCGTCGGTACCATTTGGTGCCATAAAAAATACCTTTCCCGCATTATATACCGATGGATTTACCTACGGAACAGCCCACGATAACATTACCGACGGACTTTCCGTCGGTAATTGGTTAGACTTTTGGTATTTGTGTTTACCGACGGCTATGTCCGTCTGAAACTATCTCACTACCGACGGAACTGACGTCCGTCGGTAATATGTCGTCGGTAAGCCACCCTTTTCTTGTAGTGGTTCATTGTTTAACATTCATACCTAATCTCCTGAGATCTCAACGTCTTCAAAATGAGTTGATCAAGCTCGATACATCGTCTCATTGGCTAGCTAAGCACAACAATAATACATCGTCTCATTGTCCATTTAAGCACAATGATATATACATCGTCTCATTGTCCATTTAAGCACGATGATACATTATCTCATTATCCATTCAAGCATAATGATATATACATCGTCTCATTAACCATTCAGATACATACATCGTCTCATTATCCATTCAAGCATAATGATACACCGTCACATGATACATTTTTCCATTAAGGTCTCACGTTAAACAACGTCGGGCATGTTCGCCATAAATGCAAATGTAAAACATTTTGTTCTCGTCATTTTCTTTGTGTTCATTCTTCTTTTGTCGAAGCTCAAAATGGCTTACGACTATTCGTAATTTTCAATGTGTTAGATTTTTCAACGTTAACACAGGACACGAAGTCCGGGTGCTCAATCACAACACCTTGGACCTTGCAATCAGTCTTAGGTTCGTGGTGATAGAAAACAACATTCAACTTTAACAACGTAACCCACAACGTGGATAGGACACAAAGTCCATAACAACGTAAAACGGATCAAAGGTCTTCGTGCTAATATTAAATAACACTAGTATTGCGACGTCTCCGATACTAGGTTAGCGTTTCAACGTTAACACAGTTTTCGTTCTGTGAAAAACAAATCCAAAACAAAATCTCCGCAACTTATCCAAGTTGCCGGAAATAACACCATTTAGTAAAACTCGTTTACATAAAATCCTTTGTAAAATCATCAATTACTTGAAATCTTTTTCCTGAAAACCTTTTGTTCCAAAAAAGGGAAGAGTCACTTGAGACTACAAAAAAAAACTGTTGTTTTAAGAAAAATACTTTATGTAACCGTTTTTTCAGAACTAATTGACGTCTAACGTTTTAAAAGTCATTTAAGTCAAAATTGGACATTTTCTCCTTAAATAAATTTTATAAAATCATAATTAAGTTATTTTCGAAGATTAATTTCTTAAAACAACTTTTTATAATATTACGGAATTATTCGCGTAAAAATTAACAGTACAAAAATAATTTCACGGTTACATCCTTACTGTGACTCATAAATTGCTTTTACACTAATAAATCATTAAAATAGCAATATTTTCAAACAATCCTTACTTTCTCAAATAATTATTTAAATCATAATATCTTCGAATATTTCTCAATAAAATACTGAATATTACTCGTGAAGCTTCTTTAAGCTTTTATCTCGTTTAATTAATTGAGCACTGACCACTGTCATACTTCTCAAACAACAATCAACAACAACATCATATCAATTTTTCCAGGTAGATCATGCATCACAACATCATAATACATAACTGCATATAAACAATTTAAATGCAGATAAACCATCACAGATAAAAATAACACAACTGAAACAAACACCACATATAAATAATACAGACATCAACTAGATAACACATGATTATAGGAAAAACTCCTCAGGTATTCTCCCCTTACCTCTTGAAGAACTTATCTACCGATTTCCTTTCTCGAACATATGTCAAACTCCAGTGTCACGACTCATGTATAACCGACACACTTAACCTTCAACAACCACAATCAACCAATTACAAACAATCAAATAAAATCACATATTTCTCTTAATATATAGGTTCAGCCATGATGAGTTTTTATGGATAAAAATTTCTAAAATTGTTAAGTCTTTGAACTAATGATCCTTAATACTTAAGATATAGGATTAGTGATTAACAACAAAGATTGAAATAAGAATATTCTAATCCCTCAAAAAAATATTTTCGGTCTTGACACACAAAATAGGCTAGAGATTTGATTTTGATACAACACTTTGGATCCAACGTAGATATGATATGGAAAGATGAAATCCAAGTTCACTTACTAAAGAAAACAAACAAAATCTCCTCCACCCAACAATCCAAGGTTTCTCCTGACTATTCAACCTAAATTTTTATCGTAACTCTCTACGGTAAATTAGAGTGTAAATAAGGTTTCGGTTTAATTAAAAATATTTTCTAAGTCTCGGATAAAAGTATAAACGCATTTATATAAATTTCCGATATTAGAAAACAACGAAAAGTCGGGGTGTTACACACACCAATCTTGTCACAGAAATTCTGAAACATTTTTGTGCCTAGTGCCTTGGTGAAAATGTTTGACTGTTGTTGCTTGGTGGGAACAAACTCTATCTTGACCACTCCAATCTGCAGGTGTTCTCGAATGAAGTGTCAATCCACTTCTATATGCTTGGTTCGCTCATGAAATACTGGGTTTGCAGCAAGGTAGAGGGTTGCTTGATTATCACAATAGAAGATTGTTGGAGAAGAACAACTGACTTGGAGGCTTTGAAGAAGACTATGCAACCAGATCACAACTGACTTGGAGGCTTTGAAGAAGACTATGCAACCAGATCACTTCACTAGTAGCATGAGCCATGGCTCTATACTCTGCCTCACTTGAGGACATTGAGACAATGTTCTGCTTCTTGGTCTTCCAAGAAATTGGTGAATTTCCTAGCTTCATTAGATAACCAGTAATGGATTTGAGTTAAAGGGCATGATGCCCGGTCTGAGTCACAGTAGGTAGATAATTGCAGATCATTGTCCTTTGGCAAAATGATTCCTTTGTTGGGTGATGATTTCAGGTATCTCAACACTCTCAAAGCTGCATTCCAGTGAGATACACTAGGTGCCTGCATAAATTGGCTTAAGACATGTACATAAAATGTTAAGTCAGGCCTAGTAACAGTCAAGTAGATTAATCTCCCAATGAGCCTCCTGTACTTAGATGGATCATCATAGGGTTCACTTTGATATAAGGCTAACTGATGGTTGGGTTACAAGGGAAAACTGACAGGTTTGCAACCCAACATCCCACATTCATGTAGGATATCAAAAGTATATTTCCTTTGGCAGAGAAACAATCCAGATTTGCTTCTTGCCAATTCTATTCCCAGAAAGTATTTAAGTGGACCTAGGTCCTTCATATGAAACCAGTTACACAAGTGTTTCTTGAAATCAGAACAAGCAGAACTAGAATTCCCAGCAATCACCAAGTCATCCACATACACTAAAACAACCATAAAAACAGTGTTGTGTGTGTAGGTGAACAAACTATGATCTACCTGTGACTCAGAAACAATAGGTAGTTAATGATTCAGATAATTTTGAGTACCAATTCCTTGAGGCCTGTTTAAGACCATATAGAGATTTTCTAAGTCTGCATACCATTCCTTCTTTGGGAACATTAAATCCTAGAGGTGGTTCCATATACACCTCTTCATCTAGGTTGCCATGCAAAAAGGCATTGCTCACATCCATTTGATGGAGCTCCCGATCTCTTGCAATAGCCACAGTGAGCAAGTATCTTACTGTAGTCATTTTTGCCACAGGGGCAAAAGTCTCATTAAAGTCCTCTCCCTCTATTTGTGTGTACCCCTTAGCCACTAGTCTAGCCTTATATTTTTCTATTTCACCATTGGCTTTATGTTTAAGTTTGTATACCCACTTACATCCTATTGCTCTCTTTTCTTTAGGAAGCATCATGAGTTCCCAAGTTCCATTAGATTCCAAAGCTTCTAATTCTTGATGCATACCTTCTTTCCATTCTACCTTTTGGATGGCTTGCATATAAGTTTTAGGTTCCTGATGCTCACCAAGAGCTGCTAGATAAGCTAAGTATTTTTAGAAAAACATTTGTATTTTACATATCTAGAGATGGGATAAGCTATGTGAGCTTTAGGTGCAGGGTCAAGGGACTTGCTTGTAGGATTGTTCACTACAGAATGGCAATAGTAGTCCCTAAGGTAACTAGGTGGTTGTCCGGTTCTAGGTTCAATGGGTTGGCTTTGTTGTGGCAAAGCCTCAG
Organism: Sophora flavescens; assembly: GCA_030762895.1. Taxonomy (NCBI): domain Eukaryota; kingdom Viridiplantae; phylum Streptophyta; class Magnoliopsida; order Fabales; family Fabaceae; genus Sophora; species Sophora flavescens. The sequence continues at coordinate 13,715,570 of CM061065.1, read as the reverse complement.
TCTCCCCCTCATTCTGAGCATCATGTTCAGTGTCTACAATAGGTTCATTTTTTGTTTCATCTATGGAATCTCTTCCTGTATTTCTCTGATTTTAATCACTTAGAGACTCTGTCTCATCAGGAAAATGTGATATGTTATGCTGCAAGTCAACATTGCCATTGATCATTCTAGTTTGATTTCCTATGTCAGTACTGAAAGGGAAAACATTTTCATAAAAGATCACATCCCTAGAAACTAAGAAATCTTGTGTCCTAGGATTATAAACCTTCCAACCTTTTTGTCCTATAGGGTATCCAACAAACACACATTGATCAGCCCTGGGATCAAATTTGTCCCTCTGTTTGGCAGCATTCCTCACATAACACATACAACCAAAAACCTAAAAATGCTCATATGTAAGTGGTCTGTTATACAACATTTCATAAGGTGTTAAGCCATTATTTGCCAGACTAGGAGTTCTGTTGATGATATCAGTGGCAGCTAGAACACAGTGTACCCCCCCCCCCCCAAGAAAAAAAAACCTTAGAGTGAGATTTGCTTGAAACCTAAGGGCTCTTGCAACATTCAAGATATGCCTATGATTTCTTTCCACCCAACCATTCTGTTGAGGTGTGTTTACACAGGAGGTTTCATGAACTATGGCTTCTAACTGGAAAAAGGCCCTAACATAAGAGTTAATGAATTCAATCCCATTATCACTCCTAACCCTTTTGATTCTTCTATTGAATTGTGTCTTCACCATGTTGTGAAAACTCACAAGAATAGAAATGGTTTCAGTCTTTTCTTTCATCAAATATACCCAAGTTCCTCGGTTAAAATCATCAACTATGGTTAGGAGCCATTGTGTGAAGGTGTGTGGTATTTGCCCCAAAGATAAAAATGTATTAAAGCAAAAGGTTCATCAGCTTTATTGTTGCTATGTTTAAAACTATGTCTACACTGTTTTGATTTGTGACAAACATCACAACAAGGTAGCTTATTAAAATCAAAATTACATTTGAGCAAAGCAAAAATATACTGTAAAGCTTGGTTTGAAGGATGCCCCATCCTTGCATGCCATAAGATGGCGAGATCTTTTCCTATTGTAGTTAAAGAAGTCCTTTCTTCTGAGATCTTGATCACATATACCCCATTCTTGAGTTCACCTGATCCAATCTTCCTCATCGAACCCTGGTCCGAATGTGACAAAATTCAAAAGACAAGTAACTTTACAATTCAAATCTTGTATTAGTCTATAAATGGAAATCAAGTTGCAATTGAAACTTGGCACAAACAAAACATTATCTAGCCTAATGTTACTGTTGAGATCCATAATTCCCATTCTATCAACTAAAACAGATTCTCCTGTGGGCACAATGATGCTAAAGGGTTTATCAATTTTCTTCACTTCCTTTAGATGAGAAAGTAAATGGGTCATGTGGTGTGAAGCACCACTATATAAGACCCAAGATTGATCCTTAAGCATCCCAACATTACCCTCCATACCCTCATGGTTCACACTTGTTCCATGAAGGGCATGTCTAGCAATTGTATGATTTGGCTCTTCCTTTTGCTCATCATCTGCACAGGCATAATGTGCACTATTTTGTGCTGGCCCTTTGTTGAAGTTCCTTTGTGTTCTTCTTGTATCCCAATTGGGTGGGTATCCCACTATCTCAAAACATTTGGACTTGATATGTCCAATTTTACCACAATGATCACACTTCAATCTTGATCCTTCACGCCCTTTCTGTTTGTTGTTATTGGAATAAAAGGTCGTTGCTTCATTCTTGATACTCCTTTCCTTATCTGCCAAGAATCTTGACTCTTCTCTTAGAACATGGTTAAATGTTGTACGAAGAGAAGGAAGCGACTTAGTGTTCAGTATGGTTGCCTTGACATGAGCAAATTGCTCACTGTCAAGGCTTCCAAGAAAGAGGTGTACACAATTTTCTTATTCCCTTTTCATCAAATCCCTTGATGCACCACATGTACATTCAGGTAAAGGCTGCAACTCACCGAGCTCATCAAGAAGACCCTTAAACTGAGTGTAAAAATCCTTAATGTTCATGCCCGATTCTTGTCGAAGCCAGCAAAGGTTGCGCCACAATTGATGAACCGTAGGCACATTAGTTTGGGTGAATCTTTCTTCAAGATCGTCCCAGATTTCTTTTGCGGTAGTGGCATGAGAGATGCTTGCGTGTAGTTTCGGATCGACTAAGTTTAGGATCCATGCCAAGACCATTGAATTAGCTTTATCCCAGCTGAGAAAATCCGGCGAATCGGCTTCAAGCTTCTTTATGCTCCCATTGATGAATCCCAGCTTCGTTTTTGCGTGTAGGGCTGTCTTCATTGATCTTGCCCATGTTCGATAATTGTCCCCATTGAGGACGGTGGCGACGGGTGGGATCCCTGGGTTATCCGAATAACTTAAGAAGTAAGCTGTATTTGGAGTATGCTTATTATCACCAGAGGCATTCCCTTTCTTCCCTGATGGTTTCTTCTCCTCATTCCCAGAATCTTCATCGCTCTGTGATACCATATTGGAAAACTGAAATACTTTGATTTCTATGAATTATCTTTCTTGATTACTTGTGAAAAACAATAGCTATGAATATATATATAGCCAAGAGTCCCACAAGATAAGATTACAAAAACTAACTAACTAACTAACTCTAATCTGAAACAGAAACTTAAACTGCTCTAACAAACTTTGGCTAACTTAGAAACTAACTAAATAGAAACTACTTAATATACTTAACCATGTACAAAAGCTAATACAACTACATACATACATATCCTAATACAAACTAGTGATGGTTAAGTATATACATAAAGTAGTATTTTTAATAGTATCACTAACTAATTTTTTACAATTTTTTAATACATTTTGTTTAAAAAACCTAGAACCGCCTCTCTCTCTCAACCTTCCCTCTACTCCTCTTTTTCTTCCTTACCTTCCACAGGAAGGGGGTGGTTTTAGGCCTTTTTTTTTGGCATGAAATCACTCATCTACATCGTTTTTCTCTCCTTTTATCTAAATAAGTGGTTTTTACACATAGATCTGGTTTTTCTTTCATGTTTTTTCGTGTTTTCGTCGTCTGCGTGTGGCGGTGTTTTGTTCGTCATCATGTTGCGGCGTTGTTTGGTTTCCCGTCTTGTTACGGTGTTCATTTGGTTCAGATTGACAGATCAGCTTCGATCCATTATATATTCAATCAAGATTTGGGCGTCAACATTACAGATCTGAAAGCATGGGTATTCCGGTCACTTTGATTTTGTCATATTTGTAGGCATTTTGTCGTGTTATGCTATTAACCTGGATGCTGTGAGTTTGTTCGCAGATTCATCCTTTTCAGCTTTTAGCGATGTTGAATTTATGTTGTTTTTGATGTATTTTACCAATTTGAATGAATTAATATCTTTTTTAGTAAAAAAAAATACTAATAAGAAACTATCAACATCTGATCCCAATGAAAATTAAAATAAACTACATGATTATTATATCAATTGATTATAGTATACCTTTTTTTTTTTAAGCGATTAAAGTATAGCTAAAACCTGATAATTTTGAGTTTCCTTACTACCAACATCTTGATTAAACTAAGTTTAGTGATTTTCCTCAAATCTAGATTTTTTTTTAAGGTTTAAATAAGTTTTTGATCCCTACAAATTTCACCAATTTTGGTTTTAGTCCCAGTAAAAAAATTTACCTAGGATTTCTTCCCCATAATCTCAAAACATTTGTAAATAGTCACTACCGACATTTTTTTTCTGTTATCTAGTACTCAGGGGTACTAAAGTAATTTCATTTTATTATCCGACTAACTATAAAATTTACTAGAAAATAAAAACAAAATCATACGATCACATAATCAAAATTGTTAAATTCCTTCATTTTTGTATGATATTTAGTACTCAGATGTATAGAGGTAATTTTTTGTTTCCATCCGATTCGCTCCAAAATTTTGGCTAGAAATTAGAAAAAAAATCATACATTAGGATCACATGTTTAAAATTGATACTTTTTTTTTTCATCTGATATAATTTCTGGTACTCAGAGATAATGGTATGGATTATTTATAAAATTTTAAAAATTATAGGAAGGAAGTCCTAAGAAATTTTTCTACCGTGACTAAAAACTTATTTAAATCTTTTTTGAATTAAAGATTACTTGTTGATTTCTTGAAAACTAAATCGATCAAATAGACCCAAGGCGGTTGACAGCGCTAGCACTGCATGCGCGGAGGAACAATGGTGGAGGCAGCAGGGAGAACCAGCGAACGCGTGTGGCAGGGGAGGTTTGCCACCTCTAAACTATCAGAACTAATGACGATTAAAAATATAATCGACCAACTACACCCCAGGTTTATTTATGAAATAAAAAAAATATCTCAAATAAAATATGTTTCATCCTCAAATTAAGCATCCGCGACTCAACAACGTTTGAATGAGATGGCATGAGTCTCTTTCAGTTTAATCAGAATTCTCGAGTTTGAAACTCGACCCTAAAAATACAGCAGCGTTAAAATTCTTGAAGGAGAACTTTAACGTCCTTAGGATTCTACCCAACTTGAGAAACACAGTTATACACGGAGATATCCAGAAAAACCAAAAAAAAAAATTAAGCGTCCGCGCTAGACAATTCTCAGACCATCATAAGGCATAAGTGAACATTATATTGTCTTTGAAAGGACAGAAATGATTCTAAAAGCAAACTACTAAAAAGTGAGTTAAGTGGAATATATAACAATTAGAATAGTCAAACCTGAATAAATCTTATAGCGGAAAAACAAAAGCAGAATCAATGTGAAAGATTTTAGAATTATTTTTTAGTAACCATACGAAGTAATCATCATTATTAATAGTGATTAATCTTCATCGGAGAATCTGTTGGGGTATATAAGGTGGGCTCTTCCTTCCCAATCAGATTTTTTCCATACACAAGACCCAAGATTCGAATTCCTTACCACTTGCTTAAGGTGTCCAAGTCCCTTACCATTTGTATTATCCACATGTGGGTCAAAGATTTTAGAAATCATAATGATGCAAAAAGGAGGCAAACAGATTCTATATTAAGAATTCTTTATATACATTATTTGTGGTAGAGCTGACTCCATCAAATTTTAATAGTTATTCCTAATTAAGCTGATCTATTATACTAAACTAAAATATTATCAAATTTAAAAGTAAAATATCCTGCAATCATATTAATGACATTTGTATACACTAGCAAATTAGAGGCTATGTGAACTCTGTTAGAAGTCATGCTAGTTGAAGAGTAGTTTGAGAAATCAAAAAACAATGTATCTAAAGTCTAAACTGTGTTTCTATCCATAGCTTTCCACGCAAAAGGTTATCATCGGGGCCCTTGGAGTCCTTATGTTCTAAAGTCGAAGATGCCTTTGACATTTTGTGTGAAACTGACCTATTGATCAAACGATAAAAGGATTAAAGGAGGAAGGGATTGTCTAGATAAAGTGATAGCTTTTTCTGGTTAATTGAAGTTACATACCTATGAAGCCCGGATACGTTTTGCGACACGGATACGATATGGAATGCGGCAAAGTTTTTGAAAATCAGGATACGATATTGCTATGATACGTTAACAAAAAATTATAAAAAAAACTTATATATATGCAGAATATGTGTAAAGAAAAAGACATTAATCATTCCTTATTAATATATAACTATTATCAAAATTATAGAACCAGCACTTGAAGCCTCTCCCCCAATTGTTCTAGACTTTTTTTTCATAAATAGTGGAGACAAACAATAACAGGCACAAACAAGAACAGAGGTACCCGAAACAGAGTAAGAACCTGAAGAACTACCGCACAGAGAGGGAAGAACCAAAGGTTGCAAAACCAGGAGTACACGAACCAAAACCGTCGGAGATGGTGTGTGCAGATTCAGAACGGCATCGGAGAACCAGAACGAGCAAAACATGGAGGAGAAAGTGAAAGCAGGCCGGCGAAAGCGTAACGCGAAGTTGAAGCTTACTTCGGAGGAGAGAAACGGGAAGGCTGAGACGCAGAACAAGGACCACCAGATGAAAAGCTCAACCATCGTAGATGGTGGCCTGGACAACGTTGATGAGCAAAGAGAAGGAGAAAGGGCTTTGCGTCGTTTGGCATCTGGTGTTTGGCGGTGCACAAAGGTCAAAGGGTTTAATTGAATAGAACAGCAGTTTAAAAGTTAAAATCATTTAATATTATTTTTTTTCCTAAAAAATGTTCTAATATCGTTAGAATCAGTAAACTGAACAAAATATCCGTTAAGATAGTTATAATTGGTTAGAGTTAGTTAGAATTAGTTTTTAATGGTTAGTTAGTTTACTTGGATTAGTTGGCTATATAAGCCAAGGTTACTCAGTGTATTCTTCACTTTTATCATTTTACTAATATACAATTTCTCATTTCTCTTAGCTTTCTCTTTTCCTCTACTCTAAAACCATGAAATTCAACTTGGTATCAGAGCCATACCATCCACCTTGAACACTCTTCTGCTGCATTTTCTTTTCTTTTTCTCTTTCTTAGTTTCTTTTCTTTTCTTCTTCCAATTTCCCGAGAAAATCCACAAATTTGTTTCCTTCTCCTTAGAAAATTCAAGATTCGATTTTGTTACCTTTCTCAACCTCATTTCTTCTCCTATGCACTTTGTTTTCTTTTTTTTTTCTGGATGGTTGAAGATCTGGCCTCCTTCTCCGCACATCAAATTTCCATTTTTCTTCTATTCGTATGCATTTTTTTTTTCTTGATTTCCTTTTGCGTTTTTCATCATCCATATCCAAACCCTAGAAAATTCGTTGCACAATCTCTACCATTTCATCTTTCTCCCAAGTTGAAGATCGATACAGAAAAGCCTTTTTCCTCTACCATTGTGGTAGTTTCTTCTCAGTTCTGGTTTGTGGTCTCATCTCCGTCGAAGGTGCCCCCACAGGTTGTCGTTTTTTGCATCATCGAATCTCATATCTACGTCTTTTTACTGCTGGTATGGTGATTTGCTGCAATTTTGTGCAGTTGGTCCACTGTTCTTGAACTCTCTGTGGTTATCAAATTTTCTTGATCATTCAGACACAGGGAGGACAGTGGTATATCATGGATTGGTGTGGTGTCACCGCATTCTTTGAGCTCCGACCTTGTGCTCAGTGCCAGATAATCGGCAATTTGATGCTCTTAGATATCTGATCAGCAAGATGCAATTGATGATGGAATTCTCCAAATCTCTGCTCGATTTCAGAAATTGTAGTGTATGCTTTCTTGTTCGATTTTTGGCTCTGCGCGTGTTTTCCTTTGGCTTTGTTTTCTCCCCTGCTTTAGTACCGAAAGGCAACAAAAAAAAAAAAAAGGACGAAAGCCATCAATTGGTTTGATACATCGATTATGCTTTCTATGAGATGCTTCTGAGTTTGATCTTAATGGAGTTGTTTTGAAGGCTCTGTTGTTTCTGGTTGAGCTCAATTTGGATGCTCAAAAGATGTTTGTGTTATGTCCTCTGTTAAGACACATTCCAATTCTTGCTTCACTGATTTTCGGTTCAAGATTGTTGAAGATGATTGTTCAGTGTTCTAGTTCTGATTTTTGATTAGCCTATTGGCTTTATTGATGTAAGCTTCTGTCCATGGTGGTTAAGCATTGCATGAGCTTCTGCCATGGATGGTTAAGCATTGATATTTTTGTTGCAAGCTTACGCCCATGGTGGTGGTTAAGCATTGATGATGTTCTTGCTTCATTAAGTGGTTAAGCCTTAAGTAGTGGCTTCGCTTAATGGTTAAGCTTTTGCCCTTGTTGGCTTTGATGATTTTAAACTCGCCTTGTATGGTGGTTAAGCACTTGGAGCTTCTGCCTTTTACGGTGGTTAAGCATTGGTTGGTTTTGTTGGCCTGCGTTCCTTTTGTATTTGCCAATGTTCTTGGCATTTTCATTGTATTTTTTTGGGATATGAATTTGTATTGATCATTCCAAGCTGGAAGTGTTATGTACACCTTCCAGCTTGCGGGGGGCTGTTAAGATAGTTATAATTGGTTAGAGTTAGTTAGAATTAGTTTTTAATGGTTAGTTAGTTTACTTGGATTAATTGGCTATATAAGCCAAGATTACTCATTGTATTCTTCACTTTTATCATTTTACTAATATACAATTTCTCATTTCTCTTAGCTTTCTCTTTTCCTCTACTCTAAAACCATAAAAGACATTAATCATTCCTTATTAATATATAACTATTATCAAAATTATAGAACCAGCACTTGAAGCCTCTCCCCCAATTGTTCTAGACTTTTTTTTCATAAATAGTGGAGACAAACAATAACAGGCACAAACAATAACAGAGGTACCCGAAACAGAGTAAGAACCTGAAGAACTACCGCACAGAGAGGGAAGAACCAGAGGTTGCAAAACCAGGAGTACACGAACCAAAACTGTCGGAGATGGTGTGTGCAGATTCAGAACGGCATCGGAGAACCAGAACGAGCAAAACATGGAGGAGAAAGCTGAAAGGAGGCCAACGAGCAGAACGCGAAGTTGAAGCTTACTTCGGAGGAGAGAAACGGGAAGGCGGAGACGCAGAACAAGGACCACCAGATGAAAAGCTCAACCATCGTAGATGGTGGCCTGGACAACGTTGATGAGCAAAGAGAAGGAGAAAGGGTTTTGCGTTGTTTGGCATCTGGTGTTTGGCGGTGCACAAAGGTCAAAGGGTTTAATTGAATAGAACAGCAGTTTAAAAGTTAAAATCATTTAATATTATTTTTTTTCCTAAAAAATGTTCTAATATCGTTAGAATCAGTAAACTGAACAAAATATCCAAGCCTCTACCCGAGCCATATCCCAGCCTCTCCCCAAGCCGTATCCAGCAGCCGTGTCCAGCCATACCAAGCCGTATCTTAGCCATATCCAGAAATTAAAAAAAAAAATTCGGATACTCCTGAGACATGTATCGGGAAGTCTCTCCGAGGAGTATCGATGTCCAACACATGTCCGACATCGATACTTTTCCATTTTTGGAGTATCTGGGCTTCATAGTTACGCACTAATGATAGATACATATTATTTTAATAAAACTAGAACATTGAACATTAAGTATTCTTTATGTCAGGAGAACATTTTGTTAGTCTATATGGCACATTGTTTGACAATGCATGTGTAAATTATTTGACTCCTCTTGCGTCAAGCACAAGTTCGTCTATTCGTCTAAATTGCACTTTCTCTTTTCTTATGTATATTTAGAAGCAGACGAATGAATTTCACCAAAGAACAATATTGCATGGATACCGAATGGTTTATCCTATGCAACGGTTTAGGCTCTAGCATATCCTCTTATCTTTAGATATAGTTTTGATACTATGTATAATTAATATATATTACTTTACAGACCAAGTTATATTCCGCATTCTGGAACACATGCTGACGATAAAAGATATGCAATTTGAGTTATATTTGTGTGCAAATTCTCCATATACTTAAGTTGCTGGTTAATCATATGGCCCAATCAGCCCAAAGCGAATTTTGAGGTGTGGTCTTATTATGTGAGAGAGTAACATAAAAATTATGTGTTAGCAAAAAGGTCCAACTTGATCCAAATAAACTCTCTCACTTAAAATATCAAGGCCTCACTCAAATTTTGTTTTAGGCCTCACTCGTTCTTGGACCTACCATGTAATGCTAGATCAATTATGATGAAAGTTTTATAAATACTGATAGTTAATAAGTTTTTTTTTACTGGTGAGCTTAAAAGTAAGGACTTGTACCGTCTTATGAGTGTTTCTTTTTTTTTTATTTTTTATAAATGGAGTAGCCTTTATTTGAATTAGTGCGTGACTAATAATAATGATGTAAGTAACCTTAATGCACGTGATGGATGAGTATTTGACAAATGTAATTTTGAATGGAATTGATTTTGTAGAATTGATTTCAATATAATTGAGTTTGAAGTGAAGTGATTTATGTTTGAATGATTTTATCTTAAAAGCAAGTTTGATATAAAACTTAGTGTAAATTTTCAATTCAGAAGCAGAAGTTACTCCAAACTGTTCTGGTAGAATTGATTCTGGAATTCAAAGTCACTTCTGCGTCCAATAGCCAAACATCTTAAAAATAGTCAAAACCTACGTTTGACCAATACAAAAATGAGTTTGGTTGTTCGAATCATTGAACTAAACATTCACGTCGAGAACATTTTCATGTGATTCAAATCGCTTTTGAATGCATTGAGAGCCGGCCCCATATACGTGGATTAGGAACCATCCATGGAACCCAACCGAAAGCTTAACAGCACAAGTTCAGGGATTAAGAATCCTCCATGCATGGAACCAAACTTAATCAAGCCTTGCAAATTTCATTATTAAAACAAAAGGGTAATCCCTAATCAGAATCCAGTCCAAGAATCCAAGACAATTTTGGCTAGCTTTGGATATGTTCTATCAAGTGCATGCACTAGCGAATGGGAAACAATTAGGTACAATTATTAGATATGCTTGTAGTTTGAAAACGGGATTATTATTGTAAAATGTCATCCTTGACGGAAATGGCTTAAAGAGAGTCAAATATGCTCATGATTAAAGTATAAATTTTTCATGGTATAAAAGTGAGGAGTTATTGAGCACCCAAAAAAACAGTGAGGAGTTATTGTTGACTGAATTCACGTGGAAAAGGATAGGAGACATTGTCTCATGTGGAAGTTGGAGTCCTTAACAGGGTCTCGTGTAGTAAACAATGAAGATTAATTTGCCTTTTCTTTTATAGGGAAAATGTTAATATGTTAGTTTTTTCTTCTTTGTTATGGTCATTTGTTAGGGTTTGAATGTTAGATCTTCAACTCCTTCAATAACTTAAACTCTTAGCTCAAACCATTGAGCTACCCTAGCCCCCAATGTGGAAGTTGTCAGTCCTTAACATGGACACTGCCTTAAACAATGAAGATTAAAAATAAAGTCTTGCTAACTAGTGTCCTAAAGGCAATGGTTAGGGAATCTAAAGATAAAAAAAATTCATTGGAAAGTATAACTTTTAACTTTTCAAAGTATTAAATACACCACATTCCAAAGCAAACTTTCTATTTCAGATTCCTTAACCGATGCCTTAAGGACACTGGTTAGCATTTACCTTAAAAATATAGAATATATGGCAAAATAGTATTGATGAGATATAATATGATACTAAAAAATGAGACAACAAATTTTCATTTGTTGCAAACAGACAGAGATCACATATTCCATTTTGGTGCACTATAAGTCCCCACCAATAATATCTTGTTACATAATTTTACAATTTTTATAGAATATATGAGCATATTATTTGTGGGAATAAGATATGATACACCAAAATGATACCTCAGTGTAAGTTGTCCACATGACACCCAAAGCTTTCGGCAGCTTCGCAAATACTTGCATCTGAAATGTTAAACGTGTGGTGAATCCACTGACTCGATGAGGGAGTTTCCCCCAAACATATGCAATCACACAAGTCCAAGATGAAATAAAGTCACATACTTAAGCAAGCATTAGATTAAACAAATATATACTTATTTTCAATCCACATACCTCAAACATCTGTACATATGCAAAAGATCTCAACTAGCAAAATATTGTATGGACATCTTGTCCCTCAAGAGAGTATTTGTGGAATGACTTGCACTACATTCTTTTCTCATAACTCATGTCCCTCTCATAAAGGGATACATATCAAACTCATATACATCGAATCTTTGGGTCCACCTGGGGTTGTTCTCTCAAGGTCTCCCACCCCGACGGTTTTAATTTCGTACCCAGGAGATACCGCACCCTCCGGCAAACATCAATATCCCTCCTCAGCGCCCGGGGTATCTAACGAGGTCCCCTCATCCCCGACGATGATATTTATATATATACCGGAGCCTCCCGCTCCCCGATTCGCCTACCCAAAGATTCATATTTCAAAAGTTGTCAATTCATTCCATAAAGTATTCTTTTTAATAATCATACAAACCATACATAAGCAACAACATAGTAAACCAATTCACATCATTATACCTTGACAAAAACAAAAACAAAAATATACATTACAAAGCTATACAATGTCTTTATGGAAATCCTTAACACTTCGGTTCTTAATAATTTATACAAATTAGCATTTCTCCAACAAAATGGAGATAACAACACAATTATTTCATTCACAAACTATCATCATTTTATTGATACTTTCCAATATGCCCATTAATGTAATCTGTCGCGACCGTCCAGTCCGGGCGCCGCGAAAAAAGGAGAAATAAAATGACAGAGGAGTCGCCACTAAAATTTTATTGGGAAAATCTTAGAAAACCCATTTATTTAAAGGTAAACTGGTCTGAAAAAAAGGAGAGAGATGAGTCCGGGAGTCGATTACGAGTAGGGAATGTGTTAGCACCCCATATCGCCCGTTAAAAACGGTACCTCAAGTTAATTGTGCAAAAAAACATTTTAATAACCTTTTAAATATTTATTTTACCCCAAAAATTATTTACAAAAAAGAATTATTTTTAATTTTTAATTTTTTAATTTTTTTAATTTTTATTAATTTTTATATTTTTTAATTTATTGTTTATAAAAACAAAATGAGGTTGAACATGGCACATGAGTCCACGGGGGTAACCTCAAATCTAAGGGACTGGATATGACACTGTGTCCATAGAGTATCCCTAAAAATAGAAAAATTTAATTATTTTTATTAATTATTTTAACATAAAAAGAGATACAAAAAGGGAAAATTTAGTTTTGGCTTGACAAGATGATTTATCTTGCTCCTACGTATTCCCGGGTGCGATGGGAAACTCAAAGTCACGTAGTTCTTTAAAAAAATTTGATTAGTTTATTGATTTTATATTTTGATAAAGATTTGATTTATTTATTTTATTTTAATAAAAGATTTATTTCAGAATAAATTCACTCTTACACAGAGTCTAAGATAGCGATGCTATACGATAAACCCTTACAATTCATACGCCACTTGAGGATGAAAAATCATACATCAACGTCGTAGATTGTTGCGTGAATTAAAAAGGAGATTTTTCATCTTATAAATTTGATAAAAATCTTGTAAATAGAGTAAATTGAAAACATTTTATTAGTTTTTAACACAATGGAATTCACTTTTGCACAGGGTTAAAGATAGCCAAACTATACGAAAAAACCCTTACAATTCATACAACACTTGAGGATGGAAAATCATACATCAACGTGTAGATTGTTGCATGAAAAAAAAAGATTTTCATCTCAAAATATTTTTAGTATAATCTTTATTTAAAGTAATAATTGAAAATATATATTTTTTAAAGACTTTCTATCTCTTTTTCTTTTTCCTCTTTTTTTTGGTAGAAATCATATACTCAAACTCAAAGATTATCTATAGCCCATTGACCACAGCTGACCCAAGTTCAGCCCACAATAACAACAACACAAAAAACAAAATAAAAGTAAACAGGAAATGTTAAAAAAGGAAGAACCATTTTGGTCCATTCACAACTCACGAAGCAGAAGAGAATGGAGCTGTGCAACACGTTGAACGGCGACGGAGGTGGCGAGACGTCGCGACGACAGACTGGAACACGACAGATCGAGTTGGTTGTGGCGGATCTGGGCGTTGTTGTTGAGGGAATGGAGTGGAGGTAGCGCAGACGATGGTGGTAAAGACGTTTTCCTTTTCAGATCTACAACTTTCCTTGCAATCTGAATAAGTTTGTGATTTTTTTTAGCTTCTTTTATGTAGATCTATTGTTTTCCTTCTTTGTAAGCTTGAAACTTTGTGATTTTTTTGGGGAGATGATATATAAAGTTGCAAGCTTGAAACTTGATGGTGGATGGCGGTGACACTCAGACGACGGATGATTGGCGGCGGTGACGCGTGGACGGCGGACGGCATGCTTTGCAGCTGTTGGCAGAGTCGTATTCAGGGGTGGTGATGTGACACAGGTGGATGGAGGTGCGGCGGTTCAAAGCGAGGGATGGGTGGCTAAGTGAACAGCGATGGAGCTCGTTGCGGAGCACGGCGGCTGAGCTAGAAACAAGAATCTGGTCAGTTTATATTGTGTTTGTTTTTTTGGTTTTTTGACTGTTGATTTTGGGTGGAGTGAAGATGGGGTTTTGTGAGTTTTTGATGTTGAGGGAGGTTCTGTGAGTGGTATGGTGGTTATAGGGATGATGCTTTGGGGGTGAAAATGAAGGTGAAGGGTGGTTACAGGTGTGATTCATGATGAAGGATAATGAGACTTTTTTTTCACCGAAGGATCTCTGTTCTGTTTCATTTTTTTATGCCTCCCCCTTTGTGTTGATGGCTTTGTGTTGATGCCTCCTGATTTACGTCCCCCCCCCCTTCATTGTCACTGTTCAATGCAATATATAGCACAAAAAATGAAGAAGATGACAAATCTTCTTGTTAGGCCAGCTGGTGTGGGTACAAGTAGTGGGGAGCAAGTCAGTCTTTGCTCTACCACCTTGCTTGGCTGGTGTAAGGGTAGGGAGGGTGCCTCCCTTTTTTAGTAAAAAAGTGAAAGAAAACAAGAAAGGGGAAATAAAACAAAATTGATCCATACTTGAAGGAGCAAAGTGAAAGCTAGCCCTTTTTTCAAATCTTTTACTTTTTATTATTATTATTTTTTCTTCTGATGACAAATCAGAAAAAAAAATTAGTTGGGCTTGGATAATGGACCAACAAGCCATTTGTAACAATAAAATAAAAATGGGCTACACTAATTCTATAATGGGCCAAGAACACAAAACATTTTTTGTTTTATTTTTATCATTTTTGTTTACTATTTTTCAAGACATTAATTAAAAAATCTGGACAAAATTAGGTGTTCACAGCTGCCCCTCTTTACTTGTTTCTTATTAGATAGTAGGTGTAACCGTAGTTAACCTATTATCAGTATAAGAAACGAGTAAAGACATGAATTCCAATTTTGGCCGAAGTTCACTGACATGTAAAAGGATGCATAATTAAAAAGAGCTTACGGGGTGGACTGCCCGTAGAAGCTCGAACAGAAAGATAAAAATCTCGCGGAGTCGTTTATCTGCTGAAGCTTGAAAACAACCAGAGCTTACGGGGTATGGTACCCGTCGAAAAGCTTGACAGAAAGGTTAAAAGCTTGCGGAGTCGGTTATCCGCCGACGCTTAAAAGGAAATGTGAAAAGCTTGCGAAGTCGGGTATCCGCCAAAGCTTGGAAAGAAATGTTAAAAACTTACGGAGTCGGTTGTCCGCTGAAGCTTGAAAAGAAATAAAAAGCACGCGGAGTCGGTTATCCGCTGAAGCTTGAAAAGAAATGTTAAAAGCTTACGGAGTCGGTTGTCCGCTGAAGCTTGAAAAGAAATGGACTAAAAGCTTGCGGAGTCGGTTATCCGCTGAAGCTTGGAAAGGAATGTTAAAAGCTTATGGAGTCGGTTGTCCGCTGAAGCTTGAAAGGAAAATGATTAAAGGCTTGCGGAGTCGATTATCCACTGAAGCTTGAAGAGACAGGTAGAAAGCTTGCGGAATTGGGCATTCGTCGAAGCTTGAAGTCAAAAGATCTTATGGGGTATGATACTTGCCAAATATAGAAAGTTTGCGGAGTCACTTGCGGAGTCGGTTATCCGTCAAGCCACGAAAAGAAAGATTAAAAGCTTACGGAGTCGGTTATCCGCTGAAGCTTGACAGAAAAGGTAAAAATCTTGTGGAGTCAGTTATCCACTGAAGCTTGACGAAAGGTAAAAAGCTTGTGGAGTCGGTTATCCACTAAATCATGACGAAAGGTAAAAAGCTACGATGTCTGTGCAATTTACTGGGTTTTGTACCCACAAAAGATAAACAATTGCAATGCATGATATGAGAAATTTCCTATATGCTTGATGAAAACCTCAGATGATTTCAATGCAACACAAGGAAAGCCTGTAATACATTAATACTTCTTTTTTCTTTTCGTTACTTAGGTGGTTTTTATTATCACCCTCGACCCCTTAAAGTGTTGATCACAGATAAGCCCGGAGATGAACTAAAACAGTTCCTGTCTTCTTCGTGGAGAATAAAGGCTAAGCACTTTTGAAAGGGTACGCTTCCTTTGCAATGATTGTCCCCGTGCTTCTTGTCGGTAGACCACGGTGTCCTTCGTCGGGAGATCATCTTGTTCTTTACGAACTTTGGAGACTTTCAAAGAAATTCTAAATGCTTTTGAAGACACCGATACATGTTTCACATTTCAGTAAATACTTGTCATGATGAATGCACACACACCATTGACAAAAGTTAAGACAAAGGGATAAGGGTAAAAAGAATTGGGAGTCAATGTCATTATATTTGGACCGAGAAGGAATACAAAACAGATATTACAATGGAGTATGGAATTGCAAAAAGGGTTGTGGAGTGGAATCACATCTCCACAAGTGACACTTCTTTCCTTGACTAGTTTTAGTATCTCTCATACCATATCGACTGCTCACTAATCAACATCTGAGAATGCTATCTGCCCCGGTCTTCATGCATCAAGCCCACTGATTGCCCCAGTTCGTTGGCTTGACGACACTTCCATTGTTTATTTTATTTTTTTGAACCCTAACTTTTGCCTAGACCGCCTTTTCAGGTTTTCAGCCTAGCGGGTTGCTCTAACTTTTTCCTAGACTGTCTTTTCAGATTTTCATCCTAACGATCTTTTCTTTTTTCATTTTTCACCTCTCTTTTTTTTTTCTTTCTGATTTTTGGGAAGTGCGTTCAAGCATAATACTTTTTGACTGCATCTGAGTTTACAGGGAGTGGAAGATCTTCCCCATCCATCCTGGTGAGAATTAAAGCTCCTCCCGAGAAGGCCTTTTTCACAACATAAGGTCTTTCGTAGTTCGGGGTCCACTTCCCACGATGATCCTTTTGGATTGGTAGGATCTTTTTGAGCACTAGATCACCCTCACGAAACTACTGTGGGCGTACCTTCTTCTCATAAGCTCTCATCAACCTTCTCTGGTACAATTGACCGTAACACTGTGCTGCTAATCTCTTCTCTTCAATAAGGTTCAATTGGTCGAGTCGATCTTGGACCCACTCGACTTCTTCCAATTCTACCTCTCTCAATACCCTTAATGAGGGGATCTCTACTTCATTCGAGAGTACTGCCTCCATCCCATAAACTAAAGAATACGGAGTTGCCCCTGTCGAGGTGCGAATAGAGGTACGGTAGCCGTGAAAAGCAAAAGGTAACATCTCGTGTCAATCCTTATATGTCACCACCATCTTTTGGACAATCTTCTTGATATTTTTGTTGGCGGCCTCAACTGCCCCATTCATCTTTGGGCGGTACGGGGAGGAATTGTGATGCTTTATCTTGAAGTTTTCACACATCTCCTTCATCATCTTGTTGTTCAAGTTGGTCGCATTATCAGTGATAATCTCACTCGGCAACCCATAAGGACAAATTAATTCTCTTTTTACAAATTTGATCACGACATTCCTGGTCACATTGGCATATGATGCAGCCTCAACCCACTTTGTGAAATAATCAATGGCAACGAGAATGAAGCGATGCCCATTCGAAGCTTTTGGTTCGATTGGACCGATAACATCCATTCCCCACATTGAGAATGGCCAGGGCGCCGTCATGACATTCAAAGGAGCTGGCGGCGCATGAACCCTATCAGCATATATTTGACACTTATGGCACCTCTTCGCATAATCAAAGCAATCAGCCTCCATTGTCAACCAGTATTGGCTAGCCCTCAAGATTTTCCTGGCCATTGCATGACCGCTCACGTGTGTTCCAAAAGATCCTTCATGTACCTCCTCAATTATCCGCTTAGCTTCTTTTACGTCAACGCACCTCAACAACACCATGTCATGATTTCTTTTGTAGAGAATACCTCCATCTAAATAGAAACCCATTGCAAGTCTTCTTAGAGTTCTTTTGTCATTTTCTGAAGCTCCCGGAGGGTATTCCCTTCTTTGGATGAAGCATTTGATGTCATGGTACCACGATTTTTGATCGGGCTCTTCCTCTATCACTTGACAATATGCAGGATGATCACGAATTTTCATTTTGATGAGTGGTAAGTTCCTCTCATCACTTACTTTGAACATCGAGGAGAAGGTTGACAGTGCTTCAGCTAATTGGTTATCTTCTTGGGGAATATGGTGAAATGTGACTTCATCAAACTGCTCAATCAAACCTTTGATGTAGTAGTGGTACGGGATTAACTTGGCATCTCGGGTTTCCCATTCCCCTCTTAGCTGGTGGATGACTAACGCAGAGTCCCCATATACCTCCAGTATCCTTGCCTTTGATTCTATTGCTTCCAGAATCCCGAGCGCACAAGCTTCATATTCGGCTATATTGTTTGTACAATCGAAGCAAAGCCTTGCAGTGACAGGGAAATAATCATTTTCCGATGAGATTAGTATTGCCCCAATTCCATGTCCCAATGCATTAGAAGCTCCATCAAATAACAAGGTCCATTTTTCTTTTTCTGGTGATTGTTCGCGATCAAACAAAGCCATTATATCTTCATCTGGGAAATCACATTGCATCGATCCATAATCGTCTACTGGCTGATTCGCTAGATATTCTGCAAGAGCACTCCCTTTTATTGATTTTTGGGTGACATAGACAATGTCATATTCTAATAGCAGAACTTGTCAGCGAGCAATTCTTCTAGTTAGAGCAGGCTTATCAAAGATATACTTGATCGGATCCATTTTGGACACCAACCAGGTAGTGTAACACAACATGTAATGCCTCAAACGGCGAGCCGCCCAAGCCAAGGCACAACAAGTGCGTTCTAGCAATGAGTAGTTGGCTTCGTAACTGGTGAATTTCTTACTTAGATAATAGCTGGCATGTTCCTTCCTTCCTGACTCATCGTGTTGCCCCAATACGCAACCCATCGATTCATCTAGCACAGTCAAATACATGATAAGAGGTCTTCCCGGCACTGGGGGAACCAAGACCGGAGGCTCCTATAGGTACTGTTTGATCTTCTCAAAGGCTTTTTGACAATCTTCATTCCATGTCACAGCCTGATTTTTGCGCAGCAATTTAAAAATTGGTTCACATGTCGCGGTCAGTTGGGAGATGAACCGGGCAATGTAGTTCAATCTTCCTAAAAACCCGTGAACTTCTTTCTCTGTTCGAGGTGCTGCCATATCAATGATTGCTCGAACTTTTTCAGGATCAACCTCTATTCCTCTTTGACTAACAATGAACCCCAGAAGCTTGCCTGATTTCACTCCAAAAGTGCATTTGGCAGGATTCAGTCGGAGCTTAAACTTTCTTAACCGCTCAAAAAGTTTATGCAGATTATCAACATGGTCATCTTCGGATATGGACTTGGCGATCATGTCATCTACATAAACTTCTATCTCCTTATGCATCATGTTATGGAATAAAGTCACCATAGCCCGTGGATATGTTGCCCCAGCATTTTTCAAGCCAAAGGGCATAACCTTGTAGCAAAAGGTTCCCCATAAAGTGACAAATGTAGTTTTCTCCATATCTTCAGGTGCCATCTTGATCTGGTTATATCCCGAGAATCCTTCCATGAAAGAGAATAATGCATGTTGAGCAGTATTATCTACAAGAACATCAATGTGAGGCAGCGGAAAGTCAACTTTTGGGCTAGCTCTGTACAGATCTCGATAGTCAACACACATTCGAACCTTTCCATCCTTCTTGGGAACAGGAACGATGTTAGCAACCCATTGAGGGTACTTTACAACTTCTAGGAAACCTTCATCCAGTTGTTTCTTGACCTCCTCCTTGATCTTTAGAGACATTTCTGCTTCCATTCTTCGCAGACTCGCTTTACTAGAGGACACTCCGGCTTTAATGGTAATTTGTGTTCTGCTACACTGGGGTCTAACCCTGGCATGTCTTGGTACGACCATGCGAAAACATCTTTATAATCCGTCAACAACTCTATCAACCTACTTCGCTCTTTTTCTTTCAGGGAAAGGCCAATCTTGACCTCTTTTTTATCATCTTCGGTTCCCAAATTGACTAGTTCGCTCGGCTCTTCATGGGGGCGAATTTCCCTGACTTCTTGTTCTACCAACCTCAATAATTCAGGAGGAACTTCCCCGTCATCATCAACAACCTCATCAGCATGATCAATAGAATAGTCAAAATTGTACGTTGAGTTACTAACAGTGTCATTTTTAAGAGAGTCAGCTTTTAGATCTGGATTTTGATAGTTATCAGGGAAAGATGAACGAATAAAGGTTAAAGACGGAAACTGCATTTATTGGCGAGGAACGATGAATAAAGGCGAAAGTAAAAAAAGAGGGATAAGAACATAAAGATATTGAATGCATGCATTTATTGATAAGTCATACTGAAACGGAAACAAGTAAGTCAATCTCAACAAAAATCCTAAAGCCTTGGGCAGAGCTGAAGGATAAGCATTACAGAATTACTTTGAAAAAAACTCTATGGTCCTGGGGAGCTCAATAACCTCCCAATTGTTGAGCTTTGCATCCGGAGGGCATGGATACACCAAATTGACACCCTGATCGGCGAGAAAATCATCTTCAAGAGCTGCTGCTTGGTCCAGGAATACGAACCCTACACTTTGGAAGTTCTGTCGAATGTCACAGATGGGAACCCTTTCAGCCTCGTATTCATGATTTTCCAACCGAGCCAACCTCTTTCTTTTCTTCTCTTCTACAACCCTCATCTTGTCGGCCTTGGTGGGTTTATATCCTAAACCAAACCTGTCCTTGTTCTCGGTGAGCATGAGGATGTCAGTGACACCTTGGCTATTCTTCCCCAAACCGCTCCCGGGTCGGTATCCTCCTCCGAGCATGACCCTAGCCATCATAATGGATGCTTTAGATGACTGAGGTTTCAACAGTGGAACATTATCCTCAACATAAGTGGCATTGGCAATTTCAAGCGATTGGAAAGCGGTCTCGAGAGCTTCTTCGGCAGCTTCAATGTAAGGGGTTGTTGATGGCTTACTCACTAACATATCCTCCTCTCCAGAAACAATTATCAACTTGCTATCGACAATAAACTTTACTTTCTGGTGCAGTGTGGAAGGTACAGCCCCAGACGAATGGATCCATGGTCGTCCCAGGAGACAACTGTAAGTTGGCGTAATGTCCATTACTTGGAAGAGTATTTCAAAGGTGCAAGGGCCAATCTGAATGGGCAATTCAATTTCTCCCATAACTTCCCTTCGGGTGCCATCGAAAGCTCTTACAATCATTGTGCTTGGCTTCATATGAGTTCCATCGAAAGGCAACTTTGCTAGTGTTGACTTTGGGATTACATTCAAAGAAGAACCATTATCAATGAGAACCCTAGCCATAACATGATCTCGACACTTCACCAAGATGTGTAACGCCTAGTTGTGCCCCATTCCTTCAGTTGGAATTTCGTCGTCAGTGAAAGTGATATAATTATCAGCAACGATGTTACCCACGATGTTATCAAGCTTATCAATTGTGATGTCATGAGAGACATGAGCTTGATTCAACACCTTCATCAGTACTCTCCTATGTGGCTCAGAATTCATCAACAAAGACAAAAGAGATATCCTGCTGGAGTTTGATTCAATTGATCCACGACCCTGTATTCGCTTTGCTTGATGAATTTCAAGAATTCGTCAACTTCTTCATCAGATACCTCCTTTTTATTATCATCCCCTTTGGTATCCTTTTCAGCCGGTGTTTCTTCCACCTTTTTTTTCCCTTGCGATCTTTTTCTTCCTTTGTTGAACCTGCCTATCATATCTCCATGGTACCGCTTTAGTGTCCTTGTAAGGGAAAGGACCTGGGACTCGGATGACAACTGGTGCTGGCCCACTCGAAACCAGCATAGGTTCCTTCTCAGTATAGTGTATCACCATTGGCTTCGGAGCGACTTGCTCAGGAACCGGTTGAGGATTAATCATAACAGTAAAAAGAGTTATCTTAACCGGAGTTAGGGAAATTGTAGATTCAGCGACCATGTTAATGCCACACGCATTCGGTTCACAACCAATTAGGATAATCTTCATATCTATTAACTGTTGCACAAACTGTCGAAATTCTGCAGAGTCTTCAATTGAATGCCCCATATTCCCGTCGAAGTCACACCTTATCTCTTCATCAAGAGTCTTCTCTTCAACAATTGAGGTTTGCACCAATCCATGTTTCTGCATCTCACTTAAAATAACTCTCATGGGAGTTCTGACATCAACCACTTGGCTCTTGAGAGTAGGTTCCATAAAGCTATCAATGGCGTTGACTCCCGAACCCCCATGATTAGGCATAGGACCTTGTGCCCCATTCGGAGCGTCTTTCTGAAAGCTCAACCACTTAGCATCAATAAGATCTTGTACCTTAAATTTGAAAGCCCTACGGTTCTCAATGGAATGACCTATTGCCCCCGCATGATACTTGATGAGTGTGATTTCACATCATATTTGTCTATCATTTTGCATGCATTTTTCATGTTGTTTTGGCATTTTTAATTAGATTTTAGGTTAATTTTCCTTTGGAATGGGTAAGGCGGTTTTCGTGGTGTTGTTTTGCAGATATCAAGGGTAAAATGCTCAAGATCAACCATGATGGAGTTTGGATGAAGATAGGGCTTTAAAAGTAAAGAAAATGAGCCAAACAGAGCCCATCACTGCCTAGCCGTGATGCCCATCACGGCCATGATCGAGCAAAACTGAAAAGGAACAAAGGCTGAAGTCAAAGTCCGTCACGGCCTGGCCGTGATACCCATCACGGCCGTGACCAAAAACCCCCACAAGTCAGAGACCGTCATGGCCTAGACGTAATTCTTATCACGGCCGTGAAATGAAGGTTCACGTCGCGAGACACCCTTCGCGTCGCGAAAGACTGAATTGTACCAGAAATGCCAGAAACAGAGACCGTCACGGCCTGGCCGTGATGGCCATCACGGCCGTGACGCGCATTACTTGGATCAGAAGCAACCGAAATAGATCAGATTTTGAGTTGGATTGGGACTCTAACTTCCCAATTTCTATAAATAAGGATCAAGGCAGAGATACAGAGAATAGAGAGGGATCATCTAGGACACTTTTGGCTACATTTTAGGATCTTCTTCTTCTTCCTCTCTTCTCTTCTCTGATTTTTGTATTTTCATTATGTTGTCAACCAAGCTTGTCATCTCCATGGCAAGACTTGAGTAGTAGTTTGTTTCTAGGGATAGGGGCTCTGCTCGAGTTTTGTTTACGATGCTGATTTTGATGTAATATCTTTGTAATTACGATTTTGCTTTAGATCTGATTTCTAGCGTTTTAATCAATCGTAAAATCGGCGACCGCTTATTTGCGTGACATAGACGTTCTAAGGAGGAACCTAGCGGTGAACTTAGGATTTCTAGTGTGTTTCACTCATAAAGTTCGGCGTCAATTATCAGCGAGACGTGGATATTCTAAGGAGGAACCTAGCGGTGAACTTAGGTTATTTGCATGACTGAGACATTCTAAGGAGGAACCTAGCGGTGAACTTAGGTGTCAGACCTATAGAAGTCAGACTTGGGACTGAAATCACGAGAGTTAGAAGCCGTCCCTCGAGGAGCAACGAGTTGTCACAGAGCGCAAAGGGTCCAATCTGGGATCGACTACCACGAGAGTAGGGGTCGGGTCAATTGGGCACGGCTTTTGTAACCCGAGAGGGAGCTTAAGCTATTAGAGGATAAACTCGCCTTCAAGGCAATATCGTTAATCAACAAAGGTAAATCAGATTAGTAACATAAACAGCCTCAAAGGTAACCCAAATCCCTAGGATTCCCTTTAGATCAAAACCCCAAAAACATTTGTTTTTTGTTTGAATTATCTTCTGTCCATCCATCTTTTAATTTCAAATTCAAAAACCTTTTCAAAACATAAAAATCCTCTAAAAGTCCAGATTCACTCAATTCGAAATTAATTGCGATTCGGGAACACAGTCTCTGTGGGTCCGATATCTTTTATTACTTGACGACAGTCCGGTACACTTGCCGGAATCGCAGAGCGCGGCGCGCAAAAACTTGATAGTCGTGGCGACGCGCGTGTGTTGCGCGCCGCACTCTGCAATTCCGGCAAGTGTACCGGATTGCCGTCAAGTAATAAAAGATATCGAACCCACAGAGACTGTGTTCCCGAATCGTAACTGATTTTCGAATTGAGTGAATCTGGACTGTTTAAAAAGGAATTTTTTGTTTTGAGTGAAAACGGTTTTGAATTTGAAATTAAAAGATAGATGAGCAGAAAACAATTAAAACAGAAAACAAATCTTTTTGGGGTTTTGATCTAAATGGATTCCTAGGGATTTAGGTTACCAAAAAGAACGTTTACGTTGTTAAGTCGATTACCCTTGATGATTAGCGAAATTGCCTTGAAGGCGAGTTTATCCTCTGATAGCTTAAGCTCCCTCTCGGGTTACAAAAGCCGTGCCCAATTGACCCGACCCCTACTCTCGTGGTAGTCGATCCCAGATTGGACCCTTTGCACTTCGTGACAACTCGTTGCTCCTCGAGGGACGGCTTCTAACTCTCGTGATTTCAGTCCCATGTCTGACTTCTATAGGTCCGACACCTAAGTTCACCGCTAGGTTCCTCCTTAGAATGTCTCAGTCATGCAAATAACCTAGGTTCACCGCTAGGTTCCTCCTTAGAATATCCACGTCTCGTTGATAAGTGGCCGCCGAACTTTACGAGTGAAACACACTAGAAATCCTAAGTTCACCGCTAGGTTCCTCCTTAGAACGTCTACGTCACGCAAATAAGCAGTCGCCGATTTTACGATTGATTAAAATGCTAGAAATCAGATCTAAAGCAAAATCGTAATTACAAAGATATTACATCAAATTCAACATCGTAAACAAAACTTGGGCAGAGCCCCAATCCCTAGAAACTAAGCTACTACTCCAGTCTTGCCATGGAGATGACAAGCTGGGTTGACAACATAATGAAAATACAAAAAAAATCAGAGAAGAGAGGAGGAGAGGAGAAGAGAGATCTATGCCTAGAGTCCTAGTTGTTATGGATGATCCAGATGTGTCCTAGATGATCTCTCCCTCTATGTTGATCTGTCTATTCCTTCTGCCTTGATCCTTATTTATAGAAATTGGGAAGTTAGAGTCCCAATCCAACTCAAAATCTGATCTATTTCGGTTTCTTCTGATCCAAGTAATGCACGTCACGGCCGTGATGGCCATCACGGCCAGGCCGTGACGGCTTCTGTTTCTGGCATTTATGGTACAATTCAGTCTTTCGCGACGCGAAGGGTGTCTCGCGACGCGAACCTTCATTTCACGGCAGTGATAAGAATTACGTCTAGGCCGTGACGGTCTCTGACTTGTGGGGGTTTTTGGTCACGGCCATGATGGGTATCACGGCCAGGCCGTGACAGACTCTGACTTCAGCCTTGTTTCCTTTTCAGTTTTGCTCGATCATGGCCGTGATGGGCTCTGTTTGGCTCATTTTCTTCACTTTTAAAGCCCTATCTTCATCCAAACTTCATCATGGTTGATCTTGAGCATTTTACCCTTGATATCTGCAAAACAACACCACGAAAACTGCCTTACCCATTCCAAAGGAAAATTAACCTAAAATCTAATTAAAAATGCCTAAACTACATGAAAAATGCATGCAAAATGATAGACAAAGATGATGTGAAATCACACTCATCAAATCACCCCAAGCTTAAAACTTTGCTTGTCCTCAAGCAATTACTCAGGCCATAAGATAAATCAATTAAAACATGGATAGTGAACCAAGAACCCTAGAAGCTAATCCAAGTGATAGGCATATTCAATAAGCACTTAAGAGACAATCAAGTTCAATTCCAATTAGAAGCTTAGGTTCTTCAAGTTCATATTCTCACTGATTTGGGCACTCATCTCACCTCACTCAAGTGTTTTAGGGTATATGACAATTCACTCCATTTCCTCAAGGAAAGTATTCTACCATAGGCTTGACTATTAACCAAATCTCTACTTTATTAATGAAAACACTTAAGAATCAAGAGGTCTTTTACTTTGGATGTAATGTGGCCATGGGATTTATTGTTAGGTGCGAAAATCAAGGAAAGGGAAATTCAATAAGGTTAAACAAATTATCAAACATTGCAAAGCATGACACCTTCTAAAATACCTTTTAGGGGCTTTGATTCACTTCTCCACCTTTTTTTTTATTTTCATTTCTCACTTTCTTTTGTCATCCCCTTCTCCATTTTTTCTTTCGTTTATTTCATTTTTATTTATTTTGGAAAAGGGGAGATTTTCTAGCTCAAGAGAAATATTTTCATCCCATTCTTTTTCAAACTACCTTTTTACCCTTTTGTAATACTTTAAAAGGTGCCATACTAAGCATTATTTATCAAAGTAATTCAAGGTACCAAGAAAAGTATTTTTTTTTTCTCTTTTAGGCTCAAAATTGGGCAACTAAGGGGTAGCATTTAATCATTCAAAGCTCGGAAGGCCGGAAAAATACCTAGTGCCTCCATCATTTCCAAAAGTGTTTTAAAAAATTTTTAAGTTTCGAAACGGTTTCAAGTCAAGTTCTAGAAAATACAGTCCAAGAGGAATTACAACACTCTTTCACAAGAAATGGGGTAGATTTAGTGAATACCCCTATTTGGCTCAAAATCTTACATTTAGTAGTTCAAAAATCAGTGAGAAACACAAGTTTAAGGAACCACATGCTAATTATCAACTATCAAAAGACTATCTCAAGAATTTTTATTTTTAGCCTTGTCACAAGAATAATGAAAAATTGGGTTCGAAAATTCACTATCTCAATTTATTTGGCTCCAAGTTCTCACAATTGGATGCATGTTCTAAGTGAGGGGCAATCTAGAGAATGTGATCATACCAATCTATGCCTATGTGAATGCAATATGAATGCAACAATGCAAATGCAAAAATACCCCTACCCCAAGCTTGATTACTTACATTGTCTCCAATGTAAATAATCAAGTCGGAGAGAGCAGAAAAATGGAACAACTTACTGAGTCGGTAGCGGGTGTTGGCTCACATTCCAGTCAAAACTTGGGTGGAAATTTCATCACGGCCGTGAGGCTCATCACGGGCAGGCCGTGATTAATTCTGTCTTCAGGAGTTGCCCTTTCACGGCCGTGATCTACATCACGGCTAGGCCGTGATGCTCTCTGATCTTGGCATCCTACTCATCACGCCCGTGATGTGTATCACGGCTAGGCCGTGATCCTTTCTGTGCTCTTGTTTAGTTCATCACGACCGTGACCACTGTCACGGCCAGGGCGTGATGGCTTCTGACTTTATTTTTTTTCTCTGCTCTTCTTCCCTTTCTGAACCTGAAAACGCTAGACAAACCTATTAATGATATTTTTGCCTCTTGATCTTCTCAAATTATTCAAGAGGTTAAATCAAAACAAAAGGAAAAAGGGAAAGAAAACTTGGGTTGCCTCCCAAGAAGTGCTTATTTATGGTCTTAAGCTTGACCGTACTTCCTTTAATCAACCGGGGTCGGCTGGGCGTAGATGTGCCGGAACACTTCTCTTCCGTGGAGCTCCTTCAAAGAGCCGATTCCGCTCATATGGCCAATAATGCTTCCGCTTCGTTCTTTTCATTTGGAGCTTCCTAGCCTTCCTTCCTCCCGGCGGAAGTTTTGTTTCCGCATGAACAACAACTCCAACTTCGTCACCATAGGGTGCATCATCATCCATGCATATCTTTGGAGTGGCTTCCATGCTAAGTTCCTTCTCTACCGCTGGAGACGTTACATCAATTCTGCACACATGGTCTCAAAAGGAGGGTTGTTATAAGAGTTAGTCAATTGAAAATTTACCCTACCTTCCTCTACATTTAGAGAGAGTTTACCATTCCTTACGTCTATTACTGCCCCAACGGTTGCCAAGAATGGCCTTCCTAAAATGATGGGGAATTCGGAATTCCCTTTCATGTCCAATACCAGGAAGTCGGTAGGGATGAGAATTTTCCCTACCTTTATAGGAACATTCTCTACTATGCCTAGAGGAGTCCTAGTTGAGCCATCCGCAAATTGTAAGGAGAATTTGAATGGTCTCAACTCTTTACTTTCCAACCTTTCCATGATAGTGAGGGGCATCAAGCTTGCACTAGCCCCTAGGTCACATAAGGCTTGGTCGATTTGCACTTTTTCAATCGAGCAAGCGATAGAGAAACTACCTGGGTCTTTCAGTTTAGGAGG
Organism: Sophora flavescens; assembly: GCA_030762895.1. NCBI lineage: Eukaryota > Viridiplantae > Streptophyta > Magnoliopsida > Fabales > Fabaceae > Sophora > Sophora flavescens. Next base: position 13,687,489 of record CM061065.1, on the reverse strand, counting down.
CATATTAGATTTTTTCATGACATTTGGCTCCTCAGTTAAGCTCTTAGTTTCTACTTCCACTTGCTTTCTCTTAACCAACCTTTGTGGGAAAGGTATCGGGGGTTGGTACGGTGGTGGAGGGACATACTTTAGTTCTGGCTCTTCCTTTTCGCTCGTGTCCTCCTCTGGTTCCACGTCCTCTTCCCCCACCCCAAGCTTATCATCCCTCAAGTGTATGACATTACAATGCTCATTGGGATTAGCTTCGGGTTGACCCGGGAATGTACCCTTAGGTCTAGTGTATGTGCTGGCTTGTTGGGCAATTTGTGTTTCTAGCATCTTACTATGGATGGCTAAGTTGTCTACCTTGGATGCTAGCTCTTTTATTGCCTCGTTCACTGCCCTTCCAATGTAAATAATCAAGTCGGAGAGAGGAGAAAAATTAGAACAACTTACCGAGGTGGTAGCGGGTGTTGGCTCACATTCCAGTCAAAACTTGGGTGGAAATAGCATCACGGCCGTGAGGCTCATCACGGGCAGGCCGTGATCGTTTCTGGTCCTCAGGAGTTGCCCTGTCACGGCCGTGATCTACATCACGGCTAGGCCGCGATGCTCTCTGATCTTGGCATCCTACTCATCACGCCCGTGATGTGTATCACGGCTAGGCCGTGATCCTTTCTGTGCTCTTGTATAGTTCATCACGGCCGTGACCACTGTCACGGCCAGGGCGTGATGGCTTCTGACTTTATTTTTTTCTCTGCTCTTCTTCCCATTCTCAACCTGAAAACACCAGACAAACCTATTAATGATATTTTTGCCTCTTGATCTTCTCAAATTATTCAAGAGGTTAAATCAAAACAAAAGGAAAAAGGGAAAGAAAACTTGGGTTGCCTCCCAAAAAGCGCTTATTTATGGTCTTAAGCTTGACCATACTTCCTTTAATCAACCGGGGTCGGCTGGGCGTAGATGTGCCGGAACACTTCTCTTCCGTGGAGCTCCTTCAAAGAGTCGATTCCGCTCATACGGCCAATAATGCTTCCGCTTCGCTCTTTTCATTTGGAGCTTCCTGACCTTCCTTCCTCCCGACGGAAGTTCTGTTTCCGTATGAACAGCAATTCCAACTTCACCACTGCTGGGTGCATCATCAACCATGCATATCTTTAGGGTTGCTTCCATGCTAAGTTCTTCTTTTACCACTGGAGACGTTATACCGATCCTGCACACATGGCTCTCAAAAGGAGGGTTGTTATAAGAGTTAGTCAAATGAAAATCGACCCTACCTTCCTCTACATTTAGAGAGAGTTTACCATTCCTTACGTCTATTACTGCTCCAGCGGTGGCCAAGAATGGCCTTCCTAAAATGATGGGGAATTCAGAATTCCCTTTCATGTCCAATACCAGGAAGTCGGTAGGGATGAAGAATTTCCCTACCTTTACAGGAACATTCTCTATATGCCTAGAGGAGTCCTAGTTGAGCCATCCGCAAATTGTAAGGAGCATTTGAATGGTCTCAACTCTTTACTTTCCAACCTTTCCATGATAGTGAGGGGCATCAAGCTCGCACTAGCCCCTAAGTCACACAAGGCTTGGTCTATTTGCACCTGTTCGATCGAGCAAGAGATGGAGAAACTACCTGGGTCTTTCAATTTAGGAGGCATTTTAGTCTCTACATCTACTTGCTTTTCCCTGACCAACCTTTGTGGGAAAGGTATCGGGGGTTGGTACGGTGGTGGAGGGACATACTTCGGTTCTGGCTCTTCCTTTTCGCTCGTGTCCTCCTCCGGTTCCACCTCCATTTCAGCTACCCCCACCCCAAGCTTATCATCCCTTAAGTGTATGGCATTGCAATGCTCATTGGGATTTGCTTCGGGTTGCCCCGGGAATGTACCCTTAGGTCTCGAGTACGTGCTGGCTTGTTGGGCAATTTGGGTTTCTAGCATCTTGTTATGAGTTGCTAAGTTGTCTACCTTAGATGCTAGCTCCTTTATTGCTTCACTCACTGCCCTTCCTTGTTGTCTAAACTCCTCATTCTGTTTTGTCTGAGTTTCAACAAAACTTTCAAATAAAGTCTCGAGTTTAGATCTTTGTACTTGAGGATACCCCGGTGCTGCTCTCTTATTACCTTGACCCTCTTGGAACTCATGGTTGAGCGTGTTGCTATAGTTGCCGTAAGAGAGGTAAGGGTTGTTCTTCCGTTGGTTGTAAGGATTTGGGGGAGCATAGTTGGGCAGCTTCGGGTTAGTGTCATAGAAGTTGTGACAAGAGTTCACTTGTTCACCCGAAGCGCCGGATCCATGAGCGATACCATGTGGGCATTCCATCATGTCATGTCCCTGCGTTCCACAAATCTCACAAACAAGGTTAGTAGCACCTAATGCACTCACATTAGCTCTTTCAAGCCGATCAAAACGTTTATTAAGTGAGTCTATCTTTGACATAATAAGATCTGTGCTATTTACCTCAAACTTACCCCCCGAAATCTTGTTCGGGTTATTACCCCTTTCGGATCCCCACTGGTGGTAGTTGGTGGCGACATTCTCGATGATGTTGAATGCCTCGGTGAGAGGCCTATTGATGCGTGATTTTTTAGATATAAAGGCAAGTGCACCTCGTCGCAATCAAGTAATACGGTGGTGAGACCGGTTATTGTATCCACAGGGATCGGATGTCAATTACCAATTCGCAAACTCAACAACTATCTATACTAAACTAAAGTATGAGAGATTAAACAGAAAATAAAGAAATAAAATATTTTTGGTCTTTTGGGAATTTTATCGAACACTTGGTATGCAAACAGAGATTTGGCTAAGATTGTTAGGGTTAGACTACACTAATCTTCCCTTAATTGCAATGAAATGATTATCAACACAAGCACTACTTCAATTATGACAATCAAGACTTTTCTAAAATACTCAAGCCTAATGTCTTAGGTGCATTGAGCCTAAAACCCCAAATTAAACCCTAATTCCTTAGGTGGAATAACCTGAGATTTTGTATTAAGTCAAGACTTATAAGATTGCAAGCATTTAACACCTATGTCTAGATTCTTGAACTACTTGGCATATGATTCATGAGCATGCCTTAACACCAACCTTCCAGTCATCTATTAAAGCAACATATCATTCCTATGGGTAGCTAATCCAAGGAAAGCATTAAGCACAGAATCACATACTCATAAAGAAATAGAGACTTGCATTAAAACACCAAATCAAATACAAACAAGTTCAGAAAAGCTACATCTAACCCCAACAATGGGGGATTAGTTACTCATATTTACAGAAAACCAAACCAGGGAAATAGGAGAAAAGGAGAGGAGAGACTCCATGGGAGCTTTCCTTCTTCTTCACAGCAACCCCTCTCAGCAACTCCCCTCTAGGGTCGAAACCCTAGCTCAGCCGCAGCCTCCAAGTCCCCAAGAGCTCTCTCCACCAAAAGCTCCCAAAACTGCCCTAAAACAGCAACTTATACCAATCAGATCTGCGCGCGTTCGCGAGGCGAGACATGTCTCGCGAGGCGAATGTTAAAAATATGCATTCAGAGAGTTGAACTCTCGCGAGGCGAGAGTTGCTTCGCGACGCGAGACCGAAAGGTTTTCCTTTAATACGCCCGTGAGGAGCATCAGGGCCTGGGCGTGATGACTTCTGTTTTCAGACTCGCGAGGCGAGACTAGGTTCGCGAGGCGAACCAGAAAGATGACATTCTGCTGCAACAGTCAGCTTTCAGGGTCGCGGGGCGAATAAAGTCTCGCGGGGCGAATCTCCAGAATTCTGCTTGGCTCAATTTCTTCTCTTTTCAGGCTCTATTTCATCCAAGCATCCATCAAGGCTAATTCTGAGTATTTTTCCATTAAATCCTGCAAAACAACACCAAGACACCGCTTCACCCGTTCCAAGGGAAAATCTAACTAAATCAACTAAATAATGCCTAATCTATATGAAAAATACATGCAAAAGTATATAGAAAATATCATGTAAAATCACACTATCAAATCACCCCAAGCTTATTCAATTGCTTGTCCTCAAGCAATCACTAAGGCCAGAAGAATAAACAGAACATGGATAGTGAACTAAGAACCCGAGTAAATGATCCAAGCAATAGGCAATCCAAACAATTCAGCAAGAGACAATCAATTCAAGTCCAATTAGAGGCTTAGGTTCCTTAGACTCATATTCTCACTGATTTGGGCACTCTTTCTCACATGAAGCTCACCCCAAGCTTGTTCATTTGCTTAGCTCTCTTCCTCACCACTCAAGTGTTTAGGGGATAAGACATTTCGCTCAATTTTCCTCAAGGAATGGATCCTACCATAGGCTTGACTATCAACCAAATCTCTACTTTATTAATGAAAACAATTAAGAATCAAGAGGTCTTTATTTTGGTTGTAACGTGGCCATGGGATTAATCGTTAGGTGGGGATAACAAGAAAAGGACATTTCAAAAGGCTACATAAACATCAAGCATTGCAAACATGACCTTCTAAAATACCTTCTTGGGTTTTCAATTCACTTTCCACCTTTCTTTGCTTTCTTTTTCTTTTTTCTTTTTCACTTTTCTTTTTGTCATCCCCTTCTCTATTTATTTTCCTTTTTTTTTTTTGATTTGGAGAAGGGAGGACTTTTCAAATCAAGAGAATTATTTTTTTGTGATTCTTTTCCCAAACTTTCAACTACCTTTTTACCCTTTTGTAATACTTTAGAAGGTCCTATCAAGCATCATTCAACAATATATTTCAAGGTACCAAGAAAAGCATTTTATTCATTCAGGCTCAAAATTTGGGCAACTAAGGGGTAGCATTTCATCATTCAAAGCTCAGAAGGCCAGAAAAATACCTATTGCCTCAATCATTTTCAAAAATGTTTTCAAAAATTTTCAAGCTTCAAAATGGTTTCAAGTCAAGTTCTAGAGAAAACAAACCAAGAGGAATAACACTCTAACACAAAGAATGGGGTAAAATTTAATGAGTACCCCTTTGGCTCAAAATCTCACATTTTTTTTAGCAGTTCAAAAATCAATGAAAAACACAAATCTTCAGAACCCTATGCTAATTATCAACTATCCAAGATTATCTCAAACATTTTCATTTGCAGCCATATCACAAGAATGAAAAAAAAATTGGGTTCAAAAATTCACTATCACAAGTTATTTGGCACTTAGTTCTCACAATCGGATACAAAATCTAAGCAGGGCAATCTAATGTGTGATCATGCAAACTATCATGCAAGACTATATGAATGCAACAAGAAAAATGCAAATGCAAAATACCCCTACCCCAAGCTTAAGAATTTACATTGTCCCCAATGTAAACAATCAAGTTGGAGAAAGGAACGAAAAATAAAATAAGATAAAATGGAACGGCTTACCGAGGCGGTAACAAGTGTTGGCTTACATTCCGGTAAATCGCCCGAGAATTGGGTGCTTTTTCTTGTCTTCTTGCTCTTCCCTCCTTCCTTCCCTGAAATTACTTGGCAATTTTATTAGTAAAAGAAAACTCTTGATCTTCTCAAATTATTCAAGAGTTTAAAATCAAAAATCAAATCTAACTAAACAAAAAGGAAAAAGGAAAAAGGAAAAGGAAAAGAAAAATTGGGTTGCCTCCCAATAAGCGCTTCTTTAATGTCACTAGCTTGACTTATTGAAAAGCATCACCTGGATCCTCCTCCCGGATCAAATGGAAATTGGGATGGTGATTGTAGCAGTAAAATAACTTTATTCTCAATTCCACCCAGCCATTGGGTGGAAATTCCATTGACCTTTACAATTATAAACTCACTTCCTCTCGGGTCAAATGGAATTGTCAAGAGGAAGTGTGACAGACAAGTGGGAGGGGCTAACTTACCAATGTCCACACATGCATGCAAGCCAACATATTTATCTAGTGCAGTAAAATCAGATTGCTCAGCATGCATGGTGGAAGGAGTGCTATCTAGATGCCCTGCCTCCTCACTTGTTGTTTCCCAAGGATTTGTGGAAGGTAATTCCTCTTGTTGTGGTTCACTCACCACCACCACTTCGTTTTCAATTTGGTCCATTCCCATAACCAGATTTTTCTCAACTTCCACTTCATGTGGCTCTATGGGAATCATACATGGTGGTGGAGGTGGTAAATAAGAATAAAAGGTTTCCCAATCCTCCTCGGTATATATATATATAAGCTCACCAGTCATAGGATCGACTCGTGATGGGATGTTATGAGATAGAGAAAACTCCTCGAAGAATTCTCCCAAATTTATATCATCTTCCCACCACAAGTTGTCCTCCAAAACATGACTGGAAGCTTCCTTATCAGGTGGATAATAAAAATTTTCCATGACTTTTGTCCACCTTACAAAACAGAACTCAAAACAAAAAGATCAAGTATATACAGAAAAATATCAAATATACACAGGAAATAAAAAAAAATGTCTAAACTAGTTGTCTCATTTGTTACTACTGATATTGGCAAAGCCAATCCCCGGCAACGGCGCCAAAAACTTGATGCGTGATTTTTTAGATATAAAGGCAAGTGCACCTCGTCGCAATCAAGTAATACGGTGGTGAGACCGGTTATCGTATCCACAGGGATCCGATGTCAATTACCAATTCGCAAACTCAACAACTATCTAGACTAAACTAAAGTATGAGAGATTAAACAGAAAATAAAGAAATAAAATATTTTTGGTCTTTTGGGAATTTTATCGAACACTTGGTATGCAAACAGAGATGTGGCTAAGATTGTTAGGGTTAGACTACACTAATCCTCCCTTAATTGCAATGAAATGATTATCAACACAAGCACTACTTCAATTATGACAATCAAGCCTTTTCTAAAATACTCAAGCCTAATGTCTTAGGTGCATTGAGCCTAAAACCCCAAATTAAACCCTAATTCCTTAGGTGGAATAACCTGAGATTTTGCATTAAGTCAAGACTTATAAGATTGCAAGCATTCAACACCTATGTCTAAATTCTTGAACTACTTGGCATATGATTCATGAGCATGCCTTAACACCAACCTTCCAGACATCTATCAAAGCAACATATCATTCCTATGGGTAGCTAATCCAAGGAAAGCATTAAGCACAGAATCACATACTCATAAAGAAATAGAGACTTGCATTAAAACACCAAATCAAATACAAACAAGTTCAGAAAAGCTACATCTAACCCCAACAATGGGGGATTAGTTACTCATATTTACAGAAAACCAAACCAGGGAAATAGGAGAAAAGGAGAGGAGAGACTCCATGGGAGCTTTCCTTCTTCTTCACAAAGAGACCCCTCTCAAGAACTCCCCTCTAGGGTCGAAACCCTAGCTCGTGTGCAGCCTCCAAGTCCCCAAGAACTCTCTCCACCAAAAGCTCCCAAAACTGCCCTAAAACAGCAACTTATACCAATCAGATCTGCGCGCGTTCGCGAGGCGAATGTTAAAAATCTGCATTCAGAGAATTGAACTCTCGCGAGGCGAGAGTTGCTGCCGCGACGCGAGACCGAAAGGTTTTCCTTTAATACGCCCGTGAGGAGCATCGGGGCCGGGCGTGATGACTTGTTTTCAGACTCGCGAGGCGAGACTAGGTTCGCGAGGCGAACCGGAAAGATGACATTCTCGCTGCAAATGATCAGCTTTCGTGGTCGCGGGCGAATAAAGTCTCATGGGCGAATCTCCGCACTCGCTTGGCTCAATTTCTTCTCTTTTCAGGCTCTATTTCATCCAAGCATCCATCAAGGCTAATTCTGAGTATTTTTCCATTAAATCCTGGAAAACAACACCAAGACACCGCTTCACCCGTTCCAAGGGAAAATCTAACTAAATCAACTAAATAATGCCTAATCTATATGAAAAATACATGCAAAAGTATATAGAAAATATCATGTAAAATCACACTATCACCTATTCATAAACGCTCCACCCACTGCAGAATCTAGTGACACCTTCGAAGAGTAATCCAATCCGTTATAGAAGGTGTGCACTATTAACCACCTCTCGAGTCCATGGTGTGGGCAAGACTCCAGCAGTCCCTTGTATCGATCCCAAGCTTCCGATAATGATTCTCCGTCTTTCTGGAAGAAGCCGGTGATCTGGGTTCTTATGTAGGCCGTCTTGGATGGAGGGAAGAATTTCTCCAAGAACGCCTGCTCCAGTTGGTCCCAAGTAGACAAGGTGTTGGCGGGCAATTGCTTTAGCCAAGCCTTTGCTTTTCCAGTCAGAGATGAGGGGAATAACCGTAAGCGTATAGCATCGACCGGTGCACCATGAATCCTAATTGCGTCGGTGAACTCCAAGAATGTTTCTATGTGATCAGTCGGGTCCTTCGAGGGCAATCCTCCGAATTGGTGCTGCCTAATCATGTTGATTAGCATAGGCGGTATAGTGTAGTTCTCCGCCTCAATCTCTGGCCTGGCAATTCCAGTTCGCAAGCCTCTCGCAATTGGGGCTGCGTAGTCCTTCAACGGTTTCGTATCCGGTTGATTCGTCATGAGTGGAACGGGGCTCAACCTTTCTCCCTCTCTTTGTAGTATCCTACGTCTGTGAAAGGTCCTCTCGATTTCTGGATCAACCTCACTAAGGCTCCCAAGACTTAGGGATCTTTGCATATAACACACAGAGAGATGGATACACTAGAAGGAAAGATTTTTTGAATTTTTTTTTTCAGATAGAAAAACTAAATGAATAAATAAAAATACAAGGTCCAGAAAAATCAATTCAAAAATTGAATTGAGACTCGAAAAGGCACAGTCCCCGGCAACGGCGCCAAAAACTTGACAGTCGTGCGACGCGCGTGTGTTGCGCGCCGTGCTCTGCTATTCCGGCAAGTGTACCGGACTGCCGTCAAGTAATAAAAGATATCGAACCCACAGAGACTGTGTTCCCAAATCGCAACTGATTTTCAAATTGAGTGAATCTGGACTTTTTAGAGGATTTTTATGTTTTGAAAAGGTTTTTGAATTTGAAATTAAAAGATGGATGGACAGAAGATAATTAAAACGGAAAACAAATGTTTTTGGGGTTTTGATCTAAATGGATTCCTAGGGATTTGGGTTACCTTTGAGGCTGTTTATGTTACTAATCTGATTTACCTTTGTTGATTAACGATATTGCCTTGAAGGCGAGTTTATCCTCTAATAGCTTAAGCTCCTTCTCGGGTTACAAAAGCCGTGCCCAATTGACCCGACCCCTACTCTCGTGGTAGTCGATCCCAGATTGGACCCTTTGCGCTCCGTGAAAACTCGTTTCTCCTCGAGGGACGGCTTCTAACTCTCGTGATTTCAGTCCCAAGTCTGACTTCTATAGGTCCGACACCTAAGTTCACCGCTAGGTTCCTACTTAGAATGTCTCAGTCATGCAAATAACCTAAGTTCACCGCTAGGTTCCTCCTTAGAATATCCACGTCTCGCTGATAAGCGGCCGCCGAACTTTACGAGTGAAACACACTAGAAATCCTAAGTTCACCGCTAGGTTCCTCCTTAGAACGTCTACGTCACGCAAATAAGCGGTCGCCGATTTTACGATTGATTAAAACGCTAGAAATCAGATCTAAAGCAAAATCATAATTACAAAGATATTACATCAAAATCAGCATCGTAAACAAAACTCGGGCAGAGCCCCAATCCCTAGAAACTAAGCTACTACTCCAGTCTTGCCATGGAGATGACAAGCTGGGTTGACAACATAATGAAAATACAAAAATCAGAGAAGAGAGGAGGAGAGGAGAAGAGAGATCTATGCCTAGAGTCCTAGTTGTTATGGATGTGATGGATGATATCCCCCTCGATCGATCTGTCTCCCTGCCTTGATCCTTATTTATAGAAATTGGGAAGTTAGAGTCCCAATCCAACTCAAAATCTGATCTATTTCGGTTGCTTCTGATCCAAGTAATGCGCGTCACGGCCGTGATGGCCATCACGACCAGGCCGTGACGGTCTCTGCCTCTGGCAATTCTGCAAACTTCAAACTCTCGCGACGCGAAAGGTGTCTCGCGACGCAAGCCCTCTTTTCATGGCCCGTGATCTTCATCACGGCTAGGCCGTGATGTGCTCTGACTTGTGGTGGTTTTGGATCACGGCCGTGATGGCTATCACGGCCAGGCCGTGACAGACTCTGACTTCAGTCTTTGTTCCTTTTCAGTTTTGCTCGATCATGGCCATGATGGGCATCATGGCTAGGCCGTGATGGGCTCTATTTGGCACATTTTCTTCACTTTTAAAGCCCTATCTTCATCCAAACTTCATCATGGTTGATCTTGAGCATTTTACCCTTGATATCTGCAAAACAACACCACGAAAACCGCCTTACCCATTCCAAAGGAAAATTAACCTAAAATCTAATTAAAAATGCCTAAACTACATGAAAAATGCATGCAAAATGATAGACAAAGATGATGTGAAATCACACTCATCAAATCACCCCAAGCTTAAAACTTTGCTTGTCCTCAAGCAATTACTCAGGCCATAAGATATATCAATCAAAGCATGGATAGTGAACCAAGAACCCTAGAAGCTAATCCAAGTGACAGACATATTTAATAAGCACTCAAGAGATAATCAAGTTCAAGTCCAATTAGAAGCTTAGGTTCTTCAAGTTCATATTCTCACTGATTTGGGCACTCATCTCACCTCACTCAAGTGTTTTAGGGTTTATGACAATTCACTCAATTTCCTCAAGGAAAGTATTTTACCATAGGCTTGACTATTAACCAAATCTCTACTTTATTAATGAAAACACTTAAGAATCAAGAGGTCTTTTACTTTGGTTGTAATGTGGCCATGGGATTTATTGTTAGGTGGGAAAATCAAGGAAAGGGAAATTCAAGAAGGCTAAACAAATTATCAAACATTGCAAAGCATGACACCTTCTAAAATACCTTTTAGGGGCTTTGATTTACTTTTCCACCTTTTAGTGAATACCCCTTTTGGCTCAAAATCTTACATTTAGTTCAAAAATAAGAGAGAAACACAGTAGTTGTTCCCTTTCTCAACCTGAAAACACCAGACAAACCTATTAATGATATTTTTGCCTATTGATCTTCTCAAATTATTCAAGAGGTTAAATCAAAACAAAAGGAAAAAGGGAAAGAAAACTTGGGTTGCCTCCCAAGAAGCGCTTATTTATGGTCTTAAGCTTGACCATACTTCCTTTAATCAACCGGGGTCGACTGGGCGTAGATGTGCCGGAACACTTCTCTTCCGTGGAGCTCCTTCAAAGAGCCGATTCCGCTCATACGGCCAATAATGCTTCCGCTTCGCTCTTTTCATTTGGAGCTTCCTGACCTTCCTTCCTCCCGACGGAAGTTCTGTTTCCGCATGAACAGCAATTCCAACTTCACCACTGCTGGGTGCATCATCAACCATGCATATCTTTGGGGTTGCTTCCATGCTAAGTTCTTCTTTTACCACTGGAGACGTTATACCGATCCTGCACACATGGCTCTCAAAAGGAGGGTTGTTATAAGAGTTAGTCAAATGAAAATCGACCCTACCTTCCTCTACATTTAGAGAGAGTTTACCATTCCTTACGTCTATTACTGCTCCAGCGGTGGCCAAGAATGGCCTTCCTAAAATGATGGGGAATTCAGAATTCCCTTTCATGTCCAATACCAGGAAGTCGGTAGGGATGAAGAATTTCCCTACCTTTACAGGAACATTCTCTAGTATGCCTAGAGGAGTCCTAGTTGAGCCATCCGCAAATTGTAAGGAGCATTTGAATGGTCTCAACTCTTTACTTTCCAACCTTTCCATGATAGTGAGGGGCATCAAGCTCGCACTAGCCCCTAAGTCACACAAGGCTTGGTCTATTTGCACCTGTTTGATCGAGCAAGAGATGGAGAAACTACCTGGGTCTTTCAATTTAGGAGGCATTTTAGTCTCTACATCTACTTGCTTTTCCCTGACCAACCTTTGTGGGAAAGGTATCGGGGGTTGGTACGGTGGTGGAGGGACATACTTCGGTTCTGGCTCTTCCTTTTCGCTCGTGTCCTCCTCCGGTTCCACCTCCATTTCAGCTACCCCCACCCCAAGCTTATCATCCCTTAAGTGTATGGCATTGCAATGCTCATTGGGATTTGCTTCGGGTTGCCCCGGGAATGTACCCTTAGGTCTCGAGTACGTGCTGGCTTGTTGGGCAATTTGGGTTTCTAGCATCTTGTTATGAGTTGCTAAGTTGTCTACCTTAGATGCTAGCTCCTTTATTGCTTCACTCACTGCCCTTCCTTGTTGTCTAAACTCCTCATTCTGTTTTGTTTGAGTTTCAACAAAACTTTCAAATAAAGTCTCGAGTTTAGATCTTTGTACCTGAGGATACCCCGAAACTGCTCTCTTATTACCTTGACCCTCTTGGAACTCATGGTTGAGCGTGTTGCTGTAGTTGCCGTAAGAGAGGTAAGGGTTGTTCTTCCTTTGGTTGTAGGGATTTAGGGGAGCATAGTTGGGCAGCTTCGGGTTAGTGTCGTAGAAGTTGTGACAAGAGTTCACTTGTTCACCCGAAGCGCCGGATCCATGAGCGATACCATGTGGGAATTCCATCATGTCATGTCCCTGCGTTCCACAAATCTCACAAACAAGGTTAGTAGCACCTAATGCACTCACATTAGCTCTTTCAAGCCGATCAAAACGTTTATTAAGTGAGTCTATCTTTGACATAATAAGATCTGTGCTATTTACCTCAAACTTACCCCCCGAAATCTTGTTCGGGTTATTACCTCTTTCGGATCCCCACTGGTGGTAGTTGGTGGCGACATTCTCGATGATGTTGAATGCCTCAGTGAGAGGCCTATTCATAAACGCTCCACCCGCTGCAGAATCTAGTGACACCTTCGAAGAGTAATCCAATCCGTTATAGAAGGTGTGCACTATTAACCACCTCTCGAGTCCATGGTGTGGGCAAGACTCCAGCAGTCCCTTGTATCGATCCCAAGCTTCTGACAATGATTCTCCGTCTTTCTGGAAGAAGCCGGTGATCTGGGTTCTTATGTAGGCCGTCTTGGGTGGAGGGAAGAATTTCTCCAAGAATGCCTGCTCCAGTTGGTCCTAAGTAGACAAGGTGTTGGCGGGCAATTGCTTTAGCCAAGTCTTTGCTTTTCCAGTCAGAGATGAGGGGAATAACCGTAAGCGTATAGCATCGACCGATGCACCATGAATCCTAATTGCGTCGGTGAACTCCAAGAATGTTTCTATGTGATCAGTCGGGTCCTCCGAAGGCAATCCTCCGAATTGGTGCTGCCTAATCATGTTGATTAGCATAGGCGGTATAATGTAGTTCTCCGCCTCAATCTCTGGCCTTGCAATCCCAGTTTGCAAGCATCTCGCATTTGGGGCTGTGTAGTCCTTCAACGGTTTCGTATCCGGTTGATTCGCCATGAGTGGAACGGGGCTCAACCTTTCTCCCTCTCTTTGTAGTCTCCTACGTCTGTGAAAGGTCCTCTCGATTTCTGGATCAACCTTACTAAGGCTCCCAAGACTTAGGGATCTTTGCATATAACACACAGAGAGATGGATACAATAGAAGGAAAGATAAATTTTTTTTATCAGAAATTAAAATCAAATAAAACGAAAATTTCCAGAAAAATCAATTTAAAAACTAATTGAAATTCGAAAAGGCACAGTCCCCGGCAACGGCGCCAAAAACTTGATAGTCGTGGCGACGCGCGTGTGTTGCGCGCCACGCTCTGCGATTCCGGCAAGTGTACCGGATTTCCGTCAAGTAATAAAAGATATCGAACCCACAGAGACTGTGTTCCCGAATCGCAACTGATTTTCGAATTCAGTGAATCTGGACTGTTTAAAAAGGATTTTTATGTTTTGAGTGAAAAGGGTTTTGAATTTGAAATTAAAAGATAGATGAGCAGAAAACAATTAAAACAGAAAACAAATCTTTTTGGGGTTTTGATCTAAATGGATTCCTAGGGATTCAGGTTACCACAAGATCGTTTACGTTGCTAAGTCGATTACCCTTGTTAATTAGCGAAATTGCCTTGAAGGCGAGTTTATCCTCTAATAGCTTAAGCTCCCTCTCGGGTTACAAAAGCCGTGCCCAATTGACCCGACCCCTACTCTCGTGGTTGTCGATCCCAGATTGGACCCTTTGCGTTTCATGACAACTCGTTGATCCTCGAGGGACGGCTTCTAACTCTCGTGATTTCAGTCCCAAGTCTGACTTCTATAGATCCGACACCTAAGTTCACCGCTAGGTTCCTCCTTAAAATGTCTAAGTCATGCAAATAAACCTAAGTTCACCGCTAGGTTCCTCCTTAGAATATCCACACCTCGCAGATAAGCGGCCGCCGGGCTTTACGAGTGAAACACCCTAGAAATCCTAAGTTCACCGCTAGGTTCCTCCTTAGAACGTCTACGTCACGCAAATAAGCGGTCGCCGAATTTACGAGTGATTAACACACTAGAAATCAGATCTAAAGCAAAATCGTAATTAAAAAGATATTACATCAAATTCATCATCGTAAACAAAACTTGGGCAGAGCCCCAATACCTAGAAACTAAGCTACTACTCAAGTCTTGCCATGGAGATGACAAGCTTGGTTGACAACATCATGAAAATACAAAAATCAGAGAAGAGAGGAGGAAGAAGAAGAAGATCCTAAAAAAATTTAGTCAAAAGTGTCCTAGATGATCTCTCCCTCTATGTTGATCTGTCTATTCCTTCTGCCTTGATCCTTATTTATAGAAATTGGGAAGTTAGAGTCCCAATCCAACTCAAAATCTGATCTATTTCGGTTGCTTCTGATCCAAGTAATGCGCGTCACGGACGTGACGGCCATCACGGCCAGGACGTGACGGCCATCACGGCCAGGCCGTGACGGTCTCTGCCTCTGGCAATTCTGCAAACTTCAAACTCTCGCGACGCGAAAGGTGTCTCGTGACGCGAGCCCTCTTTTCATGGCCCGTGATATTCATCACGGCTAGGCCGTGATGTGCTCTGACTTGTGGTGGTTTTGGATCACGGCCGTCTATCACAGCCAGGCCGTGACAGACTCTGACTTCAGTCTTTGTTCCTTTTCAGTTTTGCTCGATCATGGTCGTGATGGGCATCACGGCTAGGCCGTGATGGGCTCTGTTTGGCTCATTTTCTTCACTTTTAAAGCCCTATCTTCATCCAAACTTCATCATGGTTGATCTTGAGCATTTTACCCTTGATATCTGCAAAACAACACCACGAAAACCGCCTTACCCACTCCAAAGGAAAATTAACCTAAAATCTAATTAAAAATGCCTAAACTACATGAAAATGCATGCAAAATGATAGACAAAGATGATGTGAAATCACACTCATCAAATCACCCCAAGCTTAAAACTTTGCTTGTCCTCAAGCAATTACTCAGGCCATAAGATAAATTAATTAAAACATGGATAGTGAACCCAGAACCCTAGAAGCTAATCCAAGTGACAGGCATATTTAATAAGCACTCAGGAGATAATCAAATTCAAGTCCAATTAGAAGCTTAGGTTCTTCAAGTTCATATTCTCACTGATTTGAGCACTCATCTCACCTCACTCAAGTGTTTTAGGGTATATGACAATTCACTCCATTTCCTCAAGTAAAGTATTTTACCATAGGCTTGACTATTAACCAAATCTCTATTTTATTAATGAAAACACTTAAGAATCAAGAGGTTTTTTACTTTGGTTGTAATGTGGCCATGGGATTTATTGTTAGGTGGGAAAATCAAGGAAAGGGAAATTCAAGAAGGCTAAACAAGTTATCAAACATTGCAAAGCATGACACCTTCTAAAATACCTTTTAGGGTCTTTGATTTACTTTTCCACCTTTTTTTCTTCTTTCTTTTTTTTTTTATTTATTTTCATTTCTCACTTTCTTTGTCATCCCCTTCTCCATTTTTTCTTTCATTTATTTCATTTTTATTTATTTCATTCCAGCAACGGCGCCAAAAACTTGATAGTCGTGGCGACCCGCGTGTGTTGCGTGCCGCGCTCTGCGATTCCGGCAAGTGTACCGGATTGCCGTCAAGTAATAAAAGATATCGAACCCACAGAGACTGTGTTCCCGAATCGCAACTGATTTTCGAATTGAGTGAATCTGGACTGTTTAAAAAGGATTTTTATGTTTTGAGTGAAAAGGGTTTTGAATTTGAAATTGAAAGATAGATGAGCAGAAAACAATTAAAACAGAAAACAAATCTTTTTGGGGTTTTGATCTAAATGGATTCCTAGGGATTTAGGTTACCAACAAGATCGTTTACGTTGTTAAGTTGATTACCCTTGATGATTAGCGAAATTGCCTTGAAGGCGAGTTTATCCTCTAATAGCTTAAGCTCCCTCTCGGGTTACAAAAGCCGTGCCCAATTGACCCGACCCCTACTCTCGTGGTTGTCGATCCCAGATTTGACCCTTTGCGTTTCGTGACAACTCGTTGATCCTCGAGGGGCAGCTTCTAAATCTCGTGATTTCAGTCCCAAGTCTGACTTCTATAGATCCGACACCTAAGTTCACCGCTAGGTTCCTCCTTAAAATGTCTAAGTCATGCAAATAAACCTAAGTTCACCGCTAGGTTCCTCCTTAGAATATCCACACCTCGCAGATAAGCGGCCGCCAGGCTTTACGAGTGAAACACCCTAGAAATCCTAAGTTCATCGCTAGGTTCCTCCTTAGAACGTCTACGTCACGCAAATAAGTGGTCTCCGAATTTACGAGTGATTAACACACTAGAAATCAGATCTAAAGCAAAATCGTAATTACAAAGATATTACATCAAATTCAACATCGTAAAAAAAACTTGGGCAGAGCCCCAATCCCTAGAAACTAAGCTACTACTCAAGTCTTGCCATGGAGATGACAAGCTTGGTTGACAACATCATGAAAATACAAAAATCAGAGAAGAGAGGAGGAAGAAGAAGAAGATCCTAAAAAAATATAGCCAAAAGTGTCCTAGATGATCTCTCCCTCTATGTTGATCTGTCTATTCCTTCTGCCTTGATCCTTATTTATAGAAATTGGGAAGTTAGAGTCCCAATCCAACTCAAAATCTGATCTATTTTGGTTGCTTCTGATCCAAGTAATGCGCGTCACGGCCGTGACGGTCTCTGCCTCTGGCAATTCTGCAAACTTCAAACTCTCGCGACGCGAAAGGTGTCTCGCGATGCGAGCCCTCTTTTCATGGCCCGTGATCTTCATCACGGCTAGGCCGTGATGTGCTCAGACTTGTGGTGGTTTTGGATCACAGCCGTGATGGCTATCACGGCCAGGCCATGACAGACTCTGACTTCAGCCTTTGTTCCTTTTCAGTTTTGCTCGATCATGGCCGTGATGGGCATCACGGCTAGGCCGTGATGGGAATCACGGCTAGGCCGTGATGGGCTCTGTTTGGCTCATTTTCTTCACTTTTAAAGCCCTAACTTCATCCAAACTTCATCATGGTTGATCTTGAGCATTTTACCCTTGATATCTGCAAAACAACACCACGAAAACCGCCTTACCCATTCCAAAGGAAAATTAACCTAAAATCTAATTAAAAATGCCTAAACTACATGAAAATGCATGCAAAATGATAGACAAAGATGATGTGAAATCACACTCATCAAATCACCCCAAGCTTAAAACTTTGCTTGTCCTCAAGCAATTACTCAGGCCATAAGATAATTTAATTAAAACATGGATAGTGAACCAAGAACCCTAGAAGCTAATCCAAGTGACAGGCATATTTAATAAGCACTCAGGAGATAATCAAATTCAAGTCCAATTAGAAGCTTAGGTTCTTCAAGTTCATATTCTCACTGATTTGGGCACTCATCTCACCTCACTCAAGTGTTTTAGGGTATATGACAATTCACTCCATTTCCTCAAGGAAAGTATTTTACCATAGGCTTGACTATTAACCAAATCTCTACTTTATTAATGAAAACACTTAAGAATCATGAGGTCTTTTACTTTGGTTGTAATGTGGCCATGGGATTTATTGTTAGGTGGGAAAATCAAGGAAAGGGAAATTCAAGAAGGCTAAACAAGTTATCAAACATTGCAAAGCATGGCACCTTCTAAAATACCTTTTAGGGGCTTTGATTCACTTCTCCACCTTTCTTTCTTCTTCTTTTTTATTTATTTTCATTTCTCACTTTCTTTTGTCATCCCCTTCTCCATTTTTTTTTATTTCATTTTATTTGTTTGGAGAAGGGGAGATTTATAGCTCAAGAGAAATTACTTTATAGCTTTTTCATCCCATACTTTTTCCAACTACCATTTTGCCCTTTTTGTAATACTTTAAAAGGTGTCATACCAAGCATTATTTATCAAAGTAATTCAAGGTACCAAGAAAAGTATTTTTTTTTTCTTTTAGGCTCAAAATTGGGCAACTAAGGGGTAGCATTTAAACATTCAAAGCTCGGGAGGCCGAAAAAATACCTAGTGCCTCCATCATTTCCAGAAGTGTTTTAAAAAATTTTTAAGTTTCAAAACGGTTTCAAGTCAAGTTCTAGAAAATACAGTCCAAGAGGAATTAAAACACTCTATCACAAGAAATGGGGTAAATTTAGTGAATACCCCTTTTGGCTCAAACTCTTACATTTAGTAATTCGAAAATCAGTTGCGATTCGGGAACACAGTCTCTGTGGGTTCAATATCTTTTATTACTTGACGGCAGTCCGGTACACTTGCCGGAAAAGCAGAGCGCGGCGCGCAACACACGCACGTCGCACGATCATCAATACTCACATTTCGCATTTAGATCAAACCACTTCGGATAAGGAGGCCCCAATGGTTTCATTGGGATAGGAGTCAACACGGATTTGTTTATAAGCTGATGCAGTAGCTCAGTGTAGGTCATGCGTATCGGGTCGAAATGTACTGGCTTTCTTTTCGAGTTATACGATGGTCTTGTTTGACTGGTGTTTGGGTTTGGACCTAGGGGTTGGACAATTTGAGGTGGCATAGTAAGGGGTGGTTGAGGTTGAGAGGGGTATGATGGCCGGTAAGGAACCATCTGTTGAGGATTTGGAAATTGTGAAGTGGCAGCGATGTATGGCTAGTTGGCTTGGTGATATGAGGCGTATTGGGCTTGGAAGGCGGGTGTTTGTTTTGGTCTATATTGGTTTGGTTTCTTTTGTTCAAAGGTTACTGAGTGTGCTTCTCCTTCTTTCTTTTTCACAAATGGGGCTCTCTTCGGGCCGTTCATTACTAAAGTCTCAGTGATCTTGCCATTCCTCATTCCACTCTCAATTCTCTCACCGATGATGACCATGTCAGAAAAGTTCGATGACATGCTTCCAATCATTCTATCATGGAAAGGCGACTGGAGGGTATCAATGAACATTGCCAAAATTTCTTTCTCGGCCAATGGAGGCTCTACCTGAGCAGCCAATTCCCTCCATCGTTGTGCATACTCCTTGGAAGTCTCTGTGTCTCTCTTTGCCATATTTTGGAGTTGCATCCTATCGGGAGCCATGTCAATATTGTACTTGTATTGCTTCAGGAATGCATCTACTAGATCTTTGAAGGATTGTACGTGGGCCCATTCGAGATGCGTGTACCAATTTGAAGCTGCCCCAGTTAAACTGTCTTGGAAGAAGTGAATCAAGATCTTATCATCTTGAGCGTATGATGCCATCTTCCTTACATACATGGTCAGATGGTTTTTGGGACAAGTGGTTCCCCGATATTTGTCGAAATCGGGTACCTTAAATTTTGGTGGAATTACAACATTTGGCACTAGACAAAGTTCTGAAGCATCCCGCAGACCATAACTATTTGCTCCTTCAATGGCCCGTAGTCTTTCTTCTAGCACTTCCAACTTTTCTTTAGATTGGGAATTCCTTCCTGACTGATTCACTGGAGTTTCACCGTACATATTCTGAGTGAAGGAGTATGGCATGTAGGAGGATCCGAAGTTTGGCATCATTTGAGTCCCCTAGGGTCCATAATGTAGGGTGTATTGTGGATTTTTTGGATTGGCAGAAAGTGTCCTTTGTCGGGGTGTTACCATCGTAGGGTTGACAGTTTGTGTTTGTGGCATTTCGACAGCATCAGTGGGGGTTTGTGTCTGAGTGATACGCTCGGAGTTTTGAATACCGTCTTGTGGGCTGGGGGCCGTTGGTGGCACAAATCCACGAGGCAAACCGTATGGGGGATTGTTCGGGTCAAATGAAAAATGAGTTTGGTTACTTGGATAAATAGTGAGAGGCATCATGGCCCCTGGTTGGTTGAAGCCTTGAATAGGAATCTGAGCAAAACCGGGCGGAATGAGAGGTGTGGCCGGATGTTCTTCGTTCGAGGCTGGAGGGTTCTCCTCTGTGTTCTTTTCCTTCTGTATTGCTTGTAGGATCTCCATCATCTTAGTCATTTGATCCTTGATTTGACTGACTTCATCCCTGATCTCTTGGGCTTCTTCTAGTTCATCCGCCATGGCTCTTGTCTGTGATCGAGTGCGATAAGGGTGTCTTCGAGCAATTGTTCAGAAAAAGTCACACACTGTTTTAATCGAAACAAAAGTGAGAACAAAATGTTGGAAAAGTGCAAAAAGCTTTTATGAAAATCACCTTTGGAGTTTATTATTATTTTTTCGAGTTAACACCTTATAACAGACAAGAGATGGTCCCCCCATCCCACACAGAGAGCATTGTGCTCATAAGATGAAATGGAGTTGACAACAAATCTAGGGGAGAAACAACTCTCCACAGTAGATGTTGTCTCAAACACACTAGCAATTCTGAATTGAGACATCTTGTCCTACCCTTTGCGTAGAAGGAAGAATCCTATAAGGCAAAGATGTAGTTGACAACATACTAAAGGAAGACCATGATCCACGATAGGTGTTGTCGCAAGTCAAGTGCATGAGTCGGAGTGCGAATGAATCATAGAGGCAAGAACCGATTTCATTAAAAAAAAACTCCTCAAGGCAAAACATAGAATTATGGAGGCAAGGCCATATTTCATTAAAATCTCCTCAAAACAATACATAGATTGGGATTACATCACAATTCTCGACATTGTTACATCATTTCATCCTAAAGTCAATAGCTTAGGTCTCTTTCTTTTTAGCCCTCGATCAAACCCTACACACATTTGCATGAAATCATCCAACTCAACCGGGAGACGAAGCATAGGGTCCGCACGATTTTTTTTTTTTTGCCTTTTCAAAGCATTGGACAAAATTCGGAATACAATGGCTTAGCTCCAAATTCATGCTCATATATATTTTTTTCCATATGTCAATATCTATCCCTCGCTCTCGAGCCTCTTCTCTCCACCACTTCACGTCATTCATTACTTGAACCCTTTGATCATGTTAGTGTTTTGCTGAGGTCCACCCTAAATCGCACTGCTTCTTAATTTCGACTAGTAGGATATTCAGCTCTTGGACCTTTTGTACCAATTCATCAGTCATCCCGTCTTGTGCACAAATTCGCTTTTGTAAGTTGGCATTGACTCCCCTTTGTCGATTGACTTCCTCTTCCAATGACTTTCTCGCATCTCCTTGCTGAATGACTTCTTCTTCTAACCGATGCTTTTCTTTTCTTAGTTGATGCCTCTCTGTTGTCAAGGATAATACTTTGCTCTCAAGATTCTGGATCGTAGTCATGACGCTCGATGGGACCTTGTCCATATTCTTCTGGACTTTTAAGGTTGCGGAGATATCTGCACACAAATCTTTTAAATGTTCATTTTCCTTTGTTAACTTCTCACAACGCTTCTGACCAATGGCTATTTTCAACTCGGCATCTTGCTTTTGTTGTTCCATTTCCTTCATTTGTGCTTCCAGGATTTTCAGTTGTTCTGCCATTTGAGTTACCGAAGGGGGGTAATCCTCAGCTTTCGTGTTTTCTGCAGGAATGTTGACAGGACCTTTCCTTGATTTTCTCCATGCTTCATATTCTGAGACAATGATTAGGATTGGTCGGCCCAATTGTGATCTCCCCGCCATCCTCACATTTTTCCATGCATTTCTAACTTCTTTTGCCAACAACTTGGTATTCTCACCATCCTCGTATCGGAAACAACATCCATCGAGTTGTTCTTCTCGTGGCACGGTTTGCGTCCAACAAAGTTGTCGTAAGGCTATGGCGGGTGTGTAGGATATGCACCCTCTCGGGCCCATCAAAGGAACATTTGGATAGTCACACAACTATAAATGATATCTTGCCCCTGTTGACTTTCGTACCATGGGCATACCCACTTAAAAGAGTCTCTTTCCACTTTGTCAAACTCGCTCTTCCATTCCTCTTCATTAAGTTGTCTTGTAGGGATATTATGGAAGCCTCTTAGTGGATCTGAATGGCGGTTGATATAGCCTTTTGCGTACATGTGAGTCATGACCCATACATAGAGCATCTGCGCACAACATCTGAGCTTCTCCTTTGGATGCCGCTGGTAAAATTCTAGAGTCAAAAGCATTTCAGCCAATACTGCTGGCACGGGGTTTTTCTTTCTTTCAACTGTGAAGAACACATCCATTGCTGCTTGATCTGTCATGTCCAGCGCCGATGGAAATAGAACCAACCTATATATTGCTAGTGCCAATACCCTCTCAAAGGTTTCCCAGTCTTGTCGATCCATTAGTTTCCTCAAATGATTTTCAAGAAACTTTCGGGTCAACCCTTGCGAGTTTGAGTGCCCGGTCAAGTTTACTTCAATTTCAGGAAGCCCTAGTAACCCTGCTATGCTTGCAGTGGTCAAGTATTACCCTAGGTGAAAGTAAACGACGGGATTTTTCTGCATTGGCAACCTTAACAGGCAAGCATATTCTTCAATGGTGGGTGTAATGTCCATGTTTGGCAACTCGAAACATCTGAGATGTGGGTTCAAATACTGACTTAGAGCACTCAAAGCAGTAGCTTCGACCGGTATGAAAATTAGGTCCAAGATCCCTCCATACTTCTTGATGAAGCTTTTTCGATGTTCTTGAGGCAAAGATTGGCTCAACTCTTTCAGATTCTCTAATGAGTTCAAAATTACCCTTGAGCTCTTGGTGGCGGGAGCATTGCTAGTGTGTCTGACTTTTTCCATCTCTTGTTATCAAAGGTGTTATCTCTCACCAATTTATCTGTGCAAGGGAAATTTTATTTTATTAATAACATTTGGAAAGCCAAATTACTTATGCATGAGAGTGTACCAAGATGCATGAATGAATGACATATTGACGATGCATGGCCTAAAATACTTCATGCATGAGCATACAATATAATAATGAGTTTAATAGGATGCACGAAAGAGTGGCATGTTAAGGTGCATGTGGGATGCGTGTAGAGAATCGTTATGATGCATGAGATATAAATGTGATTATTCATGTTGCAGAAAAAAAATATGGAATGCACTCCCTTTTGTCCTACATAGGTCATATCCTAAAGTTGGGACTTCTGAAGTCAAGACCCTATTTTGGTAGGCTGCTAATGGCATTTTATGTGCATGACTTTCGGGACTGATCTAGACCCCTAAACATATGGTCCCCGGATTACCCTCATCTAAAATATAAGGATCCGAATCCACGAACCTCACCACAGGGACAAATAAGTCACAATATGGTAGTCCATGTACCAGTAGCAATCCGAGCGGGAGAATCAGTGACTGTCAGGGACGCAAAAGTCATCACAATAACATCACTGAAACCCCTTCTAATCTTATGGCGTTCCAAGGCTCGGGTATAGAGCCCAAAAGTGTGTGAATATGTGATGGTGATGTGTGTGATGGGAGCATACAAACCTTCACAAAAACCTATTAAAACAACACTACCCCAAACCTGCAAAAAAGGAACAAACAACACCAATACAAAAGTTTTCTACCCTAAGGTTGCAAGAATATACGAAAGCAGTTATGAAAGCATTAAAAAGAGAAATAAAAAAAAAGGGTAGAGCAAATATTTTCAAAGCTGTTTTAAAAAAAAATGCACAACCAACTATGATATGCCTGACTCTCAAAAGTCCCCAGTGGAGTCGCCAGCTGTCGCGACCGTCCCGTCTGGACGCCGCGAAAAGAGATAAAAAGATAGAGGAGTCGCCACTAAAATTTTTATTGGGAAAATCTTAGAAAACCCAATTATTTAAAGGTAAACTGGTCTAAAAAAAGAAAGAGAGAGACGAGTCCGGGAGTCGGTTACGAGTAGGGAAGATATTAACACCCCACATTGCCCGTTTAAAAACGGTACCTCAAGTTAATTGTGCAAAAAATGTTTTAATAACCTTTTAAATATTTATTTTACCCCAAAAATTATTTACAAGAAAGAATTATTTTTTAATTTTTTATATTTTAAATTTTCATTAATTTTATATTTTTAAACTTATTGTTTATAGAAAAACTAAATGAGGTTAAAAATGACACATGAGTCCATAGGGTAACCTCAAATCTAAAGGACTGAATATGGCACCGTGTCCATAGAGCATCCCTGAAAATAGAAAAGTTTAATTATATTTATTAATTATTTTAACATAAAAAGACACACAAAAAAGGGAATATTTAGTTTTGGCTTGACAAGATGATTTATCTTGCTCCTACGTATTCCCGGGTGCGATGGGAAACTCAAAGACATGTAGTTCTTTAGAAAAATTTGATTAGTTTATTGATTTTATATTTTGATAAAGATTTGATTTATTTATTTTATTTTAAAAAAATATTTTATTTCAGAATAAATTCACTCTTACACAGAGTCTAAAATAGCAATGCTATACGATAAACCCTTACAATTCATACGCCACTTAAGGATCAAAAATCATACATCAACATCGTAGATTGTTGCGTGAATTAAAAAGAAGATTTTTCATCTTATAAATTTGATAAAAATCTTGTAAATAGAGTAAATTGAAAACATTTTATTATTTTTTAAAAAAATGGAATTCACTTTTGCACAGGGTTAAAGATAGCCAAACTATACGATAAACCCCTCATACAACACTTGAGGATGGAAAATCATACATCAATGTGTAGATTGTTGCGTGAAAAAAAAAGATTTTCATCTCAAAATATTTTTAGTAGAATCTTTATTTAAAACAATGATTGAAAATATATATTTTTTAAAGACTTTCTATCTCCTTTTCTTTTTCCTCTTTTTTTAGTAGAAATCATATACTCAAACTCAAAGATTATCTATAGCCCATTGACCACAGCTGACCCAAGTTCAGCCCACAATAACAACAACAAAAAAAACAAAATAAAAGTAAACAGGAGATGTTAAAAAAGGAAGAACCATTCTGGTCCATTCGCAACTCACGAAGCAGAAGAGAATGGAGTTGTGCAACACGTTGAACGGCGACGGAGGTGGTGAGACGCCGCAATGACAGACCGGAACACGGCAGATCGAGTTGGTTGCGGCGGTTCTAGGCGTTGTTGTTGAGGGAATAGAGTGGAGGTGGCACAGACGGTGGTGGTAAAGACGTTTTCCTTTTCATATCTACAACTTTCCTTGCAATCTGAATAAGTTTGTGATTTTTTTAGCTTCTTCGATGCAGATCTATTGTTTTCCTTCTTTTCAAGCTTGAAACTTTGTGATTTTTTTGGGGAGATGATATATAAAGTTGCAAGCTTGAAACTTGATGGTGGATGACGTTGACACGCAGACGACGGATGACTAGCGGCGGTGACGCGTGGACGGCGGACGGCATGCTTTGCAGTTGTTGGTAGAGTCGCGTTCAGAGGTGGTGACGCGACACATGTGGATGGAGGTGCGACGGTTCAGAGCGAGGGATGGGTGGCTGAGCGAACAGCGATGGAGCTCGTGGCGGAGCACGACGGCTGAGCTAGAAACAAGAATCTGGTCAGTTTATATTGTGTTTGTTTTTTTGGTTTTTTTACTGTTGATTTTGAGTGGAGTGAAGATGGGTTTTGTGAGTTTTTGATGTTGAGGGAGGTTCTGTGAGTGGTACGGTGGTTATAAGGATGATGCTCTGGGGTGAAAATGAAGGTGAAGGGTGGTTATAGGTGTGATTAATGATGAAGGATAATGAGACTTTTTTTCTCTGAAGGATCTCTATTATGTTTCTTTTTTTTATGCCTCCCCCTTTGTGTTGATGCCTCCTGATTTACACACCCCCCCCCCCCCCCCCAATTGTCATTGTTCAATGCAATATATAGCACAAAAAATGAAGAAGATGACAAATCTTCTTGTTAGGCCAGCTGGTGTGGGTACAAGTAGTGGGGAACAAATCAGTCTTTGCTCCACCACCTTGCTTGGCTGGTGCAAGAGTAGGGGGGGTGCCTCCCTTTTTTTAGTAAAAAAGTGAAAGAAAACAAGAAAGGGGAAATAAAACAAAATTGATCCATACTTGAAGGAGCAAAGTGAAAGCTAGCCCTTTTTTCAAATCTTTTACTTTTTATTATTATTATTTTTTTTATTCTGATGACAAATCAGAAAAAAAACAAAATTTAGTTGGGCTTGGATAATGGGCCAACAAGCCATTTATAACAATAAAATGAAAATGGGATACACTAATTCTATAATGGGCCAAGAACACAAAACATTTTTTGTTTTATTTTTATCATTTTTGTTTACTATTTTTCAAGACATTAATTAAAAAATCCGGACAAAATTAGGTGTTCACATAATCCAAAATAATATATATCCACAATATAGATAAAAAAAATAATTGAATAAACACCTTTACTAAAATTCAACCATAGAGTTAATCAATATTCAAAAGGCACAACGCTAAAACACACATCATAACTTAGTCAAAAACTGGGAATGCTATAGAGGTCTAAAAATTCTGAAATTTTAACCACAACAATACTTACATCTACTTTCAAATGACACTAGTTTCACTTAAAAAGAAGGTCTACAACTCCAGATATAAATTTTGAAATAAAACTTATTCGAGTACATCCGAGACATACAATACTCTCTTTTAAAAATTAAACCGGGACTTCCACAAGTATCCTTAAATCACGAAATTTCACCACAATGTATTTATATATTTCAGTTTTCAAAAGCAACAAGTTTCATCTCAATCCGAATTTTATAAAGCAAGATAGGATTTTTTTTAGTGCAGGCTGTCACGGTGCATGCGGGACGGCTCTAGCCCTGTTTTCAAAATTTAACTGAGAATAGATCAGGTGCCCAAAAATCACGAAATTTATACACTGTGTAGCTCTGGATGTTAGCTTTCTAACAGGACCAGTTTCATCTCAATCCGTATCTATAACTCTGGTTAGAATTTTTTTATTACATATATGTCAGGATTTCATACCAAAACTGGGATTCCCCTAAGAAAACATAAAACCTCTAGCTTCTAACAATGGCGTTTCCTCACCCCAATTTCTAGGGTTCAACTAAACAAGTATAACAACTCACCAATAACATATAAATCAAAAAAAATCAACTAAAACATGTTTCAAATGATTTTCTTGAAAGGGATTCACCCAAAACAACTCACAAACATCATTAGTTCAACCATTATCAACCCATTTCATATCATTCAAAAAAACCCACGAAAATTACCCAAATAAATCATAAATCGCTCACCTTGTTATGAAAGTTATGGTGCTCCAAGATCCCAAATGAAAATGAAGAAGATGAGGTGTGTAGATCAAGCTCAAAGCTCTCAAAGCTCTCTAATGGCTTCTCCTCCTCCAAGCTCTCTCACACTTTCTCACTCTAAGTTCTCTCTCTAGGATTTTCAAAAGAATGAGAATGGGAGAGGAAGGGGTGACTCCTCCTTTTAATCTAACATTGGGCTCTAAGTTGGGTAAAAGCTCTTAAGCCCATTAAATCACTAATAACATTAATTTAATTAATCAGATTACTAAGAGTCGGTCAAATATGAGCTGTCAAGTTATTATGCCTTTAAATCCTTGTTTAATTTAATTTTTTAATATTGTCACAAAACATTTTCAATTATAGCATAATTTACTATTAACGAACATATTAATAACTTTAAAAAAAATTATCATGTATAGTCATTATATAAAGAGAAATTCTAAACTATTGGAATAGTATCGGTCAAAGCCTTAAATTAAAGTATTAAAATTTTCGGGTATTAAAGTAATAATCATGTTCCTCTTTTGTTATACCACAAATATATGTGCCTTTGCCATAGTGTAACAATAATGGGGACTCTAGACGTGTGAAATTGTAGAAAACCACAGCTTTGTATGTCTCAGCAGTACCCACCAACAATTTTGCCTGATTTAATGCATCTGTAGCAACCTTCACAATGATGTTATCTTCCATGCCTATTGCCTCTCATATACATTTGCTTCATCCCAGCAAGAGACTTCACACAGGTTTCACCTTCCAGTATGCATCCTGTTTGAGACATCCCTTCCAGCAAGGCTTAGGAAACAACACCTGCAATCAGAGAGTTGGCAAAGCATGCTGCCACTCCATATACTACAAAATTACTACAAATCATACCATGAATACAGTAATCAAATAGAACCTGCAGGGAAAATTATTAGTCATAAACGGTAAAAAACCAACCATTTTCTGTCCATATTAACCATGTACCCTCCACTTGTGCCATTCTTTTGCTAGATTATCTGCAAACTAGTTCGCCTTTCTTTTTTTATGGCTAACAACTACATTTCTTAAAAAACACAAAATGTTCTGGAGTTTATTATAGTGGAATCTTAAATTCCATGGACATCCATCTTTCTTATTCACCCAAGCAATGGCATTTTTGGAATCTGACTCAACTATAATTTTCACATTCTTCATCCACTCTCACACCTACCGAGGCAGCAAAGATGGCCTTTATTAAACCTTGGCTATCGACCCGGCTTACCTTCAGAGGAACCATCAACATTCCATTTAACAGAGTTACAAGATGGTACGTGGAATCCATCTTATAACAGATCTATTTTTCTTTTCCTTAGACCACAATTTGACACAATCTAACTTGTGAACTATTTCATTTGGATTAAAAAGACACCTCGGTTCCCATGCTTTGAGCCAAAACCCAAGCCTTAACCTAATTAGATAGTTAAGGTTGGCCCAATCAGTCCTTGTTTTTTCGAAAATAACACTATTCCGTTGGTTCCAAAGAGTCCAAACAACTACAAAAAACAATGATATCAAAAGTTTTCTTTGGAACCCCCCTCAAAGACTCCTAATCACTATTCCGTTGGTTCCAAAGAGTCCAAACAACTACAAAAAACAATGATATCAATAGTTTTCTTTGGAACCCCCTTCCAAGACCCCTAACGACCAATCAAACCATTGCCCTATTGTTTGTGTGGCTGGAAATTGTACATTCCACCAATCTAAACATCCCATCCAAACCTTCAAAGAGAAATTGCAATGCAAAAAAAAGATGATCAACAGATTCTTCCTTCGGAGTTAGAGAAAATATAGGTGCTAAAAAATTGGAAGGAGTGGATAAGTGGTTTAATCTAACAGAAACATAGAATAGAGTCAATAGACTGAGTCAAACTAAAAATATAAGACCCTTATTATTATATTAATATTTGTTATTAAAATAAATATTAATATTAGGGGTGTCCATGAGTCGGTTTGGGTTGCGTTTAGTGGGTTTTAGGACCCAACCGAGTCGAAGGTGTGTGGGTTGGGTTTGTAAAAATAAATCATGAAATCCGACCCAACCCGACCACTTTGGATTGGGTGGATCGTTAGGTTCGGCAAGAAACACACATATTTTTCCCTTTGGTTCGGGTTCGCAGGTTTGTCAGGACAAAAATCATGAAAATGTGTCGAAAATCACAAATAAACCTGTCTAAAACTTTAAATTACATCAACAAGTTATGATAATATGATCTAAAAGTCTAAAAGTCCAAACCATCAATTATCCATAACTAAAAAGAAGATCATGTTATGATAAAGTAAATCAAACCCGAAAGTCTAAACTCTAAATCATCAACTAAAAGTCTAAAAGCCTAAAATCATCAACAACCACCAATTAAAAGTCTAAAGTATTATAATGAGAAAGTAAAAGTTATCAATAGAAAACTAAGTAAAAAATCACCCATTAAGTGAGTAGTGGTTGCGTGAGTGAGACTGAGAGGGACTGAGTGAGTCGTGCGTGAGAGAAGAGAAGGGTCGTGCGTGAGGGAAGAAGAGTCGTGTAGCGTGAGAAGAATAGTCCAACCAAGATAAAAAATAAACTAGGTTTTTTAACTTTTTATGTTTTGGTAGGTTGGGTTGGATTGAGTGGGTTTGAAATTCTGAAGCCCACTACCCAACCCATACTCTATGGGTCCTCTTTGTTTTTATCCAACCCAACCCAATAACCCAAACCAACCCACAAAATCAGGATCGGGTTGGATCGGGTTCGTGGGTCTATCCAGACTCATGGACATCCCTAATTAATATAACTGGTACGTTTCAGACAGGGATATATCAGAGAAATCTTGCACATTCTCTTGCTGTATGTTTTGCTTTGCAATTTCCTTTTTCTTCCATCATTTAAATGGAAGGACACAAAACGTGCCTTTTCTTTTATGGGTATGAAAGATTAAAGAGACCCTTTTATTCTTAGCCAAAGAAAATCAAGAGACCCTTTTCTCGATTATTGCTATGCCTTTTCTTAGGGACATACCTACTGTTTGACCCATTTAAGGTTTGTTTGGGACGACATGATAAGTCACGATATATAGAGGAGCATGTGTTGATGTGAATATAAAATATGAGTTGTGTTATTTGAACACAAATTTTAAGTATCGTATGTGATATTATATGTATTTTTTCTATCTCTAACTTATTTTATATCATCTTTATATACACTCATCTCGAAAATACCTCAAAAAAACAAAGGGAACACCATAATTTTGTGTTCAAAAACATTCCTCATAAAACATAGGAGTTAAACCGTATAATACTTGCTTTTCATGCAAATTCATAATCGAATAATTATGTAATACATGATTATTTTTCATTTTTGGTATATGGTATCTGGGTCTTAAGATGCAATATACCAAAAATGTATACTCAATCATGATTAATTTTCATTTTTGGTATATGGTATCTGGGTCTTAGGATGCATTGAATTGGACACCCTTCTTCGCCTCTTCTCTCTTTTCATTCATTCAGTTCATTGTAATACATGGTACGTAATATGTAATACATGGTACGAACATATGTAGGTATGTTATGGTCTCCCAACCGTAATTTGTTATTGTAATTCGTTATACTCTTTTATATATTAGTTTATAACCCCATAAAATAAAAATTAAGTTAAGACATGACTCATAATTATTTGAATTTTTTTTGTGAAAATAATGTGATCTCTGCTACCATACAAAAATTACCTATACATAATAAAAGGAAAAAGAAAAAGAAATAAACAAGAAAAAAAATACTTAATTTTTTATATTCTATATTTATGATTCGTTTAGTAGTCAAGATAGGATAATATATATATATATATATATATATATATATATATATATATATATATATATATAAAAACTTTTATCCTATCCGATTTTGATATGTATCACATAACCCACCAAACTGTATATGGTATAAATTATAGGGGAAATGATAAAGTTATGACACGGACTCGGCAAGTGTACCGGTTCGTTTGCAAGTAATAAAACGGTAAGACCGGATATCGTTCTCGGGGATCGTGGACAATTACCACTTCGCAAATTAGACTACTATCTAGGCGATCAAATTTTGGAGTGAAGGTAGCTCTAACATCTAACGAGCAAACAAGAATAAAATGTTTTTGTTCTTTTTGGAATTTTATCAAACAGTTAATGTGCAAACAGAAATGTGAATAACAAATGATAGAATTGTTAGGGTTAGACTAAGCTAATCCTCCCTTGATTGTTATGAAATGACAAGTAACACAGTTCCTAATTCAATTATGACAATCAAGTCTTTTTCGAAATACTCAAGCCTAATTCCTTAGGTGCATTGAGCCTAAAACCCCAAATTAAACCCTAATTCCTTAGGTGGATTAACCTGAGATTTTGCATTAAGTAAAGACTTATAAGATTGCAAGCACTTCAAGACCTATGCCTAGGCTCATGAACTACTTGGCATTTGATTCATGAGCAAGCTCTAACACCAACCTTCCAGTTATCTATTAAAGCAACTAATCATTCCTAGGATGATCAAGCCTAAGAAAGCATTAAGTATGGAATCAAACACTCATAAAGAACAAGGAAACTGCATTACAATCAAGTCATTTTACAATCAAGTTCAGAAGAGCAATCATCTAACCCCAACAAAGGGGAGTTTAGCTACACATAATTGAAGACAAAACAAAAGAAAGAGTTACAGAGATGAACAAAGGGGAGAGCTCCATAGAATGTTGCACAGCAGCCACAGCAGCAGAGGATCTGTTTTTAGGGTTTTCTGAATGATTTTTCTGTTCTGCTCAGAAGTTCTTTTATAACTCGTGGCCGGTCACGGCCGTGACAGCCATCACGGCCAGGCCGTGACGGGTTCTGTCTCTTGCAGTTCTGGCAAAATTACTCTTTCGCGAGGCGAGCCTTTCTTCGCGACGCGAGCCAACTTTTTCATGCCCGTGATCTCCATCACGGCCAAGCCGTGATGGATTATGACTTGTGGAGGTTTCTGGGTCACGGCCGTGATATACATCACGGCTAGGCCGTGATCGTCTCTGACTTTTGGTGGTTTAGGCACAATCAGTCTCTCGCGTGGCGAGCTATCATTCGCGTCGCGAACCATTTTTTCACGCCCTTGATCTCTATCACGGCCAAGCCGTGATCGATTCTGACTTTTGGTGGTTTTGGGTCACGGTCGTGATAGCCATCACGGCCAGGCCGTGATGACCTTCCGACTTTTGCCCCTTTTTCTTCAGTTTTCAGGCCTTCTCTTCATCTCAGCTTCCTCATGGCTAAAACTTGGGCATTTAATCATAAATCCCTGCAAAACAACACACAATACCACCTTATCCGTTCCAAAGGAAAAACTAAACAAAATCCAACTAAAATGGCCTAACTAAATGCAAATGCATGCAGAAATGTACATGGAAAATGAGGTGAAATCACACTCATCAAATCACCCCAAGCTTAAGACTTTGCTTGTCCTCAAGCAAAAACCAAGGTCATAAGACCGAAATAAACAAAGCATGGATAGTGAACTAAGAACCCGAGTGAAATGATCCAAGTAACAGGCATTCAATTATTTCAGCAAGAGACAATCAATTCAAGTCCAATTTGGGGCTCAGTTTCCCTAGACTCACATTCTCACTGATTCGGGCACTCTATCTCACTTGAAGCTCACCCCAAGCTTGTTTATTTGCTTGGCTCTCTTTCTTTCCTCACTCACTCAAGTGTTAAGGGAATATGACATTTCACTCCATTTTCCTCAAAGAATGATTCCTACCATAAGCTTGACTATCAACCAAATCTTCACTTTATTAATGAAAACATCTAAGAATCAAGAGGTCTTATTCTTTGGTTGCAATGAGGCCATGGGATTAATCATTAGGTGGGGTAATCAAGAAAAGGACATTTCAAAAGGCTAAACCAAGTATCAAGCATTTCAACACAAGACACCTTCTAAAATACCTTCTTGGGTTTTTCATTCATTTTTCCACCTTTCTTTCTTTCTTTTCTTGTCTTTTTACTTCTCATTCCTTTTTGTCATCCCCTTCCCCATTTTTATTTCTTTTTCTCTTTTTTTTTCTTTTTTTTTTCTTTTGTTTGGAGAAGGGAGATTTTGCAATTCAAGAGAAGTAAATTTTTTCGGATTCATTCTTTTTTTTTTCATCATCCCAAACTTTCAACTACATTTTCCAACCCATTTTTGCACAGTACTTTAGAAGGTCCCTCATAAGCATATTTAACACAACATTTCAGGGTACCAAGAAAAGCATGTTGTTCATTCAGGCTCAAAATGGGGCAACTAAGGGTAGCATTATTCATTCAAAGCTCAGAAGGCCAGAAAAAACACCTATTGCCTCAATCCTTTTCAAAAATGTTCTCAAAAAATTTTCAAGTTTCGAAATGGTTTCAAGTCAAGTTCTAGAGAAAAACAATCCAAGAGGAACACACTCTACACAAAGAACGGGGGCAGATTTAGTGAGTACCCCCTAATGGCTCAAAAGCTCACATTTATCAGTTCAAGAACCAGTGAGAAACATAAATCCATAGAAACACATGCTAATCATCAACTATCCAAGACCATCTCAAGCATATTTAATGAAGCCATATCACAAGAATAGAAAATCAGGGTCCAAAATTCACCATCACAAAAAAATTGGCACTTAGCTCTCACAATCATAAGCTCAATCTAAGCAGGGGTAACCGAATCATGCGATCATGCAAACTTAAGCCTATATGAATGCAATATTTACAATGCAAGCAAAAAGATTACCCCTACCCCAAGCTTAAAGACTTACATTGTCCTCAATGTAAACAATGAAGCTTAGAGAGGGGAGAAAACTGGAACAACTCACCCAGGTGGTAGTGGTGCTGCATCACATGCTTTTTGGTTTTGTTTCCTCCTGCCCTTCTTCTCCTCCTTCCTTCAAAATCTGAAAGCACTCAACAAAACTATTAACAAACCTCTTGAGCTTCTCAAATTATTCAAGAGGGGAAAAATCAAAAATAAAAGAGTGAATGAAAAGAAAACTTGGGTTGCCTCCCAATAAGCGCTTCATTAACGTCACTAGCTTGACGGATGATTTCTAAGATGGTGCCTCAAGAGGGATGGAGACTGCCTGACGATTATAATCTCCTCCAAGGTAGTGCTTGAGCCTTTGCCCATTGACAGTGAAAGTATTTCCGGATGATGGATTTTCCAATTCAACTGAACCAAATGGAGAGACTGATTTGACATAGAATGGGCCCGACCATCTTGATCTCAATTTGCCCGGGAAAAACTTGAGTCTTGAGTTAAACAAAGAAAACTGACCGGCCTTCTTCAAATTTCTTGGGAAGAATGTACTTATCATGCCGTAACTTTGTTCTTTCCTTGTATATCCTAGCACTCTCATAAGCCAAGAGTCGGAACTCATCCAACTCATTCAATTGAAGCATCCTCTTGTCCATGGCCAGCCTTGTATCAAAGTTCGTGGCCTTCACCGCCCAAAAAGCACGGTGTTGTAGCTCTCAGGAAGGTGAAATGATTTCCGAACACTAATTGGTAAGGTGACATACCAATAGGTGTCTTATAAGCAGTCCGATAGGCCCAAAGTGCATCATCCAATTTCTTCGCCTAATCCTTCCTTGCATTGTTCACGATTTTTTCCAAAATCCTCTTCAACTCCCGGTTGGACAATTCCACTTGCCCCTTGGTTTGGGGATGATATGGTGTGGTAACTTTGTGGTTCACCCCAAACTTGGCAAGCACCGCATTGAACTCCTTATTGCAAAAGTGAGTACCCCCATCACTAATGATAGCTCTAGGGGTCCCAAACCGGTAAAAATATTCTTTCTCACAAAACCGATCACAGTTCTTGCATCATCTTTCGAGTAGGCACGGCTTCCACCCACTTGCTCACATAATCAACTCGCCACAGAATGTACTTGTTGTTGTAAGATGACGGGAAAGGGCCCATGAAGTCAATCCCCATACATCAAAGAGCTCCACCTCAAGTATACCCTTCAAGGGCATCTCATTTCTCTTGGAAATACTACCGGTCCTCTGACATTTATCACAATTCATCACCCAAGCTCTGGAGTCTTTGAAAATAGTGGGCCAAAATAGCCCGCTTTGCAAAATCTTCATGGCGGTCCTCTCACCACCAAAGTGTCCTCCATAGGGTGAGTTGTGGTAGTGGGTCAACACCCCATTAATCTCTTCTTCCGGTATGCACCTCCTCAGAATTCCATCCAAACCTCTTTTGAAAAGATACGGCTCATCCCATATATAGAACTTGGCATCAGGAATGAGCTTCTTCCTCTGTTGTGCATTGAAGTCCTTCGGAATCTTATTGGCTACCTTGTAATTTGCAATATCTGCGAACCAAGGTGCCACTTGCACCACAAACAACTGTTCATCTGGGAATTCCTCTTGAATTGGCAAACTTTGCTTCTGCTTGAACATCCGCTTGTGGAAGCCTAGACAAATGGCTCGGCTACCACATTCTCCACTCCTTTTTGTCCTTTATTTCCAAATCAAACTCTTGGAGTAGTAGTATCCACCTAATAAGCCTTGGCTTGGCATCCTGTTTAGTCATAAGATATCTCAAAGCAGAATGATCAGTGTAGACAATAGTTTTACAGCCAATCAAGTAGGATCTAAATTTATCAAAAGCAAATACCACAAAGAAGCAATTCTTTTTCAATCGTGGTGTAATTCAATTGGGCATCATTAAGCACACGATTGGCATAGTAAATGACATGCAACACCTTATTTTTTTCTTTGGCCCAAAATGGCTCCCACCGCATAATCACTTGCATCACACATTAGCTCAAAAGGTAAACTCCAACTGGAGGTGCAATGACCTAATGCGATGGTGAGTTTTTCTTTCAAAATTTTGAAGGCATGCATGCAATCATCATCAAATATAAAAGGAGTATCAGCTACCAAAAGCTTGCATAAGGGTTTCACAATTTTTGAAAAATCTTTTATGAACCTTCTATAAAAACCCGCATGCCCTAGGAAGCTTCTAACACCTTTCACATTTAAGGGAGGAGGAAGTTTTTCAATCACTTCAATTTTGGCTCTATCAACCTCCATCCCCCGTGATGAAATTTTATGCCTAAGAACTATACCCTCCCTAACCATGAAATGGCATTTTTCCCAATTTAAAACGAGGTTAGTTTCTTGGCATCTTTTTAGAACACGGGCAAGATTATTCAAACAGTTATCAAAAGAATCACCAAACACAGAAAAATCGTCCATAAATACCTCAATAAATTTTTCATTCATATCAGAAAATATGGATAGCATGCACCTTTGAAAAGTGGCGGGTGCATTACACAACCCGAATGACATTCTCCTGTATGCCTAGACTCCATAAGGACAGGTGAAAGCGGTCTTCTCTTGGTCCTCTGGGTCAACCACAATCTGGTTATACCCAGAGTATCCATCAAGGAATTAATAGAAAGCATGGCCCGCCAACCTCTCTAACATCTGATCAATGAAGGGCAATGGAAAGTGATCTTTTCTGGTGGCCTCATTCAGTCTTCTGTAATCAATGCATACCCTCCATCCAGACACGGTCCTAGAGGGAATAAGTTCATTCTTTTCATTTGCTACCACTGTCATCCCCCCTTTCTTCGGCACAACTTGGACCGGACTCACCCATGGACTATCGGAGATGGGATAGATAATGCCCGCATCCAACAACTTCACAATCTCCTTCCTCACAACTTCTTTCATATTCGGGTTGAGTCTTCTTTGCGGTTGCCTAACCGGCTTGAAATTTTCCTCCACACGGATTTTGTGCATGCAAAAGGAGGGGCTTATCCCTTTCAAATCGGACATAGACCACCCGATTGCAGATTTGTGCTCCCTAAGCACCCTCAACAGCTTCTCTTCTTTCAAGGAATTCAACCCACTACTGATGATAACTGGGAATGAAGAGTTCATCCCAAGGAAAGCATAACGGAGATGGGATGGTAATTCTTT
Source organism: Sophora flavescens (assembly GCA_030762895.1). Taxonomy (NCBI): domain Eukaryota; kingdom Viridiplantae; phylum Streptophyta; class Magnoliopsida; order Fabales; family Fabaceae; genus Sophora; species Sophora flavescens. The sequence goes on along the minus strand of CM061065.1, from coordinate 13,650,144 downwards.
CAACTCTAGCACCGGTGGGTCACCCTTGTCTTCAATTCTCACATCTTCCACCACTTTGTCTTCATCAGTATTCACAACCAGACAAGCCTCCAGAGATTTAATCATGAGATCAACTTCTTCTGCACATACTTCTTCTTCTATATCCTCTACCATTAGAGCCGCTTCTAACGAATCTTCAAACCTCGGTGCAAACTCTTGTCGGATAATGAATCAATGAGGTCCACTATCATGCATGTGTCCTTGTCGCTTGGGTGTTTCATCGCTTCAAACACATTAAAGGTGACCTTTTCGCCTTGTACCCAAGCACCAATTCCCCTTGATTGACATCGATCGTGGCTCTTCACTGTTGCCAAGAATGGTCTCCCAAGAATTAGAGGAGTATCACCATCTTCAGCCATATCTAACACCACAAAATCTGCTGGAAAAATGAATTTATATACCTTCACCAGCAAATCCTCCACAACACCATAGGGATATGTAATTGAGCGGTCTGCCAGTTGAAGAGAAATCCCTGTTGGTTTTACCTCACCAATCCCCAGCTTCTTGAAAATGGAGGGCGGCATCAGATTAATACTTGCCCCTAAATCGCACAATGCTCTCCCTATGTTCAGATGACCAATCGTGCATGGGATAGTGAAACTGCCTGGGTCCTTCATCTTTACTGGCAGCTTCCTTTGAAGTATAGCACTGCACTCTTCAGTAAGCATCACTGTCTCCTCCTTCCACCTTCTTTTGTTTGTAAGGATTTCTTTCATGAACTTTGCGTAGGAGGGCATCTGTTGGAGAGCTTCTGCAAAAGGAATGTTGATTTGTAGCTTTTTGAATACATCCAGAAACTTAGAAAATTGCTGGTCTTTTGCCTCCTTTTCAACCGTTGGGGGTACTGGATTCTGAAATATGGGGGCAGCTCTTTGGGATTATCAACCTCTTCCAGAATCTGTCTTTTAGTCTTCTTCTTCGCAAATTCTTCATCAACCAATTTCTCCCTCTGCGGTTCTTCAGCTTCTACACCAGTAGGAATAGAGGTAGTATCTTGGGAATTCCCGGGTTCTTCATTGTTTACCTCTTCAAACTGCACCTTATCAATTCCAGCATCACTTGTCTTTTCTTCCCTCTCTTTTTCTTGTGGATTTAACACTCTCCCACTTCTTGTAATAATGGCCTTACAATCTTCCTTTGGGTTCTTCTCAGTATCCCCAGGCAGTTGTCCTTGAGGTCTCTCTGCCATCTGCCTTGCTAGTTGGCCTATTTGATGCTCCAAGTTCTTGATTGAGGCATTCTGATTCTTCATAGTCTCTTGAGTAGCTTGCATGAACTGGCCTAAAATGTTCTCCAATTTGCTTGAACTCTCTTGAGGAGGCTTTGCTTGAGTACTTGAACTTTGCCCTTGTCTCCAACCAAAGTTAGGATGGTTGCGCCACCCCGGATTGTAGGTGTTGGAGTAAGGGTCATTTCTAGGCCCTTGGTTGCCCATATAATTTACCTCTTCTTGTCCCGAACTTCCAACCACATTGATCTCACAGTTTCCATTTGCATGGTTGCCTCCACGTAAATCACACACTGAGGTGCCTTGAACTTGGACAGCTTGTAGTTGAGAATTCTGCAGTTGAACCGACCCCAATTGCTTGGTAAGAATAGCCATTTGTGCCTTGAGAGCGCCAATTTCATCCAGCTCTAGAACACCTCTCTTGACCATTGACCGAGAACTAGGCATTTGATAGTCATTGTTAGCCATGTTCTCAATCAAGTCCTTTGCTTCTTGGGCGTCTTTCGACTCAATGTCCCTCTCCGCAGCCGCTTCAATCATACTTCTTGAATTCCGGTTGAGCCCATTAACAAATGTTGCAACCTGCTGCCATGTCTCTAATTCATGATTGGGACAAGCTGTGAGTAAGGACTTGAATCTCTCCCAGGCTTCATAGAGTGACTCACCATCCCTTTGTGCAAAGGCATTAATCTCTGATCTCATCTTGATCATTATTGACGGAGTAAAGAATATAGTCAGAAACTTGCTAAACAAATCATTCCAAGTGATGATTCTTCCATGAGTATTAGATTGAAGCCATGCCTTAGCTCTATCCCCTCAAAGAGAAAGGGAAAAGCCTTAAACGAATGGCCTCATCCGAAGCTCCATTTATCTTGATTGTGTCACACAGCTAAATAAAAGTACCAATGTGAGCATGTGGTTATTCACTCTCCAAACCTCCAAACTGTTTTTTCTGTACAATGTGGAGAAGTTATTCCTTTATTTCGAAATTATTGCAAGCCATGCATGGGTCTCACAATCGGAGTTCCACATCTATCAACTCTAGGGGAAGTGTAGTCCCCCATTGTTCTCCTTGGTGCATTCTCTTCTGCCATGGTGACAGCTGCTACTTCAATTTGTGGTTCTTGCACACTGGGTAACTCAACTTGTTGCTCTTGTCTACTAGAAGATGCTCTTTCTCTGTTCTGTCTTGCCTTGGCATTCTTTCTATTCCTTCTATAGAGTTTCTCGATCTCAGGTTCGAATTGGAGTTCACCTGGGTCGATTGTACCTCGCATACACTGAACAAACAGAGTAGCGCAGAAAAAGCAGAGAAGAACAGAAAAATACAGCAGGGAAACAAAAACAAGAATGAAAAAACACAAGAGGAAAACAAAAAATGTCTAAATTAGGAGTCCCCTTTGGTACTCGTGATATTGGAACACCTATCACAGGCAACGGCGCCAATAACTTTAAACGCACTCGTCACGTGTACCCGGTTCATTGCAAGTAATAAAAACGGTAAGACCGGATATCGTTCTCGAGGATCGTGGACAATTACCACTTCGCAAATTAGACTACTATCTAGGCGATCAAATTTTGGAGTGAAGGTAGCTCTAACATCTAACGAGCAAACAAGAATAAAATGTTTTTGTTCTTTTTTGGAATTTTATCAAACAGTTAATGTGCAAACAGAAATGTGAATAACAAATGATAGAATTGTTAGGGTTAGACTAAGCTAATCCTCCCTTGATTGTTATGAAATGACAAGTAACACAGTTCCTAATTCAATTATGACAATCAAGTCTTTTCTGAAATACTCAAGCCTAATTCCTTAGGTGCATTGAGCCTAAAACCCCAAATTAAACCCTAATTCCTTAGGTGGATTAACCTGAGATTTTGCATTAAGTAAAGACTTATAAGATTGCAAGCACTTCAAGACCTATGCCTAGGCTCATGAACTACTTGGCATTTGATTCATGAGCAAGCTCTAACACCAACCTTCCAGTTATCTATTAAAGCAACTAATCATTCCTAGGATGATCAAGCCTAAGAAAGCATTAAGTATGGAATCAAACACTCATAAAGAACAAGGAAACTGCATTACAATCAAGTCATTTTACAATCAAGTTCAGAAGACCAATCATCTAACCCCAACAAAGGGGAGTTTAGCTACACATAATTGAAGACAAAACAAAAGAAAGAGTTACAGAGATGAACAAAGGGGAGAGCTCCATAGAATGTTGCACAGCAGCCACAAGCAAAGAGAGGATCTGTTTTTAGGGTTTTTCGAATGATTTTTCTGCTTCGCTTCGAAGTTCTTTTATAACTCGTGGCCGGTCACGGCCGATGGATGCCATCACGGCCGGCCGTGACGGGTTCTGTCTCTTGCGAGCCGCAAAATTACTCTTTCGCGAGGCGAGCCTTTCTTCGCGACGCGAGCCAACTTTTTTCATGCCCATGATCTCCATCACGCCAAGCCGTGATGGATTATGACTTGTGGAGGTTTCGGGTCACGGTAGTGATATACATCACGGCTAGGCCGTGATCATCTCTCGACTTTTGGTGGTTTAGGCACATCGGTCTCTCGCGTGGCGAGCTATCATTCGCGTCGCGAACCATTTTTTCACGCCCTTGATCTCTATCACGGCCAAGCCGTGATCGATTCTGACTTTTGGTGGTTTTGGGTCACGGCCGTGATAGCCATCACGGCCAGGCCGTGATGACTTTCCGACTTTTGGCCCCCTTTTTCTTGGCCAGGCCTTCTCTTCATCTCGGCTTCCTCATGGCTAAAACTTGGGCATTTAATCATAAATCCCTGCAAAACAACACACAATACCACCTTATCCGTTTCAAAGGAAAAACTAAACAAAATCCAACTAAAATGCCCTAACTAAATGCAAATGCATGCAGAAATGTACATGGAAAATGAGGTGAAATCACACTCATCAAGTTACTTTATGCCAGGATCACATATAATTTTTAAAATATTAACTTTTAGTAATTCACCAAAAAAATTAAATTTTATTATAATTTTTTGGTTTTTTATACATTAGTAGATTTTTAAAATTTTAAATAATAATATAAAAAATTAACTTCGAATATACTTTTGGCTTTTCATGCAATAGTGAGAGAATTTTGATATGAAACTTGCTCTTAAGATTCATATCTATGTGCGTATTTTGAATGTTAAGAAACCTCGTATTGAAAGTGATAAATTTTTTGAGCCTTTGTGTTGGATTAAGTCTAAACATGTCTTTTTAAAATTATCTCATGGTTATTAACTAACTTGTAATTTTGACCATTCATGTATATGTGATTTTTTTTTTTGAAGCGGGTATATGTAATTTAATGACTTAGATTTATTCCTCTCTTTTCATATATATTAAAATGATCCTTCCTTTCACTTGATACATTTGTGTGTGTGTTTTTGTTTTTCATGAGTGTCTAGCGCCTATGTATACCTGATCACTGCTTATATTGGACTTACAACATTAGACTTTAAATTGAATCCATAAAACACAGAATTTTTTTGTGACCATTTTTGCATGTTCCTATCACTGAATACTAGAGGTGGGTATTTGGACTCGGGTCCGCGGACAGTCCGTTAAACCCGCAGTCCGCGCGGACTTGGACTCCCTAAAATACGAGTCCAAAAAAATGCGGGCTTTTTGAGTCCGGTCCGTTTAGCCCGCGGGCTTAACGGACTCGGTCCGCGGATTCACGGACCCGTCCGCGGACTCGAGCTGTTTAAAAAAAAAAACTGTTGTGCCAACAAAAAACTAACAACCCAAAACTCACCCATCTCTAACCCCCGAACTCGGTCGCCGTTCAACCTAGACCACTTCTCCTTCAACCTTCATCTCCCTCTCCCTGTCTCCCTCTGCGCCGGTCGCCGCCCCCTCCGAAGACACCGTGAGGAACACATCTCCAAACGGTAAGCCCTAGATCCGCCATTGTGTGCGAGTGATCGCGAAGGGTGTGTTGAAGTGCCCTCGAAGGAGAAGTTGGAGAAGAAGTCTTCGACTTGGAGACTAAAAGACTTGTCGAAGAGATAAAGAGAAGGTGAGACCTGAATGTTCGAATAATGCCCATAAGCTGTTTGATCAAATGTCACCTTTTTTGTTCTCATTGTTTAAGTTTTGCATTTCTCTCGAACTATTTTGTTCTCGTGCCCCGTATATTCTTGACCTTTGGTTGTTGGAGCAATATCCCGTCCCCTGTCTTTCCCGAGGCGGGGAGTTCAACTTCTACTTTTGAAGAAGATTTCATGGCTTAAGTTGAAGGAAGTTTATCGACCAACTCATGAATGTTGAGCGAGTATTGTTTTTTTCGATCCCCAATCGATTTCTGCAATTATAGTTGTCATTTTGAAATTGTTTAAAGTAGAAGTCAAGTCCACCGTGCTCTCCAATTTTGATGGAAGCTTTTGGTAAATATATGCGCCATTTATTTTTGTATATTACATAATGAATGAAGCATGAAAGAGACTTTTTTACTAATGAATCACAGGTGACATTTCTGATTTTGGCATTCAGTGATATGCTTCTTTTTTTTGACAAAAACATTCAATGATATTTTTAGTGTTTTGTGTAACTACATTCAGTGACAAAAACATTCAAGTGATATTTTTACTATTGTGTAGAGGAATTTATTCTTTGCCTTAGTTGGAAGTCCTTTGCCATCTACATCAGGGAAGGTTATTGATTTAACCATTTCAACCCCTGCTAAACGCAGTCTATCTAAAGCCTTTGATGGGGAAGAGGTTACAATGCTAGGCATTGAGCTCAAAGTCCCAAAGATAGAGAAGAAATGAGGGGTGTTCGATATAATTTTTTGGAGGGTCTTTTGTATTGAAGTGTCTTTTGTCTTTTTTTACAATACATACTACACATATTGATGTCATCAGGATGATGCTTTGTGTTGAATGTCCTAAAAGTATGAATATTATGATCTGTTGTTTTAGATATAGGTTATTGGTTGTTTAGGTGTTGGTTTAGTGTCTGTATCTCCTTTTTGGTGGTTTGGGTTCTATATTTGTCAAGGGAAATAGATCCCCACATGCTGCCTTTTGTCTGTATCTCCTTTTGTCTGTATTATTTTGCTTCTTCTCCTATCATCCATTCTGTTGCTGATTATGATATGCTATAGTTTACTTTCAGTTTATGTCAGTGCAATAGAAATTATACTTTTGCAAGAAATTGAGTTTGACATTGCAACTTATGCATAGAATACAATATGCAAAGAACTTGATTTTATGACTATTGGTTACAATTATCGTTATTTTGCCTTATAAAAAAAGTGTAAAGTCCGCGGACAGTCCGTTTAGTCCGCGGACTATGCGGACTGGACTTGGACTCTATTTTTCAGAGTCCATTTTAAATGCGGACTATAAAGTCCGGTCCGTTTAAATGCGGACTTATGCGGACCGGACTTAAACGGACCGGACTGGTCCGTTTACCCACCTCTACTGAATACATATCCATAAAAAAGGGGAACCTGTCGATAAAGCTAGTAAATGATGAATTATTACTTATTAGTCAAAGGTTTAAACAAGGATGATGGATATCATAATGGTACCAAAATATGTGTAGTTGGACAACATGAGCCATGAGTATTTGTCCCCCAACCCATGTTAGGTGTAAAACACTGTAGCGCACTTTGCGCCATAAGGAAGGGGTTAAGTCCAAATTTCAACATGAGCCAATTCTATTTACCAAACAAGTCTCTCATAACTTTTAACAAGCACACCAACTTTAAGCTCCAATTTTTGGGTCCAAAAGCCTTACCTACCGACATCAAGGTTGGCATCCAATTTGGAGAATGCCATAACTGTGCGAACCTTGCTGCAATAGGCATTTCTTCAATTTGGGGGATTTTGCAAAAAAATGTGCCACCAGTACATGATCTGCTATATGCTTTTCTTTCGGGGTTTTCTGCTTGTTTAAGAAAGTATAGATACCACTTTTGATGACCATTTTCCACGTTATATAGACCTGAAAACAAGCTAGAGGCTTGTACTGTAAGTAGGGTGCATTATAAATTTATAATTGGACCATGCAAATTTGACAATGTCAACAAATGGGGACCATGTACAAAATGGAAAAAATTGAATTTCACCACCTAACTAGAGTAATTTGCTTGTGTTGATATGGAAGCTCATTATAGTATCAAGGTTAGTTTAATTTGAATGGGTTGTAGATTAAGCTGATTGAAATTTGAATATGAATTTGTATATAATAGACAGAGTAATGCTTGCTAGCAATACATCTTTATCACTCTCTCCAATAAATTCTCTATTGTTGGGTAAATTTTATATGAGACTCGCTAAATAAAGGGTGGACCCACCTGATTTAGTGAATCATACGTTAAATTCACCTAATAATACAATATGTATTGAAGATAGTGTGGTAAAGAGTTTGGATGAAACTCTAGGGATGACAATGGATACCCTCTGGGTAGGATACTATAGTATCTGTCTCCATACATGCGTTTAAAAAAATTACCCGTACCCGCTAGGGTAACAACTTTAGTACCTTTACCAATACCCTATAGGTACCTAAATACCCGTATTCGTTACCCGCGCTTTAACTGTGAACAAACAATAAATGATAAAAGAAATGTTATAATTATGAAAAACGATCCAAATGTCTTTTAAATCTACTCATAAAATATTACAAATCAAAATATTTAACTAAAAAAACATCCAAAAGGAAGTATAGATGCCGCTAGGTTTATAAAGTTAAGAATCTTTAGATTAATTTTGGTTTTAAAATTATATGTATTAGTAATATAAATAAATAATTATATTATATATGTGTGTGTGTGTGAGGGGGTGCGGGGCGGGATGGGATGTGTACCATAGTATTCGTAGCCGGACCCTTACCTATTGTGCGAGTATTTACCATAGTCATCGTGGATAATTTTTACGGATATCTAATAGGTAAGGTATAAATTGTGACGAAAGGTGAAAGATGGGCCTTTATGAAGAAAACTTCCATGTCTTCTCTATTTTTGCAACAAAAAAAAAAAAACCTCAGTTTTTTGGTCTATGGTTCAACAAAACTGAAATATAACGTCTCAAGTGGATTAGGCCCAACCAAACAACCGAAATACAACGTTTTGTTTCTCCAATTTAATTGGGTAGTCCAGGTTTCTTTTTATTTTTGAGCCTTCACACTTGAGTTACTTTTCCAATTTCAGTTTGAGTTTTTAATTCTCTATTCCTCATGGCCCAAAGGGTAAATTTCCTTTGCTTGGTGAGATGCCAATGTTGAAACTTGATGTAATTACTAATTACACATTACACATAGTTTTAAAAAATAAAAATAACGTTGGTTTCTCTTAATTTATCTTGGTATTGCACTTTCCTTTTTCTGTTTGACGAACAGTTTGCAGCTTGGATGGAAGGATGATCACGTGAGTTTCATGTGATTCATAATTGTGCTTATGTAAGGTTTTGCAAATTTTTTTTTACAAGAAATTATATTGAATAAGAGTACTAGATGTATCCTAACCTATTTTGTAACTTTGTTTATACATAATTGCCCCTATTTATTGATTTACTAAGAGAGTTATTTGATTTATCAAAACTCCTCTACCATTGCGAAAAAGAGAGGTAGATTGATCATTTATTCTAACAACTCTAAATTGATCACTTTGTCAATTATAAAAGATGATAAATTATTTAGTAGCTCAATAACAATAATGTTTTTTTATAGATTAAGGTTTAGATGAGGGAATGTACGTCCCTTGCAAGGCCAGTGAATACCACCAACCTCAGTGAGAATTTATAGTGGAATTCAAGCATAAAAATAAAACCCATCATCAACACAGCTAAGCTTCCACAGTTAACACCCAACCAAGTGATTCATGTCACTTAAACTTAGACCACAAGTTATAACCAACCTTATCAAGAAAAACCAAAATTAAACATGGAAAACAGTTTTTATCCAGATTTATGAGCAGAGGAAGGATAAAAAAAAGAGTTATAAGTGGCTACCCACAAAATAATAAACCTTTTAACAGTAGAAAAATTCAATGAAATTATGTAAAAATAAAAAGACGTAAAAAAAACCTAGGATCAGTCTGATTCAGATTCATACAAAAAAATTGACAAAATCCGATCCAATCGGATTTGGAAATTTTTAAAAGGATCGGATCCCAAATTATCTTAAATACGATCCAAACTGATCCGATTACCTCCACTTATAATGAGTTTAATATGAGGTAAAAATGGAGTTAAATTTTTTATAAATTAGTCTTATATGTAAAATTGCATTCAAAACTTAAATAAACAATTTTCACTCTATTTTTATCTTATACCTAATCGAACCCCAGGTTATATTTGAATATTTAATTATCGATAAATTCATTAAATTAAATGGGATAGAATGTAATAAAGCGGAATCAAATGGAATAAAGTTATCATACTGTTATTTGGAATTGATAAAAAATCATACTATTATTTGGATACTTTATAATTGATCAAAGTAAAATAGAGTGAATAATAAATCATTGCCATCTGATTCTATCCGATATCCAAAATTGGGAGAAAAAATGGAAATATTTGACGAAAAATTCCAATCCATCATGTTTCATTTCATTCTATCATATTTTAAATAATCCAAATAAAAAAACTAGTATCATTCCATTACATTTTATTTTGTTTATCCATTTCAATCCATCTAGACATACCCGTAATCATTTATTTTGATGTATGATTATGAGAGATTCTTCTCATCCCTCCTAATAATTTATTCATGTGATATATCCTTCACGTTTTGAGGACTAGTATATTCTTTGCTGGTTATTCCCACTTTCCCTTTAGCTTGTTTTAGAGCTTTCTAATAAAATAAAAGTAAGTACTTTTCTTCCGAAAGAGAAAAAGAATTTAGAATCTTGTATTCAGAAAAAAAAAAAAGGAGAAAAATTTCCTTATTATATATATATATTATATTCTTAAACATTAAAATTAAAATTATATAAATTATAAACATTTATGAAATAAAAATAATCTCTCAATAAACATTTAACAATATAATTATAAACTAATACTATATAATAATATATTTCAAATTGTAACAAAGTGTTAATTAACTCAATTGATAAAAATATATATTATAAAGATAATGCATAATCAATTATCAACTTTAAATTTAAATATTAAAAAAGAGAAATTAAAAATAACCTCGATTATTTTATAATAACAATACAGATTTAACCAGTCGAAAGAGTATACTCTAAATTAATATCATGAATATTAGATGGCTCCTTCCTCCTTTCAATGTGTTTAAATTAAACATTGATGGTTCTCACTTTATAAACTCAAAACTCTCAGTGTGTGGGGGTTTGATTCGTGACCATGATGGACATCTAGTTTCTGGTTTTCACTACAATCTTGGGGTGTTTATATCTATCTTTGCGGAACCATGGGGTTGGTGTATGGTCTAAAATTGGCTAGGAGCTTAAACCATATGGTGGTGGTAGCAGAACTTGATTCAGAGATAGTTGTGAATATGATCAGATCGAAGCACTCCAACTGTTTCTTTTTAAAGCTCTTACTTGAAGAGGCGATTCAGATTGTGGATTATCCATATTGATCTTGCTCTGTTGTTCATGTGTTTCGAGAAGCAAATAGGGGCGCGAACTTCAGAGCCAACCTTGGTCATTAAGGAGGTTTCAACTGCACTTTGATTTCGGACATTCCTGTCCAGTCGAAATTGATCCTTGAAGAGGATGTTATGGGAGTTGTTCTCCCAAGGATAGTTAACTAGTTGCTTCTTTACTTTTCTTTCTTTCCCATGTTGCAAAAAAAATATATATATACTCTAAATTAATATATAAGTATGATTATTTTTAATAGAAATCTTTGTCCTAAAAAACAAAGGACTTAATTGAAAAGAAATTAATGATTCGTGAATTTTATAGAAATAACCATCAATTAAGATTAGTGTTTGGTCTTGTCAATAAAAAAATTAGTGTTCGGCCCGTGTTCCGAAAGTGCATATGTGCTTGCTAATTTGGGCTGCGGGCTTGCAAATCGACTGGTCTTCTACAACTATATATATGCTGCTACAAGTTAAGTAGAAATGAAGATATGTTGTCTTTATTTTTTGGTAAACATATGTTGTCTTATAGTAAAATAACACATCATCTCTCCAATAATCACTAATACCATATTGTCATATTCTATCCTTTTTTTTTTTTTTTGTTACAATATATTCTATCTTTTTAATATTACATAAAAGTTAAACTGATATGACAAGATAATAATAATAAAAATATGATGTAATATAATAAAATAAGATAACAAATCCTTGCATATTAAGCATATATTGATCTTTAATTAATATCCCGATGACCATTAATTAATAATGATAATTCATAAGAATAACATTAAAAATTAATATTTAATAAATATGAAAATTATTATACGTTTATTATATTTTGGACTAAAAAAATGTATCAATTTGTTTGAGGGAATATAACGTTGCTCCACCGTGGTTATGTTCGCACCTGCTCGCGGTGTTGTTGCTATGCCTATATAAGCGAAACGAAGTATAACGCTCAAGAGTTCCAAACTTTTGCTGATTTTGTTTCATTCACTTTTCCCCCAAAACAAAATCAAATCAAACCACTTCCTTCCGCCGTGTGCAGTGCTTAACGGTGTTCGGAGTCTCGCCGGAAAATCTGAAGATGAAGATTAACGTCAAGACTCTTAAAGGGACTCACTTTGAGATCGAAGTGAAATCCGAAGACACGGTAATGGCTATAAAGCTGCTTCTTCGCAATCCTAATTATTCGGATTAAATAAAAAAAAATTCTCCGACTTTTTTTTAGGTTTATGTTTTTCTGTAATTTACGCGATGCTGGATGAGTTTGTTGAAGGTTTACATGTGTGTTAAATGTAATTGAATATTTGAATTTAACGGTTTGTTGAAAAATTAGTTTTATTTTAGGTTGTGGATTGTTAAAATTATCAATTTGTGGTTTTACGTTTATTTTTATTTTTTTTTTGTGTGTGGTAATTTTGTCAGCTTGTTGAAGGTTCAGACTTTACATGTGTATGAAATGCAATTGAGTGTTTGAATGTTTTAATTACAATTTTTTTTTGTAAATTTATTTATTATTGTTTTTTTTGGGTTTGTTGATTGTTAATGTTAGGTTGCTGATGTGAAGAGAAATATAGAGGCAGCACAAGGTGCTGATGTTTACCCTGCTGCACAGCAAATGCTTATTCATCAGGGGAAAGTGCTTAAAGATGCCACAACCCTGGAGGAAAATCAAGTTGCTGAGAATAGTTTTGTGGTGATCATGTTAAGCAAGGTGGTGTTGTTATTTGCTTAGCGCTATTATTTGCAATCATGGTTTTAACTTAAGTGTGTTTTTGATTTGGGGTATTTTGTTTCAAAACATGGTTTTATATCGCAGTTGCAGTTGCTTACTGTCACGGTTGAGTTGCAGCCATTGCGTCTTGATGTAGCCAATTGTGGCTAACGCGGTTTGCAATTACGGCCTGATGTGGTTGTGTGGCTACCGCAACTGTAATGTTATGACCAGCTGACCGCATCATGTGATGTGGTCTGCATTTCAGAATTCTGGTTCAGAACAAAATAATACTTTTATAAAATAATAATCAACAAAACCAAACATGCCCTAAGTTTTTGAATTTATTGGGAAAGCTAGAAAGCAGGGTACTTCATAATGTTGTCTGCCATAGTGTTGGATACGTATCACATTCTTTATCTTTTTTTAAACTTCTAATTTTTTAGAAATGCCTTATCCTTGTATCGTATCGGGTCATCTCTGATACGACTCCATATTTGGAGAGGAATACTTGTGTGGACTGTGATAGAAAATGTTTTACTTTTTGCTTGTTGTTGTGTGGTAGAAGGTGGAAGCGTTAATTCACTTTCTAGATGCCCAAAATTGTTGGGTTGGAGTGCAAATGAACTGTAATCCGCTTCCAGCCTTCCCACATTATTTTCTAGTGCCAAGAAAGTGTGAGGCTTGTTTTGTGAAAGTTGTCAATCACTATTGTCTTTTTGAAATTGCTTGATGTCCATAGGCGCCTAGGCGGTGACGGATGCATTGGAAGGAGGGATAAATAAGGGGCATGTTTAAAGATTGCTAATTTGTAGTGTTATATCCATTGGCTCACTTCTAACATGTCTGTGGTGATCCGCCCATTGCAGAATAAGGTGTCATCGAGTGGAACATCAACTGCTTCATCTGCATCCACAAACTTGGTGAGTTCAAAATTTGCATTTTAACATTTTCTTCATATTTATTTTCATTTGTATTGGTGCACAAGAAAGCGTGAGACTCTTCATGAGAAAGTTGTCAATCGCTGCTATCTATTTGAAATTGCTTGATGTCCATAGGCAGTGATGGATGCATTGGAAGGAGGGATACAAGTTATTTGTTGCTATCCCTTCCTCCAAAAAGTGAGAGCAAAAGAAATGAGGGACATGTTTAAAGATTGCTAATTTATAGTGTTATATTCATTGGCTTACTTCTAAAATGTCTGTGGTGATCCGCCCATTGCAGAATAAGGTATCATCAAGTGGAACATCAGCTGCTTCATCTGTACCCACAAACCTGGTGAGTTCAAAATTTGCTTTTTCACATTTTCTTCATATTTATTTTCATCTGTATTGGTGCACTCTCACATTTAAGTTACCTTGCCGACATTATTCACTTCTTTGATGAAGTTCTTTATAAAACATAGAACTTCATGCATTTACTGTCTCTACATTTGGATAGATATGACAATGGTTTCAAGCATTCTTGTTTTGTCTAGTATCTCAATGTGCATGTGTGTACATGCTCGTGTAGGAATTTTTGTGCAGTTGTATCATCAAGTTCTCATTTTCTAGTGATTATCTTTATAATCTTTATGTCAAGCCTCTACACAGAAGAGTATTTGTTTATGTTTGGTCCAACAGGTATTGGATGTAGACAGTATTTTTTGTTGAAATGTCACAGTGACATATTAATACTCAATTTTTTTTGTATGTTATTTATAGTATCTTCTTCGAAAATTCAATTTTGCATGATTAGTTAGGTTTTGTTTTGACTCCACCTGTTGACCACATTAAAGTACTAAAGTCTGCTGTTTACTTTTACTTGCTATGTACTTGTTTAGGCAGCCCAACCTGCAATTTCTTTGCCTCCCACTTCATTGCCATCTTCAACATCTCAACCTCCTGCTTCGGCTTTAGGACAGTGAGTTCATATTTATTTACTTTGATTCAAAGTTTCAACTTGATATTTTGAGTTTTTATGTAAAATTCTTTTATTTCTCACTTTTTCTTTGCAGGGGAGAATCCAATACTGAGCAAACTCCTGTTGTAACTCCTCCCACTACGTGAGTATCTGGCATTTTCTCTATCGTGGGTTTTAACAGCTCTTCTGTACCCAAATATAGTTGAAAATTTGTAGCAACCTTGAAGTCGCACCAGCTGCAGCTCTCCTTCGTAATAAATGTTTTATTGTTACCAGATCATTTAAGTCTCTCTCTCTCTCTATATATATATATAGGGAGGGGGGGGGGGGGGGACTTGATTGTTTCTTTCTTGTATGCTAAATAATATGAAGATTTGAGTTCTATTTGTTGGTGCTATCTAGTATGATGGTGTGATCTTAAATACAGTTTTTGTATATTCTGGTTATTGCAGTGCAGTGTCCAGCATCTATGGCCAAGCAGCATCAGATCCCATTGCAGGAAGTAATTTAGAACCAACCATTCAACAGATTCTAGAAATGGGGGGTGGAAGTTGGGATCGGGATACTGTTATCCGTGCTCTTAGTGCTGCTTTTAACAATCCTGAAAGGGCTGTTGAGTATCTCTATTCTGTAAGTCTTTGCAAAACAGTGGCTTCTTTCTGATGTCAAGTAGGACGTTTGGGCTGTTAGTTTGGTAGCTTGTTATCTGATGGATGCTTTTTTTTAGAGACTAAACTGCTACCTGCTTCGTTTGAAATTTGATTGTTATACTGCCCCAATGAATAATGCCTACCTAACTTGTGATTCTAGTCAACTATGTCATCTTGTTGCAGTACAGTTTTAAGGATATATCTCTACAAATGTACATGCCTTTAGCGTTAGATTTGCTGCCATGGTTTCTTCAAGATACCTTAAGTTAACATAAAACATGGAATGTTTAGTATTGAGTAGTTACTGATGTTTCAAAACTACTACCCCCCTCAAACCCCTTTTTTTCTCGAAAAGCAAACCTATTACTTATAAATATAGTTGTGACTATTTGTTTCTTCTTTTTTTTCATTTTCATTATAATTTTTTCATATGTATTGCGAAAAATTGAATAGGAAGGTGGATTGACTTGCCTAAGGTGCTATTTTGAGAGCAGGCATATTAGTCGAGCATTCAATTTTATTTTATTCTATGGGAAAAAATTTTACCCAACTTTTGGTACTTAGCTTGAGCTTGAGGTTGACATTAAATAAGTATGCATTTTAAGAAAGATGCTTCTTATATATAGTGCAGAAAATGTTGAGGAATGGAATAGTGTGAAGATAATAGAGATTTGGAAATAAATATCAGTGGAAGCAGATTATGGTAAATATTTGAGTGTTGAACACATGCCTTTTTTGTTATGGAAATGAGCTGAAGCTATTGTTATTCTTATTTTTTCAAGGGTACAAAGGAGGGGCCATGTTTTATTCAAAAGAAAGAAAACTGCTTGGAGGCAGCAAATTATGTTTAGAACTGTTGTATGTTTTTGCAATACATGACTTGGAATACTTAATCAGATTGTGTCATAAAATATACTTGATTGTTTTTATGTGTATTTGGAGTGTACTTCAATGGCTATAGTTTCGTATTTACTTCTTATACTTAGAAATTAAAACAGAATGTAATTGTGTGTCGATAATATAGTTTTGTTTACATGAGGTGTCTTTTTTTTCCTGAAAATTTGATGCAAAGATCATCTGTTAGGGCATTCCTGAACAAGCTGAAGTACCGGCAGTAGTCAGATCCCCTACTGTTGGGCAGGCACCAAACCCTTCAGAACAGGCTCCACAACCAGTTGCATCTACTGGTGGGCCTAACACTGACCCACTCAATCTGTTTCCCCAGGTATTTACTTTCCATGCAGTAAATTTTAACAACATGGGATGGAATAATGACAATGTTTTTGAATCAGGGTATTCCTGATATGGGTGCAGGTGACTTGGATTTCTTACGAAACAGTCCACAGGTAGCCTAATTGTGTTTTCTATATCGGTGCTAGGTCTTATTTTAAATTTATTTATGTACGCATCTAAAAACCTTGTTCTCTAACCTTTCAGTTCCAAACTTTGAGAGCGATGGTGCAAGCAAACCCCCAAATTTTGCAGGTATTGTTGCTAACATGTAGACCCAGTTACAATTGTCAATTAGGACCTCACTAATTTAAAGGACATCATGAATCTTGTTTTTTTTCCATTTCAGCCCATGCTTCAGGAACTGGGAAAACAAAATCCACACCTAATGGAGCTCATCCAAGAGCATCAAGCTGACTTCTTACGCCTTATAAATGAACCTGAAGGAGAAGAGTATGATGAGTTATTTTAAGTTTGTTGCATTTTTTCTTATTTTATGTTGTGTGAACTGTTTGAGGAGCTCCTAATTAACTCCATACCTTTTTCATTGACAGATAAGATAATTCAGAGTTATATATAGATGATAAAAGTTTAGAAGAATACTCTTGAATTAAATTTTTCTAAAAGAATACACAACACAAACATATATAGGGCCACCTTGTGTCTCATGACACTTTGAAGAGTCTTACTCTTCATAAATCTTAGCCCTTGACTTTGATTATAGTTACAATGGATAAAACTAAACCAGAATTAGTGCACTGGAGACATTATCTCTGGGATTTTATGAGAATTCAACCAACAAGTTTTTTTTTCTTTCATTTGTGTAAGATTGATTTTGACATATACTAATGTCAAAGGATCCTAACCCTATAGAGGGAGGGAGAAAGATTGAAAATATTTAACCTCAGCAATATCCTTTTGCTTTGACACTGATGTTTTTTGAAAATATAATTGAAAGACCTGCACTTGCTACTTAGAGAAAGGGGAGGTTGCGGGGACATGACGGGGAGGTAGGACGAAAGGTTTTGTCTTTAGATTTTGATTCAAGCTATTGTGTTGTAAATTTGTAATTGGATGATCAGGAACCCACAGGGTCAGTTGGCTTCTGCATTGCCTCAGACCATTACTATCACTCCAGAAGAGCAAGAGGCCATTCAACGGGTGAGCTATTGGCAATACCGTCCTTTCAGTTGCTTTAAGTTTGACTTATTGTTATTTTGCTGCATTTGCTTTATGATGGAATTCTTGGTATTTGTAGAAAAATATATCGAGTATTATTGATTTCGTAATGAGTACAAACACTAATAAGATTATATAGGCAACGCTAAACCTAACGGGCCAGAGTAATGGGCCTAATGCAAAAAAAAAATACAAGATTTACAATATTTACAACACTCCCCCTCAAGCTGGTGAATGGATATCTATCATTCTCAGCTTGCAAGTAAGTTGACTGAATCGTTTTGTTGGCAAGCCCTTTGTTAACACATCTGCCAGTTGATGCCCAGAAGGAATGTAAGTCGTAGTTATCAGCCCGCTATCTAGCTTCTCCTTGATAAAGTGTCGGTCTATCTCAATGTGTTTTGTCATGTCATGCTGAACAGGATTATGAGCAATACTAATAGTCGATTTGTTGTCACAAAGCAACCTCATAGGGCCTTCACACTTTATCTTCAAGTCATCAAGCACAATCTTCATCCACAATAGCTCACATATTCCCTGTGCCATAGCTCTAAATTCTGCCTCAGCACTTGATTGAGCCACTATACTTTGTTTCTTACTTATCCAAGCGACAAGGTTTCCACACAAAAATGCACAATAGCCTGAAGTGGACCTTCTATCACTCACTGAACTTGCATAATCAGCATCTGTATAGGCTTCCATAGTTAGGCTTCCACCTCTTTTGAACAAGAGCCCTCTCCCTCGAGTGGCTTTAAGATACTGCAGAACACGCTCTACAGCCTGCAAGTGTCTCACCCTCGGATCATGCATGAATTGGCTCACAACACTAACCATATATGCTAAATCTGGTCTAGTGTGTACCAAGTAAATCAACTTCTCCACTAATCTCTGATATTGGACCTTGTCAACTTTAGCACTCTCCTCTTCGATGCTCAATTTGTGATTTTGCTCTATGGGAACACCTGCAGGTTTACATCTAAGTTTGCCTGTCTCCTTCAAAAGATCAAGGACATACTTTCTTTGAGAAATGAAAATACCTTGTTTTGAGTAGGCCACCTCAATTCCCAAGAAATACTTAAGTTTCCCAAGGTCCTTCATCTCAAACTTTGCAGATAATTTCTCCTTGAGTAGTTGTCTTTCAACCAAATCATCTCCTGTAATAATGATATCATCAACTTAAACAAGAAGCACAGTTAGTTTTTCTCCCTGTGAATGTTTGAAGAAAAGTGTATGATCTCCTTGACTCTGCTTGTAACCCAGGCAAACCATTGCTTTTGTGAATCTCCCGAACCAAGCTCGGGGAGACTGTTTAAGCCCATATAAAGCCTTCCTCAATCTACACACTCTGTTTGTTCTGCTAGTGGGTCCAAATCCCAGAGGAATCTCCATATACACCTCCTCTAAGTCTCCATGCAAAAATGCATTTTTAACATCAAACTGGTGAAGGTCCCACCCTGAATGAGCAGCAAGAGAGTAAAATACGAACAGTATTCATCTTTGCCACTGGAGCAAATGCCTCCTCATAATCAATGCCATAGGTCTGAGTATATCCCTTTGCTACTAGTCTTGCTTTGTATCGATCAAGAGTGTCATCTGATTTATGCTTGACTGTATAAATCCACCTCCAACCAACTGGTTTCTTGCCCCTGGCCTCTCAACAATTTCCCAAGTTCCATTCCTTTCAAGTGCTTTCATCTCCTCATCCATAGCTTGGACCCAATTTGCATCCTTTAGTGCCTCTTGAACAGATGCTGGGATTCTCACAGAGTTAACCGCTGCAATAAAACTCTGATGCTGCAGGGAAAGATGTTTAGAGGAGACAAATTGAGAAATAGACCTTTTCCCTTTTCTCAAAGCAATTGGTAAGTCATCAGGATCACGGTCAAGAGTATCAAAACGCTGAGAATCAAATGTGGGTGAATTATTTTCAGTACTTACCTCCGGTTCGGACAATCGAGGTTGTTTCTGGACCAGATTGGGTTTTACTCTCCTCTGATACACCAATATTGGCTCATTAGCTTTGTTCTTTTTGGTCTTTCAAGGTGCGATTCCTAAGAAAACAGAAGACAAAGGAAAAAAGGAGCAGAAACAGGAGGCTCATAAACAGGTGACTCAGGCAGACGAGGATCAAGGAGGAGAAACTCGGACTCAATTCGGTTCTGAAACAGTAGAGAAGACAGCAGCAACAAAGAAGCACCGAGGCTTACAAAATACCCACGAAAAAAGGTTCTCCGATCCAGATTTCAACACATCAAACGGACTGAGGAGGTGCCGGCGGAACTACAATGAAAGTCGCGCGGTGAGACGGTGGCTGGAGGGCGGTTAGTGGGTTACACGAGCCCGGAGGTGAGCTGTGTTGTGGCGGCGCGTGAGGGCGCGTCCGGCGTCCGTTGCCCGCGATCTTCAGGGTTCCGGTCGATCTTTAGGAGGCGATCCTCTGGGTGCTGTCGCCGGAGTGATATCGGCGGTGGATTGCGGTCATCGGTGGTGAACTGTGACCGACGGTGGGGGACGGCAAAAAAAAGGCATGATGAAGGTGCCAAACGCTGCTACGAAGACAGCCAGGAGAACCGCAATTAAGGTGGATTTCCAACACACCCCCTTACGCTCAAGCCCAATGGGCTTGGAGCGTGGATGATGCGGGCAACCCAACAACGGATCTAGGATAGGCTCTGATACCATCTTAGAATTTGGGCTCTAGCTTTTGGGGTTGAGTTAGGCCTAAATCCAAATTCTAAGATGGTATCAGAGCCTATCCTAGATCCGTTGTTGGGTTGCCCGCATCATCCATGCTCCAAGCCCATTGGGTGTGAGGGGGTGTGTTGGAAGCTTAAGATGGTATCAGAGCCTATCATAGATCCGTTGGTGAGTTGCCCGCATCATCCACGCTCCAAGCCCATTGGGCTCGGGCGTGAGGGGGTGTGTTGGAAATCCGCCTTAATTGCGGCAAGTTTGGGCTGCCTTCATTGCAGCCTCCAGCACCTTCATTATGCTGAGTATGAGGGGTGTGTTTAGTCCCACATCGTCTAGAGATATGACCAAAGTAGTGCTTATAAAGCTTGGGCAATCCTCACCTTACAAGCTAGCTTTTGAGGTTCAGTTAGGTCCAAGCCCAAATTCTAAGAGTATTGTCACCCAACTATTGAATTGCCAGTTTCTAGAGCTTTCTTATCTGAAAGCTGCATGTCGTTTTCATTATAAATAGTAGCAGAAAACACATCCAATTGAAGTGTCTGAAATGATTTTCCCTTTCTGCCTGATTATAGGACCATGAAGTGGTGATTTAATGTCTACCTATCTCATGCATTATGCCCTGCTTAGGTTTGATGTATGTTCCTAATGTCTGATACAACTTGTGCTGGAAAAGTATTGTCTTCTGTGTTTGACTGTTTTCTTGTTTATTTGGGGGATAAGAAAATGAGAAACCAAATCATGTAGATGCATTAATCTTAATACACACATACACACGTGATGTAGGTGTAAAGCGAAAATCCAACTTTATTTTGTGCATGACAATCTTATCCCCTTTGTTCATTGAAAACATTACTGACCCAGAATTTTTGGCAGCTTGAGGATATGGGATTTGATCGAGATCTTGTGTTGGAGGTGTTCTTTGCATGCAATAAAAACGAGGATCTGGCAGCCAACTATCTTTTGGATCACCAAAATGAATTTGAAGACTAGTCAAATTCCATTCCAATTCATCTTAATCCAACTATGATCTTTTTATGTGTCTGCCATTTTTCTATGCTTGTTGTGTCATTTGTTTTTCTGAACTCTTTCCAAAGTGCCAATGTTAATATTTGTTATATTGTCCTCGGAACCGTAGCATATGTAGTTTGTTCACACACCATTGGCGAGAAAACAGATTTGTGTTGGGCAAGAAGACCATAGCTTCCTTTATTCTTCATCCCTATATTTTCAGTTTTTTTTTTATGACTTTATTATTTACATTTTTCTCTTTAGGTGAAACAGAAGGTAGAAACTTCGAAACTTCGAATCCAATGATTGTTATTTTAATCTTTAGATTTAAACATTTTAGTTTATGATTTATCTCTTTCAGCAGGTGAATTACCATGTCCGAATAAAACATCTAGCTTCGTCATACATATCCAATGGACCTATAGCATGACTTACAAAACAAAGAAATGAATAATGCTTTCATTAGGGTTTAGGTAAACTTCCTTGATCAATTGCAGCAATGGCTCAAATCTGCATTGTTAAGCTGAATTATCTACAACTGTTTTTTGGTGAAAAAAAAAATTGTTGACTAGTTTGTTTTAAAAAAAAAATTGATATTTTCTTTTGTAGTTTATTAATATTTTATGACTACAAAACGTTTAAGAAAAAGTGAGACAGTAAAGTGTACCTAAAAGACTTCAATATGCTTGCTCTATCAATGCTTAAACCGCAGCAATCGTATGGAACCCAGGTCCAAGTACAAGGCTGGGGCGTCACTAAACACCTTGCAAAAACGTTAGGCTATGTTTTGATGGATGGAATGGTTACTAATGGAGTGAGAATATAAAGAAAACCTTTTGTTTAGGAGTTTCTTGAATAATGGAGTTGAGTGGTTAATAATAATAACATAAATTTCATCTCACTCAAACTCTCTAATTTTTATACCCTCCAAGTTGGGATGTTTGGGGTCTCCCTCTCCTCTATTCTCTTGTTAAACTTTCGAATAATGAGTGTTGTGTTTTTACTTTTCAACTTCAATCCATTACTAACTACTTAATTTCATCTCCTTTAAACTCTCAAGCATGACCTTAAATTGCATTTACATACGCTTAAGGAAATTTAAAGGTCGAAGACCAAAGAAACCTTTTACGAAAAATTTAAAGGATAAGTTCTTTGAATTGTCACTGACCGAAGACATGGAAAGACAACTTCAATTATTACAACGCACAATCCCAGCTTTCACCCTTCTTTTCTCCTTTTCTTCTTTTATTGCAACACTTTAGTGGCAAGCCAATTTTTGGCCAAACTGATTTCACTCACCACGGGTTTGTTCGTTATAATTTTAAAAAATAAAATAAAATAAGATTACAAATATATATATATATATATATATATATATACACACACATGAAAATATTAAAAAAAAATTAGAAGAATACAGAGAAATAAA
Source organism: Sophora flavescens (assembly GCA_030762895.1). Taxonomy (NCBI): domain Eukaryota; kingdom Viridiplantae; phylum Streptophyta; class Magnoliopsida; order Fabales; family Fabaceae; genus Sophora; species Sophora flavescens. Next base: position 13,627,478 of record CM061065.1, on the reverse strand, counting down.
AATAAAAAATAAACTACAAATCATTAGTTAACTTGTGAACAAACATAGGTCACCCCGTTTAAATCAAATTGAACCACAAGCTAAGTGAGTCATATAGATGTCAACTCGAAGTTTTCTCAACTGAAAAAAAAAAAAAAAAAAACCAACCTGACTTCAACTTATTGTCTCATGAGTCACACGTATGTAGATACCTACTTATCTATTTATTTGTGAAGACCTAGCGACCTATTTATCAGTATAGGCCTACCAGCCTTTTATCAATAAAGGCTTATAAGTCTATTTATAAGTGAAGGCTTATGACCTATTTATAGGTGAAAATATATTAAAAGACCTTACTGAAAAGTAGACCTTTAAATACACTTTCAAGTCAGGCCATGCTTTGAAGTAGGCCAGATCAGGGTTTAAAAATTGACCTACATTAGACTAGGCTAAGCTCATGTCTTGAGATTTAAACACATGTCACACATATTAATATCAAGGTCTAACTTGACCTAACCTATACCCACCCATAATTCAAGGCCACCATAGTTCTAATCATTTTACCCAAAATAGAGAAAGTAAAAGAACCATCATCCAACACTTGCTCTTTGTTTAGATTAATGTTAACGAATGAGATTGTATAAATTTCATTGTTTGGGTTTTAAAAAAAAATATATGTTATTTAAACACAAATTTTGGACACCGTATGTTACACCTTATATATTTATCTCTATCTATCTCTCACTTTTTATCTTCTTTATATACACGTTTCTCAAAAATACACCCAAAAAACAAAGGAAACATCGTATGGTATCCCCATTTTGATGGACAAAAATCATTCATCTTTAAAAAATAAGGATGCAATGGAATGATATTGGACAAAACCCATTCCATCTTATAATGAAAGAATATTTTCATTTCATTGTTTGAAATAGTAATAGAATAAATAGAGTGATAAGGATAAATTATAATAAAATAATAGCCTGAACAAACTTGAGTATTGAGAGCTTACCAGAAACATAATAAACAAGAATTTTTTGGTTTGTCATTTGTTGCCTGGGTTTCCTGGGTAAATGACTCCACATATTATGTTAGGAAAAACAACCCATTTGAGTTAAAGATTGTCTGAAATTACACAAGCTAAACAAAGAACAAGTCCACAATGTTTCTAATCAGAAGTATATCTGCATCAAATCCAATCACCACTCAGCTTGAAATCTTTCTACCAAGTCACTTCAAAGAAAGCATAATGGTTTGCACTTCAGCATGCAATTTAGTAAGTACTTGCCCCAAAAATTCCTAAGACTAACCAACATAAAACTTATTTTGATACATCATTATGCATCTTCTATAGACCAGTGGCTACGCATAAATGTGAAACTCTGAAAGAAACAGCTATTCTTATGAGGCTGTTTTGAACATAAAACTAGATTCTACTGACCAAGTAACACAAGCCTCAATCAATACAATGTGGAAGTGTAAGAGACTCAATGATGCCCTGCAGCAGCATCGAGTATCTTCCTCTCAAGATCAGCTTCATCAATCCAAATCGAACTTTGTCTACGCAATAACTCTTTCTTCTCTTTCTTCTTCTCACCATGCATTTTGACTTTCATCCTCCAGTTTTCAAGTTTCTCTGCTCTTTCTTTTAACTGATAAAAAATGAGAAATCAATCAAACGACAATAAGCTAAATTTAGATTAAATGCAAGAAATTTAACTGAAAAACATGAAACAAACACTGAGCAGCAAGTTTATCAAAATTTCTCTTAAACACAATAAAACAAGAAACTAGTGCCAATTGCATAACTGACTTGGAAGGTGTATTTGCAATATAAATTAAAGATGCATCAATTGGCAGATAATTGCAGTACAAAGACCAAATAAATATCAACAGCCTTGCCTAAGAAATTATATATTAGAAATGTTGCTAAGATAATGAATGATGGCCAACGAAATGAATGATTCAGATTAAATGTTTCATTAAAACTTCATGTAACCCTCCTTGTCTCCCACCTAGACACCTTTGTTTTTTGGATTTCTCTTTCTGATCTTCACTCAAAACAGAACCATGGAAGAAAGAAGAGAAAAGCCCAGATTATGTAACTTAGTTGTTGCATGGACATGAAAACAACCCTCCTGCTTTGAGTGATTCACTGCAACACCGCCACCGCTATGAAGGCGCTGGTTTAGTCAAGCCTGGAGGTGGCATCGTCTACAGTTGCAGTGACCCTCGTGGCTGATGAGACTGGTAGTGGTGCTTCAGAGGTTCAACTGGTTTAAATATATATGATAGGAGGCTTATTGTAGGAACTAGAAAGGAAGGATGGAAGTGACAAACCACCTTGAGGAAATGACACGAGTGGAACATTAGAAATTTCTAAATCTTGAAGGGCATTGAGGATGATCCGTTCTGGAAGTGATCTAAGTTTCCACAATTGATGACCTTAGTTCCATTGGGTTAGAAGTGGAGAATCCACTTTGTGGAATAGATTCCAGATTAGAACAACTACTAGTTCTCAATAGTACAATATTAAACAAACTCTAGGCAAAAAGTCTCATAATCTAAGATGGAAATTGATTTAAGATTGGGACAACTCCAGATGTGAAGATATTTGAGCTTAGGGAAGTAGCATAACCGAAAGCACCTAAGCGAGTCACAACCGTCCCATATCATTAAATCTTCCAAATGAACTATAATTTCCCAAGCTTCATCAGGTAGGAAATCCAAATTCTTACATTCTAAAACTAGTAGTGTAAGTAAAATCCGCATACTTTCAGTTGGGAAGCATGAGAGAGATGGAATTTAATTGAATAAAAGGCATGGAGATAGTTGCTGCTAAGAACCATTCTAGGATTTCAATCATTACACAGGATAGCAAGGACTGTGAATCACTCTCAAGGATCAGCAATAAATTCTGACCCCCACCAATAGTAGTCAAACTTTTAGCAGTGTTATCGATGGCGGATGGCGGCCTATGACGGCCGATCAAAAATCCGCCATACATTATAGCGGATGGCGATGCGGCCATATGGCGGATGTCATGGCGGACAAAAAAAAATTAATTATATATATGTATATATTTATATATATAACAAAAATTGCAAAAATAAATATGAAATCCAAAATATTAACATATATCAAGAACTGGACAAACACGTGGTGGTGGAAGGATAAAGAATCAGTGGGGACCAAAGTAAAGTAAAGAAAGTCACATAACAAGACAAAAAGCATCGTTCTTCAAAAAAAAAAAAAAAGACAAAAAGCACTTAATAGAAAAATAAAGAGTGGCTGAAAGTTTACCAAACTTGAAAAAAAATAAAGAGGGACCACAAGAAAAGTGCACAGCTGCTGGACAAAAGGAACCAACCCTGGGTCTTTGTGTTTGACTATCGCGCTTTTGTGGAGAAGTTTAAGAAGTAGAAAAGAAGGGGTGGTGCGACTACAAGGAGGCAAAGCAGCAGCATCCTAGGTCTTTGTCGCTAGTCACCAGCCAGAGGGTGGTCGTTGGAGGTCGGAGGTCGGTGGTCGCCGGAGAGTGGGTGTCGCCGGAGAATGGGTGGTTGGAGAAGAAAGGCTGAAATGGGAGAAGAGAAGAGGTTCAAGTGGGAAGTCAGATATATTTTTAGGGTTTTACCCATTTTGGGCCCAAATTCCAGGTTGGGTCGCACAACCCAAGCAGCCCAGGAGGCTGATTTAGGGTTTTCACCCTTTTGGGCCGGGTCGGGTTGCAAAAACCCATCTAAATGGATCAGATTTTCCCAAAAAATAACCAGCAGCCCTGCCATTTCAGCCTGGCAGGCAATACCGCCATACCCGCAAGCCGCCATGCGGCCGCCACGTAAAACCTGCCACGCCACCGCCTCTGTATGGCGGTTCCTTCAAATCCCGCCACCGATTTCCGCCATGGCGCCGCCATGGCTGCTATCCGATAACACTGACTTTTAGTCTTTTCCTATTCATCAATTTGTTACTGAGAAGATAGGGGAAGTCATGCTTATCACAAACATCTAAGGTGAAATGCCAGATGACTTTAAATAGTGTGTCTACATTAGAAAAGGTCCAATCTTTGTACTTTGAACTTTTGGATGTGCTAAACAGGAGTATAGAATGATCATGTGCAACTACAAAAACCAAAAAACGATGGTTACGCACTCTTAATTCCAACAAACCCAAAAACCAGGGGGGACCATAGATTAATAGTACAACGATGGTTAAGCATGATCATGTGCAACTACAACAATATTCCTATATATCCAAATGGTGCTGCAAAAATTGCATTAGCATTGTTGAAAAACAGCATAGTTTTAAGCAATAGGTTGCCACTATTGTTCCCAAAAGAAACTAAAAGAGAGCCATCAAGAGGGCCATAAAAGTCATCTATAAAATGGGAGCCCAGAAGTAAGTAGAAACTTAAGCCACAATAAGCTAACTTCTTCCTATCTTTCTTCCCTTCTTCCTTCTTACCATCTCTTCGCATACCATGAAACTTTAGGCCTGAAAAGCTCAAGTCAAAGCTCTTAAACCAGTTGAACCTCAGCACCTCAAGTCAAAGATCTTAATTTGAACCAATAGTTATTATTTAATCCTCTTACCTCACAATAAATCATCCCTCTAACCTGAGACATCCCCTATTGTGATATTTCCATTGATATTGGTAAAAAAACAAGGAGTATGCGAATGTCTCTGTGAAGTATCTGACAGATACGTGTCCAACACAAACACAACTATTTTGAAATGTATGTGCATCATAGCAGATATATATATATATATATATATATATATATAAAAGATTGCCCATTATTCCGGAAAAGAAAAAAAAACATTTCCTTGTTCAACAAATCAAACAAAAACATCAATAAGCCAAACACAACAAGATTTAAACCAAAAAAAAAACATACGAGGGTTTGGCGAAACTGTTGCTGTGCAATCTGGCGCTCTTGGGCTCTGAGTTTAGCAGCCTCGGCTTTGAGCTTTTGGCGCTCTTCGTTTGCGAGCCTGAGTGCTTCCCTGCGAGCCTCATCCTTGCGCTGCTTCTCTAATGCCATAAGCTCCATTTCCCGAATGTATTCCTTGCGAACCTCCTTCACCTGCTTCGCATATTCCCTCCTCAAATGCGCCAGCTTTGCCTCTGCTTCCTTTGGGTCCTTTGGAGCCTGCCAGCTCCCGAGGTATGAATTGGGTTCGAGGAATTTGTGGTTCACACGGTGATTGTTGTGGTGTGAGGGCTTTGCAGAAGTGGCGAATGAGCGTAGGGATGAATGGAACAGGGCCTGACGGGTTGCCATAGTTGCCACAAGAGAGTGACGAGTTGAAGCCCCTATTGGCTGATTCACAATGAACGAAAAAGACGACGAAAACAAAGTAAATAATTGAGCAGAGGTTAAGGTTATGACCAAGGTTGTCAAACACACGAGTTTACCTAGAATCTTTGATCTTAGGTAAACTTGACTCTGCGAGTTTACCTATTTTAAAAATAATATACACAAAAAAAAAAAAAATCCATGACATCCAGACATAATATAATAACCTGTCCATAATCAATATTTCACACTGAAACTCAATATTTCACAACTTTTCGATACAATTAATCTAATTCTAATATTCTATTATCTCCACAGTTCCATAGAATAGATAAACAATTCACAAAAATTGACAATCAGCCTCAGTAACAAAGAATTGACAGCAGTAAAGCTAATGGCCAGAGTGACTAAATCAAAGAAAGAAAGTATGAGTTGAAACGATAAAAATAAAAACTTGGAGAGATGGGGGATTTTGTAAACAAAGGTTTGCTATTTATATGAATCATTAATCTTTCTTTCATCGGGTTTCTCCATTTTTCATATGATTCCATCTTTAAAAAAGCAAAAAAAAAAAAAAAAAACTAAATACCAGAGTCTATGATAGAGATGAATAAAAACAGATGCAAAGCACGGGTTGCCAAATCAAAAACCCATATGACCATACTCGGAAATTAGCTTCTGGGCGTGAAGTCAAAGCCCTAAATTTTCAACCTTTTTGTGCTATACTATTTTGTTTTGAATAGCAGAGAAAAGATGGGGATAGGAGGCAGTATTGCAGTACCTTCGACCCTCCCTGACGTTGTTATGTGTGTTGTCCACTGAATGAATGAATGATTATGGGAATGGGGAATGGGAAATGAGAGACAGCAACGCAACAACGATAGTGTGTTTTGCAAAATGCAAATTTCAGATCACTCAACTCACTCCCTGGGGTTTGTGTTTACTGTTTACCCTTCGCTCGCTTCACTTGTATTTTCTTTTACTTTTTCCTTTCTTTTCTTTTTTACCCGACTCAATCCAACCGTTTATTTTTATTTTTTATTTTAGTAAAATCACGTTTCATAGAGGATGGAATCAATTCTGGAGGTTCTCAATATGAAACCAAACACATATTAAAGTGGGTAAAAATATAAAATGAAAAAGTGATGAAGCATCTACCATTAATTAAATAAAATGGGTTCAAGCGTCTACACTCTCCATTACAGTACATATTCAAATATAAACAATTTTTTAAAAACATATAAATAAGAGAAACGCTAGCAATAATCTGGATTGTCTCCGATCATTTGCCTCTCCTACCACTTAATTTAGACCGTCCGTCCAGATCTAACGATTCAGATTAAGTGGCATTTTTTAAATTAAAAAATAAAATAAATGTAAAAACGACCCTTTTGCGTCCCTTGTTCGCCCAGCCCCAGCCCCAGCCCCACTCCCACTCCCACTTTATATAATCATTCTCTCACTTTACACTTTTTGCTAATTTTATTGGAGCTTTATCCTAAATTCTAAATCATACACCTCAAGAATCATCCAAATTCTAGGGTGAAAATGTAACAAGTCTCACACCGTGGGCAAGAGCTCTTGTGGGAAAAGAAAATATTTTCCCATCCTTCATTCATTTATCTCTGTGCATCTGCCCTTCACTCCATCTCCCACGCCCATGCCGTCATCAACCTCATTGCCCTCCCTCGTTCCAATGGTGTCGTCGTCGTTGGTATCATTGCTTGATGACAAGAATATTCTCTCACCTCCATTCAATTTTTTCGTTTTTCATTCGTTTTCCAAATAAACATATGTTGGACAAGAATATTCTCTAACACGTCCTGCACTTATAAATTTGAGGATCCAAGTGGTTAATTTATTTTTTAGGGACGATAAGTGTATCCATGACCATTTTAGGAATCACATTGGGCCTTTAGTCTTAAATTAAATAAAAATATGTAATGCAAGTCACAATTTTATAGAAATAACTTAAGTTTAAAGGTTCTTTAAAATAAAATAAAGAAACTGATAATTTGGTTCATATACGGACGCTAATTTTGAATTCGACTCCTATATGCGATTTTTTTTAAAATAGTCCTCATATGTGCGGTTTTTAATTTGGTCATCACTATTTATTAATGTTATAACATTGTTTGTTGGAGTTAAAATATAGAGACCAAATCGTTAGGGACCTAATTAATTAAAAAAGAAATGAATTCAATCGCCTACGTGTGACGATCATTAAGAATCCGGTCCCTACATATACAAGTATTTCAAATTTAATCCTTATTATTTGACGGTATTATAATATCAATAATTCAAAATCAGTATACATATATATGGATACCGGTTTCATTTATTTATTTTTTATGTATAAGGACTAAATTCGAAATTAGTATCATCTATAACCACAAAACTAATAAACTATTAGTGTACCCAATTTTAAATGATGAATAAGATAATTATGTGGTGGTCTCTTAATCGTGATCGTCCCTTGAAGGTTAGTCTCGTGAGAATAACTACAAAAGTGCATAATCAGAAACTAAAATATGCAATCAACCTTGTAAAAAATGTCAATCAGAGACGTCTGGCACTCAACTTTATTGCTAATCACCAATACCAAATTCAATTGTCCTTAAAAATTAAAATTAAAACATGATTGAATTGGTAAACTAAAAGATGACGAAATGTTCCCTCTTCATCAAAAAATAAATAAATTACCAAATGAAATTGACAGTTTTACAATAATAACGCATTATTTAAGCATCATTTACATATCTCCGTAAATTTATATATTTACATATGAAGACTAAAAAATAACAATGAAACTTCTTTTATCCCTCCCTCACGGTTCCAATAACACAAAATAAAAGTTTGAGACTTTCAAAATCAAGTAAAAGTATATATACAGATTTACACCCAAAAAAAAAAATGTATATATAGAGACAATTTATATACTTTAACTAATTTCTTATGTAAGATGATATAAAAAATGATCTTTTATTTATAAATATGGATGATAATTCTTTTTGAAGTTTGTATATGGAGTAACCCATCCATTTCTCTCCCATAATTTTTTTGTATAGTCAAGATTTATATACTTTGCGGACTATTATCACCACGAACCTTGTGTCTATAAAGTGAATATAAACTATAAATAACAATTTTCAAGCAATTATTCCTGGTGATGGCTAGCGTGACGTATAACTTTATTTCTTTTCTTTTTTTTATAAGAAAAATTTAAGGTGAGGGATGATGCCCCAGTTCAAAGCAGGAAAAACTTTCGGATTCTATAAATACTTATAAAGATATTTACATTTAAATCATGCTAAAAAGACTAGTAAAAATTCGAACCTATAACTTATCAAATATAAGATCCTGTCATATTCCATTAGACCAACCCTCGACTTATATAACTTATTTCCTTTGTACAACAATGACTGCCACCACTCACCAGGTGATATCTTGACAGACAAGGTGAAAAGTCATCCGATTCAAAGTAAAAAAGAACATACGGTTTGGTTCGATTTAGATGACTTGTTAAAAAATATCCGATCTGACCCAATTAAATACGATTTGGATACGTTCGATTTTTAACTACACATCATTAATTAAATAACATATTATAAGAATGATAATCTACTTGTAAAAAAAAAAAAACCAACATATAATCTATCAAAATGAGGCTGTTCGTTCAGGGACTCACTGTTGGCATGTTTTGGAAACATATTTTCAAAATAACATAATCTATAAAATATAAAGTAACATTTTATGTTCCAATTTTTTGGCAACTACGAAATTGCTCTGTGCATGCCAATTGACAGTGAGGTGTGTCAAGTGCATATTAAAGAAATAAAACAATGGCTTAAAGAAACAAAACATACATCAAAAGTCTAACCATGTTAACAAAACAGTGGCTTAAACGCATGAGTATAGGGAGTGAAACCACAGCACACAGCAGCAAACAAAATGGCAGGGAAACCATACACTAAACGCATGAGTAAAAAACTAATGTATAAAATTTCGGTTCGGTTCGATTCCTGAACCTCCGATAGAAAACCGAACCGATCAATTCTCTCTAAAATCGATCCAAAAAAATCCAATTAATTTCGGTTCCCATTGGTTTTCGATTATTTTGGATCGACTATGCTATTTTTTTGGATCAATTTGGATCTGAATACCCCTGATTAATACACTGCTCAAATTTTCAACTTTTGGTAAACACATGACGGAGCTTTACCAAACCAACTCTTCCGGTCTTCCTACGACATCATCAACCAAATGATAGGATAAAAATAAAGATTTAATTTGTTTCACAGTGTAAAGATTTTTTATAATGTCAATTAATTATATAGATGTCAACATCATATCATTAAAAACTTTTGATTCTTATCATACCTATTAAAAATTACAGATACAATAATTTATTAATTAGTTGAATGAGTATTACTAATCAGTATCCTAAGGACATTGATTAAGGAATAAAAAATCGAAACTTTACATTGGGAATTGTAACTTTTAAACTTTGAAAAAATGGAATACATCACTTCCGAATACCTAATTTATATCTTTGTATCCTTAACCAGTGCCCTGGTTAGCATTTTCCATAAAAATTTTAAACCGATATTGTATCAAAATTAATCTCTAAAAACAAATTATTTACAACACAAACGACATCAATATAAGGCTTTTGAACTTTCAAACTAGTTGTAAGAGAAGTGGTCATATCTCACTTGACATTATGACATTATGATGACCTTTTCATGGCCCCCATGCCAATAAAATATGAGCCTTACTGAAAGCTCCAGGTAACAAGTTTGTCAAAGAAATTACGAACGTTTCTATACTTAATTATGATATAGAAGGAAGCAGCTAAGAGCTACCCCAGCTGAAGTTAGCTTAGGCCAATTCAAAATAAAGAATGAGTTCTACTCTAACTCTCATAGTCATATTTATGGTGCTGGGGAAGGGTTATTGAATAAAGTCAATTTTTGATCCCTTATCTTACTATGGTACTTTTTCTTATATAAGAGTCTTTGATCATAAACTCCTTCATTACCAGCCCTTTGTGGATATATACATACATAAATAACACATTTGGTGATAGTAGTTGAAGTGGAAACATGGGTTTGCTTGGAAAAAGCTTCACTTCCAAGTTCAAAACCATAACCAAACTTGCTGTTTCTAGGATTGCTATCTTGAAGAACCAGCACAAAGCTAGATGCTCCTATGCTAGGTCTGATGTTGCTCAACTCTTGAAGCTTGGTTACCATGACCGTGCTCTACTTCGTGTAAGCACCAACACTACTTACCCTTCTCATAAGTCATTATTCTCTCTTTCTCTCTCTCTCTATCTCAAGCAAACATTGAATTTATGTTCTACTTCACAGGTGGAGCAATGGATAACAGAACAAAACATGCTGGACGTGTTTGTTATGATAGAAAATTGTTGCAATTTCCTCAGAGAAAGAGCAGAAGTACTAGACAAGAACAAGTTAGTTTTCTTTTCTAAACTCTTCTATGGTAGTTGGGTGAATCTTAGGCACCAACCCGAAGTGGTAACTAGTTGCTTAGATGTTGTTTGGATAAACAATTTATTTAAACGTTTATATAAAGGGTTGGATTAAGGTGCATCATCCATATTTTGTATCACCCACTACACCATTCATATGTGTCAAATTTTGGACAAATCAAATTGTCACATGGGTTTGGTCAAAATTTCAAACTTTCTAGTTGTATTTCTACTGTAGTCAAATATATGAATACAATATATTGTAGTATAGTATATATACTCTTTGTATTCGCAAATTTAACCCATATTAAAATAATGTTTTTTATTAAAAAAACTGATTATATTGCAAAATAATATTTTAATATGAATTAAAATAATGTTCGTTGTCAATAATATTTTGCAACATAATCAGTCAAAAAACATTATTTTAATATGAGTTAAATTTGCAAAAACAAAAAGTACATATATTATACTACAATATACTATATTCATATAGTTTTACTACAATATAATACAACTCGAAAGTTTGAAATTTTGACCAACCCATGTGGCAATTTAATTGGCCCAAAATTTGCCACATGGGTGGTACAGTGGGTGGTGTAAAATATGGGTGGTACACCATAGCCCAACCCTTATATAAAAAAAGACCTCATATGAAAAGTTTTTATGTTATAAGTTCCTTTTAAATTAAGTTATTTAGTGTTTTGATATATTTCCCGAACCCATACACGTTTCGGTAGGTCTTACTGTAATCGGTTTGTCTGGAAATATGCAAACCCATATTTGTCCACCCCGGCGGACATTCTCGAAGAAACGTTTTAAAAATCTACAATTGTCCTATAAAATATATAAAACATCTAGCATGAGTTACTTTTCAAGAAACTAAAAAAATTGACTTCATGAAATAAACTAAAAATAGCTTTTGTAGGATTAACAAGTTACTTAAACTTACTCAGACAATTTTTTTTTTTTTGTACATAAAAACACTTATAGTAGTAGAAAAGCTCCAATAAGTTGTGTCATGCTATCCAAACGGGACTTTAATGACATGCATTTTACTATCCTAATTACTGAATAGATTTTTAAAAAATGACATAGGGAGTGCCCTCATGAGCTAGAGGAAGCAACATCCAGCCTTATCTATGCATCCTCAAGGTGTGGAGAATTTCCAGAACTGCACAAGATAAGAGAGCTTTTGACATCAAAATTTGGGAAAGAATTTGCAGATCATGCTGTTGAGTTGCACAAAAATAATAGATTGAACTCTAAGGTACTACTACTTAGATCTCATGAGACCCCATTTCAAGAGAATCATCACATTATTCTGATAACTTCTCTTTGGCTTATCTATATGTAGATGATTCAAAAGCTTACACCAAGACGCCCAGCCATGGAAATTAGAATTAAAGCGCTAAATAAAATTGCTGCAGAAATTGGAGGTACTTTACATTTGGAGCAGGACCCTATGTTGGAAAACGTGGTAAGAAAACCATGTCCCACAGAGAAGTAACAACTTGCACCAATTAAAATCAAACACTTCAAAAACTACAACAATAATAACAAAGCCTTTTTTTCACTAAGTGGGATCGGCTTCATAAATCAAACGATATCCGAATGAAAATGAAGGATTGTGTTAGGCAGTAACCAGCAAACGTAAAAATTTAGCAAATCATGATGGCGCTTAAAAAGCATTTCATGATGAACATTTTTTTTCTTCTACTATTGCAGAACAAATTGAATGTTGACCAAGGGCTAAATGCACTGGAAACCAGAAAATGGAGTAGTATTGATGATCCTAAGCATAAAGAAAACAACCAAGATGATCCTGAAAATTTAATCCAGGAAAGGAAGGGGTACAAGGATGCAGTTGCTGCTGTTCAAGAAGCTTTGGAATCAGCATCTTTTGGGATAAAAGTCATTGAACAATCAAATCATGGAGATGCTCTTGGCAAGGTTCATGTACATCCCATGGTGAGCACTAGTTATAAACCAGAGGATGAAGTAATTTCAAAAAGCAACCAGGGTATTGATCTTAAAGAACTGGAAGGTAGAGTCAAAGAAATCACAAAACAGTTTGCATGGGAAGAATCTCATTTAAGTCAAATTCCAGGAGATAATATTCAAGCATCAAGGAATACAGAGTTAGTTTCCAGTGAACATGTGGAGGAAGATACAAACAGACAAGGCAATATGCTAGATGAGTTGGACTCAGCTAAGAGCTTGCTCATGGACAATAATGATCACAAAAGTCAGTCTGATGCGGCTGTAGAGAATGAACACTTCAGTGAAGACAGAAACCACCCTTCTTGCCAAGCTATAAGATGGAATCCACAAAGGTCTCAAGTTGATCCCACTGTAACTCCTATAGTAAGAAGACCTGTGATGGGAAGTTCAGGTGGAACATATTTTCCAAAGCAGATACATATGCATCATGAACATGTGGACTGGAAGATGATGTCAGTGAGGACCAGACAAAGATAAAGAAAAAATTGTGGATTATTCACATTATATGAGTTTCTTTTCTTCTTCCTTTCTTATTGTTGTTCATGTGAACAAAAAGAGAAACTTCAAAAAAATTATTTAGCACTTCAAATTGAAAAAAAAAAATAACTGGTTGTACAAATTTAAGGATGAGGATATTTTAAAACCAATCCAGGGTCCTACTGACAACATTTTGAAGGCAATTCTGTTGCCATATATGGTTTCCCTTTAGCACAATACAAGTGTAACAATTTAGCTTCCCTTACGCCCCCAAGCTTGTTCTCCTTATGAATGTCAGACTTACCTAGCTAGAAAGGCGACAAGTAGAAAACAGAAGTTGCTATATGTCGAGAAAGCAATGCTCGAGAGGCAAACCATTACAGATTTGTTTAAGTTTACCCCAACAATAGTGGAACTCAGGATGACCAGTCACAAACCTAGATTATGTATGGTAGCAAAGGTGATATTGAAATTTGAAAATCAGAATACAACAACCACCCAATGTGTTTTCTCACTAAGTGAGGAATTTGAAAATCAGAATAATCACAAATTATTGATCTTATCAGAAAATTTTGCCCGTGGTTGCTGTTAAATGGTTCAGTGAGAGTAACACTTGTAAGAAATCTATTGATAGGAAAGTGCTTGATCTGAAAATAGGTATCAAGGAAAGATGAAGACATGCAGCACCTAACACTATGGTAACAATATGCATTCAACAAAAGATGTTTAAGTTTATATTCTACTAAGGTGTAGAAGAGTTTTGTGGATTAGTTAGGTACATGCACATGGTAGTTTTGATCTCAACAATGATTCATGTTGTTGAACAAGAGAATATGAACCAACTGGAGCAACCAAATTCGGCTAATTTTTCATCTAGCCCAACATTACCCTCAAGTCTCTAGAGGCAACAAAAATCTTTAGAAATAGGTACTGCATCTCATTAAACTATTTGAGCAGTACATAGATGAATAAAGTCATGTGCAGATGGAATAGCATATACAATTCCAGACTTCCCAATCACAACATGGCCAGTAAAATTCGAAACTAATAAGATGGTAATTAAAAGAACATACTCTTGAGTCCTGATTGTCTTCAGACAATGCATGACAAAGTCCAAGTTTATTCTTTTCTTACTTAAGATAGAAAAAATTGTGCTATTGTGTTCTCCAAATGCTAGGGTACCATATACAATTGCATCTTATGTTTCTCAATCAATGATCTCAATCTCAAGTTAATTTTTTTAACCAAAAGGTTAATGCTTAATAGTGATATTAAGCAGTGGCACAATGATACACTGACACAGCAATGATTCATATAAAAGAATTGGGAACTTGTCAGGTATACGAAGTAATAAAAAGAGCTCAACTGCAATGCAATGCAGTACAACAGAACAACCATAACATTAAAAGGAGAACATCCTATTGACACAAAACATTACAAAAAAGGTTTGAAATATCCTACATTGAAGGTTACGCCAAGTTGCCGCCACTCTGCTGCCACAAATTGATGATATCGGTAGCTTGATTGAGAAGGATAATCATCTGTTTCTGGGATATCCAAGGCTTGCTCTCAAGTAACTCCCTAAGCTCTTCCCAAGCATCTTTCCTAGGCCAAAAGTAATAAGGGCTCAAGGGAATGGTGCCATGCCCTGGTATCATTTGGTCAAGCGCAATTCCAATGTTCTTCTCCATCCAAATGAATTTCAACACAAGTCTTGGCTTGTCTGTTGGCTTCACAACCACTCCAAGCTTCTGAAAATAAACAACAATAAAAAAGAAACATGAAAGAATTGTTTAAGAAAAAGGCTTTTCAAAATTTAAAATGGAGTGATGCTATGCAGCCAGGAAGCAATAGCTACACAAAATTCAGCTACATTCAAGAATAGTGTTGGATGGAATAAAGTGGTGGAAACCACTCACTCATAGAGTCAGCATGCATGCCAAATCATTCTGTAAAAAATTCTAGCCTCCCCCCTCATAAAAAAATCCTGGCTCTATAGCATATTTTTAAATGCCACATATTATCCTGAAATTCTTTTTAGAGGGTCATCCTTGGCACAACGGTAAGGTTGTGCTGCCTTATGACCTGGAGGTTACGGATTCAAATCCTGAAGACAGCCTCTCCGCTTGTGGGGGTATGGTTACTTACATCTACCCTCCCCATAACCCAACCCATCAGGTGGGAGCCTCGGGCACTAGGCCGCCCCATTATCCTGGAATTTCTGAACCCCTTTTAAATGTTCTAATGGGAATTACAAAGAACATAAATACATAAATAATCAATTATGGGTTGCCTTCAATTAGGTTCATCATCTCATCATTTAGCATTAGAAAGAAAGGGGGAAAAAACATACTTTCCAATCCATCATTAAAAAAAAAAACATGAAAGTGAGAAAGGATGAATAAACCTCAGCCTGGGGAGGGGATTCTGAAGAAGCGTCATTCAAAGGGGCCTGTTGTTGTTCTTCTTCGGAAGTTGTTGCTGCATCAGAAGAAGCTCTGAGGGTAAAAGTTGTGGGTGTTGAAGAAGTTAGAGAGAGAGATAGGTGTGAGTGTGAGGAGAAGGGTTTGATGGGTGGAAGTGGAAGGGTGAGTTTTTGGGATGGAAAGGTTAGAGGCTTTTGAAAGGAAACGAGGTTAAATGGGTGAAGCGCCGAACAGGTAGACATAGATAACATCATCATCTCTTTCTCTTCTGAGTTATGAGTGAGAGACAGAGACAGACACACAGACACAGAGTTAAAGTGAACTGAATAATAATAATAATAGGAAGAAGAATAAAGATAAGGAAGCACACGTGGTTTGGACCCAGTACCCAACTCAGTTCGTTCGGGTACCCGCTAACCAAAAACAGAATGAGTTATATTATTTGAATACAAATTTTGGATATCGTATATGTTTATCTCTATATCTCACGTTCCTACAAAATACACAATACATTCAAAAACAAAAAGGATATTTTTTGGTGTCCCCATTTTGTGTACAAAAATCATTTAAAGCTATGAAACTAATCTTTCGGTTGGAATTAATCTTTGGGTGGGTGATTGTTAGATAAAACTCTCTTCAAAATAATGATTTCGGAATTCCAATTAATATCCTTGTAGATTTCGCTTGCCATCAACCACTATTGAATCTGAAGGATGTTTAGTAGGGGTGTTCATCAACCGATCCAAACCGATTCAAACCGTAAAAACCGAATCGAAAATCGAAAAAACCGTATTTTTTTATTGGATTGGATCGTATTTTGGATCCTAAAGTGAAATCCAATCCAATCCAAACCGATCTATTATATACATATACTATTATTTTTGAAATTATAGTATTACTCATACTTAAACATTATTTTTCATACTTTTATGTCCCTCATTCTCTTTAATATATTTGTTGGAATGACATATATAAGACTATTTAGAATAAATATTAATGTCTTGAAGTTATATTTTACTAAAAGTTTTGATGCATAGCATATATATATTTGATTGAGTAATCATGAAAAATAGGAAAACAATTAAGTAAATTTGAAAAATAATTAGCTACAATTTATTTGTAGTCGATTCAAGGAAAAAAAAAAGGATAAGTGCGAGTAGATATAGAGAATTAATATAAAAGAACGTGTTAAAAAATATCAATAATTTTTTTCTTCTCAAACTCTCAAATTATAACAAAGATTATCTTTTATCCACTATTAAATAAGTAGAAGGGACACTTGACATTATAAAAAAAAATAAAGTATGACAAAAACCGAATTATCCAATCCAAACCGTACGATGTTTTCATCATTGGATCGGATGACTTTTTCGCTCAAAACCGATCCAATCCAATCCACGAACACCCCTAATGTTTGGGGAATTGTGAGAATTATTTTTTCTTAAGAAAACGATTTTGATTGTACTTTTTCTTTTTCTTTTTTGAAAATATGTTTGTTTGTTTTTTTTATTTTTGTTTTCATTTTTGTCCTATATTTATTTATCTTTCAGCTTTTACTTTGTACCCAAATGAATCACATTATTCCAACAACCTCCCTCAACCACCACTCAAATTACTTTGTACCCAAATGAATCACATTATTCCAACAACCTCCCTCAACCACCACGCAAACTACTAGACTCAGCTGTTTTTCCATCACCAAATTGACATGAGTCATAAAGTCACCGAGTTCATAAATCCACTAAACAAAGCATCAAAATGACAAAACCAAGCTTCCATGCTAAAATATGAACATATAGATATACCATGTCAAATACAAACTCTATAGTTTTTTTTTAACTGATTGGATGGTCTATAGTTGAATTGCAATGCATATAAAAAGATTACAATAGATTAATCTCATAATGTTCGAAGTTGTGAGACTCGCATACTCTCTCTTACTGTATTTGCAGTTAAACCTTCTTTTGTTACAAAAGAAACTTGAAAGTCCAAGTACAAAATAGCATGTGAAACTTGATTAAATAATCACACGATCTTTTATTAATTATACCACTTAGACCACAACTCTTCTTGAGCCAGTATTTTTCTAATCCAGTCCGAACAGCATTTAGAATACTTTCAAATATATGGCTAAACATGAACTATTTTTTAGTAACACTTCAATGAAAAAAAAAATCATTCTTCAAAGCCAAAGAGGCACAATGCTTAGACACTCGACTCAATTGGAGGCAAGCATCTTGTTTGAGAATAATTTGATGTTACTAACAAAAAAAAACATTAAAGAATAAGTAATAGGAAATTATCCTGTCTCACATTACCTCATTACAATGTACCCAATTAGGATAAAACCACATCCAAAAGATGAAAGAATGGAAATGGATGTAACATAAATATACAGCATAAATAGAACCTGAGCTTAAAAGGCATTCTCCCCTAACTCCCATACACCATAAAATAGTAGCAGTTTTTCTTACATATTATGATCCCAGCTTTGTTTATCATCAAAATATTCCAATAAAGGCCGAAATAGAATCTCAATACAGTTGCCCTACCACTCAGCTATCGTACACAAAGCTGGTTGTACTTATTAACTACCAGATTCAATATCATGTTTTAATATTCTCTTGCTAATAAAAAAACTTGATCCTAAACCAAAATAGTGATTAGTGAATACACCCAAAGTATAGTTTTTGTTCCACAAGCAATCAGCTTTAGACCATTGATGCGATGCTTGCATCACCCTCTTACTTGCTCTTGTCTGCTTCAAACTTATCTATTGCTGTCTGCAGTTCATCTGTACCTCCAACAGCTCTCATGGTGTAGAAGTACACCCCAAAGACAAAAGCTGTCAAACCCCCAGCAACTACCAAATTCTTTGTCTTGGGTGGAAGGCCCCTATATCCTAAAATCCCAGCCATTTTGGCAAATGCTGAAAGATAGAAACAGTGAGCACCATGTCACACTTAATATCCAAACGAAATCAAGTACTGATAAGATAACAAAGAGATTAGTTCCTAGTGATAGTCCTAAAACACGATGAAAAGCAAGAAGAATAGAAGTGTAAAAAGAAAGTAGTGTCGTAGTGGAACATATAAATTGAAATCAAACTTTGATAAATGATGTTGCTATTAATCTCCTTGCTGCCTTTTTAAGTTTTAAGAACCCAAATCCCATCAGCTCAACTAGAGTGAGTAGTTTAGAAATTGAGCAAACTAATGCAGATATATTTCATGCTAAGTATCACATAAACTCAAAACACAGTGCAGGTAATCCACCTATGAACTTAGAAAGCAAAGCTACGAAAACAAAACTACCCTTTTGGAAACAACTCCATTATTTGTACAACTAAAATCGACATCAACACCGAGGCGACGCCACAACACCCACACTCACATTTGCATACGATATGTCTACTCCCACTCAAAATACGAGATACCTCAATATTCACCTAGACTCGTATCAGTCCGCGGTGTCTATACGGATGTTTCATTTCAGGTGTTCAAAAGAAATTTTCCCTTGAAAAGACACAACACATGAAAGACTGGGTAACTAACAGAGCCAGTGCACATATAACAAAAACTTGAGAGAAAGTCAAGGTATAAATGCAGAGGTCACAACATTTGTTATAAATACCCAAAAATGATTCCAAAAGGAAATAACAGTATTAAATGAAATAATCAACAAGTTAGCATGGGAAGAAATAAAAAACATAATAAATCAATTCACAAACCACAATAGTAGCTAATAGCTATTAACTAATGTAAATAAAAAGATATAAAACACAATTGATCAGAAATTTTTTTCTGATTGTTGGTGTTGATTGTCATTTCATTTCATTTTCAAAACTTATAAGTTATAATAATACAGAAACAAGCAAGACTTTTTCATAATAATCTGTTGGTGGAAAAAACAAAATACTCAACTTAATCTCTATTAAGTATTAATACTACCCAAAACACAAAATGAAACCCTTTTTTTCCTTTTCCTTCACGGAGAAGTGTTACCGAGACGCTCTTTTGAAAACTCTCTCCAACACATTCTTGATTATGGGGTGAATTTCATATGAGACCTGAGTCTCACGTGAAATTTATGGCACCACATAAAATTGATTCAATAACAAAAAGTGTGTTGGGAGAATTGCAAAGCTAATCTTTGCGAAGACACCTAAGATCACTTTCAAGCTCACCACCAGAAAACCCCAAATGTCTTATGGTTCTCGTTTGAAATCAACCAAACAAAAAGACAACCACCCATCATCACCATCTCTAAAGTCTAAACCCAACAATCACTTTTTTCGAGCGGTATTCTGATCTTTTGTGATAAGGTTTGGAACCAAAAGAATAAAAGGTGAATTGGCACTTAAGCATTTCCATTCAATCTGTTACAATAGATAAGCAAATGGGTTTTGGGAGAAAAGAGTGCAGTAATTGGTATGCAATTGTTTTGTGGTTTGAAACAAAACGATCAAAGAAGATTAACAGCTTACCAATAAGGAGTAGGCAGCGGAGGTGAAACCAGCTGTGGTTGCAGCTTGCGGTGGCAGCCAGGGAGAAACAGGAACTCTGAATGAACTGTCAATTGGGTTCTCCTGCCTCTCCACCCTTTTCTTTTGTTTTGAGCATGATTTATTTTTTTCCCTTAATTTATAATTTAAATAAATGTATTGTGAAAAAAGTTAAAACAAAAAAAAATGTTCTTTTCTAAAAAGAAATATATACTTTTTGTTTAATTATAATCAATGAAATGATTTATGGTGTGTTTGGAAAAGTTGAAAAAAAAAAGATTATGGTGATGATTGATTATATATATAATCGATTCGATTTTTGTTTGAGTATGTTTGCTGAAAAGTAATTTTAAGATAATCTATCTCGTTTGAATGATGCAAAAAAAATAATTTTACATAGTAAATTATGAAAAAATATATGAAGTTATTTGTATAATTTAATAATACTTGTTTGGAACTTAGTTTTGTAGGGGTAAACGAGGAAGAGAGTTTTGAGAATGAAAAATAATCAAATCACAACAATCTTAAGTTAAAATCTTTCATATGTCTTTAATCAACTTTTTTTGAAAAATATTTTTAAAAAAAAAAATTAAGCTAGAGATCCAAAGATGATAGATTCTCTATAAAAACAACTTTTTAACTAAAAGGTAGCTTTTAGTCAAAAAAAAAAAAACAACTAAAAGGTAGCTAAAAGTTGAGAAAATTAACAAACATACTCTTATATTGTTATTTAATTTCATTTTGCTACTTTATTATGATGATACATAATTAAATTATAGTGAAAAAGAAAGATCATAAATTTAAGATCATGACAATACACCCACCACACTCGATTTTTTTTTTTCATTTCCTTTCCCATCTAACTGTAGATTTGCCTGTCATATGAAGGCTTCGCCGTCGCCTTTGATTCAACCACGGTGGTGGGGTGCGGGTGGCGAACCCTCTCCCTCCAATCACCATCATAGCACCATCATTCTTTTGGTGCTTCAGCTCAAGATTCGACTGGGAGCGGGGGGGAGTGAGGAGTCGAGGCTTCTTGGAAGTGGGTGGGTTCGGGTCGGGGTCCGGAAAGTCGAGTTTGGCCTTCTCTTCGTGGATGCGCTTGGCGGCGGCGTCCTATGTTAAGTCTTTAAAATGTCATTCTTTGTTGAATGACATGTCTGAATGTTAAGCTGTCTGTGCTAAATCTATCATTACTCCTATATACAAGTTCTTTCAACTAAGCATTAGTTCAGGGGGAGTAATGATACAATAGTTTAAGTGGAGTATGTCTAATATGTTTGCTGCATTACTATGATTTTCTTAACATGTTATCTTGCCCTTAGCATATCTCATAAATAAAACTTGATAACCCTTTTTGATGTTGACAAAAGGGGGAGATTAGGAGAAATTGAGATTTATGATAGAAATATGTTATAGGAGAATGGGAGAATGAATATGATATGACCTTTTCGCTTAAGAAAATTTCAACCTGTCTGATATATGTTATTTTCTTTGTTAATATTTTCTGAGGTTCATTAAATCATCTCAATGTTTGTCATCATCAAAAAGGGGGAGATTGTTAAGTCTCTAAAATGTCTGATGTGCATTTCTCTAAGTTTTGATGAGAACTAAACATTGGTTAATGATTTAATTAACCTTCATATTGGTTGCTAACCTGTCTATCGAGTGTGCAGATTAAATAAGAGAATCATCCGTCCAACAGTGTAGTGATAGAAGCTCTCGTCCAACACTGCAGTGATTGAAGCTCACGTCCAACACTGTAGTGATTGAAGCGCACGTCCAAAACACAAGAGATAGAAACTTGCGTCCACTAAAGTGATGAAAGCCAGCGTCTACTAAAATGACGTGGCATTTGGAGCTCGCCCATTAAGGTATCAGAATGGCTCGTCCAATGACGTGGCATATGGAGCTCGTCTACTAGGTTATGTTCAACCAGTTAAAGGAGTATTCGTCCAATGATGTGGCAAATGGAGCTCGTCCACTAAAGTAACAGAGGCTCTCGTCCACTAGAGTAACAGAGGCTCTCGTCCACTAGAATAACAGAAGTGCTCGTCCACTAAAGGTGACAGAAGCGCTCGTCCACACTAGTCTTTGGACTTGCTAAGTCCTTAATATGGAGCTCGTCTACTAGCCCGAATGAAAATTCTTAAATGGCTAGATAGACGCGATTATTTTCAAGATGGAAGCATTTATCTTATTGACGCAAATTTTATAAGGATTATCATAATCTTATTTCAAGAACCAGAAAGAGACTTGAAGCCTTCTCTCCTACTCAGTTTCACAATTATCAAGAAAAGTCAGAAGTTACTCTCTCAAGCAACCTTGGATAATCAGAACCAAAGACCGGTTGAAGAATACTTCCAACATGCTTTATTCTCTAGTACCTCTGGTCCTTACACAAAAAGGGAAGTGTACTCAGCAAAGTACAAAAAGCTCTCTGCACAACTCTGATATGGTTGTATCACGATGCATAAAGCCATGATCCTTCATGTTAGAGTACAACCAACGTTCCTATTGCATTAATGGCTACCCAGAACGACTCTATTTCATTTAATGAAGTTCTGCTTGAAGCCAACATCTGAGAGAATGTCTCTAACGGATCTTAAATGCTTGAAGACCATAAATATAGAAGTCATTGAAGATGAAGAAATATAGAATACACATTGCATTAAAAAGCCATTACTCTGCGCATCAATTTCTTCATTCTTTCATTCTGTATTCTTCAATCATTTGAAGTTATTACGCAGACTTTCCTAAGCTTTACATTTAAACCACTCTCTGAGTGTGAGTGAAAGATCTGCCTATGAGAAGTTGTATTTATTACAAACCAAATCTCTCAAACAAACCTGAGTGAGCCTGGAGAGGTTAGGTGTGCAAACAATACTTGTCTTGAGCCTGAAGAGGCTAGGTGCGCAAAGAATACTTATCTTTGAGCCTGAAGAGGCTAGGTGTGCAAATAATACTTGAGTTTGTAACCTAATCAGTTATAGTGGATAAATCTTGGTACTGCCAAGGACTGGGCGTAGCTCTTTGCTTTGAAGAGTGAACCAGGATAAATGAGACACCCCGTTGTGCCCCTTTGTGTCATTTAGTTTAAAAACTCATTATTTAATTACTTAATCGCACGCTTAACGTAAAAATTACGTAAAAATTAAAACTTAATTTCTTAAGCAAATACATTCATATAGAACAGAATATGAAAACATAAATATATTAAACATACTTAAAGCATCAGAGTTATCAAAACACTGTTTCAGGGCATCCCATCAATAGGATCCCGAACTGGTGCATAGTTATACAAGACATAAGCGGAAAGATAAAGCTTCACGACACAGACGCACTGGCCATAACTAACTAGACCCTAATCACCATGGGTCACAGCTCGTCCTCCGGCATCCGGTTCGTAGGGAGTTCCATCCAACTCCTCCTGGTTACGTCCATCCACGGGGTCTTCTCGTATGGTTCCACAAGGAGACAAAATACAACATACAGAAATATACAGGGGTTAAGAAACAGTTCTATCATCAAAAGCGGAAAAGAGTCATAGTAAACTATACAGTAATTATCACAGACACAACATCAGTCAAGTCATCCATCCTCCATAAAATTCTTATATCCATCCTACCATCACTCCTGCAACTAAAACTTGATACTGAAAATGGTTATGGTTTCCCTATCATAGTTATGGTTATCGGTCAGTCGTCCAAGCGACACGTCCCATTCCCGGTGCACATCCTTGGTCATGGTGAGAATGCTCATGCAAAGCAATGACACTATATCTGCACATTAAACCCGGTGCACACCCCGGACCGTGGGTGCTCATGCAAAGCAATGACACTATAGCTGCATGATTATCCCGGTGCACACCTTCACCATGGTAAGAACGCTCACGCAAAGCATGACACTACAACTGCACGATGATCCCGGTGCACACCTCGTCCACTCCCAGAGGTGCTCATGCAAAGCAATGACACTCGTAGCTGCATAAGTTAAGTTTACCCTTTGGACGGTCCCACAAGGACTTCGGGTCTTGTA
The DNA here is from genome assembly GCA_030762895.1 of Sophora flavescens. NCBI lineage: Eukaryota > Viridiplantae > Streptophyta > Magnoliopsida > Fabales > Fabaceae > Sophora > Sophora flavescens. Next base: position 13,603,253 of record CM061065.1, on the reverse strand, counting down.
TGTGTCCCACATACGGTTATAGAAACAACACAACTTATGAACATCACAGACTCCTATGGTCATAACCTAGTGCCTTAACCTCTCATTAAGACCTCAACACATGCTCTATGTCACAACACCTCTTTAACATATTTCATGTAGGTTAGGCACCTCTAAAAATCATCATGATCCTCACACCCAAAACAACTCATCTCTTAGACCACATATATATCTTCGCTTAATCCATTAAGCATAAAGTAAATACCACACAGATCATGCATAACATCAAGTCAATCAAAGATATTTCAAAACATCAACATAGCACTAAATCAATTCAATAAAGGTAATAAAACTCAAATCAACCATCAACAATATAAACATCAACCTAATATCGATCAACCTACAATCCCCGAATCACCATGGATGTTTTATAAAAGCAATTTAAAGCGATTCTGGTCTTGTCGATTATTCGACTTCTAGTAAGGTTTAGGTCACCCTACATAATCTACTACTTATCGATTCCGGCGATAGGTTGATTCTTTCCCCCACCTGAGTTATCACCGAAAGCTCGAATTCCCAGCTCCTCGTTATCCGACCACGAGGTGTTAACACCACCTTCAACCAAACAACATAAAAACAACTAAATCAAATAAACTCATCTATGTTCTCATTAGGCAGGTTCGGCCATTTAAATCTAATGAGAGTTAGGTTTCATTTCATACTCTAAGATTTTAGATACTTAACTATTAGGTTCTAGGTGACTTAGATAATTTGTTATAACTTGAAAATATTGAATAAAATCATCCAAACTCTTAGGTTAGGTTTCGGCCTTGTATAGTAAAATAGGTTAGAAAACTTTAAACCTTCCAATCTCTTAGATTTTGCATCCCAATGTATTTAGGAGCTCAAATCCATGATCATATTGAAAATAAAAGAAAACAAAATATCCTAGGTCCATAAACCTCATAGGTTCGGCCATCATAAGATAACTAGGTTAGAAATATCTAAACTTTCCAATCTTTTAGACTTAGCATCCTAATGTCTTAAGGATCTTCAAGTCCATGATCATTTTGGAAAATGAAAACTCAAACATCCTAGCTCCAAAACATTGAGTTTCGGCCTAGCCTAGGAGAATGAGGAAAAGCCTTTTGTTTGATGAAAACTCTTAGGTTTGGCATCACAAAGTATTAAGAGGTCTAAATCCATGATCATAGTTATAAAGTTGAACTCAAGCATCCTAGGTCCAAAACCATATAGGTTTGGCCATCCTTGGATAAATAAGCTAGATATTTTCAAACCTTTCAAGACTTTAGATTTAATATCAAGAGGGATCTAGAAGCTCAAAAACATGATCATCTTTCAGAAAGTTGAAACAAAACTTCTTAGGCCACCATGTATAGGTTTCGGCCATCCTTGGAAATAAGAGGTAGAAATTTTTGTTTTATACAAACTCTTAGTATGTGAAAATATAAGTTAATACAAGACTATAGAAAGTGGTTTCAACTCAAAAGGATTATTCTACAATTTTCTAGAGATTTTAGAAGTTGAAAACCCATGAAAAACACTTAAAGAAAAAGTAGAGTAAACCATAAGGTAAAAGAAGAAACTTGCAAAAAGATTGACATAAGAGTATTACCCTTGATACAAGGATCAACTTTTGTGAAGAACTTCAGTTGAAAAGATGAATAAAAATGCAAGCTTTATGAGTATGAAGTTTGAAGAGAAAGGAAGAAGATGAAGAAATGGTGTTTTTGGAGAAGAAAAAGTGAGTTGAAGAAAATGAAAGTGTGATATCTAGGGAGAGAGAGAGGGCCACGGTTTTGAGGGAGAGAAATGAGTGCTTGGAGGTCAAGTTTTGAGTTATGTCATGTTTGGTTGACAAAAGTTGAAAGGAATGACTTAATTGATTATAAAATAGTAAATTCTGAAAAAAAGTAATGATGATACTTTTATGGATGTGACATAAAGCTTTTACAACCATGCCTCATTTCCCTAACAAGTCACCTCATCTATTTTGTGTCCCCTAGTCTGCTCCATTTCGTACCCGGTTACAGTTTCGATCGTATATTCACGACGTGTTCACCCGAATAAAATATTTTATTTTATTTTATTTTATTTTTTGAACGAAAATTTTTAAAATAACCAAAGTTGAAGGAAACATGATGAAAACACTAACCGTCTCGTTCACGGGTCAAAATTAGGTTTTCTGCTCAGTAAACTTATACTGACAGTGAAAACGCAAACCGACTTTCGTCTGAATTTTCAACCGAAAATTTTATTGTGACTTCATATGATAAGGTGGATTAGGGATATGATTTTATTTTATTAAAACAAATTATTTTATACTTTCATATTAAAATATAATTACTTATATTTTAATTGATTAAACGGTATAATGAAAATAAGGCTGTTACAATAAATAACTGTGTCAATCTCTCTTTCCTTAAACTCTTTAATTGCTTTAGTTTTCTTACATCTATCAAGTGGTGTGTTTGCAAAAGTCACCCGTCCATCCTGTATTCTTCCACTCATCCAAATCTAGTCTTTTTGTTTGCGAAAATATTTCAACTTTGCTTAAATTCTGATAAACACAATTCAACCCCCCTTCTCGTGTTTATAGTGTCTATTTCATCCTAAGCCTGGAGACGAGCCCAGCGACGGAGGCATGACTGGAGACAGCTGCGATAGTAGGCATCGGGGGGGGGGGGATGCCGCCACGACCTAGAAGAAGGAATCGACCATGTGGCGGAGGTGGTCGCGCGCGCCTCTCTCGGAATCGCCAGTCACCATCCCTGTCGAACCAGTGATACCAACTCCATCTTCTTGCTTCGGTCCATTGTGTGGTTTAGCTGTCGCATAGGTGTGGATGTGGGGGAGTGGGAGGGGAGGCGGTGGGGAGGGATCTAGATTCCCTAACTTTTGAGATGGGTGGTGGTGTGGGCTGTGGACGGTGGTTGGTGGAGTGTGGTCGATGGTGGGTGGCGGTAGGATTAGGGATGTCAACGGGGCGGGGCACGGATACTAGTTACCCGCCCCGTTGGATAAAAAATTCACCCGTACCCGCCCCGTACCCGTACGGATACCCGCTTAACGGGTTCTTAACGGATTCGCGGGTTTTCACAGATATCAGCGGATATCCATGAGTAGTTATGAAAAACAAACAAATCTATGTTTTAATTAAAAAATACACAAAACTTAAAAAACCACCACATTAATATCTTTCGGTATTTGAACAAAATAGCACCTACAAATTAATACATCACACTTAAAATATCCATGAAACAACACAATAGATGAAAATTATCTAGGAAATGATATAAGGACTTTGAGAGTAGATATATATAATAAAGGGTATTATAGTAATTAAGTAACGGGTGCGGGTATCCGCAGGTACGGATAGTGTGATACCCGCCCCCGCCCCGTTTATATACGGGTATTGAAATTATCCGTTTATTTTATCCGTGGGTACCCGTTTAACTACCCGTCTCGTACCCGTTACGGATTTTATCCGCGAGTATCAATAAAATTGTCATCCCTAGGTATGATGAGATGGGGGTTGGTGGAAGGAGTTGGGGAAGGAATTATATGATATGGGTGGTGTAGAAAATTGTGATGAGGACTAGATGAATCCAATGGTTGAGAATAGTCACTCATAGTGAGATACTTGTTGGAGTCTCTCACCCTAGCTAGCGCCTTAATTATATTATGTTTCATCTCTTGGAAACATACAGATTGTTCTCTTATATTACCCTATAACGGTGTGGCTCAAGTCATAAGCAAGCTGAAATTCAATGAGCCTAGATTTTGCCTACAATATTTAGAGATTGAGTCCTATTTGAAAGGAAAAGGTTCTCATAAAGTGGTAAAATAAAATCCTATCCACCCTTAATAAAAGTACATTGAAGTATTAATTCATTAAAATTTGATGATCGCTTTAGTGACAAGTTTACCAGAAAAAAAGCTTTGTTGCATTTGAAAATAGTTTGTGAGAAGATACACGGTAAAAATGAAAAAAACAACAGCATTGCTAATACCTCTATCATATCATTATACTGATTTACATTTTTATCATGAATGCAATTTTTTGTAAATAAATAATAATAATCAGAGGAAGTTGCTTATTATTGGCTATAAATGAGTGCCAAAGGTCTAAATTTACAACAAAAATCTGCATCAATCTGATTCAAAGCCACTCCTAAATCCTAATAGACCTCGAGAAACTGTATTAGTGGATCTCCTTGACACCTCTTAAAGTTCCCACCAAAAATCAGGAGTCCAAGACTTTTAAGACCATGCCTCAATATGATATTTACCACACTTTTCTAATGCCCTAATCCATCTTACTGCAGCTTCCCTTGACACTTCATTTTCTTTAGCTACAATTTCCTCAAAAGCTGATGTTACATCTGTAGGCATTTTAGTTGAAGAACCTGCTATATAAACAGCAGCCCCCTCAGCTAGTAGGTTCCAGATCCTTTGGCTGTGTTCCCTCATCTTATGCTGAACATAAACCTTCTGGGGTTGGTCTCTTGAGAAAGCAACATAGAAACCTCCGCCCTTTGCTTCTGAAAGTACCCCATTGTTCTGTGAATGAGACAACCAGAAGTCTCGGTACAAAAAGTCAACATCTTCATTCCTACAGCCAAAGAAGAAAATAATTGGAGCAGTGGAATTAGTTTTACTTTGCATTGCTCTTTCCTCCACAAATCCATGGAAAGGTGCACATCCCGTCCCAGGTCCAACGAGTACGAGGGGAAGTGAAGGTGATGGTTTAGGAAGGGAACCTTTATGGAACCATGCTGGAATATAGATGGCTGCTTAAAACAAAAAATAATAATTAAGTACACAAACAGGTAAAGTGATGGTTAGTTCACTAAATAAACTGCAATAAGTGACTTATTTTGTGAACATACCATCTCGGGGATCTAACTCAGCTAGCCATGAGGAGCATAGTCCTTTTTTCTTCCTCTTGTAAGGTGTTGTCCAGGACACCACATTTACAGTCAAGTGTACTTGATTGGGGTGAACTGATTGAGAAGAAGATATGGAGAATGCTCTTGTTTTCAGTGGAGGAACCAATTGGATTAGCCACTCAAATGGCATTTGTACAGAAGGAAAATCCTCCAACGCCTTTTTTTTAAAATAAAAAAAAACCAACAGATATATGCTTAAAGTTTGATACCATGAAATGGACAAAAAACAAAAGCAGACAATCAAGGAAAATCTAAATAATTTTGATGAACCACCAAGAGCATATATCTGTCATTCTATTACACATTAACATTTTTTTCAGCATGTTTATTTGAGTCAGAGTATAAGAACCACCTAGGTTTTTAATTATTGTTTCTTCAATTCTTTTCCATTTATGGACCAGTTTGGCTTCCTTTAATTTCAAAATATAGCCTTAACCATTCCCCACTTTCTTGCATGCCAAACAAATATGAAACTGACATCAGGAAGAAAAAAGTCCATATTAATTAAGTTAGAAGATTTCAGTCCATAAAAATAACAATGAAGTCACTCAAAGCAAAATTATATATGATGTACAATTCATTGACCTTACCTCAAGAACAGTTCTCCTTTCCTTCTGATTGTATTGGTACAGGTCATCTCTTCCTTCAGGTGAAGCAAAATACTGGAGTCTTTCCCTCTCATGTTCAGCTGTTGCAAAAAAGCTCATGACCTGGAACATCAAATTATTGTAAGTTAGATTCTAATGCAGGAAGTTGCAGGCATGTAAAAAAGCATTTTACAAGTCTTGTGCAGAAGCTACAAATATCCAAAATGATGTCCACGTTTTACCGTGCTTCTTTCCTGTCTCAATATTTAAGAAATCATCATACATCAGAACAAAATTATAGGATGATAACTGGTCAGGCCTGTGCTTGACACAAGTGAAGACCAGAAACAATTGAACAAATGGGCCAACCAACAAACCCAAGAAGAGGCAGCCCAAAACAGCAACTCAGAAGACTTGAAGGAGAATGATCCCAAAGGAGAAAATGCAGAAAAAGGAAATGTTCCAGATGCAGCTGGAAAACACCCATGTGAGGGTAGAGAGAGAAAGAAGCCAGGCAGATTCAGGGATTTCGTTATGACGTGAGGCGAACGCAAATTCAGGAGAGCAAAACCGTTTCACAGCTGCTCCTTTATGTTAGTTATTCTCTAAGTCACAAGAAATGCATGTAAGGGAAGGGGTATAAATTAGGAATACACTTGTAATGGGGATTATGAATATTGCAGTAGAGTTATTCTGCTGTAGGGAGTTGGGCACTGACTCGAAGAGTGCGTATCAATACAATTCCATCATATTCAGAATTGTATCATATGGTATACCATTATGTATTACATATTGTAGAGGAAAGATAGAAGTACCATGCCCACGCACTGAGCTAAGGAATGAAGGGCAGTGCAGGAAAAAAGAGGAATAAGGACTCTAGTGTTGTAGAATAGAGGGTATAACAAGTTTTTCATAAATTAGCGCACACATAAAAGTGACCAATAGATCAGATTTCTAGATTAAATTTCAGTCACTGTCTTTAGATATTGATATGTGCCAATTGCAGAAGATGGCCAGATGTCTTTTTCTCTCCACAGCCAAGAAGCACCATTAGCCGTTCTACTTGCTTAATATTAAGATTGCTGTACTGGGACCCGAGGGTTATAGGCCGACCATACTTCTTCTATGCCTTTAAGAAAGTTGGACATTCACAATCTCTCTAACGTAATTCATAATCTTGTCCTCAGAAAACTTATCACCATAGTCCATAAAATAAACTTTGAACCATGCTGCTATTCTGAATTTGAATATAGTCCTTATCATGACTTGCTTCTAATTCCCATCAGTCTCTTCGTTATTATGAGTGCCTTTACTTCCCCATTCCTCCTAAGTGTTCTTTTGGTCCTATAATTCCCCCATTCCTCCTAAGTGTTCTTTTGGTCCTATAATTCTTCAAGATCGTAAGTTGCAGCCTCAAACCCAACTTCAGAGTAAGTAATGAAGGTTCAAACTCAATAATAAGATGTCATTAGGGAGACCACATTCTCACAGTCCCCCAGCCCCCCCTTACTTTTTTTTTTTTAAACTTTCTAGGGAAACTTACATGGCTGTGAAGTTGTCTGGTCAGTTGTTTATTACTTACCAAAAGTAGTTCAAAGTAGATATTTTACATATTTTTGTCATGATTGCCTTTAATAGGTTGAATTATTATGAAAGAAAAACACATAATAATAAATAAAAAAGAAGAGAGACACAGTAATTGGATTGTTAGCAACAACAAGAAGAAATTTAACAGCTTAATGTTTATTAACATTACTTGGCCCATTGTGTGGGTTTCTGTTGGATTCCGTAAAGCAACCAACTTGAGCATTTTATTAACTCATTGAATCATCTCATCCAAGGTGAAAAACTTCAAATCAAAAAGAAAGGGAAAAACATAAAAATTGAACTTAATCAGGTAATTCTCTTTTGAAATGCTATCATAAAAGGACAGTCAAAACATACTGCATCTTGCCTCAAAGAAATACCGTCGAGGGGAAGCTGAAGCTACATCCATTGTCAATTCCACAAAAGTTCTTAATTTTACAGGGATTTTAGAGTCATGTGTACTGCAATCATCCATTTCTCTGGGATTAACCTGGAATTTAAGAGTTGGCATATTAGTTGATCAAATGTGTCAAATAGCGTATGAAGGATGCATTTATATATCGACATGAGGCAGCATAGTGTCAGCTTAACGCTGAGCAAGGTAGAAGAACCTCATTATATAGAACAATTACAATATTATCTAATCTTAAAAGACTTACGGTGATTAAGGAATCAGGATCCAAGTTACAACGTTGTATGAAACCATCAACTGCAGCCAAATCTTGACCAGGGAGAATTTCAAGGACATCACCAACATCATATTCAATAGCCTGAAGAACCCATAACGCATCTTTTAATTAAAATGAGGAGGATGAATAACCTTGTAGCTATTTTACCACATGATGAAAAAATAGAGTTCAAGGCAATGTGTAATGTGTTCTTAACATATAAAAATGTCACGCAAAAATAATTAAAAATTACACATATATACAACAAGATTAAAGAAGACATAGGAAAGCTTACACGTGAAACAAATTCAAATTCAAAATGACGAACATCTTTTCCACAGTTTGACCTGGTCAAAGGAAGATTCTTTACCTGCATGATCAGAATCAAATAAATTGAGGCACACAACAGACAATGATGTCTTGGTGGTAGATAAATCAGTATATAAGGAGGAGAATGCTCATTTTCACAAAACTCTGAAAAAAACTCACAAATGGGAGTTAGTTGCTGACTTGCTGTAACCACACAAGGGGAATTATTTTCTTTTTGAAGATTTATTTATTATACTTTGATAAAAAGAACAATGATCCAGTTATTCATGAATCATCTCGTGAATTCTGTTCGTAGGGCATAGCAGTTCTCATATATTAAATACGAATACTTAGAGTCTAATACAAACCAACTGATATGCAAGAATCAAGAACAAACCTTTATTGGTCTCTGCCACCCTTTTTATCAGGGGTCCCCTATCAGAGTCCCAACAAATATATATATCATAACCCATCTGTAAAGTCGAACTATTTATACATGCTTTTCTAGATAGATTAATACAAAAATAACATCCCTTGTGCTACACTTAATGGAGATAAAGTACTACAATACTACATATCAAATGTCTTATTCTTACATCAAAAGAGCTGATGAATTGATCTATTAACTATGCAGGTAGGGCAGGGCAGTGTATCCATATAGATGGACAATGCCCGTCAAACTGTTTACTGATAATAACTGCTACAGAGTACTGACTGTCAGGGACAGTTATCAATACTGGATCGTGGTGTGTAGGAGTCGACTCTAAGCGGGATAGCGGATAGTGGCAAGGCCGCTATACCAAAGGTTATAGGTATTTGACAAATAATTTATACTATACACACATAACTGCTCAAAAAAAAAAATCACCCAAAATTAAAGGCATAATCATACTTAATAATCAAAAGTCATATTAAGCCTCTAAGGAATTAAGAGGATAAAAAAAAAAACAGAAGTTACAGAAGAGCAGGAGAATTTCCACTAGGGACAAGGGAGCACAAAAAGAGGCCACTGTGCCAAGAACCTCTGACCGCTAGAATGTCACTGGGCTTGCCGTAAAATGGCCGTCCTTGACCAGAAAAGCAATGGGCTTCCAGAAAGAGAAGGTTTGGGATGACAAAACAAAGAGTGGGGGCGGCAAAAATGAACGAAGAATGGGTTTCTGACCCTAAAGCATCTGACTCAAAAAAGGAGAAGAAATGTCTAAAATGTTGACATAAAAACAGGGAAACGGCTATAAATGGGGCAAAGTCAGGATTTCAATCCCACATCAGATAGAAACTGTGATGGACCGCACATGGCATTGCGGATAGGCTGTGCAGTGTGATTCAACAGCGTGATAGCACCACAATCACATGCAATCAATAACTATGATGTCAGCCTCATCAGAATGCGTATATTCTAAATATAGCAATCCTTACAAGTTACAACTAGGCAATGATAAAGTGTCTTATACAATACCATCTTAAGAAAGCCGTCAGGCCTACTTCTGTTGGACGATGATTTCCCAGGATCCATTGAACGAGCACTCCCAATTTGAATATCGAGACACATTAAATCTGAAAGAATCACATGTTAATCTAGTTAAATATATTAAGATCAACTAAATTTTTCCTATGTAATGGGGGTAAACTAACAAGTCCAAGTCCAAATCAAAATCAAAATCAAACCATTACAAATACATACAGCTCACCTAGAATGAGTTATGTGTAGTACTGACAATATCAAAGCAAAATTTTACACCAAAAAAAGAAAGAAAGAAAGGGCATTTAAATATTAGATTATTATAAATAATAAATAAAAAGAAGGTTAAGGTGTTTGCCCAAATATGACAAGAATCAAGATGCTCTTTGAAGATTAAGCACCAATAACTTAAAAGACTTTATCATAGGCCCATCAATTCAAACACACAACTATCCCACATCCAACAACTTGTCATAGACATCAGAAATTGGCTGTGTTAGGAACCTTCTTTTAGGAAGATGAAGATCCTAACTAAGGAGAGAACCGCTCCTAAATCAGAACAGAAAAAAGAAAAGAGATAGGGAAAGAATGGTACAAATGTACCCCAAAGGAGCACTCTCCTTTCACAACTAAACCACTGTTTAGTTCACAAAATATAATTCTTCATTCATCTCCTGAAAATACAGAATGGCCTCTTATTTATAGGCCTAACAATACCTATCAATACTCCTAACAGCCAGCTTATCAAAACTAACAAACTCCTAATAGATAAGAACAACTCCTAACAAAGCTAACTGAATATCCTAATCTAATAATAGCCATTACTAACTAACTCCCTAATCTACTAAGAAACTCTTATATTTATCTTTATTACTTATTGGACTGGGCCCTAATAATACTGCCCTCCTCAAAAACAGCCTTGTCCTCAAGGTTGAAGCATCCACCAGGGTCCCACAACTTGAAGCATGATGACCAAACTATGCATGAAATATAGAAATCCCCTCCTGGGTCAAATGTTCTGTTTTTGGTGGCATTTTTGGCCCAAAAATAGGGTGTCATTGCTGCTCTGTAGGTGCTACACGAAAGCATCTTCTTAGTTGCAATGCATGAATCCATCAACAAATGTTGGTGTACAATGTCAGTTTTATTCACAGCCATTTCCATATATTCCTTGATAATCTCATTAGTGCAGCAAAATTGATTAGCAAATGCAAGGTCATAAATTTCGACAGCCACATGCCAAAAACTTGATAATTCCATATTGCATGCTGCAGGTTGGTGAAGAAGTAACTCACCGAATTGTGTCCTCCCCTGCACCGGCCAAAGTTCAATATTGGAATGGAATGAATTTAACCCAGCTCCCGTATCTATTATGGGCCTTGGCCCACCAACTTTTGCAGTAGTTATGAGGAATGGGTCCTCCATGTAAACCCCTATTTCTAATAACATTAGAGAATCCACTACTCTTTGGGCCCCCATCCCCTCCTTAGTAACTGAATCTATTGAGCCGATTAAAACAAAGACATTCACGAGAGTTCTTGGAAGTTTCATGGACCACCTCCTGCATCCTATCAAACTTGGCATCGACTCCATTTTCACCTTTAGAGAAGAGCTCATCATGATTTTCCATTTCAGAAACAATTTGATAAAGATGATTGGAAATAGGAAGCGATGGGAAAGATTTTTCTACGTAATAATGAGTTGGCCAAGAAAAGATGACATCTTCCTTTTGATGGACAGAGGGATCTTGGGCCGGACCCAATGAAATTAGGCTGCCTAAGACTGTTTTTCCCTGAATGAAGAGGTAATCATCAATTTGGGCCAGGCCCATTAGGTTTAGAGTTGGATCCAGCTTGTAGAATACCAGTTTCACCCCTCTACCTTCCTCTTTCGTCAGAGTCGGCTCTTCAAACAAACGCGACCATGGTGAATCATTCAATAGCGACCCAATCACCATCTTATGAGGGCTAGCATCCAGTGGCTTTGGCGGCGATGGGGTCAATGGCACAAGGCTGACCGAAGCACTTAGGGACTCATAATTTTTGACCTTCGAATTGTACTCCCACCCATGCTCACCTTTGTCCTTGTTGATTCTTACCTCGACGCCACGACATGGCCACAAAGATTTCTGTATCGCTGCAACAACTTCTTTCGTCATTTCAACATTTTCATTGGAGTCATCCTCTATCTTCTTCATTTCGCCAAAATCTTGGCTACTGCTCCCTTCCTCTTCCAAGATCGTTCCCTGTTTCTTATTCAAAGGCAAACAAGATTCTGGTTTTGTTTCTTGTTTTTTCGGCATCACTGACTCCACCAAGTGCTCCAGATCTTCCAATCAAAGCCATGGAAAATGACTCCCAACTTTGATCTGAGACCTCTTGGCACCAAGAACAAAACCAAAGCATGGGTACATCCTCCATGCTCATGAACGCCCACTGCACTTTGTTAGATGAGTGAATTTCTTGCTCGACAAAGAACCGTTCAGCTCTAGCAATCCACCCAACCAAGTTTGTCCCCGTATAATTCGGTAACTCCACCTTCTTGGCCCATATGTCCTCCATCTCCGGCGACACTGGCTCCACCTCGAAGATCCGGCAGGTCAGACCAATTTGTTAGGAACCTTCTTTTAGGAAGATGAAGACCCTAACTATGGAGAGAACCTCTCCTAAATCATAACAGAAAAAAATAAAAGATATGGGGAAAGAATGGTACAAATGTACCCCAAAGGAGCACTCTCCTTTCACAACTAAACCACTGTTTAGTTCACAAAATATAATTCTTCATTCATCTCCTGAAAATACATAATGGCCTCTTATTTATAGGCCTAACAATACCTATCAATGCTCCTAACAACCAGCTTATCAAAACTAACAAACTCCTAACAGATAAGAACAACTCCTAACAAAGCTAACTGAATATCCTAATCTAATAATAGCCATTACTAACTAACTCCCTGATCTACTAAGAAACTCTTATATTTATCTTTATTACTTATTGGACTGGGCCCTAACACTATGTCAAAAAGTAATAAAAACGAAGGTACCTAGGAAATTTGTGCTAGTTCATTACTTAATATGCAACATCTTATTACCTAAGCATGTGATATGCATCCTATTCAATTCATACAGGTGGTAAATTGTAAATAACAAAAGCAATATACAAATAAAGACTGCCTGAGTGGTCACATAATAATTGCAAATGGAACATTGCAAGTCATCCAAGGATTTAATGAGTTTGGGATACCTGAAGCAGTAGAAAAATGTGACTCAACATTCTCAATGTTGTGATATGTGATTTGGACTTTGGGTTGATCAATCAATACTGTATCTTGAATCACAACATCAGGACCATTCGGGAAGAATTCTGGTTTAACCATATTTAACATTCTCCACAGAGAAGACATCCAAGGATCCAGAGAACCTTCATAGCTACAAAGAATTATACAATCTTTAGTCACTTTAAAAAAATTGTACATCACAGTATACAAGGAAGAAAAAGAAGACAAGATTAATTTTGATTAAAATAAAAGAATTTAATTTAAAAAGAAAATAAAAGACAACTACAAAGCATAAGGTATTCATTGAGTATAATGGAGTTCTCCGTGGCTGGTAGTTAACAAACTCTAATACAGAAATCTTAGAGGTATATTCATATCTTCCAAAGACCTTGGTCCATGTTTCTGCCATTGTGACCTTATAAGTTAAAGAATAAAGACAAATAGTAGCAGTGACAACTCTAGTTCAATGATTGAAATAATCTGTTGGAATACATGGTCCTGGACTGGGCGAGAATAATAGGCAGCCCTTAGATCGATTATTGGACCCAAGTTCTAGGCTGCCTAAAGTGTGGAAAGTTTATACTAGAGGGAAAAGTGGGGTGTCAGGTAGGACTGAGTAGTGTAGGAGGTAGTTTCCTAATGTTAGTGGCAGTTATTAGTATTACTAATGGAGTCACAGTTTCCTAATGTTAGTAGCAATTACTATTAATGTGGCAGCTATTTTGTATGTGCGAGTCTGGTTAGGGAGGGATATACGCATTAGGCGGAGTAAGGTGTTGGCATTCTGGACTTTCTGTGTTTTAGAGTGAAGCAGAGAAAATTCTCTGTAGGAACCGAAGAACCGAGTGTGGATATGCAGAAGATTCACACAAAAGACACTCAACAGATGTTATGATAAAATACAAGTTTATGTGCTACAGATCCTCTACGACCTGTCGACCTACTGGCTATTAGAAATGTAAGCAACAGAGAATTGGCAATATGAGAAAGCTCACAAAAGTAGCTTTAAGTGTCAGATTGTAAAATTAAGTAAAGCCACTTTTTTCTCTTTTGGAAAAATCAAAGGAGCAAAAATCTCTCCTTGACTTTAGTAGCATCTCGATTTGATGGTTGAGGAGAAAAGAAATATTAACATCTACCTGACGAATGGTCAAAGAAAAAGGAGCTCGGAAGTAAATTGAGCCTCTGTCATTCATAATTTTTTAAATCACCCAGAGAACAGAGAAGAAAAACAATTAGTTTCTTTTTGAGAGGTCTTCTCCTAATTTATGTAGACAGATATGCATTATCCTACGTCGAGTGAGTGTCATTGTTCTCTCCTTGTACTAAGAGAAGTAATAATATCTTTCTCATAAAGGAAGTTATTCATTTCTTGACAATATTTTGCACCATTTACTATACTCTCAACTCTATATTTTAGTCGTGCATATCTCTTGAACATAGAGTCATATCATATATAGATATCATCATTTTACTCCCAGTCTATGTTTTCTAATAAAGAAGGCATCTATCTATCAAAGAACAGAAAGAATATTCTCACACCTGAACGAATTTCATCTATTAAAAAAATTGAATACTCGACTAGTGCATTCTAGGTAAACCAATAATCCAATCACACTTTCATATTTGACAAGCATAATGGTATATGTTTCAATCAAATCAAGTAAAACTTTCTTAATTGACAGCATAATCTATAATCATACCCTGAAGGGTGCTGATCATCTCCCAAGCCTTTTTCTAAAATAGCTGTTCCTCCAAGGTCCATTAATCTCTTGTCCAGCTTCTTTGCAACAAACTGCAACCATTCACGTGTAAGGTTTTATCCAAAACATCAAACTAAAGAAAATGAACAGATCTGCCAAGACAAGACAGTAAAAATTGGTTGATCCATACGGTAACAAATTACTAAGTTGAAGCCCTTTTCAATATTACCCAGTCTCTAGTTTGCTCAAATAATTCAACAGTGGATAAAGAATTCAAGATGTTCATAGTCAACAAATGATGCAGCAGTCATAAATATTACTTGAAATACTTTATCTAACAATAAAACACAACTTTTCAAACACAAACATGTAAGAATAAATATTTCCCTAAGCCAATAATTAACATGATTACATTGTACTTCGGGTAACTAGAATCACCCAAACCGAAAACAGCATAAAGAAACCCTTTCAGCCAGTAATTACTCAGGTTTCTCTGAAGAAGAAACCTCCAAAAGACCTGCATAGGAAAAAGAAGAATCAGAAAACAAAATAGTAAACATCCTCAAATCAATCATGCCACAAATGTAATTTAAAAATAAAAAATAAATAACAAATAAAACACTAACCTTCATGGAATCAGGTGTATCACCCTGGCCAGTGGTAGAAACCACAAAAATCACAGCCTCCTCCAACGATAACAAACTCTGTGTGCAAGCAACCAACATTGAATTTAATTTTAAATCATCATTAGCAAAAAAAAATTGCAACTTCCATTTCCATTCTCAAAAGAACACTTTTGCCAAACTCCAACAGTTCACGACAGCAGAATGAAATCACACGTTAAGTTGCAACCATTTCAGTCCCTCAATTTTTACACACATCATATTAGTACCTGATTTTGGAAAATTATCATTTTAGCCCCTCAAATTGTAAATACCAGTTATATTAGTCTCTAAAATTATGATCTATAAGTCAAGCAGTTCCATAAATCCATGAACTAATATGACTAGTGCATAGAATTTCATATAATAATATGATGGGCACTTACAAATTGAGGTTCCGAAATGAGTGAAGAATCATTTTGGTCCATGAAAATGTAGGACAATGGCAAGTTGGTCCTTCACATAAAGAAATATGCAAAAACATCGCCTAAATTGAAAAAAGTCTATCAATCTAGTCCAATTTGAGGACCATAAGGTAATGAACGTTTTTTAAATTTGGATGGGTTTTTATTTTGCCTATTGGAACAACTTGCGACCGCTCTACAATTTCAGGGACCAACATGGTGATTCGCTCGTTCCTTAACGATGGTTTTACAATGAAATAAAGAAGAAAACTCACAGGGTCATATTGGCCAACAGAGAGGATGTGGACGGGGCAAGCTCTTCGTTCAGCTTCGCGAGCAAGACGCTCAGCTGCATCCAATGCATTGCCGGTCTGAGTGGCATATAGTATCAAAAGCTTCTTACGCCGCTCTTGCATTTGCTGCATGCCTTCCAACAAATGAAAATATAAGAGACTCAATTGGTGCTACTTCGCTTAAAATGATTTGGGAGTAGCTGAGTAAAGAAATAAGAAACAAATTAGAATACGGAAAAGGAGAGTTCTGACCTGTCTTTGATGGAGGGACGAGGCGCTGCTAGGAGGACGGCGGACGACGGACAGAAGCGCCGCCGGAGAGATGTGCCCTGCTAGAGTTTAAACAGAGGGTAACGAGGAAGAAAGGAAAAAAATTGACAGGAAAAAAAAAACCAAAGAGAGAGAGAGTTGGTTTTAGTATTTATTTATTTTTTCGTTACATAAATTTAGGATGAGGGATGCTTGCCGGTCCAAGGCAAGAAAAACGTTTGAGTTCTATGAGTACTTATAAAGGAAGTTACATGTATCTCATCTCAAGTGGATTAGTGAGGCTCAAACCTACCTATGAGATATGAGACTCTGTTATGCTAACTAACCCGTTGGAGTAAAAAAAAAAAGTTGTTTTATGATTTACTATTAAGTGTTATTACAATAAATATATAATTAATTATAATAGAATCAATTTTATGTTTAGATATATCTATGGTAAGATAGGTATATTGGTCCTATACGTTTTTTTACTTCACATCGATCATGAAAGTTGTTTCTTTCTTTTAAAATTTTGGTCGTACACATCACATTTCGTTTTTACGTTGGTCATTTCCGTCAATTTCGATCTAACGCCGTCAGTTTTGACTTGATGCAGCTTTAATGTTAGTCTGACCCGTGGCTTTTGATACGTAGCTTTTGATCTGACTTCATAAGGTTTAAATTGTTGGAAAGGATTAACGTAGAAATAGAACGTAACATGTAGGACCAATTTGAAAAGAAAAAAACTTATAGGATCGACGAAAAAAGGAAAAAAAAAAGTCGTATAGAAACAATTTACCTATTTTGCTTATATTTGTTGAAAAGCTATTTGAAGATAATATGTTCGGATGATCAATGATGTAAAAAATTTATTTTCATATTAAATTACAAAAAAGAAATTAGATTATTTGTAAATTAATAACATGTGTTTGATAGTTAATTGTATAGAGGTGAAATAGGAAAAGAATATTATTATTTTTTCGTTACCAGAAGGGGCCTAAGCCCAAAAAATAAAAAAGAAACAAAGAGTTTACTAAACGGGCTATGGAGGCCCTTGAGATATCATCTATAAGCATAAGAGCCAAATCAGAAGGCGGAGAGGCTATGTCCTCAATACCATATTCTTTAGTTAAGCTCCAGTTGGTCAACCAGTCTGCATAGGATGAGACTTTGTTTCGTTGAGAATGGCTGTAATTGTGAATAAAGAATCACTTTCTACCACAATTTGTTTGAACCCAGCTCTCCAAGCTATGCACAGCCCAACATAAATGGCCCATATTTCTGCAGACTGGGCTGAGCAATACCCATTGTGAAATGTAAAACCAGAGATGCATTGACCATTGTCTTTTCTAAAAAGCCCACCACATCCAGCATCCCCTAGATTTCCTTTGGAAGAGCCGTCAGTGTTGAGCTTTGTCCAGCCCAAGGGAGGAAAACTCCATGAAATATTACTCTCTGTTTTGCTGCCCGAAATGTCCCTTGAAGTCTATGTTGCTGGCTTGATCAAGGTTTACAAAACCGGATCGGTCATCGAATCGGTGAAGGCAGCGATTCGAGATTCAATGGTCCAACCGTGGTTGAACCAGTTATAATTAAATAATATTATTTTAATTTTTAATATAATATTTATAACAATATTAAACAAAAAAACAACATAACAACTAAAATTATTAAGCATAATTTTTATTATTTTGAAATTAAACTAAATAAATATAAAGATATATGTTAAAATCATTTTCATAGGGAAAACCAACCCAAAATCTACAACCAGCCCACATATGTTAAAAAACAAAAGAATTGGGATTTGGCTAGGATGATCCAAATCCTTTTATACTAATTTTTTTTTTTAAGAAAACCGGTTCAAGCCGGTTCAGGCCGGTTCACTACCGGTTTTACCGGTTTTCCGGTTTTTTCACCGGTTCAATGCATGACCGGTTTTTCCTACTGACCGGACCGGCCATGGCCCCGGTTCCCGGTCGGTCCGGTCCGGTTTTCAAAACCTTGGGCTTGATTTCATCCACAGATTTAAGCCATCAAAGGATAATCTTAATATTTGTATTATTTGAATATCAAATTGGGACAACAAAATTCAATAACAATTTGCATAGTTAATGTAGCTAAAAAATGTTAAACATAGTTAATGAAGTGTTGAGTTTGATTAATAGATATATTAACATAATTTATTAATCATCAACTGAACTTCATTAATCATGATTTTGAATATGATTAATCACTATTAATGGCCTTGATTTAGCTTGGAAGATGGGCTTTAGATCAGTCATTTGTGAATCAGACTCCCAACTTACCTTGCAGCTTATAGAGGATGGTGTTGACTCCTTCCACCCACATGCTCTCCCCTTGTTAACAGGATCAGAGACTTCTTCTTACCGCCATGGAATTTGGTTATGCAATATACCCTGCATGAAGGTAATTTCTGTGCTGACTGGTTAGCCAAAACTGGAGCTAACATGGATTATCCCTTTCATCTTTGGGAGAACTGTCCTGCTAAGTTGCCCCATCTCGTGCTGGCTGATGCTATGGGAGTTATCAGGCTATGGCCTTAATTTGTCTTTTGCTCTCGTTTTTCTTCATTGCCCCTTGATCAAAAAAAATAATTATTTTTATATAGTGTAATATTTTTCGGAGTTTGCATTATAATTTTTTCCTCAATATTATTAGTTTTAATTTTCACATTAAATTTTGGTTGTTTTTTTTTTAAGATCCCAATTAACTCATGCTAACATTTATGTTATTTGAACATCAAAATGGGATAATTAAATTCGACAACAATTTTTATGGTTAATATAGTTCAAAAATATGGTTAATGAAGTATTGAGTTTGATTAATGGATATATTAAGGTGTCGCAACTCATTAATCATCAATGAATGTTATTAACCACTATTTTGAATGTCATTAACCATGATTTTCAGGTCTTAAAATATACATATAGATTATATTTGAACACCGGAGAATCGTGGTTAACGACGTTCAAAATCGTGGCTAACGATGTTCAATTGATGGTTAATGAATTATGATATCTTGCTATATTCATTAATTAAACTCAATATTTCATTAATCGTATTTTTTAACTGAATTAATCATGGATATTGTTGTTGAATTTTGTTATCTGATTTTGATGTTAAAATATAACAAAACCTTCTATATGATGTCAATATTGGTGAAAGGTGCTTATGCTATCCCGCGTTGCTCCCGTAGTGGTCCTATCTATGGCACAATCACATCCCTCTTGCAAAGCATCATTCCTCCTAAATAAGTCGTCTGACGCTTATTCTTTTCTGAAGAACCCCCCGGTCAGATTAGAATATGGTTGGTTAAAGACAATTTCTAAAAGAAAGAATAAAGATACTCACAAACAAGGACCACCAATTTTATGAATGTTTGTATTCTGGCTGTTTACCTTCCATTTTCTTTGCAATTTCTGTGTTTTTTACTCATTACAATGAAACTTTCACGTGGATATGTATATAATCAAAGAGATTTTATTTAGGCCTTATTTTTATTTTTATTTTAATCCCCTATCTTGTAAATATTTATCAATTTAGTTCCCTATCACACTTCCATTACAAACTCTACAGTGATTACAAATAAGTAACTTAAAACACATTTGGATCCACCTCCAATTTTCCCAAAGCACCTTTTCAATGACATTGTTGTAATTTTTTTCTTATGCAATGTGAAAGTTACGAGCGAGAACATCGGGTTTGTTTGAATTTAAGTTTAAAACAACATTCAACCGAAAAACATACTTTTCAATACACAAACATGAAAGCGTCAATTTGTTGTTTTTACTGAAACAAACGTTTGAGTCCATTCTAACGTAATCCGAACATACGTTTCCACGTATGTGTCAACGAGGAAGTAGAAACATACCCAAGCTTAGTGATGGTGTGATTATGATATGATAATTATAACATAGCACAATCCATTAGCAACACATATTCACTTACATTAAGAGGATGACTGAATTATGATAAGATCATAATCATATTAACTTGCAGGATCAAATTGAAAAAAATAAAACATTAAAAAAAATAGAAACTGAGAAAGGCTTGTATTTTTTCTGTATTCTGCGATAAAGGTAATTTTCTATTACAAACTAGATAGTTGTATTAATCACCTGAAAGAAACAAACGAAACCAGTTACACAAATAATGCCTATCCGACCCAGTTTGAGTTTTTACAAATACAGTAAGACTCTTGTATCCTTGTACATGGATATTAAAAGTTGAAAAAAAAAGGTACCACATATATAACTACCATTCTACCATTCTAACCGGTTATCATGCATGTTCCACAGCACTACTATAAAATTGTAGACTGATATGTCTGTGAACATTGAACAGAAAATAGTAATGATATTTGGATACAAAAATGATGTCTAACACCTTATAAAAGTACCGATTTTCACTTATTATTTTCTTCTCTTTCATCATGTATTTCATCACTCCCAAGACATTCATAAGTTCTACCGTGTCTATACAAGATATCCAAATTATATGTCCAAATATCTCCTTTTTTATAAATGTCCAAATTATGTGTCCAAATATCTTTACTCAACAGAAAACATCACACCCCTTATGCATAACAGAAGTTACTACTACTGGTTCAAGAAGTTGCTGATATGAGATATCATCTCTTGTGTCCGGGTATGGGAAAGCTGATAATTATGCAGCACTTGGAATGCATGACCTACCCCTTTATAGATAACTGTTTCAACCCTTTTCCCTGCTTTCACCAAAGTGTTTGACAAATCCAAGTTTCTGTCTTTGAGTATATCCATTTCTGAAACACATACCATAATGGATGGAAGCCTCAGATCCCTCAACTTGGCTTGTGCAAGAAGAGGGTTGCAATAAGGGTGGTCACGGTTAGCACCAATAGGAAGTGCCAAACGCCAATAAGTATCAGAAACTGATAAAGTTAATGCTGAATTTGGTGGCTGATGATAATGCTTCTCAGAGAAAGTCCTTTCCTCTCCTCCAAAAAAAGGTTGGATCAAAACAACACCCTTTAGAGTCAATGGACTAAGAATGGTTTTTGATCCTGATCCTAACCTTGTGGCCACAATATTGTAAGCTATGTTGGCACCAGCACTATCACCAGCTAGAAAAATGCATGATAAGTTGCAATGACTCAACCACCATTTTTGCACACTACAACTTGATGAGGCATTTTGTGCTTCTCTTTTGACCCACATGAGAGCATTGAAACCATCATCATATGCAGTTGGAAGACGATTCTCAGGTGCTAGTTTGTAGTCTATAGAGACAATGACACAACTTGCTTTGGAAGCAAGGTTTGTCAAGAACTCATGGTAACACTTCCAAGAAGCTGAGCCAACACAAAATCCACCACCATGGAAGTAAACAAGCAAAGGAAGAAGCTTGGTGTGAGTGTGAAGACTAATTGATGGCACATAAATACGTGCCCATAAGTTGGTGTCTTTGTTGATTATAACATCTCTTGATGTCACACCATGTACTGATGATGTTGCTATTGTGCATGAGACATTAGGCACAATTGGGAGCCTTTCAACATGCCCATTTCTGTGAACTCTTATGAGTCCTTCAATTTCTTCAGTGATGAAATCAAGTTGGTGATGAGTGTTGTTGTTTACTTGTTGGTTATGACCAAGTGAAATGGTAGCCATGGTATTGACTCTTTTGAAAGGAATGAAACTTCTATCTTTGTGATATGATGATGGCATGATGGTGCTATGGTTTACTCCTTTTTATAGAGATAAAAAGGCTAGGTGTCTAGGCCAATGAGAAAGCTTCCAATTGTTGAAAACAAGTTTTCCATGCTCTTTGTACAAGTGGTGAAGCTCATTCACCATGTGAAAAATTCTAATAGAAGATTCTGGTTTGAATTGAGTTAGAAAGGGACTATTTGCTTTTTCATTTTTTATTTTCAGAAATAATTATAAAACTGTCATATTGTTTTCATTCAGTTCACTGTTTCATGTACAAACATTTGAAAACAGGAAGCACAATGAAAACAACATAGCAGTTTTATAATTATTTTAAAAAACAAGAAACTAGAAACAAAGCAAATAGATCTTTGATATTTTTACTATTTTCTTTTTTTTTTATCTAAGTGGAGCCTCATAAGAAGCCTTACATGGGGAGGGGATAGGGAAGAAGGGAAAGTGAAATGAGCAAATTGTATTACATGAGTTTGAATCCGTGCACTTATAATTCATGTGTCGCAGTTTGACAAACCAAGCTGACCCAAGAAAATATAATTTTTAGTCTTTTTAATTCTGACTAGATTTCCATTTTCTTTTCCTATAAAATTAATATGTGAAATCCTTTATTTCTTAACCACGCTCTTAAAGCACACAAAAAATGCAGCATGAAACTAAACGTAGCGAATCTGATTGAATGATTGAATGTTCAGGATAAG
Source organism: Sophora flavescens (assembly GCA_030762895.1). Lineage (NCBI taxonomy): Eukaryota > Viridiplantae > Streptophyta > Magnoliopsida > Fabales > Fabaceae > Sophora > Sophora flavescens. The sequence goes on along the minus strand of CM061065.1, from coordinate 13,580,673 downwards.
GATTATTCTCATGATCTTATCTGGTATATGTGAATGCAGCATTTCACGTGATACTTTTGTAATAAGCATGAGGAGTATAACAACTTGCACATTAGCTTTAAATTCTGTTACTTTGTTCTGTTTATAAGCAGGAAAATATGGAGTACAGCTTTTCTGTTTGAGATTTTGATAATCCATAAAGTGAATTGAACTAGGACGGGACGGTTGCTCCTGGCCGGTTAATCCTTCTGCAATATTCTTTTGTTTCTTTCTTCATAAGTACAAATTATACTCCTATTGTAATTTACATGATAAATCAATTGAAGGTGGTATGTCATGCATAAATACCAATGTAAGCTTATCCAATCAACGAAATCAATCGATCAACCTCTTGAGCAAGTTGATGCCTAGGTCTAGTCCACAATTAAGATAACTACCTGTTTACTTTTGTTTTAGTTTTCTGTTTTCATTTCTTATTTTCAAAAATAATTACAAAACTGTCATCTTATTTTTAAATGAAAACATGAAACTGGACACAAAACAAACAGGCCGTATACTTCCTTCATGACAAGAACAAAGGCTTGAAAATTTCAAGCTCCATGCATAACCATATATACGGGTATCTGCATTTTTTCTTTTCTTTTAATATTTCAAATATGAAATTAAACAAAATTTGATTAAAAAAAAAACAGCCCACTAACTTAGACAATTTACACATTCTTCTTGTATGATAACTAGACTAAATGAAAACTTACACTCATTTTTTTCTAAGTGATAATACTCATAGATAATAAATATTTAAAAATGAAGATTTTATTTAACTATTATAAATTTCCTGTTTTCTAAGAACTTATATAAATTTCCTGCTTTCTAAGAATTGAGAACAAGTTTTTTGAAGTAGCTAGAAAAACAGTGTAGGCTTGCTAGATATTGCTAAACATGGAACAATTTCCAGGTGCGTTTGATTTACAAAAGATATCTGGACAGCACAGGACAGACATGACAACACATGACAAATCCTTGAGAGGACAATTCTTTTGTATAATTATGTAGAGAGAAAGAGAGAGAGGAGAGAGGGAGGGAGAGGAGAGAGAGAGGGAGGGAGGGAGAGGAGAGAAAGAGAGAGGAGAGAGAGGGAGGGAGATGAGAGAGAGAGGGGGGAAAGAAAGAGGAGAGAGAGATAGAGATGAGATAGGGAGAGGGAGAGAGAGAGGAGAGAGATGAGAGAGAAGAGAGGAGAGAGCGATGTAAGGATAATTTTGTCTTTTGTTAGTCTGTCCATGGGATAACTTTTTGTCACATGGTTTGGTGAGGGACAAAATTTTGGGTTTTTGTCCTGTCCCTCATCACCTTTTTTGTCATGTCCCCTGACCACTTTTCAAATCAAACAAGGCACAAAAATTTTTGTGCTGTCCAGTCCCTGAATTTTTGCAAATCAAACGCACCCTGCGTTTATAAGAGAGAGAGTAACGATAATTTTGTCTTTTTGGGTAATATGGCCTTAGACAAAAAATTGTCTCATGGTTTGGCAAGGAACAAAATTTTGGGTTTTGTCCAATCCTTCACCCCTTTTTTTTTATCCTATTCCATTACCAATTTTCATATCAAACATGGAACTTTTGTGTTGTCTAGTCCCTTAATTTTTTTGCAAATCAAACGCACTTTTAGTGTCTGTTCGGTTAAGATTCGGGACAACCTAGAATCAATTCTTGAAGCGAAAACAATGTCAATAGAATTGAAAGTTATTGTTCTTGTGATGTGGCAAAATCGTTGTGGGTAAAATTGAATTTGGGTGGGTGGGATTGATTTTGATGGAAGCAAGAATTCCTAACTTTTGCGTTAAAAAAATCAATTGAGTGTGTAACCCACAAATTTTTTTATATTTATACATCAAAAATGATTTTAATTTTATCATTCAAACGAAATCAATTCCTTTAAACTTACTTTTAAAATATCATTATCTAACACAAATTATTTTTTTTAAACTCAATTTTTTTAATAATAATTCTTCATAATCAATTCTATCAAAATCTAAAACAAATCAACCTATACTTTATTAACATATGGGAATTGACCTGAATGGACCATAGACACCTAGAGTACTGAAATAAAAGGATATTCCTCCAATTCCAAGTACATGCTAATGGACACTTAACTTTATTCTTTAGATATCCCATATCTGTTTACAAATATGCTTTCCAGTCCTCTTAGATCTTCATATTCTAATTTTCGATTTCATTTCTTTCTTATTTCCTTGAAAATTGAAAAGATACAAAACAATTTATTTTATTGAGAAAAAAAAAACAAGGGGAAAAAACCCACTTCGGTCTTTAAATTTTTTAAGAACATTAGTCATATCTTATTATGTTGATTTTACTATCAAATTATAAGATTTAATTAGTATGTATTGTCAATAAAAAAATTATATAATCAACCAATTATAAATTGATACGTATCATTAAAAATATATACATGATTTTATTATAATTTTCGTAACTGTCACATATAATATGATTTGTGATTAATACATGATTAATTGAAAGATTAAACTTAAGTTTTAGACGGAGGAGTTCTGCTGTCACGTTTTCTGTCGTCTACCAATAATAATTTGTCACTAAATAAAATAAAATCATAATTCATTAACTCTTATGCATACTAGTATTTTTACATCCGTGCGATGTATGGGTCATCAACTACTATTATTATTGATAGCATTGTTATCATTAATAACTTGAATTGTGCCTTTATATCTATCAAACTTTTTTTTTTTTGCTTTATCCCAAATTAAGTCCACTATGTCAAACATTTTCTTTACTTATTTCACATTTTGCTTTCAATATTTCCTTCCCACCCATAATAATGGTACTCATTTATCTCCAAGCCTTTTTATTTATAGGCAGAAGTGATCAGCAAAAACCTTGAAACAATTTTATCTATAATTTGAGTGCAAAGAATTGAATATTATTTTTATTTTAAAACAATATTACAATACGTAATGTAACACTATGTGTTAAGTGTTCCTCTTTGATTATTACTAATGATCAACTAATCCTCTTAAATCATGCAGTGCTGACACGTGTCCCTTTATTAAATCAACAATTCCCCTTATTAATTAGTATAGATATAGATTTATCATTTAAAATATAAAAAAACAAAGGTAAGGATGTAGAAAAATATATTAGAAAATATGAATAGCTCTGCCTCTATCTATGTCAATTCAGAGATTGTCATGTTTTACTCCCAAAACATTGTACCTTTACCGATTTGTAAATATTTTAAAACAAAAAATATATAAATTTTAGAATAAAATAAAATAGATAAATTTCATCACTTGACACGTGGCTTGCACCATTGTACTACACTAAAATCAGCATTTCCCCTTATTAATTAGTATAGATACAGATTTATCATTTAAAATAGAAAAAACAAAGGCAAGGATGTAGCCAAAAAAAAATAGAAAATATGAATAGCTCTACCTCTATTTATGTCAATAAAGAGATTGTCGTGTTTGACTCCCAAAACAATGTACCTTTACCAGTTTGTAAATATTTTAAAACAAAAAATATATAAATTTTAGAAAATAAATAAAATAATAATAAAAATATTCCATAACTTGACATATGGATTGTACCATTATGCTACAATAACACCAGAATTTCCCCTTATTGATTAGTATAGATATAGATTTATTATTGGTTTGGTTTGATTCGTTTCGAACCGAAAAATATTAATATATATATATATATATATATATAAATAAAAATTTTAAATTTTAAATTTTAAACTATTAAATTATATAGACATTAAAATATAAGTCCTTATAAAAATTAAAACATCAAGAACATGATAACTCTACTTTTACTGTTTGCCAATTTATGATTGGTTGACAGTGTAAAAAAACCTTACACTGTCAATGTATATAAATAAATTCAAAAAAAAAGTATTTACCGGTTTATAAATATTTTAAAACAAAAATATATAAACTTTAGAGGAAAAAAAAAATCCATCACTTGACATGTGGTTTGCACCATTGTGCTACAATAAAATCAGCATTTCCCATTATTAATTAGTATAGATATAGATTTATTATTTAAAATAGAAAAAACAAAGGCAAGGATGTAGGCAAAAAAAATACAAAATATGAATGGCTCTGCCTCTATTTATGTCAATACAGAGATTGTCGTGTTTGACTCCCAAAACAATATACCTTTACCGATTTGTAAATATTTTAAAACAAAAAATACATAAATTTTAGAAAATAAATAAAATAATAATAATAATATTTCATAACTTGACATGTGGCTTACACCATTGTGCTACACTAAAATCAGAATTTCCCCTTATCAATTAGTATGAATATAGATTTATTATTGGTTTGGTTTGATTCGATTCGATTCGAACCGGAAAATATTAAAAAATATATTTTTTTTAAATTTTAAACTATTAAATTATATATACATTAAAATATAAACATATAAAAATTAAAACATCAAAAACATGACAACTCTACTTTTACTGTTTGCTAATTTATGATTGGTTGACAGTGTAAAAAAACTTTACACTGTCAGTGTATAAAAAAATTAAAAAAAAAATCATTATTGATAACATTGTTATCATTAATAACTTGAATTGTGCCTTTATACCTATCAAACTTTTTTTTTTGCTTTATCCCAAATTAAGTCCACTATATCAAACATTTTCTTTACATATTTCACACTTTGCTATCAATATTTCCTTCCTACCCATAATAGTGATACTCATTCATCTCCAATGTTTTATATTTATAGACAGAAGTGATCAGTAAAAACCTTGAAACAATTTTATCTATAATTTGAGTGCAAATAATTGAATATTATTTTTATTTTAAAATGATATTACAATACGTAATGTAACACTATGTGTTAAGTGTTCATCTTTGATTATTACTAATGATCAACTAATCCTCTTAAATCATGTGGTGCTAACACGTGTCCAATTATTAGAAAATCAGCAACTCCCCTTATTAATTTGTATAGATATAGAATTATTATTTAAAATAAAAAAAACAAGGCAAGGATGTAGAAAAAATAGATTAGAAAATATAAATAGATATATATCTATTTATGTCAATTCAGAGATTGTCGTGATTGACTCCCAAAACATTATACATTTACCGAATTGTAAATATTTTAAAAATATATAAAAATTTTAGAAAATAATAAAAATAATAAATAAAATTCATCACTTGACATTTGGCTTGCACCATTGTGCTACACTAAAATCAACATTTCCCCTTAAGAATTAGTATAGATATAGATTTATTATTTAAAATAGAAAAAACAAAGGCAAGGACGTAGCCAAAAAAAAATATACAAAATATGAATAGTTTTGTCTCTATTTATGTCAATACAGAGATTGCCGTGTTTGACTCCCAAAACAATGTACCTTTACCGGTTTGTAAATATTTTAAAACAAAATATATATAAATTTTAGAAAATAAATAAAATAATAATAATAAAAATATTCCATAACTTGACATGTGGCTTGCACCATTGTGCTACACTAAAATCAGAATTTCCCCTTATCAATTAATATAGATATAGATTTATTATTGGTTTGGTTTGATTCGGTTCAAGCCATAAAATATTAATATATATATATATATATAATATAAAATATAAAATTTTAAACTATTAAATTATATATACATTAAAATATAAGTATATAAAAATTAAAACATCATGAACATGACAACTCTACTTTTACTGTTTGCTAATTTATGATTGGTTGATAGTGTAAAAAAAATTTACACTGTCAGTGTATACAAGTAAATTATAAAAAAAGTATTAAAAAAATTATTATTGATAGCATTGCTATCATAAATAACTTGAATTGTGTCTCTATATCTACCAAACTTTTTTTTTTGCTTTATCCCAAATTAAGTCCACTATATCAAACATTTTCTTTACTTATTTCACAATTTGCTTTCAATATTTCCTTCCCACCCATAATGGTGGTACTCATTCATCTCAAAAGTTTTTTATTTATAGACAGAAGTAATCAGCAAAAACCTTGAAACAATTTTATCTATAATTTGAGTGCAAAGAATTGAATATTATTTTTATTTTAAAATGATATTACAATACGTAATGTAACATTATGTGTTAAGTGTTCATCTTTGATTATTACTAATGATCAACTAATCCTCTTAAATCATGTGGTGCTGACACATGTCCCTTTATTAGAAAATCAGCAACTCCACTTTTTAATTAGTATAGATATAGATTTATTATTTATAATAAAAAAATAACAAAGGCAAGGATGTAGAAAAAATAGATTAGAAAATATGAACAGCCATGCCTCTATTTATGTCAATTCAGAGATTGTCATGTTTGACTCCCAAAACATTGTACATTTATCGGTTTGTAAATATTTTAAATATATATATATATATATAAATTTTAGAAAATAACAAAAATAATAAAAAAAATTCATCACTTGACATGTGGCTTGCACCATTGTGCTACACTAAAATCAATATTTTCCCTTATTAATTAGTATAGATATAGATTTATTATTTAAAATAGAAAAAACAAAGGCAAGGATGTAGCCAAAAAAAATACAAAATTTGAATAGTTCTGCCTCTATTTATGTCAATACAAAGATTGCCGTATTTGACTCCCAAAACAATGTACCTTTACCGGTTTGTAAATATTTTAAAACAAAAAATGTATAAATTTTAGAAAAAAAAATATTTCATAACTTGACATGTGGCTTGCACCATTATGCTACATTAAAATCAGAATTTTTCTTTATCAATTATTATAGATATAGATTTATTATTGGTTTGGTTTGATTCGGTTCGAACCGGAATATATTAAAATATATATATATAATTTTAAATTTTAAACTATTAAATTATATATACATTAAAATATAAGTATATAAAAATTAAAACATCAAGAACATGACAACTCTACTTATATTATTTGCCAATTTATGATTGATTGACAGTGTAAAAAAACTTTACACTATCAGTGTATACAAATAAATTTAGAAAAAAGCATCAGGAAAAAATTTATTAGAAATAAAATGTAAAAAATTAAGGAAAACGTAAAAAAAATAAAATAAAAATAAAAATAAAACAAATTTGTTTTTACAAAAAAATAAAAAAGTTTGAATTTTTTAAAATAAATAAAAAATAAATTAATAAAAAAATAAACCTAAAAAAAATTTAAAAGGTAAAAAAAAATTAATTTTTAAAAAAAAGTAAAAAAAAATTAAAATTGTTTAAAAAAAAAGTTAAAAAATCCTGCCGCTGACACGTGTATGTACAGTAAAAATAACTCTCTACCTTTTATATTAGTATAGATTCTCAGATTTTAATTGGTATATGACATCGAGAGATCATATTTGGGAGCAATATAATCTTGTTGGTTTTAGTGTAGCCATGCTAGTGTCTAGCTGGGCATTATAAAGAGATGACTATTTGCTGACTAACCCCACTTTCTTTTTTATTTTTATGAAATGGAAGCAGAGAGAGTGGTAGTTTTGATCCGCTTACAACCAATATTGTTGGGATTAAACATGATGGTAGACACGCAACCTCCACAAAGGCTTTCCCTTAGTAATGGACCAACCAAATCTCACCATTTAGATCTGGAGGAGCTACCTCCATTTGGAATGCAAGGTGTGCAGGACTTGATCAATTAGGTCATATATACTTGGGCAAGACTTGAATACAATTTTGTAGATATATTATGTGTTATTTTTCAATGTATATAACAACCCACCATCAATAGAAATATAATATGTATAACAGTTGTTACACATGCCATATTGCTATTGAAAAACAACATGAACTGTATCTATATATATAATATAAAATTGCACTAAGTTTTGTCCTATATAATATATGCATGCACCAAACAATATCTGTGAGGCATCTAGGACTTGAACCACTGGCTATGGGTGTTGAACAGCAGACAACAGCTCAAAATGGTGACAACGCCCATACCTGAGTGAGTATAGGAGGCATAGTTCCCTACAAGAGTAAAATCACAGGTTGGACGCCAAAACTAGTGGTGGACTTTGGGTATACCTGATTAAACCAAAGCAAGTGCCCCACAAAAGACAAAAAATTAAGGGGATTAGGACTCTTTTGGTGGTCAGGATAAAAGAGACGGATGAGATAAACTTCATATCATGTCTGAAACTATTGTTTGGTGAGCCAGCAGGATAGGATAAATCAATTATGTCGCCTATCATATCTTGTTCATCTAATTAAAATTCTATCCTGATGGGGAGCTGTGTTAAAAATCAACGGGATATGATAGGGTGACTTAAAGTATAATAAATTATAAAAATATTTTATATATAAAATATAATATGGTTAAAAAAAGGTATAGTAAAATATAAAATATTTAAAATAATAAAAATATTAATAATTAATTTTTTTAAAAAATTTATCATAAGGCTAATTTTGTTATTCTATATTATTTTAAAAATCTGAAAAATATAAAAATTTATTCTAATAATTTAACTATATTTAAAGTAAAAACTCAAAATTAATATTTAAAATTATAAAAAAAAATGAAGTTAGACAATATCTTTAAAAATTATATGTAATTTATCACAAGGATAATTTTGTCTTTTATATAATTTTAAAAAATGAAAATTATAAAAAAATAAAATATAATAAAATATAAAAATATTTAGAATAAAAATAAAAATTTTAAAATTCATACTAAAATTATAATGTCATCCGGTTGGTTATCTCTTGTGGACACCAAACGTCGGATAGGATAACAGTTTATCATACTCATATCCTATCATACTCCTATCATGTTCTCTTATCCTATCTGCACCTATCCTACCCTGACCACCAAACGAGTCCTTAAGGTCTTGCTTACCAGCCCCACACTGGTTTGCATTTACCTTATATATATTTTAAGAGTTTAATTTATGTACACATTTAGTGTAAAATCTTTTATACTGACAATATATACTACTTTAATTCATATTTTAAAAATTTAATAACATAATATGAGATATTCTTCTAATATTTTATATAGCCTCAATCAATACGAACACCATTGAGGTAGGAGATGGACCAGGGATGGGAAGGCCGACGCCATAGCCACGACTACACACCGCACCCAATCAATGTTTTTGGAAAAATATTTCCAAAATAATTTGTTTTAAAAGATTTTAAATATCTCTTTTATTATCATATTTGTTACAATTAATTTTTTACAAAAATCGAAAGCGTGACACAAATTAGTCAAAGAATCGTTTTGGATCCATTCCAGCGGTGCAACCAAATTTTTTACACACGTACTGCATGCGGTAGTCATGAGTATTGGAAGTCTTTACATGCATCTAACATTCAAGGGTTGACGTTTTGCTGGAGAGGAACTATTGCAGAGGATCCAGGTCAGTGAACGATTAGAGATGAAATATATGCATATTAATCTTGTGATCTAGAAGAGCTCCAACGAGAGAGAGCTACATCGGCACAACCTATAGGCAAAATTGTTTCCCTTTCCTTCTATTATCAAAGGTGTATCAATTTATTTTTTTTTAAGTAATCTTTTGGTCCATATACATTATATTAATTTTTAATTTGGTCCCTATACATAAAAAGTTATCAATTTTGTCCCTATACACGGTGCTTGTTTTCAATTTGGTCCTCACCGCTAATTGGTCCCTATATAAGAGGACCAAATTACAAATTATTGTCACATGTAGGAACCGATTCAACAAAAATATGAAATTGGTCCCTACATGTGACAATTATTTTCAATTTGGTCCCTATATGTGATAATAATTTGTAATTGGTACCTTTTATATAGGAACCAAGAAGCTACGAGGACCAAATTGAAAACAAGTGTCAAGTATAGGGATTAAATTGATAACTTTTAATGTATGTGGACCAAATTAAAAATCAATGTCATATACAGGGATCAAAAGATTACTTTAACCTCTTTTTTTTACATTTGCTTGTATATAAAAAAATATAAAATATCATAATATCTTCTGACCTTGTAATGAGACGTGTCTTTCTCTTTTCTCACTTTTTTTTTGTACCATAAAATATGACAATATGAAAAATAAAACATAATTATTTAGAATTATAACTTTTGTTGAAAGTTATTTGACTAAACCCTCAATTTGGTCCCTGAGAAAAACACTCGGGTCTGAAATAGTCCCTAACCAAAAAAAACTATCCGTTTAGTCCTTAAGAATGTATTTCCGGGACAGATTAGTCCTTCTGTCACAAATTAGTCCCTAACAATTTTTAAGTGATACCAGTAAAGTCCCTAAGAAACATGACCGTGAGCCAAATTAGTCTCTATTAACATGCACTAAACATGATAGAAACACTACAAAATATGACAGAAGGACTAATCTGTCCCGGAAATACATTCTTAAGGACTAAACGGATAGTTTTTTTTGGTTAGGGACTATTTCAGACCCGAGTGTTTTTCTCAGGGACCAAATTGGGGGTTTAGTCAAGTTATTTTTACTCTGCTTGTTATTTTCACCTTTTGACTTTCTAATCCAACTAATTATTTATATTAGAAAATTGAATATACGTAATTTTCTTAATTTGTGATTTGTTTGGCAATCAACAATCCACTTGTACTAAAAAAGAGTGGGGGATCAGCCTCATGTGTGATTGTTTGGCAGCCCAACATCCACTTCTCCTAAAAAGGAAGCCACACCGATCACAAAAAAAAAAAAAAAAAGAGAAGCCACGCATTGTCTTGAATTGAAATTTAATTTCAATAGCGCCTCTAACTAATTGGTTAGAAGAATGTCCTCACTAACGTACTAATTATTGATATTTGTCTATAAAAAAAATTAGGACAATGTGAATCACTACTTGGCATTTAGCACTACTATCCTGAACAATATCAATCACTGCCGGTAAAATTCTACATATTCTTTATACTTCCTCCGTTCTTTTTCTTTGATAATTTAATATTTCTACACATAGATTAAGAAATCATCAATGTGTTTATATTTGTATCAAAATATCCTTATTTCTATAATTAATTATTTACAATTTTCAACTACATTTACTCTATACTCCACTAGCCATTTATGTACTTGAAAGGTTTTGTGTATTTTTAAGGTATTTCAATTTAATTCTATTATAAAGATATATATATATATATGAGGGATGGTCAAATATGTCTTGGGGGTTATAAAACACTCATTATTTTAAAATAAAAACAAATAGCTAAAATTATAAATAAATAAAAAAACAACGGAGTGAGTATTAAGATATGCAGATCATTAATTATATATCATGGATTCCATTATAAAAGTTTATACAACCCTTAGATTTAACCAACAATAGTGCTAATAACTATTAACTAGTGGATGGTACACATGTTAATTAGTGCGGAAGCAGAAAAATTCTCATGCTTTTTGTTTCATGGATATTGCATTAGTTATGATAAACTAAGCAGATAAGACAAAGAACCAACTTATATTTCCACTTTAAGGAAGATTTCCATATCATAAATATGCTATATTTGTATCTTCTAATTTGTCGGCATGTGAAGCCAAGGGTCATACTCATATGTGGTCTTTGTATACGTGGTCTTTTTTTTTTGATAAATGTATACGTGGTCTTTGTATACGTGGTCTTTGATTACTTGTTTTTTGTGATGTACACATCTACAGGATTTTGTTTTTATCTAGTTTTTGTTTTTTGTTTTTTTTTTATAAGATGTTTTTATCTAGTTTATTTTTTGGTATACAAATTAACACATTGGTTGTGTTTTGTGATCTGCCTTTCTGTTATCATCTATATGGGTTTAGTATCTCTAGTACCTGTATTAATATAAATTTTGCTTATAAAAAAAAAATATTGTCAACATGTTTACTCCATTTATGTATGTAGGGTCACCGCCCATTATCTAGAATCAAATTAGAGTAATGATATTAAGATACCAGTTTTTTGACATCAAATTGACACATTGGTTAATCACTTGTAAATTTTTTGTTATTTCAGTTCATTATATGGTTAATGAGTCATCTGAATCTTATTTTCCATAACCATGTAAATATTTGGTTAATCATATACAAATATCTGATTAATTCAGTTCTTTATATGATTAATGTGTCATCATGAATTAACCAAATATTTGCATGTGATTAACCATATAATAAACCGAATTAACCAAATATTTATACCGATTAATCAATATGTCAAAAGTTGGTGTCAATTTTGGTGTCATAATATCATTACTCTCAAATTAAGGTGCTGGATTTCCCCCAACTTCTTTAAAATTTGCTGTTAAACCGAAAGTAACTAACTAAAGGATTTAGATCCTTTTACTGTTTAAAAAAAACTAAACAAAATGCAATTATATTGGAAAGAAAAACATACAATTTTTTTAAAATGTAACTAATGAACCCTATGATCAATCATGATGGGTTCTTACATGCTAAACATTATATCTATATCCCTCTCTCAAAAAAGAGGATTCATTTTCCTAAACTACATAATGCTCCATCCTAGATTAATTTTTATTTTAGTTTTGGTTTTAAATCAGTATATAGTAATTTACAAATTCAAATAACCCCTGTTTGAATATTTTATAATAAGTTTTTTACATAAGCATACATTCTTCCGTTAACAGGTTTAATTTAAAAACTATATAGTCAACGATCATAATCAACATTAATTTTTTCAACAAATTTTTAAATTTACTTTATCTTAATAATCCTAAAATATTTTTTTCATCCGTGCGATGTAGGAGCTAGCATACTAATTATTACTATATAACGAGATATAATGTCATTATTATTGCAAGTATTGTGTATGGGTTTGTCAGAAAATTGGCCAAGTGTGCTCAGATCAACCTTGGTGTGGAAAAGTTTCAATATTCAATAGGTCCCATTTTGGAAGATTATAAGAATCGAAATCTCTCATGCAATTAAATCACTTGACGTCGTGGACCTTCATGATCCACTGAACCAAGTCGTAGTCGTACTTGTAGAGAAGTAGCTCAACAATTTCAATCTTTATACTAGCTAGATAATGAGCCGCCCACTTACATAAGTTTCAAGCGATTGAGATTACATGTCCTAAAATAATGTTTTATATTTTATTTTATTCACTTTAATTTTATCGTATTATTTAAAAATGATATATTACTAATAAAAAATATAATTAATTTTTTAATCGATATAATCTAAATGAATGAAATATAAAATAAGATATTATTTTAAAACGGATGATCTCCATCCTCTCTTAAAACGGTAAAAGTCAAGATTCTTCTCTTTCCCGGCCCAAATCCAATAAGAGCACGTCAAGTTTCAAAATCCATTGATATGCAAAAGGGTTTCCATCTTTATTCTTTAGGTTGATTATTCCCTCTTTCAATCCTTCTTTTTGACCATCTCCATCAATATGCGTACCCAGTAAACCACTGAAATAGTACTGAAAGGGATCAAGCTCCCCTTTGACCTAAAGTGTCCCTTTCTTCTCTCATCAGAATGCTCTCTGTTTTGTTCAATTTATCTAGGATGGAGATAATTTTTTAATCTCTAATTAATTATATGAAAGACTAATTACTTTGATGACATTAACCACGACAAAGAAGCTTGCAATAAGTTGTTACTTTCTTTTTTTTAAAAAGTTGTTACATTTAGGTTCCATTTGGATTACATTACATACAATTTATTAGATATATTCCCTTTTCATATAACTGTTTTTGTGTAAAACAAAAAAAAAGTTTTTGAATAAGCTTGAATAAGTAACATATCAACTTCAAAAAACTATTTTAAAATTATTTTGGAAAGTTAATTTTGTTAGCTTATTGAAAAATCATGGGTCAACGATTATGCAAAAAGTTATTTTGCATATTTTATAGATTAATTATAAAAACACATTTTCGAGTTTGTATCAAACATTAAATAACTTAATTTAAAAATAACTTATGGCATAAATAAGCGCTTAAATAAATTGATTACCCACTCGTGTGACATGTCGTTACTCAACGACATTGTTATAAGGTTGAACGACCATGTGCTGCTAATTAACCCCAGTCTTGCTTCATGATATTTGTTACTCTCTCCTGTGCATGTAAGTCACATGTGTGGCCGAACCAATAAATCCTGATGTTCTTCTTTTACTGTTTTCTTCCATTTTCATTTTGTCTTTGTTCAAGTTGATTTGCATTGTTCTTGTGTTTTGTTATTCTTGCTTGGTGTTGTGCTCTATGTTCTTTTAGTGCATTGTTCTTGCATAGTTGCTAGCACTACAAAAAAAAAAAAAAATTGTTCGGTCGCTATCCTGTTTAGCGACCGAATTTTGGGGTAGCAGAAACCCTGGTCGCTAAGGTTTTAGCGATCGAGTTTGTATTTCGGTCGCCAAATAGAGACTGAATATTCGGTCGCTAAATTATATAATTCAATCGCAGCTAAGTTGGTCGCATGATCAGGGTAACTGAATTTGATAACTAATATTTGGTCGCTAATGTTGGTTACCTCAACCAAATTAGCGACTGCAGTTTCGATCGCTAATCATGAAATAATTTATATTTTTTATTTTATTTTTTCCTGTAACTTAAGCCTAGCGACCAAAATATGGGTTGCTATTTCGATCGCTAAGACTAATTTTTTATTTATTTATTTTTTTAAAAAAATTAATATTAATTTTTTTTATTTAAAATTTATTTAAAATATTAATTACTAATGCAACTCACAAATATAAAATTAATGAATGTATATAAATAAAAAAATTTGTCATACAGTAATAGTCTATAAATCCATAAAATGAAGAAAAAAAAGTAATCATCATGCGGAGGCAGAGGTGGAGGAACCCAAGCATCATCAGGATCCGTGTCGCCAACGTCTGCCATCTCATCATCCTCTAGAGCAGCATCATCAGCAGCAGGAGGCGGCGAAACTGGAGGAGCAACAACAGGCGGCACATCTGCTGGAGCACCATCCGCAGCAACTGGAGGCTGGATCCTCATCTGCTCCAACACCATCTGCAGTGCCTGGTCCTGCTCGATGGACCTCTGCATCAGCTGTTGATGTGCCTGAGTCAACTGTGCAATCTGATCCGCCATCAGCTGCTCTCTCTCCCTCTTTTCTCGAACCTTCGCGTTTAGCTACGTGATGGTGTCATGCATCTGGTTGAACTGCTCTTGAGGGATGGTATTCGCATAGGAAGGAGCAGGCATGCCGAACGATGAAGTGATAAACTCGCTGCCCGGGTGTCCAAGGCCATACATGTGCCCCTTCTTATTCCTGTCCTCGACGACCTCCAAATAAATGGCATTATCGTCGACGTAGACAAGAGAGCGGGGCCCCTCACTAGTCAAGGTCTCATCCTGTGACTGTGAGGCACGTGATATGGCATCGTCCTTCTTCTCGTTGAAGCCCACCTGCAAAGTATAGATGAAGAGATTCAGTTACAATTATAATCAATATTAACAAATCAATAATAATAAATGAAAAGTATATACTTAATTGTTTATGAGAAAACCCAAAGCAAGGTTGTGAGGAGCAAATGGAGCAAGAACAAAGAAGGAATAATCGATTACAATAATCGATTACTGTGTGAGTTAAGAATGAAGCAAGAAAGGGAAAATAATGGGGTGATTTGTGAGAGATATGAAAAGGTGTATAGAAGTAGAAATAGCAATCTTGGGGTGGTTATTGGAGGTACTGACAGACTGTCGCGCACGCGTCAAAAAGCGAGCGGTTTGTAAAAATATGTAGCAAGGGAGCGACAACTCGAGTATCGTCTCACAAGGACTCTTAGGTTGTTATTAACAGAAAAGTCAGTTTTTTGGGGGGGTTGGATATGAAATTAAATAAAGAAAACAAAGCAGAGAAAAACAATGCAAACTGAATGATTATCAAATAAGCTAAACGATCAACATACTGTTCTCGGTTTCCCACTATCATCGGTTCATATTAATTACAAGCCCTAAGTGGATTCTAATCTCTTTTAGATTGTAGCATCAATTAACAAGCGAAACCGACGCTACGAGACATATGTTCCTAATTCCCGAATTAAGCAAACGCGATGAAGCCCTCGTGAATTAAGCAAACACGGATGAACACACGCAAATTAAGCAAACGCGATTAAGTTTAGGAACACATAATCATCGAAACAAATCAATACATACTCTATACAATTCTGAATTAAGCAAACAGAACATATAGAACAAATATTGAAAGAGAATAGCATTAAGTTTAGGAATTACAAAACCTCAAGTGGCGGCGAACTGATTACAACGGATTAATCAAAGGAGACTAGCTCTCCATTACAAAGGGAACACCAAACTCTAAACCTAATTTCGCAGCCGTCCTAATCTAAAAGAAAAGAAGATGATGAGAAGATCCATCAGTTCTGCCCTAAAACATATATAAATACAGATTCTGGGTTACGCTCGCTCGCGAGGCGAGACATGATTCGCGAGGCGAATCTTATGAACAGGTCCTCAGCGTTTGGAATTCTCGCGAGGCGAGGTGGTGACTCGCGGGGCGAGGCAGAGAGGATGATATTTCTGGAGCAGTCAGGCCTTCAGGGTCGCGAGGCGAGTAGCCTCTCGCGGGGTGAATAATCCCAGAATTGCTTCTCTTTATTAGCCTAAAAAGAAGAGGTAGCAATAAGTGCTTTATTTGACTCTAAATCAGCTAAATTATCCTAAAACTACTTTAGAGACTCAAAATGATGCTTGAGGACAAATACATCCACATTTGGGCGAAAACGAGATTAAACTCGAATAAAACCATGGTCTTTACTAGTCAAAAACTAGTCGAGCCAGAGGCTGATCAAAATACCCCAAACTTAAACTTTGCTTGTCCCCAAGCAAACTAAAACTCAAAAATACTCAAACTTGGCAAGCTTAAAAGATTCAATCAAATTCGCACAAATTTCATGCAATTTCAACAACCAATTTTCTTCAATGTTTCCCCCTTGCAACAATATAATCCCCACATTCATTTACTTTGAACAATTGAGAATTCTACCATTCATGCAATCAGTAATCTAAGCAAGGGATCCAAGTTACACACAAAAGGGAGATCACCAAATTCAAACAATCGCCTTCCTCACAAGGGGGTTTAGTGTTCACTCAATCGCTCAATTTGTCTAGGCTATAAACATTTCACTCAATTTCACTTTTAAGAGCACTTCCCATGAATTTGATTTTCATCTCAGACAAGGTTCCCACGAAAATATGAATGCAACATCAGAAGGTCTTTTAAGGTTGTAATGGGGCCTGACTAAGGGTAGGATATTCAAAGGTACTAGGCTTAATTCCCTAGGAACTAAGAGAGCATGAGCATTTTAATACATTGAATTTCCACTCAAGTTCCTTTTTCCATTTTTCTTTTTGCCTTGGGTGACTACGACCTTTTCCTTTCAATACCCTTTTTTGACATTTTTGTTCTTTTTCTCTCTTTTTTTTTCTTTTTGCCTTTGGCTCCAACCTTTATTTTTTTCTATTTCTCAATCCCAACCTGACATATTGTATCCATGTAGCCACCCCAAACTTAGTTTCTTGCAACCATTCTCTTACTAAGCTTCGATGCTCTCCTAATCCTAAGATTGGGTTAACATGGTTTTTCAGATTTTTGGCTCATAACATAGGGTCATCACGAAACAATAGGCTAATTAGGCTCAATGGGGCTAACTGGGGAACATGCATTAGGGATGGTTCTTTTTAGGCCAAGTGGTTAATTCAAAGAAAATTGCCTAAATCATTTGATGCAAACACATAAACATGCAAACCAAGAAGAGATTCAAGCAAATTCGGGAAAGTGCAGCTCAAAAGTGATTCACACAATTAAAAACATGTTGGAGGCTCAAATCCTCACCCGGACATTTTTGCAAATTGTTTGACAGAGCTTCTATCCCTAGTGTGTGCATCACATCACCCCAAACTTATCATAAATCATGCAATCACGATGAAATATGTCAAAGTTCAGTTTTCAATTTTTCACATGGGGATCAAATTTTCAAATTCAAAACCTAGGGGGAAAATCATCAACAGTCAACACATGTCATGCAATCTATCTATGCAAATTCAACAAAACCCAATCAAGCTTGCCGACACAAGACTCACACACAAACTCTTGATCTTCTCAAATTATTCAAGAGCTAAAAGAAAACAAAACAAAAACAAAGCAAGGATAATTAAAAAGGAAAGGGTTCAGAGAAAACTTAGGGAGGTGGTTCCACCAGGATCCCACTGTCTGTGATACAGTGGCAACGGAATGCTCAAAGTGCGATATGATCCTCCCGGATCCCATGGCTTGAAGCATAAGTATGGGAGTGGGCGACTGACAGTTATGGTGACTCCGTCAAGTGCGGCGGACTTCTCGCTCCCTCTTGGGGTCAAAGTTGACCTCCTGGTCAACAAAGTCAACAAAATCCTCCCAATAAAAGTGGGGTTCAACCTCTTGGACTGGCCATAGTGTCTTCATATCCAAGGGTGCAAAATCCAGTCTCTCAGGTAGGGGCTTGAACTCCATCACCGGTTGTTCCATAGTGGGAGGTGGCAAACAGGTAAAGAGGGTCTCCGGTGCTGCTTCAACTTCTGCACGATCTTCATTCACTGCACTAACAAATCCATCACCTGCTATAATGTAGAAATCTCAGCACACACCACACAGGGGTTAGTGTTAGTACAGTCAGTACATATAGTACAACAAACAGAATTAGAAAAGGCTTGAATGTCTGGAAATTCAACACACAGTTCATCATCGATAGTGTTCTTGACATTATTATCAAAATCATGTTCAAAAGAAGTATTGTCAAGATCAACTATCTGTGAATCTGTATGTTCCTCAAGGAGACGTTGAGTTTGCAGTGTAGCCGAGGTGGAGGCAATGTGATCAATTTGAGCGGCCAACTTCTGAAAATCAGCTTCTATCCTCTGTTGGCTTTGATCAATTTGAGTGGCCAACTTCTGAAAATCAGCTTCTGGCCTCTGTTGGAATTGAAGATTGTGTTCTGCCATCCGTTGCACCAAGTCTTCCAGACTGAGTTGGGCTAGTGTAGGGTCAGGCTGATATTGGTGCTGGCTTAGTGTCATTTGATGCACCAAAGAGGCAATCTCATCCAAGCTGCCGCGTTCTTGTTGGCTATGATAGAAAGGTTGCTCCTCATTCACTCCAATCATGTCAAAACCACTGATAAACTCATAACTTCCAGCAAAGTTAGGATAATATATGCATGGTGGCTCATAATAAACATTAGGCATAAAATCTTGCATATAATTATCCATACTAAGGTTCACAACCAGACTTAGTAGCCAAAACTAATTAAGCAATGAATTTTTTTTTTCTTTCTGTCAATAACAACAAGAGTCCCCGGCAACGGCGCCAATTTTGACACGCTGTAGCGCACGCGTCAAAAAGCGAGCGGTTTGTAAAAATATGTAGCAAGGGAGCGACAACTTGAGTATCGTCTCACAAGGACTCTTAGGTTGTTATTAACAGAAAAGTCAGTTTTTGGGGGGGTTTGGATATGAAATTAAATAAAGAAAACAAAGCAGAGAAAAACAATGCAAACTAAATGATTATCAAATAAGCTAAACGATCAACCTACTGTTCTCGGTTTCCCACTATCATCGGTTCATATAATTCCAAGCCCTAAGCGGATTCTAATCCCTTTTCGATTGTAGCATCAATTAACAAGCGAAACCGACGCTACGAGACATATGTTCCTAATTCCCGAATTAAGCAAACACGATGAAGCCCTCGTGAATTAAGCAAACACGAATGAACACACGCGAATTAAGCAAATGCGATTAAGTTTAGGAATACACAATCATCGAAACAAATCAATACATACTCTATACAATTCTGAATTAAGCAAAAAGAACATATAGAACAAATATTGAAAGAGAATAGCATTAAGATTAGGAATTACAAAACCTCAAGTGGCGGCGAACCGATTACAGCAGATTAATCAAAGGAGACTAGCTCTCCATTACAAAGGGAACACCAAACTCTAAACCTAATTTAGCAGCCGTCCTAATCTAAAAGAAAAGAAGATGATGAGAAGATCCATCAGTTCTGCCCTAAAACAGATATAAATACAGATTATGGGTTACGCTCGCTCGCTCGCGAGGCGAGACATGATTCGCGAGGCGAATCTTATGAACAGGTCCTCAACGTTTCGAATTCTCGCGAGGCGAGGTGGTGACTCGCGGGGCGAGGCAGAGAGGATGATATTTCTGGAGCAGTCAGGTCTTCAGGGTCGCGAGGCGAGTAGCCTCTCGCGGGGCGAATAATCACATAATTGCTTCTCTTTATTAACCTGAAAAGAAGAGATAGCAGTAAGTGCTTTATTTGACTCTAAATCAACTAAATTACCCTAAAACTACTTTAGAGACTCAAAATGATGCTTAAGGACAAATACATCCAAATTTGGACGAAAACGAGATTAAACTCGAATAAAACCATGGTCTTTACTAGTCAAAAACTAGTCGAGTCAGAGGTTGATCAGGTACCCTGTGGAAGACATGGAAGGCAAGGCTAGGAGGCAAGATTGAGGGTGTTTCTATTGTAAAGTGTAACATCTCGGGTTTTAAGGTTTTGCTTTATGTAAGAGGAACATGTTTAAGACTTCGATTATATGCTTAAGATGCTAGTTAAAGTCTAGGAATTTTGGCATAATAAGTAAGCAATTATCGGGAATGGGTTTAAATGTGAGAAAACTAGGGTTTTCCCGATTATCGTCTTTAGGACGTTTGAATGTGAAATAAGGAATTTGGAATTAGGATTGAGATTAGGCAATTTTAATGGTTGGAGGTTGTTCATTGGGTCTTAATGAGCCTACGTTTCAAGTTTGGGATCAATCGGACTTCGAACGAGCTCAGGACGTGACTAAACACGGGAAATCGGTGTGGCTGCCAGAAGGGCCAACGCTGATCGCTGGGAGGTGGCGCTGAGCGTCCAGCCACTACTCAGCCCTGACACATGTCATGCATACAGGGCCTTTGATTGTATGCCCAGTGCTGAGCGCTGGTGAAGGGCGCTGAGCGCCCGTGTGCTGCTGCAGAAAAAAAATAAAAGGGGTTTCACCCCTCATTTGAAACATTTTTGTTGGTATTTTCATAGCAGAAACCAAGAGAGCCGGAGAAGGAAAGATAGAGGGAGGAAGAGAGAAATCTAGAGGGAGAAAGAGAGTGAGTGAGACAGGAAAACTACACTATCCAAGAGCCCAAAACCACCATTGTTGAAGAGCTGAAGCTGAAACAGCTTCTGAAAATACACCATCACAACCTTTTCAACCGTTAGATTTTGTTCAAACTTTATAGGGAGGTTCTAGACTGGTAGCTCTTCATATCTAGTGGTTACAATTTCTCTACGTTCCCCAGAGTGAGAGTTATTCAACTCATAAGAAGGAGGGAAACTCAACCCGAGTAGCTCCTGACCAGTCACATTGGAAGGTTCAATCCAGACTGGTTCACTGTTGGATCGAGCTGAAATTTTTGGAGAAGGTAAAGGAAAGGTAGTTATTTAAACTCAACGGTCAAATATTTAAAAATAGGTCTAGATTTTTAGATATTGAGCCAGAATAGTGGCGGATTTACCAATGTTACTACAGTTTTTGAGTTCCTTACTTTGTGCCTTTCAAATGTGATGTTTAGGTGGAATATCGGAGTTTCGGGGACCTCTTTTGGTGTGAGGCAGAATCGAGAGGATTAGAGTTGGAGTGATCTCGTAGCATTTCCGAGGTCGTACGTTTTTCAGGTGGGGGAGATAAATTATTTAACGTCGGAAACGGCTAGGCGACGTTTAATTCGATAACGGCGAAGGGCGACCTAAACCCTTCACGGAACCGAGTAACGGACAATGTGAATGAACATGATGCTGTTGGTTTATAGGAGTGCCATATGAAGGCTTGCATAAAAGAAGCATCTTCTTCAGGATTGACCGATGAATATAGAAGAACCACTCCCACTATCTGAGGGAAGTTTGGTTTCTCTTACTTCAGGCATTTCATCCATGCTGATACTTTAGCAGTGCCTTTTATTAGCTCTATTTATGAAGAAGATCCTATTCATTGGGCCCCGGATTTACCTACCCCCCTGCTTACCCCTGCACCAACTCCACAAGCATCTGAAGCTTCTTCTGAGAAAATTGAGGAGATAATAGTTGAAGGTCCAAATATGAACACGGAAGCTGTCCTGACTGAACCCTTGGGTGAAGAAGTTGCTGAGTCTGCAAACAGACAAGAAACTTCTAAGAAGCACTCTTCACAACCATTGGCTCTGGCAATTGTGCATCCATATGACCAGCTTCAACAATCTCAAGCATTAAGCACTTTGCAAGGTCAACAATATCTACATGATTCTGTCGAAAGCTCAAGACCTTCACTGTCACCAAATTTAGAGGAAATCATAGGCAAGATAGTAAAAGAGCAAGTGAAAGTAGAGGTCAAGGAGCAAGTAGAAGAATCATTGGCTCCAACCCATGTACTCATCAACCAGATGCTAAACCTCCTCACAAGTTTTCAACAGAGTCATAATCTTGTTGTTCAACCTCCTCCAAATCAAGACCCTCCTCAACCCCCTCCACCCTCTTCTTAGTTTTCTTTCATCTTTAGCTGACAATGATGGTCCACTCATGTTTCCTTTTTGTCTGATGACAAAAAAAGCGGATAAAGGATTGAGAATTAAATTTACATATATATATATATATATATATATATATATATATATATATATATATATATATATATATATATATATATACACATACAAAAATCAGTTTTTGGATTATAAGTACCTGTCAGCATATGCATGTTCTTAAAATTGCTTTATTGCATACCTATGTTTTATATGCTCTGATATTATGTTTTCTGCTTTTGATATGACTGATCCGTCTCTATGTTTTTGTAGCTATTTGTTTTAAAGGTTCTTTTAAAAGCTCTGATACTATATTTTGAATATGGATAGTTCTGAGTTTATGCATACTGCTCTGATAAGAAATATATGATATGTGTTGCTGCTTATCTGTTTTAAATATTTTAAGTTTGAATGTTTTGTCTTAGGGGGAGCTCTATAGCTCTCTTAGACTTTGCTCACTCAAATTTAATTGGTTTTTGTCATCATCAAAAAGGGGGAGATTGTTAGAACCAAAGTGGTTTTGACTTAAATAATCTCTTAAGTTTTGATGTTAACAAAAAGGTTAAATTTGTATGGCAAAATAATGTCAAAGATCTAACTTGTTTATTATAGATTGCAGGACCGTTTGGATAATACTAGACAAGTTGCTATATATAATCATATCGGATTCTATATTTGATCCTCTAGATGAGTCTTCTATCACTAGTAATATTATGAGTCATATAAGTTATCGCTAGACGAGGTCTTAAAATATTGGCTGAGGTAATAGACGATAGACGAGTAACTAAGTCTAAGAAAAGATAAGTAGACGAGCCAATAA
This sequence comes from Sophora flavescens, assembly GCA_030762895.1. Lineage (NCBI taxonomy): Eukaryota > Viridiplantae > Streptophyta > Magnoliopsida > Fabales > Fabaceae > Sophora > Sophora flavescens. The sequence goes on along the minus strand of CM061065.1, from coordinate 13,557,267 downwards.
ATAACTCTCAGAAAAACACAAAGTCCAAAGACTTGATAATAAACGAGAAGTCACACTAGTCGCCATGTAAGTAGACGAGATATTGAGTATAGCAAGTCCAAAGATTTGAAACTAGACAAGAGTCTATAGATGCAGTATCAGTAGACGAGCCCGTCTTACTGATAAGTTAATCTTGCACGTCCAAAGACCTGCGCGTCCACTGACTATTAAAAGTGAACCCGTCTATGCTTAAGCGTATTTATTTCAAATGATTGTATATTTAATTCAATAGAATATATGTTTATTTTCCATTGCTACTTCATTTGTTAAATTCTTTGTTTCTTGATAATAGAAACATAGTACCATCGAGAACATAAACCTTTGTACTCTGTCAACTATGTTGCTGTAAAGTTTAAACCAAGTACAAAGATGGAAAGTCAGAAAGCAACCTTTGGTACAACATGGAAGTGACAACTCTACTTTGAGCATTCCTCTGATAAACAAGAACACTTCTCCATGAAGCATATCAAGTTATCAGTCTCAACGGATCCTTGAATTTAATGCTATGCCTAAATGGATACAAGTTGAAGACCATTGAAGAAGTGTAAGATAGCAAAGCTCTTCATCTATAAATACTGGAAGAACCCCAGTAAAGGAGACATAGAAGCTCTGATATCAATAGTGCCAAAACTTTGCTAAAATCTTTGAACAAGTTTACTTGTAATTCTAACTGATCTTCAACTTTAAACTCTCATACTTAGTGAGTTCTTAGATCAAATTTAAATCTCTTTGTTAGAATTAGAGCCTGAAGAGGCTTGGTAGAGAAAAAATACTTGTAGCCTGAAGAGGTGTTGAATACTTGTAATCTATTTGGAGAATAGTGGAGAAAACCTTCAGGTATAAGGGACTGGATAATGAGTGTGATTTCATCTCATATTTCCTTGATATTTTGCATGCATTTTCATGTAGTTTAGGCATTTTTAATTTGATTCTTGTTAGTTTTCACCTTGGAACGGGTAAGGTGGTTTTGTGGTGTTTATGTGCAGGAATTGAAGATTAAAAAGCTCAGGACCAGGTATGTTGGAGTTTGCATGAAGGCGGAGCTTGAAGAGCAAGAAAACTGAGCCAAACAGAGCCCATCACGGCCTAGCAGTGACATGCATCACGGCCATGATCGAGTAGGACTGAAAAGAAAGAAGGTTAAACTCAGAACTGGTCACGGCCAGGCCGTGATAGCCATCACGGTCGTGACATGCCAACTGAACTAGACCCTCACAGGCAGAACCGATCACGGCTAGGCCGTGATGGTGGTCACGGCCGTGACAGACCAAGCAGCGAAGCCATCTCCAAGTCAGAACCCATCACGGCCTGGCCGTGACAGACATCACGGCCGTGACGTGCAATATCTAGAATTTTAATTGTTGATTTGATATGATTTTGTAACTGCTTGGGATTCAAGTTACCATATATTATAAATAGGACTTAGAGGCTCGAAAATAGGAGGATCCCTTGGGATGCTACCTTAGGCAAAAACTAGGATTTCTCTTATTCTCAATTTCTTCTTGTCTCTTAGGTTTTTTTTTCCTATGCTTTTGTTAATCAAGCTTGCTATGAACATGGCAATGCTTGAGTAGTCATTTTTATTTATAGGAATTGGGGCTATACCCGAGATTTGTTTTATGTTATGAATTGACGTTTTACTTCTTGTTAATTTCAATTTGCTTTCGATTTAATTCCTATTGCATGAATTACTTGTGAATTTGGTGCGCACTTATTTGCATGTCATAGATACTCTAAGGAGGAACCTAGCGGTGAACTTAGGTATTGGATCTGTAGGAATCAAACTTAGGACTTAAATCACGAGAGTTAGAAGCGGTCCTTCGAGGATTCACGAATTGTCACAAAGTTTAAAGGGTTCAATTTAAATTCAATTACCACGAGAGTAGGGGTTGGTTTAATTGGGCACGGTTCTTGTATCCCGAGAGGGAACATTAACTTATTTAGGATAAATCCGCCTTCAAAGCAATTTTGATTATTAACAAGAGGATAGTCAATTTAGTAGCACGAGCAGTCTTGTTGGTAACCCAATTCCTGGAAATCTCTTTTGATATTGAAAAATCCCATATTTGATTTGGTTACGATTTTGTTTGATTGCGTTTTAGATATTTGATTTGTTAGTTAATCTTTTAAAAACCAAATATTTTCCAAATCTGTTTCTAGTCAAGTTTAATTGATTTAATAATTGATAGTTATCACGGTCCCTGTGGATTCGATCTTTTTATTACTTGACGACGAAGCCGTACACTTGCGGATTCGAGCTCCTTCAAGTTTTTGGCACCGTTGCGGGGGATTGTGCTTTCTTGAATTTCAATTTAATTTTTAAATTGATTTTTCTGTACCTTTTTTATATTAAATTTTTTGTTTTTTCATTTATCTCCTTTTCTTTTTTCTTTTTCTAGAGTATCTATCTCTCTTTGCAGGTATTTTTCTCTTTTATGCGAAGATCTCGAAGTCTTGGAAATCTTGTTGAAGTTGACCCCGAGATCAAAAGGACCTTTCGTAGACGTGAGAGACTACAAAGACAAAGAGATATAGAGAGGTTGATTCCCATTCCACTCATGGCGAATCTACCAGATACCAAACCACTGAAGGACTACGCAGTCCCAAATGCTAGGGGTTTACGAACTGGGATTGCTAGGCCAGAAATTGAGGCGGAGAACTACACTATGCCGCCTCAGTTAATTGGCATGATTAGGCAACATAAATTTGGAGGATTACCCTCGGAGGATCCAACTGATCATGTGGAGACATTCTTGGAGTTCACCGTTGTTAACATCTAAGGTAGATAACTTAGCCATCCATAATAAGATGTTAGAAACTCAGATTGCCCAACAAGCTAGTACATATTCTATAACTAAGGGTACGTTTCTAGGACAACCCGAAGTTAATCCCAATGAGCACTGTAATGCTATATACTTGAGGGATGATAAGCTTGGGGTAGTTGAAAATGATGTGGAATGTGAGGAGGACATGAGTGAACATGAAGAGATAGAGCCAAAGTATGTCCCTCCACTACCGTACCAACCCCCAATACCTTTCCCGCAAAGGTTGGTCAAGAAAAAGCAAGTAGAAAAAGAAACTAAGAGCTTAATTGAGGAGCATGATGCCATGATAAAAAATAATATGCCTCATAAACTAGAAGATTCAGGAAGTTTCTCTATTGCTTGCTCAATTGGAGAATTAAAAATAGACCAAGCCTTATGTGACTTAGGGGCTAGTGTGAGTTTGATGCCGCTTACTATCTTTGAGAGGTTAGGAACCAAGGAATTGAGTCCATCCAAGTCCTCTTTAAAATTTGTGGATGGATCAACTAAAACCCCTGTAGGCATACTAGAGAATGTCCCCATAAAGGTAGGGAAAATTTTCATTCCTACCGATTTCATGGTGTTGGACATGAATGGGGATTCTAAATTCCTTATCATTCTAGGAAGGTCATTCTTGGTCACAGCTGGAGCAATAATAGATGTAAAAAATGGTAAACTCTCCTTGAATGTAGAGGAAGGTAGGGTGGATTCTGATTTGACTAACTCATATAACAACCCTCCTTTTGAGAGTCATGTGTGCATGATTGAGATAATGTCTCCAAAAGTGAAGGAAGATCTTAACATGGAAGCAACTCCGGAACTTTGCATGACAAATGATGCACCAAATAATGATGAAGTTGGAGTTGCTTAACATGTGGAGTTAAAACTTTCGCCGGAAGGAAGTAAGGCCATGAAGCTCAGAGTGAAAAGGGCAAAGCGAAAGCGCATGTGGCCATATGAACAAAATAGGCTCTTCGATGGACTTCCTTGGAAGAGAGGTGTTCTTGCACTTCCAAGCCCAGCTGATCCCGGTTGACCCAAGGGAGTATGGTCAAGCTTAAGACCGTCAATAAGCGCTTCTTGGGAGGCAACCCAAGCATTCTCTCCCTTTTTAATTCGTTTTTGAATTTTGTTGTTGAATAATTTGAGAAGATTAAGAAAAGAAAGATCACTAATTGATGGTTTTACAAAGTATTTTCAGGTTATAAAGGCATGGAAAAATAAATTCAGAGGAGATCACGGCCTAGCCGTGACAAGGATCACGGACGTGATGGGTCAGAAGCTGGAAACCAGAAGGCATCACGCCCAGTCCGTGATAGCCATCACGTGCGTGATGTGAAAAAGCAGGAAGTTAGTATTTATCACGGCCCAGCCGTGACAGCCATCACGGGCGTGACGCGAAGGAGCCCAACGGAACAGAATTGATCATATCCTAGCTGTGATGAGCGTCACGGCCGTGACACGTCTTCTAGCAGCTATATGACTGGCATGTGAGCCAGCACCCTCCACCACCTCGGTGAGTTATTCCATTTTTCTCCTGTCTCCGACTTGATTATTTACATTGGGGACAATGTAAGTTTTTAAACTTAGGGTAGGGGTATTTTTGCAATTTTTTTTTGCATTTTTGCATTTTTCATGTTGCATTCATATAGGCGCAGTTTTGCTTAATCACATGATTATGTTGCCCCTTGCTTAGAGTATGTATCCAATTGTGAGAACTTTGCGCCAAATGAATTAGGACAGTGATTTTTTGAACCCAAAATCTGTATTCTTGTGATAGTTGATAATTAGCACGTGATTCCTTATATTTGTGTTTCTCATTGATTTTAAACTACTAAATGTGAGATTTTTTTGAGCCTAAAAGGGATACTCACTAAATCTACCCCATTCTTTGTGATTGAGAGTTTTATTCCTCTTGGATTGTGTTCTCTAAAACTTGACTTGAAACCGTTTTGAAACTTGAAATTTTTTGAAAACATATTTGAAAATGATTGAGGCACTAGGTATTTTTCTAGCCTTCTGAGCTTTGACTGATTAAATGCTACCCCTTAGTTGCCTAGTTTTGAGCCTAAAAGAATAAAATACTTTTCTTGGTACCTTGATTTATTTTGATGAATGATGCTTGGTATGACACCTTTTAAAGTATTGCAAAAAGGGCAAAAAGGTAGTTTGAAAATAAATTGTGGGATGAAAATGTTAGAAAAATATTTCTCTTAAATTGAAAATCTCCCCTTCCCCAAAAAATAAATAAAATAAAATAAACAAAAAAAAGGGAGAAGGGGATGAGAAAAAGAAAGTGAGAAATAAAATAAAAGAAAAAGAAAAAAGAAAGAAAGGTGGAAAAGTGAACTAAAACCCAAAAATGTATTTTAGAAGGTTGTCATGCTTTGCATTGTTTGATATTTTGTTTAGCCTTCTTGAATTTTCCCTTTCTTGATTTCCCCACCTAACGATTAATCCCATGGCCCCGTTACAACCAAAATAAAAGACTTCTTGAGTCTTATGTGTTTTCATTAATAAAGTAGAGATTTGGTTAATAGTCAAGCCTATGGTAGGGTACCTTCCATGAGGAAATTGAGTGAATTGTCAAATGTCCTTAAACACCTGAGTGAGGTGAGAAGAGTTCCCAAATTAGTGAGAGGCATGAATCTAGAAAACCTAATCTTCTAATTGGACTTGAAATTGATTGTCTCTTGGTTACTTATTCGGATAAGCTTGTTACTTGGATTTATTACTAGGGTTCTTGGTTCACTGTCCATGCTCTGATTGTTTATTATGTCTGGCCTTAGTGATTGCTTGAGGACAAGCAAAATCTTAAGCTTGGGGTAGTTTGATGAGTGTGATTTCACCTTATATTTCCTTAACATTTTGCATGCATTTTCATGTAGTTTAGGCATTTTTAATTTGATTCTTGTTAGTTTTTACCTTGGAACGGGTAAGGTGGTTTTGTGGTGTTTATGTGCAGGAATTGAAGATTAAAAAGCTCAAGACCAATTATGTTGGAGTTTGCATGAAGAAGGAGCTTGAAGAGCAAGAAAACTGAGCCAAACAGAGCCCATCAGGGCCTAACCGTGACAGCCATCACAGCCACGATCGAGTAGGACTGAAAAGAAAGAAGGTTAAACTCAGAACTGGTCACGGCCAGGCCGTGATAGCCATCACGGCCGTGGCATGCCAACTGAACCAGACCCTCACAGGCAGAACTGATCACGGTTAGGGCGTGATGGTGGTCACGGCTGTGACAGACCAAGCAGCGAAGCCATCTCCAAGTCAAAACCCATCACGGCTTGGCCATGACAGGCATCACGGTCGTGACGCGCAATATCTGAAATTTTAATTGTTGATTTGATCTGATTGTGTAAATGTTTAGGATTCAATTTACCCTATATTATAAATAGGACTTAGAAGCTCGAAAACTAAAAAATGTCACCGACTTTTACTTTCAGGTATGTGTCAAAAGGGAATCATTGAATGGGTAGGGGTGAGAATGGAGAAAGGGGAAAGAGGAAGAAGAGGGGAGGAGAGTGATATATTTCAGATAATAGGTCATGAGATGTATTAAGATAATTGAGGGTATTTCGGGAATATTAAAATATTTTTAAAATATTTGTGGTGTATGAGGTATTTCTGTGGTGTAAAAAGCAACACCCTTTAAGTATTTAACCCATTAGGCCATTGGGCATGTTTGGCCCAGTCCATTTACACCTCAATCCTCTTTCTTGAGTCTGACCCATTCGTCCCCTAGGGCAACCAAATCCTCTTTGTCGTCACTGACTGTCGTGCTCATACCCACGCCGCCGCTGCTTCTGCTTCGCCTTGCTCGTGCCGTCGTGCGCCACAGCTCCTTCTTCGTTGGTTCGTTCTGCTCCAGCTCCTGCTCCATTTTTATTGTGAACTTTGGTTTGGTTCTCTCTCAACTTTCTTTCACACTCTATCTCTTACTCTACGCAGAAAAGAAAAAAACAACAATGTCTGTGCGAGTGCTGAACCCTAACGCCGAAGTGCTGAACAAATCGGCGGCACTTCACATGAACATCAACGCCGCCAAGGGCTTGCAAGATGTCCTCAAAACCAATCTCGGTCCCAAAGGAACCATCAAAATGTTAGTTAACAACTCTTCTTCTTATGTCTCTTCATTTCCTTTTTTGCCCCTCTCACTTTCTTCTCTTTCAGGCTCGTTGGTGGCGCTGGCGACATTAAACTCACTAAAGATGGCAACACTCTCTTGAAAGAAATGGTAACCTCTTTTTTTTTTATTATATATTTTTTAAATTGTGTGATCTATAATTACTAGTACTTGAAAATTTTCATGTAGATTTTTTTTTTCATTTTTTAGAATGTTTATTGAAAATGTTTTTTTTTTTTTTTGTGGTTGCAGCAAATTCAGAATCCGACTGCTATAATGATTGCGAGGACGGCTGTGGCACAGGATGACATTAGCGGGGATGGCACGACGTCCACCGTTATCTTCATCGGCGAACTCATGAAACAATCGGAGCGCTACATCGATGAAGGTTAACGAGTTTTGGTTGCCTGTTATTGTTGCTATAATTTTGAATGAATGATAGGTAGCAATGAAAATGAAGTTTAAAATGTACCTATTGTGATTTCTGTTAGGCAGGGTTTGTTAGATATATCAGAAGGACAGAACAGAATATGAGTTCTGTTTTATGTTAGGTCTATTTTATAAATAGATCTGAACATTGAGATTAAAAAGCGGAACATTTTGGTTTCACTGAAAGAGTGGAACCAAAGAGAACAGAATAGATTGTCCGGTGAAATCTTAATCCCAGCTTTCATCTCGGTGGTTTTACGGTTTTACTTCCCCAGCCCGAACTGAAATATATGAATTACCATTAGAATTGTTATGCTCTACCGATTATTCGAAAATATAGTTCTTTAGGGAGAGATTGAGAGAAGAGGGGAAATGCAAGTAGGGTGATGGTAAGATATCCTACAAAACAGAAAAAGACTGGAGAGAGCCAAAATGTGTAAGAACTCGAGAATGTAAGGAGGCTGCACAATCTCTGTGTATGGTCAGCATGAGCAGTCCCATTGAAACAAACATGAACTGTACATCAAAGAGGTGATAAATGTAATCCTATTCCATAATTGGTTTAGGTTCAAAGAGACATCCTGAATAATGGCAGTAGATTAAGGTTTTGATTCTGTGTTTTTTTTTTTCCTTTTCATATTTCCTTCACGCTTGTTAAGACTGAAGATGATATATGAATATTCTAGGTATGCATCCACGTGTGTTGGTTGATGGTTTTGAGATTGCAAAAAGAGCAACACTGCAATTCCTTGAAAAGTTTAAGACTCCTGTTGTGATGGGTGATGAGCCTGACAAAGAGATTCTCAAGATGGTAGCAAGAACAACCCTGAGGACAAAGGTAAATCTTATATTATTTTATCGTTGTTTTAGATGACATTTGATCATAGTATGGTATTGCAGAATAATTTGACAACTAACTTCTCAACATAGTTTTCAATAAGCATTATATTCATATTATTTTTTATTTTCTTGTCTTTTGCAGTTGTATGAGTCACTCGCAGATCAATTGACTGACATAATTGTTAATGCGGTGAGTGTGCATTGTGGTGTTGACATTTATTTTGAATTGTTGCAAATATGAAATATGAAATTTTATTTTACATCTTTTGTTTGGTTTTTGAATTAGTTGATTATGATTTTTGTCTGAACTTTACAACTGGATCTCATTGTGAATTTTGGTTTTGATACGATAGGTTTTATGCATCCGAAAGCCTGAGGAAGCAATTGATCTGTTTATGGTGGAGATTATGCACATGCGGCACAAGTTTGATGTTGACACACGCTTGGTATGATTTTTAACTATAGCCACTCATTGCTGACAAGATTTTGTTATCTGTAATTCAATATACTATTTTGATAATTGTTTCTAGTGCAAATACATGTATACATCTAGGATGTTATTGCTTTTCCATTAGTGTGTATGCTTACAAATTAAAATTCTTATTTCTTAGCTTAATATTGCTCTAGTGAAAGTTAGGATATGATACAAATCAGCTTAATTTACCAGGGGTTTCCTTTTCTAATGATAGTAAGTAGTAACTAACTGGCCAATTAATACTTGGGCTTTTCTTTGGCTAAAATCATTTTCCTGATCTGCATTTTCTGAAAACCAATCAGATTTCACTCTGCAGAATTGAAAACTAGTAAATGCACAACAGTATCTTAGTAAAAGGGAAGTTACTTATTTATTGTGATCAAATGCAATCTTGTTTGTGCTGAAAGCACTTTGTAAATACTTTTGTTTTTATTATTGGTACATTTTTGGATTTGCAATGTGACTGAACAGCTCTCCTACAACAATGAGTAGTTTTTAGGAGTAGAGTTATCAATCCCGGATAGCACTTCAGACTGGAGATCTAAAACACAACTAAAGTGAATTATCTCATGATTAGAAACCAATGAAAATAGAAAAAAAGCTTCTCTTATCTATAGAATCTTAACTTGTAAATAAATTATAAATGAACAAAGATACAGTGCCTGTACTACTGTAGCATAGATAATATTCACCATCTACAATAGCTCAAGCAGCAACCCATATTTGACTATAATTAATCTCTTTGTTGTAAATCACTTGTAATTATAGTTCACTCTGTACTAGGTTTACCTGTGCAGTTTATCGGAGTACTCTTTCTTGCAATCAATTAGTTCTTCTATTTTTTTTCCCCAGGTTGATGGTCTTGTCCTTGATCACGGTTCTAGGCACCCTGACATGAAGCGACGTGCTGAAAACTGCTATATCTTGACGTGTAATGTGTCTTTGGAATATGAGAAGAGGTAATCAAGCTCTTATTGGTCAATTTCTTCTCTCTCTCTCTCTAGGGAGATAATGGCTGTCGGTTGGTTTGTTTTCACCTGTTGTTTTTAAGACATGCCAGTGCATTTCAAGTTTCAAGGCATTATCATACTTAATGGTAACTGCATGGATACAAGCAAGCCTGTTATAGATCAGTGGATTATGTTGAAATGAATGTATGAACCTTTTAGTTATCCTTATTCAGTTAAATACAACTATGGGAAAAAATTGAATTTTAGATTTCTTGCTTCTGATTACCACATGGTGTTGTTTTACTCAACTGGTCTCCATTTGGTGATTTCATGGTTTCTTTTCTTCAGAAACTATATATTGTATAGGAAATTGAGTATACTCACATGAAATATTCCTTTAGTGTGAGTCTTATGTTTTCTGTCTTACTAAGAATTAAGAAAGGCTTTGTTTACCTGAAAGGCTGAAACAAATCAAGCATTAATGTTGTTCTATACGGGAAAATTAGGTACTGCCACTTAAAACGTCTTGCCCATTAATGACTTTTATGTTTACTCTTCCTTTCAAAAAGGCTTTTTCAGATGTCAGATCAGACCTATCCAAACTCATTAGTTTTTATGGGAAACCTATTTCTGCATTTCCTTTTCATGCTGGCTTTATAATGATAAATTTAATAATTTCTACTCGCTTAATCGTTTGGTTAACAGTTATGTCACTTTAGTCAATACTGTATCCATTATATGGTTTTCCCGTGTCATATGTCAGACCTATTTGAACTCATTAGTTTTCTTGGATAGTTGGATATAGTCCATGAGACTAATGAAGTCAACTTTCTCCTCAGTGAAATAAATGCAGGTTTTTTCTACTCAAGTGCAGAACAGAGAGAGGCTATGGTTGCAGCTGAAAGGCGTCAGGTTGATGAAAGAGTTAAAAAAATCATTGAACTGAAGAATAAGGTGGAGAAGATTTTCTCTTTTATGTGTTGATCCTTGCTGTTACTTTGTAGTCATACATTTTAGCCTATGCTTTATTGCCGTTATTTTTATTTTATGTCACTGCTCTTGTCAAATGCCTTATGGCTTCCATACTTACTATGCATGCAGGTTTGTTCTGATAATGATAGCAATTTTGTTGTCATCAATCAAAAAGGAATTGATCCCCCATCACTGGACCTGCTTGCAAGGGAAGGAGTAAGTAACGTACCGTTCTGTTAATAAAGTTCTTTAAAATTTTAATATTGTGAAGATGGCTACTCTGCATATAAATATTCTTTCGAACTTGACACCGGGTATTCCATGTGGAGATGTAAGTTTGTACAAGTTAATGTTTCTCGAGAATTTAGTTATGATTTTCTTTCATTCTTTTAATGAAAGTTACTCTGACTATGAACTCAGGTGCTTAGGATATTTTGGTAATTGGTTAGGACTGGGTATTTTTTTCACTGGAAAAAGAGATCTTTGATGCACTCATGCTGAAAATTGCAGCGTTCCCATTTTGAATATGTATTTGTGTGCTGTCTGAGTCGCACTTTTTTTTTTTATTTTTGGGGGGGGGGGTGCTGAAACTAGCAAAACCTATTTGGAATGTCGGGAACGTATTTCAAAATGCATAGAAACTCTTTAAATTTCGGCTTGAGCCTAACTCAACTCCACAAAACCGGCTTGTAAGATGAGGATTGCCCAAGCCTTATAAGTGTGCTACCTAGGCCCTATCTCTAAGTGATGTGGGACTAAACACTGCCCAACACCCATCACAATGAAGGTTCCGGAGGCTGCAATGAAGACAGCCCAGAGTTATCACAATTTAGGCGGCTTTCCAACAGAAACATATCTTTAAATTCTTTGTTGTATCCGATGCTCCACAGGAATCTGATCAGTTTGTTTTGTAATTATTCTATGAAGGTAGTTTTTGTTGAAGACTACTTCTGTGTTAATTTTGCAAGAAGCCTTATAGTTGAACTCTTTGGGAGTCATTTTTTGTAAACCTTGCTGTCTTTGCTTTATAAGGAATGTTTGTCAAACCTGATTGTTCTGAAATGCTTTCATATGCCATCCAATTACATTTTTCTATTGTATTATGAACTCATTAGCTGACAGCTGTTACATTTTCCTTATCATATTCTATTCGCTGATGTTTTTTCCTTGTCTATTTAGATAATTGCCCTTCGTAGAGCAAAGAGGAGAAACATGGAAAGGTTGGTTTTGGCCTGTGGAGGAGAAGCAGTAAACTCTGTAGATGGTTTGACTCCTGATTGTCTGGGTTGGGCAGGATTGGTATATGAGCATGTCCTTGGTGAAGAGAAATATACATTTGTGGAAAATGTGAAAAATCCTTTTTCCTGCACAATTTTGATTAAAGGTGCATTGTCCTTGCACCCATATTGAGTTTGTCAAGCAGATTCTTCTGTACTATTATTTTTGCATGACATTTGTTGTACATCATTTGAGCAAACCTTGTGTCATTTATTGCCACTGCTCACTTGGGGGATTTAACTTAGATAATGTGCAATGCTATCATAATGGTACAGGTCCTAATGACCACACAATAGCTCAGATTAAAGATGCTGTTCGTGATGGTTTGAGGGCAGTCAAGAATACCATTGAAGATGAATCTGTTGTCTTGGTAAGACCTTTTTGTTAAATTAATCTATAAATTATTTTGATACATGTCTTGTAGAATTTTTCTCTTTCTACCATGTGTGTGCTCATTTTATCAAGTTACTCTAATTTTGTGTTAATTTCCTCAATGAAATGAGTTTTTGGCTGTTCTGTAAAATGCAGATAAGATGGTTTAGCCTTAGTACAAAATACTTAGTCTGGTTTCTGAGATATGGCAATGGCATAGTTGTGATATGTTCCAGAAAATAATCAATCAAATAGGAAGTCTTTGTATGGCTGAATAAGAATTTCTGGACCTAGCAATTGCACCATGGTTTGTAGAAGTACTGCACTTCTGATTTAAAATGTGGAATGATTAATGTAGAATTTGGCATGTTTTCAAATTTCAGTAAAGTACTATCTTCTCTCATGCATGAGTGGATGAATGGATCTAATTGGGGACAAAAAGAATTTGCTTTACATATGTTTAGGTGAAATGATTTTGGTTTGTTCCGACAGTTGATTGAATAGTTTTAAAGAGTTACATATATGCCTATAATTATTTGAGCTCCATGTTGAATCCACTTCACGTAGATAATACTTATGGATATAAGCAATTATGCTACTAACTTTTTGTTACTCTAGAATTTACACATCCTCCGATACCAGAGCTTAAGTTTGCACCTTCTGTTATGGTGATTGTGATTGACTTGACTTGCATTTCCTTGCCCATGTTCAGGGTGCTGGTGCATTTGAAGTTGCTGCTAGACAATATCTGATAAACGAAGTCAAGAAAACTGTTCAAGGGGTAATAAAATGTCTCAGGTTTTCCATGTTTTTTTGCTCTTTAATTGTCAGTTACGTATTTCATCACCAATTTTTCTAACCTTGAAACAGCGTGCACAACTTGGCGTTGAAGCCTTTGCTGATGCACTTCTTGTGGTGCCTAAGACACTTGCTGAGAACTCTGGGCTCGACACCCAAGATGTGATTATTGCCCTCAAGGTATGTTTTCCTTGAATTTATTGCACTTGTCTTCACTCCCCTAATGTGATTTTATAGATGTTCATATAAAGTAGAAAACAGATTGACATTATCATTATATACTTGCGGAATGCCGTTTCAGGGAGAGCATGACAGAGGGAATATTGTGGGATTGAGCCAACACACAGGAGAACCTATAGACCCTCAAATGGAGGGTATTTTTGACAACTACTCTGTGAAGCGCCAAATTATAAACTCAGGGTATGGTTGACCATTCACTATTTGACACCATCAATGAGCTTCTCTGCCCGTCCTCCGATCCCCTTCCTCATTTTCTGCTTTGGTTTTTGGAACTTTGATCATGAAAACACTAGAATCATGTTATTACTGCAGGTGCGCTAGGGTTTGGTGGCTTTGGGTTTTTTTTTTTTTTTACCTGACCTACTCGAGATAGCGGTGGGTCGGGTTGGGTTTTGTTTCTTTTCTTTTCTCCAGACCCATACCAATCCAACCTGTACATTAATGGGTTGGGTTGAACTTGTGGGGTTAACATACATAACAAAATTCTTGCGGAAAGAAAGCTAAATATTAATTGCATATAACAAATGAAATATATAAATCTAAACTTAAATAAGCATAACACGTGGAACTCTGCATGGTGGCTAGTGACCACATTTCTCCTCCAATCCCTAATCTCAACCTGCAATCGGACTCATGCCCTGCTAGTTGAGTATTTTTCAACCCGACCCGCTGTGAGTTGGGTTACATCAATACCCACCGTGAAAAGAAAATGTTTAAAACTGAGAGAAATTTCTTTAAAATCTAGGTAGGATTTTTTTTCCGGCTTACCAGAGCATCCCCAAGTCATAGGTGAAAAGGCTATCTCTTGTATTCTCGGGATGCTTAAGTGGAGATTTCTTCCAACAGTATTTTTTTCACATGCATGAATGTTGGAATCAAATTCAGGACCATATGTTTAAAGGACTTGAGTCCCTTTCACTCGACAAACACACGGTGGTGATCCTGCCAGACTTTAATATAGATTAAAAGAGAGAAGATTTAAAACTGAAAAGGGTTATGCATAAATAGATTAGAAGAGAATCTGAATTTCAAATGTATATATATATATATATATATTAAGAATGACACTTGTCATTCTTTTAGGGAGAGTAGCTTAAGTAATTAAGCTACTCAATTGAGTAATCTAATATGATATAGGGGGTGCATGTATTGCATTTTAAACTTCATCAGGATGGGCAATCTTCATAAATTTACTACATTTGCACCAAAATAAGAATTTTATAGGCTTTGGTTTGGTTACAATTGCATAGTTACATGTCTTTTCTGTGTACATGCTCTACAGGCCAGTTATAGCATCCCAGTTACTATTGGTGGATGAAGTTATTCGTGCGGGGCGTAACATGCGGAAGCCAACTTAGATGTTCTTCCTTAACTGAAAGCCTCTCTTTTGAATTGGGTGTGTCATGAACTACTTTATTTCCTTGATGTCAAGAGAGGTACTATGCCTGAAGCATTCATTGGGATTGCTTTGACTCGTTTTAATCTGCTCTGGAGCTAGTGCATACCTTGAAAGTGAACTGTTTGTTTGTTCTTCCTTTTTTTGCCCTCTCTGAAGGACTTTTGTAATATAGGTCTACTATGTATGAATTTTGGGTCATTGTTCATTTTGAATATTTGTAAGCATAATTTATTTCGTTGATCTAGTTGAAAGTGCGCTTTACCTTTGAAAGTAGTTTTTGTTTTAGATCCTTTATTTATGTGTTAGACCGGGGCATTGTTTTTACAAGATGGCATCGTCTTGGTATATTTCTGTTATGTCATTGGCTTTGGTTCAAAAGGAAATTTTTGTTTTTCGGCCATAGTGCATGAGCTGCAAATGATGGAAAAATGGGCACTGCAGTCTCGTTGCCTACAGAAGGCCTCAGCAATGCAGTGCAACTGCACTCTTTCTGGATTCAGCTTTATGATTCTCTCGTATTCCGCGGCAATTTTCAAACCTAATACTCATACGAGTCTCTAGTGAGAATTTAAAAATTAGCTTGGTGTGTTTTGTTTAAATTCGTTTAAATCTTTCCAAACAAAAAGAATGACAGTAATTGAATTAACGCCAAATTCCTTGTAATTTTGAAATGCTTTATCTAATCTAAACACAGGCTAAAGGTAAGAAGATGCTCTAGGTTTCGGTTAAAAAAGCATGCTGGAAATGGTGGTGACTAGTGATCATTGGTTGGGCACGCTCAACGGGGCTGCGTTATGCTTTGTACATTGCTTTCTCCGCATGAAACTAGTTTAATATGCAATTGAAACTCAAAGCATTAGCATGTTTGTCTCAAGTAACCATTACAAAGATTAGAACAGCATACACTAGGTGGGTTAGCAATATAGATAAAATGACATTGCTATATTATGTCATAAATCAAGTTCATAGAAAATCCAGTTAGTTTTAAGTCTTTTCTCATGATTCTTGCATGGTTTTTTTTCCTTTATTTTATTTTATTTCTGATCTTCGTTTTTCTTTATCTCTAATTATTGGGCCATTTTTCATGAGATTGACATGTGTAATTGTATCTGTTCCTTTCGTACCATTAAGCAATTCTCTTTTGTTAATAGGTGTTATTCCTATTTTATCTCCAATGCATTCATCCTATCTTGTGTATTTCACTCATCTCACGCAAAATCTCTAAAAAACAGAGCTTACACACCAGTTTTTCTTTTAATTACTTGTTTCCCTTCGGAATCCTTCTTAAATCGATTTATCACTTAGACGTTAGTTGTAGTAGTGAATTGATACTTGATACTCAATTTTTGTGGGAAAAATTCTTATCATCACTTTATTACTTTTGCAATTGGTGTATTTGCCAAATTAATCAGAGACAAGAGGGCAAAAAAGAATTCAATCTTAACATGCATGCTCTAAACAAAGTCACCATGACCTTGGACTTTGTTTTCTAATAAAGTCACTCAATTCCTCCAAATACTAAAAAATCCACACGGTATGATGCAAAACTCATAATTCATACAAGGAGTTCTTTCATTTATGTTCAACTAATCCATATTTCAGAAAAATTTACAATCCCATCAGAGCATATTGATAAATGTTTCTGGCATTTGCAATGTCATTTAAATCAACAGTCTAGATTCTAGCAGAGACCTCCCCACCGTTTTGAAGCATGTACTCTTTCTTCATTTCCTCCAAAACCGCATCATTAGTGCTGTAAAAGAATAGAACAAAGAAAAGAAAAATAAATTTCACTTTTATAGCGACACAGCTCCCGAGCTCCATCACTGCATTTCCAACCTTTTAGAACATATATGAATTTGAAAATATAGATATAATAATCAAGCCGGGATAATGCTAGGAATAGTGCTAAGGGCAACTCAAATTCACATGATAATTATTCCATTTACCAAAAAATTAATGCTGATATTGACCTATATTTTCCCTGCTTTGTCAGAGAGAAAATGAAGAATTTATAAGGTTTTCTTAGATCCTGGAATAAATGCAATCTGAACTGAAAAAATGTTTTGATAGAAAGTGTTGAGGTCCAACATCAACTAGAGATATGGCCAAAGTAGTCCTTATAAGACTTGGACAATCCTCACCTCCTTAACTAGCTTTTGGGGTTGAGTTAGGCCTAAAACCCATATTCTAAGAGTAAATAAGAAAAAATAACAGAAAGCTCCCTCGCCAGAAAAGAAGAAAAATGGCCTAGAACATGTTATAGATGTTAACTTGTGTTTAAATAATTTCAAAATTAATAAAAATGAAAAAAATAAGTATATACGATTTCAGCAAAGCGAGGCACACATTGACTTACACAAAAGAAGTCACGTAAGTCAGATCAGGCCTAGACTCTCGCGTAAAAAGAGACTACATATAACTACTAAATGAATGGGAATCTCAGTCGTAATCCACACTGACACATAACCTTAAGCAATAAACACTAAAAGTTGCAAGATATATATATACACCCTAAAATCAGTAACAAAAGGACTTTCAGCCCCATGTGCAAAACAGAGTGTGCAAATAAGGAAGTTAGTTTCTTTCTATTTCACCTATTTTGTAAAACTACTTGACCTGACCTCATAAGCATCTGTTAAAATATGCAGTTTTACTAATGTGGTTTAATGTTAGTGGAACGGTCGGGTTGAAAATTAATTATAACTGTTAATCCTAAAAGACTTTTTGAACACAGATCTAATAGTCCTCATCCTATGAGCTAGCTTTTAGGGTTGAGTTAGGCCCAAACCCAAATTTAAGATGGTATCAAAGCTATCATAGATCGATTGTTGGGTCACCCACCATATTATCACGCACCAAGCCCAATAGTGCTGGGCATGAGGGGGTGTATTGGGAAAAACCCAAGTCCCACATTGACTAGAGATAGTCTCTAATAGAGCTTATAAGTAATGGGCAATCCTCATCCTATGAGCTAGCTTTTGGGGTTGAGTTAGGCCCAAACCCAAATTTAAGATGGTATCAAAGTTGGGGTTGAACAAGGTACATTACACAATTGCATAATAGTTTTCACAGCATTTGGGTGAGCATGGCCTAGCCTATTGTGCCATGTCACATAGGAATTTGAAACAGTGTTTGTATACACACTGGCAGAGAGAGTAGAGACATTGACATTATTAGAATTACAGTATGAACTAGATGTAAGGGGTAGGGAACCTATGACTAAAGAAGAAGGCTCCTTGAGAATATTGATGTGCTTGAAACAATATAGCCCATCACTGCCTAGAGAACCATCAAGGAGGACTTGATTAGATCCCTGTGATTTGACAAAACAAGAGTGAGGATGGAATTCAAGGAAGACAATATTGTCTCTAGCAAATTTGGACACAGAGACTAAGTTTTTAGTTATATTAGGTACTAAGAGAAGTTTATTCAAAGATAAAGTTGTGTGTGGGTGACAAGGTGAGGCAAACTTAGAGTAGCCAACATAGGAAATAGGAACATCTTGCCCATTGCCCATCAGAACTTGGTCATGTCCTCCAAAGGCAGTGCTGTAGCTCAAGTTTTGTGGATCAGCTGTGATGTGATGAGATGCTCCTAAATCTGGATACCACATCTGAGAAGTTGAGAATTCCTGAGTAGGAGCTGAAGTAAAACTGTTCTGAGCAGGAGTGCACTGATATGACTGAGGAGTCATGTTCTGAGTGGGCTGATACTGATATGACTGGGCAGCTATGTATGCAAAAGCTTGATTTTGGTGAATTAGAGGTGGTCTTGGAGGCAATGGTTGAGGGAACTGAGTTTGAGGTCTGATAGGTCCTTGAGAGGCATAATTGTATGCTGGTTGACTTGGAACAAAGTCTTGCTCGAACCTGTGCCAGCAATTGTATGCATCGTGGCCATACTTATGACACAACTAACAGGTTGGCCTTTCACCACCAGCATTACGACCACCACGGCCGCGACCACCACGATTACGACCACCACGTCCTCAGCCCCGATTTGAGTTACGATAATCATCGCGACTCGGATTCAACTCAAGCATCGAACGCGGAGCAGAAGAGGGAGATTGATTTGTGGACTCTTTTTGAGCAAGATTAAGCGAAACTGAGGAAGAAGAGAGATCTTGCTTGTACCTTTCAAACTGAGCGTCTTGAATTGTTAGCAGAGCTTCAATGTCATCGATCGGAACAGGTTCAACTCGAGCGTAAATCATCATGATGAACGAGTTGAATTCCTCTAGCAATCCTTCAAGGATTGTGTCGATGTGATCTTGCTCTGTAACCGGATCCCCTATCGCCTGAAGCGAATCAACCAAAGCGCGAATGTGCATGAGGTATTCAGTGATCGAACGAGAACCTTTCTTCGTGTTCTTCAGTTTCGGTCTCAATTGGCGAATTTTGGCGCGAAGGTGTGAATGGAAGAACTTGTGCACTTTATCCCAAACTTGCCATGATTGCTTGCAGTTGATGAAGCGCGGAAGAACGGAAGGTGAAATTGAGCTGAGTAACCACGTGAAGAGCATATGATCTTAAACCAACCAGAGCGATAAGCTTCCGATTGAAGACCTAGGGCTGGATCTTGCTCAGAATTGTACATCGGTGGAATGCTAGGGCTCACAACATAGCGATGAAGCTTGTGCGCTATGATTACGGTCTCTACTTGTTGCTTCCACAGTAGAAAATTCTGATCGTCGAGCTTTACAGAAAGAGGTGGATTGAAGTTCATCGAAGACGAAGAAGACGAAACTCCTCCGGTGGCCGGAGAATCGAAGGGATTGACGGTTTCTGCCATGAATCAGAGTTCGGCACCAGAAAAGTAGCTCACGATACCATAATAGAATTGAGAGAATTGTGAGAGAGAGAGAGAGAAATTGAAGAAATGATTTGTGAATTTCATTATGAATGAAGAGTACAGAAACAAGGTTTATATACAGTGTGATTAGCACAGCTAAGAGCTCAACGGCTCTGTAACTAACTCTCAACTGAATGCTGACTCAGCAGTTCAGTTGAGTTACAACCAGCATCCTATAGCTAGACTAGAACTAAGCATATACTCTAACAAGATCCAACACCATATCCAATGGACCGATACATATGCACAGAAGTTTTATTTTTGTTGAATTGGGTGAAATGAAAAAAAAAGAAAAAAAAGTATATTTATATGATGCTAATGTTCATTTCAGATGTACAAATAATAGTGCTCTTATCAATCAGTCAAAGAAAATTTTCCCATATTCATTTCCCCAATCCCCCCCAAGCAATATCCTCATGTCATTAGCTTTAAATACAATTTTTTTGACCATGCCATTTGGATACACAACTATGACAAGGTCCCACATGCAGCATGTTAGGAACCCAGAAATAGGAACTAAATATACTGAATATGCTTGTATATTAATGGAAGAATCAGGCCTAATATCAAGATGATATCAGTACCTGCATTACAATATAGAGAATAGAAATGCAGAAAAAAGAAGAAAAGGTAACCTAAAGCAATTTGAGAGTCTCTCTCTCCCAATCTAGTCCCAATTCCAGCCTACCTTTTTCCTCCCCTCCCTTGTGCTTATATTCTCTCTCATACACCAGCACACACCTCACGACTACTGCCAGCTAGGCAATTAGTTACATTTGGTCATAATCCCCTACACTGCACCTCTCTTTCAACTCACACACACCCTAGTTATTCCGGGTCCCTATCACAGCATCATTCCTGCTTGAGCCTAGGTGACCCACAAACACACAGTATCTTTACATATCTCGTGATCCTGTTGGAGCAAGAGAATACCTAGATGCAAAACAAGTTCAGAAATATCTGTAATTTTAATCAGATAATGCTTGGCATGACGACATCGTACACCATTTCTAAATGTCTTTCCTTCATGGTTTAGCCGATATAGATTTGAAAATATATCAAAGCAACAAGAAAATATAGAAAACACCTTATCTCGGAAGGAACAACAAAGTCTACAATGCTTTGCACCACTGCCAAATAAAACTTATATTCGACAAGGAACTATTGCAATGCCCTCTATGATCTCACATGGAATAACTGTTATTAATAAGTTCAGCCTTTATCATTTTACAAAGTCCATCAACTAGTAAGTGTTTCAATCATTTTATACAATTAAAATTGTACAAGAACACATTGGCAACAACTCAATTCTACTTGTTCTGAGAAAATGCTCACGGCAGTCAATATTTAATTAAGTGATGATGCATTTCTTGTACAAGGCATTTACCATTTGGTAATTGGTATACACACAAAGAAAGCCAGGGGGCAAAAACTGATGAACAACCATATATACTGAAGTCCCTGGAGGGAACCTCTACTCTTTAGATTGAGTGCAGTGACCCCCATATTAACATAGGGGCGGGGCACAAACAATAACAAGAATAATTACATCTAATAAATAGACTTTGATTCATAACTAGACCAATGCATCTTTGTTTTCTCGCCACTTCCTTAAGGCTCTATTTGTAATGTAATCTATCCCGTTCAACATAGGCGACGGGCCGGTATAAAAAGGGCGTTCGTCCCCAAGTCAGATATTGAATAAAAAATCATGCTTTGTCTGAATTTTTTCTCCCATGCCTTTCTTCTAACTTATAGGAGTATCCGGTGAGAATAGTATGTTAGTATGAGAGGTTCAGAGGAATAACTCTTTAACCGTAAGTGAGGGTGAGCCACTGATCCTTGGTGCAACGCCCTTGTGACCTGAAAGTCAAGAGCTCAAATCCTAGAAATAGCTTCTCCGCTTGTAGGGGTAAGGCTACATACATTATCCCCGATCCCATTGGTAGGAGCCTCATGCACTGGGAAAATGGATTCCCTAAAAATCAAAAAATCACACATTCACGCATTAATACACCATTGGATCAATTATTGAAAGTGTTTGAAAAAGCTTAAAATTGATCCAACGGTGTATCAATACATGAATGTGTTGAATGCAGGAAATCCGGATCCACCGTGCACTCGGGTGCACTTTTTTAGTCTTCAAGTGATCACATCACTATTGACTAACGTTTATTGGCCCAAATTCGCTCCTCGCCTACCACAATAAACTACTACTCTCTCTAGATAGGCCGAAATTATTCATAATTTTCCACCAAAAGACTGAAATGTTAAAATAAAATTGAAGTGAGAGGAATGAATAAGCTCACAACTGATGAAGACAATCGTTCAACTCTTTAGCTTGTTTGCGACACTGCCAAACAACCGAGAGAGTTCTCCCCGAAGCGCATTGAGCATATCTAGAAGTGTAATAATCACATTCTTTTAGTGCCTTCTGCTTCATTTTGCTGCGTAAAGCTGCAATTGAAATTTATCATCATATATTCATTCATGAAAGTATGAGATCACATTCATTTTGCTAATTAATTTTTTATTTATCTCTTTTAATTAATTATAATATATATAAATAAAAAAGATGATGATGAATAAGAATAGTAGAATGAATGAATACCTTCTTCTACTTTCTTCTTGACGTGGTTTTCGCGTGCCTCTTGTACGTATCCCATTCAGATTCTTGTTCAACTTCAACAACTCAACTCTGCGTAGTTTAGTTGCAGACTGCAATGGAATGGAAGATGTTACTTGTGTTGTGTTGTGTGCTCCGAATTGGACCGGGCCGGTGGCATAATTTTAGGCCTGACTAACTACGCCCGGTACAATTTGGCATCCACTTACACACGTCTCCCCACATTTAAATTTTCAAGAAATTCTTAAAATTTGAAAAAAGTGTTTACGGTAATTAGATGCCAGATTCAGAGTTTCTGAATCCGATATTTTAAGGTCGGAAGGTATCTGATAATTAGATGTCGGAAACATAGTTTATGAATCCGATATTTAAGTGCCGAAAGACATGTGGGGATGGATGCATTTTCGGAATCCGGTATTTAAATGTCGGATTCAGAATGGGGGTGAATACAAAATATGAGGAGTATAGGTAGCAACACCCTATTTTTATGCTTTCAAGCCCGGTCTAGCCCAAAACTGGAGGCCCAAACAGTGGGGTCACAAACTCGCAGCTGCTGTGTTTCATGCAACTGCATAAGCTGTTGTGCATAAGGTTCTTTTGGGTGCTAGTAATTTGAGGATTTAAAAGTTTTGGGTCTGTGCTACTTGGGTTTTTGGTGGTGGGCAATTGGAGCTCTTGCTTCTCGGGTTACGACTTACACAATTTTGGGTTTCTTTTGTTTCCTTTTGCTAGTGCTATAGCTTTAGTGTTATTATTTATATGTGTTTGAGAATCCCTGTACTCTTTATAATATATTTTGGTTTATCAAAAAATAAAAATAAAAAATATTAGTATACTTAAAAGTTCGTGAATTTATTATTTTGAATATTTATTATTATATTTACTCGTGATGTTTTAGATATTTTTATTTAGTTTAATACTTTAATTTGTAATGTTTCATAAGTACATTTGAATGATGTTTGGATAGTTTTTTAATTGAGTTATAATTTTTTTTAATTGTTTTTCTTAGTTAAAGTGCGGGTAACGGGTGCGACTATTGGTACTTAAATAATCAAAGGGTGCAGGTAAGGGTACTAAAGTTGCTACCCACACAAGTACGTGTATTTTTTTAAAATACAACTATGGGGAGAGGTATTATAGTACCCTACCCAGACCCTACTCATTGCCATCCCTAGTTGAAGACGAGAAAGTGTAACACCCCCCTTGGGCATTACTTCGTAACACGTGAGGAAATTAATTAAAAGTTATTTGCTTGTTGCTTTCGAAAAATTTATTTATTTCAAGTCGGAAAACTCAGGTGTAAAAATTTTCTCTTGCGAGAAAACTCTGGAAAACTAAGATACATTCATATTGTACATATCCTCACACAGGGAAATAATCATGTTCATAACAAGAGTCTTCACGACATACACTTTTACACTAAAAGTTTCAATTTTCAACAAAAGAAAATTTAACTAAAGACTCCTAAGCTGGACGCCTTACAAGACTTTTATTGGGAAGACCCTGTGGTCGTTCCCACGAACAACACTTCCTCAAGCATCTAGAATCTAAGTCCCCGAGTGACTTAGTGAACTCCTCTGCACCGTCTGTACTAATGTACCAAGATACAGTAGCAAAACTAGAAAACCTGATATATTATAAGGGTGAGATGCCAATATTTGAATTTATAACGATAATCACATGCACGACACACCACAATAACATATACATGTATTTACAATGTCTAAAATATAATAGCATCACATGGTAAATCATTGGGATTCATACCCGACAGTCATCGTCATTTTAAAAATATGCATGACACTCGCCTAATCTCTGGAGATCCCAACGTCTTCAAAATGAGTTGATCAAACTCGATACATCGTCTCATTGGCTAGCTAAGCACAACAATAATACATCATCTCATTGTCCATTTAAGTACAATGATATATACATCGTCTCATTGTCCATTTAAGTACAATGATAATACATCGTCTCATTATTCATTCAAGCATAATGATACACCGTCACATGATACCTTTTCCATTAAGGTCTTACGTTAAACAACGTCGAGCACGTCTGCCGTAAATGGAAATGTAAAACCTTTTATTCTCGTCATTTTCTTCGTGTTAATCTTTCCTTGCCGAAGCTCAAAAGCTTACGACCAACATAGTTTTAAACATCTTTAAAACTTTCATTAAAACACAGGACCTCAAAGTCCGAGTGCTCAATCACGAAACCTCTAGACCGATGCACCAATCATAGGTTCGTGGTAATAGAAAACATCTTAAATGTTTAAACAGTATACACCATGTATACAGTAGACACCAAGTCTACAGGACCTCAAAGTCCAAAGGACCCCAAGTCCATAACACAACGAACCTTAGTACTCCGACTTCTCGGTTACTAAGTTCCACACCACTTTTAACACTGTTGAGTTACACTTGATTTCGGAAAATATTTTCCAATGGGAAATTCTTCAATAAAACCTTTAAATACCAAAACTTAGTTTTCACAAAGATGAGTCACTTGAGGTTTAAACTTACTTAAAATATGTACTGCCGTTTCAAAACACTTGTCGTCAATACTTTTCCAAATTGTCGTCAATTATCATTTTTAAAGCCATTTAAGCCAAACTTAGCTTTTTTCCACTTAAATAATTTTCTAAAATTATAATTAAATTATTATCAACAATTAATTTCATCAAATAACTTTTTATAATATTACGGAATTTCTTTTGTAAAAATTAGCAGTACAAAAATAATTTCACGGTTTCGACCTCACTGTGACTCATAGTTCAGTCTTACAGCGGTAAATCATTAAAATAATGATATTTTCTAAAATTCCTTATTTTTTCCAAATAAAATTTTCCGTTAATGTGATATTCCAATATTTTACCGTTAAAACATTGAATATAATGTATAAAGCTTCTTAAAGCTTTTATCCAATTAATTGAATTGGGCACTGATCACTGTCAGGCTTTTCAACCAACAACCAACAACAATATCACAGAAATATTCCCAGGCAGATCATGCATCACAACACATTATAATACAATTGCAGATAAACAATTAAATGCAAATAAACCAACACAAAAATAACACAACTGAAACAAACACCACAGATAAACAATACAGACATCATCTAGATAACACATGATTATAGGAAAAACTCCTCAGGTATTCTCCTCTTACCTCTTGAAGAACTTATCACCCGATTTCCTTTCTCGAACGTACATCAAACTCCGGTGTCACGACTCACGTATAACCGACACACTTAACCTTCAACAACCACAATCAACCAATTACAAACAATCAAATAAAATTACCTATTCCCTAATGATAGGTCACGGCCTCAACAAGGTTTTGTGGCTAACATTTCTAAAATTGCTTAAGTCATTGGATTAATGATCCTAAGTACCTAAGACAATGGATTAGTGATAAATCAACAAAGTTTGAATTAAAAACTTCCAAACTTCTAAAAACCTATATTCGGCCTTAATGAGTACATGAAGCTAGGGATTTTTTTTGATAAAATAACTTGGATTCAACATGAATACATGCTAGAAGGATGAAATACATGATCATTTCTAACATTTGAACAAAAACTCCTCCACCCATTTTTTTCCTAGGTTCGGCCTTGAAGAGAAATTAGGGGAGGAAATTTTGGTTTTCAACATACTCTTGGATTATGATAGAAGTGATGATAATAGAAACATAGAAGTTGTTTCACATTTTTAGGATTTTTCTATGATTTCCTATGATTTATCAAAGTTAAGAACAACTAAGATGAACATAACGAAAAAGGCTTTGAAATGAAAAACTCTATGAAGAACATGAAGCTTAATGGAGATAAGAATCATGGTTTACCTCTTAGAAATGAAGAAATGTGCAAGAATCACCAAGTTCCTTCACAAACCAACAATGGAAGCTTAAGAGAGAAAGGAAGAATGGAGAGAAATGGAGAAGATGAAGGAAAGGTCAAGAAAGTGATGGAATGGTCTAGTTGGCTCGTGAAATTTATGAGCAAGCCAAGGAGGCCGTGGGCCTTGCGCAAATGGGCTTGGGGAAAGTCCAATCCATACATTTGATTTTCAACATAAAAATGTTTAAGACATAACAAAGGCATATGAAAGTTAAGAGTAGGAAAATTGGTCTCATGAAATTGAAGTATTGGCAATGATATTGGGCCATAAGGCGGCAGCCCAACTTGGGTTTGGATGGGTCAAAATTGATCCAATTCACTTGGAAGATCATGGAAACTAGTTTAGGGACCAAAATGCAATTTAGAGAAAGTGTAAGGATTGAAATGCAATTTCCCTAGAAATTGTCATCATGAATAGTGACTCCATCCATGACATCATCCATATGGCCTTGTCATGTGTGACTCATGGATATTATCCATTAGGGGTTCCCGGTAATATCGTATTCAGCTCCGTCGATCGCCCGACTTAAGATATCGCCTGAATATAATATAATATTTCACTTTTTAGTGAAATATTTCAAAATGGCCAAAATCATAGGAAATTAAATAACTGAATTTTTTCGTTCATGAGTCAAAATTAGGTTTTCTGAGCAGTATAATTATACTGTCAGTGAAATTCACAGACCAGGTTTAACCTGACTTTTCAACCTAAATTTTTATCGTAACTCTTTACGGTAAAGTAGAGTGTAAATAATGTTTCGGTTTAATTAAAATAATTTTCTAAGTCTCGGATAAAAATATAAACGTATTTATATAAATTTCCGATATTATAAAACAGCGAAAAGTCAGGGTGTTATAGAAAGCCCTGAATTGAAGATTGAACAACAAAGACAACAACACACTCCTGTTGTGGGGTTAAACACAATTAAAAAAATGTTTGTATTTGTATTCAAAAATAGTGTAACCATCAAGACCTACATGGTTGGTAGATAATTGAGGGGCTCAATTTCTACTGTATGTATGAAAAAAGGTTTTGTTGAGAGAGATAAAACCTACTTCATTGATTTCTACACCTTAAAAAGGTATTAGTTTTCTACTATCACTGAAGATATTATTGATGCACGGAGAAAGTAGTGTAATTAATATATTAATTAAAATATGTTTTTTTTTAGTTTTTATCTTAGACTCACATGCCTTTTTAAATTTCTTAATCGATGGTGTTATGGTGTTAGTTGGAATTTGATTTACTATAAACATTCTTTGATGAAACACTTTTACACATTTACTCACTTTATAGCAGGAGTGTTCGGATCCAAACCGATCCAAAAAAACTGCAAAAATGAATCGAAATAACCGAAAACGATGGGAACCGATTTTAATTGAATTTTTTGGAGTGGTTTTGGAGAGAATCGATCGGTTCGGTTCGTTTTCGGTTGGAGGTTCAGGAATCGATTTAAAATCTGATGAAAATGAATTGAAGTTTCATAAGGCATTGAAGAGATTGGGTGAGAAGTGTGCTGAATTTGTGATGATGCAAGGTGGTATCCCAAATAATGATGATTAGGATAGTGCAAGGTGCTTTGTTAAATTCCTGAAATTTTTTTATGATATCACTAAGAAGGTGTCAGGTTCAACTTTTGTAACTTATCCTCAATATTTCAATGATCAATGTTTGATATTGTTGACATTCAAGAAATGGATAGGGAGTTTTGACCCATTGTTAAAAATATGAATATGTTGATCTTTGTTGCTATGGTGCTTGATTCTCGAAACAAGTTTCATTTTGTTAAGTGGGGCTTGGACAAGACTTGTGAGAAGGATGTTGCTGATTTTGTGTGTGAAAAGGTAAAGGAGAGATTATATAAAATGTTTTACAGCTATAGACTTTGTGCTAATCAAGGCCAGACTGAAAATTCTACACAATATCATCTCATGAGATTAAAATGGAACTTGATGCATGTGATGATTTACTTGCTATGGAGTTTCAGAAAGACATGAATCTTAAGGAGACTATGAATCAAAATGAAGTGATTTTGTATCTCATGGAGGCTTTGGAGAAGAAAAGTAATACTTTTGACATCTTGAATTGGTGGAAGGTAACTTCCGTAAAATATCCTATTTTTAGTCAAATAGCAAGAGATCTATTGGTCATCTTTGTGTCTCTCTTGTTTCATCGGAGTATGCTTTCAGCACTGAATGTAGAGTGCTTAATTGTTATAGGAGCTCTCTTACACCAAAGACAGTTGAAGCTTTAATTTGTACACAAAATTGGTGTCGCTCCTCCCCATTGTCAACAGATGTTGAAGAGCTTGTGGAGGACTTAGAGAAGCAGGAACTAGGTATTTATTGTTGTATTTTATTTATTAAACTCAATTACAGTTGTTTGTTTTGTGTAGTTTTCTCATTCATATTGATTAATATATTTTATAAATTTTCAGAACTTGCTCCAATCCCACAACTGACTGAGGATGAATCTGATATTGACTCTGATTAGTTGCTGTACTTGGAGTTGATTAGTTCAAAACTTCAAATGATGTTGCCGACTGGTAAATGGTATGATCATATTTACATTGTATTCTCATATTTACCAACTAAATGCATGAGAATATGATGTTTTAATTCCTTGTATTTGTACTTTTGTTTTACAGATAATGGCTGGGAGCATGAACATGGTTGGGAGCATGGTTGTTTTTGTATTTTGAACTTTAAATTTAATGTATGTTGTTAACTTTGGAGCAAGAACATGGTTGGGAACATGGCTGTTTTTTGTCTTTAATATTTATAATTGAATATTTGATGTATGTTGTTAACTTTGAGACTTTGGAGCAAAAACATGGTTGTATGTTTATTTTTTTTATTTAGCCTGGCTTTTTAAGCCACTGATTGGTTTTTACAATGCATCTGATATTATGACACTTCTTGATGCAAAGTGCTTTTTTAAAGTGCATATGGCAGAATTGGTTTTTAAAGTGCATGTGACAATGCTTCTATATGCAGATTTTGTTTTTGCACTTTAGCATAATAGGAAACAGTTTGGTCTTTCATTCACTCCATATAATTTTTGCACTTTATTTAACGTAGTCTAAATAAGTAATGATGCATGGTTAAAAACCAAACCAATCGAACCGATCCAAACCGCATTTAATTGGATCAGATCAGATATTTTTAAGAAGCCATCCAAACCGATCCCAATCACATGCACTTTTTTACTTCAGATCGGATGACTTTTCCCCTCAAAACCGATCCAAACCGAATCTCGAACACCCTTACTTTATAGAAGCTTTATACTATGTTCTGAGTGCTTAAATGATATATTTCCATTTTAAATTACATTGTGAGAATTTTTAATTTTATTCTATTTATATTCATGTTTTAAAATATCAATAAACATTTATTATATTTTTTCATCTATATCCTTAAATGACTATCACACAAACAACTCCTAATATTTATAGCTTTTACCAAATAACACTTGTCTGAGACCAATTTTAATTTATTAGTAATTAATATGATTTAATGTATTTCTTAATTTTAACACAAAATGTTAAATGTGAGGAATATATTAAAGACAAATCTTAAATTGTTAATCAATGTACTCAAAAAGTGATTTTTTTAATACAATAAAAGTGATGTATATAAAAACAATGGAAAAGTACATATACACTCTCTGAACTTTAGTCTGTTTGTAAATAACCACTCTCAACTATGATTCTTCCCAATTGATCCCAAAGTTCAAGTAATAGTGAAATCAGTCATTCTATTAACCCAAAGTTAATCACTAACTGTAATCGAATCCAGCCATTCATTTTAGTTTAATCTTAACCCTTGATTGCATTTTTTTTTAATTTTTATTTCACTATTTTAGTTTTTTTTTTAAATGTTGGTTTTCTTCGTGCCTTTCCCCTTTCTTCCATCATCTTCTTGGATTTCCCTGGTTGGTGCCTTCCATCTTCTCTTCTTCTATGGATTATATTTTTGTTAGTGTAAGCACTTGAAGAAACTGTAGTCAAAATTATACTTTAATATTAGAATGACTGCCGCATGAGCACCAAAAATTTGCTAAAAAATCCAAGGTATGAAAGTATTAAACAATGCTTAATCAAAAGTGCTCTTCGTCATTTCTATCAAAAGCACCACATCTCAACTTTCCAGCAAAAAGGAACATCTTTGTCCGGGTCCATAAGCACTAGTAAACCATCTCTAAAAAATAGCTGACTTAACATACCTGCCTTGCCTTAATCCTTTGTTTGGTAGAAGAGAATATGAGAAGAGAGAAGAGGAGAGGAGAGAAAATAAGGAGAAAACATAGTTTTCTCTTGTTTGGTAAATGAGAGAAATAGAGAAGAAAGAATAAATTTGGTGGGACCCACCTAAAATACATTTCTCTCCATAGGTGAGAAGAACATAGGCGATGAAGAGAGTTATTATATGAAATTATATGTGTAACCTTGTTTTTTATTAGACGTTTTTTTGATTTGGGGGCATTCTCGTACTTTTAAGAATAATCAACACTTCTATGTTTCTTTCCTTTTTTTCTTGTACCAAACAATACATCAAATATACTTAAATTCTCACATCTTTCTCTCTTCTCACGCTCTTTCTCTCGTCTTATTTTCTCTTTGCTACCAAACACACCCTAATGATGAACTTGCCTTGGCCCAATATTGATGCAAGCAAATAACTCAAGATTCAGAATGGCCACTACCATAACTTGAAGAGACACTCATATCCACGACATTCTCATTATCATCAGAAAAGAAGAAGATTTAAGGCACAAAGCAGACAAATGCAAGAAGAAGAAAACAGAGGAAGGAGAAAACCCACGAAGAAAACCCATTGTTTTTATTTTTTTTATTTTCCTTTTTTTTTAAAAAATTTTATGCAATCAAAGGTTCAGATTAAAGTGTAATGAACTACCGGATTCAATCACTGTTAGTGATTTAACTTTGGAGTAACAGAAGGACCAATTGGGAAGATACAATAATGCATTTTTCCATATTCAAAATGGGATGGTGTCTCAACAAGCCTATCTACTCCCAAAAGGATTCACAACTTAGCCAATCTCATTATAAGGCGCATCAGAATGCAGGGTTTCTTACAGTGTGACTACTTTCACTTATACCCACGTTTTTTGGAACATGTTGCAAGTTACTACAAGCAAGGAAAGATTTTGTATGTTGAAGACATTAATGAAGGCTTGGAAAGTGCTCCGACTGCTTTTGTTGAACTTTTCCATGGCAGAAACATTGGCAAGCAAGTCATTCGCGTTGCCCATGAATGAGTTTTTTTTTTTGGCCTAGCTGAGGCTTACTATGTTAAATATTCTAGATGAACTTGAACTGCGGCATGGCTTTACTATATAACCTTGTACCTTGTTCTACACCAAAAACATTAGAATTTCATTAGAATCATGTTATTTGTACAATAAATTTTGACAACTTTTTGAATGTGTTACAAAATCAACAGTTGTTTGGAAAATCGTTGGGATTTGTTGTGCAAATAATATTCTGTTGGAGCAATAAAAATCAAAGTTTGATTATAAATGCTATCACAAAGTGATCAAACTTCTATTCTGATGCTCTATAATACAGCAAGATGGAATAGAGTTTGTTACATAACTGACATTAGTTATAACTAATAACTAATTCTAAAAATAGAAAGCTAACTAGAAAGGGAATATGCCAACAGTTACATACACAAGAAATAGCTCCCAGTGAAACTAGAACCTTTCAGGCATGATGGAAAGTTCTCCATTAAATCAACTTATGGGTCCATCACAGGAAAATTCAGACTTTTATCTGCCTAACTGCACACTGCACACAATGCCTTGCTTACAAATGATGTAGGGCAATGTGGTCACCTAACACACAGTAACCAATGTCCTGTTTGCGATTCTGCTGCAGAACAGTTTCTTCATACACTTGGGGACTGTGACAAAGTGCATAGAGTTTGGCTTGTTTGGTTGAACCTAGACATTGGAAAGCTTTTTTTAAATGCGATTTTGAGCAATGGTTGGCTAAAAACCTTACACAGGATCTTGGCAGAGAAAAAGGTGGTCCTTGGAGCCTAAGTTTTGCTATGGCCACTGCTACCTTCTGGCACACTCACAATCAGCATGTCTTTGAAAATCAAGTTTGTAGTTTTCAGATTTGTTCATGAAGGTCCAGGATCAGGTGAGGGAGTGCTATCATCCCCTCCTCCCCTGCATCACGGTAATACTGTTATCCAAGTGTGCTGGAGCCTCCACCCATAGAATGGTGCAAATTGAATACAGATGGCTCAGTAATTCCTGGAGAGGCATGAGCTTCATGTGGAGGCTTAATTCGGGATGCTTTCGGGAGCTTTGTTGTTGGTTTCTCTTGTAAACTTGGAACCTGCACAATCATGCAAGCCGAACTTTTATGGTATTTGGCATGGCCTTTGCCTAGCCCGCAGCAGCGGCATTCAACAGCTGCAAGTGAAATATGATTCCGCAATGCAATTCACTTCATGGAAGCTGTTTGTGAACCTCTTCACCATTATGCTACAATTGTTCATGATATTGTGCATATGGTACGAAACTTTACTAGATTCACATGGAACCACACCTACAGGTAAGCCAATTCTTGTACTGATCTATTGGCGGATCATGGACATTCTCTGCAGTGGGGTATTGACAATGTTATATAAAATATCTGCAACTTGCACAACACTGCAATAACAACTGCATAAAACTGGCAAACTCTTTTTTTTTTCCTGTTGAACTCAGATGAAGCCATGAGTGCAAGTTCGATGCAGTTGCGGCTACAGTGTTCTGTAAGTAGAATTATACAATGCAGTCAAGTTAATGAACTAAAGCAAAAATCACATAAGGCCACCTTTGTCTTAAGATCATCAAGGACATTCCACACAGTGCTCTGCTTTGGGAGTCTGATGGTGTGAATAACCACCTGAATAAATAATTTTTAAAATACAGGTTATGGAAACTAGAAGAAGATCAAATCCCTATACTCACCTCATTCTTGGTAGCAGGGTGAAATGCAACTTTCAGAGTTTTCATACCTTGTAATTCTGGCAGAGGTATGTCATCTTGTCAAGTACTTTATAGTATAATATATCCCAAGTCTGACATACAAAAAATGAATAAGATGCTTTGTTTTTATATAAATAAGAGATATTATGAAGGGTTCAACAATAACTACCTGATTGTAGTGAACCAGCATATCAGATAAATTAAATTTTGGTTGTTGAGAGTGCTTGGTGGGTTGTTTGCCAAGTTGAACAGTGGGGACATCTCTTAAAATGCTGCTGATAAACTCATACGGCTTTATCAGGCCTTAGACAAATGGTGATTTTGCTACTGCCATACAAATTCAGGTAAAGCAATTGCAAATTATAATATTTGCATAATTTTGTTGATAACACCAAAAAATTTTTTCATTTAGTGATCTTTGTTTTGTTGCAGGTACTTCTAAGTTCTAACTACTAGGATGAATGCCAATCTTGGTTAGCTTCAGTCAAGTGAATGATCAAGACAAGGCAGAACGTGAGACTAAGCTGAAAAGATACATATTTCATATCTTTTGGCTGATTTTGGACAATTTTCATGTGATCAACATTGGTGATCCTCTCATCAATGTACACAACACTATTGCTTTCTCTAGCTTGCTGGTGCAGGGCTTTGGTTTTGTGTGCCTCTACAATTTATTGTAGTGTTTACTGCATTCACATTGAGTGTTATCAAATGCTGTTACCGGAGATAATTTTTAGGACATGATCAGTAAAATTTTAGCAGTTTTTATTCACCCGATATTCGTAATAATATGTAAAACAATGTTTCTTTTGTTTGTCATTACTCATTAGGCTGCTTTAAACAGGAAATTAGAAACAAACCAATCAGGCCATAAGATTTTTTAATTAGAATCATGTTATTTGTACAATAAATTTTGACAACTTTTTGGGTGTGTTATAAAAATCAAATTTTCAGTATGCCTAAATGATCCTTCATTCTTATCTCCATTTTGCCTAAGAATGGGTGGATTTGGAATGCCATTACAGATTCTTACCCCTAAATGCTTGGAGCAGTAACTAGAATGTCTAAGATGAAACATAATTTTTAGATGAACTCAAGGTATGGATTGACTTCATTAGTTCAAATTTTCATAGTAGAAGCTAAGTGGCACTTCTCCAATGACATTGAGAAAAATTATTAGATATGCACAATTCTACATAGGAAGCTGAATGCTGAGTTTGCTCTAAAAGAACTAGGATCTCTTGACTACTTCCTAGGAGTGGAAGTTAAACATTTGTCCTCTGGTGCCCTGCTGCAAACTCAAACTAAGTATATCCGTGATCTTCTTGACAAGGCACATATGACTGAAGCTAAAGGAATCAGCTCTCCTATGGTGAGCAATTGTAAATTGTCAAGGTTTGGGACAGATACTATGTCCGATCCTCAGCTGTACAGATCTATAGTTGGTGCTTTACAGTATGCTACATTAACTAGGCCGGATATTGCCTTTAGTGTGAACAAAGTGTGTCAGCTTATGTCTGATCCTCTTGAGACACACTGGCAAGCTGTTAAAAGGATTCTCCGCTACCTTAAAGGGTCTCTCTCACATGGGTTATTGCTCAGGCCAGCTCCTATCTCTATGCCCTTTTCTCTATCTGCATACTGTGATGCCGACTGGGCCAGTGATCCAGACGATCGTAGGTCTACTTCCGGTTCATGTATTTACTTTGGTCCTAACCTGGTTTCTTGGTGCTCAAAGAAACAGCCACTAGTGGCTCGGTCTAGTACAGAAGCAGAATATAGAAGCATGGCAAATACAGTGGCAGAACTATCCGGATACAGTCATTACTATCTGAACTCAAGATTCCTCACACTGTTCCTAAACTCTACTGTGATAATCTAAGTGCTGTGTCTCTAGCACACAATCCTGTCCTTCATGCCCGCACAAAGCATATTGAACTTGATATTCATTTTGTAAGGGAAAAGGTTCTCTCTAAAGCACTCACTGTCCATCATGTTCCCAGTGGTGATCAGCTAGCAGACTCATTCACAAAACCTCTCTCATCAACTCGGTTTGCAAACTTAAGGATCAAGCTCAAGGTTGTACCTTTGCAGCCACCACCTTGAGCTTGAAGGGGGGGCTAATAGAGTATAGGCCTAAGCTAGTACAGAATCCATGTAAACATAACCGAATATGCTGAGTCAGCAGTATTCGGTTACGACAGTTAGTTATGACAGTTGGCTACATCTGTAAAATCCATCAAGAGCTATTAGAAGCTCAAAGCTATAAATACATAGCCTTCTCTGTAATTCTGTGTTAATTAATGAGAAATAAAATTACAAAGAAATCTATCTTCTCTCTTTCTTCTACTCTAGTTTCTGTTTTGTTTATGCTCTAGTTCAGGCTGAAGAACACAAAGTAGGTTTAGAATTAGCACTTCAATTGTTTACTATTTCACTTTTGGCAAGTAAAAGCTGGACATTTTTAAACTCTTTCCTCGGTCAAAAAATTTCTCATATGCCTGATATTCTAAATGCTACTTTCACCATGCGGGTTTACATGAAACGTTTGAAAAGTGTTTTATCCAAGCCATTCTATAAAAATCTCTACATTCATTCATAGCATGGATATGGAAATAGCATCATTTCACACATAGCACGAACTTATGTATGACAATTAAGACACGTATTTGGTCATTACACATATATGACCTTCACTTAATAACCTCAATTTTGAAGATCTGTTAACACTTCTAATGATTATATTGAAGTAATAAGAAAAATCATACCTCACAGAAGTGTCCACTCTTTGTCCTGGAGATGGAACACAGACTTTGAGATAGATTGTTCACATCAAAACCATGAGTCATGCCATTTGGACGCCCAAGGAAAGGGAGGCCTACATGGCAAATTCCATGTTGTAGATGATTAACACCAGTAATAAGCTAATAGTGGAGACCTGTGAAACTGATAATGCAAACAAACTACCAAGATCTGAAAATGATGCACATACCATTTGAACAAGAATGACATGATAATAACATGTATAGATGAAAATCAATTCTCTAATTCAATGGAAATGCATAAATATCTAATAACAGAATCAATCTCATACATAAGGAATACTAATCAGCATATCCAAATAAAGTCACAACTTACTCACAAACAAACATCAAAGAATATATTGCAAAGCACATATTAACACTGCAGATAAAAAACAAGTATCATATAAACTCAATAAATTATCTAACAAGAATAAACTAATCAGGTTTCCAGTAGAACTACATCAATCATGAACAAACTAAATCAAAAGTAGTATGCTTAAAATAATAGTTTTTTTTTTTGTAGAAAGTCTAATCCATAAATATCAATACACAAACTGAAACTTATACAATGATGATGAAGGTTGAATCTCAGTATCTCACACTTTAATCCAATCATAGGCTTCAAAATCAAGCAACAATAAAATCAGCCGAAAAATTTAAATCATAGCAATAAACTATAGAATACAGTAGATGAAGTAGTGGCACATAAGCTGCAAAATCAAACTTTTAAATCAGAAACAGCAAATGCATGATGAATCACTTAATAACATTGATGCAGACAAGGATGAAAGCGAAAAGAAACAAAAATTGAAGAGCAAAGTTTCAGATCATTTTCTAGGTTAAATAAATCACAAAGCATCAAACTGTAAATGAAACAAGAACAAGGGTAGAAGCAGAGGAATGTGTGAGACATTGTAAAATGAGAAAAGGAAATACTGTATTTACATTATTTATGCCAATAAATACAAGATTTGATGGCTGTACCAGCATGTCATACTTTGGAAGAAGCTTAGAAAGCTTTTCTTTTTTCTTTTACAAGGATAAGCATAAAATCTTGCTTGTAACAATCATTACTGACAAAAGTAAGTTTTTAACCCCAAAAATAATAACAAAGTATTGTAGAAAAGTGTGAATCTAACACAAATTACAGCATCAGTGTCTCTTGGAACGTTAGTTGCCGAAAAAGCTAGCTAAAACAAAATCAAAATTGAATAGGCAGAGAACATTAAATCCTATTTGATTCTTCGCTGTGTTGAGAATTGTGATTACAAGTTTGTTTGAAAATCTCAAGTATTGACGAGTAGTCCTGTTTGACACACAGTTCATATGAACATTATACACAAAAAGACACAGTAAAATGGAGCAAT
Organism: Sophora flavescens; assembly: GCA_030762895.1. Taxonomy (NCBI): domain Eukaryota; kingdom Viridiplantae; phylum Streptophyta; class Magnoliopsida; order Fabales; family Fabaceae; genus Sophora; species Sophora flavescens. The sequence goes on along the minus strand of CM061065.1, from coordinate 13,519,979 downwards.
TCTTGTTAGCCAGCGACGTAAAAGAAAGGGTACCTGAAACGGCAGTGCAGTGCTTCCTTCCCTTGAAACATGGCTCATGTGATCGTCACTTCTTCATTTATTTCCAAGACAGGGATGTGAGCAAGTTTGGAGCAATGTTCTCCTCTCTGATTTCCATACCTTTCTTCTAACAGAGGGCAATTCTTGATTCTCAGTATCTTTAGAGAGGAAGGCAACTGTTCTTCTGCCAAGGACTCAAGCATTGGACAATTTGAGATGTAAAGTGTTTTCAGAGAGGAAGGCAACTGGTACAAGGACTCAAGCATTGGACAATTCTCAAACTCAAGTTCTTCCAGAGAGGAGAGGTGTCGAAGCCCATTTCCTTCTAAGGATTTCGTATGGGAGAGAAAAGAGATTCTCAGTTCCACAAGAGAAATAGGTAACAATCGTCCCTCCAACATGGCATTTACAATATCATCACCTCTGATATCCAAATATGAAAGAGCAGTGAGGCGTTGGAGACCCCACTCGGTGATACCCTGAGGCGGTAGTCTCGGGGAGTCAATACCAAATGTTCGTAGTTTGGGAGGCAGTGTAAAGAATGGTGGAAACTCTAGTTCTGGATGGTCATTGAGAGACAAGCGGGCGAGGGAGTCCATCCGTTGAGGCAGTGATCTAAGTGCTTTACAGTTGTCGACGATAAGTGTTTGGAGGGTTGACGGGAGAAGGGAAGAACTTTCTGAAATGCAAATGGATTCCAGACTGCTACATTCCGAAATCCAAAGCGATTCAAGCACAGGGAAACCATCCAAGGGAAAGGAGGTAAGTGCATCGCAACTATCCGATATAATTAAATCCCGAAGCGATGTGTAATTCCTCCATGTTTTAGGAGGCATGAATGCTAAATTCTTACACCCACGAATTCCAAGTGTCTGCAAGGAAGTGGGTAGACCATCTTCTGGAAATGCAGTGAGAGACGGACAGTCATGGAGTTCTAAGCATCGAAGACAAAAGCTGCTCACAATCATTTTAGGTAGGGAAGCACAGTTTCTCTTCTCTAATTCCTGCAGCAGGCACCGAGTATCACTTTCAAGCAACGACCATTGGGTCCTTTCATTAGACGATCTAGGAACCCCTATATTAATACATTTTATTGACGAGAGCCAATGCAGAGTAGGTGGTGTTGCCAGCAGATGATCACAATCGGATATGTCAATTTCTTCTATGGAAGAAAGATGGCTAGGCAAATGTCCCCTCAGTTCAGGACACCCATACAAAAACAGTGTTTTGAGACGAGGAAAAGGAAGTTCGCCACTTTCAAAAGGGAGCCATTCCTTCCAATTTGGCATCTTCACAAATTTGAGATACTCGAGAGATGGAAATGGTTGGAATGAAGAAATGGAACCTCCTAATGCCATGCCATAGAACTCTTGGCCAGTTCTCTCCAACAATAGCATACCACTGACAGTAAGGTCTTTCAAACAAGGTAGCTGCCCAAGTGGTGGAAGTGTTATGCAATATTCACAATCACGGATGCAAAGGGACACCATGTTAGAAAACAAAGAGTCTCCCAACCAACTAGGAAAGCTTGTTCCACCATACGACTCGATGGTCAATTTCTTCAGGTTTGCTGACGGTTGCAATGCATCAATCACAGCCTTTACTGTTTGTGAGTCTTCAGCTTGATTGCCCCATTCTAGCACCAACTCCTCAATTTGTTTATTCTTCAAGTTGGCATCATACGCCTCCATGGGATCAATGACATTATGCAGGTTCAAGATGGAAAGTTTTCCCTGTAAGTGGGGAAATTTCCTAAGCTCTCTGACGCTTAACCCAACTTCTTGCTTGCCCACTACAAAAACAGTTAAGCTTTGAAGGTTTTCTAGTCCAAGAATTTGCTTTGGTAACAATCTTATCTTCGTCCCACTGATATCAAGGTGACGTAAATTAACCAACTTCCCAATGTGTAATGGCAATTCAGTGAGATCAACACAGTTTGACAAAATCAAGGTTTGCAAATTGTAAAGGTTACATGTTGTATCGGGCAAGCATTTGATATTAGTGTAGGAGAGATTTAGAAACCGCAACTGCACCAAACCGGCAATTGAATTGGGTAGCACAGTGATGTTTCCATATCTAGATAATGATAACACTCGCAACCTGAGTGTTGGTAGCAAATCGTCAACCACCTTTCTAGACAAGTAATTTTCTCCCCATGGAAAGCCAAGGGGTAGGAAAGTTCGCAAGCATTTGAATTTGTAGCTTAACTTCTTGGAAATGTCATATTTTTCTTGCTTATATGAAAAATGGCGAACATCTTCAGAGATTTCATCACATTCAAGCCTGCAGCAACTTTTTCCAGATACGACTGTAGCTAAATCATTGACAAGGTCGTGCATGACAAATTCTTCTCCACTAGCATCACCATCAGCATGTTGAATTAATGATCTGGATAACAATTCAGCAAAGTAGTCATCACCCACCTCTTCCAATGCTTTCTCACCTTGAGAATTTTCAAGGAAGCCTTCTGCCATCCACAATAAAACCAATTGCTTTCTGTAAAGTGGATAATCCTTCCAAAAAATTGAACAATAGGCGAAACATCTTTTCAGGTGAGAGGGAAGAAATTGATAGCTCAATCGCAAAGCAGGTAGAATATCATTATTTGGCAAATCCCAAATGTTGCTGTTCAGAATTGTAGTCCACTCCTTTGCATCTACCTTTGAACGTAGAAATCCTCCAAGTGTTTTAGCGGCTATTGGCAATCCGCCACACTTTTTGGCAATCTTCTTGCCAATTGCTTCTAGGTGTTGGTATTTTCTACCTTGACAGTCTTCACTTCCAAATGCATGCTTTGAAAGTAAAGACCAACAGTCTTCAACTGATAACGGCTCTAATTTATGAATAGGAAAGGTATGCGTGACCTTTGCAACTTTTTCTTGCCGTGTTGTTATGATCACCTTGCTTCCAAATTTTCCATCGACCAAAGGAGTAAGTAGCTCATCCCAATCATTATATTTGTCATTCCATTAGTCATCCATCACAAACAAAAATCTTTTGTCCCTCAAGTTTTGCTTTAATTCAACTCGAAGAAAATCAAGATTATTGGTTTCATAAGCTCTTGAAGTGACAGATTCAAGAAGAGTTTTGGTTACTCTCAGAATATCAAAATCTTCTGATACGCAAGCCCAGGCTCTTAGATCAAAATGCTCTTGAACTTGTTTATTATTGTAAAGAAGTTGAGCAAGGGTCGTTTTACCAACACCACCCATGCCAAGAATTGTGACGACACCTATGTTATTAGTATTGCTGGTACCATTGTCTGATAGCAGCATATTGGTTAGTTTCTCTTGATCATCCTTCCTACCAACCATAACAGACTGATTTACAATTGAAGTTGTAGGCGTTCTACGTGAAACTCTCCCACTTATAGTTTGCAAACCAAGGATATTTATCTGTTGTGAAAACAGTTGCAGCCTTTGACACATATCCTTCATCTGGGAGTTGATATCTCCATAGAAATTTTTAAAAGGAGATGAAAGGAAGTTCCAGACCTGACCAGTGATGTTTCCAGCTTGAGTATTCTCCACCTTGCATCGCAGGGAATCGGTGCTGATTTGGTCGAGTAAATCCTCTGCATCAAAGATTGCATCTTTGAGCTGATCTAGCCATTGTTTGACTGCAGGTTTGATGATCTGCTTCTCCTCTGCATCATCCAGCACAACCTGAAGAGCCAGTAGTGTTGTTCCCAACTCTCTCAATAGAGACTCATTCAACTTGGTGTTTCTGATGTAATCTCGAAGCTCTTTTGAGGCTAATTTCTCTACCAAGGTTTGAACAGTAGCAGAGAGAAAGGCTCCTCCCACCAAACTTGCCATCTCGCACTGAATGAAGGTATAGCTAAAATTTTGAAGGAAACAGAGTGCTATATTTGAAGATTGAAGGTTCACTTATCGCTTGCCAGTGTAAATAGTAAAAGACTCAAGACTGACACTTTTATGAAAGAATACTTTGGATGATTGGTTCCTGAAAACACATGTTATAATGGCAGGCACATTAATTAATGGCTCCATTATTGATGACTGAAAACAACATGACCAGCACGCCAACACTGACTTTTATTTTATGGTCCCCAAGCCAAGATTCTCTTTTGTAAAACAGCAATGCTAGCAACGTTCAAATCCATCCAGTGTGTTGAAATCCATCCAACTTTCAAGATTGAAGTATTTATAGATGAGATAAAGCCTTTTTAAAGCAAGTAAAAGTAAAAAAGTAAGAGTATGCATTATTACTTATGTTCATTTGTTTCAAATGTTGGTTTTTCAGGCGCTTCCATTTGTTGGATTTGCCGTGGCTATGCTTTACTCTTTAGTCACTGTTCTGCTTATCAATTGGGGTGATGGGGCCATTGCTGTCGAGGTTACCTGTGGCTGTGGGCTTGAATTCAATTCCGTCCCTTTCTTTGTTTCTCACTGCAAATGTTGATTTTACTGTAAAAAAAAATCAAGATTTCACTACAAATTTTGTGTAGGTTACCTGTGGCTGTGGGCTTGATTTGGTTTTCTTTTTCAAATATGAGAAAATGAATTTATTTTCTTTTGTAGACAGAGGAGTGTGGTTGTGCTTGAGGTTAATTTATGTTGCCTTATTTTATAATATGTATTTATTTTTCTTGTATAATGCTCATGATGCTTTAGAATTGGAACCTGAGAATGACCAGGTAGATACTTCTAAAATTGAGCCTACAAAGGCTGAGGAAGAAGCAATTGCTAGGGAATTGCATGTTTTTGATACAATATTGTATGCTACCTCATCAAGAAACAAGCCTGATGAGTAGATTTTGGCTATTAGCTATTAGCTTGTCATTGTGTAGAGTGAAAGCTTTAAGCAGATTATGGCTTTTACCATACCCATGGATGAATGCAGAATAAATATACACATCAGGAACCAGCCCTTGCTTTCCATGTCGAGAAACACACTCTCAGTTTCACCTAATTCTCCACCATGGACACCATAAATTCATTATCTGACTTCTGACACCGCAACAAGCTTCTCAACATTTAAGGTGAGTTTTCTGCACTTTTTTTTAAAGCAAAAATTGGCATGCAAAAGCATCATTTTCTATGTGTTTTTTTTTAAATTTTATTTTAGTGCATTTTCTTCGTTCTTTGTTGTCTACGACTGGTATATTCCTATCATTATGCTTGATTTATATTACTCCAATTAATTTTGGAAGTCGGATTTGATTCTAAGTAGTTTGTGTAAATTAGGTTGATTCTAAAAAAAGCTTACGAGGTGTTTGAGAAATTTCATCTTTGTGGATAATGCTAAATTCAATCTTTTGTGGCTATACATTTGTATGGCTGTTTGTACTTAGAGTCAAACATCTCCTTGATTTATATCAGTTTTTTGTTGTATGAAAATTGGGTTTTCTATGATGTTTAAGAATATATATGTCAGATTTGATCAAAAGAGGCAGATATAAGACAGGGAGTTAATTATTGATATTAGTCGAAAATTTTACTAGAACTCCCTATGAGTATAACTTCACCCAAATAGTTCTATGCAGTTTGTTTCAATGTAGTCCACTAGCAGTCTAGCACCCCATGTTTATTAAAAAAATAATGCAAATTTCAGAAACATAAAAATGCATGTTGTGTAGGAAAATGCAGGTTCTCTTTATAACTTGGTCGGTATATTTTAGAAGAACTTATCATTTTCTGCTAACAAAATATCTTTCCATTTAAACAAATATTGGAATGACTTCTATGATCTGTCATCTTAGTAGAGATGCAAGATCTGCAAGTTTGGAACATTTTGTTTTAAGTATAGTTATAAATTTTAGCCTACTTCATTGTTATAAGGCTTTGCAGTAACGGTAGCTTCAAGATTGCCAAGGAGAGATAGCCAAGTTATACACTCTGTACTTCCTTTCTTTGCTGGAGAGTATTCTCTGTGCTTGGGGGGAGCTTTTGCACTTTGTACTTCCTTTCTTTGCAATTCAATACAGTATTATACACTTTACTGATAGCAGTTGCTATCATATTCCCTAAGTCCATAGATAGTTCTTAAGTTCATGTACATTAATCAGTTAATTACAATAGCTATTCCCTAAGCAATTAATTGCATGAGTGCATGACTATACATGAATCTTTTGGACAGTGGCTTCCAAAACTTTCATTTCTTGTTTTGATTTTACAAGAATGCAAGGTTTTACTGCTTATGTAGGATTTTATGAGGTCTGCTCCCTGCACAAAGGAGAATATGTTTTTATATCTGCAGCATCAGGTGCTGTTGGTCAGCTTGTTTGCCAACTTGCTATGTTGAATGGGTGCTATGCGGTTGGAAGTACTGGCTCAAAGGAAAAGGTCAGTTTCACTTATTATCTATAACTCATTTGACTAGTTTAACCTATTTAAGAGTGCTAGCTTGCTGTTCATTTTTATTGATTCACTTCCATGAAATTTGTCCCACTAGTCAGGCATTGGTAAATAGACGTGATTCAAATCACCAGCAACTGAGTTACATACACAAGAAATAGCTCTCAGTGAAACTATATCCTTTTGAAATATCTCTTATCTTTGCAAAAAGGAAAGGAAATGATTTTAAGAAATGATTTTATGTGAGCCCAAGGTCAATCAAACACAAAGTTCTGACAATCAGAAGTTTAGTCTCAGGCTAATTTCTGCCTGGAGATAGTTTTGTAGATCAATTTATGTAAGAAGTTATATATTGGGTCAACCATTCATACATACTTATTTTCAAATCATCTCACAAGACAAATGTCACAAAAGAGGGTTTAGCAAAAGAAGAGAGGTACAAGCAACAAGGAAGTTTCTGAGCTAGTAAAATTTTAATCTATGTAAAGGAACGTAGTTTTTTTTTGTTGCTACAAACTGATAAACAGTAAACAGTAAACATTAAAAGGCTTTTTCCCTCTATTTTTTTGTTGTCTGAAACAACAAGACTCTCTTAATGGATGGCCTCAAATAAATAGTGGTGCTTCCAGCTCGAGTCAATCAGCTGACGCTGCTGCTTCTTGAAGATAAATGGCAAGCTGAATCAAATATCTGTATGCACTGTGCACGCCTTACTGTGGACATCCCAATTAATAACAAAAGAATGAAACTGAACAATGGCTTACCACATAAAATTTTCACCAACATCAGAATAAAATCCAATTTCAACCTTGATGGACAAGTCATAAACATGTTCTCGTGTTATTCTTTTTGGCAGCAGAGAGAAACATCTCAATACAGTAGCCAATAGAATCAAAGAATCAGAATAAGTTCATTTCTTTCACAATATCCAATTTTTGATTGTTGAAGTTTCATATCATTTTATAGCTTATATAAATCACAAAGCATCAAATCAAATTGTAAATAAAACAAGAACAACAAGGGTAGAAGGAGAGGAATGCGTGAGATTTTGTAAAATAAGAAAAGGAGATACTGTATTTACATTATTTATGCCAATAAGGTCTATTTTTAACCCCAAAAAATAATAATAAAGAAAGGATATCTTATATGACTTAGTCTCAATGTAACACAAATTACAACATCAGTGGCTCCTTGGAAATTGGAATGGTAGTTGCAAGAAAAGCTAGCGAAAACATATAGAAAATTGAATTGGCAGAGAACATTGAATCCCATGTGGTGAGCATGCTTCATGAAAATAGACATCAATGAGATTTGCATAGGAGGCATATATGTTATGCAAACAAGTTGCGAGCTTATTTAGAAATTAGAACCAACAATAACGTGGATTCTTATTACTGTACTTCTACTTGTTCCTATTATTTAGGCTTCATGTTGCAAAAACTAACAAAGTAATTGACCTCTTAGTTTTCATTTACCGCAGCATGATTTGAAAATCTCAGGTAATGACGAGGAGTCCTATTTGACATAAAGTTTATATGAACCTCGTAGTTCACTGTGAATTGTGAACTTACAATATTATGGATCTCCTATATTATACACAAACAGGCACGTAAAACTGAGCAATTCTTCTTAGCCAGTGAAATAAAAGAAAAGGGTACCTGAAATGCGAGTGCAATGCTTCCTTCCCTTGAAACATGGCTCATATTTTTGTCACTTTGCCATTTATGATTAAGACTGGGATGTGAGCAATGTTGGAGCAACGTTCTCCTCCCTGACTTTCATACCTTTCATCTAACAGAGGGAAAAACGAGATGGTCAGTATCTTAATAGAGGAAGCCAACCGGACTTCATGTGGAAGACAATTTTCACAAACTTCTTCATTCTGTCTTCATGATCATGCGGACCATAATTTAGACAAGATAACTACTATGGAAAATGGTGGAAGATCTGTAGAGAACATAGCTACCTATTACCATCATAGAAGCTATAAATGACAATGAGAAGCTACAAAATCTGCCCTCAAACATTTCAATTGGCAATGCAACTTCAGTTACATAAACAACATGAATTTTTGTTTTGTTTTGTTTTTTTTTTATTTAAAAAAAGGGAAAATAATTAAAGGGCAATCAAACAAGTGATTGCAACGTTCTTTTTATGAAAGTAGCCCACCCCATCTGTTCTTAAATCAATTGCAATCTCCACTTGTTGATTGACAAAGTTTTAATACAAAATCACATCATATTCAAAGACTACCAAACACTAAAGACTTGAATGGTATACTCATTGAGATAAAAAAACACAATGGAAGAAAAACAATAAAAAGTATCATCATTATATCATTGGGGTTTTGAAGGTACAAATAAAACCATTTGGAAACTTATAGATAGTGCTGAAGGTGAAGAGAATAGCTAACTGATGAAGATTTGAAATCAAGCAATGTAAATAAGTTCCTGATAGCTACCTCAAGATTTCTTAAGGAAGATTTCTGGAATCCTGCTGCACTCTCCTATAAGCATCAAAGGTATTCAGTGCCATATCCCTCCAAAAGGACAATAAAACAACATAATAGTATGCAAGACTGAGCAATGTTGGAGCAACGTTCTCCTCCCTGACTTTCATACCTTTCTTCTAACAGAGGGAAAAACGAGATGGTCAGTATCTTAATAGAGGAAGCCAACCGGTCTTCATGTGGAAGACAATTTTCACAAACTTCTTCATTCTGTCTTCATGATCATGCGGACCATAATTTAGACAAGATAACTAATATGGAAAATGGTGGAAGATCTGTAGAGAACATAGCTACCTATTACCATCATAGAAGCTATAAATGACAATGAGAAGCTACAAAATCTGCCCTCAAACATTTCAAATGGCAATGCAACTTCAGTTACATAAACAACATGAATTTTTGTTTTGTTTTGTTTTTTTTTATTTAAAAAAAGGGAAAATAATTAAAGGGCAATCAAACAAGTGATTGCAACGTTCTTTTTATGAATGTAGCCCACCCCATCTGTTCTTAAATCAATTGCAATCTCCACTTGTTGATTGACAAAGTTTTAATACAAAATCACATCATATTCAAAGACTACCAAACACTAAAGACTTGAATGGTATACTCATTGAGATAAAAAAACACAATGGAAGAAAAACAATAAAAAGTATCATCATTATATCATTGGGGTTTTGAAGGTACAAATAAAACCATTTGGAAACTTATAGATAGTGCTGAAGGTGAAGAAAATAGCTAACTGATGAAGATTTGAAATCAAGCAATGTAAATAAGTTCCTGATAGCTACCTCAAGATTTCTTAAGGAAGATTTCTGGAATCCTGCTCCACTCTCCTGTAAGCATCAAAGGCATTCAGTGCCATATCCCTCCAAAGGGACAATAAAACAACATAATAGTATGCAAGACTGTTAGCAGATGTACCTTTTGATAACTATAAGCTGCTCAGCCAGTCAATTCCTGCCCAAGATAAAGAATCAGGCATTGATACATTTGATATGACAAAATATGTTTTTCACTATTAACAGGGGATTCAAGATATCTATATCAATAATTGCAAGAATGCAAGAATGACTGTAGTTTGGTCTCAAGCTTCTGAATTCGTGAACGAGCCTGCTCTAGTTCAGGCTGAAGAACACAAAGTAGGTTTAGAATTAGCACTTTAATTGTTTACTATGTCACTTTTGGCAAGTAAAAGCTGGACATTTTTAAACTCTTTCCTCGGTCAAAAAATTCCTCATATGCCTGATATTCTAAATGCTACTTTCACCATGCGGGTTTACATGAAACGTTTGAAAAGTGTTTTATCCAAGCCATTCTATAAAAATCTCTACATTCATTCATAGCATGGATATGGAAATAGCATCATTTCACACATAGCACAAACTTATGTATGACAATTAAGACACATATTTGGTCATTACACATATATGACCTTCACTTAATAACCTCAATTATGAAGATCTGTTAACACTTCTAATGATTATATTGAAGTAATAAGAAAAATCATACCTCACAGAAGTGTCCACTCTTTGTCCTGGAGATGGAACACGGACTTTGAGATGGATTCTTCACATCAAAACCATGAGTCATGCCATTTGGACGCCCAAGGAAAGGGAGGCCTACATGGCCAATTCCATGTTGTAGATGATTAACACCAGTAATAAGCTAAAAGTGGAGACCTGTGAAACTGATAATGCAAACAAACTACCAAGATCTGAAAATGATGCACATACCATTTGAACAAGAATGACATGATAATAACATGTATAGATGAAAATCAATTCTCTAATTCAATGGAAATGCATAAATATTTAATAACAGAATCAATCTCATACATAAGGAATACTAATCAGCATATCCAAATAAAGTCACAACTTACTCACAAACAAACATCAAAGAATATATTGAAAAGCACATATTAACACTGCAGATAAAAAACAAGTATCATATAAACTCAATAAATTATCTAACAAGAATAAACTAATCAGGTTTCCAGTAGAACTACATCAATCATGAACAAACTAAATCAAAAGTAGTATGCTTAAAATAATAGTTTTTTTTTTTGTAGAAAGTCTAATCCATATATATCAATACCAAACTGAAACTTATACAATGATGATGAAGGTTGAATCTCAGTATCTCACACTTTAATCCAATCATAGACTTCAAAATCAAGCAACAATAAAATCAGCCGAAAAATTTAAATCACAGCAATAAACTATAGAATACAGTAGATGAAGTAGTGGCACATAAGCTGCAAAATCAAACTTTTAAATCAGAAATAGCAAATGCATGATGAATCAGTTAATAACATTGATGCAGACAAGGATGAAAGCGAAAAGAAACAAAAATTGAAGAGCAAAGTTTCAGATCATTTTCTAGGTTATATAAATCACAAAGTATCAAACTGTAAATGAAACAAGAACAAGGGTAGAAGCCGAGGAATGCGTGAGACATTGTAAAATGAGAAAAGGAAATACTGTATTTACATTATTTATGCCAATAAATACAAGATTTGATGGCTGTACGAGCATGTCATACTTTGGAAGAAGCTTAGAAAGCTTTTCTTTTTTCTTTTACAAGGATAACCATAAAATCTTACTTGTAACAATCATTACTGACTAAAGTAAGTTTTTAACCCCAAAAATAATAACAAAGTATTGTAGAAAAGTGTGAATCTAACACAAAATACAGCATCAGTGTCTCTTGGAACGTTAGTTGCAGAAAAAGCTAGCTAAAACAAAATCAAAATTGAATAGGCAGAGAACATTAAATCCTATTTGATTCTTGGCTGTGTTGAGAATTGTGATGACAAGTTTCCAGTTTGAAAATCTCAAGTATTGACGAGTAGTCCTGTTTGACACACAGTTTATATGAACATTATACACAAAAAGACACAGTAATATTGAGCAATTCTTGTTAGCCAGCGACGTAAAAGGAAAGGGTACCTGAAACGGCAGTGCAGTGCTTCCTTCCCTTGAAACATGGCTCATGTGATCGTCACTTCTTCATTTATTTGCAAGACAGGGATGTGAGCAATTTTGGACCAATGTTCTCCTCTCTGATTTCCATAGCTTTCTTCTAACAGAGGGCAATTGTCGATGCTCAGTATCTTTAGAGAGGAAGGCAACTGGTCTTCTGGTAAGGACTCAAGCATTGGACAATTCCAAAATTCAAGTTCTTCCAGAGAGGAGAGGTGTCGAAGCCCATTTCCTTCTATGGATTTCGTATGGGAGAGAAAAGAGATTCTCAATTCCACAAGAGAAATAGGTAACAATCGTCCCTCCAACATGGCATTTACAATATCATCACCTCTAATATTCAAATATGAAAGAGCAGTGAGGCGTTGGAGACCCAACTCAGTGATACCCTGAGGCGGCAGTCTCGGGGAGTCAATAGTGAATGATCGTAATTTGGGAGGCAGTGTAAAGAATGGTGGAAACTCGAGTTCTGGAACTCTTATGAGATGCAATTCGGTGAGGGAGTCCATCCGTTGAGGCAGTGATCTAAGTGCTTTACAGTTGTTGAAGACAAGTCTTTGGAGGGTTGACGGGAGAAGGGAACAACTTTCTGAAATGCAAATGGATTCCAGACTGCTACAACCCCAAATCGAAAGATATTCAAGCACAGGGAAACCATCCAAGGGAAAGGAGGTAAGTGCATCGCAGCTATTCCTTATAATTAAATTCCGAAGCGATGTGTAATTCCTCCATGTTTCAGGAGGCATGAACGCTAAATTCTTACACCCACCAATTCTAAGTGTCTGCAACGAAGTGGGTAGACCCTCTGGTGGAAATGCAGTGAGAGACGGACAATCATTGAGTCGTAAGCGTACAAGACAAGAGCTGCTCACAATCATTTTAGGTAGCGAAGCACAGTATCTCATCTCTACTTCCTGCAGCAGGCACCGAGTATCACTCTCAAGCAACCACCATTGGGTCCTTTCAGTGGACGATCTAAAAACCCAAATATTAATACATATTTTTTTTATTGACGAGAGCCAATGCAGAGTAGGTGGTGTTGCCAGCAGATGATCACAATCGGATATGTCAATTTCTTCTATGGAAGAAAGATGGCTAGGCAAATGTCCCCTCAATTCAGGACACCCAACCAAAATCAGTTTTTTAAGACGAGGAAAAGGAAGTTCGCCACTTTCAAAAGGGAGCCATTCCTTCCAATTTGGCATCTTCACAAAATTGAGATACTCGAGAGATGGAAATGGTTGGAATGAAGAAATGGAACCTCCTAATGCCATGCCATAGAACTCTTGGCCAATTCTCTCCAACAATAGCATACCACTGACAGTAAGGTCTTTCAGACAAGGTAGCTGCCCAAGTGGTGGAAGTGTTATGCAATATTCACAATCACGGATGCAAAGGGACACCATGTTAGAAAACAAAGAATCTCCCAACCAACTAGGAAAGCTTGTTCCACCATACGACTCGATGATCAATTTCTTCAGGTTTGCTGACGGTTGCAATGCATCAATCACAGCCTTTACTGTTTGTGAGTCTTCAGCTTGATTGCCCCATTCTAGCACCAACTCCTCAATTTGTTTATTCTTCAAGTTGGCATCATACGCCTCCATGGGATCAATGACATTATGCAGGTTCAAGATGGAAAGTTTTCCCTGTAAGTGGGGAAACTTCCTAAGCTCTCTGACGCTTAACCCAACTTCTTGCTTGCCCACTACAAAAACAGTTAAGCTTTGAAGGTTTTCTAGTCCAAGAATTTGCTTTGGTAACAATCTTATCTTCGTCCCACTGATATCAAGGTGACGTAAATTAACCAACTTCCCAATGTGTAATGGCAATTCAGTGAGATCAACACAGTTTGACAAAATCAAGGTTTGCAAATTGTAAAGGTTACATGTTGTATTGGGCAAGCATTTGATTTTAGTGTAGGAGAGATCTAGATACCGCAACTGCACCAAACTGGTAACTAAATTGGGTAGCACAATGATGTTTTCATACTTAGATAATGATAACACTCGCAACCTTCCAAGTGTGGGTAGCAAATCGTCAACCACCTTTCTTGACAAGAAACTTGCTTGCAGCCAGGTGTAAAGGGGTAGGAATGTTCGCAAGCAGTTGAATTTGTAGCTAAACTTCTTGGAAATGTCATATTTTTCTTGCTTATATGAAAAATGGCGAACATCTTCAGAGATTTCATCACATTCAAGCCTGCAACAACTTTTTCCAGATACGACTGTAGCTAAATCATTGACAAGGTCGTGTATGACAAATTCTTCTCCACTAGCATCACCAACAGCATGTTGAATTAATGATATGGATAACAATTCAGCAAAGTAGTCATCACTTACCTCTTCCAATGCTTTCTCACCTTGAGAATTTTCAAGGAAGCCTTCTGCCATCCACAATAAAACCAATTGCTTTCTGTCAAGTGGATAATCCTTCGGAAAAATTGAACAATAGGCGAAACATCTTTTCAGGTGAGAGGGAAGAAATTGATAGCTCAATCGCAAAGCAGGTAGAATATCATTATTTGGTAAATCCCAAATGTTGCTGTTCAGAATTGTAGTCCACTCCTTTGCATCTACCTTTGAACGTAGAAGTCCTCCAAGTGTTTTAGCGGCTATTGGCAATCCGCCACACTTTTTGGCAATCTTCTTGCCAATTGCTTCTAGGTGTTGGTATTTTCTACCTTGACAGTCTTCACTTTCAAATGCATGCTTTGAAAGTAAAGACCAACAGTCTTCAACTGATAACGGCTCTAATTTATGAATAGGAAAGGTATGCGTGACCTTTGCTACTTTTTCTTGCCGTGTTGTTATGATCACCTTGCTTCCAAATTTTCCATCGACCAAAGGAGTCAGTAGCTCATCCCAATCATTATATTTGTCATTCCATAGGTCATCCATCACAAACAAAAATCTTTTGTCCCTCAAGTTTTGCTTTAATTCAACTCGAAGAAAATCAAGATTATTGGTTTCATAAGCTCTTGAAGTGACAGATTCAAGAAGAGTTTTGGTTACTCTCAGAATATCAAAATCTTCTGATACGCAAGCCCAGGCTCTTAGATCAAAATGCTCTTGAACTGCTTTAGTATTGTAAAGAAGTTGTGCAAGGGTCGTTTTACCAACACCACCCATGCCAAGAATTGTGACGACACCTATATTATTATTATTGCTGGCGCCATTGTCATATAGCAGCATATTGGTTAGTTTTTCTTGATCATCCTTCCTACCAACCATAACAGACTGATTTACCATTGAACTCGAAGGCGTTCTAAGTGAAACTTTTATCTTGTGCAAACGCAGGATATTTATCTGTTGTGCAAACAGTTGCAGCCTTTGACACATATCCTTCATCCGGGAGTTGATATCTCGATACGAATTTTCAGAAGTAGATGAAAGGAAGTTGCAGACCTGACCAGTGATATTTTCAGCTTCAGTATTCTCCACCTTGCATCGCAGGGAATCAGTGCTGATTTGGTCGAGTAAATCCTCTGCATCAAAGATTGCATCTTTGAGCCGATCTAGCCACTGTTTGACTGCAGGTTTGACGATCTGCTTCTCCTCTGCATCATCCAGCACAACCTGAAGAGCCAGTAGTGATGTTTCCAACTCTCCCAATAGAGACTCGTTAAACTTCCAGTTTCTGATGTAATCTCGAAGCTCTTTTGAGGTTAATTTCTCTACTAAGGTTTGAACAGTAGCAGAGAGAAAGGCTCCTCCCACCAAACTTGCCATCTCGCACTGAATGAAGGTATAGCTAAAATTTTGAAGGAAACAGAGTGCTATATATGAAGATTGAAGGTTCACTTGTCGCTTGCCAGTGTAAATACTAAAAGACTCAAGACTGACACTTTTATAAAAGAATACTTTGGATGATTGGGGCCTGAAAACACATGTTATAATGGCAGGCACATTAATTAAAGGCTCCATTATTGTTGATTGAAAACAACATGACCAGCACGCTAACACTGACTTTTATTTTATGGTCCCCAAGCCAAGATTCTCTTTTGTAAAACAGCAATGCTAGCAACGTTCAAATCCATCCAGTGTGTTGAAATCCATCCAACGTTCAAGATTGAAGTATTTATAGATGAGATAAAGCCTTTTTAAAGCAAGTAAAAGCAAAAAAGTAAGAGTATGCATTATTACTTATGTTCATTTGTGATAGAACTGGCTTATTGAATCACTGAACTATCCTTCACTGTTTTGTATATTGCAGTAATCTCTGAGGGAAATGTTCCCTGAACCAGAGAAAGAATCAAGAAGATACAAGAAAGAGAGAGAGAGAGAGAGATAGCTAGGAGTTTGAGAGCCTAGTCTCTCCCAGCCAATTTCTAACCAACTAACAGAATGATTCCCACTTCCCTCCCCTTTATTCTATTTATACTAACTAGTTACTACTACAATGTTTCAGCTAACTAGTTATGGGTTCAGTGGCCTTGGTTTGTTTCTTCTTTCTGAAATAAGTCTTGTATATAGGGGGTCTTGAGCTAACAATACTCCCCCCCAAAAGTTTCACCTTGTCCTCAAGGTGGAAAAGAGGGAACTGCTCATTAATCACATCATAAGACTCCCATGTGGCTTCAAACTCGGGTAGGTTCTTCCATTGGATTAACACCTCTGCATGCCCTGCATCTCCTGTCCTGACATTCACCACTTGTTCTGGCTCAACCAGCAGCTCAAGGTCTTCACTGAGTGCTTGAGGTAGCGGCTGTGGTACTACTGATGGCCCCAATGCCTTCTTGAGCAGTGAAACGTGGAAAACAGGGTGGATACGACTTCCTGTAGGAAGTTCTAACTGATATGCAACCTGCCCCACTTGCTTACAAATCTGGTAAGGTCCATAGAATCTAGGCCGCAACTTCTCATTCATCTTCTTAGCTAAGGATCGCAACCGATATGGCTGTAATTTCAAGTAGACCCAATCTCCCACCGCATATGTAACATCCCTTCTGGATTTATCAGCTGTAGCCTTCATTTGTCCTTGAGCCTTGAGAAGGTTGCTCTTGAGGTCATGTAGAATTACATCTCTTTCTTGAGTCATTAGAGTAACTTCTTCTACAGCAGAGGGTATAGTAGTTCCTCTAAGGAGGTGAGGTGGGTCTCGACCATAAAGGGCCTTGAATGGAGTTAGTTTGGTTGAGCTATTGTAATTGGTGTTGAACCAAAACTCAGCCCAACTAAGCCATTTCGGCCACTGCTTGGGTTTGGATCCTGTCAAACATCTCAAATAGGTTTCTAAACACCTATTTACACTTTCTGTTTGCCCATCCGATTGTGGATGATAGGCAGAACTGAACTTTAATCTTGTCCCTGCTAACCTGAAAAGTTCGGTCCAGAAATTGCTAAGAAATACCTTATCTCTATCCGAGACAATGGTAGATGGGAAGCCATGCAATTTGACCACTTCTCGAATGAATATTTCTGCCACATCCTTTGCAGTGAATGGGTGGCTAAGTGAGATAAAGTGAGCATATTTTGTAAGCCGATCCACCACCACTAATATTACATCTTTTCCTTGTGCCTTGGGTAATCCTTCTATAAAATCCATTGAGACATCAGCCCAAACCTGAGTTGGAATTGGAAGAGGTTGCAAAAGACCCGCAGGGGACAAGGTTTGATACTTATTGAGTTGGCACTTCTCACACTTGGCCACATACTGGTGAATATCTTTTCGCATTCCCTCCCAATACACTAGGGCAGCTATCCTTTTATAGGATCTGAAAAATCCCGAGTGACCCCCAATGGCAGAGTTATGAAACTCATTAAGTAGTACAGGGATTTTTGAGGAAGTTTTGGGCAGCACCAACTTCCCTTTATACAATAATTTCTTACTCACAAATGAGTATCCCGGGTGAGAGTTAGGGTCTCTAATGAGGTCATGAATAATACTCTGCAGCTTGCTGTCCTTGTGGGCTTCTTCCTCCCATTCTTCCATTTCTGAGAATTGAACTACTGATATGGCAGCGTAAGTCATTCTTCGAGAGAGAGCATCTGCTGCCCTATTATCACATCCAGGCTTGTATTTTATTTCGAAATCGAATCCTATTAGCTTAGAAGTCCATTTAAATTGTTCCTCACCTAATACCCTCTGTTCTGTTAAAAACTTCAGACTTTGTTGGTCGGTATGAATGATGAAATGCCTGCCCATTAAGTAATGCCTCCATTTTTGCACTGCCATGACAATGGCCATCAATTCCCGCTCATACACAGATTTCTTTTGTGCTCTCATCGGACAAGGTTTGGCTTAGGAATGCTACCTGGCCTGCCTTCTTGTAACAAGACTGCTCCCAATCCTTTATTAGACGCATCTGTTTCGATTATAAATGATTTGTTAAAGTTCGGAACAGTCAATATTGGGAGCTCTGCCATGGCATTCTTCAGTGACTCGAAGGCTGCCCGAGCTTCTTCACTCCAGAGGAACCCATCCTTCCTTAACAGCATGGTTAGGGGTCGGGCAATCTTACCATAATTCTGCACAAATCTTCTGTAATACCCTGTGAGGCCTAGGAATCCTCTCAAAGCCTTGACATCTTTGGGAGTAGGCCATTGCTTCATGACTTCTATTTTCCTTGGGTCTGCAGCTACGCCCTTCCCTGATATGATGTGGCCCAGATATTCAATCTGTTCCTGCCCAAATGTACACTTTTTTTGATTGGCATATAACTGGTTCTGCTGCAGCAGAAATAGGACAGCTTGCAAATGTTCAATATGATCTTCCCTGCTCTTGCTGTACACTAAAATGTCATCAAAGAATACAAGAGCAAATTTCCTGAGATATGGTTTAAGGACTTCGTTCATGAGGGACTGAAAGGTAGAGGGTGCATTTGTGAGACCAAAGGGCATTACAACAAACTCGTAATGACCTTCGTGAGTCCTAAATGCAGTTTTGGCAATATCTCCCTCCTTCATTCTAATTTGATGATATCCGGATCGTAAGTCTAGTTTAGAACAGACTTTTGCTCCTCCCAACTCATCCAACAACTCATCAATAATCGGTATAGGGAATTTGTTAGGCACTGTCACCTTGTGTAGTGCTCTATAGTCCACACAAAATCGCCAACTCCCATCCTTCTTTTTCACTAGGATAATAGGGCTAGAATATGGACTAACACTAGGCCTTATGACTCCTGATCTCAGCATGTCATTGACAAGCCTTTCTATTTCATTTTTTTGGTAATGAGGGTACCTGTAGGGCCGTAGGTTGGGGATATCGGCTCCTTCCTTGAGAGTGATTGCATGATCCTGTCTCCTGGGTGGTGGTAATTCCTTGGGCTCCTTAAAAACCTCTACGAATTTGTTCAGTACCTCAGCTAACCATTGTATTTCTATTGTTTCTTCGCCCAAATTGGCTTGCATGCCTTGACAATCCAGGATAAATCCCTGCCCTTCTGCTTGAATAGCTTTCATCACTGATTTGAAAGAAGCTGCTGCCCTAGCCAATGCTGGTTCGCCTCTTAACACCTGGGTACCCTTAGTGGTAGGCACCTTAAGTGTTAGCTCCTGAAAATTCGCCCTAATCTCTCCCAGACCAGCCAACCATTCCATCCCCAACACAATATCCACCCCTCCTAGTTCAAAGATATAGAAGTCTTGTTGCACTTCTAACCCTTGAATCTTCAGCATGAGTTTAGGACAAACTCCTTTACATCGAATCTTCCTGCCATCCCCCACCTCTCGTATATAAGGAACAGTTTCAGCCACTGTATTGATTCCTCTTCTACTAACACCGAGGAGATGAAGTTGTGGGAAGCCCCACAATCAATAAGTACCACCACCTTCCTTCCCTGCTATTTCTCCCCACAGCTTGATTGATTTTTTTTGAAGTGATTCCTGTAATGCTTTGTACAATGATAGCTGCAAGTTCTTGAGTTCTCGTCTCATGGGGTGTTACTTCCTCTTCCTCCTCGTTTCCTTTATCTTCCTCCTCTAAAACCCGAAAGTGTAATTGTTTGTTGGCACAAACGTGCCCAGGCCAAATTTCCCATCACACCTAAAGCACAACCCCTTCTCCTTTTTGTCTTGCTTCTCGGCTGGGTCGGGATCTTGAACTCCCTTCCCTAATTGACCCCGCGGTCTTGAACTGTTGGAATCATTGACCAGAGTTCGTGCTTCTATTGCCCACCTGGGTTACGTGTGTTGCTTCCTTTTCGACTCCCATGTCCATTGTTCGGTTTTGGGCGTAGTTCCGAGTGGGTCCTCCCCACGATTTCCTCCGGTACTCCTTTACTCAACAACTCGTTCCTCTCATCGACTGTTGAGCAAACTTCATCATTTCAGGGAGGGTTTTCAACGAGTGCGAGTTTGATTCCGCCTTCACAAGATCGTTAAGCCCGTTCAAGAAAATCCCTTTTACATACTCCGGATCGGCCCTTTCAAGTGGTCCCGAGTAAAGTTCGAATCTTTCTCGGTACTCGCCACTGCTCTTTGGGTCTGCTTGAGACTCATCAACAACTCAAAGGGGTTTCGAGTAATTGATGGTTGGAATCTCTCGAGCGGGGCCGTTCGAAACTCCTCCCACGATGGGTCTACCACCACGTAACTCCCACCATTGGTACCGGTTTAGGGCTTTACCTTCCATGGCGACCATCGAAGCTTGCAATCTCTCACGATCGAAACTCCCTTCATCGCAAAATAGCGTTCGATCTTATTCACCCATCTCGTACGCGTCATCGCCCGAGAACAAGTGGAATTTCGAGTTTCCTCCACTTGTCTTCGTTCGATTAACTTCGCCCCTGCCCTCGTTTCTTCTTCATTGCTTCTATGATTGTCTCGCCATTATTCTTTGGGCTGTTCGAGTTTCTTTGGAGCATCGCCACAATTGTATCAAATCGCTTCCTAGTCTCCGCCTTTTCTTCTTCCAAGATTCGCCTCGATTCTTGGCGTTCTCGGTCATCATCACGACTCCTCCTCAAGTCATCAAAGCCGCGCTCAAGAGCCTCAATTCTTGCGTCCATCCTTCGCGTATGGACCATGTACCACACCCGAAAAGAGCTTTGATACCGAGTTGATAGAATCGGCTTATTGAATCACCGAACTATCCTTCACTGTTTTGTATATTGCAAGTAATCTCCCGAGGGAAATGTTCCCTGAACCAGAGAAAGAATCAAGAAGATACAAGAAAGAGAGAGAGAGAGAGAGATAGCTAGGAGTTTGAGAGCCTAGTCTCTCCCAGCCAATTTCTAACCAACTAACAGAATGATTCCCACTTCCCTCCCCTTTATTCTATTTATACTAACTAGTTACTACTACAATGTTTCAGCTAACTAGTTATGGGTTCAGTGGCCTTGGTTTGTTTCTTCTTTCTGAAATAAGTCTTGTATATAGGGGGTCTTGAGCTAACAATTTGTTTCAAATGTTGTTTTTTCAGGCGCTTCCATTTGTTGGATTTGCTGTGGCTATGCTTATGTTTTACTCTTTAGTCACTTTTCTGCTTATCAATTGGGGTGATGGGGTCATTGCTGTCGAGGTTACCTGTGGCTGTGGGCCTGAATTCAATTCCGTCCCTTTCTTTGTTGCTCACTGCAAATGTTGATTTTA
This sequence comes from Sophora flavescens, assembly GCA_030762895.1. Taxonomy (NCBI): domain Eukaryota; kingdom Viridiplantae; phylum Streptophyta; class Magnoliopsida; order Fabales; family Fabaceae; genus Sophora; species Sophora flavescens. Next base: position 13,498,594 of record CM061065.1, on the reverse strand, counting down.
CTGTACAAAAAAAATCAAGATTTCACTACAAATTTTGTGTAGGTTACCTGTGGCTGTGGGCTTGATTTGGTTTTCTTTTTCAAATATGAGAAAATGAATTTATTTTCTTTTGTAGACAGAGGAGTGTGGTTGTGCTTGAGGTTAATTTATGTTACCTTATTTTATAATATGTATTTATTTTTCTTGTATAATGCTCATGATGCTTTAGAAATGGAACCTGAGAATGACCAGGTAGATACTTCTAAAATTGAGCCTACAAAGGCTGAGGAAGAAGCAATTGCTAGGGAATTGCATGTTTTTGATACAATATTGTATGCTACCTCATCAAGAAACAAGCCTGATTAGTAGATTTTGGCTATTAGCTATTAGCTTGTCATTGTGTAGAGTGAAAGCTTTAAGCAGATTATGGCTTTTACCATACCCATGGATGAATGCAGAATAAATATACACATCAGGAACCAGCCCTTGCTTTCCATGTCGAGAAACACACTCTCAGTTTCACCTAATTCTCCACCATGGACACCATAAATTCATTATCTGACTTCTGACACCGCAACAAGCTTCTCAACATTTAAGGTGAGTTTTCTGCACTTTTTTTTAAAGCAAAAATTGGCATGCAAAAGCATCATTTTCTATGTGTTTTTTTTTTAAATTTTATTTTAGTGCATTTTCTTCGTTCTTTGTTGTCTACGACTGGTATATTCCTATCATTATCCTTGAATTATATTACTCCAATTAATTTTGGAAGTCGGATTTGATTCTAAGTAGTTTGTATAAATTAGGTTGATTCTAAAAAAAGCTTACGAGGTGTTTGAGAAATTTCATCTTTGTGGATAATGCTAAATTCAATCTTTTGTGGCTATACATTTGTATGGCTGTTTGTACTTAGAGTCAAACATCTCCTTGATTTATATCAGTTTTTTGTTGTATGAAAATTGGGTTTTCTATGATGTTTAAGAATATATATGTCAGATTTGATCAAAAGAGGCAGATATAAGACATGGAGTTAATTATTGATATTAGTCGAAAATTTTACTAGAACTCCCTATGAGTATAACTTCACCCAAATAGTTCTATGCAGTTTGTTTCAATGTAGTCCACTAGCAGTCTAGCACCCCATGTTTATTAAAAAAATAATGCAAATTTCAGAAACATAAAAATGCATGTTGTGTAGGAAAATGCAGGTTCTCTTTATAACTTGGTCGGTATATTTTAGAAGAACTTATCATTTTCTGCTAACAAAATATCTTTCCATTTAAACAAATATTGGAATGACTTCTATGATCTGTCATCTTAGTAGAGATGCAAGATCTGCAAGTTTGGAACATTTTGTTTTAAGTATAGTTATAAATTTTAGCCTACTTCATTGTTATAAGGCTTTGCAGTAACGGTAGCTTCAAGATTGCCAAGGAGAGATAGCCAAGTTATACACTCTGTACTTCCTTTCTTTGCTGGAGAGTATTCTCCGTGCTTGGGGGGAGCTTTTGCACTTTGTACTTCCTTTCTTTGCAATTCAATACAGTATTATACACTTTACTGATAGCAGTTGCTATCATATTCCCTAAGTCCATAGATAGTTCTTAAGTTCATGTACATTAATCTAGTTAATTACAATAGCTATTCCCTAAGCAATTAATTGCATGAGTGCATGACTATACATGAATCTTTTGGACAGTGGCTTCCAAAACTTTCATTTCTTGTTTTGATTTTACAAGAATGCAAGGTTTTACTGCTTATGTAGGATTTTATGAGGTCTGCTCCCTGCACAAAGGAGTATATGTTTTTATATCTGCAGCATCAGGTGCTGTTGGTCAGCTTGTTTGCCAACTTGCTATGTTGAATGGGTGCTATGCGGTTGGAAGTACTGGCTCAAAGGAAAAGGTCAGTTTCACTTATTATTTATAACTCATTTGACTAGTTTAACCTATTTAAGAGTGCTAGCTTGCTGTTCATTTTTATTGATTCACTTCCATGAAATTTGTCTCACTAGTCAGGCATTGGTAAATAGACGTGATTCAAATCACCAGCAACTGAGTTACAAACACAAGAAAGAGCTCTCAGTGAAACTATATCGTTTTGACATATCTCTTATCTTTGCAAAAAGGAAAGGAAATGATTTTAAGAAGTGATTTTATGTGAGCCCAAGGTCAATCAAACACAAAGTTCTGACAATCAGAAGTTTAGTCTCAGGCTAATTTCTGCCTGGAGATAGTTTTGTAGATCAATTTATGTAATAAGTTATATATTGGGTCAACCATTCATACATACTTATTTTCAAATCATCTCACAAGACAAATGTCACAAAAGAGGGTTTAGAAACTCAAAGAAGAGAGGTACAAGCAACAAGGAAGTTTCTGAGCTAGTAAAATTTTAATCTATGTAAAGGAACGTAGTTTTTTTTTGTTGCTACAAACTGATAAACAGTAAACAGTAAAAGGCTTTTCCCCTCTATTTTTTTGTTGTCTGAAACAACAAGACTCTCTTAATGGATGGCCTCAAATAAATAGTGGTGCTTCCAGCTCGAGTCAATCAGCTGACGCTGCTGCTTCTTGAAGAGAAATGGCAAGCTGAATCAAATATCTGTATGCACTGTGCACACCTTACTGTGGACATCCCTATTAACAACAAAAAAATGAAACTGAACAATGGCTTACAACATCAAATTTTCACCAACATCAATCCAATTTCAACCTTGATGGACAAGTCATAAACATGTTCTCGTGTTTTTCTTTTTGGCAGCAGAGAGAAACATCTCAATACAGTAGCCAATAGAATCAAAGAATCAGAATAAGTTCATTTCTTTCACAATATCCAATTTTTGATTGTTGAAGTTTCATATCATTTTATAGCTTACATAAATCACAAAGCATCAAATCAAATTGTAAATAAAACAAGAACAACAAGGGTAGAAGGAGAGGAATGCGTGAGATTTTGTAAAATAAGAAAAGGAGATACTGTATTTACATTATTTGTGCCAATAAAGTCTATTTTTAACCCCAAAAAATAATAACAAAGAAAGGATATCTTATATGACTTAGTCTCAATCTAACACAAATTACAACATCAGTGGCTCCTTGGAAATTGGAATGGTAGTTGCAAGAAAAGCTAGCGAAAACATATAGAAAATTGAATTGGCAGAGAACATTGAATCCCATGTGGTGAGCATGCTTCATGAAAATAGACATCAATGAGATTTGCATAGGAGGCATATATGTTATGCAAACAAGTTGCGAGATTATTTAGAAATTAGAACCAACAATAACATGGATGCTTATTACTGTACTTCTACTTGTTCCTATTATTTAGGCTTCATGTTGCAAAAACTAACAAAGTAATTGACCTCTTAGTTTTCATTTACCCCAGCGTGATTTGAAAATCTCAGGTAATGACGAGGAGTCCTATTTGACACAAAGTTTATATGAACCTCGTAGTTCACTGTGAATTGTGAATTTACACTATTATGGATCTCCTATATTATACACACAAACAGACATGTAAAACTGAGCAATTCTTCTTAGCCAGTGAAATAAAAGAAAAGGGTACCTGAAACGCGAGTGCAATGCTTCCTTCCCTTGAAACATGGCTCATATTTTTGTCACTTTGCCATTTATGATTAAGACAGGGATGTGAGCAATGTTGGAGCAACGTTCTCCTCCCTGACTTTCATACCTTTCTTCTAACAGAGGGAAAAACGAGATGGTCAGTATCTTAAGAGAGGAATCCAACCGGTCTTCATGTGGAAGACAATTTTCACAAACTTCTTCATCCTGTCTTCATGATCATGCGGACCATAATTTAGACAAGATAACTAATATGGAAAATGGTGGAAGATCTGTAGAGAACATAGCTACCTATTACCATCATAGAAGCTATAAATGACAATGAGAAGCTACAAAATCTGCCCTCAAACATTTCAAATGGCAATGCAACTTCAGTTACATAAACAACATGAATTTTTGTTTTGTTTTGTTTTGTATTTAAAAAAAGGGAAAATAATTAAAGGGCAATCAAACAAGTGATTGCAACGTTCTTTTTATAAATGTAGCCCACCCCATCTGTTCTTAAATCAATTGCAATCTCCACTCGTTGATTGACAAAGTTTTAATACAAAATCAAATCATATTCAAAGACTACCAAACACTAAAGACTTGAATGGTATACTCATTGAGATAAAAAAACCATTTGGACACTTATAGATAGTGCTGAAGGGTGAAGGTGAAGAAAATAGCTAACTGATGAAGATTTGAAATCAAGCAATGTAAATAAGTTCCTGATAGCTACCTCAAGATTTCTTAAGGAAGATTTCTTGAATCCTGCTCCACTCTCCTGTAAGCATCAAAGGAATTCAGTGCCATATCCCTCCAAAAGGACAATAAAACCACATAATAGTATGCAGGACTGTTAGCAGATGTAGCTTTTGATAACTATAAGCAGCTCAGCCAGTCAATTCCTGCTGACTTGATCTGTTGACATAAACCAGCAGTGAGAAGATAAAGAATCAGGCATTGATACATTTGATATGACAAAATATGTTTTTCACTATTAACAGGGGATTCAAGATATCTATATCAATAATTGCAAGAATGCAAGAATGACTATAGTTTGGTCTCAAGCTCCTGAATTCGTGAACGAGCCTGCTCTAGTTCAGGCTACTAGAAGAACACAAAGTAGGTTTAGAATTAGCACTTTAATTGTTTACTATTTCACTTTTGGCAAGTAAAAGCTGGACATTTTTAAACTTTTTCCTAAGTCAAAAAATTCCTCATATGCCTGATATTTTCAATGCTACTCTCACCATGCGGGTTTACATGAAACGTTTGAAAAGTGTTTTATCCAAGCCATTCTATAAAAATCTCTACATTCATTCACAGCATGGATATGGAAATAGCATCATTTCACACATAGCACGAACTTATGTATGATAATTAAGACAAATATTTGGTCACTACACATATATGACCTTCACTTAATAACCTCAATTATGAAGATCTGTTAACACTTCTAATGATTATATTGAAGTAATGAGAAAAATCATACCTCACAGTTTTGTCCACTCCATGTCCTGAAGATGGAACATGGACTTTGAGATAGATTCTTCACATCAAAACCATGAGTCATGCCATTTGGACGGCCAAGGAAAGGGAGGCCTACATGGCCAATTCCATACTGTAGATGAGTAACACCAGTAATAAGCTAAAAGTGGAGACCTATGAAACTGATAATGCAAACAAACTACCAAGATCTGAAAATGATGCACATACCATTTGAACAAGAATGACATGATAATAACATGTATAGATGAAAATCAATTCTCTAATTCAATGGAAATGCATAAATATCTAATAACAGAATCAATCTCATACATAAGGAATACTAATCAGCATATCCAAATAAAGTGGCAACTTACTCACAAACAAGCATCAAAGAATATATCGCAAAGCACATATTAACACTGCAGATAAAAAACAAGTATAATATAAAATCAATAAATTATCTAACAAGAATAAACTAATCAGGTTTCCAGTAGAACTACATCAATCATGAACAAACTAAATCAAAAGTAGTATGCTTAAAATAATAGTTTTTTTTTTTTGTAGAAAGTCTAATCCGTAAATATCAATACCCAAACTGAAACTTATACAATGATGATGAAGGTTGAATCTCAGTATCTCACACTTTAATCCAATCATAGACTTGAAAATCAAGCAACAATAAAATCAGCCGAAAAATTTAAATCTCAGCAATAAACTATAGAACACGGTAGATGAAGTAGTGGCACATAAGCTGCAAAATCAAACTTTTAAATCAGAAACAGAAAATGCATGATGAATCACTTAATAACATTGATGCAGACAAGGATGAAAGCAAAAAGAAACAAAAATTGAAGAGCAAAACAGAAAAATATAAGAACAAATCTTACTTAAGGTGTATAAAACTCAAATAAGCCCTTCAAAGACTCACACATTTGGGAAAACAGAACAACCAAATTGGACCTCATAACCTGAACACATATAGTAAGTTAAACTAAATATTTGCAGGAATCATTTGCAAGACCAATGCTGCAAATAATAGTAAAAATTATCAGGTATTTATTTTAACTCTGTTCTTTGATATTTTCATTTGCTGAAAAACAATATTTTTTTTTGCATCAATTGGAAATTATCCCTTTTAATGTATGCTTTTTGCTTAGGAGACAGTACCCACACAAGTGCAGCATGGTGTTTCTGAAATTGCATATTCTGAAAATTATCAGCAGCTGTATGATCCTGGATATAGAGGAGGACATGGGGCTTCTAACTCCACTTAATCAGCTGCTGCTTCTTGAAGGGAAATGACAAGCTGAATCAAGTATGTGTATGCACTATGCAGGCCTTACCATGGACATCCCTATTAACAACAAAAGAACGAAAATGAACAAAGGCTTGCAACACACAACTTTCACCAATGTCAGAAAAAAATCTAATCTTAACTAGGATCAACTATATAATTTCAAAAAATGAAACTGTTTATTTATTCCCCAATCTTGATTGACCGGTCAGGACAAGAAATTTTATTTTAACTTCCTGGTAATTTGAGTTTGTCAAAAACATGTTCTCGCGGTATCTTTTATGGCAGCACGGAGAAACATCTCAATACAGTAGCCAATATATAGAATCAAATAATCAGAACAAGTTCATTTCTTACATAAAACCTAACTTTTGATTTTGAAAGTTTCAGATCATTTTCTAGGTTATATAAATCACAAAGCATCAAACTGTAAATGAAACAAGAACAAGGGTAGAAGCAGAGGAATGCGTGAGACATTGTAAAATGAGAAAAGGAAATACTGTATTTACATTATTTATGCCAATAAATACAAGATTTGATGGCTGTACGAGCATGTCATGCTTTGGAAGAAACTTGGAAAGCTTTTCTTTTTTCTTCTACAAGGATAAGCATAAAATCTTATTTGTAACAATCATTACTGACAAAAGTAAGTTTTTAACCCCAAAAATAATAACAAAGTACTGTAGAAAAGTGTGAATCTAACACAAGTTACAGCATCAGTGTCTCTTGGAACGTTAGTTGCCGAAAAAGCTAGCTAAAACAAAATCAAAATTGAATAGGCAGAGAACATTAAATCCTATTTGATTCTTGGCTGTGTTGAGAATTGTGATGACAAGTTTCCTGTTTGAAAATCTCAAGTATTGACGAGTAGTCCTGTTTGACACACAGTTTATATGAACATTATACACAAAAAGACACAGTAAAATGGAGCAATTCTTGTTAGCCAGCGACGTAAAAGGAAAGGGTACCTGAAACGGCAGTGCAGTGCTTCCTTCCCTTGAAACATGGCTCATGTGATCGTCACTTGTTTATTTATTTTCAAGACAGTGAAGCGAGCAATTTTGGAGCAATGTTCTCCTCTCTGACTTTCATACCTTTCTTCTAACAGAGGGCAATTGTCGATGCTCAGTATCTTTAGAGAGGAAGGCAACTGGTCTTCTGGTAAGGACTCAAGCATTGGACAATTTGAGAAGTAAAGTGTTTTAAGAGAGGAAGGCAATTGGTACAAGGACTCAAGCATTGGACAATTCCAAAATTTAAGTGTTTCCAAAGAGGAGAAGTGTCGAAGCCCATTTCCTTCTAAGGATTTCATATGGGAGAGAAAAGAGAGTCTCAGTTCCACTAGAGAAATAGGCAACAATCGTCCCTCCAACATGGCATTTACAATATCATCACCTCTAATATCCAAATATAAAAGAGCAGTGAGGCGTTGGAGACCCCACTCGGTGATACCCTGAGGCGGCAGTCTCGGGGAGTCAATACCAAATGTTCGTAATTTGGGAGGCAGTGTAAAGAATGGTGGAAACTCGAGTTCTGGAACTCCTAAGAGATACAATTCGGTGAGGGAGTCCATCCGTTGAGGCAGTGATCTAAGTGCTTTACAGTTGTTGATATCAAGACGTTGGAGGGTTGACGGGAGAAGGGAAGAACTTTCTGAAATGCAAATGGATTCCAGACTGCTACAACCCCTAATTGTAAGCCTTTCGAGCACAGGGAAACAATCCAAGGGAAAGGAGGCAAGTGCATCACAGCTATCCACTATAGTTAAATCCCGAAGCGATCTGTAATTCCTCCATGTTTCAGGAGGCAAGAATGCTAAATTCTTACATCCAACAATTCTAAGTTTCTGCAACGAAGTGGGTAGACCCTCTGGTGGAAATGCAGTGAGAGACGGACAATCATTGAGTTGTAAGCGTAGAAGACAAGAGCTGCTCACAATCATTTTAGGTAGCGAAGCACAGTTTCTCATCTCTACTTCCTGCAGCAGGCACCGAGTATCACTCTCAAGCAACCACCATTGGGTCCTTTCAGTAGACGATCTAATAACCCACTTATTAATACATATTTTTTTTATTGACGAGAGCCAATGCAGAGTAGGTGGTGTTGCCAATAGATGATCACAATCACATATTTCAATTTCTTCTATGGAAGAAAGATGGCTAGGCAAATGTCCCCTCAGTTCAGGACACTTAATCAAAATCAGAGTTTTGAGACGGGGAAAAGGAAGTTCGCCACTTTCAAAAGAGATCCATTCCTTCCAATTTGGCATCTTCACAAATTTGAGATACTCGAGAGATGGAAATGGTTGGAATGAAGAAATGGAACCTCCTAATGCCATGACATAGAACTCTTGGCCAATTCTCTCCAACAATGCCATACCGCTGACTGTAAGGTCTTTCAGACAAGGTAGCTGCCCAAGTGATGGAAGTGTTATGCAATATTCACAATCACGGATGCAAAGGGACACCATGTTAGAAAACAAAGAATCTCCCAACCAACTAGGAAAGCTTGTTCCACCATACGACTCGATGGTCAATTTCTTCAGGTTTGCTGACGGTTGCAATGCATCAATCACAGCTTTTACTGTTTGTGAGTCTTCAGCTTGATTGCCCCATTCTAGCACCAACTCCTCAATTTGTTTATTCTTCAAGTTGGCATCATACGCCTCCATGGGATCAATGACATTATGCAGGTTCAAGATGGAAAGTTTTCCCTGTAGGTGAGGAAAATTCCTAAGCTCTCTGACACTTAACCCGACTTCTTGCTTGCTTGCTACAAAAACAGTTAGAGTTCGAAGGTTTTCTAGTTCAACAATTTGCATTGGCAACTCCTTTATATTCGTCCTACTAATATCAAGGTGACGTAAATTAACCAATTTTCCAATGTGTGATGGCAATTTAGTGAGACCTCTACAATTTGATAAAATCAAGGTTTGCAAATTGTAAAGGTTACATGTTGTATCGGGCAAGCATTTGATGTTAGTGTAGGAGAGATTTAGAAACCGCAACTGCACCAAACCGGCAATTGAATTGGGTAGCATAGTGATGTTTCCATATGTAGATAATGATAGCACTCGCAACCTTCCGAGTGTTGGTAGCAAATCATCAACCACCTTTCTAGACAAGTAATTTTCTACCCATGGAAAGCCAAGGGGTAGGAACGTTCGCAAGCATTTGAATTTGTAGCTTAACTTCTTGGAAATGTCATATTTTTCTTGCTTATATGAAAAATGGCGAACATCTTCAGAGATTTCATCACATTCAAGCTTGCAACAACTTTTTCCAGATATGACTGTAGCTAAATCATTGACAAGGTCGTGCATGACAAACTTTTTTCCACTAGCATCACCATCGGCTTGTTGAATTAATGATCTAGACAACAATTCAGCAAAGCAGTCATCACCAACCTCCTCTGCTGCTTTCTTGCATTGAGAATTTTCAAGGAAGCCTTCTGCCATCCACAATAAAACCAATTGCTTTCTGTCAAGTGGATAATCCTTCGGAAAAATTGAACAATAGGCAAAACATCTTTTCAGGTGAGAGGGAAGAAATTGATAGCTCAATCGCAAAGCAGGTAGAATATCATTATTTGGTAAATCCCAAATGTTGCTGTTTAGAATTGTAGTCCACTCCTTTGCATCTACCTGTGAACGTAGAAGTCCTCCAAGTGTTTTAGCGGCTATTGGCAATCCGCCACACTTTTTGGCAATCTTCTTGCCAATTGCTTCTAGGTGTTGGTATTTTCTACCTTGACAGTCTTCACTTCCAAATGCATGCTTTGAAAGTAAAGACCAACAGTCTTCAACTGATAGCGGCTCTAATTTATGAATAGGAAAGGTATGCGTGACCTTTGCAACTTTTTCTTGCCGTGTTGTTATGATCACCTTGCTTCCAAATTTTCCATCGACCAAAGGAGTTAGTAGCTCATCCCAATCATTATATTTGTCATTCCATAGGTCATCCATCACAAACAAAAATCTTTTGTTCCTCAAGTTTTGCTTTAATTCAACTCGAAGAAAATCAAGATTATTGGTTTCATAAGCTCTTGAAGTGACAGATTCAAGAAGAGTTTTGGTTACTGTCATAATATCAAAATCTTCTGATACGCAAGCCCAGGCTCTTAGTTCAAAATGCTCTTGAACTGCTTTAGTATTGTAAAGAAGTTGTGCAAGGGTCGTTTTACCAACACCACCCATGCCAAGAATTGTGATGACACCTATATTATTAGTATTGCTGGTGCCATTGTCATATAGCAGCATATTGGTTAGTTTCTCTTGATCATCCTTCCTACCAACCATAACAGACTGATTTACCATTGAACTTGAAGGCGTTCTACGTGAAACTTTTATCTTGTGCAAACGCAGGATATTTATCTGTTGTGCAAACAGTTGCAGCCTTTGACACATATCCTTCATCCGGGAGTTGATATCTCGATACGAATTTTCAGAAGTAGATGAAAGGAAGTTGCAGACCTGACCAGTGATGTTTTCAGCTTCAGTATTCTCCACCTTGCATCGTAGGGAATCAGTGCTGATTTGGTCGAGTAAATCCTCTGCATCAAAGATTGCATCTTTGAGCCGATCTAGCCACTGTTTGACTGCAGGTTTGACGATCTGCTTCTCCTCTGCATCATCCAGCACAACCTGAAGAGCCAGTAGTGTTGTTTCCAACTCTCCCAATAGAGACTCGTTAAACTTCAAGTTTCTGATGTAATCTCGAAGCTCTTTTGAGGCTAATTTCTCTACTAAGGTTTGAACAGTAGCAGAGAGAAAGGCTCCTCCCACCAAACTTGCCATCTCGCACTGATATTTGGATATAGTGAAAGAATACTAATATTTGGATATCGCCAATACATATATTATTGTTGATTCAAACCAACATGAATCAACACGCAAGACTGAGTTTTTTATTTTATGGTTCGCACGCCAAGATTGACTTTTGTAAAAGAGCAAAACGTTCAAATCGACCCAATTGGATGATTAATGGAAACACCCATTACTAGTTAAAAGCTGGATTTATTGTTGATTGAAAATAATAACAGCACAACCAAGACTGACTTTTATGGTCCGCAAGCCAAGATGGAATTTTATAAACGGTAATGCTCTTCTTAATATAATTTAATGTATTTCTTAATCTGAACAAGATCATGAATGGTCTTGGCAGGCTATTGGATCCCCTTAAGCACAGTATCTATTGGGGTTGGGTCATTGTTGTCGAGGTTACCCGTGGGCCTGAATTCCTTTCCATCCCTTTCTTTGTGCTCACTGCAAAATTTGATTCTACTGTACAAAAAAAAAAATTAATAATAAAGATTTCACTACAAATTTTGAGTAGGTACAAGTGCAGTTTTATTTGGCTTTCTTTTTCAAATATGAGAAAATGAATATGCTTTCTTTTGTTGACATAGGTGTGTAGTTATGCTTTCTATGAATATGCTTTCTTTTGTTGATGTCACCTACTACACAGTTTACTTAGCAGCTTAAAACAGGAAGCTTTTTTTGCAATATTTCCTTGGTTTGGCAGCTTAAGGAAAAGTTCAAATAATTTTTCAATAGGTCTGCTTTACAATATCCATTCACCATGGCAAAATAGATTTCGATGCTCTTTTCCTCAAGACTGTTAGAATATGCCTCAACTTCTACAACTATTAGCTAACAGTAACATAATTTGTTTTTATACCCCTTGAAATCGTGTCATTGTGTAGAGTTAAAGCTTTAAGCAGGTTATGACTTTTACAGTACCCATGGATCAATGCAGAATAAATGTACACATCAGGAACCAGCCCCTGCTTTCCATGTCAAGAAACACACTCTCAGTTGTTGTATTGGATAATAATGCTAATGCTGTTACTTTGTTCAGTTATTCTGTTACTTAGTTCAGTTATTTAGATTTTGCTATCCAGCTTGTAACTATAACTGACATAACAGTTATACCTATCAGTTAGGATCTCTTTAGGAAGATAGATCGGTTAGTTAGGACTCTTTCCTTTCTTCCTTTCTTGCTCATCTATTTTCTATATAAATCATGTATTCCCAACTATTGTTCAATAAGAAAGATAGATGAAGAATATTCAGTTAAAAGCTCTGTGTGTTTACCTGTAATATGTTGTTGTATGAAAATTGAGTTTTCTACGTTGTTTATGAATATATATGTCAGCTGATCAAATGAGGTAGATATAAGAAGACATGGAGTTAATTATTGATATTAGTCGAAAAATTTACTAGAACTCACTATGAGTATAAATGAACGCAAATAGTTCTATGCAGTTTGTTTCAATGTATCCACTAGCAGTCTAGCACCCCATGTTTATAAAACAAATAGGTTTGGGCTAAGGTGCACCACCCACATTTTGTACCACCCACATGTCAAATGGTCAGCCAATTTATTACTCTTCTATATTGCATTGGTTCATTGTTTTGTGCTATATGTATTAGTAGTGGTGATGGAAAAAAAATGTATGATCAAGTCTTCATTTTCTATGAACTTCTTTCTTATTAATTTATCCTATTATTAATTTATTCGTCTTCCTTTACATGTCGAGACTTGAATTCATTATGATGATAAATGATTTTGTTTATTCTTGCAATTTGAGCTCTGCATTTGCTGCATATCTGGAGCAAACATGTTATGTTTGGAGGCCTAAATGTCTTGGCAAATGTTAAACTGATTGCTTTTGAGCAGACCCTGCAGAGATGTTCTTTACATTGTTTTCTGCTATATGTTACTATTATTTCTATTTCGTCATATTAGCGTGTTATTCTATTCCTCATATGTTTCAAACTTTTATTAAGTAAAAAAAAAAATACCACTACCTCTGGTATAGAGGAAGGGTTTTCACAGATTATGTTGGCTTGTTGACTATTACAGATATTAGTGGGTAGAATAGTGTCTGCAAAAAATATTTGCATTGAAATTTGTTATTTTGGATTTAGTCTCTAGAGAGAATGTGACAATTGTAGTTTCAATAGGACTATTGGAAGTCGAACATATGTAGGATGTCATGTATAATTAATAAGAACTTAGGATCATGGAAAGTTCTCAACTGGATTTACAGTAATTTTTATACTAATATTTTTTGTTCTCTATAAATGCTATATTCTTTTGTTTATGCTTGATTTATGTCATTTGAGAGATTCTAAACATGGGGTTTGATTTTGTATCAATTGGGTTGATATATTTCTATGCTCACCGTGGTTAATTGAAACATGTGCATGAGGTGTTTGATAAAATTTCATCTTTGTGGGTAGTTCCCTGTTGTATATTTTGTTTTTATTTCTCTGCTATATACAAGCACGTTGATACAGACCTGCGGTCTTTCAATACAAACTAGATTTTGACCATGCACGTTGTGCGGTGGAAATGAATTGTTATAAATAGTTAATCGGGTTAATTATATATAAACGAGATTCTTTTTGTCATGATAACCAAATGAGTGTGTGCAGGTTGTTGCTTGTACATGATATTCAGGGATTTCTAAGTCGGAGCAACAATAAGAGATTGGAAGGTTTGATTCTCTTTCTCGTTTGCAACCTTTAAAATAGCTTCCTGTGTGATATTGAAGATGACTCTATCTTTAGTACCAAAAGACCGGCAAACAAATTCTAATCTGCATAGCACGAGTTCACCTATGTCCTTTAATATGGTTATAGAATAAAAACAAAAGGGATTTGATTAGTCAATTAAAATAAAACATATTATGCTACATTTTTTTTTTTCTGTCCTCATGTTTCACATAAAACCGTAGAATGATTGCTGAATGTGGATAACCTGTTTTCTATTATATGTATTCGTAATGGTGATGAAAAAAATTGTGTGATTAAGTCTTCATGTTCTATGAACTTTCCCTAATCATCAAGAACGAATGTCAATTTTTTTCCTTATTTAGTTAACCTATTATTATTAGTTCAATCATCTTCCTTTATTAATAATCTCCTATGTAGTAGCTGATTTTCTGATTGTTATAATCTTGATTCGAACTTGCTATAGCATAAATGTGATGTTACTGAAATTATGAACTTGGTTAGTGGATCAACCGGATAGTATTTGGTTCTCTCTCTCTCTCTCTGTGTCTGTGTGTGTGTGTGTGCGTGCGTGTGTGCGTGTGTGCGTGTGTGCGTGTGATCAGTCGCTAAATTAGTAGCGACCAAGCTTTTGGCTACGCCCACATTTCGGTCGCTAACCTGTTTAGCAACCGAACTTTGGTGATTAGTGATTGATTTCTTCGGTCACTAAATAACTTCTTTTTTTTTTTTTAGTGTACCCACACTTCATTGATTTGAGAAAATCATTGAATCTTTTCATATTTCTAGAAGTGCATTGAAATTGTATTGTGGATCTGTTAGAGTAATGGCATGTAAAACTTTTCTAAAATACTTCTTTGCTAATGGGTGCAATCATTTTGTTTACTGTAGTTGGTAATATTTCAGAATAGAGGCATGGTTATCCACCTAATGACAGTGGGTATATGTCCTGTCATGACAGCAAAATATGGGCTGTGTTTTTGACTATGTATTTCACTTAAATATGAATGAAACATGTATCTATGTATGGTGATACAGCAAAAAAACGAAAATTGCCCTGCTCTCTCATTCTCCTCTCCTCTGTTTATGGTTTCTATGTTTTATTGTTTTGCTGCCATTGCATGTTTTAACAGTGGTATCTAGAGCAGTGTTCTTATAGACTGTGGGTCTGAATCAAGTAAAAATTGAGAGTTTAAACATTCACGAGTGATTAAATGGCTTCAGGGAGCAATGCTGTCTTTGGTGTTCCTCAATTGTCTGGAGAAAATTATCACATATGGGTTGTCAAAATGAGGTCATGTTTGAAGTCTTTTGGCTTATGGGAGTATGTTGATGAAGATAAGCAAGTTCCACCAATGAGAGCTAATCCCACAATAGCTCAAATGAAGCAACATGAAGAGGAGAAGATGAAGAGGGAGAAAGTTGTTAGCTGTTTGCACTCAGCCTTGACAGATGATGTGTTTACAAGCATTATGCATCTAGAAACAGCAAGGCAAATATGGGATGAACTGAATGAAAGGTATGCAGTTGATGAAAAGGTAAGGTCCATTAAGCTATTGACTCTTAAAAGAGAGTTTGAAATGCTAAAAATGAAGGAGAATGAATCTGTGAAGGAGTACACCTCAAAGCTGTCCCACTTGGTGAACCAAATGAGGTTGTATGGTGAGGTTGTGCAAGACGGCAAGGTAGTAGAAAAGATGCTGATCAGCCAACCAAAAAAATTTGAAGCTAAAGTTGCTGCCATTGAAGAGTCATGTGATCTCAAGAAACTAACTATTTCTGAGATGGTCAGTAAATTGCAAGCTCAAGAACAAAGGATTTCCATGAGAATGGATGATGTAACTGAAGGTGCATTCAAGCTAGACATAAGGGGAAGCAATCTGGTCAAAAGGATCAAAAAAAGTAAAATTATAAAAAATGGGGTGATCAAAAAGGGAAAAGTAAGGTGGATAGGAGTTCAAGTGAATCTACATCAAAGGACAAGTTTCCTCCTTGTCTAACTTGCAAAAGAACAAACCACGTGACAAAAGATTGTTGGTATAAGGGGAAGCCTCAAATTCAATGTAACCATTGCAAAAAGTGGGGACATAGAGAAAAGTTTTGTAGATTTAAGCAAAACCAATCTCAACCACAACCTACACATCAAGTCAACTTCTCTGATGAGCAACATGTTAATGTGATTTTTTGGTTTCTGATCAAAATTCCTTCGTGACAAATAATTAGAGATCAAACGAGTTGGGACCTACGAGTTTTGTGGTAATCTCGTCAGAAATATGCTATTTGATGATAATGTCTGCCAAGTACACGTTTGACAACTTAGTCAAATTTGGTAATATATTGACAAAGACTAATAGTCTGGATTTGACAAGTGAGAAAATTGACAATGCACATTGACAGGTAATTAATTGGATACGAATATTAGACAGATAATGCTATCTAACTTTAAAATAAAAAAATGATTATATGTAGAAAGTATAGCTATTCAATGAAGATGATAAAAACAATTTCTGGAATTGAAATAACTGACTATGAAATACTTGACAAGAAGTAGAATTTAGACTTAAAAAGTAAGAACAATGTAAAAAGTGGTTATTTATTAAAGAATTACTTTCTGGAAAATTAACTAGAGAACGAGTAAAAAATATTGGTTTGGATGAAAAGATAGTAAACAAGAAACTACTTAAAAATGCTAAAGTAAAGAGAAACTTGATTAAACAAATACTAAATGCATAATAGTAATGATTATAGTAAAGGAAAATTGGATTTAACAAGTATTAATTTGTAGAAAAATAATAAAGTTTAAAGAAATAACTTGAAGATGATTATAAATAAATTGGAAAATGCATGAATAACTATTGAAGAAATATTAAAAGTTAATAAAAATTAACACAGAAATAAGATGAATCCGCCATCACAATATTGATGGCAGTAAAATAAAGAAGTGTAAGAACACTATGAAGAACGTGATGAATAAACTGGAAAATATATGAAGAACTTGAAGGAAATAAACCAATATTGTATTGAAATTGAACATTGTATTGATGATATCAGGGTGGAAGGAGTACTTGAGTTAATCCGCCAGTCTGCTGTGTGATCGAGACGTGTAGGATGTTTCAAGTTCCAACCCTTATTACATTGTAATAACTAGTATTTATTGGCAAATAAAATAACTACATAGTAGTAACTTCCTATCTAAATGACTGCCACGTATCTTGCCAGTTCTCTAAATTTCAAATTTAAACTGCTTGTCAAACAACTCTGATAACTGCTCAATTTCTTGAACCGCTCCGCATCAACTTGATTGTCTTCGACGGTCTGGCTGCTTGACAGCTTATCTTACTAATGCCTTGTCAGTCTTGAGGACTTAGCCATTTTCACACTTCTCTGTACGTTTGACAACTCTTCTTAATACTTTGTCAAAAAGCTTGGTTGTCAATTTATCCTTTCTGTCGATCAGTATTTTCTTGTCAACTAAATGTTTTCAATACTTAGAAAATATTAGTCATTACTCTGATTCCTTCGTCAGCCTGTCGAAATGCATCCGTCAATAATCAGAAATTTCACCCCTAGCAGATGCCCCCCAAGTTTTACTTTTCGACGGCCTTGTTTGTCTGACATGTCAACTGAAAAACTTCTTGTCAACTCCACACTTATCAATTCTTCTATAATCTTCTGAATTCGACGTTCTTCTTTATGTCAATTTTTTCTGTCAACTTTCCGTCTGTCGACTTAGCACTTGTCAACTTTCTTTTAGCCAAAACAGTATATATCAATTTTGGGACTTCTTTCTCAATTTTTATGTAGTCTCTTTCTGTCTGTCTAACGAAAGCTCAAATTTGAAAATTCACTCCTAACCCAACCCCAAACTGAAGATCACTTGTTTATGGCTACTCATGCATGTTTTTCAGCCTCAAAGGATGTATGGTATGTAGATAGTGGGTTCACAAACCACATGGCAAGGGACTCAAATCTCTTCACTTCTTTGGATAAGGCTTTTAGAACCAAAGTCAAGCTTGGAAATGGAGAAATTGTTCAAGCTGAAGGCAGAGGTACAGTTTCAGTTTACACTAGCAAAGGTCCTAAGTTAATTCATGATGTTTTGTTTATTCCTGACTTGGATCAGAATTTGCTTAGTGTTGCACAATTAATGAAGAGAGGATATTCACTTTCATTTAAAAATAGTGGCTGTATCATCTTGTATTCTAATGATTCAGAAGTTGTTAAGGTTGAAATGTGTGATAATAGTTTTCCTATACGTTTGAATCAAGTGAATCAATCAGCACTTGTTTCCAAACATGATGATTCTGCACTATGGCATGAGAGGTATGGTCATTTTAACATGAATGCATTGAAATTTTTGAAATCCCATGATATGGTTAGAGACATGCCTGCAATAAGCTGTTTTGATGATTTACGCGATGCTTGTCAACTTGGCAAAATGCATAGAAAGTCTTTTTCATCAGCAAATGTCACACTGGCAAAGAACAAATCGGAGCTTATTCATACTGACTTGTGTGGTCCCATGAGGGACAGCAGGCATCATGACTGGTGGATTAACTAAATATTGCTTGATCTGGTCAAAGGCTTCTTGATGACAAGATTCTCATATGAAACTTTGTTCTGCTTTCAACTTGACCAATGGTGCAAATACTCTTGTTCTTCCCGACAAATTTGATATAAACCTCCGCAGAAAGTTAACCTTTCCTAGGAAGGACTGCAATTCCTTCTTATTTGTCGGTGCTACGACTTCCATAACTGCTTCGGCTTTATTTTTGTCCACTTCGATTCCTTTCTTATGAACTAAAAAGCCCAAGAATTTGGCAGCCGACACCCCGAAGCTGCATTTTTCCGGGTTCATTTTGAGATTGTGTTTACTCATTCTTTCAAACCCTTGCTTCAGGTGCTCTAAGTGATCATCTTTAGTTTTTGACTTGACAACCACATCATCAATATACACTTCTATAAATTTCCCAATCACATCATGGAAAATAGTATTCATTGCTCGCTGGTAGGTGGCTCTTGCATTCTTCAAACCGAAAGGCATGACAATCCATTCATATGTCCCAATTGCTCCTGGACACTTAAAGGCAGTCTTTGACACATCTTCTTCGGCTACAAAGATTTGATTATAACCTGGTTATTCGAAAGAACTTTGCTTTAAGCAGTCTTTCTACTTCCTCTTTGATTTTATGCACCACCTCTGGGGCAAATCTTACCTTTCGCTTTGTTTGTGAGTTTGCAATCCTCCCTGAGTGGTAATCGGTGTTCGACAAAATCCCTGCTTAAGCCAGGCATTTCATCGTAGTCCCCTGCGAAGCAATCTTTATACTCTGCAATTAGTCTGACAAGTTTTTGTTTGTAATCCTCTGGCAGAAAAACACTCACAAAGATAGGACTTTTTTTTACTCCGTACCTAAGTTTATTTCTTTTAGGGGATCTTCCACTTCCACATTTTGCTTAACTTCTGCTCCCTTTTCAAAACCCAAAGGGTCGTCGTTAATGATACAATCTGCTAACACACTTTCTGAAGTGTGTACTCCTTTGTAGGCTAGATAAGTCGACAATCTCCTCAGTTGTATTTCAAGACTCACTGTCGGAATTTGGCCGAGTTTTGTCGGCCTCGTCCTTTATCTTAACACCAAATTGATTGAGAAGACTTGCTTCCAAAGCATCATTGTTAATAACTCCTTCATTTGCAGTTATAGGTTTGACATTTGGTGCGTACACCCTGAAATCAACATGTAGTTGATGATCATAGCAAGCATTGTCATCTACATCTACGATCTCTACCTGATCTTGTGCATTCCATAAGATTACTTTCTGATGCACTGTTGACGTAATTGCTCCTACAGCGTGAATCCAATCCCTGCCAAGTAATATGTTGTAGCTTGACTTGGCTGGAATTATCACAAATAATGTCATCCTTTCGACGATGCCAACCTGCATGTTCAACAAAATGACGCCATCTGACGGAGAAGTCTTGTCACTGAAATCAGTGACGCCCATATCTGTCGGAATTAAATTCGACTGATCCTTTCCTAGCTTTTTAAACATTGCTCTTGGCATCAGATTCACGGTAGCTCCTCCGTCGATTAAAACCCTATTGGTAGGTCTTCCATCTATTACGACCTTCACATACAATGACTTTAAATGGTTCCTCTGATCATCGGTTGGCTTTTCCAACTTGGCCACGTTATCAAACACAGTAACCAAGTTTTCTTGGACATATGTCCAAAAATCACTTTGATCTCTATCATTGTTGACAACATCATCATCGTCGGAGAAATCAACTTCAAGATATCCCTCATATTCTGCTGGGATAAACGAAATCAATCATATCTTCATTCTCATACCTGGCTCCAGTATGACTTCATTTTCTGGATCTTCATCCAAAAATGCACCTTCAACCGTTCTGTCATGATTTCTTTTTAAATTATTCTCATCATCTGATCCTGACCTATCTGACAGAGGTCGGGCTATTCCTGCGCCTACGCTTATCCAAAGGCCTCGATGATATCAGCCAGATCTTCATTCTGGCTTTCCATGTCCATGTCTTTGCTGATGTTTATGTCAATATTTGGATCATTCAGTGCTTCGATGACAGCATTGAATGACAATTCTTCTTTGGTTAAATCACACTCAGGCCTGAACGTTGTCAATTGTTGTTTTCCCATTCTGGCCTCAAATTCTTTCTCGAGTCATGCAACCTTTTCCATCTCTACCAGCCTGACAGGCCATTTGCCAATGGATCTTACTGGTGGTGATGCCTGCTCTAAAGCCTTCTTCTTTTCTGTGAAAACCTGTGATGTAGGTTTATTCTGCATGGCCTGATTAATGGGTCCCATTGCATCAACTTCCATGGGATGGGTCACTATCATGCTTTTCATTTTGGCATCTCCCTTCTTGTCAGCTTTATTGTCAGCCACTGCTACCAGACAACCAGTATCTCGTGAAGGCATCTCCTTTATGGTGACGCCCTTTGCTTGGTAAGCTTCCTCTTTTGTGCCTGTCAGAGCCTTTGTCGCCTCCTCTTTTGACTCTTGGACATAGTTGGTTGACTTGATGGTCCTGACAAACCAGGTCCTGTCGTCTGGGTGTTTTGAAATAGTTGCCCCCTTCAGTAATCCTCATTCCAGAAGGGTGGATTATGATTATTAAACTTATTTTTCCTGACCCATTTCTGCCTTCGTGATTCGGGGAAGCAGGCCATAGCGGAATTTCTTACCCATCGATCCACTGTTACATTGGACGGGGGTTTCCCGGTCTTGACAGAATTGAACCCTCCACCGACAGGCTTGTTACTTCTTACTGATTCTCTGACTGGCTCTTCAAGCCAACCTCCACCGACAGGCATGTGTTGTTGATGGCTATTTGCCTGCCTGTTAACAACAGGTGCAACACTTCTGTGTACACTGTTAGACCCAGCATGGCTGCTCAAGTGCGAAAACCTGCCTTGGTTACCACCATTACGAGACTCAGTTCTGTCTTGTGGGTGATATGATGGCGTTTTCTGCCCCCTGGCTTTCTCGGCAGCCACTTCGTCATAAAATGTTTCGCATCTTGGGCAAACTTTAAGTATGCCACCAGATTTCTTGCGTGTCATGAAATCGACAAGAGGTTCTCCCGGCTTTGGATAAATATCAAATGAATCTGACAGATCCATCTGGATATTTTGCCCAGCTCTGATATTGACCATGCCTATTCCCATAGGGACTCGGCGGTCAGCCTTGTTAACTTCAGGACTAAACGGTTCTGTATCAACCTTCATGTCTGGTTTCTTGTCTGAAAATTTTAGTCTTCATTCTGCAAAACCTTTCTGAATAATATCCCTGAAATGCATACAATCATTAGTTACATGACCAAAAGTGTTATGATACTTACAGTACTTCCGATCCTTAATCTCATGGGCTTTCAAAAGCCTATGGTCATCCGACAATTTTAACTGCTTATCTTTGAGTAATATGTCAAATATTTGATCGGCCTTGGTCACATCAAATGTATACACTTTCTTATTGATGAAAGGAATCCTCTATTTGGCCCTCGCAGGCTTCAAAGCTTGGCATATATAAGGTGGACCATTTTTTTATTCAAGGTAATCTACCTCATATTCCTCAGAATCGTTGCCCTCCTCGTCGGATTCACTACATCCGACAAAGTTAATCTTTTCTCTTTTGAGGAATTTCTTCTGCTTGAAAACCTTTTCGGCTTTCAATTGTTCAATTTGTCGGACTTTATCTCCTAACTGGGCAAGATCAATTAGATGTTGGTTGACCAACTTCTTCCTAATATGATAAACTAGACCCCCAGCAGCAATCTTCACTATTTCTGCCTCAGGGATAGGGGTGAAGCAACGACTCCTCAATTGACGGAATCGGGCAAGGTAGTCATTGACAGACTCGTTATTCATCATCTTAATGCCAAATAAGTCTGTCAATCCTATCTTTAGGTCACCCCTAAAGAATTGATCATGAAAACTCCTCTCCAATTGATTCCAGGAGTGTATGGAATTAGGCCTTAGGGTCGAAAACCAAGAAAAAGAATTCTTAATCAACGAACTAGGAAAGAACTTCATTTTTAGTCCCTCCTCTAAAGCCAAATCTCCTAACTCGATTGTATATCGGGCAATGTGCACAACAGTGGATTCTCCGCTTTCTCCTGAAAATTTTGATAGCTTGGGTATTTTGTATCCTCGAGGCATTTCTGCCTGTTGGACCCAATCAGGAAATGCCAATGCAAAAAATGGTTGATTGACATAACCTATATTAAAAGCAAATCTATTCAATGCCTGCTCGACAACTTGGTTAACATTTTGGTTTGGAACATTTTGACGAAGCGCTCCAAGAGCACCCTGGTTTATGACAAAGTCCTCGTCTTCCTCTGATTGTAAAATATGTACATTTCCACATCTCAAAGGAATCGGACGATGGGGCTGTGGCCGCTCGTCATCTTGTTCAGATCCGTCAAGTTGTACAACTTGTTGTTGTTCGATCTGTGGTTGGTTATTCCTATTGACATTTCTATTGAGATTTCTATTGGTATTTTGGTTATCATCTGGGGCTACAACGCCCAAGGCTCTATTTAACCTACGTATCTCATTTGCCAATGTCAAGCATGCATTATTCGTGTTTTCCATTAATGGCGTAATCACTGTACTCATTTGTTGAGTAAATGTATTCACCATGTCATGGTTACTAGAGTCAATTTGTTGTCAAACATTGACTAATGTAGCCTCTGACAGGCCAACAATATTTTGCGGGGGTTTTCTTAGTGGGGATATATGTGGCCTTACTACTGGTTGCTCTTGTCGAGAATGGGTTACTACCATTGGCCCTGTTATCCCATTCGCATGACTGGGAATTTGCCCCCCAGTCGATGGTCCTGCCTGTCCGGATGCATGGGCAGCCATCGTCATTCCATTTGGATATGGTATGTATGCAAATGGGGTATTTGGATTGACAGCAGTCGAACCATAAGGCATCCCATACAAAGGTTGTGACAGAGGTTGCGTAGTCCCTCTTGGGTTTAAATTCACAACACTTCGTGGAGACAATCCGGTATTTGGTGGATTTATTTGATGTAAAACTGGGGAAGTTGGGGACGGGAGTGTTCCTTGGCCAACTTCGTCAAATCTATTGACAACTTAAGCGTAAGAAACGCCTATTCTCGCACCTAAACTATTAGTGTTATTATTCCCCACATTAGTAGCGTTAGCCCTGGTTGCAGGAATATTGTCAACTGGTGCAATAGCATCCACCGTTGAGGCAGCGGCGTTAGTGCCTACTACGCCTGCATCACTTGCACTACTCATATTCACAGAGTTTTGGGAAATAGATGATGTTTGAACCACCTTTCCACTCCGTAGACGCATACAAATAAATTTGTATGTCAAATTCGTGACACTGTACGAGTTACTCTAAAGTCGTCCTACTGGGCGTGCCAATTTGTTAACTTGGTTTTTTGGTTTCTGACCAAAATTCCTTCGTGACAAATAATTAGAGATCAAACGAATATGGGACCTACGAGTTTTGCGGTAATCTCGTCAGAAATATGCTATTTGATGATAATGTCTGCCAAGTACACGTTTGACAACTTAGTCAAATTTGGTAATATACTGGCAAAGACTAATAGTCTGGATTTGACAAGTGAGAAAATTGATAATGCACATTGACAGGTAATTAATTGGATACGAATATTAGACAGATAATGCTATCTAACTTTAAAATAAAAAAATATATGATTATATGTAGAAAGTATAGTTATTCAATGAAGATGATAAAAACAGTTTCTGGAATTGAAATAATTGACTATGAAATACTTGACAAGAAGTAGAATTTAGACTTAAAAAGTAAGAACGACGTAAAAAGTGGTTATTTATTAAAGAAATACTTTCTGGAAAATTAACTAGAGAACGAGTAAAAAATATTGGTTTGGATGACAAGATACTAAACAAGAAACTACTTAAAAATCCTAAAGTAAAGGGAAACTTGATTAAACAAATACTAAATGCATAATAGTAATGATTATAGTAAAGGAAAACTGGATTAAACAAGTATTAATTTGTAGAAAAATAATGAAGTTTAAAGAAATAACTTGAAGATGATTATAAATAAACTGGAAAATGCGTGAAGAACTATTGAAGAAATATTAAAAGTTAATAAAAATTAACACAGAAATAAGATGAATCCGCCATCACAATATTGATGGCAGTAAAATAAAGAAGTGTAAGAACACTATGAAGAACGTGATGAATAAACTGGAAAGTATATGAAGAACTTGAAGGAAATAAACCTATATTGTATTGAAATTGAACATTGTATTGATGATATCAGGGTGGAAGGAGTACTTGAGTTAATCCGTCAGTCTGCTGTGTGATCGAGACGAGTAGGATGTTTCAAGTTCCAACCCTTATTACATTGTAATAACTAGTATTTATAGGCAAATAAAATAACTACCTAGTATTAACTTCCTATCTAAATGACTGTCACGTATCTTGACAGTTCTCTAAATTTCAAATTTAAACTGCTTGTCAAACAACTTTGATAACTGCTCAATTTCTTGAACCGCTCTGCGTCAACTTGATTGTCTTCGATGGTCTGGCTGCTTGACAGCTTATCTTGCTAATGCCTTGTCAGTCTTGAGGACTTAGCCATTTTCACACTTCTATGTACGTTTGACAACTCTTCTTAATACTTTGTCAAAAAGCTTGGTTGTCAATTTATCCTTTCTGTCGACCAGTATTTTCTCGTCAACTAAATATTTTAAATACTTAGAAAATATTAGTCATTACTCTGATTCCTTCGTCAGCCTGTCGAAATGCATCCGTCAATAATCAGAAATTTCACCCCTAGCAGATTCCCCCCAAGTTTTACTTTTCGACGGCCTTGTTTGTCTGACATGTCAACTGAAGAACTTCTTGTCAACTCCACACTTGTCAATTCTTCTATAATCTTGTGAATTCGACGTTCTTCTTTATGTCAATTTTTTCTGTCAACTTTCCGTCTGTCGACTTAGCACTTGTCAACTTTCTTTTAGCCAAAACAATATATATCAATTTTGGGACTTCTTTCTCAATTTTTATGTAGCCTCTTTCTATCCGTCTAACGAAAGCTCAAATTTGAAAATTCACTCCTAACATAACCCCAAACTGAAGATCACTTGTTTATGGCTACTCAAGCATGTTTTTCAGCCTCAAAGGATGTATGGTATGTAGATAGTGGGTGCACAAACCACATGGAAAGGGACTCAAATCTCTTCACTTCTTTGGACAAGGCTGTTAGAACCAAAGTCAAGCTTGGAAATAGAGAAATTGTTCAAGCTGAAGGCAGAGGTATAGTTTCTGTTTACACTAGCAAAGGTCCTAAGTTAATTCATGATATTTTGTTTATTCCTGACTTGGATCAGAATTTGCTTAGTGTTGCACAATTAATGAAGAGAGGATATTCTTTCATTTAAAAATAATGGCTGCATCATACTGTATTCTAATGATTCAGAAGTTGTTAAGGTTGAAATGTGTGATAATAGTTTTCCTATACGCTTGAATCAAGTGAATCAATCAGAACTTGTTTCCAAACATGATGATTTTGCACAATGGCATAAGAGGTATGGTCATTTCCACATGAATGCATTGAAATTTATGAAATCCCGTGATATGGTTAGAGACATGCCTGCAATAAGCTGTTTTGATGATTTATGCGATGCTTGTCAACTTGGGAAAATGCATAGAAAGTCTTTTTCATCAGCAAATGTCACACGGGCAAAGAACAAATCGGAGCTTATTCATACTAACTTGTGTGGTCCTATGAGTGTCCCTTTTCTAAGCCAAAACAAATACTTCATTTTGTTTATTGATGATTTGACCAGAATGACATGGGTGTATTTTTTATCAAGCAAAGATCAAACTTTCAATGTCTTTAAAAAGTTTAGAGCTATGGTGGAGTCTCAAAATGGCTGCAAGATTAAAATGTTGAGATCGGATAATGGAAAGGAGTATACCTCCAATGAATTTAATATGTTTTTTGAAGATATGGGAATTGTCCATCAATTGACAGTTAGCTACACTCCTGAGCAGAATGGAGTTTCGGAGAGGGAAAAATAGAACGATTATGGAGATGGCAAGATGTTTAATTGCAGAAAAGAAGCTGCCAAAAAGCTTCTGGGCTGAAGCTGTTTATACAGCAGTGTATCTCTTGAATAGGCTACCAACAAGAGTTGTTCAAGGGAAAACAC
This sequence comes from Sophora flavescens, assembly GCA_030762895.1. Classification (NCBI taxonomy): domain Eukaryota; kingdom Viridiplantae; phylum Streptophyta; class Magnoliopsida; order Fabales; family Fabaceae; genus Sophora; species Sophora flavescens. The sequence goes on along the minus strand of CM061065.1, from coordinate 13,472,022 downwards.
CAATTGAGGCTTGGATAGGAGTGAAGCCTTTATCCAAACACTTGAGGATTTTTGGATCAATATGCTATGTTCATGTTGCAGCAACTAAAATTTCCTAATTGGATGACAAAGCTGAAGTGGGGATTTTCTTGGGCTATGCAAGCAAGCTCCAAAGGTTATAGGGTGTACAATATAAAGTCAAAACAAATTGTGATCAGCAGGGATACTCAAGTTGATGAGATTGCATATTGGGATTGGGAAAATAATCAAGTTAAGAGAAGTATAAATTTTGTACAGCAAACAACCACTCCTGATACACCTAATAACCAGAAGCAAGCTGCAAATGAAAATGAAAATGAGATAGCTGAATCTGATTCTCTAGTGCTAAAGACCAAGTCCTTGGTTGAAATTTATGAAAAATGCAACTTTGTGGTGAATGAGCCTTCTTGTTTTGAAGAGGCTTCAAAGCTAAAAGAATGGAATGATGCAATGAAGGAGGAGCTGACTATGATCAACAAAATTGGTACTTGGGAACTCACTTCAAGGCCCAAGGACAAGCATGTGATTGGTGTCAAATGAGTTTATAGAACAAAGTTAAATCCTGATGGTTCCATTCATAAGCACAAGGCTAGACTTGTGGTGAAAGGGTATTCTCAAATGGCTGGAGTTGATTATGGTGATACATTTGCACCGGTTGCTAGGCATGAAACAATTAGATTGCTTGTTGCTTTGTCAGCTCAATATGGATGGAAAATCTTTCACTTGGATGTTAAATCAACATTTTTAAATGGAGTTTTGCAGGAAGAAATTTATGTGGAACAACCTGCTGGTTTTATTGTTGCAGGCCATGAAGACAAAGTTTATAGGCTTCATATAGCCTTGTATGGGCTGAAACAGGCTCCAAGAGCCTGGTACAGCAGAATTGACTCACTTTCTGCAAAATGATTTCAGGAGGAGTCAAAATGAGCCTACTCTTTATGTGAAAGATTGTGGCAATGGGAAGAAAGTTGTACTTTCACTTTATGTAGACGATTTGCTGGTTACAGGTGATGATATTGATGAAATTGACAAATTTAAAAGGAGTATGCTGCAGGTTTTCGAAATGACAGATCTTGGAGTGATGAGGGATTTTTTGGGAATGGAAGTACATCAACTAGATGATGGAATCTTTCTCTCAATGAGAAAGTATGCCAATGATTTGCTAAAAGAAATTCAAAATGGAGAGTCGCAATCCAGTTTCAACTCCTCTTCTTTGTAAATGAAATGCTCTCCAAGGTCGATGGTGATGCAAAGGCAGATGTAACTCAGTACAGAAGTTTAGTTGGCTGCCTTCTTTATTTGACAGCAACTAGACCAGATTTGATGTTCTCTGCTAGTTTGCTTTCAAGGTTCATGCATTCACCAAGCTTAACCCACTTTGGTGTAGGCAAAAGAGTGCTGAGATATCTTAAAGGTACTGCTGATTTTGGCATTTGGTACAGCAAAAGTGATGGAAAGCTTGAAGGCTTTGTTGACAGTGATTGGGCTGGATCTATTGGTGACTCTAAAAGCATAACTGGGTATGTTTTTTCACTTGGAAGTGGAGTGTTTTCATGGAACTCCAAAAAGCAAGATGTAGTTGCTCAGTCCTCAGCTGAAACTGAGTAAATTGCTGCAGCAGCTGCTTCAAATCAAGCTATTTGGATTAGAAAGGTACTGACTGATTGTAATCATGTGCAAATGGAACCTACTGTGTTATGGTGTGATAACAAATCAGTCATATCTATTGCTAAGAATCCAATTCAGTATGGGAGAACAATGCATATCAATGTCAAATTTCATGCCATAAGAGAAGCGGAACAGAATGGAGATGTTCAATTGATGCATTGCAGGTCTGAAGAGCAATTGACAGACATTCTTACTAAGGCACTTCCATGTGCTAAGTTTAATGAGCTAAGAAGCAAGCTGGGAGTCTTTAAGAAAAGTTTTAAGCAGGAGTGTTAGAGTAATGGCATGTAAAACTTTTCTAAAATACTTCCACTAGTACAGAAAATGGATTTCACATCGGTTATTTTTGGCTTTTCACATCGGTTTTCAAACTGATGTTGAAACGCCCGATGTGGTTTATTGCCACTTTTCACATCGGTTTTAAAACCGATGTCAAAAATTCAGTTTCAGCATTGACAACGTAACCTGTTCAGCACTTTTCACATCGGTTTCCGTAAAAACCGATGTGATAACCTAACTTTCCACATCGGTTATATTCAAAACCGATGTTATAACATAAATTTTCACATTGGTTATTTTAATAACCGATGTGGAAATATAGTGTTTCACATCGGTCTTAAAATAACCGATGTGGAAAGTTAGGTTATCACATCGGTTTTTAAAATAACCGATGTGGAAAGTACTTTTTTTTATAAAAAAACTCCCCCTTTATAGTAGTGACAGTCCTTTCCCCTGTTTCAGTATTCCAGATCAATACAGAATCTAAATATTCTCAACACAATCACTTTTGTACAATCAAAACACACTAAATTAAAAGATTACGTATATTCAATTACATTCAGACAACAAAGATAATTAGAAACCAAAAAGCTACATGATATATTATAGATTTCATATCAAAATATATATCAGTCAAAAGTACACTATAGCTAGTACATGATACGTTTATAAACTAACTACATACAAACTATGGTTGGTACACTTCAAGAAAGAAAGTTGCCCAACGCCTCCTTATGTTATTGTTGTCGGCATGAGAGAGTGGAGTCGGATTGTTGAATATCTGCAAGTTTAATTGGACATAAGATTATATCTTTTAAGTAATAAACAAAAATAAAACATATAACGAAAGTATAACTGTTACAACTAATTGTGTTACCAATTAGCATTTACCTCCTGCCATCTTTCAGTGATACCGGAGAAGATAATTTTGACCATCCACTTCATCACATAATATCCATATTCCCATGATCCACGTTGTCTACGGGACTACGTACAAATGAAACCCAATTAGAATATGAGGAATTAAATAGAAATCAATAATTAAAACAACTTCATTACTGATTATAAATTATTTTAATGCTTACGTTTCCATTTGTTTACTGCATTTATAAATTATTTTAAAACAACTTCATTCAGAAGAAGACCACGACATTCAACCGAGGGCACAAGATCAACAATTGCCAATGTTTACTGCATTTGAGGAACAATTAGTGACTAAGTCATATATAATTTTAATTAAATAACTAGTACTTACTTATTAAGATAAGGTGCAAGGTAGAACCGATGATCGTCTTGGCAAGTATTTCACGTATGGTGGCGACCGGGGTCTTCTGATGTTAGGAGAACATCACCCTGAATGAGCATGGGGTCAATGAACCCATAAAGGGTGAGGTTGCCCTGATCAACTAACATGCGATGCAGATACCTAATATATTGATAAAACATGTTAATTATCATAGTATTTAAAATTTAATTACTTAACCTATAAATAAAATGTACTTACGTGCACCATAACGAGATGTGTGCAGCACTAGCCATTTCACGCTCGAGCATGTCCATAATTTCCTTCTTTGGGATATACAGATGGTCAACTGGCCTGGCATCATGTTCCAACCTTACCAAAGCTGCGTCAACCTCCATGGTCACAACCTGTATAGCCAAAAGTTTAAAAACATCACCAGGATCCCCTTTGTCGATCCTCTAAACAACAAAGATATACATTAGTAATTATAGTTAAGTTATTTCATTTGTAATTAATTGAATGGTCAAATGAATACCTTGGCAGGAGCAGACTTCTCTGGTCTTCCTGGATCCGACCTTTTAGGCATAATGTCATTTCCAGCATCCTAATTAATTAACACCAAAAAATTAGTAAAACACTCCAATCCCTAAATCAAAGCAAACAAAAATCAACATAAGCAATAGTTAATATACCAGCTGCTTTTTTAAGTCACAAACTGAAAATAATAACAAAATAACTGTCTAAAGGCATTGACAATTAATAGTCATCTTTGAAGAGTTGTAGGATAAGTAAAGAGTTCCATAATTTGAACATCGAAAATTCAACCACCAGTTAGACTCAACTCAAAGTCAGATTCAAACAAAGAGACTAATAACACCCCTGATAATCAAACACCTCAAAGCAATAGGTAATAATTACCACACCCTCAAAAGAGGGTAAAACTATTCATGAAAAAGCTTTACATAACATGAAGAAAACTCATTACTGTAGTTTTGAACACATTTTTAAGCATACACCAAACTTACAACAAATCCCACATAGCATTGGCTAAAAAAAATAACTCGGCATTCATGATTCTTCAATCCCAATCAACAAAAAATCAACAACTTCCAATTCATTTACTTTTATCCAAAACCAAAAAATGGAAAAACCATTACTGACCAAAGTTAAGGTTCAAAGTAAATATTGTCACTTGCAAGGAACGAGGGCAAGATAGGTAACAACTGAAGGGAAAAAATGAACCACAAATGTGACCACTAACCAGTACCACAGCAAGCCCTTTGCACAGCCCTGAAATGAGAAAATTTAGTCAAAAAATCGAAATGGGTTGAAGAAGCTTCCATTGTACTTTCCCAATGCTCAGATTCCTTAGAAACATGGTATGAGAGGTGCATTACCTGAGATGACTAAGCGGCAGAGTAAGAGTCGGACAGTGGGCTTCGAGGCTACAGGAAGTGGCGAAGCAAGCGGAGGCTACAGGGTCACGACACGAAGCAGCGGAGCAAGCGGAGGGGCTTCGAGGCTGAGGTGACAGCGGAGAACGCGGCGGAGCGAGCAAGAATGGAGGTGTGAGGGTGTGAGGGTTACGGAGCGCGCATGCAACAGAGAAAATATTGGGTTTTAGACATTTAGTGGTAGCGCGCAAGAGAGGAATTGGAGGGATGAATAAATGAAAACAAAATGAAAATACACATCGGTTATATCCAAAACCGATGTGTTATATTGCTTTTCCACATCGGTTAACAACAAAAACCGATGTTAAAAATTTGCTGCTTAAAAAAATTCAATTTTTTTGTTCAATCTTCCACATCGGTTATAATAAAGTCGATGTGTAATCTTATGGCTGATTAAAATTTTTTTGTTTTTGTTTCCCTTTTCCACATCGGTTATCATAAAACCGATGTCTACAATTGATGTTTTTCACTATTCCACATCGGTTATACTAAAATCGATGTCTAATCTTATGTCAGATAATTTTTCTTTTTGGTTTCACTTTTCCACATCGGTTTTTATAAAAACCGATGTTAAATATTTTTATCACATCGGTTTTTATTATAACCGGTGTTAAAATATTTTAGTTTAATTTCAAAAATGTCACCGCCTCCTTTTTCACATCGGTTTTGTTAAAACCGATGTTAAAACCCTGATGTTAAATGCATATTTTGTACTAGTGTTCTTTGCTAATGGGTGTAATCATTTTGTTTTCTGTAGTTGGTAATATTTCGAATAGAGGCATGGTTATCTACCTAATGACAGTGGGTATATGTCTTGTCATGACAGTAAAATATGGACTGCGTTTTTGACTATGTATTTCACTTAAATATGAATGAAACATGTATCTATGTATGGTGATACAGCAAAAAAATGAAAATTGTCCTGCTCTCTCATCCTCCTCTCCTCTGTTTATGGTTTCTATGTTTTATTGTTCTGCTGCCATTGCATGTTTTAAGATCTGACATAGATGGCGTATGCTATTACTTGCCTATTTTGTCTAAACAATTGGTGCAATGGCATGTGGTATATGTTCTTTGAAGCTGCTTCTCTATAGCCAAGTTATGATTTAACTAATTTTTGTCTTGCTTTGATGTAGTTGAGCACATTATTCTGCCGGGAAGATTGTAATGGGAAACAATGTTGCAGTCTATGTTATTCGTAGAACAACAGGGCATGTAGGCCAGAAAGCTTCTCAGCCACTTGCTTCTGCTACTTCTATGCTAACCCCGGCCATTTTTCAACAGCATACTACTACACTGGGGTTTCCACAGGCCAAGGATGAGACTCATGTTTCTCATGCCTCATACATCAGAAATCGCAAGAATTGAAGACATGATGGAGGAGCATGAAAGTGGCATAACATGGCCTGATGAGTTGTCTTTCTTAATGCTCTCAGTGGAAGAACAGAACATGCTAAGCTTTTTCTTAATCCCGAGAGTTTAGGGAGCAATCCTGGTGATTAGTATCACCATCACGACATCACCCTCTTAATGTAAATTCCGACTTTAGATGCTTTCAATATTCCAACTCTCTTGGCTACTCTACACACAAATAATTTATGTAATTTAATTTACAAATAAATCAGTTTTCAAATGCAGCAGAGAGGGATGTATGTATATTGTATAAAATAATAAAAAGTTTTTTTTTTTTATCGATGGGGTAGTCTTTAAGTTTCGGAGATTGAATATTTGTATATAATTATAAGCAATAATATTGATAACTTATATTTAATTTATTTAAATGTCAACTTATATCTTATTAAGTATAATTTATAATTTGATTTGTAATATGTAATCTATTTGAAAGTTATACTTTGGTAGCTGTTTTGTTTGGAATACCTAAAACATGTTGTCGAGATTAGTTATACGAATTGAGAATTAATGAGTTTTGTCGGAGGTTAAGACTTCAATTTGGCATTCAAATTGAACTCAAACTTATTACATGGAAGAAGAAGTAAGTAAAATATTAAGTTTTTGGAAGAAATGATATTTTTTAAAAGATATATCCTAGATAAAGGGAGAACTAATGAAGAAAATATGATCGATAAAGAGTGACGGGGGAATCAAACGTTTATAAAAAACATGAAGAGAAAATGTTGTGTATGATTACAAAATCATTGACAAATTTCTATTATTAAAGTGAGGAAACTCGGGTGGTCCTACTATGTGCAACTTTAGAAATGAGACATATTTTAAATAAATAAAAAACAAATGACATTTTTAAAAAAATATATGATAGATGAATGCGGGGAACCAATGAAGAAAATATGATAGATAAAGGGTGATGTGGAACCAAATGTTTATAAAAATATGAAGAAAATATGTTGTGTATGATCGTTAAGGTCATTGACAAATTTATATTATTAAGGGGGTGGAAACTTGGGGGTTCTACTATGTACAGCTTCAGAAATGAGACATGTTTTAAATAAATAAAAAAGAAATGACATGTCTTTATAAAATATATGATATATGAAAGGGGATCAATGAAGAAAATAAGATATATAAAGGGTGGTTGGAATAACCAAATGTTTATAAAAATATGAAGAAATTATGTTGTGTATGATTACTAAGATCGTTGACAAATTTCTATTATTAAAGGGGGTGGAAACTTGGGTGGTACTACTGTGTGTAACTTTACAAACGAGACTTCCTTTAAATAAATAAAAAAGAAATGACATGTTTTTAAAAAATATATGATAGAAGAAAGGAGGAACCAATGAAAAAAATATGATAGATAAAGGATGTGGGGACCAAATATTTATAAAAATATGAAGAAATTATGTTGTGTATATTACAAAGATCATTGACAAATTTCTATTATTAAAGGGGTGGAAACTTGGTGGTGCTACTATGTGCAGCTTTAGAAATGAGACAAATTTTAAATAAATAAAAAAAGACATGTTTTTAAAAAATATATGATAGATGAAGATGGAACCAATGTAGAAAATATGATAGATAAATGGTGGTGAGGAGAACAAAATCTTTATAAAAATATGAAGAAAATATGTTGTGTATATGTTTACCAAGATCATTGATAAATTTCTATTATTAATAGGGATGGAGACTTGAGTAATACTACTATATACGACTTTAGAAATGAGATATATTTTAAATAAATAAAAAATATTGATAACGAATATAATTTTTATAAGAAGTATAATAAATATAAAATTAATAAATACAATAATCATTACATATTGATTATTTAAATATTTCTATATTACGTATTCATATTAAACCATTTTTTTCCTTCCGTGCCGGGCGAAAAATCTAGTACTATATATTCCTCTGAAATGTGAGAATCTATTGGTCAATGAGAGATCCCCACGGCCTGTCTGCAAGGTACCCCTAAAGATTATGATCAAATAAGCGTATTTGGACAACCTCTCTTAAAAAGGGATTTGAATGAAATTGATTTTGTAAAGTTGATTTTGTTATAATTAAGTTTGAAGTGAAGTAATTTATATTTGAATGTTTTGATTTTAAAAATAAGTTTGATGTAAAACTTAGTATGAAATATCACAGTTATCATCTAGATATCCAGAATTCAAATATACAAATAACATTATTCTAGTTTCAATAGTTCTAATTATAAATATAATTAAGTAACCTTTTGTTGTAAATGTTTTAACATATTTTTTCACTGTTTAAGTACATTTTTCACTGTTGAAGCACATTTTCATTCTATTAGTTCTCAAACCATAAATATTATGGTGCATTAACTAGATTAAAAAAAAAATCATATTTTACTTTTTTTATTTAATGAGTAGATATATATATATATATATATATATATATATATATATATATATATTTAATTTTTTTAAAAATGTTTGACACAGTTACTACTTTAATTTACTTAAGCAAAATTGTCCACAGGGAAGAGGTTAGGTGTCCACAGGGAAGAGGTTAGGTACATGAAATATAATTATAGTCGTGCTGATTGAACACACATCTCTAACATCAATACGCAACATCACATGATTGTAGCATTACTTTTTTTTTTAATTTTGGCTTTTTTAAAAAAATAAAAATTTTATTTCTCAAAAAAACTCATTCACCAATAATGAACTGAATTCATCAGATATTTGTACCTGATTCACCGGGTATTTACACATACTTAACCAAAAAATTTATTTCTCAAAAAAAAACTCATTCACCAGATAATGAACTGAATTCACCAGATATTTGTACCCGATTCACCAGATATTTACACATACTTAACCGAAAAATTTATTTATAAAAAAAAACACATTCACCAGATAATGAACTGAATTCACCAGATATTTGTACCTGATTCATCAGATATTTGTAAATACTTAACAAAAAAATGTATTTCTCAAAAAAACCCATTCACCAGATAATATATTGAATTCACCAGATATTTATATCTGATTCATCAAATATTTACACATACTTAACCAAAAAATGTATTTATAATTTTTTTTTTAAAAACTAATTTTTGGTTTTTAAAAAAACCTGCTGCAATACCGTACATTTACAATATGGCAGATATGACGTCTGACGTGGGCAAAATGTGTCAAATTAGTATTTTTGATATAATTATTAGATGCCTTCGTTGGTAGGTGGCTAAAAAAATACAAATCATTTTATTTTTTGTCACTTGCAATCACATTCTTAATTTTCCCTTCAAAAGTAGCTGGCTGCTTCAATTGTAACATTGTTGAACACCGAATCTAAAGTTTCGGTGGTACAGAATTGCATGATTATCAATACAATAACGATGGCAGAAGTGGAAAACAAGCAGGTGATATTTAAAGAGTACATAGAAGATGGACTTCCCAAAGAGACCGATTTGGAACTCAAAGTCAACACAATTGAACTCAAGGCACTCCCCAAAGGCTCAGCAGCACTTGTTGTCAAGAATCTTTATCTATCTTGCGACCCTTACATGTGCCGTCGCATGCGAAATTTCCATGGATCTTATATTCACCCTTTTGTTCCTGGTCAGGTATGTATCTACTAACTAAGAGTAAATCTTGTATGAGCTTTTGTTTATTCGGTACAACTAATAAAAATGTTAAGATAACTATAAAATAATTTTTTTTTGTTGGGAACCCAAACTAACTGGCCATTAGGCCTGTGTGTCCACCAGAGTATTTCACGGTTTAGGTCCTTCAGGCCGTTATGGTTCTTAGCCTTCCAGTGGGATTCCACGAGGATTCGAACCCGAGTTTTCCGGACCACCACCCCGTTGATAACTATGACATAATTTTAGTAAACCTTTTTTTGTCAAATTATTTTAATGAATTTTGAGTGTTTGGTTGGTTTTAGTATGGATGAATAAAATGGGTGAATGGCAATATTGTCAACTATGAACTTATTAGGTGTAACTTTATATGGTTTAAAAAAAAGTGATTTTTATTAGAGTACGTGTATATTTTGATGAAGGAAGGTCTTTGAAGGATTTGGGGTATCTAAAGTAATACACTCTGATGATCCAAATTTCAAGCCTGGTGATTTTATTTCTGGGATAACTGGTTGGGAAGAGTATAGCTTGATCCATAAAACTGAGCAGTTGAGAAAAATTCAGCCAGATGATGCTTTTCCTCTCTCCTTCCATGTGGGTCTTCTTGGTATGCCACTCTTACTCCTCTTGTTTAATGTTAGAAAGTCATACTTTTTGTTTTTTATGACTTTAGATTTATAATTTCTTAATCTTTTGGTTTCTGAGTTTCTGTTTAGGATTATTTTTCTGATTCTTGGTTCACAACTATACTGAAGACCAGTAGGATAAGTTGTGACCTGAGTAAAACACCCACTTGGGTTGTGTTGAGATTTTTTTGAACTACTAAAACCGATGATTGTTTAGTTCAATCTATGCCTTTTAAATGTAATAAGGATAGCAGTGGATTTTTGGCAGTGACTTAAATTTAAGTGCCGCTCCCTTCAGGTTTTATGTAGTTGAACTCAGGGTTTCTTTCAATCAAGTTGCTGAACAATTTTGCCTTTCATTGATAGAATATGATAGCACCATTTTGTGCCTTTTGTTTTTGTTTGGAGTGGGAAGATAAACTTTCATTAATCTAAACCAAGAATATCCAAATGTGCGAGTTCATAAATAGAGACTTGTGCATCCTCAATTCAAATTTGCTCTTGACTAATAGAGGCCATTCGAGCAAGTATTCATTAAGGTAGTCCATCAATCTGTGTATTCACTCAACAGGTTGGTTTAGTTTTCCTTTAACATACCCTGTTATGATCATACCAGATACCATGGAGGATTGTACAAAAAAGTTCTATCACATTCACTGAAGCTATACTCTAAAAATGGCATGAAACCACTTCTCAAAACTTCGAGCTTCAATCACATCTAACTGCAAACCCAAAGGTGATGAGAACCACACCATTTGATCATGGCTACAATCTCATAAAGCATGTTCTGTAGTTTCCTCTGCCCCACACCCCTGCAGTTGTGTCTGCTTTATGGGCAGCTTTGAAAGGCAAAACAATACTGTCTACCACTTGTTTCAGTTGTTTGTTCCAATTCTTGAGTTCCAGATCAATTGGATTTGAGACTCAATGAATTTTTGTTCCCCCACCAAAAATTATTGATAGACTCAATGTGATAGCAAAGAGCCTTGGATAACAAAAAATGTCCCATTATGTGGGTCGGTATTGATTGAGCCACTGGTTTGATGAGGATCTCTTTCCCCACCTAAGATAGGCATCTTTCCTTCCACCCCTTGAGCTTCTTGCACGCCCGGTCTTGGATGAAATCAAGTACCCATTGCTTGGATTTTACAACAAAAATAGGGATACCTAGATATTTTGAATGACTCTCCACTACCTTTATCCCTCATCCATCCTTGGAAATCCATTTTCTGGTTGAAAGTACATTTTGGCTAAAGGAGAGTTCCAACTTGTCCAAACTAATCCATTGGCCAGAAGAATGCTAGTAGCAGTCAAGAATACCACACACATCTAATTTCACTGTCAGTAGCTAAAATGAATAGAATGCTGTTGTCCACAAGAAAGAGGTGACTAATTTCTGGAGCCTCTCCAGCAATTTTAAGGTTATGGATATGTCTGTCCTGTTGGGTTTTGAGTAGGAGCCTTGAGACTTGGGAGTAGTTCCACACAAGATAAAAAGATAAGGTGATAGGGAGTTCCCATTGAGTAAAATCGAGAAAGATACAATACTAACATATTTCGCAATCGTGGCCATGACATTCAATCCGGTCATATATCCCTTGGCACCTGTTTATTCCTTCCTCATATAATGAAATATATTGAAGGCAAATAGTTCATTATCTGTAATGAATCTACCAGCCACAAAAGCAGTCAAGAAGTAATAGAATGTATCATAGAGTAGGAGAGAGAGAAAGAGAGAGAAAGGAAGAGAAAATGATAGAAAAGTGAATTCTGTTATCGTATTTTCTTAATTGATACAATGTTCAATTTTAGGCTTTATATAGCCTTTTACAAATGTAACTGCTTTGAGCAGTTAGTCCCTAACTAGCATAACTGAATGTTGCTGAGTCAGCACATTCAGTTATGTGAATACAGGATTCTATTCTAGTGTACAGTAGGTATACTCTAATATCCTCCCCTCAAGATCAAGGTGGTTGCTGAACTGAAACCACGTTGAGCTTGGTTCTCAGATCAGTAAACTTCGATGAGGAGAGTGGCTTGGTCAAGCAATCAGCTAGTTGATCAGTGCTTGGAACATGAGTAACAGACAGTGCCTTGGAGAGAACTTTTTCTCGAACAAAGTGAATGTCTAGTTCCATGTGCTTGGTCCTAGCATGGAGGATTGGATAATGAGCCAAATTCACTGCACTAAGATTATCACATAGTAGCTTAGGCATAGTGAAAGAGACCCTGAGTTCTATCAGCAATGACTGGATCCAGAGGGTTTCTGCAGTAGTGTTAGCCATGCTGCGATATTCAGCTTCTATGCTGGATCTGGCCACTAGCTGCTGTTTCTTAGAGCTCCAGGAGACAAGGTTGGGACCAAAGAAGATGCAGGAACCTGAGGTTGATCTTCGGTCATCAGGGTCACTGGCCCAATCAGCATCACAATAGGCAAGTAGAGGAAAAGCAGTGGAAGAAGTAGCAGGCCTGAGAAGGGGACCAAAGTGAAGAGACCCTTTGAGATACCTTAGTATGCATTTCACAGCTTACCAATGAGTGTCAAGAGGGTTGGCCATGAACTGGCAGACCTTGTTAACACTGAATGCAATGTCTAGCTGAGTGAGTGTGGCATATTGAAGAGCCCCCACAATGGATCTGTATAAGTGAGGATCAACCATAGAGTCAGTCCCATGCCTAGTAAGCTTGCTGTTACTGATCACGGGAGAAGAAATACCCTTTGCCTCAGACATATGTGCCTTAACCAACAAATCTCGGATGTACTTTCCCCGAGTGAGCAGAAGGGCACCATTTTCCAGATGAGAGACCTCAACCCCAAGAAAATAATCAAGATTACCCAGCTCTTTAAGTGCAAACTGCTTGTTCAGTTTCTGAATCAGATCAGTAACCAGTAAAGAGGAGGAGCCAGTGACAATGATGTCATCAACATATACCAACACATATAGGGAGGTAGAGCCCTTAGAGTAGATGAAGAGTGAAGGGTCACACTTTCTTGTGACAAACCCAAAATGCAGAAGTGCAGAGGCAAGGCTTTCATACCAAGCCCGAGGTGCCTGTTTTAGGCCATAAAGGGCCTTATGCAACTTACAAACCAGATTTCTATCACTGTGCTCAAAACCAAGAGGCTGTACCATGTACACTTCCTCACTAAGGACCCCATTTAGGGAGGCATTATTAACATCAATTTGCCTAATGGACCACTTATGCGTGATAGCCAAGGTGAGTATGACCCTGATAGTCACAGGTTTAACAACTGGGGAAAAGGTCTCATGGATGTCAAACCCATGCTGTTGGTGGAACCCTTTGGCCACCAGTCTAGCTTTAAATTTATTTACAGTGCCATCTGGGTTTTCTTTTACTCTGAAAACCCATTTGCAGCCTATGGCTGATCTGTTTGGAGGAAGGGGAACTAGAGACCAAGTATGGTTCCTGAGGAGAGCATTGTGCTCATCCTGCATGGCAGCCAACCAAGAAGGACTGGACAGAGCCTCTTTAACAGATTTGGACTCTACATGCCTAAGAAAAAGTTTGGGAGGTAAGTGTCTAGTTTTGGACCTTGTAGCCATAGGATGAATATTGACAGGTGGAGAAGGAGAAGGACTTGGAGAAGGGATGGGATTAGGGTTCTGATCAGAAGAATTTGGAGACTGTTGAACAAAGGAAGTAGGGTTGGGGACAGTTTGAGTTGTGGTTGGGGATGATGACTAAACAGAAGTGGGAACATGCTGCACAGTGGTGGGTGAGGTTAGCTGGACAGAATTTGGAGTAGTGGTGGATGAGGGAGGCGAGAGGCGAGATTCAGATGAAGAAGGTGAGGAAGGGTGAGGATTGTGTTCAGGAAGGTCAGAGACAGAATGTGTGGGAGAGGGAGTAGGGGAAGGTGGAGGGTGTTGGTTTAGGGGGATAGCAGCAATAGGTGAATAATTAGGTACAGGGAAGGATGCAGGGTAGGTTGGTGTGGAAACAGGTGTTGACTGAGAGGGAAACAGCTGTCTGTAGGGAAATTTAGCTGCATTGAATAAAACATCTTTGGATATGAAGATGCGCCCATTAGAGTCAAGGCATTTGTGTCCCTTTCGTTGTGGGGACAACCCTAAGTAAATGCACTCAGAGGACCTAAATTGGAACTTATGCTTGTTGTAGGGTCTCAAGAAGGGAAAACCAACACACCCAAAAATTTTAAGGTTGGAGAGGTCAGGAATTGAGCCATAGAGAGCATGATAAGGTGAGGAGTGAGAAGTAAGGACTCCTATTGGTAACCTATTGATGAGGTACACAGCTTGGGTAAAGCTATGGTCCCAAAACTTAAGAGGGAGAGAAGCATGTGATAGCATAGCAAGTCCCATTTCCACAATATGTCTATGCTTTCTCTCAACAGTCCCATTTTGATGGTATGTGTGGGGACAAGTAAGGCGATGGACAATCCCTAAATCAGCCAAGTATTTGGTGAATGGGCAAAATTCACCACCCCAATCAGATTGCATAGCCTTGATAGTGGCTGAGAACTGAGTGGAAATTAAGGCTTGAAACTGTTTGAAAGCAAGCCGTGCATCAGACTTTTTCTTAAGAAAGTAAATCCATGTGACGCGAGTGTGTGCATCCACAAAGGTGATATAGTAGGTGTATCTCCCAAAGGATGGGAAGGGTGCTGGCCCCCAAAGGGCAATGTGTATTAGTTCAAAAGCAACAGAGTGAACAGTGGGTGAAGGAGGGGCATGCAATCTATGAGATTTAGCTAGACAACAAGCATTGCAAAATTCATGTGATGTTTTATTCAATGAAGGAATATTATAGAGTTGGAGAACAGCCTTTACAGTATTGTTGTTGGCATGTCCTAACCTATAGTGCCAAGTGGCAAATGTACTAGTTACAAAAGATGATTTATCTAAAAGTTCACTAGAACCTGAAGAAGACATAGTGTATTGGAGACATGAAGAGGAAGGCTCCTTAAGAATGTTGATGTTCTCGAAACTGTAGAGTCCATCACCACCAAGAGAGCCTTCTAGGAGAACACGATTAGAGCCCTGTGTTTTCACATAACAAGAGAATGGATGAAATTCGAAGTATACATTATTATCTCGGGCAAATTTGGAAACTGACACAAGGTTCTTAATGTTAGGCACAAGTAATAGGTTATTTAGATAGAAGACTATATTAGGATTGGAAGGAGAAAGAAACTTAGAAGAACCTATGGAGTTTATAGAAAGACATTGGCCATTCCCCATTAGTACTTGATCTTGTCCACCAAAGGGGTTGCTGTGACTGAGATTATTCGAATCAGCTGTGATGTGGTGTGAGGCGCCAGAATCAGGGAACCAGACTTGGTTATCAAAGGACCTCTGCAAGGGTTCCTGAGTGTTTGGCACGAACTGAGGTTGCTACATCACCATATGAGCACTAGGTTGATGTTGAGAGGGTGCAGATCGTGCATAAGACTGCTGTTGAGCAGAGCCATAGAACTGAGGAGCTTGGCCATGCACTTGATTCTGATTATCTTGATGCTGAGGTTAAGGTGGTGGTAGCACAAACTCTTGGTCAAACCGATACCAACAATTATACGCATCATGACCGTACTTGTCACAGAGCTGACAAGTAGGTTTTGGACCTCCACAGCCTCTTCCTCGACCACCACGATTACGGCCTCTTCCTCCACGGCCATGGTAGCCACCTTGAAAATCACTCTGATTCTGATAACCTCCACGAGATGCATTGTTGTTTGTTGAAGAATCTTGCAAATTTGGTGCTTGAGCAACATTGACAGTCACGGATGGCGAGGGAAGTTCTTGGCGAAACTTCTCAAATTGTGCATCTTACATCAGGAGAAGAGATTCGATATCATCCACAGAGGGAGAATTAGACATAGCGTAGATCATCATAACAAGAGGATTGTATTCCTCAGGCAGTCCTTCAAGGACAGTATCGATATGGTCTTGCCCTGTCACCGAATCACCAATGGCTTGCAAAGACTCAATTAGGGCACGAATCTGCATCAGATACTCAGGAATCGATCGAGTTCCTTTCTTTGTATTCTTTAATTCGGAGCGAAATTGACGAATCTTAGTGCGAAGGTGCGCATGAAATTGTTTATGAATCTTCTCCCATACCTGCCACGATTGCTTGCATCCGATGAATCTTGGGAGAATTGAAGGTGATAATGAGCCTAGGAGCCATGTGAAGAGCATTTGATCCTGAACGATCCAGAGTTGATACGCTTCATATTCAATCCCTAGAGCACGATTCGCTTCTGAGGTGTACTGAGGAGGAATCGAGGGATTCACAACGAACCGATGCAGTCAATGCGCAATGATCACTGCTTCCACTTGCTGCTTCCAGAGCAGATAATTATGATCGTCGAGCTTAATGGAAATCAAAGGATTGAAATTCGCATTCGTCGGCGTTGAAGTGTTCGCCGGAGAACCAGGAATATCGAACGGATTACCAGGTTCGGCCATGAAAGACAAGAATCAGGCCCAGAAAATAGCTTTAGATACCATAATAGAATGTATCATAGAGTGAGAGAGAGAGAGAAAGAGAGAGAAAATGATAGAAAAGTGAATTCTGTTATTGTATTTTCTTAACCGATACAATGTTCAGTTTTAGGCTTTATATAGCCTTTTACAAATGTAACTGCTTCGAGCAGTTAGTCCCTAACTAGCATAACTGAATGTTGCTGAGTCAGCACATTTAGTTATGTGAATACAGGATTCTATTCTAGTGTACAGTAGGTATACTCTAATAAGAAGGTACCAAGAAAGGATGATAAAAGAATATCAAGCTTATTCACAATAGCTTTCATTAAAATCTTTCGTATGTTTGGCCTTTTAATCTTTAGAATTGAACAGATAAATGTATTATTTAAAGGTGCGGAGTCAGCATCATTCTTGAGAATATCAAGAACAATCAGTATGGCGTTATTCTGTTAGACCGCTGAGGTAAGGAGGATAGGATAAAAATGTTAAAAAAACACAAAGGGGCTGCAAATAACAGAAAGGACCTGTGAGAGGAGGAGAGGATTCTCACATGATTGGAGAAAGAAAATGAGAGAGGAAGGAGTGTATATAAGAAAGGAATGAGGGCAGAGGGGAGATATGAGATAATTTTGCTTATTGGGTGATTTTGGGTAGCGCTACTAATAGGGAAACTCTTCTCTGATTTCAGCTGTGGGTCCCTGTTATTTTCCTGTACTTCATCATTTCTGTAAGGAGCAGAGCTCCATTTCCATTTACTTAATACAAATCTATTCAGTTTCTATCATATTCCATACAATATGCCACATATTTTGGTAAAATAAAGCATGCATATCGTCAGCCGTCAGGTCCAGGCTTATACTATAGAAGGTTGCATTGATGTTGAGGTAATCTTTCTAGATACTTCCTTAGATTTTATTTATGTAAACTGAATAGCACAGGTGGATTGAAGTTTTCTTCTATGTGCAATTATCCATTTTAAGAAAGAATTGTTAAAACCTTGAATATCTTCTTGCTATTGCAGGATTTATAATTTTCTTTTTTCTAATTTATGTATGGAAGTGGGGGTAAGACCTATTGAGGAAAAGATGCTGGAATATCATCTTAGATGGTTTGACCATGTTAAAATAAAGTTAATAGAAGCCCAAGTAAGAAGAGTGAATAAGATGGATGATAACCCGGTAGTTAGGGGTTCAGGGAGTTACAAAAACTCAAGTGAAATCATTAAATAGAACTTAGATCAAAATGGCCTTTGAAGACTTGATTTATGACATAACACAATGACGTTATTTGATTCATGTAGCTGAGCCCATCCAGTGGAAAAAAAGACTTTTCTTCGTGTTGTATCTATGAAAGTGGAACCCGTTTTCCACTCATATATCATGATATATCCAATTCACACATTTTGATCATAAATAATTCACCTTTCATTTCTTGTTTTGATTTTACAGGAATGCCAGGTTTTACTGCTTATGTAGGATTTTATGAGGTCTGCTCCCCGCTCAAGGGAGAATATGTTTTTATATCTGCAGCATCAGGTGCTGTAGGTCAGCTAGTTGGCCAACTTGCTAAGTTGCATGGGTGCTATGTGGTTGGAAGTGCTGGCTCAAAGGAAAAGGTCAGTTTCACTTATTATTTGTTGTATAAGGGACAAAAGAAATTTATCATAAAATAGACACACACAAAAAATACTTGGAGTAGAATTTAGTTGAGTTGCTTATTGAATCTGTCATATTAGGTTGAAATTCTAAAGAATAAGCTTGGATTTGACAAAGCTTTTAACTACAAGGAAGAAGTAGACTTGGATGCAGCTCTAAAAAGGTGTGTCACAGCCTAATATACCTTTGAGTTGTTGACAATTGCTTGAGAAATAAGGCTCTTTGTATAAGCATTAATTTCTCACTTGTTATCCTTCATGACTTCCCATCAAAACTTAGGACATCATTTTTCCTGTCTCACATGATAGGTATTTTCCTCAAGGCATTGATATCTACTTTGATAATGTGGGTGGGGACATGCTTGATGCTGCACTCCTTAACATGAGGATTAATGGTAGGATTGCCGTTTGTGGGATGGTGTCTCAACAAAGCCTATCTACTCCCAAAGGGATTCACAACTTAGCCAATCTCATTATAAGGCGCATCAAAATGCAGGGTTTCTTGCAAAGTGATTACTTGCACTTATATCCACGTTTTTTGGAACATGTTGCCAGTTACTACAAGCAAGGAAAGATTTTGTATGTTGAAGACATCAATGAAGGCTTGGAAAGTGCACCAGCTGCCTTTGCTGGACTTTTCCATGGCAAAAACGTTGGCAAGCAAGTCATTCGTGTTGCACATGAATGAATTTTTTTGTCTAGCAGAGGCTTACCATGTCAAATTTTCTGGATGAACTTGAACTGTGGCATGGCTTTAGTTTATAACCTTGTACCTTTTCCTACACCCAAAACTTTAGATTTTTCATTAGAATCATGTTATTTGTACAATAAATTTTGACTACTTTTTGGATGTTATAAAAATCAAAGTTCTTTGGAAAATTGTCAGTATTTGTTGTGAAAATAATACTTTTGTTTTCAATATGCTTAAATTATCCCAAAGAAAAGCATTAGGTTTGGTTAAATAAACTCTGCATATACAATCACTATAACAAAAATACTTAAATAAATTTTTTTTGTAGCAATGATGTGGGGAATGATATAAGGAGTATCAGAGGATTTTGTAATGAGTTGGGAAGCCATTGGCCTGGGGGAAGAGAGTGCTCTGTGCAGACTCTATTATCTTGTTATTTTTCCTAGTTTCTTTCCTGTTTTTCTGGTTGTGTTACTATTCTCTCAGGGACTACCTTTGCTTTAAGGATGTGTCCTAGTGTTGAGTAATATTCAGTTTTCTATCCAATTCCTATCAAATTCGTATCAAAGCTCTCGATCCCGGGAGCCTGAACCTGAACACTATGAACAAAAATGGAGGGAAGATTAAATGCTTTGGGGAAGACAATGGAAGGAAAGACTAATTGGCAATTGCTTAATTTATCTTACTGCAACAACACCCGATATTAAGAGCATTGTACATTATGGTATTTAATAATCTCACTCTCTGAATTTTATGCTGCTTTGATTTTTTGATAGTGATTGGGGAGGCTCGGTTGATGACATGAGAAGCACAACAATCAATAGGTTATTGTTTCAGCTTTGGATCAGGAGTGTTTTTGTGGTGTTCATAGAAACAAGATTCTGTGGCACAAAGTACTGCTGAGGCTGAATGTGTGGCAACCACTGCTGCTGTGAATCAAGCAATTTGGCTCAGAAAAATACTTGCAGATTTACAGATGGAGCAAAATGAGCCAACACAGTTTTTTGTTGACAATCTAGCTGCAATTTCAATCTCAAATAATCCTGTATTTCATGGCAGGACTAAGCATTTTAAGATTAAACTCTTTTTCTCAAGGGAGTTACAGAGAGAAGGTGAAGTCAATCTACTCTATTGCAGGATTGAAGATCAAAGTGCAGATGTTTTAACAAAGGCCCTTCCTAAAGTCAGATTTGAAGCCTGTGAATCAAACTGGGTGTGAACAGTTATTAAGTAACGGAGGAGTGTTGAAAATGTGTCTAAATAACTGCAGCTTGGAATGGATGAGTTAATCTTTAGGATGTTGTTGCTTCTGTTTTTTTATTAGGATGTTGTTAGTCATGCGTAAGAATAAGCAATGTGTCTGATT
The DNA here is from genome assembly GCA_030762895.1 of Sophora flavescens. Taxonomy (NCBI): domain Eukaryota; kingdom Viridiplantae; phylum Streptophyta; class Magnoliopsida; order Fabales; family Fabaceae; genus Sophora; species Sophora flavescens. Next base: position 13,451,524 of record CM061065.1, on the reverse strand, counting down.
TTCTGTTAAACTCTAGCTATATCTATTGAGCCAAACAATAAGGTTTATATGATCCTCCACACTACACTTCCTATCCTCTCTTCTCTAGCCTTCCTCTGTCAAACAAAAACAACACCTTCATATATCAAGATGTTGTGAATCTAGAAACTTATATGTATCATATTATGAATTATGAAAGGCACCAGACATGCTCATTATAGGTAGATATATTAAAATAGTCTGATTAAATAAGAAAAAAGAAAAAAGTAAGGAGAAAATAAAATTGTAAAATATATAATGATTATAAGAGTGAGGATTTAGAAGAAATTTCGAATCTCACATTGATATTGAATATGATTAAACTTTCATTCTCCTTGAAATACAGAAGGACTTCCGAAAAACTCAAAATACAAGTGTTTACAAAAGATTGTAAAGCTTTTCTCAACACACGAGAATCTAAGTTTTTCTCTAATTCCAACTGATGATGCTTCTGCCTAATAAGGAGCCTTCCTTGTATAGGCAAGCCTGGAGAGTTCTGAATGATTCTTCAGCATTATTGATCTGACACTTTTGTCTTCTTTTTGAAAATTGTCATGTGATTGAATTATTTTCTCGACAGCATCATTCCACTTTTGAAGAAGCATGCCCTTCAGTTACTTCATAGTTGTCCTTTGGTTACTGTTGGACTTCATGCATGTCCTTGAATCATTGTTGGTCTTTGAATTATTGTCCTTTCTCTTACTTTATTCAAATTGAGACAAGTCTTCATTAGGCTGTAAAGCCTGACTACTGTTGGAGTCTGCTTTATCATTGTCTTGTGATTTGTCAGCTGTGAGGTAGACGTTGCCTGTTGTAATCTCTTGTAAATTCCTGTTTGAGAGGTGGTTGTGGCTAACACGACCACAATCTTTGATTTTTGATCAAGAAATAAAGCTTCTTGATTATCTGATTCAATACTCAATAGTCTTATCTTTCAGATGTTGGGGATTATCTGAAACAAAAGCCAATCTTGAATTGTTTTTTGTTTAGATGATGACTAGGATTGAATTTGGTCACCTATTACCTTAAATAGGTGACATCTGACTGAGGATCCAATTTTGCCAGTCTGGAGGGGAATATGGAAAATATTGAGCAATTTGTAGTGGAGAACCTGTCTTCCACTAGTTTTCTATTATGCAGACTGGTATAGAATCAGGTTTTTCTTTATACAAATGGGTTGATGATGCTGGTGAGGTGGATGAAGTGGGGTTTGGAGATTTGGTAAGGGGGATAAGTGAGGCATAGAGGCATGCTTATTTTGAGGAGGAAAAAAAGGGACTTTGTTGAACTATTGGTCGAGGTAATGTTGTTCTTGCAACATATTGAATAAGGGGTCTTTGAGATATTGAAGCTGGCAAATCATATTGAGCTAATGATTGTTGTGATATTGAGTTTGATGTTGAACTTGAGGCTCCCATTGGAGGTAATGTTGATCTTGCAACATATTGAATAAGGGTCTTTATGATATTGAAGCTGGCGAGTCATATTGAACTTGATGTTGAACTTGAGGTTCCCATTGGGGGCCCATGTTGATCTTTACTCTTGACTTTGGATTTGTCTGACATGACATTAATTTTTTATCTCTACAAAATATCTCTGGCTAGGAAGTCAGGAAGATAATTGTGTTCTCCTTTGATTTATTGAATATCAAAATCAAAGCAAGATAGTATGCTTTGAAACTAGATTTTTTACATCTTGCAGTAAAACACTTGAAGCTATTTTACAATCAGTTTTGACTTTTGAGTAAAAACTTCATATTGAATAAATCATCGTGGATTTTTTCAATACATAAAACATTTGATAAATTTCCTTTTTTGATAGCACTATAATTGAGCTAGAGGGTGAGTTTTGGCACAAGCCTTGTGACCTGAAGGTTTAAGTCACAGGTTATTGGTTGTTCTCTGTCTTGTTATTTCTTGTAGTTATTGTAATTTTTTTTATTGTCATTATTAGGAGTTTTTGATATAACCGAATTTGTTGTAAATCATAGGAACCAGATTTCAAGTTTGTTATCTGGATTTGTTTATCTTTTTGTTTTCTGGTAGGAATAGATCATATCTTATCTTATCCTTTTGAAAGATATGATAGGTTTGTTATGATATACTTGTATAAGTATATGATACTACTGTGACCTTATTCTTCAATGAATGAAACATAAAGTTTCTGCAATTCCAGCAGTTCGGGCACGTCAAGGCAACCGTTCTAAATACAGATCCATTGCCTTCGCTCAGACGCACTTTTAACCACATGATGAGGGAAGAAGGACGTTTGACAGCGGAGAGGGAGAGGAGTAATGTCAAACCTGAGATGGGAGGAGCTTTTCATTCATCCTGGAAGCAGAAGGGACGTGACGGACCCAGACCTAAGTGTGAACATTGTGGAAAGGTTGGCCACATCAAAGCAAAATGCTTTGAGATCATCGGCTATCCTTCCAATTGGGATACTCGACGTACGCAGAAGGGAGGTAACAAACAAGGAACCCATGCAAAGAAGACATGTAGTGCACGATGATGAGGGCGAGAACATGGAAGATAAGAAAGGAATGATCAATGCCCAAGCCTTGCATGGAATGCGGTGAGAGGCACTTCATCATCACACGTTAATATGGCTGGTAAAGAAAGGATTCAGTGGATCCTGGATAGTGGTGCATCACATCATATGACACCATTATTTTCTATTTTGAAGGGAGTACGAAAACTTGATAACCCTCTCTACATTACAGTGCCTACTGGCAACACTGTCTTGGTAGAGATAGTTGGGAATGTCCAACTTGATGAATCCATTGAACTGAAAAATGTTTTGCATGTGCCTAGTTTTAGTTGCAATCTGGTCTCTGTACATAAATTAATTCGTGATTTAGATTGCGTGGTGACTTATCATTCTAATTGTTGTGTGATACAGGACCATGCCTTGAAGAGGACGATTGGCTCGGGTAACATGCGAAATGGGGTTTATGTGTTTGAAGGGACCTTGCGAGGAGTTTCCTATGCGTTGCTCATGAGGATATCATCACCCTTTGGCACTCAAGAATGGGACATCCTTCTTTTCAAGTTTCTACGAGTCTCTCAAAGTCTACGAAGTGTAGTTTCTTTTCCAATAAGATAGATTCTTTGTGACATTTGCCACAGAGCAAAGCATTGTAGATCTTCTTTCCCTTTAAGCAATAATAAGGCTAAGGAGCCATTTGATTTGATACATTGTGATGTATGGGGGAGATATCACACTCCTTCACATGATGGTTCACATTTTTTTCTTACTATTGTGGATGATTATACTCGTGGGACTTGGGTTTACCTAATGAAGCACAAAGATCAAACAAATGGGATCTTGATAGATTTTTACAACTTGGTCAGAACACAATTTGATAAATGCATTAAAAGGATAAGGAGTGACAATGGAACAGAGTTCACTAACTCATCTCTGCAAACCTTCCTTCGAGAAAATGGAATTTTGCATGAGACTTCTTGTGTAGGTACTCCTCAGCAGAATGGACATGTAGAACGGAAACACAGGCATATCTTGAATGTTGCCAGGGCTTTGAAGTTCCAAGCCAATCTTCCCATGCAGTTTTGGGGGGAGTGTGTGTTGGCCGCGGCCCACATCATCAACAGAACACCCACAACAACAAATCAGGGAGTAACCCCTTATGAGATGCTCTTTGGTAAGCCTCCAACTTATGATCATTTAAAAGTTCTAGGTTGTCTATGTTATGCAGCAACTAGTTCTAAACAAAGGGATAAGTTTGGACCTCGGGCAGAAAGATGCATCTTCATAGGGTACCCACACGGTCAAAAGGGTTGGAAAGTATACAATCCAAGTACTCGTGCCTGTTATGTATCGCGCGATGTGACCTTTTATGAACATATTTTGCCCTACATGGTGAGGCAAGAAAACACAGGTTCGGTGCAGCCAACAAACATGTTTGAGAACACTGCTGATTCTCAAAGGGACGAAAGTCACGTACATGAGGAAAGAGAAGCGACCAATGAAGATAGATTTATGGAGGGAGATATACAAAATGAAGGGGGGACTCAAGAAGAGGTTCCCCTCACATGAAAATGCACAAGAAGAAGATCACATTGAGGTGGAGACACAAGTTCCAAATCTTGCACCTAGGACACGTCAACCACCCGGATATCTTCGTGATTATCATTGTCATACTGACCAAAGAAGACCCCATTCGCATGCACTCGATCCACTCAGAATCTTCAGGTAAGGTCTACCCTATCGCTAATTACATCAATTATGAATGTTTTTCACAAAAACACCAAGCATATCTTGCAGCAATCACAGGTCATGAAGAACCAAAGACATATCAGCAGGCTGTACAGAAACAAGAGTGGCAAGATGCTATGGCACTTGAACTCAAGGCCTTAGAGGATAACAACACTTGGGACCTAGCTCTACCACCCAAAGACAAGAAGGTTGTAGGGTGCAAATGGGTCTACAAAATCAAGTACAAGGCATCTGGAGAGGTAGAGAAACACAAAGCTCGTCTTGTAGCCAAGGGATACACACAAGTTGAAGGGGAGGACTTCAACGAGACTTTTGCTCCGGTGGCAAAAATGACAACCGTGCGTTGCCTTCTTTCGATTGCAATAGCAAGAGGTTGGGAGCTACATCAGATGGATGTAAGCAATGCCTTCTTGCATGGAGACTTGGAAGAAGAAGTCTATATGCAAGTTCGGAAGGATACAAGGTACCAAAGGAAGGGATGGTGTGCAACCGAGAAAATCAGCATGCGGTTTGAAGCAAGCCTCCAGAATCGGTATGCCAAGCTGTCCAAGGCTCTTTTAGAGTATGGTTTTAAGGAGTCTCATGCTGATCATAGCCTCTTTACCTACTCCGGTGAAGACATGTTCCTTCTTTGTGTTAGTGTATGTGGGCGACCTTGTGATAGCGAGGAAATGACAACACCATTTGCAACAACTTTAAGCAATATTTGTGTAGCTGTTTTCACATGAAGGATCTTGGTACTTTGAAATACTTTCTTGGGCTAGAGCTAGCACGTGGCGTTTACGGGTTGTTCATGAGCCAACGTAAATATACTCTTGACATCTTGCATGAGTGCCGCATGTTGGATTGTAAACCGGCATCTTTCCCCATGGAACCTAATCATAAACTTGCTCTTGATTCTGGACTGCTTATTCCGATCCTCCTCGTTATCGTCGGCTCATTGGGCGTCTCATATATCTCACTATAACACGTCCCGAGATCACCTATGCCGTGCACATTCTCGGCCGATTCATGAAAGCACCGCAACGTGGTCACATGGATGCAGCCATGAGGCGCCCGATACCTCAAATCATCACCTGGTCAAGGCATAGTTACGCCCAAAGATAATGACCTTACTTTGGTGGCATATTGCGACTCGGATTGGGCAGCATGTCCACTCACTAGAAGATCCATCTCTGGATATTTGATGAAGTGGGTCTGACACCTATCTCTTGGAAGACCAAAAAGCAAACCGGCCACCGTTTCAAAGTCTTCAAGTGAAGTGAATATAGAGCAATGGGACACGCGATCCACCGAGGTCATTTGGTGAGAAGTTTGTTAGCAAGTTTGCAAGTTGAGTGCAAGTCGCCTACCATCCTCCATTGTGACAATCAAGCAGCGATTCATCTTGCAGCTCACCCGGTGTATCATGAGAGAACGAAGCACATTGAAGTAGATTGTCATTTTATCAGGTCCCATATACAGGAAGGCACCATTCTTGCCGGTTATATTCCAACCAAGAAACGACAAGCGGATATCTTCACAAAGGCTTTAGGTGGGAAGACTTTTCAAGAACTAACGGTCAAGATGGGTGCTCACTGTCTTCACACTCCAACTTGAGGGGGAGTATTAGGAGTTTTTGATATAACCGAATTTGTTGTAAATCATAGGAACCAGATTTCAAGTTTGTTATCTGGATTTGTTTATCTTTTTGTTTTCTGGTAGGAATAGATCATATCTTATCTTATCCTTTTGAAAGATATGATAGGTTTGTTATGATATACTTGTATAAGTATATGATACTACTGTGACCTTATTCTTCAATGAATGAAACATAAAGTTTCTGCAATTCCATTAGTCATATTCTTGCATTTTATCATTTATCTCTATTAGAATAGAGATTTGATCTTTAGTGATTATTTTTAATTTTTTACACATTTAGAGATTGAACTAGTTTTAGTAGAATTGTCTTGCAAGCCATTCAAAATCACTACTCTCTGAATCTGAAGAATCTGAAGATTCTGAAGAATATTGATCTTTTGGCTTTACAGTTTTATCCCTAATGATCACTCTTCCACATTTGGAACATACTACATTCCCTCTAGTTTTTGTCTTTTTTGCTCTAATTGCTTTGTCAGGCTTGCTTGTTTTAGGTTTAGGTTGTTGATCTTGGTGTTGAGCATAGGATTTTCCAAAATTTCTGTTTTGAACATAAGGCTTACTCTTCTTTACCCTAGATTTTTGGCTAGGAGGTTTAATTTCTTCTATTTCAAGTTGTTTGCAGAAAGTTCTTATATCTTTCCTAAATTGAGGATTATTTCTTATTTCATTTTGTATCTTAAAATCAAGACGTAATTTTGATTCTGTTTTTCTAACATAACAAGATAAGTCACCATAGGTAAGAAGATCATAGGGTAATGAGCCATTAAAATTTTCCCTAATGTTTTCTTTTACCTTTTCAGCAAAGAATTCTGGTAATCCAGCAATAAATTTTTCTTTCCAGAAATAAACTGCACAATCACTTCTTTGATAGACTCTTGACAAAAACATGTCTTTGTACCATCTAAAATCACTTATAGTGGGACAATTTAGATTCATTAATTCAAAGCTGTTTCTTTCATATACGAAATCTCTTTCATATTGAACATCAGGATAAGCCAGTTTTGGGTGAATATTTTTTGCAGTGGGAAGAGGTCCTTTGTTAAATCTAGGGTTCTGGATTTCCAAAGGTTCTGCCTGAGATTGTTCTATTTTTTGATTATTAGTAGTGGCCTTTGACAATTTTCCATTACTTATTATGCCTAATTCCTCTAATCTTCTGTTTATTTCATCCACAGTATAAACAGGTTTTGATTGAGGTTGAGTAGTATTGGAGGAACTAGCAGTGGAAGTACAAGGAATAACTGGATTTTTATTTTTACTCCTAGTGAACTCACTCCTATTGGTCTTTAATAGACTATCCATTTTTAATGTTGATTTAGATTTATCAGGACTATTATAGGTAGAATATAAAATAGTTTGACAAAATAAAAGAAAGCAAAGTAATGGAAAAGAAGAGTGATTTAATGAAAACTATTGAAGAAATATGATAGTAACAAGTTACAAAGAAGAAATACTGAAAACTTACAATGATGCAAAATAGTGAAGAAAATTCTCACTTCTTGAAATACCAAAATTTCTGGAAAAAGTAAAGAGCTTGTTTACAAGAATTTTTTAGAAACTATTTTTAAGTTTTAACACATGAGAACCTGAGATTTCTCCTGATGCCTCTGCCTAGTGAAGAGTTTTCCTTATATAGGCCCAGGAGGGAAGAGATTGAATTGGTCTTCTCAATTATTGATCCAACATCATTATTTATATTTTGAAAAGCATAGTACATTATGGCTCCCACTATGAGCTGTCAGCATTGTTGGTCTGCGAGATTCCTTTTCTTTCGAATTATTGAAATTATTGAATCACAGGGTAAATCACTGCACACTGCTCCTCTATGTTGCATCATAAAAAGGGTAAATAGAATGTTCATAATCATTTCATCCTATACCTTATGCCCCTTTTCTTTTTCAACTCTATTGTTTGTATAATAACTAAATTTGGTAAGTCAAATTTGGTTGACACTTTTCTCATGTCTGCACATCTCCAGAAGAATGTGGCACACTTCTCTCTTTCAAAGCAAATGGCACAAACACTCGTATTCTCCTGATCTTGAGTATTGGCGCAATACCAATAGCAAGATTGTTGTCTTGTAATTTTTTTGCAGGTTAAGGCTGCATATATCTATCATTCTTAAACCTCACTAGTGGGAGCTTCCTTTATGTTATGTTTGGTTATGGAGAAAATGACATCCCAAAATAAAGATAAAAGAGTAATGATATTTGGATATAAAAATAGTGTCCAACACCGTATATGTAACACCTCGGTTTTTACCGGTCTTTAATATCAGTAAATTTATATGTTTATATTATTTATTTTGGATTGATTATTTAATTAAATAGTTGATTTTTATTAAGTACGTTAGCACTGTCTTATTTTAGTGCATGCATGATTACTGGACAATAATGTTATGTTATTGTCACCACTGATATTTATTTAGAATAATATTTTAAATTATATGATTGAAAGAAATTTATTTTCATATTTTATTCTATTTAATTTTAGATTTGAAAATAATTTTTTTTGACATTAATCGGAGATTAAATGTTGGACCGTGAATTTTCTTAGTTGATCAATTCAACTATCAATCTCTACTTTATTTTAAATTTTGAAAACATATATTTATCACTCTTTATTTTTAGATTCAAAAACTCAAAACATGTTTGTTTTTATACTCAATATTTATTACTCATTTTTGTTTTTGTACCTACCCATTAACTGAATGAAAATACACTCTTTTCTATCTCTGATCCCTCACCCTTCCACGACACTCGTCACCCTTCCTTCCTTTCTTTTACTAGTGTAATTTAACTCGTGCAATACACGGGTGGTAAATTTTTTGTTAAAAATTTATTTTGGTAATGATACATAAAATGGTGGTTGTTAACCGATATAATAAAAAGATTGAGGATAGAAAATTGTATTTTGCATGCGAGTGAATTAATATTAGTTTGTTATATATATAATAAATGTTTCTGATATTTTATGATTGACATTTTTTAAAATTTTTATAAAAACAGAAAATATTTTGTAACAAAAAAAATAGAAAATATTTAAAGTTTGTTTACAGTTAATAAAAATGAATTTTTAAAAATAAAAACAATTATTAATTGTTTTTTTAGGAAACCCCATTCACAAAATTATTAGCCTCCTTTCCTTTTAAAAAAATCACATTATTAATTAGATCATGTATTAATAATATCTAATTATATGTATACAATAAATTATTTTGTGCCTAATCATGAAGTTAGAGGATTAAGAAAATGGCCTTTATGAAATAATGGGCTTCGAGTCCAAACAAACCTTGGAGTGATAGTTATACTCCAAAGATTTGGGATACACCCCATACATCCAAAATTACTTCCTTAGTGGAATATTGTACCCTAGAAAATGTGACAACCTCTTCGTGTACCCTGTCCCCTTCAGCAGACGCAGAAGACACCCCCGCCCACTACTCAGACTTTTGTCAACATCGTCCCTATCTCCATAATCCTTCTCTTTCGTTTCATCTCGCGAGTACTCCATTATTCTTCTCCTTCTTCGTCTCTGTTGCTTTGCCACATCGACAGCCGCTGCTAATCATCACTACAGTAAGTTTGTCTCTCAACCTGTCTCTCTATTTCTCCCTCTCTGTATGCCTCTATCACTACTATTAGTTTAATGTTTTTTGTAATTCGATTATTGGATTCATTTTCTCCTTTATGTGTGTGATGATTTTTTGTTCCGTTTGGTTTTTGTCTGCTTAGGGTTTGTATGATATTTGTTGTATCCTAATTTAAAGTACCTGAAATGCTTCATATTTGTAGTTTTGTTTGCAATGAAAGTTAAATAAAGAAAGAATCCCCACCATCATGCAAGTTCTCAAATTCATAATAATACCAGAAGAGATTAGATTTTTTCATTTGATTTTTTTATTGTGAGATAAATAGTTTTAGAAATATGTATAGGCTTGCAAGGTATGTTACGATTAGGATTTAAAGCTAGTTGATTGATCGTCTGTATCATGTATGTATGTGCTGATGTGTGGTATAGTGTGGTGTGCATTGTATGTAAGACCATTGATGGGAAGCTCTTTGTACGCTTATGCTTATAGAAATAAATAGCATACATCCTTCTAAGATGATTCCCCTTGTTATGTTGTCTCTAGCTTTGACAAACTTTCTACACTTTCAATTCAAGGCAACACTACATACAGCTTTGATGAAATATGAATTCTATAGCTTTTGCATTTGTGTGTCATGTGTTTTTTCTTTTTTCCCCTATAAATATCTGTCATATGTTAGCACAGTTGTAGTTTGACAGTATTAAATTTATATTTAGTTTTGAGAAGATAGTACATGTGATGTGAGTATAGTATATGTTCCCATTTAAAAATAAATAAGATTATAATTTTAAGTTGACCAAAGTTTACATTGTTGATATATTATGTATAATTTAAGTTGCACTATAAATAAGAAAACAATGAGATATTATTCATTGATTTGTTAGCATATTCGAAGGATTATTGATCGGCATTGACATGTTCCCTATACCATAAAAATATTAATATATTGTATATTTGTTATTTAAATGATGGATCGAATATTAAATTTAGTTTGCTGACAATGGAGTTTTTTTATTCGGAGTATCAGTGTCTGAATACATGGCAGGTCCAAGCAACTATGATACTGACAAGGATTTCAGAAGATTTGAGGGAAAGATAATTCCGGAAGTGGTAGATTAGTTACATTACTTTGTTTTATCATTTACTTTACCATTTAAATAGTATTGTAATGTTAAAAAAAATTCAAGGATGAAATGAGAATCGCAGATGAATTTGTGAAACATTGGAATGAGAAGATTATGAATAAGAGCTGTTGGATAATGGATCCTCGATACAATGGGTTGTCTCTGGCGATTGATATCTATCAAGAAAAGTGGGTTATTTCACCCATGGAATAAATAGAATATCTGAATTCTATGGACTAACAAAAACTCATGTTGCAAGTTTTAAGTATCTGAATGACCATTCATTTTTTATGAGAGTCTATGACCTAGCTAGGAATGAAATTAACTACCCAAATCATGGAGAAGAAAATGTGGAATTGGAAGATTCATTCTTCAATGGGTTTGAGGAACTTTCTGGTGAAGAAGACAGCAACAATGTTATTGAAATACTTTCAGATGAAGAAGAGGATAGATCTTGGACAAAACAAAAGCTGCTGCTTCAAGCAAGAATCCACTGGAAAATTTGTTTTTTGTTGATTTATAATAATACCTATTGGATATTGGATTCTACCATTCCTTTAATGTAAACTGATAGTACTTTAAAGGAAAAAAAAAAACAGTCGACACCTGCAAAGATTGTAAAAAAGAACTTCATGGAAAATCAACAAAAAATCTCCATTGAAGATGAGCATGAGAGGATCTACGACTGCAAGCTGCTAAGACCCAACAAAAGAGACACATAGTGTTACATAGCTGGCAAACAATGGTATAAATTCTGTAAGGAGCATCGTCTAAGAGAGGGCAATTCTTTGAAATTCAGAATAGGGGATAATGTTGAGAAAGTTTTTGTGGAAATAGTAAGGCTTTAGGTAGTTCTGTAGGAACACTGATCAGTTTGCATAATTTCTATGATGTGGTAATTTATATGATGTAGCAAACTATGGTGGATTTTACCTATAATGGTGGTTATGTAGTTCCAGTAGGAAGAAACCACTAATTAGTTTGAATATATGGTTTATTGTACTGGTACTACAAATTTCTATGATGTGTGTAAGACGCTGATGGTGTGGTTATGTAGTTCCAGTAGGAAGAAACCACTAATTAGTTTGAATATATGGTTTATTGTATTGGTACTATAAATTTCTATGATGTGTGTAAGACGTTGATGGATTTTATTCAGGATGATGGTTATGTTTTTATGATTGTTGTACTGATTATGTAATTATCTGATTGAATATTTTAAGTCATCAATTTGTCATTTATAAGTTAGTTAGATTTTAAAAACACAAAATCATAATCAGCAAATATCCATTATGAAATTATCATTTACAATTCATTCATTGAATATTGATACTTTTTACCTTTTCATTTACGAATCATAAATTATCAATTTTGAATATGAATCAATTCCAAATTTAAAACATCATCAAAATCAATAAGCTATAATTGACAATGATATGGATGCCATATCTGTGAGCAGAAGTTATATTCATTATCATCATCTAACTTGATATGACAATGATGCTGTTGTAATGTTTCAAAATCTGAAATATATAATTGTTTTTTATTTAGATTAAGATGTAATCTATATGATAGATATGTAATTCTAAAAAATATTATTGTTCTCATAATATTTTCAATAAGATAATTATAATTATGAATAATCAGAAGCATTAAATATAGAGGTAGATGTATCATATTATCAAAAGAACATAATTAGAGAGTAAATCACGATTATAGACTGATTAAAAGTTACATACATACACTAAATCACAAAAAATAAAATAATAAATGCAATAAAATGCATTAGATTACATCAAATCTTATCAAATACTTCTTTGTAAACAACATTTTTAACCACATGACATGGTTCTCCATCATCATTCAAACTAAGAATCTTCAATCCACTTTTAGATGTCACCCTAGAAATAGCAACATATAATTGACCATGAGAAAAAACAGGACACAACAAATATAAACCAACATGAGATAATGTTTGACCTTGACTTTTATTGATAGTCATTGCAAAACACAAAACCAATGGAAATTGCCTCCTTTGAAACTTGAAAGGCATTGCATGGTCTGAGGGCTCTAGGTTGAGCCTAGGTATACACCTTTTCACCAATATGATTCCCTGTGGCAACTTTAGCTCCAATAACATTAACACCAAGCTCAGTAACCACCAATCGTGTTCCATTACATAAACCAGAAGATTGGTCAATATTTCTCAACAACATTATAGGAACACCTACCTTCAATGTTATCTTATGGTTAGGAATACCAGAGCACCTGATTTGATTAAGTAATTCAGGAGTTAGCCATTCAAAATTAATACCACCACAATTTTCCATTTTACTAATAGAATCTGAACTAAAGTATTCCTTCTCTTCACCAGCTAACAACCATAACACATAGTTATTTACCTGTTCCACATGTTCTAACTTTGGTACCAATATTGCCCTATCTTCAAAAAATTTGAAATCTCTGATATTAACCAAGAGGTTAGGATAAATGTAACACCCCGATTTTCACTGTTTCAAAATAATCGAAATGTGGATGATTATTTGTATATATTTATATGAGTGTTAGAAAATTATTTTAAATAAACGGAGTTTATCACTCAATCCTACTAGAATGTAGGAAGCTACAATTAAAATTTAGATTGGAAAGTCAGGCGAAACCTGGCCCGCGAATTCCATTGACAGTATAATTATACTGCTCAAAAGACCTAATTTTAATTCGTGAAGAAAGATTTAAGATTTTTATTTTAGTTCCTACAATTCTGTATTTTTAGAATTATTTCAGAAAAAATAAAATAATATGCGTTTTACGGGCGGAATACGTAATCGGGTAAACGACAGAGTGGATTTTGGAGTTTCCAAGAGCAGATAAAGAGGCTATCTTAGGATTTTGAGATGATTCATGGGTATGAATCATACTTTTGAGCCTAGAAGATTCTACAAGGTTAAAGTAACAATTTATGAATTTTACGCTTAAATCCCTGAACTTTCTTTTAATTACAATTTGGTCCCTAAGTTGGTTTCTATGTTTTTCTAAGTGAATTGGGCCAGAATCTTTGTTCCCAATCTCTTAATGGACCGTGGCCATGAAGCCCAAATTCCTTGTCCATGGATTAAATTTCATGAAGCCATTAGAAATCATGTAAGTTTCCTATGTCATGTTTAAGCTTTACCCCTTTTGGTGGGCCCCACAAAAATAAATTCAAGCCCAAGTTTTCAAGGCCCATGCGCAAGCCCAAGAAGAAGTGGGGGCTGCCTTAGTTTGGGAGAGTCAAGTTGATTCTTGAAGCTTCCACAATGTTCCACACAAATCTAGCATACTCCAAAGTATTCTAGGTTCTTCCAATTAGTCTCAAGAAAATTCAACAAAGATGAGTCACATGTGAACACAATAAATGTGGCACATGGCCATCATTTCAAACTATTGGAAAATTGCAAAATAGTCCTTATACTTTTGGAATCTTTGCAAAATGGTCCCTAGGAATTATTTGCACTTTAATCCTTTGAAAAGCCACCTCCTTTCTACTTAATCCCTCAAAAGTGGCGCAACCCACATCTTTATAAAGATGCTTTCACTTCATTATTTGACATTTTCACACTTTGCACAAAAACCACCCAAAAGTTCTAAGTTCATAAGCTTTTCTAGCATCATTTTGTGAAGCAAGTCTTTGGATCTTCACTTGTTTTTGAACTTCAAGAGGTGAATCCTATTCTTATTCTCTTATCATGTCTATGTTCTTCAATAAGTTTCTTGATTCAAAGTCTATTTCATCTATGTTCATCACTTTTAAGTTTCTAGATCTAGAACTTTGAAAATTCATAACTAATTATAGAAAAATCCTTTTGACATGAAACCAATTGCTATGATCTTATAATCATCTCTATTTTCATCATCTAGAAGCATATGATCATGAGAAATTTCTTTCCTTGATTTCTGGACTGGGCCGAATCTAGGACAAAATGATGTTCATGGGTTTTGTTTCATTTTCATGTCTTGATTCATGATTCAATCTTCTAGTACCTTGATAGTTCTTGTATGTAAGTACATAGAAGATCAAAAAAATCAAACCCTAACCCTATGTTCTTGTGTTGGCCGAATCTACCACTTAGAGGATTAGGATGGTTTTGATTCTTAACTTTGTTGTTTAGCCTTAATTCATTTCCTTAAGTATATTAGGATCATTAATCCTTGACTTAATCAAATTTGGAGATTTTGAGCTACAAAACCCTATGGAGGCCATGACCTATTAGAGAGGATTAGGTGTTTGTTTAGCTTGTTTTGATTGGTTGTTTGGATGTATTGTTGAAGGTTAATTGTTTTACGGCGTACAAGGGTTTCCGACAACCGACGGAGTTCTGTTAATTTCACCGAGGAGCTTTAAGAGGTGAGGGGAGCTTACCTGAGGAATTTTCTCAATAACTATTTGCTTTTAGTGTGTTTTATATGATTTATATGTGGTTGTGGTCATTTGTTTATGTGGTTTACGTTGTGTTGTTTATCTGTGTATCGGTGATTGATCTGCTTTTAATTTATTTAATTATCTGTAGTAGGATATTATGTTGCTATGATGCATGATCTGCCTGGTGATATAATTCTGATGATGTTGTTGAATGTTGAATGATGAATGTTGGTGATGTTGTTGAATGTTGTTTGAGAGGCCTGACAGTGGTCAGTGCAGAACCGATTAATCAGATAAAAGATTTAATGAGCGGTGAAAATTATATTCAATGTTTTATGGGAAATGTTGGAATATAATAGTGGTGGAAAATATTATTTTTGGAAAAATAATGAGTTTTGAGAAATATTATTATTTTAATGATTTATTAGCGTAAAAGTAATTTATGAGTCACGGTGAGAGCGTAACCGTGAAATTATTTTTGTACTGCTAATTTTTACATAAGAAATTCCGAAATATTATAAAAAGTGATTTTGTGAAATTAATATTCGAAAATACATTATTTATTATATAAGAAAATTATTTTAGAAGAAATGTCAAAGTTTGACTTAAAGACGTTTTCTTTGAAAATGCTAAACGACGGCAAGTTTCGAAATTATTTACGGTGAGAGTTTAAAATAGCAGAACTTATTTTGAGAAGAGATTTAATTGGAATTGATTTATTTTTTTAGAGTTAAAGTTTCAGTAAAAGAGTTCTTGATGATTTGACGTTATTTCGGAAGAAATGAGTTTCTAAAGGAAAATGGAGTTTTTCTATTATTTGATGTTTTACAAACGAATTTCAAGTGGAAAGGGATTTTCTGTAAATGAGTTTACACACGACGTATTTCCGGTAACTTGGATAAGTTGCGGAGATCTTATTTCGAATTTGTTTTTACAGACGAAAAACAATGTGAATGACGATATAGAACTTAGTAACCGAGATGTCGGGATACTAGTGTTCTTAAGACGTTGTCTTACTTTTGGATTTGTTTTTCACAGACAAAAACGATGATATGAAACCTAATAACCGAGACGTCGGGGTATTAAGGTTCGTTGTGTTGTAGACTGGGTATCTACTTAAAGAAGTTAAAACGTTTTAAGTTGTTTTCTACTACCACGAACCTAAGACTGATTGCAACGGTCTATGGGCTTCGTGATTGAGCACTCGGACTTTGAGGTCCTGTGTTGTTAATAATAGTTATTAAGATGTTAAAACGATGATGCTTTTGAGAGCATTCGATGTTAAAACGATGATGCTTTTGAGAGCATTACAAAAGCATTCGATGTTAAAACGATGATGCTTTTGGGAGCATTCGATGTTAAAACGATGATGCTTTTGAGGGCATTCGATGTTTGAAACGATGATGGGTTGTAAGCTTTTGAGAGCTTTGACAAGTAAAGATATAACACAAAGAAAAGTGTTGAGAATAAAATGTTTTTCTTGCATGCATTTGGAAGACGTGCTATGATCAAACGAGTGATTACCTTGCGGCGTCAGGGTAGATCATACCAATGATGTTCTCATTGTGCCCGGGGTTTGGACAATGAGGTCCCATCTACGATGTTATCACTGTGCCACGATGTTGGACAATGTGCGATGGGTTTTGACGGTGTGCCTGTGGCTGTGTGCCTGTGGCAATCGAGTCTGATCAACTCATCACGAGGTTGGAGATATCTCATGAGATTAAGTTTGAATGTTTAGATGATGTATTGAAGTGTTCATGCATAGTTTTCCAACGTTGATGTTTGGGGTGTGAAACCCATTGATAAACGATGTGATATAATATGAATGAGTATGTTGTTATAGACCGGTATATGTGTATGTGCCTTCTTTTATGTTGCGCATTTAGTTATGGTGATAAATCCATATATTGGCGTTTCACCCTTACAACCATATCAGAGTCGTACAAGGGGTATGATCCTTACAAGAAGACGAAGGCTGTTTAGTTCGAGGCATGTTGTTGCTGCTTTTATCGGTTGTAGTGTCAGTTAGTCACGACCAGCTTAGGTCCTATTATGATATATTGGGTTTTGAGGATAAAACTGATTATGATTTAGGTGTAAAAACATATGAGGCAGTATAGTTGTATGACTTATATACATTGTGTATTTAAGTGTGATTTGATTACGTTGTTGTTGTGATGAGGTTAAAAGAAAAAAAATATTTTTTTATCACCATATTTTGAAAAGATGAACGTTGAGAAAACATTATTTTCCGAAAGCAACCAGCAAATTAAGTTTTATTTCCGCAAACGGGTAACCATGTGATGACCCGAGTTAGGGTGTCACAATAAATATAAGAGACAATACTTGCAACAGGATCAGACGAATCTAAAACAACAAATCTTCAGCGGATAAATATCAGCCTCACCATCAACATCAACACCTAACTTCCCATCACCAATATGAAGGACCCAATCTGCAAACTCCTAGCCTTGATCACCCGCTGCTCATCAGTATTTAGACTAATTTGAATTCACATATTTTCAGATAACTTCAACACTTTACAATGCTTCCATGGCATCGAAGAATTAATAGTTGCCATCACAATATCTGCCCTAACTCCCTTTCGAACAACAGGCAAGATTTGTCTAAAATCACCACCAAGAACAACGACCTTCCCACCAAAAGGTTTTGTAGAGTACTCAACATTAACAACTCCCATTATATCCTTCAAAGTCCTATCCAATACCTCAAAAGCCATCTATTTACCATGGGTGCCTCATCCTATATAATTAGAGTTGTCTCTCTAAGTAAGTCAGCTCTATAAGAATTCAGTTTAATATTACAACATGAAGAATCAGTTAATGGAAGTAGGATGGCAAATTGTGAATGGGCAGTTTGACCTCCAGGTAACAAAAGTGAAGCAATGCCGCTAAAAGCTACATTCAAAACAATTCTATTTTCGGCACAAAACCTATAGGATAAAGTCTTCCACAAAAAAGTTTTCCCAGTCCCATAATAACCATCGACAAAAAAAAAATCCACCAACATTATCAACCACAGCAACAACAATCAAGTCATATACAACTCTTTGACCAAGATTTAGTTTTTCCAAGCATTCTTTATGTTTAAGAACCATTTCATCCGTGTCATATTGAAGTTCTCTAAGAACATAAATATAATTCAGATTGGATAGGTCCTCACTATGAGGAAAAAGGCAAGGTGTCAAAATCTTTTAAAGACTTTCCATTTTGACGCAAGATTTTTTCAATTTCAACTAAACAAAATGACTTCAATTGATCATGTGTCAAACCTAATCCTGAACATTCAAATTACCAAAGAAATTGTTACAAAAACTATTTGTTTTTAATATTATAAAACTTTATATTAAGATTTTTTCGAATGCTTAATGATAAATATTGATTGATATGAATATAAATAATATTGTAAAATCCAACCAAAGATACATTAATAACTACCTAACAAAAAATAAGTGAAATCATGATTATAAAAATTAAGCTATTCATTAAATTTTACCTGGATAGTGAAGAAGTTTTCGCCTTTCATACAGAATACCACCTACTAAAAGTTCCCATGTTTCTTCCCATACTTGTAGTGGGTTACTGATACTATCTGATAATAGTAAAGTAACAAAAAGCCTTCGTAAATATACTCCCGAAGCTAATTCTGCAACCTCGTGACGTCCATCAATAAATTCTTTATCATCTGATAATAATCCCAAAACTAAACATGCCTCTTGAAAATTTCTAAATGTCTTGTTGTTAACAGTTCTCAACCTCTCATAACTAATGCATCCTTTTTGTATGTTGAGCAATAATCTCATGTAATATGTTTCTCCCGTACCAGGGGGTACAAAGTTTAAACGACCAATCATCTGTCCTCGCTTCCGTGGATGCCACTTCCTCTGTAAAGGATAGTATACAAACCGTGATGGAAATTCCACATAAGTTAATTCCTTGCCACCATAATATCTACGATTTGCTTCCATCCATGCTTGAAACATTGTGATCTTATCTTTGTTCCTTTCCAGAACATCTTCAACAACATCAGTGTCATTAAACGTTACGAATTGCTCTTTAGGGAGATGAAAAGTCAATTTTTGGACTGGAGGCCATCTATGATGGATATCAAATGCAAAAAGTCTCGAAGCAGACTCACATGGAGATAGATATCGACAATCATAGTAATGCTTAATTTCATCTGTACACTGTATTTCATTTGCTCGGGGTCCACCATTTGTGACAACAATTGTAATATGGGCTCGATACCTCATCATACAATTTAACATATTTGAATAAGTATTTTATACAGTTTGACTTATTACAATATTCAATATTAATATGGGCTCGATACCTCATCAACAATTTAGGATTGTAAGGTACGACATATTGGTTTTCCAACTAAACACCAGCCTTTAATGCAGTAATACAAGTATCCCTTCTCCTATAAATAGGATATTCATTTTGATCAAATGTTGTATGGTCAACGAATTTCTTTGGAAAATACGTTGAACATTTCCCACCCTTCATGCAAGGAGAGCTACGTTTGGCATTACCACAAGGTCCATGAAGCATAAAATTTGACACAACATTAAATAGATTTGGAAACCTTGTTTTATCAGGCAGTTCCGCAAAAATCACAGAGTCAAAAAAATGAACTAATTGTAGGTTATCCTTTTCCTCTAGCCACAACAATATATGTGCATGTGGCAAACCTCGTTTTTGGAATTCTATTGTGTACATACCTAAAAATATAATAAAATGAAAAATGAATAATAATCCAATCTCACATAAATTAGCGTGTATAAAAAAACCAAATAAATTAAATTATACTAATAATATTAATACCTGCAACAATTTTCCCAAAGAATTGACCTTTCTTAAGATCATTCATTAGTTGATTAACCTTCATATGAAACACTCTACATGAAATGTTGGGACGATCGGTAGCAACAAGTCCCTCCCCAGAAACAAAATTATTAATTTCATCCCACTTTGGATTACATGTAAAAGTTAGAAACAGATCTGGATATCCAAATTGGCTTCAAGCATTGAATAGCAATCAACCACAAATTGTTGGAACAACCTTTTTGTTTTCAACATTAGGGTCTCCTCAAATTCTCTATCCATCAACCTAAATGCAATAATTCTCTAAGAGTGACATTGATTCTTGGGTTTTCCGCAGTAGATTCATGAGGTATAGCAATAGGAATGTCTTCTTGAAAACCATCCCCGCCATATGGAAATAGCAACGGATATTGAAGCGGCATAAACCACATATGGGTCTCAGGTATTCTTTCCAAATATCCAGCCCGATAGCGTTCTATAACATCTCAACCAGTATCACAAGTATCAAAATCTCCAACAATAAGAGCAGCAATTTCATTCACAGTTGGCAGATTATATGTATGTGGATCAACCACACGTTTCTGAAATAACCTCATTTATATATCCAAGACTTGATGTTCTTCAATAACATCCCTAACACGTCTCAAACATTTTGCATGAACATTATTCACATAAACCATTTCCATTAATTCCTTAATCAAAGTAGGATCTAGTTTTTTTCTTTCAGAATCACTCCTGCTGAACATTTCATAACAAATTAATTATAATGATGTATTTCTTAATTGTACATTGTACATATATTAAATTAGAATGCAAGTTTTGACTACACATAATGTAAATAACTAAAACAAAATCAAACTTAATATAACTAAATAGTAATTGTAAAAAAAAATTAATACAAAAAGAAGCGTCAAACTACCATCATCCTAATTGACCCTAATAATAACATTTCTAACAACTATCAAGAAATATTAATATTTTCATCAACAAAAATAGTGACTACAAAAATTACCTTAAATGAGATAGCCGATTTGCCACTTCATTTTGGGTGTCATATACGTAAAGTTGTGCAAACTTTGGGATTTCTCCTTCTGGTGGCAACAAACTTCCAATACGATGATAATTCTAGCCACCGATAATAAACTGAGGGGGACCACTCCTCGCATTAACCCCATATTGAACTTTACCTCTTATCGAGGTAAAAGCAAACATACTATTATATGAGTGTACATTCTCAAGAAAATGACGACTCCTTGGATCTCGTCCATTAATTAAATTCCATAGCAAATCAGGTGGCCTACCTAGATGTGGCAACATAATTCTCCCCCTCATACAACATATGGAGAATTCTACACCAGAATTAACCCTCCTTTTGTCAGCTCATTCCTCGAACCAGACTTTTGCTCTACAATATTGTCAAAAATAAGACATAACTCCAAAATCAACATACTCTGCGAAAAAAGGTAAAATCAGACATATTTTGATATGTAAAATATAAAAATACACACTGTAACAATAAAACTTTATATAAATGTAAACATCAAGTAATCTACAGTTACCTTCATTTTCAGCTTCAAAAAACAACCTATTGCCAGTATCATCACCTCGACTCTACATTTGTAACTTTATATAATTTGGGGAAAAAAATAAGTTAGCTAGCAAAGATGTGTATAATTAACATTGTTATCTAAAAAACTAAAAAAATTCATAGAAATATTATTTACAATACCTGGAGGCCTTGAAAAATCACAAACCCTTCTTCTACAAATAACATTCCAAGGAATGTTCCTTTATTGAGGTCCACATGGAGTGGGTTGCATGTTATTTATACTCCAAGATTGTATAGTGAATGGAGTTAACATTTAGTTAACATTCATTTAACTAGATAGTAAAAATTTATCAACATGGAAAATAAAAAATTTAAATACCTTCATTTTCTTTATCGCGGTTTCTTTTCTTTTCTCTATTTAAGAATAACCTCCTCTGTCTAGCTTCCTTTCCGAAAGAACCATTACCACCATCTATTTTGTTGCCTCGAGCACCACTCATTATTAGTGTCTACAATTAATCACGATAGTACTTAGTACTTAATATATATTATCAAACAAATACATTATAAATCAGAAAACTTAGAATAGAAAATTTAAAGCACAAAAAACTGCAAATTTTCTTTAAGGGGATTTTAAATGTCTTCTCTTTTATCACTAAACATTCGCAAGAATGAATACAAAATAGAAGTATTCAATCCATGACAATTTCACTTAAACTCATTTGTAAACTAAACCATGACCAATGACAGATTCATCAAACAAATAATGACACGACTAATATTTTTTTATATTTAAAGATTTATATAAGATTTGAAAATCAAATACATAATGACAAAGATGATGGCACTAAAGTTGAAGATGAAAAAATATGTAGAAGGAGATAACAACAAAATAACAACTATCAAGTGAGCATGAAATAGAAGCCTATCAAACAATGTTGAAGTAAAATAACCAACGAAAATGGTTGCATAATATTTAAGGATAATAATTGCAAATTCGTTATTGATTTAAAAGAGGCAGATAAAAAAGTTCACAAAAAGAAATGGTAGTAAGCACATAATATATATAGTTTGGAATCTTCTACATGGCTATTGTTATTATTGTGTTTGTGCCTTATTTATTCATTTCAATTAGAGAAGGTAAAGACCACTTAAATAGAGCAAAACAACAAAAGAGCAAAGTTGATTTCATATCACAAAAACAAAGTGCAAGATTTTTAACAAAGTGAAGCATCCATTTATAATCCTTAACAAAGAACCACCCAAATACCCGCAGGGTATAGAACAATAGAACAGTAGAACAATAGCAGATTAATTGGTGCAACATGTAAAAAAAGTAAAGCTTCCAATTGATAACCATCAAGTACAAACCACCGACATATTTCCAAAACATACAAAAATGCCAGCGAAATAACATCAACATTTAATATGAAATAAAGGTGTGGGATGAGTTAATACCTTCCAGGTAGATAGTTATAATCCTTAATTTTTTTTGCAAGCCCAGCGTTCAACAAAGATATTTACCATGAGACATCAACCTCAGAAAGTTTTGCCTTCATACACCCAAGGAGTACAGCAAAAAGAAGACATGAAACTACATGCAATAAATAAGCCATTTGTAAGATAGTGTGTAGTAGACACATCCTAACCTAAGCAAGCCTGATAAGTAGGTGGAAATGTGATAAGATTATACTTGTAGGCAAAACAACTTAGAAGTACATAACAGAGTAGTGTCAAAAACATCTACCCTAAGGATTTACATCAAATTAGATTGTACTTGCAAGAGAAACCAAAATCCAATGTAACAGAGTTACAGTAGGAACAATGCAAGTAAATAACCAATCAATCAAGCAGGTCACATTTAAAACTAATAATTTACTAAACTCATTCCCTATAATAAAGTATATATATATTTTTAATTATATAAGGAAAATAAGAAACAAAAAAACATTACATCATGCCTTCAATATAAAATAAGAAGTAACAAATTTATTCTAAACCAAATAAATTAGGCTTCCCAAATACAGCAAATTGTTGGAAATACTTATCCAAATTTAACCTCTGAGATACGATTAAACATGTATAAAATGCAACAAATACTTTTATATAACACAAAACAGGGGTGGCCCTGAGCACGGACGAGGTGGGCGACCGCCCAGGGCCCCATTTTTTTTGGGGTGCCAGATAGTAAGTAAAATATTATTATATAGTATATATAGATATTAAATAAAAAATTTATATAATTATTTTTTTACCAATAAAAAAAATATAATAGAGTGATAAAAAATAATATGGAAAAAGTATATGTATATATTAGAATATCTTTTTAATTTACTATAATTTAAAATTTGATACACTCCTAATTTATTTACTATTTATACTTTCTTTTCCCTAATTCTCTCATTCTCTTGCTGTGATTGCATAATCTTGCTTTGATTTTTATCAAAAATGACTTTTTAAAAGAGTAAAAAAGGGGAAGCGGGTGGATGGTGTAGATTGCTAAATAAAGGGAATAACTAAAATTGCAAGAAGGACAATTTTCAAATGATTATGAGGGCACCATCCATGTAACAAATTTGGTTTTCATTTTTAACCCAACTTTAAGTGTGCTATACCATATTCTTACTTTTAGTTATAACATATATATAATATAATTTAATATAATAATATTTATTTATTAGTCAACAAAATCTTTGAAATTGAAATGTATCAAAGTTTGCAATGGATATATTTCATAAATGCTAGGTTTGAATGTAAAAAAAATTAGACTTGATAATATAGTAGATATCTGTATGAGAAAAATATTGGAAATTTAGTGTTTGCCAATTCTATAAGTATATAACAACATCGATACCAATATTAGAGTGAATATAGTATCAAATACAAAAATTCAAATAGAGCATACATAATAAGCATTTCAAATAAGGTATACAATGCTTGGACTCGTGCAAAGAATTACGCGCCCAAAGGTTATTTAAACTGTTTATAATTTAATTGATAAGTAGAATGATTTTTCCTCAGTGGACGAGGCCATAAATGAATACCTAAATAACTTGATAAGAACAGCAAGTCCAAAGACTTGAAAATAAGTGCGTCCATCTTGCCACGTCAGCAGACGAGGGTTATTCTTGTAGCTCTATTATACATCCATAATGCCTAACTAAAATTCAGTAGACGTCCACAGTGCCACGTCACTGGACGGATTTTCTCTTAAGGGCTTAGCAAGTCCAAAGACTTGTGTGGACGAGCGCTTCTGTCACTTGTGTGGACGACGCTCCTATCACTTGTGTGGACGAGCGCTTCTATCATTTATATGGACAAGCGCTTCTGTCACTTTAATGGACGAGCGCTTCTACCACATCAGTGGATGACAATTATACTGGATGACAGTTATATAAATATTTTTATATAACACAACATAGGGGTGACCTTGAGCACGGACGAGGTGGGCGACCGCCCAGGGCCCCATTTTTTTTGGGGTGCCAGATAGTAAGTAAAATATTATTATATAGTATATATAGATATTAAATAAAAATTTATATAATTACTTTTTTACCAATAAAAAAATTATTCCAAAAAAAATTATAATAGAGTGATAAAAAATAATATGCAAAAGGTATATGTATATATTAGAAAATCTTTTTAATTTACTATAATTTAAAATTTGACACACTCCTAATTTATTTACTATTTAGTCTTTCTTTTCCCTAATTCTCTCATTCTCTTGCTTTGATTGCATAATCTTGCTTTGATTTTTATCGAAAATGGCTTTTTAAAAGAGTAAAAAAGGGAAAGTGGGTGGATGGTGTAGATTGCTAAATAAAGGGAATAACTAAAAATGCAAGAATGGAAATTTTCAAATGATTATGGGAGCACCATTTCCTTAATTCGCCCAGGACACCAAAAATCTCAGGACCGGCCTTGACACAGCATATGCTTATCAAGGCATAGATATGTATCAGTAATTAATATTATCCCAATATCTAATTTCACTAAATATTATATCATCTACTATGAAAGACAGAGACCAATACCTAGTTAAAGAAAATATTTTAATGTGTACTAAAAAAAACATTAGTTGTGATGATCAAACAATAATAAAAGAAAATATCTTTTTTACTTGATAAAGGACATGACCAATTAATAACCATGAATATTTGTTTATTTCCTAAAAATATCCTGGACTTTAGTATTGTATGTTATGTATAGCTTTAATAAAGACATTGTTATATTTTTTTTCCCTTTATCCATGCCCGTTTAGATATTGATGATAATTCTCTCCATTATCTCTTTGGGGTTAAGGGATGGAGAAGAATTTAAAAGGCATTAACTATTATTTCCAAATGCTTGATATTGTCGGTAAGAAGTATGTAAAAATGGTTATCTTTTTCTTTTTTGAAATTTGATAATTGCAAATTTTTATTTGGACATAATAGATAGTAAAATTCTTATTCACATTTGCACACTTGATTTTAATTAGGAGGACCAGGTCTAAAATGCCATCCATCTCAGTCTATTCCACTTTATAGTCTATCATACTTATAAGGGGAAACCATAATTGTTGTGTCATGCAATTGTATCGATACCACCAGCAAACACAACAACATAAAAATCATTGACAAAACACCTCAGTGGTAAAAAGTATGAATATATGTATCAACAACTGGTCATTGGAGAATCAGGAAAGGAAAATGAATTAATACATTGATTTATTACCAAACTAAGTCCAAGTAGCAACACATCTTGATCTTTGATGATAGAAAAGTAAACAAAGATCAACAAAAAATGATGAGAGCAAATAACTTTTCATTGATATTATCAGAGCTTCACAGATGAACTAAAGAAAGTCCCCATGCAGGACACAACTTTAACTGATGAGAAACAAAAGGCAAAATTGGGCTACATACATCATAAACATTCCCTGCAAATTCTTATCAAGAAGGAACGAACATTACATATTCCATTCACTAATTAAGAACCATATTTAATACTTAACAACACCATGAAGTATATATTAAGTAAAAAAAGTCACAGATTTTCATTAATATTCACAATGTATATACTGGAATAGCAAGTATTACAAAAAACTAAACCCTTTATGATCAGATTCCACAGTTTCCTGTAGTTGAAAGTAGCAATTGTCTTGCAAACTTAAAACAAACAACTCGAAAGAAATAAAGAGGGAATACACAAACTAAGAACCTAAAGACAACATACTTCTGTCATTGGTTGAAGGCATATATGTTTGAATTTAGAATTTGACCTTGCCAATATCCAAAACCAACACATTGCACATCAAAATACATCAACCATACCCCATAAACATTAAAACTAAATTAAGCAAGAAGGATCTTCAATCAAGCTATCCAACAACACAGTTTCAACTTTGAAGATCCACAAAAAAACCACTACAATCTACATCACTTCATCACTTCATGTCAATTATCCTGAAGTTGGACAAACAACTCATCACCAGCAGCAGTTTCATCATCGTTAACTTCCACAAGAGATTTTGATTTCATTCCACTAACAGAGGCCCCATCTTGGCAAGCCACAAAGTCCACATCAAGCCTCCTTTTTGCTAGAGTCCACCCAGAGGGTGCAGTCAAGTGTGATGGAAGAGAAGTATCACCGTCTCCCAATGAAATAGATTTCCCCACAAGTTTAGGTACATTTTGCTATAGTAATAATCATTAAAACAATGAAGCAGTAATTATTAACTTATTAAACTGTCAAACAGAAAAAGAAAATTATGAACATGAAGGAGAAAACTCAGAGTATTGTTCATTCACCTCCAAGATATCAGATTCCGCCCTTGAAAATGGTGGAGCAAAAACAGCCTTAATTCCCAAAGCAAAAACATGCAAAAGAATTTTAATTAGATTTAAACAATGATCATTAAATACATAACATATTATATACATAATATAATATAATATAATACAATACAATATAATATAATCTATATAAAGGAGCTGATATTTGAAACTAAAATACCTTCGAGGGTGTGGAATCTGCTCCAACCAAATCAAACATAGACAATATAACCTCATCATAGCACACCTTTCTAACAGGGACTATCATCAAACTGAGAAAGTTGTTCCATCTTCGTTTCAACCTTAAACATCATTCTTCTTCCTATAAGACTGTTCAGTAAATCAGGGTATCCATCTCTAGCACCACCCTGTGACAGAAAACATTCATCAACAGGATTTGGAAAAAAACAACAAATAACTAATTAAAACATGGTAGAAAAATTAGAATAAAAATAGAAGGAGAAATAGAAATAGGAATAGAAAGGCAGAAATGACCACCTCAAAATGAAGGCCAAGCAAGTCCTGACAAGTTTTTTGCTGCAGTAAATTCACATCACGATCAAAGAGAGTAACCACAGCTATTCCAGATTGGTCAGCAATTTCCACCTTCACCTTAAACCTGTAAAAAACAAACAACCATTTAACATCTAAACATCAGACATGAATACATTATATAAGCAAAAAGGAGTTGGACAATTAAAATATAACTAATAGAACACAGTAAATAGAAACATAATACTAAAATTTAAGTAAACAAATTAAGCAAACAAGGGGGGAAAATACATTGGGTGAACCTGTAGGACAGGGATGCCACATGTTTCACAAAAATTAACACCTAAAAGAGATGAAACAGACTTATTACATTTGTAAGCCAAATAGAACCAGGACCTATCATGCACTAAGTCAACAATTTCTCCTGATACAATAAAAAGTCCATCCTGAAAGTAAACAAATATGAGTTATCAATTAAGTGATTTGAAAACATTATAATATTTGTATATAAGATAAATTTCAAATCAAATCATAATCATATAAAAAAGTAATTTGTTGCTGAGGAAAATATAAAACAAGTAAATGAAGCACCTCATATATATTAGTTAACTCATAAACTGTTTTCTTGGGATGGTTCTTCATGAAATCAGCCTCAAGCCCATCCCTTGAACTATCCAGCACGACAGCAAGTGGTTCCACATCCAAACTCCCATGTTCAGAAATACTACATAAATAGATGGACAATGAGGGCTCCAAAAATAATTAACTTATAATAAAAAAATATATAGCAACACCAACCACAAATATCAGAAAATTTTCCAAACCTGTTTCTAAAGCATATGGCCTCTGGTATGTCAGGATTAAACAACAATCGTGTACCATTAAAGCTGTTTTGCAATACAGTCTTACCTGCCCAACATAAAGGCAATACAAAAGGAAAAATCATGAAGGTCATATAAAATCTTAATAAAAAACAAAAAGAACATCAAAGAAGAAGTTATTAAAATAAAAGGAAATGTGACAGATATAGAAAATGATGCCTCTAAAAGTCTTCACTTTAGCCAGTTGAACAACCACCACAACTTGTATATTATCACCATTCTGCAGGAAAGACCTCAGCATGTCCACATAATCCCCAAAGAGTGCACACTCCAACTTGCTACTATAAAAAAGAAAAAAGAATAAGGAACCACATATGTATGTTAAAATAAATGAAAAGTATTTTGATTTAAAAAATAAATAAATAAACTATTTAATACCTTGGATCAATTAACTCCATAACAATCATGTTTGTAATCTTTCCATCTATCATGTACTGCTGTTCAGGAAACACAGCAGTGAGAAGACCCATTACATCTGTAGAGAATGAAACAATGAGTCAATAAAGAAAGAAACTTTAAATTCAAGAATAATCAAATGTGAGATTTTATTAGAGATAGAAATAAAATTATTAATAACACTCACCAATGAGAAATTGATGATTATCAGCAGAATCAAGATTCAGAATATCAACAGAGGGAACACAGGTTAGTCCATAAAGTGGAATAGAAGGACATTCTTTCTGTTGAACAGTAGTTTTGAATAGAAAAACCAATTTAAACTCATGTGCAGATGCCCTGTAACCACCATTATTTGGTAATAATTGAAATAAACCATCTTATAGGTACCACCCTCCTCCAACATGCAACTAAATTTTTGAAGGAGAGGCTTCCTTACAACAGCTTGAATCCTACCCCCCTAACAACAAAGAAACAAAGGACAATTAGTTCCACAAAAAAAAATTACATTAATAATCTAACAATTATATAAAGCCAAGCAAAAGAAGGTATAGATGTTTACATGTTCATCAACCAAAAGCATCTCCAAACAGCTTATTTGATTTGGGTGGTTAAAGAGTGGAACAGCCCAAAGCCTCACCACCCTAACCAGAAGCCTTATTGACTCCCCTCTGGAAGATAGTGAGCTAATTCGATCATAGTAACCAACGATTGAAATCGAAAGAGAACACAACAATAACAATTTAACAGTAGGAAATAAGGTTTAGGTAAAGTGTTGAACCAACAGAATCAGCCAAAGGAATTTATAGACAACTGACACATAAAATTTAGCTCAAAAAATGAGAGGGAAACTAACAATTTCGAATTTTGAAATTTGGTATCATGTATATTTTTACACCTTAAATCAGAGTTGTAAGATGCAAATCTGAAGAGATTTAAGAGATGAACAATCAAATTAGTAAAATATAAGACTCATCAAAATAATAACCAAGTAACCGAGTAATCAAATCAAAAGCTACACTAAGAAACTGAGCAACTACAATAATGATGACAATCCTACAATTAAAAATATAATAAACCTAATAACTTGTTAGTTGATAATCTATGGGCCAGTAATATGACATATGAAATGGATAACACAAATTAATGCAACACAATCATTCCAATATACCCAAATGAGATACAGAGTTAGATAAAAATCATAGGCTTTATAAATAAACAAATCCACCACCATACCCTGTATCCCCAATTTTGTTTCTATTCCTATGTATTCATAATGTCTTAATAATAATAATCTACTATGTAATGTATATATAACCAACAACCCTAAGTAATCACAAATCAAAAAAATTCGAATTTAAGCACAAAATAACCCATAATCTCGACACGTACACACACCCCCCAAAACAGACAACACCTCATCCTGTCAAAAAGCAACTGTGTTTGACAAAGCAAGAACCATCGATAGAAGCATCCTCCTAGGGCTCGTCTATGCTAGACGGTACCGATCTGAAGCGTGACAAGTCTCACAAAACCACCTCTATGTCAGCCTTCAAATAACTACCTTACCACCACCACATAGACATATAAAGTAGAAGGAAACCATGATAAGTGCAGAAACTGAGTGTGAGAAGGGTAGAAGAAAGCATGAACTGGTAGTAAGATAGAGAACAACTTTCTAGAGAAGGCTAAGAAATATTGGGGAATGAAATAATGATGGCTGGGTCAGTACAATAACCCCGAAAAGTGAAGAAAGTGAGCGTGCGTGCAAGGACAAAAAGGAACCGTATAGTGAAGGAGAGTATGAGAGAGAACAACTTTGTAGCAGAGAAGGAAAAATGAATTTTGGAGAAAGGAATAGTTGGGGAACGAAATAATGAGATTCAGTTTAGATTTATAGAGATAGACTGCACCACCATTTTAAACCATAGCTAAACATTTAGTTAATCTGACCAAATCCCCATATCCAAAGGCTACCGGCATTGCACCTCTAACCCTTTGTCACACAAAGCCCAACACCTACAGACGAGGGTTATTCTTGTAACTCAAGTATACATCCATAATGCCTAACTAAAATTCAGTACATGTCCACAGTGCCACGTCACTGGATGGATTTTCTCTTAAGGGCTTAGTAAATCCAAAGGCTTGTGTGGACGAGCGTTTCTGTCACTCGTGTTGACGAACGCTTCTATCACTTGTGTGGATGAGTACTTCAGTTACTTGTGTGGACGAGCTCTACCACATCAGTGGACGAGCAGGTTATACAACTAATATACACAGTTTAACATTTTAATTCCATATTTATAACTTTCAGGTTCTCAAAGGAGTACAAATCATATTTCGCAAAAGAAAAAGAAGAAAGAATAATAAAGAGTGGCAGGGGTGGGGTAAGTCTCTACATGTAACAAGTCTGGTTTTCATTTTTAACCCAACTTTAAGTGTGCTATAACATATTCTTACTTTTAGTTATAACATATTTAATATAATTTAATATAATAATATTTATTTATTAGTCAACAATATCTTTGAAATTAAAATGTATCAAAGTTTGCAATGGATATATTTCATAAATGCTAGGTTTGAGTGTAAAAAAAAAATTAGACTTTATAATATAGTAGATATCTGTATGAGAAAAATATTGAAAATTTGACAAGGTTAAATTATAATGTCAATTTAGTGTTTGCCAATTCTATAAGTATATAACAACATCGATACCAATATTAGAGTGAATATAGTATCAAATACAAAAATTCAAATAGAGAATACATAATAATCATTTCAACTAAGGTATACAATGCTTGGACTCATGCAAAGAATTACCCGTCTAAAGATTATTTAAACCGTTTATAATTTAATTGATAAGTAGACTGGTTTTTCCTTAGTGGGCGATGCCATAAATAAATACCTAAATAACTTGATAAGAACAGCAAGTCTAAAGACTTGAAAATAAGCGTGTCCATCTTGCCACGTCATGTAACATGGTTGGTCAAAGAGCAAATAAATGCGTCTGACCATGGTTGGTAACAATCCACTTCTGTCTAATCGACATAAATAGAGCATAAACAACAATAAAATAAAAGAATCAGATTTTAATTAATAAAATCAAAAGAAAATGAAGCATTAAAATAGTAATTAAACTTCCCTAATTTAAGGAGGACCCGCCAAGTCAGATGTACAGTGATCTAGAATGTTCAATCTTATTATTATATAGTTTTCTTCATCTTCTTCCTCCTTCTCCCCACAACTCAGCCGCCTCCCAACAGCCACCGCAGGGACGCCGCTCGTCGTCCGGTCACGCCTGGTAGCGGAGGAGACGACCCGCGTTCTGCTCTGTTTCGCTCCTTCCGTTCGCATAGCGCCTCAGCATCTCCACTGCGTCGCTGTCACGGTGCGCCGCCACGGCTGCCGTTTGGGCTCAGTCTGGCCACCGTGCCATGGAGGAAGAAGACGAACCCGAGTGTGGATCCGATGAGCTTGTTCTGGGTCATCATTTCAGTCAGGAAACGAAGCTCTGCCTTCCTCACCCACTGCCGCCGCTCCGATCGGACCGCCTTCAGCCACCATGTTCTCTCTTCTTCTTCCTTGGGTAAGTGTTTACCCCTAATCTCTTCTAGTTGTAAAAGCCCCAATCTGATTCTGAAACCTTAACCGTAGGATTTTGATTTCAGTTTCAAAGTGTGAAATTAACATTTGTTTTATGCAATTGGGACTGTGAATTAATGTTTCCCTAAACCAATTTCATTATTCTTTAATTTAAAATGAGTTTTCCCCAAATTGATTTATGAACCCTAAAGTCCCAATCTCATCTTATTTGAAATTGGTTATGTTTTGTGAAATCAAGTGTTAAAATCAACTTAGAGTAAGCGTTTGATGATGAGTAACTGACTGTATTTTATGTGGTTGTGAAAATGCTTTGACTCCCTCTCTGGGATGTTGCTGTGGTTGCGTTTGCTTGGGGAAAACAGATTTTATATTGTTCGGGAGTTGACATGAGCTGTTTAAAGGAAACTGGAACATCGAGTTGGGGTTTGAACTTGAGCAGTTTCGTGGTGAGAGAAGCTGGTTGTTGAATGTGTCAAGGAGAGGATCCTTTGTGGTCTTCAAAGGTAAAGGAAGTTTGCCTGAGGAGTTATTTGGATAGTCATGTACACTATTTTTGTGTTGTTTGATTTCATGACTATTTTAAAGTGTGTGTGTTGGAATTGATTGATGAATTTTGAATGATGATAATTGTGGATGTTATTGAATGGTTTATGTGGAAAATGTTCATGGAATTGTTGTGTTGTTACCATTAGACTTGTTGAGAATGAATATGCTATTATTGTACTATAGTGATTATTTTTTATTGACTGCGATTGGCTGATGGCATGACTTTGGTCATTGCATGTTAATAAAGACTAAGACATTTAAAAAGCTTTAATCCAGAAAGATTGAAACAATGAGGTTTTGTTTTCTTTAACAAAAGTGGAAAGAGGATCCTAATGGAGAAAGGGTTGAGACAAATTAAGCTTAGGAGAGAAAGAAGATGGAAAATTTTAGATAGTTTATGAAAAATATTTTGAGAAACAAAGTTTTTAAAACTGAAGAAATCCTTAGAAAACAAAGATTTTCTTTTGAGCTTTTGAAAGTGGTTTTCCAAAAATGGAGAGATTTTAGGGGGGGGGGGGGGGGGGAGTGGATCTCTTGGAATATTTTCTTTGGAAGAATTATGAATTCTTTTTCAAAGTTGAGAAAAGAATTTAAGTGATTTTGTTTTATGAATTGTGGAGAATGGATTTTGAAAGAAAAGTGTTATTGAAAAATGTATTTCTAATCATGAAAAAGTATTCAAGGTACAAAATCTAGAAAGCAAGGATTTTTGTTTTTCGATTTGGTTTTTCGCAGAACGAAAAAGGAAATCAAGTGGAAGAGGAAATCATGTGGAAAGAGGTGATGTGAAAAGGACCTAGATTACCGAAATGGTGGGCTTTGATTCCCGTTTTGAGGAAAGAGAAGGACGTAGGTTTCCGAGCTATAAAACCCGGGCTGGATTTGGATTGCCAAGATATCGGGCTGAATTCGGAGTGCCAGTAAAGCCGGACTAGTGTTCCTGTTGAGAAGAACCTAGATTTCAGAGACGTCGGGCTAGTGTTCGAATTGAGGAAAAGATTTTAAGAATCATTATTTTGGTTTAAAAATCTTGAGTTGGTATTTAGAATGTATCTAATACCTGAGTAAAAGTAGTCGAGAGCTTCAAGCCTTGATGAGGAAAGAAATGATGCGAAAAAGAAAAACAGAAATGAGAACCCTTGATTTTACATGCATAGTCTGGCTTTTATACTATTGTGGCTGACGTGCAATTGTGTATCGAGCTACAATTTTACAAAGGGTGAACTGACAAATTGGATAGTTACGGACTAGGGATAGATCCTTTAGTCTTTGGGTCTATTAGGGACATTCAGGCTCGAAAATCCACATAAGGCTCAGACTTTTGCAACCTCGAGCCATGGAAATCGGTTACCCAGCACATAATGTACTCGATCAGGAACTATTCAATATTATTTAGGTGAGACGTGAGACCCTAGAATAATTGGGGATTGGACCTAAATTGAGAGGCCAAACTAATGCAAAACAATCGTGTTATAGGCATCATCGCATATTCTGCTCGACGAAGGGAAGTTAGGATCTCCGGAGAATTATGAGTTAGAGAGAAGTCATTGAAGTGACATGAAAGTTTTTACAAAACTGCATTTGGTTGTTGGATTGAACTATTTACTCCACTATGAAATTATGTTATGCATGTTCATGTTGTTATGTCATTGTTTGTGTGTTGTGTATGTGGCTACCATACAATGCTCACATATTGGTATCTCACCTTTGCATTATTTCTGTTTGGTTTTCTATTTGTGGTATTTTGGGTTGAGTGTACAGATGATGCAGAGGAGTTATCTGTCCCACTCGGAGGGATTGTTCCAACTTTTGAAGGAAGTTGATTCACGGGAATAACCACGGGGTCTTTGTCAGTAAGAGTATCGTAGTTCGACCAGCTTAGTCTATCGAGTCAAGTTTAGTTTTGGAGAAGCTTCATATTTATTTGTCTTATGGCTCGGAGAGCCTTTTATTGGATTGCTGTTATGTTTATGAATGTTTATGGCTCGGAGAGCCTTTCTTTTGATGAAAATATAAATATATTAGCATGTATTTTTGTTTGAGATGTTGAAATTACAGAGGAGACTCTGTCAATTTTTTTTTGTAGAAGTTATCAATCTGTATTCAAGTATATTTCTAAAGAAAATAGACTTGCCATGCTAGGATTGTAATGCCTGTGCGTCGGTAACGTCTTAGGATTTTTGGGTCGTGACAAAATTTATGAAAAAGAGAAGTTATTATCTAATAAAATAGGTTTAAGTTTTATCGTAACCGCAGGAAAAAATTTATACCCAATTTCATGACCTATAGAGAATTACACGAGACATTTTTCGAAAGCAACCAGCAATAACTATTTTATTTTAATATGTTATTATGAATTTGAGTTAGTCATGTAATGCCCAAGGGGTGTGTTACAGTATAAAAGTACTCATCCTCACTTATTTACTCTCAAGACACTCATAAGCTCTACGGTGTCTGTTGGGGTTTTGATCGGGGCCACGAAACCTCCATAGAGGTAATGCACCATGAAAGCAAACATACAAGAACAATTAAACATGCAAATCAACTAATAATAAGAACTAATCGAATAACTAAAGAAGATAAAATGATAAAAGAAAAGATGAACACCGAGATTTTAGTGGTTCGGCCATTGTGGCCTACATCCACGGGAGAGAGTACAACAAGTCTCCATCTCCACCTTTACTATCTTGATTTCAGAGATTACAAGGCTTTACAATAGAAAATCCCCTCAATCATTGCCTCTTCTTGTACACTTATGTTTCCCACCATGCTCTCCAAGAACTACACCCAAGGTTGATCTTTCTATTCCTATGCACCTTTCCCAATCTCTCACAATCTCTCTAGATTTCCCTAGATAGAAAAGCCTCATTCAATCTCTCTATTCTCTTCACACACCACATTGTGTCACTCATGTGATGATGCTTATGCACTCATCCTATACAGGATATCTATTTATAGACTTATGTGAGTCATCCATATGAAGGAACCGATCCTTGTGAACCTTATCCAAGTTAGTTACTGCACCAACTAACTAACCAACTTCTTAACTGATATCGATTATCCGGTTGACTATAATCGATTATGCTATCTCTGTCTCAGACGCCTTTTCTGATACTAGCCATAATCGATTATCCTAATCGATTACTATGCTTCTGCCAAACATATAATCGATTACGCCATTACCATAATCGATTATACCTCCACAACTTCAACTTCATATTGTTGATTTTGAGACATATCTCAACAGTATCTATAAAAGGTATCCAAATTGTGTGTCCAAATATATTTACTCCAAAAATTACATCTCTCCTTAGTACAAAGTAAACTGTAGATGAAAATAGAAAACCCGATTGTGGGACATTCTTTTGTGAGCATGGCAACGGGTAGCTGAATGTGGGAAATTCTATTGTGAGCGAGGGCAAGGGGATAGAGGAGATCAATGTAATTCCCTCAATAAACTAAAAAATCAGACACACAAACGTATTTAAAAAGATTTATGCCTACTTACACACATGTGCACATACATGTTAAGAGAAAAGAGCATGCACATCACCCCTTAAACTATAGCCCATTTGCAAACAGGCAGCCTTAACTATTGATTCTTCCCAATTAATCCTCAAACTAAAAGAATTAGTGAAATTGATCCTTTTATTAACCCAAAGTTAAATTGATTAAATCTAACCATCCATTTTTCCTAAATCTCAACCATTGATTTATTCTTTTTTCATCTTTAATTTTCAGAAGAAAAAAACAAGAAAAAGTAATTAGAGAAAGAGTTTCAGTTTAGTCACGAAACTCTCCATAAATTTTTCAGGGAACTCTGTCAACCAGGAGCCAATTGCTGGAATCTTATCCTCTTGAGGCACTATGGTGCACCTAAAATGCCACTTTACCAGGACAGGAACCTTGCAAGAGAAAACATGCAACAATATACAATTAATTTATAATCACCTTAATGATGAACAAAGCAACTAGTCGTACTCAACAGTTTTGTTGGCTAAATCAATATAACCCGTCCAAAACCAGAATAGGGAAGAGCAACTACTCGTGCTGTGTTCAACAGGAGTAAAAAGTTGTCTTCAACATAAAATTGTAACATCTATATTTTTCCGCTTTTTAAGATCGGTGTAAATATAAATAAATATTTATATTTTTATCTGAAACTTAGAAAATGATTTTGGGAAAACCAAAATCATATTCATATTATACTTATTTTTATAAGTATACGGTTAAATTTTTGGTTGAAAATTCAGACAGAACCCGGTCTACGTTTTCACTGACAGTAAGATTTTACTGATCAGAAAACCTAATTTTGACTCAAGAACGAAATGAATAGATTTTATATCTCATTTCCAATGATATAGGTTATTTTGAAACTTTTCAAAATAAATAGGTTATTATACTTGATTCGGGCTTAAAAACCTAAATCGGGTAATCGACGGAGTCAAGAACGAACGTGCATGGACAAAACCTGATGCCGGATGGAAGAAAACAATGAGTCATCCATGATGACTCATGGTGGTGAGTCATATGGGTGATTCACTTAGAATTTAATGTATATGATGATGAATTTAAGTATGAAAAGACCATTTTACCCCCCTAAAAATTAATGAAATCACATTTTTGCCATATGACTCACTCTTCCTCTCACTCCTAACCAAAACTCACGGCAGCCCCTCTAATTAACCACCTCCATTCAATTTTTTTCTTCTCACCAAAAGTTGACAAATAAGGTAAATGAGCATTTATGTACAAATGGGTGAATCATCAAAATGTAATAAATGCCAAGTAATGAGTCACTCACTCTCACATGCTAGACGAAGTGATATTTGTTCAATTCATTCTCCCTTGCTCCATTGTGAAGTCGGCAGAACCCCACCCCACAATTACCTCACACTAAATTTTCACTTCAATCACTCAATAGCTTAAGAAAAAGACTTATGCTCTCAAAAAAAAAAAAAAAAATCCTCTCCTCCCTATGCCTTATGCGCCAACATCCTTTCAACTCTCATCATATTTTATTTTTTTATCCTTCATCTCATTTATCACTCTGAAGACTTCTCTTATTCCTCATTGATCATGCGCCAGTTTGATACCCATCACCATACTATTTTACTTGTTCACTTCATTCATCTAGAAATTCAAGCTAAGACCATTCACTCTCAACACCTCTCTCCCTATTTGTGCGTCAGTTTCATTCCCCACTCCACTATTTCCTTTCATCTCATTTATTCACTTTTATACAAGAACAAAACTCTTGTTCTTTTAATTTCTGTTTGCGCCTAAAATCATCCAAGGCCCATTTTCACTCATCACCTCCTTACTATTTGTTGTCTTCAAGATTGAGAGAAAAACTTAAGTAAAACCTTAAGCAAACTCCATTGATTTCCTTAAAAGTTTGATCATCTTACTTGATAAGCCTCTGGCTTATCTAGTTTTATAACTAGTAAGACTGTGGTTTATGTGCTAATTATTCGAGTTCAATCTCGTTTTCGCCCAAATTTGGATTTAATTGTCCTCAAGCAACATTTTGAGTCTCTTGAGTAGTTTTAGGATATTTTAGCTAATTTTGAGTCAAATAAAGCATTTATTGCTATTTTATAGTTTCAGGTTAAAGGGGAAGCACTTCGAGTCAAGAAAACAGTGGAAATTGCCATTCTGGAGATACTCGCCCCGCGAGAGGTGTGAACACCCCATTTTGACCAGGTTCACCAAAATTTCAAAAAAAGAAAATAATAAAAAAAAATAATAAAATAAAAATTTTTTTGCAAAGGAAATAAAAACAAAAAATAACAAAATGATTAAAACCACATCATCCTCCTCCCTAGCAACCACTTTATTTTGAATTTGAATTTAATTTTCAAATCAGAGATACTGGACATATTTTTAGGATCAGATAGCAATCCTAATCTTGGCGGGATTTTAGGATCAAGATGAGAGGAATGGGCATTATAATAAGCATGACAGATCAGAAAAAGCATCCGATTTTACGTTTTGGCTTCCTTTCTCCCATTCTTTTATTTTCACGTTGCTTTGATCTCTCCGACCTCCATTTTTTTTTCGTTCCTTCCCTTCCATTCTTTCTTCTTCAACCTTTTTCTGCTCTTCAACAACAGAACAACCCACATCTCATTCTTCCACTCTCTAAAACTCCAAACCAAAGTTCTCTTCTTTCTTCACTCAGTCCCAGCCGCGCTGCCCTGTCCAGTTGCGCCACCACCCACCGCCGTTCGACGCCGTTCCCAGCCGTGAACCGCCGTCTTCCGCCGCGTCGTGAGCTGGAATCGCCGCATCCTTCCTCAACAGCTCTGCGTTGTCTTCCTCCTGCTCCTGGTCGTTGGCTATCTAAGAAGTTGAAAAAGGTTGGTAGACATTTTCTGGCTACAGGACGTTAATGGCATAAAGAAAAGACAAGAGCCTTCCTTCTCACTTTATAAGGCATAAGCCCTTTCCTTTTGATACAAAGATCACAAGGGGTGCCGAACCTTTTTTTTTCCTCTGCAACTTTGGCGTAGGTTCCGGTCTTTATTTCTTTGTGTTGATCTGATTTTTTTTTTTGTCATTTATTTTCTTTCCTGGTTTATTTGTTAAAATAAATAAAAACATATATATATATATATATATATATATATATATATATATATATATATATATATATATATATATATATATATATATAAAAGGGTAATCACTTCGTAATGAGATTGTTTTGTGAGATGTATCACATTCAATTCGTTAGTTTGAGACAGCCCTGTGGACGTATCTGCCATGTTCTATCTCGTTTAGGAGTTTTCGATTAAAAAAACCTTTTTTTTTAAAAAAAAACTTCATAAAAAAATCAACAAATAAAATATTTTCTACAAGAACTACGTGACTTTGAGTTTCCCACCGAAGCAGGGAATACGTAGGAGCGGGATCAATCATCTCGTCGAGCCAAAATTAATTTTTCCTTTATTTTTGTTCTTTTTAATTTATTTAATATGGATAATTAATTAGTAATTCATTTAATGTATTTGGATTGCTCTATGACAAGTGTCATGCTCAATCCCTAGCTTTAAGGTTGCCCTATGGACTTATGTGCCCTGTTCAACCTCGTTTAGGATTTATCAATAATATTTCTTTTTAAAAAAAAAAATTAAATAAAAAACCCATAAAGAAACATAAAAATAAAGAAAATATTAATAAATAAAAAAAATCCTTCCTTGCAAATATTTTTGGGGTAAACAAACAAATAATTTTGCATGATTAATTCAAGGTACCATTCGTAGGATGGGCGATGTAGGGTGCTTAACACCTTCCCTACTCGTAACCGACTCTCGAACTCAAATTGGTTTCAAAGACCGTTTTTTTAAAGGTTTTCCAATTTTTCCCAAATTAAATAAAATTGGTGGTGACTCTACTTTTTTCTCTAAAATTTTCTTTTTATCGCCGTCCCTGCCGTAATTTTCGGTTGCGACAGATGGCGACTCCACCGGGGACATTTGGAGAGTCAAGCCTAAGTAATGAGTTGTGCATTTTGGTATTTATTGTTTACCCCTTTTTATTGTTTATTTTATTTTATTTATTTATTTATTTATTTTTAATTTTTATCTTTATTTTTATTTTATTTTATTTTATTCTATTTTTGATTCCTTTTTGCTTTAATAATCATTTTTACACTAGGATAGAAGGCCATGGTATTTGTTGTTTGCTTGTCTTTCAAGTTCAAGTAGTTTTGGATTGTACAGGTTTGTATGCCTCCTACACACACAACACCGACAC
Source organism: Sophora flavescens (assembly GCA_030762895.1). NCBI lineage: Eukaryota > Viridiplantae > Streptophyta > Magnoliopsida > Fabales > Fabaceae > Sophora > Sophora flavescens. The sequence continues at coordinate 13,410,620 of CM061065.1, read as the reverse complement.
TCATTTTCACACACTTTCAGCTCTATTCCCGAGCTTGTGGGATCTTAAGAATTAGGCGGTGACTCGGCATTGTCATTGCAGGCCTAGTGCCTCTCTGATATTTGTTGATTCACCACTCGGATTGTTACTAGTGTCATGGACTAATCATCTTGGAGGGTTTATCCCTACTTGTGATTAGGTTCATGAACTAGGTCCTTGACAAGGGCAATCTGGGGACCATGACCTTTAGAAGTCTAGACCCGTCCTAAAGTTTATACTCCTAAATTGACTTAGTGGCCGCTCGACTTAGAAGTTGCCATCATAGGCACCCTTGATTAGGCCCTACCTCTTAAGACACTTGGAGGCGTACCATATATCCCTTGTGTTTTTCTATCTAATTTATTTATTTTTACTTCATTTCCCTTCGTGTTTTAACAAATGGTTAATAAATAAATAAAATACATATTATATGTATTTTGCTTTAATTTATTATTTATTTTATTTTATTTTATTTTTTATTTTATTTTTTACTTTTTACTTTTTGTAAAAAATAATATATATATATATATATATATATATATATATATATATATATATATATATATATATATATATATATATTAGGTGATTCTCTTTTGTGGAGGAAAGACACTATCTGTGTAGCAAGGAACGAAAATGTCTAACTCTAGCAATGCAATTGGCCTGAAGAAGAATATTAGGATTGACGTGAAAATCAATGATGTGAAGACTTTAATGGAAATCAGTCGCTTGATGCCAAAAGAAGTGTGTTCAGAGTTTGCAAGCAAGTATGGGAAGATTTTGGACTTGTTACACATACATGTAGATGCTTCGGGCTTGAGTGCTTTGGCCCAATATTGGAACCCGAATTTGAGGTGTTTCGAGTTGCCAAATTTGGATACGACACCGACTATAGAAGAATATGCATACATGCTACGGATGCCTCTTCCAAGGGAGTCTCGTGTTTATTTCTATTATGGCCAGCATGTTAGTGATGGGAAGGTTGCAGAGTTGCTGGGAATTCTACCGAAGTCATCAGACAAAATGGAAAAAGGAGCTGTCAGAGGTCTAAGGCGAAGATTCCTTGAAGTTTATCTCCAGGAGATAGCACGACAAAATAATTGGGTTATCTTCAAGCGGGTGTTAGCTTTAACCATTTATGGGCTGGTGCTTTTCCCCTTTATACCAGACATGGTGGATTACGCAGCCTTGGATGTCTACTACAAGGTCGAAGAATATAATGTGAACTCTGTTCCCGCAATTTTGGCAGAAACTTTCCTATCATTGCAAGTTTGCCATGAAAATCAACAAGGCAAATTACGATGTTGTGCACAAATGTTGTATGTTTGGGTCGTGACTCACATGTATGCTCGAAATTATGTTAATGGGATTGATGACCCTTTGAGGAGATTCCATCACATTCCGATAAAGCCGCACAAACCCAATGAATGGAGACAAGAATTTGATAAGGTTGATTCGAAAGCTTTTTGCTGGATGTGTCCTTGGTATAAAGGAAATACAGTCATCTTCAGTTGTAGGAATTTCTCGAATATTCCTTTGATGGGACCAAGGGGTTGCGTGTCATATTCTCCGGCACTTGTGATTCGACAATTGAAATGGACTCAACAGGAACCACTTGAAGAAGTGTTAGGTGGAATTTCATTCTTATATCAAGAATGCGAGGTTGTCAAGAATACAACAATAGCTGTTAGATCCGCCTGGAGCAACATCCGGGTACTGGGATCCAATGAGTTGGGAAGACAAATTATTTCTCATACTAAAAACTACGAGGCATGGAGGAAATCAAGGAAAGACAACCATGTTATTTCGAGACCAATCTCGCATGAAGATGAAAATCCGCAAATGGAAGCAGAAATATTAAAGAGGATTAAGGTTATGATGGCCCATATGAGAGTGCTAGAGGAAAAGAATGAAACAGATCAAATCACCATCGACGCGCTCCAACACCAAATCCAGAAGTTAAACATGAGGATAGAACATTTGAAAGATGAATGTGCCGATGCATATGAAGTCGCAGCTCCAGCAAAGAGGGCAAGGAAGGGGAATATGAAAGAGTCAAAAGTTCAAGGATTACTAGCAAGGATAGAGGATCAAAAAAAGGCGTTGGCACAAATCTTCAAAGAAAAAGAAGACTTGGGGGCAAAAATCGAAGTGCACGTTCAGACAATCCAGATGTTGGAGGAAAGCATAGGATCTCTACAAGAAGCCTTAACTCATGCTGAGCGCTACTCTGATGAAGGTTGGAATGCAGCTGCGACTATACGCGAATCATTGAAAACATCGCAAGAGAAAGAGCAGCAATTGTGGATGAGGCTCCGGATGTTCGAAAGGGAGAAAAAACAATATGAGGATGAGATCATACAACAGGAAGAATGGCTAGAGAACTGGGAATCTGTGGCAAAAGATTTGAAGGCTGACAGAGATTCTTGGAAGAAAAGATATGAACACTTCTCAGGAAGTTTGCAATACCATACCTATCAGTTTGTAGGTCACCTCGAGGAAGCACTAGTCCAAACTCGCATGAATGACGGATCTACAATACCTCCAAAAATAGCTCGCTTCATGAAGTATTGTAGGGGTCTTGCTAGCGGGTTCAAAAAGAAGACCTTAAAACTTTTGATGTAATTCTGTTAGATGGGAGATATTGTATTTTCTCTTCAAAGAAATAAAAAGCACTTTTTTTTAGGGGTTACATTCATCAATAAATCATGCTCTATCTTATGGTGTGTTGCAAGTAGGCCTGTATGATTGCATTGCTAGTGAATGATGTTGTCTATTGAGGGACACATGTTCCCATGGATTTGTCATCAACCACGCATTAACCTAAGGGGGATGTGCCCCTAGAGTTATGTGTCGGGATGAAGTTGCTTGCTACAAAAATGGTCTTTCCTTTGCAAAAGAAAGAATTCATGGTTGTTCGAAGCATACTTTTATCTTTCTTTTAATAATAATAATTGATGATTTTTTTAAGTAGAGCTAAAAACACGAATCTGAGGGTTCGAGAATCATTACGTGACCTAAGAAAGACAGTACCAATCAAACCCGAGTTTACAACACAAGATACCGGACCAGGATGGCTGCCAACAATCCTGAGACAGGAAGGAACTTGAGTTTAGAAGTAGACGAAGTGAGGGGAAGGGTGACTGAAATCTCTGAAACTCAAGCAAGGTTGGAGGCTATACTACAGGATATGAGGGAGTCTCTTAGCAAGCTTAGTGTAAATAGAAGTGGAAATGAAGATGACACACGTGTAAGCATACAGCCGGCCCTCTCCATGGTAACTGCGCCTATGTTTTCAAGCATAAGCCATAGCCCTACTCAGGGAATGTCGGGTTACACAGAACCCATAGTGATCCCCATCGGGGAAGGATATCGCCCCATCGAGAATGTGTATCATGAGGCTACTGGCTATGCAGGACTTACATGGGAAAAGCCCCATGCATCCATTCCTGAACAATCAAGGGGAATTCAGTTTAGACCAGATAAGATGAAGGAAAAGTGGATGGAGAATGTAGAAGAACAAATAAAAGAGATCAAAGGCTCAAATACCTATGGCCTTCTCAGGATTGAAGAACTTTGTCCTGCCACAAACGTCGTGATTCCGAAGGATTTCAAAATTCCTGATTTTTCCAAATATGACGGAAGTGGGAACCCACGATTCCATTTGATTAGCTATGCCACCAAAATAGCCATCTAGTCTAAGGATGACAAGTTCCTTATTGGTTTTTTCCATGAAAGTTTGACTGGAATTGCACTAGAGTGGTACCTTCAGTTAGACCATTCTAAGATCTCTCGATGGACAGAATTAGCCGATTTGTTCATGGATCAATACAAATTCAATTTGGACATAGCTCCGACCCGTGAACAGTTGACTACAATGCAGAAGAAGAGTGATGAATCCTTCAAACAGCATGCACAAAGGTGGAGGAGTTTGGCAGCTCAGGTTCAGCCGCCGCTGATATTGTCCGAAATGTGCTCATACTTTTTGGGAACCCTGGGATCCCCCTTTATCGGAGCAATGGCAGGAGTAGCTTATAGGGATTTCTCTGACTTGATTGCTGCAGGGGAAAGAATTGAAATCCTAGCCAGATCCGGGAAATTGCCAACTGGCATGGAAGGCAGTGCATCCAAGAAGGGGTTCCAGCCCAAGAAGAAGGAAGCAGAAGCAAATTATGTGCAACACCAGCAAAACTTTGGACCTCGACATGTCCCTTCATACCCAAGGTACCAAGCACCATATCAGACCCAAACACCATTTTACCCACCTCAACAGGCCTCGCCAACCATCACCCAGCCACAAAACCAAATAAATAACATCCCTACCCCTCAACCATACAACCCCACTCGCCCAACATATACTCATTATCCACCTGCAACTCAACAAACCCATCCAAGCTACCCTCGACCTCGCTCAAATTTTCCAAATCAGGGACGTCCCCAATATCAAAATCTGCCTCCTTTCCCAAGACTGTCTATCTCCAATGCAGATTTGTTCAAACAACTATTTGATCGTCACCTAATCGCTGGAAACCCTGTACGGCCTATGGAACCACCTTTCCCTGCTTGGTACAATCCAAACTTGACTTGCAAGTATCACATGGATGCCCTGGGGCATTCCATTGAAGAATGTGAGGCCTTCAAGACAGCAGTAAGAAAATTGATTGCTTGTGGAAGATTGGGTTTCGAAGAAGATTCTGGGCCTAGCATTGTTAATAACCCAATCCCAAACCATAATGCGGGAAATAGCGTGAATAACTTGGAAGTGAGAGGGCCTCAAGTCAAGAAGGTTTTGGAATTGCGAACCCCGATGCAAGAAGTATTCGCAGGGCTCAAGAAAGCAGGATATGATATTGTTGCACCGATGAAGCTGATTGGAGAAAAAGAGAAGTATGATGGTGATTTAAGTTGTGATTATCATCATGGGCAGGTAGGGCATGATATCGAAACTTGTTGGGACTTTAAGGTTCGAGTCCAAGGATTACTTACCTTGGGGGTGATCCAAGCTAGGCGAGGTACGACTGAAGAAGTTAGTCTGGTTGAAAAAGTTGTGCTCTAGATACCACCTATGAATGATGCGCCGGCTCCAGAAAAAGTGATTGTAAAGGTGACAAAGCCAACCCCTTTTGCCTATAATGATACACACGTTGTACCATGGAATTATGAACAGAAAGTTGAGCTAGTAGGAGGGGCAGGAGAAACTTCGAAGGCCCAGGTTAATAATGTTGTGAGAATTGGAGGCATCACAAAGAGTGGGTGATACTATGACCCGATAGAAGAAGAAGCAAGGAAGAATACCAAAGATGAAGGAAAAGAGAAGGAAGAAGAAGAAGAAGAGTTTCTGAAGATCATGAAACAAAGTGAATACGATGTGATAGAGCAGTTGAAGAAAACACCGGCAAGAATATCGCTTTTGTTGCTTGTCCTCAGATCAGAAATGCATCGTAAGGCATTATTGAAGGTGTTGAATGAATCTTATGTTAATCGCGACGTCACGCCAGAGAATGTAGTAAACATGGTGGATCCGGTGAGGCGGATCAACATGATCAATTTCTCGGAAGATGAGGTGTTTTTAAAATTTAGAGGTAGTCCTAAGGCACTCCACATTACCCTAAGGTGCAAAGGATTTGTGATTGCGAAGGTGCTTATAGATGGTGGCTCGGCATTGAATGTGATTCCGTTGTCCACTCTAGAGCAACTAAACATAGGCTTGACGGATTTGACACCCCAAGAGATGATTGTGCGAGCCTTTGATGGGACAGCGAGAGGGATCTTAGGGGAAATAACTCTGCCCCTCGAAGTAGGGCCTAGTTGTTTTCGTGTTCTCTTTCAAGTCATGGAGATCTAGCCAGCTTATACCATGCTCCTAGGAAGGCCTTGGATTCATGAAGCTGGTGTTGTTCCATCAACATTGCATTAGTGTCTGAAGTATATTCAGGATGGGGCTGTAATTACCATCCGCGGCGAAGAGGAAATCATGCTTTCAAAGCCTATTTTAGTACCATACGTGGAAAGTGCAGAGCAAGTCGAGGATGATTCCCTACGTAGTTTTGAAATCCTGAAGCCAGAGAACAAGAAGGAGGAGCTGCCAATACAAAATGTGAATGAAGTGGCAGTCCGTATAATGGAAAGGAACAGGTATCAGAAAGGAAGAGGTCTAGGGGCAAGCCTCCAAGGGATCCCTCAACCGATCACGGCAGTTACAAGAGATGGAAGACATGGGCTAGGATACAATCCTTCTCTAGCAGAAGATATGAAGTACCTGACTCTTAGAGGCAAGAAAGAAGAAAGAAAGGAATTTGATTATATCCCTCACTTGACAGATACTTTCTCAGCATCAACTGAAGTGATCTCGCCAAAAAAGTCGACTTCCCCTCATTTTACTATCAGTGCACTTGAAGAGGAGCAAGCAAGAAACCTTGTTATTTATCTCTCTGCTGACAATGAGGTCCTTGGCAATTGGCAGTCTGAACCATTTGTTGATGTTATTTCCATGAAGTAATTATCTTTTTGTATCTCGTATAAACTGATGTTTACTTTGATTGAGAAATGAATAAAATGAGTTAGTATGATTTTTTCAGCATTTTTCTTGGTGTCTTCCTTTCCCTACCTTTATCTTGTATCAATTGCGTGTCATTTCTTGAATAATATCCTTGCCTATATTTTTCTTGTTTCAAACATCTTCTTTCAGGAACCTCACCACCGTCGAAGGTTTGTCTCACAAAAGGAACCTTGACACCTCATTTACTGATTCCCTAGCGGCTGTTGACGAAGACGATTCTGGGATTAGTGAGGAAGAAGAAGTCATTGAGGAATTTACAAAGTCAATAGAGCGCTCAGAAAATGGGTTCACTGCAAATGATGAAGTTATAGAAGTGATTAATATGGGGACCGAAGAAGACAAGAAGGAGTTGAAAATAGTGGATAATCCAGAACGTGCAGAAATGGTCGCACTATTTAAGGAGTACCTTGATGTGTTTGCATGGTCCTACAAAGATATGCCAGGATTGGATCCAGAGATAGCATCACATAAAATCCCACTGTACCCAGATACGGTGGTGAAGAAGCAAAGGTTGAGGAGGATGCACCCAGATATGTCACTAAAGATCAAAGAAGAGGTAACTAAGCAGTTAGAAGCCGGGTTTGTGGAAGTGTCGAGACACCCAGAGTGGGTCGCTAATGTCGTACCAGTACCAAAGAAGGATGGAAAAGTAAGAATGTGTGTGGATTACAGAGATCTGAACAAAGCAAGTCCGAAGGATGACTTCCCATTGCCTCATATTGATGTTCTCGTAGACGGACACAGACAAGGAACCACAGATTCTCTTTCATGGATGGGTATTCGGAATACAATCAGATTCTCATGGACGTCGATGACAAAGAGAAGACGACTTTCATCACCCCTTGGGGAACTTTTTGTTACAGAGTAATGCCTTTTGGGCTGAAGAATGCCGGAGCTACCTACCAGCGTGCTATGGTAGCATTGTTCCATGATATGATGCACAAGGAAATAGAGGTATATGTGGATGACATAGTGGCTAAGTCTAAGGAGGGGGAAAGTCATGTAGCAGTTTTGCATAAGTTATTTGAGAGATTAAGGAAGTACAATCTGAGACTCAATCCCACAAAATGTGTGTTTGGAGCCTCAACTGGGAAATTGTTGGGTTTTGTGGTCAACAGGGAAGGAATACAGGTGCAGCCGGAAAAGGCAAAGGCGATCAGGGACATGCCAGCTCCCAAGAATGAACGAGAAGTAAGGGGTTTTCTAGGGAGATTAAATTACATTGCCCGATTCATTGCTAACTTGACAAGCACGTGTGAGCCTATTTTTAAGCTATTAAAGAAGAATAACCCGGGGAGATGGAATGAGGAATGTCAGGAAGCCTTTGACAAAATAAAGGCATACCTATTAAACCCACCAGTGTTGGTGCCGCCCACTCAAGGTCGTCCTTTGATACTGTATCTCACGATCCTCCCAACCTCAATGGGGGCAATGTTGGGGCAACATGATGAGTCCGGCAAGAGAGAACATGCAATTTACTATCTGAGCAAGAATTTTAATGACTGCGAAGCCCGATACATGGCAATCGAGAAGACTTGTTGCGCATTGGTATGGACCTCCAAGAGACTCAGGCAATACATGTTATACTACACCACTTGGTTAATCTCTCGAATGGACCCTTTGAATTACATCTTTGAAAGTCCTCACATATCATTAAGGGTCTCAAAGTGGCAAATGGTATTATCAGAATTCGATATTAAGTATATGACCCGGAAATCCGTTAAGGGAAGTGCAATTGCTGATCACTTAGCTGAAAACCCTCTTGAGGGAGGACAGCCAATTATATCCGAGTTCCCTGATGGAGAGATACTGTCATTAGAAGAAGGTGAAACAGAGGAAGATGATATGTGGAGGATGTATTTTGATGGAGCAGTTAACATGCATGGAAGCGGCATAGGAGCGGTGGTTGTCTCTCCGGAGGGCAAGCAATACCCAGTGGCTGTTAAGCTCAAATTTGAATGCACCAACAATATTGCGGAGTATGAAGCATGTGCAAGTGGATTACAAGCAGCAATTGGTCTTGGAATAAAACAGCTAAAGGTCTTTGGAGATGCAGCCTTAATCATTTATCAAGTCAACGGTGAATGGCAAACTAAAGATCCCAAGCTTATTCCGTATCAGAAATACTTGACTCAGTTAGTTGCGAAGTTTGATGAGATTACTTTCTCGCACTTGACTCGAGACAAGAATCAATTTGCGGATGCTTTAGCCACATTAGCCGCTATGACCAAGCTGGGTCTCCATACCACCGTCCAGCCTATTCAAGTGAAGGTACAAGATGAGCCCGCATACTGTGCACATGTGGAAGAAGAGCTCGATGGTAATCCTTGGTATCACGACATCAAGCAATATATGAAGAGTAGAACATACCCAGCTGGAGCAAATGAAGTAAACAAGAGGACGATTCATAGATTATCAATGTCCTTTTACTTAGATGGTGAAATTCTATATAAGAGGAATTATGATGGGGTCCTCATAAGATGTGTTGATGCTCGTGAAGCTCGGACTATCATGACAGAAGTCCACGAAGGGATATGTGGAACGCATGCCAATGGTCACATGATGGCACGCAAGATCCTACGAAATGGTCACTATTGACTAACAATGGAAGCCGATTGTCTGGAGTATGTCCGAAAATGCCGTAAATGCCAAGTATATGCAGATCAGATCAAAGCTCCACCGTTCCAACTACACAATCTGGTGTCTCCATGGCCATTTTCTATGTGGGGAATAGACGTCATTGGACCAATCAATCCCAAGGCTTCAAACGGACATCGCTTCATCCTGGTTGCAATAGATTACTTCACTAAGTGGGTAGAAGTAGCATCATATGCCAATATAACTCAAAAGGTATTTACCAAGTTCCTAAAAAGGGATATTATTTGTCGCTGTGGAATACCAGAAAGAATCATTACAGATAATGCTGCCAATCTTAATGGGGCGGATGTAAAGAAGTTATTAGAGACTTTTAAAATCAAGCACCATAATTCCACCCCATATAGACCTCAGATGAACGGGGCGGTAGAGGCGGCCAACAAGAATGTCAAGAAAATTGTTGCTAAAATGGTCGTAAATTATAAGGATTGGCATGAAATGTTGCCATACGCTTTACACGCGTATCGTACCAATATACGATCAAGCACTGGAGCAACGCCTTTCTCATTGGTGTATGGAATGGAAGCTGTTTCTCCTATAGAAGTCGAAATCCCTTCATTGAGAGTGCTGATGGAAGCTGACTTGGAAGAATCAGAATGGGTGAAAGCTCGATATGATCAGTTGAACATGATTGAGGAAAAAAGACTGGTGGCCCTTTGTCATGGACAACTATACCAAAGAAGAATGGCTAAAGCCTTTAATAAGAAAGTCCGTCATAGAGAGTTTCAACCAGGTGATTTGGTGGTAAATAAAATACTCCCCAACCAAGAAGATGCCTGAGTAAAATGGGCACCCAATTATGAAGGGCCATATATAGTAAAGCAGGCATACTCAGGCGGAGCCTTGGTCCTAACAGATGAAAACGGACGAGAGCTACCGAGACCCGTAAACTCTGATGCTGTGAAAAAGTTCTATGCTTGATAAAAAGAAAAAGAAAGAAAGAAAAAGAAAGGGAGAGCCCATTAGGTTGAAAACCCGCAAGGGCGACCTAAGCAAAAGTTAGGGCATAAACAAAATAAAAAAAAAGGATCCCGTTAGGTTGAAAACCCGCAAGGGCGACCTAAGCAAAAGTTAGGGCATATATATAAAAAAGAAAAAAAAAGAGGGGTCTGTTAGGTTGAAAACCCGAAAGGGCGACCTAAGCAAAAATTAGGACAAAGAAACTGAATCTTAGTCTGAAAACCCGCAAGGGCAGTTTAAGAAAATATCTTAATGTTCACCACACTGGGGCAATTTTGCTCATGACTTGCTACACTGGGGCAATTCCGCTTGTGACTGGCTACGAGGGGGCAAAGAAAATCATTGAAATGTTAATGAAAGGATGTATGTGGAAGCTGAGACCAGGATCTGCGACGTCAAACATTTGTTGGGAATCAGTTAAGAGGATCAAGGAACCAATACTGGGGCAAATTTTTATGCGGTTTTTCTCTCGTCCCATTATCTCTTTTCATACAATTCCCATGCACCCCTTTGTATTTCCCTTTTTCTTTCCAATTTCCTTGTGTGCAATGTGAATTCTCATATTAAGGCAAGGATTTTATTCATCCATCTTTCCTATTGTGCTTAAATCATGCTTGCGCATTGAAATCATGTCTCAATTGAAGCAAATTTAAGTTTAATGGTATGATTGGATAATTCTAATGGTTACTTCAACGAATGGTTTGAACCAAAGAAAGCCCAGCATTTCAAAGTCAATAAGAAAGATAACGGTGCACAATGAGGAGAAAAGGAAAGCAATAATGAAAGTCTCCACGAGTTCTAGTCTTGAAGGAAATAATCGCTCTATGTGTTTCCACTGCTTTGTAAAAGAAGCCCCTCTAATCAAAAGACACTGACTCAGAATTGTTGATAAACAAAGGTTTGATTGGTCGAAGTCTTTTAATGGAGCGTGTGATTCAGTTGTAATCGAGACAAAGGTAAAAGAAAAGTTTTTAAGAAAAAGTAAATTACCATCATTTTATTTTGGGATCTGAGGCCCGTTGCAAATTTATTTTTCGAGCTCTGAGGCTCACTATTAATTTATTTTTGGGATCTGAGGCCCACTGCAATTTACTTTTCGAGCTCTGAGGCTCACTGCATTTTATTTTTGGGATCTGAGGCCCACTGCAATTTATTTTTCGAGCCCGGAGGCTCACTGCGAATTTATTTTTGGGATCTGAGGCCCACAACAATTTATTTTTCGAGCTCTGAGGCTCACTGCAAATTTATTTTTGGGATCTGAGGCCCACTGCAATTTATTTTTCGAACTCTGAGGCTCACTGCAAATTTATTTTTGGGATCTGAGGCCCACACCAATTTATTTTTCGAGCTCTGAGGCTCACCGCAAATTTACTTTTGGGATCTGAGGCCCGCTGCAATTTACTTTTCGAGCTCTGAGGCTCACTGCATTTTATTTTTGGGATCTGAGGCCCACAACAATTTATTTTTCGAGCTCTGAGGCTCACCGCAAATTTATTTTTGGGATCTGAGGCCCACTGCAATTTATTTTTCGAGCTCTGAGGCTCACTGCATTTTATTTTTGGGATCTGAGGCCCACTGCAATTTATTTTTCGAGCTCTGAGGCTCAATGCAAATTTATTTTTGGGCTCTGAGGCTCACTACATTTTATTTTTGGGATCTGAGACCCACTGCAATTTATTTTCCGAGCTCTGAGGTTCACTGTGAAGTCCACTGCATTTTATTTTTCGAACTCTGAGGATCACCTGTCACTTTTATTTTCCAAGCTCTAAAGCTTAATTTTCTCCAGCCTGTTTTCCCATCCCGGCTAAAATGTGAGTTCATTTTCTTTACTAGTTCCTTACTATTACCACATGAAAAATCGTTCTTCTTTTCATGTATTCTAGTAATGAACAAGTAAAGAGGGGCAACTGTGAACACCCCATTTTGACCGGGTTCACCAAAATTTCAAAAAAAAATAAAAAAAAATAAAAATAAAATTGCAAAGGAAATAAAAATAAAAAATAACAAAATGATTAAAACCATATCATCCTCCTCCCTAGCAACCACTTTATTTTGAATTTGAATTTAATTTTCAAATCAGAGATACTGGACATATTTTTAGGATCAGATAGCAATCATAATCTTGGCGGGATTTTAGGATCAATATGAGAGGAATGGGCATTATAATAAGCATAACACAGATCAGAAAAAGCATCCGGTTTTACGTTTTGGCTTCCCTTCTCCCATTCTTTTATTTTCACGTTGCTTTGATCTCTCCAACCTCCATTTTTTTTTCGTTCCTTCCCTTCCATTCTTTCTTCTTCAACCTTTTTCTGCTCTTCAACAACAGAACAACCCGCATCTCATTCTTCCACTCTCTAAAACTCCAAACCAAAGTTCTCTTCTTTCTTCACTCAGTCCATGCCGCGCCGCCCTGTCCAGTTGCGCCACCACCCACCGCCGTTCAACGCCGTTCCCAGCCGTGAACCGCCGTCTTCCGCCGCGTCGTGAGCTGGAATCGCCGCACCCTTCCTCAACAGCTCTGCGTTGTCTTCCTCCTGCTCCTGGTCGTTGGCTATCTAAGAAGTTGAAAAAGGTTGGTAGACATTTTCTGGCTACAGGACGTTAATGGCATAAAGAAAAGACAAGAGCCTTCCTTCTCACTTTATAAGGCATAAGCCCTTTCCTTTTGATACAAAGATCACAAGGGGTGCCGAACCTTTTTTTTCCTCTGCAACTTTGGCGTAGGTTCCGGTCTTTATTTCTTTGTGTTGATCTGATTTTTTTTTTTGTCATTTATTTTCTTTCCTGGTTTATTTGTTAAAATAAATAAAAACATATATATATATAAAAGGGTAATCACTTAGTAATGAGATTGTTTTGTGAGATGTATCACATTCAATTCGTTAGTTTGAGACAACTCTGTGGACGTATCTGCCATGTTCTATCTCGTTTAGGAGTTTTCGATTAAAAAAAACCTTTTTTTTTAAATAAAATAAAATAAAAAAAACTTCATAAAAATAAAAAAAATCAACAAATAAAATATTTTCTACAAGAACTACGTGGCTTTGAGTTTCCCACCGAAGCAGGGAATACGTAGGAGCGGGATCAATCATCTCGTCGAGCCAAAATTATTTTTTCCTTTATTTTTGTTCTTTTTAATTTATTTAATATGGATAATTAATTAGTAATTCATTTAATGTATTTGGATTGCTCTATGACAAGTGTCATGCTCAATCCCTAGCTTTAAGGTTGCCCTATGGACTTATGTGCCCTGTTCAACCTCGTTTAGGATTTATCAATAATATTTCTTTTTTTTTAAAAAATTAAATAAAAAACCAATAAAGAAACATAAAAATAAAGAAAATATTAATAAATAAAAAAATCCTTCCTTGCAAATATTTTTGGGGTAAACAAATAAATAATTTTGCACGATTAATTCAAGGTACCATTCGTAGGATGGGCGATGTAGGGTGCTTAACACCTTCCCTACTCGTAACCGACTCCCGAACTCAAATTGGTTTCAAAGACCGTTTTTTTAAAGGTTTCCCAATTTTTCCCAAATTAAATAAAATTGGTGGCGACTCTACTTTTTTCTCTAAAATTTTCTTTTTATCGCCGTCCCTGCCGTAATTTTCGATTGCAACAAGAGGCTGCTCGCCTCGCAAGCCTGAAGACCAGCTGAGCAGCAACAGTCATCATTTCTATCTCGCCTGGCGAGAGGCTACTCGCCTCGCGAAGACTGAAGACCCTGAAGGACAGAGACCTTCACGGCCTAGCCGTGACGAAGGTCACAACCGTGACAGACTGGAATTTGGAGTCTAGCCTCGCGAAACATCCTCTCGCCTCGCGAGAACCCAAGTTTGAAAGCGCGCCACTTTTAATATTCGCGTCGCGAGAGGCTGCTCGCCTCGCGAGCGTGCGCAGAATCTGAACTCTATATATTGCTGTTTTAGGGCAGGAACAAAAACTTTTGTCAACCACTGATTTTAGAGCATTTTGTGACGAATCCTTGTATCTTTGGAGCTGCGTCTCCTTCTTTTCTTTTCTTATTATACATTGAGGATGAATTCCTATTGTTTGGGTGTTGTTACAAGCATGAGGAGCTAATCCCCTTGTCTAAGGGATCAATGAAACCACCCATGACGGTGTAGATTCAATGTGATGTATGTTTCTCCCCTTTGTCTCAATTATTGTTTTTCAATTCTGATTTTTATTGTGTTGATCATATGCATGCGTGATTGACTAGTTAACATTGATGAGGCTTAGTAGGCAATTCGCGTTTAGAACTTGAATTGGGATCATTGATCGAATATTGCATGAGAGTGAATAGGAGATCGGTGCAACCTTATAGGAACCAGATTTAATAGAGTTTGATGATTGGGTTATGAGACCTAGTAAGTAATTAACTCAATCGTTGAATACGTCCTATTGAGCACGAGAGTGTCATTAGGAGAATTTGGGGGTCCTGGTTGACATAGCAATTGAACTTAGGGAGGGAATCATCATCACTTGGGTACTATGCATGATTGAGTAGCTGGATTTGTGACCTTAGATGTCTTAATTTCAGATTTTAATTCTTTATTCTCTATTTGATTTTTTATTTGAATTGCGATCCTATTCTCTCTCTCCACAACCACTTGTTGTTACTTGGCCAACTTATCGAATTTCTCGCGAATTAGTCGAATTGGTAGCCCAATCCTTGTGTTCGACCTCGGTAATTACTTACCGTGTTTATTTTATTACTTACGACGACCCAGTACACTTGCCGGTGACTCAACATTACTTCACTTTCATCATCAACCAAGAGGTAACCTTCCTAATCTCGATCTCTCATATCTTTAATCTCCATTCATTTCATTGATTCATGCCATGAAACCATCCTTTTCCTATTCTAGATCTTAACTTCAAAAATCTCTAGAAAATCATGGAAAAATTCTTTTAAGGTAAAACCAATTTCTATGAAGCACATATGATGTCTATATTGTATATCTAGAAGCATGAGATCAAACAAAATTTCTATCCTTGTTTTCCAAGCCTGGCCGAATCCATGCATAATAGGAGAAAAGATATTTTGTTTCAACTTTTCAAGTATGACACTTCTTTTGATCTCTTGAATACATATGATAGCTAAATCCAAGAGCTTGATGATTTTGAAAATCCGTAGCCTAATTTAACGAGCATGGCCGAAAACTCTAACCCTTTTGTTAGTGGAGTTTTTGATTTAATCTTAGTTAAGTGGTTAGTGATCATATATCTCTAATACTCAAGGATCATTAATCCAAAAGTTGATGAAAATTTGAAATTTCTAACCTATAAAATCCTAAGTGGCCGAATCATAGTTCCTATGAACTAAGAAAGTTTTGGTGTTTTGCTTGATTAATTTTGTTGTTTTCTTGACGGATAAATTGTTGTGTTAATCGAATGTGAATAAAATTATCTTTTCCTTCTTTTTAATAAATTTTTGGCGTGCTACAGATGACGGGTAGGGTCTTTGGTGCCAACCTGGTTGGGATCATTTTCTCTATTGTGATGCCTTTGCACGCCTCAACCTTTTATTAAAAAAAAATTGTTGTGTGAATTGTGAACGTGTTTTACGGAGATCAGACATTTGACGGAACTTTCATTCATAAGGAAAAATCTTCAAGAGGTAAGAGGAGTACCTGGGGGATTTTTTCGGTAGTTGTATGTAATTTGTTTGTGATTTGTATTCTTTATTGGGTGTATTATTTATTTTACGTAGTTAGCATTATCTACTTTTAAATTATATGTTTTTAATTATTTAATTATTTGCATTTAATTGTGATTATATTTTGTTGCATGCCATTAATTTCTATTTACTATATTATTGGCATGAAATGATTTTTGATGTTGATTGTGGATTGGAAAGCCTGACAGTGGTCAGTGCTCAATTAATTACGAGGTTAAAAGCGTTAAAAAGTTGTTCATGAAATAATGAGTTTTAATTAGTGGAAAATTAATATAATATTACTTAATTATTTGTTTGGCGAAAAATGGATAATAGTGAAAAATAATTATTTTAATGATTTAACGGCGTACGAGTGTTTTATGAGTCACAGTGAGGACGTAATCGTGAAAATATTTTAGTACAACTAATTTATACGTAACAAATTTCTAAATATTAGAAAAAGTTATTTTAAGAAAATAAGTATCAAAAATAATTTTATTACGATGTTGGGAAAATTATTTTCCTAGAAAAGTCATATTTGGAATTAAAATGTTTTTAAAATGTCAAACGTCGGACAATTCCGACAATAGTTACAGAAGTATTATTAAAAATGGTAAGATTAGTTAAAACAGAGAATTTGTCTCAAAGCAATATTTTCAGGTTCAAAATATTGATTTTGAAAGAAAATGAATTTTTTGTAATTTTGATGATTTTATAAAACAAATTTCCAACGTAAAATGATTTTCTATAAAGTAGATTTATACAACGGGTTATTTCCGACAACTTGGATAAGTTGAGGAAATTTTGTTTTTTGATTTGTGTTTCACAGAGCGAAAATGCTTTTAAAATTGAAAGACGAACCTAACTGCCGAGATGTTGGGGTCTAATGTTCTATGGTATGGACCAGGGGTCCAAAAGGTAAAGTTATGGACTATATGTCCTATAAAAAGTAATATTGATTTTTGTGTGTCAAAATCTACGAATCTAAATCTGGTGCATCGGTCTAGATTCCTTGATTTGCACATTTTGACTTCGAGTCTGTTTTATTGGAACGATTGTTAAACTTAAATGTTTTAACTTTGGATTGGTCGTGAGCCTTTGAGCCTCGACAAGGAAAGAATGAACATGAAGAAAATGATGTGAACAAAACGTTTTACATGCATTTTTGGGCAGACATGCCTTTGCATAGGACTTGAATGCTTGATGGCAAGTATTCATGAAGTTTGCATCAATGTGCCTTGATGGACTTATGACCACGAAAACCATATACTATGCATGGTATTCATTGTGCCTCGTTTTGGACAGTGTTATGGTTAATTTGAAACATGCCTTATCTGGTGTCGCGACCAAAAAGAAAACTTGTTTTTTCTTTTAGAGAATAAACATGGAGTCGCCACCAACTTTATTTGATTTCGGGAAAGTTGGAAAACCCTTTAAAAAACTTTGGGTTCGGGAGTCGATTACGTCTAGGGAAGGCATGGAAACTTAACCCCCCGGTACCCTAGAACATCCATAAAAATGGTTACCCAAAATTAGTTGTCTAAATTATTAGTAACTTTAAAAATATTTGTTTTACCCCGAAAATCATTTGAAGGAAAAAAAAAATCATTTTTAGTTGTGAAACTTTTTGATTAAATCTAAACGAGGTTGAACATGGCACGTAAGTCCACAGGGCAACCTCGAAATCTAAAGGATTGTGCATTACACTTGTCATAGAGCAACCCAAAAATAACATTGCTTTAATTAAGTATTTAGAAAAATGCCACATAGGAATTAGTAAGAGAAATGTTATTTCATGATCTCATTTTTATTTTATTCCGCCTTTTTGATTAAATGTTGAAAAGTCCTAAATAGGTTGGACATGGCACAATGAGGATGGGGCATAAGAGAACTATCAACAGAACAATGCCTTTATGAAAATAGAACAAAAATGAAACATTTTAAGTGTTTAATAACAGTATAGCCATATGAAGATTACTAGTGTATCATGCATTTCAGCATATGACGGCAAACAATGAAATAGGAACCCTACGATACTGAAACAGACATAAGAACTCATATAGCAAACATCATACTAACTCATTCAGTTTCAATATCCATGGATTTCCTTTTCGTCATAAACAAGAGACACAAAAATAAGAATGTCAACAAAAACTCATGAATAATATCAACAAAGAGAACAAGGATTACCAAATGAGAGCTGAATAACAATGATTTTGCTTTCTCCTAATAGTAAAATTTTAAGATCAAAACCCTTACATTTCAGTTTCACTGACTCTTTTGACTCTCTCTCTTTCTGAAAATTTGGAACCACTCTAATGACAGAGAATAGAAAAAAAACTCAAATCCCTAATCACTTTTCTTCACAAAGAAAACATCAGATAAAAATCTTTCTCTCCCTCTGTCCTTGTATCTTTTTTCGTCCTCTTTCCTCGTTTCTTCCTCCCCCCCTCCTTTTATAGATGGAGGATAGGGCTTTATGCTTCTCCTTACCCAGCAGCTTCAAGGTTGGTCCCACGAAATCTGGAGCTTGGGCGGTTCTGAGCAGAGAACATGTGTGTCCAGATGGAGGTGGCGCGAGCAGAGGAAAGGAGGCGATTTGATGTGAAGGTTGCGTGTTTGAAGAAAGAAGGAAGTGTGGTGCGGTTAAGAGAGTGGAGGAGATGAGGGAGAAGAAGGACCAATGGGTAGAGGAGGTGTAGGGGCGGTTGGAGAGTGGAGGTGATGAGGGGGAAGAAGGACCAATGGGTAGAGGAGGTGTAGGGGCGGTTGAAGAGTGGGAGGAGGAAAAGAGGTCTTGTCTAATATGTAAAATGGGGTTTTTTAGGGTTAGGAGAAGTAACTCGATCTTCTTTCTTCTCTTTTTGCTGATTGTTCTTTTCTCCTTTTCTTCTTCCTCATTTCTTCATTATTTTCTTTTTCTTCTTTCTTTCTTCACTATTATTTTTCAGTTTGAAAATAAAATTGCAGTGGACGGAACCTCCTCGTCCAACAGAAAGTTAAGTATGCAATGGGCGGGACCTCCGCGTCCAATAGAAAATAAAGTATGCAATGGATGGGACCTCCGCGTCCAACAGAAAATTAAGTATGCAATGGACGGAACCTCCCCGTCCAACAGAAAATCAAATATGCGATGGACGAAACCTCCTCGTACAACAGAAAGTTATCTATGTGATGGACGGAACCTCCTCGTCCAACAGAAAGTTAAATATACGATGGACGGAACCTTCTTGTCCAACAGAAAGTTAAGTATGACCCTCCTCCTTTCTTCATTATTTTATTTTTCTTCTTTCTTTCTTTCCTATTATTTTTAGTCTCCCTAAAATACAATAACATAATAATAAAATAAAATGAAGACAGACAAAAATGGGTGTTCACAGTTGCCCCTATTTACTTGTTGCATACTAGAATACATGATTAGTCGTGACTTTTCATGTATTGTAGTAATGAACAAGTAAAGAAAATGAACACATATTTTGTCCAACAAAACGTGAGGAGCTCAGAAGAAAACCTCACAGTTTGAAAATAAAATTGCAGTCCAATAGAAAATTAACTATGCAATGGACAGAACCTCCTCGTCCAACAGAAAATTAAATATGCAATGG
Source organism: Sophora flavescens (assembly GCA_030762895.1). Classification (NCBI taxonomy): domain Eukaryota; kingdom Viridiplantae; phylum Streptophyta; class Magnoliopsida; order Fabales; family Fabaceae; genus Sophora; species Sophora flavescens. Next base: position 13,391,155 of record CM061065.1, on the reverse strand, counting down.
ATGGAGCCTCCTCGTCCAACAGAAAATTAAATATGCAACGAGTCTCCGAGCTTGAAAATAAACTTACAATGAGTGAGACACCCCGTTGTGTCCCTTTATGTCATTTAGTTTAAAACCTCATTATTTAATTACTTAATCGCACGCTTAACGTGAAAATTACGTAAAAACTGAAACTTAATTTCTTAAGCAAATAGATTCATATAGAACAAAATATGAAAACATAAATATATTAAACATACTTAAGGCATCAGAGTTAACAAAACACTGTTTCAGGGCATCCCATCAATAGGATCCCGAACTGCTGCATAGTTATACAAAACATAAGCGGAAAGATAAAGCTTCACGACACAGGCGCACTGGCCATAACTAACTAGACCCTAATCACCATGGGTCACAACTCGTCCTCCTGCATCTGGTTCGTAGGGAGTTCCATCCAACTCCTCCTGGTTACGTTCATCCACAGGGTCTTCTCGTATGGTTCCACAAGGAGACAAAATACAACATACAGAAATATACAGAGGATAAGAAACAGTTCTATCATCAAAAGTGGAAAAGAGTCATAGTAAACTATACAGTAATTATCACAGACACAACATCGGTCAAGTCATCCATCTTCCATAAAATTCTTATATCCATCCTACCCTCACTCCTGCAACTAAAACTTGATACTGAAAATGGCTATGATTCCCCTATCATAGTTATGGTTATCGGTCAGTCGTCCAAGCGACACGTCCCATTCCGGGTGCACATCCTTGGTCATGGTAAGAATGCTCATGCAAAGCAATGACACTATAGCTGCACATTAAACCCGGTGCACACCCCGGACCGTGGGTGCTCATGCAAAGCAATGACAGTATAGCTGCACGATTATCCCAGTGAACACCTTCACCATGGTAAGAACGTTCACGCAAAGCGTGACACTACAGCTGCACGATGATCTCGGTGCACACCTCGTCCACTCCCAGAGGTGCTCATGCAAAGCAATGACACTCGTAGCTGCACAAGTTAAGTTTACCCTTTGGACGGTCCCACAAGGACTTCGGGTCTTGTATGTGTCCCACATACGGTTATAGAAACAACACAACTTATGAACCTCGCAGACTCCTATGGTCATAACCTAGTGCCTTAACCTCTCATCAAGACCTCAACACATGCTCTATGTCACAACACCTCTTTAACATATTTCATGTAGGTTAGGCACCTCTAAAAATCATCATGATCCTCACGCCCAAAACAACTCATCTCTTAGACCACATATATATCTTCGCTTAATCCACTAAGCATAAAGTAAATACCACACAGATCATTCATAACATCAAGTCAATCAAAGATATTTTAAAACATCAACATAGCACTAAATCAGTTCAATAAAGGTAAGAAAACTCAAATCACCCATCAACAGTATAAACATCAACCTAATATCGATCAACCTACAATCCCTAATCACCATGGATGTTTTTTAAAATCAATTTAAAGCGATTATGGTCTTGTCGATTATTCGACTTCTAGTAAGGTTTATGTCGCCCTACATAATTACTACATAATCTACTACTTATCGATTCCGAAGATAAGTTGATTCTTTCCCCCACCCGAGTTATCACAGAAAGCTCGAATTCCCAGCTCCTCGTTATCCGACCACGAGGTGTTAACACCACCTTCAACCAAACAACATAAAAATAACTAAATCAAATAAACTCATCTATGTTCTCATTAGGTAGGTTCGACTATTTAAATATAATGAGAGTTAGGTTTCATTTCACACTCTAAGATTTTAGATACTTAACTCTTAGGTTCTAGGTGACTTAGATAATTTGTTATAACTTGAAAATATTGAATAAAATCATTCAAACTCTTAGGTTAGGTTTCGGCCTTGTATAGTAAAATAGGTTAGAAAACTTTAAACCTTCCAATCTCTTAGATTTTGCTTCCCAATGTATTTAGGAGCTCAAATCCATGATCATATTGAAAATAAAAGAAAACAAAATATCCTAGGTCCATAAACCTCATAGGTTCGGCCATCATAAGATAACTAGGTTAGAAATCTCTAAACCTTCCAATCTTTTAGACTTAGCATTCTAATGTCTTAAGGATCTTCAAGTCCATGATCATTTTGGAAAATGAAAACTCAAACATCCTAGCTCCAAAACATTGAGTTTCGGCCTAGCCTAGGAGAATGAGGAAAAGCCTTTTGTTTGATGAAAACTCTTAGGTTTGGCATCACAAAGTATTAAGAGGTCTAAATCCATGATCATAGTTAGAAAGTTGAACTCAAGCATCCTAGGTCCAAAACCATATAGGTTTGGCCATCCTTGGATAAATAAGCTAGATATTTCCAAACCTTTCAAGACTTTAGATTTAAGATCAAGAGGGATCTAGAAGCTCAAATACATGGTCATCTTTCAAAAAGTTGAAACAAAACTTCCTAAGCCACCATGTATAGGTTTCGACCATCCTTGGAAATAAGAGGTAGAAATTTTTGTTTTATACAAACTCTTAGTATGTGAAAATATAAGTTAATAAAAGACTACAAAATGTAGTTTCAACTCAAAAGGATTTTTCTACAATTTTCTAGAGATTTTAGAAGTTGAAAACCCATTAAAAACACTTAAAGAAAAAGTAGAGTAAACCATAAGGTAAAAGAAGAAACTTGCAAAATGATTGACATAAGAGTATTACCCTTGATACAAGGATCAACTTTTGTGAAGAACTTGAGTTGAAAAGATGAATAAAAATGCAAGCTTTATGAGTATGAAGTTTGAAGAGAAAGGAAGAAGATGAAGGAATAGTGTTTTTGGAAAAGAAAAAGTGAGTTGAAGAAAATGAAAGTGTGATATATAGGGAGAGAGAGAGCCACGGTTTTGAGGGAGAGAAATGAGTGCTTGGAGGCCAAGTTTTGAGTTATGTCATGTTTGGTTGGCAAAAGTTGAAAGGAATGACTTAATTGATTATAAAATAGTAAATTTTGAAAAAAGTAATGATGGTACTTTTTTGGATGTGACGTAAAGCTTCTACAACCATGCCTCCTTTACCTAACAAGTCACCTCATCTCTTTTGTGTCCCCTAGTCTGCTCCATTTCGTACCCGGTTACAGTTCGGATCGTATATTCCCGACGTGTTCACCCGAATAAAATATTTTATTTTATTTTATTTTTGAACGAAAATTTTTAAAATAACCAAAGTTGAAGGAAACATGATAAAAACGCTAACCGTCTCGTTCACAGGTCAAAATTAGGTTTTCTGCTCAGTAAACTTATACTGGCAGTGAAACGCAGACCGACTTTCGTCTGAATTTTCAACCGAAAATTTTACTGTGACTTCATATGATAAGGTGGGTTAGGAATATGATTTTATTTTATTAAAACAAAATATCTTCTACTTTCATATTAAAATATAATTACTTGTATTTTAATTGATTAAACAGTATAATGAAAATCGGGCTGTTACATTACTACCCCTCTTAAAAGAAAATTCCGTCCTCAGAATTTACATACCTCAGAAAAGATGTGGATATTGTTGTTGCATATCCGCCTCGCGTTCCCAAGTTGCATCTCCAGTAGTTTCATCCAATATGACCTTAACCAAAGGAATCTGTCTACCACGAAGCTCTTTAAACCGTCTATCTGCGATCCTCACAGGTAAGACCTCATGCTCTAGGTTCTCTCGCAGTTGTATCGACTCAGACTCAATCACATGAGATGGATTTGGATAGTACTTTCTCAACTGAGAAACATGAAAGACGTCATGAATGTTGGAAGGATTTGGTGGCAAGGAAATTTGGTAAGCTATTGGACCAATTCGTCGAAGAATCTGAAAAGGTCCCATGAAACGAGGAGTAAGTTTTCTAGATTTGATAGCTTTGCCAATTCCAGTTTTCAGAGTAACTCTCAAGAATACGTGATCACCTTCTTGGAATTCTAATGGTCTCCTCCCCTTGTCACTGTAGCTCCTTTGCTTATGCTGTGCTTCCTTCATCTTTTCCCTTATCTTCCTGACTTGTTCCGTAGTCTGTTGTACCACATCCAAACCCAAACTTGGTTCTCACCAGTCTCATACCAACATAATGGGGTCCTACACTTTCTGCCTTACAGAGCCTCATACGGTGCCATTCCGATACTACTGTGGAAACTGTTGTTATAAGTAAATTCAATCAATGGCAAGAACTCATCCCAACTGGCAGTGTGTTCCAACACACAAGCTCTCAATAGATCCTCCAATGATTGAATTGTCCTCTCTGATTGCCCATCGGTTTGGGGATGATAGGCAGAAATCATTCTCAATTTTGTTCCCAAGGCATGTTGCAATTGTTTCCAAAACTGAGAGGTAAATCTAGGATCTCGATCTGAGACAATGCTTGATGGCACACCATGCAATCTAACCACTTCCCTGATGTAAATCTGGTTTAACTTTTATAATTCATCACCTTCTCTAATAGGTAAAAAGTGAGCACACTTCGTCAACCTATCAATGATAACCTAAATCGCATCATGCTTCTTAGGAGTTCGTGGTATTCCGGCCACGAAATTCATAGCTATACTATCCCATTTCCACTCTGGGATATCTAAAGATTGTAATAATCCTGCTGGTTTATGATGTTCAATCTTCGCCTTTTGACACACCAAGCAAGATAAAACATACTCTTCTACTTCCTTCTTCATTCTGGTCCACCAAAACATTTTCCTCAAATCTTGATACACCTTTGTGGATCCAGGATGAAAACTCAACTTACTCTTGTGTGCTTCTTCCAAAATCATCTTCCTAAGTTCTGCATCCTCTGGCACACATATCCTATCCTTAAACCTTAACACACCATCTGCTCCCCTAGTGAAATCAGAAACTTTACCCCCGTCTATCCCATTACTAATCTCCCGAAGGTATAGATCCTGAACTTGCTTATCTTTAAGATCTTTCAAAAAATCACTACTAATAGTGACCATACTTAAGCAAACTTTATCTTTCCGTAATTCCATTCCTAAGCTCAGATCTTTGAATTGTTCAAGCAATTCTAACTCCTTAACCATCATTGTGGATACATGCAAGGACTTCCTACTTAAGGCATCTGCTACCACATTGGCCTTACCAGGGTGGTACAATAACTCAAAATCGTAATCTTTTATGAACTCCATCCACCTCCGCTGCCTCATATTCAATTCCTTTTGATCGAATAGGTACTTTTCCTTTAATCTTCCAAATTCATACCATCCATACTAACTACGAGTATTTGATCATTACCTTAGATTCTTAGTAATACTATGCCTCGATCAACATTTGACGTATAGTAATTGTCTCACTCACTGATATTGATCTTAAGGGTTCACATCCCACCAGTCACAACTATCCTCAACCAAGCTCTCATCATTTTCTTGTCTATCATGTAACTTAGACAAACAAACAAAGTCTACCAGATATCAAATACATACCTTGTATAAGATCCCCAGATTGAGAGGATTTAGCTCCCCTCACAGTAAACACTTTCCCAGTGGCCTGAGGTCTGGCCATCGGCAGTCCTGCTGCTGGAATTCCTTTTCTAGCTCCTCCTCTCTGAACACTAGCTCCTCTATCATCAGCAACCGACTGATGCATACCAATGTTAGTTATCGCATTCGGACTCACTACCCAACTTCTAAGCATAGTCAATATCCGATGTGGATTCAACTAGACACGTCCAGTAACAACATCCTAAACCTCGCAGTCCTTGATTCTGATCGGACATAACCCACAGTCCGTTTTAGAACCAAACTGCTCTGATACCAAATGAGACACCTCGTTGTATCTCTTTATGTCATTTAGTTTAAAACCTCATTATTTAATTACTTAATCGCACGCTTAATGTGAAAATTACGTAAAAACTGAAACTTAATTTCTTAAGCAAATAGATTCATATAGAACATAATATGAAAACATAAATATATTAAACATACTTAAAGCATCAGAGTTATCAAAACACTATTTCAGGGCATCCCATCAATTGGATCCCGAACTGGTGCATAGTTATACAAAACATAAGCGGAAAGATAAAGGTTCACGACACAGAAGCACTGACCATAACTAACTAGACCCTAATCACCATGGGTCACAGCTCGTCCTCCTGCATCTGGTTCGTAGCGAGTTCCATCCAACTCCTCCTGGTTACGTTCATCCATAGGGTCTTCTCGTATGGTTCCACTAGGAGACAAAATACAACATACAGAAATATACAGGGGATAAGAAACAGTTCTATCATCAAAAGTGGAAAAGAGTCATAGTAAACTATACAGTAATTATCACAGACACAACATCAGTCAAGTCATCCATCTTCCATAAAATTCTTATATCCGTCCTACCCTCACTCCTGCAACTAAAACTTGATACTGAAAATGGCTATGGTTTCCCTATCATAGTTATGGTTATCGGTCAGTCGTCCAAGCAACACGTCCCATTCCCAGTGCACATCCTTGGTCACGGTTAGAATGCTCATGCAAAGCAATGACACTATAGCTTCACATTAAACCCGGTGCACACCCCAAACCGTGGGTGCTCATGCAAAGCAATGACACTATAGCTGCACGATTATCCCGGTGCACACCTTCACCATGGTAAGAACGCTCACGCAAAGCGTGACACTACAGCTGCACGATGATCCCGGTGCACACCTCGTCCACTCCCAGAGGTGCTCATGCAAAGCAATGACACTCCTAGCCGCACAAGTTAAGTTTACCCTTTGGACGGTCCCACAAGGACTTTCGGGTCTTGTATGTGTCCTACATACGGTTATAGAAACAACACAACTTATGAACCTCGCGGACTCCTATGGTCATAACCTAGTGCCTTAACCTCTCATCAAGACCTCAACACATGCTCTATGTCACAACACCTCTTTAACATATTTCATGTAGGTTAGGCACTTCTAAAAATCATCATGATCCTCACGCCCAAAACAACTAATCTCTTAGACCACATATATATATTCGCTTAATCCACTAAGCATAAAGTAAATACCACACAGATCATGCATAACATCAAGTCAATCAAAGATATTTCAAAACATCAACATAGCACTAAATCAGTTCAATAAAGGTAATAAAACTCAAATTAACCATCAACGGTATAAACATCAACCTAATATCGATCAAACTACAATCCCTGAATCACCATGGATGTTTTATAAAAGCAATTTAAAGCGATTCTGGTCTTGTTGATTATTCGACTTCTAGTAAGGTTTAGGTCGCCCTACATAATTACTACATAATCTACTACTTATCGATTCTGACGATAGGTTGATTCTTTCCCCCACCTGAGTTATCACCGAAAGCTCGAATTCCTAGCTCCTCGTTATCCGACCACGAGGTGTTAACACCACCTTCAACCAAACAACTCAATCAAATAAACTCATCTATGTTCTCATTAGGTAGGTTCGACCATTTAAATCTAATGAGAATTAGGTTTCATTTCACACTGAGATTTTAGATACTTAACTCTTAGGTTCTAGGTGACTTAGATAATTTGTTATAACTTGAAAATATTGAATAAAATCATTCAAACTCTTAGGTTAGGTTTCGGCATTGTATAGTAAAATAGGTTAGAAAACTTTAAACCTTCCAATCTCTTAGATTTTGCTTCCCAATGTATTTAGGAGCTCAAATCCATGATCATATTGAAAATAAAAGAAAACAAAATATCCTAGGTCCATAAACCTTATAGGTTCGGCCATCATAAGATAACTAGGTTAGAAATCTCTAAACTTTCCAATCTTTTAGACTTAGCATCCTAATGTCTTAAGGATCTTCAAGTCCACGATCATTTTGGAAAATGAAAACTCAAACATCCTAGCTCCAAAACATTGAGTTTCGGCCTAGCCTAGGAGAATGAGGAAAAGCCTTTTGTTTGATGAAAACTCTTAGGTTTGGCATCACAAAGTATTAAGAGGTCTAAATCCATGATCATGGTTAGAAAGTTGAACTCAAGCATCCTAGGTCCAAAACCATATAGGTTTGGCCATCCTTGGATAAATAAGCTAGAGATTTCCAAACCTTTCAAGACTTTAGATTTAAGATCAAGAGGGATCTAGAAGCTCAAATACATGATCATCTTTCAAAATGTTGAAACAAAACTTCCTAGGCCACCATGTATAGGTTTCGGCCATCCTTGGAAATAAGAGGTTGAAATTTTTTGTTTTATACAAACTCTTAGTATGTGAAAATATAAGTTAATAAAAGACTATAGAAAGTGGTTTCAACTCAAAAGGATTTTTCTACAATTTTCTAGAGATTTTAGAAGTTGAAAACCCATTAAAAACACTTAAAGAAAAAGTAGAGTAAACCATAAGGTAAAATAAGAAACTTGCAAAAAGATTGACATAAGAGTATTACCCTTGATACAAGGATCAACTTTTGTGAAGAACTTGAGTTGAAAAGATGAATAAAAATGCAAGCTTTATGAGTATGAAGTTTGAAGAGAAAGGAAGAAGATGAAGGAATAGTGTTTTTGGAGAAGAAAAAGTGAGTTGAAGAAAATGAAAGTGTGATATATAGGGAGAGAGAGAGAGCCACTATTTTGAGGAAGAGAAATGAGTGCTTGGAGGCCAAGTTTTGAGTTATGTCATGTTTGGTTGGCAAAAGTTAAAAGGAATGGCTTAATTGATTATAAAATAGTAAATTTTGAAAAAAGTAATGATGGTACTTCTATGGATGTGACATAAAGCTTCTACAACCATGCCTCCTTTCCCTAACAAGTCACCTCATCTCTTTTGTGTCCCCTAGTCTGCTCCATTTCGTACCCGGTTACAGTTCCGATCGTATATTCCCGACGTGTTCACCCGAATAAACTATTTTATTTTATTTTATTTTTGAACGAAAATTTTTAAAATGCCCAAAGTTGAAGGAAACATGATAGAAACACTAACCGTCTCGTTCACGGGTCAAAATTAGGTTTTCTGCTCAGTAAACTTATACCGACAGTGAAACGCGGACCGACTTTCGTCTGAATTTTCAACCGAAAATTTTGCTGTGACTTCATATGATAAGGTGGGTTAGGAATATGATTTTATTTTATTAATACAAAATATTTTCTACTTTCATATTATAATATAATTACTTATATTTTAATTGATTAAACAATATAATGAAAATCAGGCTATTACAGTGAGCCTCAGAGCTCGAAAATTAAATTGCAGTGAGCCTTAGAGCTCGATAAAAATTCAATTAGTAATATAAAACTAATGAAAATCCCCTCCTTCTGAAGACAGCGGAACCGAATGCTCCATAGAAAGACTTCCACCAACCAAACCCTTGTTCACCAACCACTCTGAGCCGAGGCATCATTCATTCTTTTAACAACATGGGTCACCCAAGAATCTGATAACATATGAGGTGGATTTTATGTTTATTCTCCCAAGCTTATTTGCATCATTCTTTTGTTGTCCAGTGCACGCTATCTCTTCCATTGAATTTGAAATATTGAGTCCTTCTGGTTCAAACCATTCATTGATGCTACCATTAGAATTATTAAATCATACCATTGAACTTATATTTACTTTTATTGAGACATGACCATAGTGATTAAATATGAGAGTGAACACGACATGGGATAATGAAGGAAAAGCCTCTTGCCTTAACACGAGAATTTAGTTTGTTAAGAGAAAATAACAATATGAGAAAAAATTTACAAAAGGGATCATGAAGATTAAAAGTAAAGATAAACAAAGAAAATTACGAGAATCACATAAAATTTGCCCCAGTGTTGGTCCTTTGATTTTTATTTAATTGATTCCCCACAGCCTTTTGATGATACAGATCTTGGCTTTTGTTTCTGATTCTTCAAATGCACCTTCTTCAATCATTCCTTAACAATTTTGCCCCAGTATACTCAGTTGGATAAAATTGCCCCAGTGTGGTGAGTGCTTGCAGAAGTGTTGGACCATATCCTCCCCCTAGGCCGCCTTTACAGGTTTTCAGCCTAAGGTTTCTTTACCCTAACTTTTGCCTAGGTTGCCCTTTCGGGTTTTCAACCTAGCGGACCTTGTCTTTTCTTTGTTTTCACTGTCCTTTGCCCTAACTTTTGCCTAGGTTGCCCTTTCGGGTTTTCAACCTAGCGGGCTTTTGTTTTTTTAAAGCAAAGAACTTTTTCACAGCATCAGAGTTTACAGGCCTTGGTAACTCTTCCCCATCCATGTTTTGCAGAATCAAAGCTCCTCCTGAGAATGCTTGTTTGACAATATAAGGACCTTCATAATTCGGCTCCCATTTTCCTCGGGCATCCTCCTAATTAGGGAGGATTTTATTTAAAACCAGGTATCCCACGCAAAATTCTCTAAAGCGAACCTTCTTATTGAAAGCTCTTGCCATTCAGCTTTGATACAATTGCCCGTGATAGATAGCTACCGGTCTTTTCTCTTCTATCATGTTCAACTGCTCATATCGAGTTTTCACCCACTCAGATTCTTCTAAATCTGTTTCTATCAAGACTCTTAGCGAAGGGAGTTCTACTTCGATAGGTGAGACAGCCTCCATCCCGTATACCAAAGAGAAAGGGGTTGCCCCAGTGCTTGATCGTATATTAGTCCGATAAGCATGTAAAGCATATGGCAGCATTTTGTGCCAGTATTTATAATTTACAACCATCTTGGCAACGATCTTCTTGATATATTTGTTTGCTGCTTCAACTGCACCATTCATTTGAGGTCTATAAGGAGCTGAATTGTGGTGTTTCATTTTGAAACCATCGCAAAACTTTGGAATCTCGACATCATTAAGATTAGCAGCATTATCTGTGATTATCCTCTCTAGGATCCCGTATCTACATACGATGTCCTTCTTGATAAACTTGAGAAACACCTTTTGAGTTATGCCGGCATATGAAGCAGCTTCTACCCATATAGTGAAATAGTCTATCGCTATCAAAATGAAACGATGGCCATTGAAAGCCTTGGGATTAATGGGACCGATGACATCTATTCCCCACATCGAAAAAGTCCATGGGGATACCAAATTGTTCAGTGGAAATGGAGGTGCATTGACCCGGTCTGCATACATCTGACATTTTTGGCATTTACGAACATGCTCTATGCAATCCGACTCCATAGTAGACCAATAATAATCACTTCTCAAGATTTTCCGAGCCATCATATGACCATTGGCGTGAGTCCCACAGATTCCTTCATGAACTTCGATCATGATCAACTTAGCTTCACGAGTATCCACACATCTGAGTAGGGTACCATTATATCCTCTTTTATACAGGACTTCCTTGCTTAAGAAAAAGGACATGGCCAGTCTTTGGATGGTCTTTCTATTTGCTTCGCTTGCTTTTGCCGGGTATTTCTTGTTCTGAACATATTGCTTGATATCATGATACAAAGGCTTACCATCAAGTTCTCCTTCCACATGGGCACAGTATGCCGGTTCATCTTGCGTTCTAGATGGGTTGGACATTGGTATGGATGTCCAGCTTGGTCATGGCAGCTAGTGTGGCTAAAGCATCAACAAACTGATTCTTGTCTTGAGTTAAATGCGAGAAAGTAATTTCGTCAAACTTCCCAATCAACCGAGTCAAGTATTTCTGATACGGAATCAACTTGGAGTCTTTGGTTTGCCATTCACCATTGACTTGGTAAATGATTAAAGCTTCATCCCCGAAGACTTTCAACTGCTTTATACCAAGTTCAATTGCCATTTGTAACCCACTGGCACATGCCTCGTATTCTGCCATATTACTCGTACATTCAAATTTCAGCTTTACGGCCACCGGGTACTTCTTGCCGTTTGGTGAGATAACCACTGCTCCTATACCACTGCCATGCATATTGACTGCTCCATCAAAATACATCTTCCACACATCTTCCTATTCTTCATCTTCCTCGAGGGACATTATCTCTCCATCTGGGAACTCGGAGTTGACAGGCCATCCATTCTCAAGAGGATTCTCTGCTAAATGATCATCAATCACACTTCCTTTGATGGACTTCTGAGTCACATATTTGATGTCAAATTCTGAAAATATCACTTGCCACTTCAAAACTCTTAAGGAGATATGAGGACTTTCGAAGATATACTTCAAAGGATCCATTCGAGAAATTAGCCAAGTGGTGTGATATAACATGTACTGTCTGAGTCTTCTGGAGGTCCACACTAGCACACAACAAGTCTTCTCGATTGCCATATAACGAGCCTCACAGGCATTAAACTTCTTACTCAGATAGTAAATTGCCTGCTCCTTCCTGCCAGAATAATCATGTTGTTCCAGCATTGCCCCCATTGAGGTTGGCAATATAGTTAGATAGAGTAACAATGGACGACCTTGGGCAGGTGGTACCAATATTAGGGGATTCAGTAAATATGCCTTTATCTTATCAAAGGGTTCTTGACAGTTATCATCCCATCTTCCCGGATTATTCTTCCTGAGGAGTTTGAAGATTGGCTCGCATGTGCTAGTCAAATTTGTAATGAAGCGCGTAATATAGTTCAACCTTCCAAGAAAACCCCTTACTTCTTGCTCGTTCTTAGGTTCTGGCATGTCACGTATTGCTTTTACCTTGTTAGGGTCCACCTTTATTCCTTCTTTACTGACAACAAAGCCAAGTAAATTCCCTGTGGATGCACCAAAAGTACATTTTGCGGGGTTAAGCCGCAACTTGTGAGGTACATCCTGACTATGAGGAATTACTTGATGCTTATGAGGAGTTGCTGGAGGAATCCAACTGCTTATCTAAGGCTTTCAAATCCCTCAAGAGAGAGTATGTAAAGCTCACCAGTGAGCATAAACAGAAATCTCAAGAGTACGAGAAGCTGGCTAAAGAGAACAGTGAGATAAAGACTGAAAAATCTAATGAAGCTAATATCTCAAGTGAAACATCACCATCTAAAGAAGTTGAAAAACTTCAACAGAAAGTGGAAGAGCTCACTTCTGACCTTGCCAAATTTGTTAATGGTAGAGATAATCTGACTAAGCTACTTGGCAGTCAGAGGCACTCTCTTAACAAAGAAGGTATTGGATATGTCCATCAGACACATCATAAAGTATCAACTAAAGCTTCTACAGTATCTGTTAAGTCAATTGTAACCAAATCTTCACAGACTCCTAAAACTAACAGAAAAGGACCCAGAAAAATATGGGTACCTAAAAATCAAATAATTTTTATTGCAGATATCCTCAACAGGACAAAAACAAACACCACTGCTGGTACCTGGACAGTGGTTGCTCGTGTCATATGATAGGAGAAAGGTCTATGTTCCTAGACCTCCAACTTAAGAAAGGAACACACGTTGCCTTCGGAGGGAATCAGAAAGGGAAAGTTATAGGAATTGGTACTATTGGTGGTAAACCCCCTCTTCCCTCTATATCTAATGTTCTTATGGTTAAAGGATTAAGACACAATTTGCTTAGCATAAGTCAATTATGTGATAGTGGTTTTGATGTTTCCTATACCAAGGATGTATGCATAGTTAAAGACTGTCGTTGAAAAACCCTCTTTTCATGAGCTAAAAGGCAACAAAATCTTTATAAGATTGAACTGTCTGATCTCTCAGATCAAAGTGTAACCTGTCTGATTTCTAAAGAGGATGAGAGATGGTTATGGCATAAGAAACTAGGACATGCTAGTATGAAACTAATTTCTGAATTAAAAAAGAATAATCTTGTGAGAGGATTGCCTGATATTAGTTTTAAGAAAGATGTCTTGTGTGATACATGTCAGAGAGGTAAACAGATAAAATCAAGTTTCAAATCTAAAAATCAAGTATCAACCTCTAGACCTCTTCAGTTGTTACACATGGATCTGTTTGGACCAGTTAGTGTTGCCTGGATGGCTGGAAGAAAATATGGATTTGTCATAGTTGATGACTATTCTAGATACACATGGGTACTCTTCCTAACACACAAGGATGAGTCTTTTAAGGCTTTCTCAGTATTCTGCAAAAGAGTACAAAATGATCATGGTTTCTGTATTTCTACCCTTAGAAGTGATCATGGAGGAGAATTTTAAAATGAGCAGTTTAGACAGTTCTGTGAGGAGAATGTAATCTCTCACAATTTCTCTACACCTAGAACTCCACAGCAAAATGGAGTGGTTGAGAGAAAGAACATATCTCTGCAAGAGATGGCTAGATCTATGCTCAATGAAAATAATCTCCCTAAGAACTTCTGGGCAGAAGCTGTAAACACTGCTTGTTATGTACAAAACAGAATACTTATCAGGCCTTTTCTAAAAAGGACTCCTTATGAATTGTGGAAAGGAAAAACCCCCAACATATCTTATTTTCATGCTTTTGGATGTGAATGTTTTATTCTGAATATCAGAGATAATCTTGGAAAGTTTGATTCTAAGGTAGACAAAGGTATTTTCGTTGGATATTCTGAAATGTCTAAGGCTTTTTGAGTTTACAATTCAAGAACTTGTATTATTGAAGAATCTGTTCATGTTAAATTCAATGATGAATTAAAGACTGATAAGGAACTATCAGATCTAGAAGATGATCTTGCAGGTCTTGATATAAACAATCCAGAAATTCAACAACCCGATCTAACCAAGATAGAACCTATGCCTGAGGCTGACAGACAAGTGGAGCAGACAAGTCAGCAAACGAGTCAACAAACGAGTCAGCAGACAAGTCAAGATCTTCATGATGATCTCAAAAAGGATTGGAAGTTCAACACTCATCACCCTAAGGATCTTATTATTGGAAATCCTTCTGAAGGAGTAAGAACCAGATCCACATTAAGAGAATCAAGCAATGTGGCCTTTATTTCAGATTTGGAGCCAAAACGCATTGAAGAAGCTCTTGAGGATGAAAGATGGATTCTTGCTATGCAAGAAGAACTTAACCAGTTCACCAGAAATGATGTCTGGACTTTTGTCTCTAAGCCTAAAAACAAGTCGATTATTGGAACAATATGGGTCTTCAAAAACAAATTGGGTGAAGATGGCAAAGTTGTCAGAAATAAGGCAAGGTTAGTAGCTCAAGGCTATAACCAACAAGAAGGTATTGATTATATTGAAACCTTTGCACCTGTAGCTAGAATAGAAGCCATACACATTTTAATGTCACATGCTGCACAACACCAAATTGCCCTGTTTCAAATGGATGCAAAAAGTTTTTTTTATAAATGGTATAATTGAAGAAGAAGTGTATGTTAAACAACCCCCTGGTTTTGAGGATACTGATAAACCAGATCACGTTTTCAAACTTAAAAAAGCATTATATGGTTTGAAACAAGCACCTAGAGCATGGTATGATAGACTCAGTTCTTTTCTCATATAAAATGGTTTTACTAGAGGACAAGTAGACACTACTCTGTTCAAGAAATGCTCTAAAAAGAACTTTATTATAGTTCAAATATATGTTGATGATATTATTTTTGGAGCAACTAATGAAAAGCTGTGCAAGGAATTCTCAAATCTAATGCAAGCTGAATTTGAGATGAGCTTGATGGGAGAATTGAAGTTCTTCCTTGGATTACAAATCAAGCAGACAAGTGATGGAATTTACATTCATCAACAAAAATATACCAAGGAGATACTCAAGAAATACAAAATGGAAAATGCAAAGCTCATGAAAACCCCTATGCAACCCAATGCAAAACTAAACAAAAATGATGAAGGTAAAAAGGTAGATCAAACTGTCTATAGAGGTATGATTGGCTCTCTACTGTACTTAACTTCAAGCAGACGTGACATTCAATTTAGTGTATGTATGTGTGCTAGATTCCAATCTGATCCTTGAGAATCTCATCTTAAGGTTGTTAAAAGAATATTTAGATATTTGCTTGGAACTATTAATCTTGGTTTGCTGTATTTAAAATCAAAAGAATACAGATTAGTGGGATATTGTGATGCTGATTTTGCTGGAGACATAATAGAAAGAAAAAGCACCAATGGAGGATGTCAATTCATTGGAGCAAATTTAGTCTCATGGTCAAGCAAGAGGCAGACAACCATTGCCCTGTCTACTGCTGAAGCAAGATACATCTCTGCTACTAGTTGCTACTCTCAACTGTTATGGGTAAAACATCAACTTGAGGATTACTCTATTTATGAACTTAACATATCTGTATGGTCACTAGTGCAAAAAAGGGATTCTACATCGGAGTTTACACATCGGTTTAGTATAAACCGATGTGTAAAACGAGGCGGTGGCATTTTTGAAATTCAAAGGAAAGTATTACACATCGGTTTAGAGAATAACCGATGTGTAAAACTTTTCCACATCGGTTATATATAACCGATGTGTAAAATTAAAATAAAAAAATTTAAAACTCGGAATTTTTAACATTCAACATCGGTTCTTTTTGAACCGATGTGTAAAATGGTGAGTAACCACATCGGTTTTTAAATAACCGATGTATAAAATTATAAAGAAAAAAAAATAGAAATTTAGATTACACTTTTACACATCGGTTTTTATTAACCGATGTATAAAATTTAAAAGAAAAAATCAGAATTTAAATGTTTCATGTTTACACATCGGTTTTGTCATAACCGATGTGTATAAGATGTTTAACACATCGGTTTTCCTTATAACCGATGTGTAATAGTCCCAATTTTTCTATTTCCCTCCGTGTGTTTTGCGCCCTCATTCTTCAGTTTCTGACGTACCCTAAAACACAACACTCCCTCCCTCTGCTAACGCGCGTTGTCACTGCTTTTCCATCTCTCTCACTGCACTCACATCCGCGAGCTACCCTCAGGTATGCGTCTCTCTCTCTCTCTCATTCTCATTCTCTCTCTGCATTTCCTTCTTCTCATTCTCTCTCTCTGCATTTCCTTCTTCTCATTCTCTCTCTTTCTTTCTCTTTCTCTTTCTCTCTCTCGCTCCCTTCTTCACGTCCTTTTTCCCTTTTCAATCGTAGACAAAGAAGACCACTGCGACTGCGAGCCTTCATTTTCTGCTTCGTAAGAGAACCACTGAGAACGATCATCCGCGAGCTACCCTCGTTTGCGTGAAGAGCGCCATTTTTGCTCGTCCCTCAGGTATATATTTGTTTCTTCTTTAGAAAAGTTATGAACTTTGATAATATACTTGCATGTGTTGTTCTGTTGCTCCAAGACTGGATTTTTCCAGTGGTGGTATCACCCGTCACGGCCGTGCTGCCTGTCACGGCTAGGCCGTGACGGATTCTGACTTGGAGGTTGCTTCACTGGTTGTTCCTCTCGGCCGTGACCACCATCACGGCAAGGCCGTGATCGATTCTACTGTGAGGGTCTGGGTTCGATTGGCATGTCACGGCGGTGAGGGCCATCACGGCCAGGCCGTGATAGGTTCTGCCTTGGAGGATGCTTCATTGGTTGGTCTGTCACGGCCGTGACCACCATCACGGCTAGGCCGTGATCAGTTCTGCCTGTGAGGGTCTGGTTCAGTTGGCATGTCACGGCCGTGATGGCCATCACGGCCAGGCCGTGATAGGTTCTGCGTGGGAGGTTGATTCAGAGGTTGGTCTGTCAAGGCCGTGAGCAACAGCACGGCATGGACGTGATCGCTTCTACTGTGAGGGTCTGGTACGGTGACATGTCACGGCCGTGATGGGCATCACGGGATGGCCGTGACCAGTTCTGACTTTTCCATTCTTTCTTTTAAGCTATACTCGATCACGGCCGTGATGGCTTTCAAGGCTAGGCCGTGAAGGGCTCTGTTTGGCTAATTTTCTTCACTTTTCAAGCCCCATCTTCATGCAAGCTACATAAATAGTAAAGCCTTAGTTTCCCGTTTGAGATGCAATACTAATGAGCGTACGTGTACGTGCTTAATGTACCGCTCATTGTGTTGGATCTTGAATTGTCCAAAGTTGGACAGTTTGGGAAAAAACTTTTTCTTAATTCAGTTAAAATATGGGAGGTTGATTACACGAAGTTTAGAGTACCTGTTTTTAAATGTCAGTGGGTCGACAGTAACAATGGTGTGCAAACCGATGAGTTAGGATTCAAATTGGTGGACCTTAGTAAGGTAGGTAATAAAGAGGAACCTTTCATCATGGCATCCCAAGCAAAACAAGTGTTTTATATCCGTGATCCTTCTAACAAAAGGTGGTCAGTGGTTCTCCAGGGAAAAAACATGTATAACGGTAGTGAGGGAAATCACGATTCAACTCTTGATATTTCTGATACTCCTTCTTTCTCAACACGAGTGCCTAATTTCAATGAGGAAAATGAAGTGGATGATGTACATGCTACTCGTAATGATCACCAAGAAGGGTTATGGGAGAACTTTACTAATTGACCACAAAGTAAGTTTAGTTTGATATTACCATCAAGTTTGGCATATTATGTGTTTACGTTGATATTTATAAGTTATGTTTATGTACGTTGATCGATATTTATAAGTTATGTTTGATATTTATCCTGACATACTAACAAGTTTTTTTTTGTTTTGTGTTTAAACAGTATACATGGCTGATCATGAGGATACACCTCCTTCATGCAATGGTCGGAGACCCCAGTCTACCGGTAGAAAGGGTAGACGTGCCACACGGATGAGGCATTTGACTGCCAACCGTGGGTCAAATCGAGAGGATAAGAGTAGATTTTGATGATAACCTCAAACCTATTGGGCCAATGGAAGATCAGTTTACCGGTTTTGTGGCGACCCTTGCTAGGAACAGGCCTAGTATACTCATTGATAGGTGGAGAGATGTACCAGGCGGACGTGAAGGAGCGAGATATGGGAGAGTATTCGGTATCTATACTTCTACGTCCTGTGTTTGTCTCAGTATCTACTTTATTTTTATCTTAATAATATCATACAGTAATTCGTTGATTCTTTTGGTCTTAATGTAGTTGACATTTGACATACCGGATACATACGCTATGAAGAAGCGTTTCTTTGAAGTATCTTTGGAGAGCGTTGGAGGGGTTTTAAGGCCGACACTGGGAAGATACTATATATTCGGTCCAAAAAGTAAAAAGAACCCACTTGAGGTGTATCCGTTTCTTGACAAGGCGACGTGGGATCGCTTTGTTCAGAGCCGACGTGATCCCACTTTCGGGTTAACTTATTTGATTTGTCTCTAAATTTATGTAATTGCATTAATTTCATTTACTTATGTAATTTAATTGTCTTTTATTTATAACAGGAGAAGAGAGAAAAAGGGGCGGGAAAACCAAAGCAAGAATGTCTACCCCCATGTCATGTCTCGTGGGGGATATAAAAAGCTTGTTAAGAAAATGGTTGAAGAGGAAAAGAAAGCACGTCGGAGACAACATCTCAAGCGGATCCTAATGCTGAAAATCTTCCAGAGGTTGTTGATCCACCTCCACCCCCACGCCATCGTTCATGGAAGAGGGGCCGACAAAGAAAAACGGGACAATATACATCCGAGGAGGCCCGCCAAGTAGCTGAGAGGATTGTAAGTATAGTTTGTTGTAATTGTCATTTTAAGATTGTTACCGAATTGTAATGTGACCTGATATTTTTATGTGATAGGATGCCTTGGATGATCAGCTAACCCAAGGAACCTTTGTTCCTATAGTACGCAATGATATCTTATCTACTGCCATCGGTAAACCACACCACCCGGGCCGTGTCATTGGTGTTGGATGGGAGTCGGCATTCGCCAATACCATGGTTCATCTTCACACCAATGCCACGAGGATTGATTTGCGAGATAGAGCACAACTAAAACAGGAGATTGCAGGTGAAGCTTCGACAAGAGATGAACGAGCGGTTTGCCCAGCAGATGGCAATATTTACTTCTTTGTCCCAAGAGATGACAGTAGGTGTCCAACCCTCTGTCCAACCCTCTGTCCATGTGAGCACTAAGGGCTCATGTGATCCTCCTCATCATCCCGAAAATGATGATGATCTTTGCTGTGATGATGATGATGATGATGATGATGATGATGATGATGATGATGACGACCACGATAGGTGTGAGCTGTATGTTGATGATCATCATCATCATCGCCGCTAGTGGCATTGGGTAGGGCATATAATAAGTTAGGTAATACCATACACCATCGGTTATTCTGGGACGATCATCCGAGGGTGTCTGTTGAGATTATTCGAGATCGTTGATGCTCGAGTCCCTGTGCCCACCGAGGAGGTTCAAACAAAGTGGGTCGGGCCCCGTGAACTTCATCCTCTCGGCCAAGAAGACTGGTCGCTTTCTTGTTGCATCCGAGGTATTCGGTTAGTTGTGTTTTTCTATATTCATATTTGAAATATATATATTATTATATAAAGATAATGCTTTATTTGTATTTGTTATAGGATGTTGGAAATGATATTGTGCCTAAAAGGTCGGATCTAGGAAGACCGAGAGATGTCACGCTCTGTCAAGGTATTCATTTGACCATTTAGTTCATAACGAATTAAATAACTTAATTATCCGTGATTACTAATATATATCTATGTTGTTTAGGGGATCGACAAAGGGGCACCTGGCCATGGTGATGTTTTCAAAGATCTTGCTATACAGGTTGTCACCATGGAGGATGATGCAGCATTAGTAACGTTGGAACATGATGCCAGCCCTGGTGAACTGTATATACCAAAGAAAGAACTTATGGAGATGGCACTCAATAAAGAAATGGCCAGTTCTGCACACATATCGTTTTGGTGCACGTAAGTACATTTTATTTATAAGTTAAATACGTAATTAATTTTTAAATACAATGATAATTAACATGTTTTTCCAATATATTAGGTATCTGCATCGTATGTTAGTCGATCAGGGTAACCTCGCCCTTTATGGGTTCATTGACCCCATGTTCATTCAGGGTGATGTTCTCGTAGCATCGGAAGACCCGGTCACTACCATACGTGATATACTTGCCCGAGACGATCATCAATTCTATCTTGCGCCTTATCTCAATAAGTAAGTACCGGTTATTAATTTAAGTATAACTATATATGACTTACAGTCACTAATTGTTCCGCAAATACAGCAAGCATTGGCAACTGTTGCTCTTGTACCCAAGAATGAACGTCGTGGTCTTCTTCTGCTCATTGGGACATAAGCCGGCGAATGAACCGAAGACGATCATCGAAACGTAAGCGTTAAAATACTTTATAATCAGTAATGCAGTTGTTTTAATTATCTGAAATCTATTATATATACTTTAATTAATGTTTTTGTCATGATAGGTCTATTAATGCATCCCACATGCAGCGTGGTGAAAGGCGTACTCGGGCTATCAGATGGATTATTCCCAGCGTAAGATATTTATTAGTTCAAATGCATCAAATGCAGTGGGTACAATAATTGATTTCTATTTTATTTAATTCCTCATATTCTAATTGGGTTTCATTTGTACGTAGTCACGTATACAACGTGGGTCATGGGAATGTGGCTACTATGTGATGCAGTGGATGTTGGAAATTATCTCCTCCGGGATCACTGAAAGATGGAGTGAGGTAAATGTTAATTGACACAATTAGAAGTAATAGTATAGATTCGTTATATGTTTTATGTTAGTTTATTACTTAAAAGTAATAATCTTTTGTCCAATTAAACTTGCGGATATTCAACAATCCATCTCCATTGTCCAGTTTCGACATCAACATCATAAAGAGGCGTTGGGCAACTTTCTTTCTTGAAGTGTACCACCCATAGTTTGTATATATGTAGTTAGTTTAAAAACTTATCATATACTAGCTATAGTGTACGTACCTTTGACTGATGATATGTATTAGTGCTCGAGTCTGGTTCAATTTTTCTTCTCTCGTGTTTTGATGTAGCTTTGATAAAGTGTTGTTTTCATTCATAAGAAAATTGAATGAAGTATGTTTTGCTTTTGAATGATTGTGTCAAAACTGGTTTGGTGTTCTGTTGTTGTTTCTTGTTTGATCAGAGTCTTCTTTGGTTTGTTTATTGATCTGCATTAGTGAAACAGGAATGATTGAAATGTAAATAACAGATTAAAAAAAAAAGAGATTTTACACATCGGTTCTCAGAATCGATGTGTATATTTATCTTTCTACATCGGTTTTACATAAAACCGATGTGTAAATTTAACTTTACACATCGGTTCTTTAGAAAACCGATGTAGAAGGTCAATTTTACACATCGGTTTTAGGAAAAACCGATGTAGAAAGTTAAATTTACAACTGCTTATCAATTGCTAAATTAATTTTACACATCGGTTAGTATTAAACCGATGTTTAAAATATACTTTACACATCGGTTTTAAAACCGATGTGTAAAGTGGCAATAAACCACATCGGTCGTTTCCACATCAGTTTCAAAACCGATGTGGAAAGCCAAAAATAACCGATGTGGAATCCCCTTTGTGCACTAGTGGGTGTGATAATTCCAATGCTATATGCTTAACTAAAAATCCAATTCAGCATTCTAAGGCTAAGCATATTGAAATCAAACATCATTTTATTAGGGATTATGTTCAGAAAGGCATCTTTGATATTAAGTTTATTAAAACTGAAAATCAATAGGCTGATATTTTCACTAAACTCCTCGTAGAAGAAAGGATTTTATTTATTAGAGATGATCTAAACATGCATTGCATTGTTGAATGACATGTCTGAATGTTAACTTGTCTGTGCTTTATCACCCGTCTATGCTTACCTGTCTGACTCTGTTGAGTCACTATGCTAGAACTCATCAGTTTTGTTGAAATGGTTATTATTTAATTAATGCCCTTCCCTTATCTGAAGCTAATCGTGTGCACGGTGGTTTACGTATCTCAAAAACATGTTTTCCTTATGTCTTAAGTGGCCGTTGCAGTTCCCCTTACAAATCGTGCCATTTTGAATTAAAA
This sequence comes from Sophora flavescens, assembly GCA_030762895.1. Lineage (NCBI taxonomy): Eukaryota > Viridiplantae > Streptophyta > Magnoliopsida > Fabales > Fabaceae > Sophora > Sophora flavescens. The sequence goes on along the minus strand of CM061065.1, from coordinate 13,368,477 downwards.
ATGTCATTTTTCTCTCTCCTACCTTTATGACTATAAAAGACAATAGATCAGAAAGGTTGAACCTTTATTTTTCAATATTCCAAAATATCTTTGTCTTCTCATCTTTCAAACCCTCTTCTCTCTCGAAACCCTAGAATCGTTTTCTCTCAAAAAAATGACATCATCCAAGCATCTCTCTACAAAAGAAATCGCTGAGAAGTAAAATCTCAAGGTTACTGAGATAGAAAAGATCATTCCGGGAAAGACTGTTGATCTTCAACAGATGAAGAAACTAGGAATGGATGTCACTGAAGAGTTGGAGTACTCCAAGTGGACTCCTTTTTTCGACATCAAGGAGCTTGTTCACCCTAAGCTCGTTTAAACGTTCTGGAGAAATGTTGTGGTTGTCACCAACCGACTCAACGGAATCAAAAGCTTTAAGGTTGAAATGGGGGGTAGAACCCTTCTCTTCCCCATTAGCTCTTTGGAGCTTGTCACTAAACGTCTGAGAATCAGAGCTGGCTATTAGACTCAATGACTTAGAGATTTTGATATATGACAAATACAACTTAATGTGTATGAAAGTGTTTTAGTGTCAAATTGCAAAGACAGGTATCAAGCAATAATCAACAAGTTCAGTGAGCAATTAAAGGAGAATATTCAAGGAAGAACTTGAAGAAATCAAAAGAGCTACATGGAGGAATCAAAGAGCAAAAACAAAGATCAAGGAATCATCAAGACAAGAGCTTAAAAGAGAAATTAGATTTAAGTCTTATATGATTTGTAAGAGATGAAATCTCTTATTCACAAATAGCTCATTTAAAAAGATGCATGAAGAAAATCAATTTGCATAGCCTGCATTAAAAGGAATAAGTTTTCATTAATGAAAATGATTTTTGGAAATAAGAAGTGCTCGTCCAACACTAAAGTGATCGAAGCGCTCGTCCAACACAAGTGATCGAAGCGCTCGTCCAACACAAGTAATAGAAGCAAGTGACAGAAGCGCTCATCCACTAAAGTCATAGAAATGCTCTTCCACTAAAGTGATACAAGCGCTCGTCCACTGAAGTGACAGAAGTGCTCGTCCACTAAAGTGACAGAAGCGCTCGTCCACTAAAGTGATACAAGCGCTCATCCACTAAAGTGATAGAAGCACTCTTCCACTGAAGTGATAGAAGTGCTCGTCCACTAAGGTGACAGAAGCGCTCGTCCACACAAGTCTTTGGACTTGCTAAATCCTTAATGAGAAGCTCTATCCAATGACGTGGCATAAGGAGCTCGTCTACTAGCTCGTCCGATGTAAAGTCTTAATTCAAAATGGCTAGATGGACGCGGTTATTTTCAAGATGGACGTGAATTCTATAAACCGATGTAGAATCTTATTTCAAGAACCAAAATCAAGAAAACAGATTCTGTTAATCAGATCCAAATCTGTTTTAATTGATCCCAGCGACTATAACTTGTTTTCTATATAAAGAGGGATCAAATGAACACTTTTTACGAATAACATATCGAAGACAATACCCATATCATTCATTATCTTTCTTGAGCTTATTGTGAAAAGAGTGTTTCGTTCTCATAAATGCTTCAATTTATTTATCTGACTATTGAGAGTTAGGAATCAACTTTTCGTTTCTATTTGATTGTAAAGAGAGAGGGAGTCTCTGAGTGATTAGGGTGAGGTATCCTTAAGGAAGAACATTGAGGCTCTTCACAAGAATGTGGTATCTCGAGGTGAAGGAGTGCTCCGTGGTGTAAAGGTTTTTCAATCTACCTGGCTAAAGCTTGTGTGTTAGTGTGTGAAATCCCACAGGTGGAGATGGGACTGGATGTAGGTCACAGTGCAAGTGACTAAACCAGGATAAATCTGGTTGTGTGGTATCTCTAAACTTAAACTCCTTTACTTTATGTTTATGATCAAGAACCTGTGATTTTGATGTTTAAAGTTCAATATAATTTCTGTTCTTGATCTTTATAAACTGTATTGAAACCTGAGTCTGATTGTAATCAAGGCTGTGTTATCTGTGTTCAAAACTGAGTTAATCAAAACCATTTTTGATTGCATCATATACTGAAACTGAAACTTGCACAACTTGTTCTTAATATTTAAAGGTTTAATAAGTTTTTGTATTTTGTTATTATTGAGTTTTTGAACCCGAACCTATTCTGAATTAATTCTGAATAAAATCTTTCTTATCTTCATCATCTTCCAATTCAAGAATTTATATAAACCCTTAATTGATTTTGTAAAAGATCCTGATGCCAAAAATCCGCAACTCTGATTTGAAAAGTTTTGTGAAAAGTTTCAAGAGGGAAATAATTTTTGAAAACTCAATTCACCCCCCCCCCCCCCCTCTTGAGTCATTGAAGCCAAAACAACACTGCCTTCTGGGAAGATGAAGTGGGAGTTTACAATGTCAACATTGCCATCTATGGTGTTCCCAAACCAGTGAACCCTAAGCCTGTCAACATGGTGGTCAAGTGCAGATTCCTGCACAAATTGCTGTTGGAGTGCGTGATGCCAAGGAAAGGCTCACGAGACAGTGTGACCAAGATGGACAGATTTTCTCTGTACCACTTGATCCACAAAATCAAGGTTGACATCAATGACCTTATCTACATGTACCTTGAGATTCTGATCAAGAGAACCAACATGCAAACCTATCCTTATGGGATGTTGCTGACAAGGGTATTCAGGAACAAGTTGTTTGTTCCTAGTGATGTTCACTTTGTGGACATGTCACTGCCCATAGACAAGAAGATACTGTCTATGATGGACATCAAGGGAATCCCTCTTGCTGATGAGGAGGAAGACGGTAAGAAGAAGAAGCAGAAGAAGAAGAAGAAGAAGAAGAAGAAGAAGAAGAAGAAGAAGAAGCCTGCTGTTGAGCAGAAGGAGGAAGAACCAGTGGTTTCCACTGACGAATCAGAAGTCCCCATTTCTGAGAGACTATTCAAATCATCTGGAAAGGTGGCCAGACAATACCAAATTTCGGAGCTGCAACCCTCAGTATATGAAGATTCTGCTGAAATAGTTGAGCCCTTGAGGTTCAAGCTGAGGAGACCCTCTCTCAAGAGGAAGACTAGTGAAGCTGAGGAATTAGTGGATGTTCCTGCTCATCCCAGCAAGAAAAGGAAGCTGGTGAAGACCTTTGCCAAGGTCAGACAAGTTGAGTCTGAACCTATCAAAGAGGAAGCATCTGCTCAGGGTGACCAGACAGAGCGAGTCCTGGAAGAACCAAAGAAGACTTTCATTTTGGGAAATTGTCCCAAAAAGAGAATATTTGGTTACCCAATACCTGCAAAGACTGAAGTACCTGCAAAAGCTAACACTGCAGAAAACCTGTCTGGAGGAGCTCAGACAGTTGTACCCAAGGATGACCAAGTGTCTCCTTCTCACAAGAAGTTGAAGATATCTGAAGAGCAGACATCTCCTTCATTCCCTTCCCCTTCTCATCAAGGTATCATCACCTCATCTGTCTCCTCTCCATCTGCCCTTTTTGTTCATCCTCTTTCTGTTGTATCTCCTATTTCTTCACCTGTCTCCACCTTTCAAACTCAAAAATCTTCTTTCACTATTGTACCTGATGACTGTCAGTACACGGTTGTTCACGGGGGCTTTACTCCCAAAGAACAAACTGGCATATCATCGAGACTCTTTGTGTCTGATCTGCAATCTCTTTTATTTGCAAGTATCTCACATGTCTCCATCATCCCTTCTCCTCCACCCCATATTCTTAACCCCTGTAGAGAACTTTTCTTTTACCCACCTATTATTATCTTCATTAGAACATTAGTTGGAACTCACTATCCTGCTTCTTTTGTAATGCTACCACATAGGTCTAGGTATTTCTTTATGTTAGTCACAGGATCTAATTCTTTTTTTTGCCATATTGATTCTTTATTACCTATCCCTCCCTCTGTTTTAGCTCAAACTCCTCTTCCCCCACCTATTCAAATAACAATCATCAAACTGTATCTGTCCGAGCGACTTTCCTATGTGTTTCCTTCACCTGATACTAACTGTGTCAAAATCAGTCTTATCTTCAAATTCGTCTTTCTTCCTTTCTATGCCCTTCAAACTCTCCATGAACTTTTCTTCCCTTTCATCACCTCTCCCCTATCTCTACCTAAGGCACCCCTAGTTTTAGCCTTACCCTGGCACTCGTCTCTGTCTGTCTCTTCTCAAACAGTGGCCTTACAAGACTTTCATCTGCTTCAAGGACAAGTAGAAGACTTAAGAAGACAGCTAGATGAAGAAAGGCGAGCTAGGATGCTCTTAGAGCAAAGGTTGCTGCTTTATTTTTGTTACTTAATCAATCTAGGTACTTTTTGGTTTCTTTGTATATAGACTACCTTGTACTTGTAAACGTTCATGATGAATAAAATAAATTTCTCCTTTATTTCTTTAATACTTTCATAGTTTATTCCTTTTTGATGTTGACAAAAGGGGGAGAATAGGAGAAATGTGATATAGGAGAATGGAAGAATGAATATGATATGATCTTAAATAATACATGGACATGAGTTTGTTCTGACAGTTGCTATAATAGCTTAGATAAATCTTAAGTAAGATTGCTCTGATAATAATTTCATAGTAAAAACTTATGTGTGACTAAGTTAAATGGATTATACAATTAATCTTAATGTCTGATCAAGAATCTGCATGACCTATCCGCTTAAGAAAATTTCAACTTGTCTGATATATGCTATTTTCTTTGTTGATATTTTCTAAGGTTCATTAAATCATCCTAATGTTTGTCATCATCAAAAAGGGGGAGATTGTTAAGTCTCTAAAATGTCTGATGTGCATTTCCCTAAGTTTTGATGACAACTAAACATTGGTTAGTGATTTAATTAACCTTCATATTGGTTGTTAACCTGTCTATCTAGTGTGCAGATTAAAATTGTAAGAATCATCTATTTGCTCATAAGTGACTACCTGTCTGGATAAGCGAAAGTCAACCTGTCTGTTGACTAGGATTATTGATTTCTTTCAAGATATGTCTTCAACCTGTCTCCCCATGAGTTCCTACACTTGTCTGAGGTTACTCTTTGAAGAATCAAGGACCAAACAAGCCTTTGTTGGATGTCCCTTCAGAAAGATACTTGAAGCCTTCTCTCCTACATAGTCTCACGCCTATCAAGAAAAGTCAGAAGTTACTTTCTCAGTAACCTCGGTTATCAGAACCAAAGACCAGTTGAAGAATGCTTCCAACATGCATTATTCCCTAGTACCTCTGGTCCTTACACGAAAAGGGAATTGTACTCAGCAAAGTACAAAAAGCTCTCTGCACAACTCTGATATGGCTGTATCACGATGCATAAAGCCATGATCCTTCATGTTAGAGTACAACCAACGTTCCTATTGCATTAATGGCTACCCATAACGACTCTATTGCATTTAATGAAGTTCTGCTTTGAAGCCAACATCTGAGGGAATGTCTCTAACGGATCCTAAATGCTTGAAGACTATAAATACAGAAGTCATTGAAGATGAAGTATAGAGAATACATATAGCATTAAAGAGCCATTACTCTGCACATTAATATCTTCATTCTTTCATTCTGTATTCTTCAATCATTTGAAGTTATTACGCAGAATTTCCTAAGCTTTACATTTAAACCACTCTCTGAGTGTGAAAGATCTGTCTGTCTGAAGTTGTATTTATTATAAACCAAATCTCTCAAATAAACCTGAGTGAGCCTGAAGAGGCTAGGTGTGCAAAGAATACTTGTCTTGGAGCCTGAAGAGGCTAGGTGTGCAAACAATACTTAGAGTCTGTAACCTGATCAGTTATAGTGGATAAAACTTGGTGCTGCCAAGGACTGGACGTAGCTCTTTGCTTTGAAGAGTGAACCAGGATAAATAGCTGTGTCAATCTCTCTTCCCTTATAAACTCTTTAGTTGCCTTAGTTTTATTATCCGTGTTTCAAGTGGTGTGTTTGTCTAAGTCACTGTTAAAATTTCATCAAACGGGTCACCTGTCTGTCCTGTATCCTTCCACTCGTTTGAATCAAGCTTCTGTGTACGAAAAGATTTCAACTTTGTTTAAATTCTAATAAACACAATTCAACCCCCCATTCTCGTATTTATAGTTGTCTATTTCAGACGGAACCTCCTCGTCCAACAGAAAATTAAGTATGCAATGGACGGGACCTCCACGTCCAACAGAAAATTAAGTATGCAATGGACGGGACCTCCCCATCCAACAGTAAATAAAGTATGCAATGGACGGGACCTCCTTGTCCAACAGAAAATTAAGTATGCAATGGACGGGACCTCCTCGTCCAACAGAAAGTTAAATATGCAATGGACGGGACCTCCTCGTCCAATAGAAAGTTAAATATGCAATGGACGGAACCTCCTCATCCAACAGAAAATTAAATATGCCATGGACGGAACCTCCTCGTCCAACATAAAGTTAAATATGCGATGGACGGAACCTCCTCGTCCAACAGAAAATTAAATATGTGATGGACGGAACCTCCTCGTACAACAGAAAGTTAAATATGTAATGGACGGAACTTCCTCGTCCAACAGAAAGTTAAATATGCAATGGACGAAACCTCCTCGTCCAACAGAAATTTAAGTATGACCGTCCTCCTTTCTTCATTATTTTATTTTTCTTCTTTCTTTCTTTCCTATTATTTTTAGTCTCCCTGAAATATAATAACATAATAATAAAATAAAATGAAGACGGATAAAAATGGGTGTTCACATCTGGCAATGATTAAATTCTGCCTTATTTGGCAACGAGAGCCTGTTCAGCTCATTTATTTGGTGTTTGAAGCTCTGGAGATTAGGTACAAAAGTTAGATGAGGAATATTGAAGTGTCATGTTGTTTTTAAAACAACGAAGATTGTCAGGTATGAAACCCTTTGATAAATAAATTGTTTATTGTTGATTATACATGTTAAATGTTATTTGTGTGTTGTGCATATGGTTATCGTTTTAAAATCCATATATTGGAACTCACCCTTGCATATATATGTTCTTCTGGCTTTGTTGTTGTACCTTGGTACATGAATGCAGATGTTGCAGAAGAGTTCCTTAAGTCGCTTGGAGACTTAAGTCCTGATTGCAGAAAAAGATGTGTGATCATGGGAATGATCACGATGTCTTATCAGTGAGTGTCTTGTAGAGCGACCAGCTTAGGAGTCTTGGTTGGGTTGTATATTTGAAAAGGTCGACGAATATGGTGTTATCCTTTAGTATTTGGTTTAATTTATCTCTTTTTGAAAATTGAAACTTTTTAGAAGAATTGTTTGTCGTGGCAACCTTGTTATGAATAGGGTTTACTGTTGTAATGTGTGTATCTTGCTTTCCTAGAGTTTTTCGCAGAAGAAAAATTGTACACCCATATTTTCTAACATTAAAATAAATCAATTTTCCGAAAGCAACCAGTAAAATTCTTTTCAATTTATTTCCACACGTTTACATAGTAATGCCCAAGGGAGTGTTACAGAGTGGTATCAGAGCTGGTCGAGTCTTTAGGGAACCTTGGAGAATAGGCCTGTTAGGTTTTTGTTGTGTGATCTCTAGCTGGACCTTGCTTGAATTGTTTCCTTGTCGAAACAATGTGTGATGGTATACAAGTAGGTGTGTTCCGATGGGTTTTGAGGTAGTCGAGACCTTGTAAGAATCTATGAATAGTAGATGGTATTTTGACCTAATTAATTCTTAGAAGTAATGTGTTTTAGACACATAAGTATACGTTTCAGTTTTTGGTTGCGGACTAACTAAGTTTATCTTATAGGTCAGTTATGGAACTAGGAATTGGACATGGACGTGGATGTGATAGTGATGGTGATCGTGATTATGTCAGTAACAAAGATGTGATTGAACAGATGAACCAGGCCGTTCAGACTATGACTAGTGTTGCTGCTATCATAGTTGCCCATAATGAGCTGGACCAAGTTCGGGCTGAGCTGGCAATTGAGGTGAAAAATTTAGTAAACTTCAGAAATCAAAAAACCATCAACGATTTTATGGAGATGACAATTCTAAGAAGGCTGACTAGTGGATACAAGAACTTGAAAAGATTTTCGAGCTTATCAACAGCCTTGAAGAATCAAAGGTTCCGTATGCTCTTTCTCTGCTTTTCGGAGATGCAGGAGGCTGGTGGGCGGATATTAGACACATAATGAAAGCGATTAACCAGGAATATACTTGTAGTGTTTTCCGCACTATTGTCCTGGATAAGTTTTTTCCTCAGAGCGCCAGAGTTAAGAAGGGACACGAGTTCTTACGATTACAACATAAGCTAGCAATTGAGGCAAAAAATTTAGCAAACTTTAGAAATCAAAACCCTCAACGATTTTATGGAGATGACAATTCTAAGAAGGCTAACTTGTGGATACAAGAACTGGAAAAGGTTTTCGAGCTTATCAACAGCCCTGAAGAATCAAAGGTTCCGTATGCTCTCTCTCTGCTTTTCGGAGATGCAGGAGGCTGGTGGGAGAATATTAGACACATACTGAAAGCGGTTAACTAGGAATATACTTGGAGTGTTTTCCACACTGTTTTCCTGGATAAGTTTTTTCCTTAGAGCGCCAGAGTTGAGAAGGGACACGAGTTCTTATGATTACAACAGAACGAACTATCTGTGGATGAATATACCGCAAAGTTTGAATTTCTAGTCAAGTATTTATGTTTCTTCCAAACTCAATCGGATGAAGGTTGGGAATGTAAGAGATTCGAAGTAGGCCTACGATACGGAATCAAGAAGTCTGTGATACCGCTAGAAATACGCAACTTTCAATCTTTAGTGGAAGAGTGCCGGAAAGTGGAGTAGAAAGGGAAAGGTAAAGACTATTCGGGTACTACTGGCAGACCATATCGATTCCAATTTTACAAGAAGAATAAGAAGGGGAAGCAAAACCATAGGAAACCTTATTTCCGACCCCAAGGAAATGAGCAGAATCAGGAACTGATGATTCTCGAATCTGCAAGTGAACGGCTTCGTTGTCAAGTAATAAAAAGAGATCGAACCACAGAGACCGTGATCTTAAATAACAATTAGTTATTAAATTGATTTAACTGAACTGGAATAAGATTTGGTTTTTGAAATCGGAATCAAGTAACAATCAAATTTAAAATTGCAATTAAACAAAATAGCAAAGTAATTCAAATAGGGGTTTTTCAAATTCAAAAGAGATTTCCAGGAATTGGGTTACCAACAAGACTGCATATGTTACTAAATTGACTACTTCTCTTGTTAATTATCAAAATTTGCTTTGAAGGTGAATTTATCATAAATAAGTTAATGCTCCCTCTTGGGTTACAAGAATCGTGCCCAATTAAACCAACCCCTACTCCCGTGGTAATTGAATTTAAATCGAACCCTTTAAGTTTTGTGACAATTCGTGACCCCTCGAAGGACCGCTTCTAACTCTCATGATTTAAGTCCTAGGTTTGATTCCTATAGATCCGATACCTAAGTTCACCGCTAAGTTCGTCCTTAGTGTATCTACGACAAGCAAATAAGTGACCATCGAATTTACGAGTAATTAAAGCAATAGGAATCAAATCGAAAGAAAAATTGAAATTAATAGGGAACCAACGTCAATTCATCACCATAAACAAATCTTGGGCATAGCCCCAATTCCTAGAAATAAGACTACTACTCAAGCATTGCCATGATCATAGCAAGCTTGATTAACAATAGCATAAAAAGAAAACCCTAGAGGAGAGAAGAGATTGAGAAGAAGAAGAAGAATCCTAATTTTTGCCTATGGGTAGCAGTCCAAAAGTACCCAGTTTCGAGCCCTAGAGGCCTATTTATAATGTGGGGTAACTTGAATCCCAAGAAAATACAAAAATCAGATCAAATCTGTTTTTAAAAATCCAGATATTGCGCGTCACGGCAGTGATGCCTGTCACGGCCGGGCCGTGATGGGTTCTGCCTTGGAGATTGCTTCGTTGGTTGGTCTGTCACGGCCGTGACCACAATCACGGCCTAGCCGTGATCAGTTCTGCCTGTGAGGGTCTGGCTCAGTTGGCATGTCACGGTCGTGATGGACATCACGGCCTGGCCGTGACCAGCTCTGACTTTTCCATTCTTTCTTTTTAGCTCTACTCGATCATGGCCGTGATGACCATCACGGCTAGGCCGTGATGACCATCACGGTTAGGCCGTGATCAGTTCTGTTTGTCTCGTTTTCTTGCTTTTCAAGCTCCATCTTCACCCAAGCTCCAACATAACTGATCCTGAGCATTTTAATCTTCAATTCCTGCACACAAGCACCACAAAACCACCTTACCCGTTCCAAGGTAAAAACTAACAAATAATCAAATAAAATACGCCTAAACTATATGAAAATGCATGCAAAATGTCAAGGAAATATGAGGTGAAATCACACTCATCAGGAACCTTATCATGTCACGGTGTCAGGAAGTGGAGGCCAAAAGAACCAAATCGAAGGCCAAGTCAGAAGATGTTACAAGTGTGGAGACCTAAACCATATGGCTAAGACTTGCCCATCAAGAAGAGTTAAATGTTTCAATTGTAATCAAGTGGGTCACTTATCAAGGGATTGTAATGCACCGAGATTTGTAAAAGTTGTCAACAACACAAGAATCAATGACAAAGGGAAGAGTCTACATCAGGAGTAGTGTTGAAAACTTCACAACCTGAAGGTCTTCTGGAAGACAGTTGCAGAGTTCTTCAGAATACAATCGAATCATGAACCAAAGATGTAGTTACGCATAGGAATACTATATGTAAGATGCGTGCTTTAATGACTAGTACATGTTAAGTTTGTAATAAGATCTAAGTAGAATCATAGGTAGGTATCCTTGAGTATTTGACTCTTCAAAGTCTTGTATGTTGTTAGTCTTTTCAGTTAATATATAATATCTATGACTTTATAAGAATAAAGGTTTCTTGAAGGAAATTTATTCCAGACCTTTTTCTTTTGATTGATGTGATCAGTCCAGATTTTGGGTTAGATCATTTCATTTTCAAACTTCAATTTTTGAACCAATTATTATGGAATTTTATTTTTGTGAACTGTTGTGACACCCTGCTACCCCGCATGTTATAAAGAATTTAAAGGACAAAGATATAAAACCAATCATGCATTATCTGAATAAAATAAATTATTTGTCCGTGGGTAGAATGGTCCCACATGAACTAGTTCTCAAAACTTACGGAAAATAAAACAAGTTAAAAACAATTAAAACATAAGCATGAACCATAAAGAAAACCCAACCCCGATGTCACATTACAGAGCTGGTATAACCAATCCGAATAACAATTCGGATAAACAAACTGAAACTAAACATAACTAACTACTAGAAGCGGGTCCTCAAAGTAACTCCTCAGCAAGCTGCTCACCGTCCTCTGCAAGGTGCCGATCAGGCCAAACAAACAACAAACAACGGGGAGTGAGAATCATGTAAACATATACGGCATGGAGATAGGAAGTAAGGTAAAACATACAGCATGACATCATAACATACACCAGCATACATATCAACATACATCATCATCAACAACAACAAGTATGCTATGTGATGCAATGCAACACTACTCCGCTACTCCATCTATGCATGTGGATCTAACTAACTCAGGATGAACGACTTCGGAGTTATATATCCATATTGAGAATCTACTCAACGCCGGAGAATCTACTCCTCGGATAGCCAACACATCAAACCAACAAATGCCTCATCACGGGGGCGCATGGAGAATTTACTCATACCGTGGATGACCAGATCGCCGTACTCTCGGGTGACCTCTCCTATGTTGAACATCCACCAACAACAACATCTCCAATGATGCATGCAACATACGACAAACAACGGACAACCGCCACCTCCTTTGCTTCGACGGAATCAACCGAAGACTTCAGCGGAATCAACCGCAGTGGAATCGACCGCAACACTTAAACCTTTAGCGGAATCAACCGCAACACCTTAGACCCAACCGGGTCAAGGCCCCCTTGGAGCAAACTCTCGGCCACCAAGGTACAACATCAACAGCACCTTAGACCCAAACCACGGGGTCAAGGTTCCCTTGGCCAAAAAGTACCAAGGTACAACTCATCAACGTGTGGTAACCCAATGGTTACCGACTTAACCATCTAAATTAATCTCTAATTAAGTGATCTAACCTTCATCATTGATTAACTATGTCATCGTCTTCGTTGGGGGAGATTGGGGTTAAAAACCCTGTTTAAGTCCTAAATCTCAGATTCTATCTAGAGGGATGAGCATGGTCATGCTTAACCCCAGCTCGGGCGTGCTGCCACTTAAGTGGAGCACGGTCGTGCTCCTTTTGAGCACGGTCGTGCTCAGCTGCAGGGACGTTCTCCTCTGCTGCACGGTCGTACTGAATGCTTGACCATTTTCCAGGATTCAAACTGGGAGCATGGTCGTGCTCCCTGTTCAGCACGACCGTGCTCAATGCACGACAGTACTGTTCTTGGCAGAGTTCTAACATAGGTTTAGCCAATTATCCTAGGGATTAAGTTCATTAATCCTAAGTCAACTTTATAACATAATTTCCAAATTATAACTCATCATCCTCAACTCAACATTATTATCACAGTCATGGCATCAACCAATCAATCAACAAGATCAACAACATCATTCAACAATCATACTCATCATCATGTTCATAACAACAATAACAACATAAACATAAATCAATTATTATGAACATAGACATATACATCACATACCAAAACAACCAATAATCAGGTTATCACAATTAACCACAAGTCAATATATAAGTCATATACTCATACAAACAAACCGAGGCTATAGGAACCCCTTTTACTTTACTCTAACCCCAAGTCTATGAGTACACTACCCTTCTTCCCATACCTGGATTGAAGGTAGCTCTCCCAAAACACCAAACAGCAAATTGGTTCCTCCTCTTAAACCAGCTCAACCTCAAACAAGTCTTAGACAACAGAAACACAAACTTTATTAGTTTCCAATCCAAACTATGAAAGGAAACTAAAGAGGGGAAGGGAACCTTACCTATGTATATGAACACAGATGAACAACGCTTCCCAAAGGCCCTCAATACTCAAGAATGACTCTGAATATATGAGAAAGAGGGAAGAAGACTGTAGCAGTCGCAACAGGGTAAGCAGCCACCACAGATAGGGTTAAAAATGCAACCCTTGGTTTCTGTACACATATATATAAACTGAACACGAAGCACGGTCGTGCTTAGCCTTGAGCACGGTCGTGCTCAACTTAGCGTCATCGAGACACAGTCAGTACAATGAGTACAAGCGTGCTCACTATTGAGCACGAGCGTGCTGACTAATGAGCACGGGTGTGCTCATCTACCAGAAAGGGACTTTTAAGCCAAAAATCCCACTAAGCCCTTAGTCAACAGTTCTAACTTAACAAAACAGCTTAAGAAAAGCACTTACGAAAAACAGGGTGTTACAACTGTCCTATTGTTGTTCGAGATAGACATTTTCATGATAAAAGAAGATTCTAGATGAGACTTAGTTTAGTCACTTTTACTTTTGGTGAAAGTGATCCAGTATGAATTTTTGTCGAACTATTGTCGTTTTTAAATTGTCGTTTTTTAAATCCCTTATCCAAAAAATAAATCCTCTTAAGGTTAGGAGCTATTCGTTTTGTGAGTTCCTAATTTCCTGGGAAATCTTTGTGAAAGAAGGAACTTTATTAGAGTCATGGTTGTAAATATGTATTAGCTATGCATTTTTACACTCACGAACCTATTAAAGAATCTTTTTACATACTGAACGTTCCAGTATTCTTTTCAGATTCACAACGTTCTTCTATACACTTTCTTGTGAAAGTAAAACCTTGGGGATTAAGAAAACCCTGTCTAGTTTTGAGTCGCGAAATTTCGAGAACGAAATTTTTTTAAGTGGGGTAGTATGTAACACCCCAATTTTTCCGCTTTCTAAGATCGGTATAAATATAAATAAACGTTTATATTTTTATCTGAAACTTATAAAATGATTTTTGGAAAACCAAAGTCATATTCATATTATACTTATTTTATAAGTATACGGTTAAATTTTTGGATGAAAATTCAAACGAAACCCGGTCTGCGTTTTCGTTGACAGTAAGATTTTACTGATCAGAAAACCTAATTTTGACCCAAGAACAAAATGAATAGATTTTATATTTCATTTCCAATGATATAGGTTATTTTGAAATTTTTCAAAATAAATAGGTTATTATACTTGATTCGGGATTAAAAACCTAAATCGGGTAATCGACGGAGTCGAGAATGGACATGCAGAGACAAAACCCGACGCTGGATGGAAGAAGACAATGAGTCATCCATGATGACTAATGGTGGTTAGTCATAGGGTTGATTCACTTAGAATTTAATGTATGTGATGATGAATTTAAGTATGAAAAGACCATTTTGCCCCTAGAAATGAATGAAACCACATTTTTGCCATATGACTCACTCTTCCTCTCACTCCTAACCAAAACTCACGGCAACCCCTCTAATTAACCACCTCCATTCACTTTTTTTCTTCGCACCAAAAGTTGACACATAAGGGAAATGAGCATTTATATATGTACAAATGGGTGAATCATCAAAATGTAATAAATGCCAAATAATGAGTCACTCATTCTCACATGCTAAACTAAGTGACATTTGTTCAATTCATTCCCCCTTGCTCCATTGTGAAGTCGGGGAACCCCACCCCACAATTACCTCACTAAATTTTCACTTCAATCACTCAAAAGCTTAAGAGAAAGACTTATGCTCTCAAAAAAAAAAAAAAAAGAAATCCTCTCCTCCCTATGCCTTATGCGCCAACATCCTTTCAACTCTCATCATCTTTTATTTTTTTATCCTTCGTCTCATTTATCACTCTAAAGACTTCTCTTATTCCTCATTGATCATGCGCCAGTTTGATACGCATCACCACACTATTTTACTTGTTCACTTCATTCATCTAGAAATTCAAGCTAAGACCATTCACTCTCAACACAAAGTGATTTTCCTCTCTCCCTATTGGTGCGCCAGTTTAATCCCCCACTCCACTATTTCCTTTCATCTCATTTATTCACTCTTATACAAGAACAAAACTCTTGTTCTTTTAATTTCTGTTTGCGCCTAAATCATCCAAGGCCCATTTTCACTCATCACCTCCTTACTATTTGTTGTCTTCAAGATTGACAGAAAAACTTAAGAAAAACCTTAAGCAAACTCCATTGATTTCCATCAAAGTTTGATAATCTTACTTCATTTTCTTCATCAACCAAGAGGTAACCTTCCTAATCTCGATTTCTCATATCTTTAATCTCCATTCATTTCATTGATTCATGCCATGAAACCATCTTTTTCCTATTCTAGATCTTAACTTCAAAAATCTCTTGAAAATCATGGAAAATTTCTTTTAAGGTAAAAGCAATTTCTATGAACCACATATGATGTCTATATTGTATATCTAGAAGCATGAGATCAAACAAATTTTCTATCCTTGTTTTCCAAGCCTGGCCGAATCCATGCATAATAGGAGAAAAGATATTTTGTTTCAACTTTTCAAATATGACACTTTTGATCTATTGAATACATATGATAGTTAAATCCAAGAGCTTGATGATTTTGAAAATCCCTAGCCTAATTTAATGAGCATGGACAAAAACTCTAACCTTTGTGTTAGTGGAGTTTTTGATTTAATCTTAGTTAAATGGTTAGTGATCATATATCTCTAATACTCAAGGATCATTAATCCAAAAGTTGAAGAAAATTTGAAAGTTCTAACCTATAAAATCCTAAGTGACCGATTCATAGTTCCCATGAACCAAGAAAGTTTTGGTGTTTTGCTTGATTAATTTTGTTGTGTTTTGTTGAAGGATAAATTGTTGTGTGAATTGTGTACGTGTTTTGCAGAGATCGGACGTTTGACGGAACTTTAAGTCAGAAGGAAAAATATTCAAGAGGTAAGGGGAGTACCCGAGGGATTTTTCCGGTAGCTGTATATAATTTGTTTGTGGTCTGTATTTTTTATTGGGTGTATTATTTATTTTACGTAGTTAGCATTATTTACTTTTAAATTATATGCTTTTAATTATTTATTTATTTACATTTAATTGTGATTATATTTTGTTGCATGCCATTAGTTGCTATTTGCTATATTATTAGCATGAAATGATTTTTGATGTTGATTGTGGATTGAAAAGCCTGACAGTGGTCAGTGCTCAATTAATTATTAGGTTAAAAGCATTAATAAGCTTTTCATGAAATAATGAGTTTTAATTAGTGGAAAATAGTAATATATTATTACTTAATTATTTGTTTGGCGAAAAATGGATAATAGTGAAAAATAATATTATTTTAATGATTTAACGACGTAAGAGTGTTTTATGAGTCACAGTTAGGACATAACCGTGAAAATATTTTAGTATAGCTAATTTATATGTAAGAAATTTCTAAATATTAGAAAATGTTATTTTAAGAAAATAAGTTTCAAAAATAATTTTATTACTGTGTTGGGAAAATTATTTTACTAGAAAAGTCATATTTGGACTTACAACGTCAAACGTCGGACAATTCCGACAATAGTTACAAAAGTATTATTAAAAACGGTAAGATTAGTTAAAATAGAGAATGTCTCAAAACAATATTTTCAGGTTCTAAATATTGATTTTTTAGAGAAAATGAATTTTTAGTAATTTTGATGATTTTATAAAACGAATTTCCAACGTAAAAAGATTTTCTGTAAAGTAGATTTATACAATGGGTTATTTTCGACAACTTGGATAAGTTGAGGAAATTTGTTTTTGGATTTGTGTTTCACAGAGCGAAAATACTTTTAAAATTGAAAGATGAACCTAGCAGCCGAGATGTCGAGGTCTAGTATTCTATGGTATGGACCAAGGGTCCAAAAGGTGAAGTTATGGACTAGATGTCCTATAAAAAGTGATATTGAATTTTGTGCGCCAAAATCTACGAATCTAAATCTGGTGCATCGGTCTAGATTTCGTGATTCTCAAATTTTGACTTGGAATATGTTTTATTTGAACGATTGTTAAACTTAAATGTTTAAACTTTGGATTGGTCGTGAGCCTTTGAGCCTCGACAAGGAAAGAATGAACACAAAGAAAATGACGTGAACAAAATATTTTACATGCATTTTTGGGCAGACATGCCTCTGCATAGGACTTGAATGCTTGATGGCAAGTATTCATGAAGTTTGCATCACTGTGCCTTGATGGACATGTGACCACGAAAACCATATACTATGCATGGTATTCACTGTGCCTCGTTTTGGACAGTGTTATGGTTAATTTGAAACATGTCTTATCTGGCAACGATTAAATTCTACCTTATTTGGCAATGAGAGTCTGATCAGCTCATTTATTTGATATTTGAAGCTCCGGAGATTAGGTACAAAAGTTAGATGAGGAATATTAAAGTGTTATGGTTTTTTTAAAACAACGAAGATTGTCGGGTATGAAACCCTTTGATAAATAAATTGTTTATTGTTGATTATACATGTTAAATGTTATTTGTGTGTCGTGCATATGGTTATCATTTTAAAATCCATATATTGGAACTCACCCTTGCATATATATGTTCTTCTGACTTTGCAGTTGTACCTTAATACACGAATACAGATATTGCAAAAAGCAACCAACAAAATTCTTTTTAATTTATTTCCGTACCTGTTACATAGTAATGTCCTGGAGGTGTTACAAAAATTGCCTCCTTTTTCTAAGTGTTAGTTCTCTTCATCACATCCTCTTCTTCTCCAATCCGTACTCTTCCATTCAAAGTTGTGTCTTCGAAGTCATGTCGGAAGTTGAGAAGGCAAAACCACCTCCCCAGATTACTTTTTATGTTATTTTTTTATGAAAATTTAAAAATTAAAAGCTAAAAGAAATAAAATCAATGGTTGAGACTTGAGACTTAAGAAATAATGGACGGTTAGATTTAATCAATTTAACTTTGGGTCAATAGAAGTATCAATTTCACTAATTCTTTTAGTTTGAGGATTAATTGAGAAAAATCGATAGTTGAGGTTGTCTATTTATAAATGGGCTATAGTTTAGGGGGTCTGTATATTCTTTTCCCTACATGTTAATATTAAAAAGAAAAAAATACTCCATTTAACGCAGAAAGAAAATATAAAATTATTTATTTTATTTTTAATGCTAAAACAAATAATTTTAATATTCCAGCACGGATATCATAGGAATTTTATACCTTTATTATCCTACATCTTTTCCATTGCACCAAATTTAGTGGTAACCCCGGTGACACACCGGGGTAAGCCAATTGACTCACTTTAACAACTTTAATGATGTTTTATTTTACTCCATTTAGTTCCATTTCTTTTTTTAGTGGAACCAAAGTGTACAAATTTTTAATCTCATTTCTATAAAGTGAATTTATGTATAAAGTAAGAGTCTATTGACCATTAGATTATTAAAGGGTTAAGATTTTATCGTGTTTTGAAATAAATTAATGGTGTATACATATTTACTTGTTCACTTTACACACACGTCACATGACAGCTTCAGAGGAATTTTTTGTCAAACATAGAATAAAACTCATATTTTGTTTATCTTGTTTTGACACATCTATCAAAACTTCAAAAGTTATCATAGTGACTCCACACCGGAGTACGACAAGCGTGCGTATATAATCGTTGATAGATAATTGAGTCCCTTAAACATATTGAATAGGGTTTGATCCTTGATCATGTGTATGAAAAATACTTTATTGGGAGATGTTGTACTCATCTCGGTTATCTCTGTGTTGATTATTCTCCAACTACTTGGGTTTTTGGTATACCAAAAAATGATAATTTCAATAATTATAAATTAATCCAGTAAAAAATAGTAATTATAAATTAATATAATATTCAATTAGATTATTTAATTTATATTTAAATTTAGAAAATTATTATTATAACCCTATAAGTTGGAAAGACTCTCCCCACGGACCCCACTCACAAGTACTAGAAAAGAAATTGTTGTTGCGCACTTGCGCATAGGAAAAGCCCCAGCCAGACACCATCGGCGAATACCTATTTGCTGACGGCATCACTTCTCATGGCGACAGCCACCTCTGCTCACGTGTCGAACGTGCCTGTTCTCACCGGCCACCGTGACCACCACTTTTCAGCTGCAGATTGGGTAAGCCAACTCAATCCTCACCCTTCAATCGCAATCTGTTGTTCTCTTTTGAATATATATTTTTTATGAGTATGTATTTAGCCTTAGTGTAGAATGAATTTGATTTAGGTTTAGTTTCATTAAGGGAACATCAATTTTATTTATACCCATAATAATTGTCACCTCCATTTTACTTTGTCATTGACCTATTTATGTAGCCCCAATGTTATTTGGGTACATGTTGATACTATTTGGTTATCTAGTTTTTCTTCATTGAGATCTTGTCATCTTTTTCATCATGGATTCTAAGTTTCTAAATATTTCTTCATTTCTTCCTTTGATATAACATCAGTTTTTTCTGCTAATTTTTCCAAAAACAATTGCCTTGGTTTGTATTATGCAAGATATCAGGTTTTCCTTTGAGTTTTTTTATGGGGTTTGTTTAAGTTCTCTAGAGTAAAAAAAAAAAGAATAGGTTTAAGAAGTTTCATATACTGCCTGTACTTTTTGAGAGAATAAGTTTTTGGCTCATAAAGGATGGTGAAATTCATCTTGGAAAATAATTCAATTTTGCAAGAGAATAACTAACTATCTAAATCTTGTATGTAAGAACCAAAACTAGCTAAGACAAAGTCACATTACGAAGCAAAATTTGTTTGAAATGATATGCTATCAATATATAGTGTAGTATTGAATTATGTTAGATATGAGTAGCTTTCTTTCATTTTTTTTCCCTATCCTATTCCCCTCTAACCCAGCTCCTACCATATGATAGAATTTTAACTAAGAAGTAGGATAAGATAATCTAACTGTCCTATCATGTCGGTTCACCAAACTATAGATTAAAGCAAGATATGATAACTTATCCTATCATGTCTTTCTTATCTTAACCATCACATGGATCCTTAAATGAGTTTTCAAAATAAGGTCGAACCTTAAATATTGCCTGATAGGTAGATAGGCTAGGCTCGTATCTTGCATTTGGGAAATAGGTCAACCTGTTTAAAGCATGGTCTGGCGCTTTCTATCCTTAGCAATGTGTATCAGCCTCATCTTTCAGCAGTAAAGCCATCCGTAGCAATTGGCGTGCAACCTTTGTCTTAAGCACTAGATGAAGAAAGGGCTCATTCCTTCTCTCATATTTCATTCTCTTCATATAGCTACCAGTGTGTTAGTTTTGGTGATCTAGATCGCATTCCATAACATCCCAAAACGTAAAAGAACAATTGGTAGGCGGTACCAAGAGGGTGAGAACGAGTTTGCTTACACTGTTACGCCCTATAAAATGCCTATATATTTCAACTAATTTTCTATTGAAAAACTTTAAGCTGTCCTAACCTTGAAGTTTTTGAAGTAGCTTTCAATTCTAATGGCCTGTATATGGGGGGAATCATCCTGTTGTCTGGGTGTAGAATAAGATCTTTATTTTCATCATTTTATGTCTTTTTTATAGAAATTTTATAGCTATTAGTTGACCTAACTTTAGAAATTTGTTTTTCTTAGGTTTCATTCACTTATTACATGGGGTCATCAGCGGAAGGGTATGTTGCATTTGAAGAAAAGGTTAAAAGAACGGTGTACTTTGACAACCTGTCACCACGGGTCACTGAATCTGTGATGAGAACTGCTCTTGAACAGTTTGCAACGGTAAAAAGTATCAAGTTTATTCCCAACTACATTGGACCAAGCAATCTGCCACAATGTGCATTAGTGGAATTGGATTCTGCCAAGAAAGGCAAGGAAGTTATATTAATGATAAAGTAGTATCCTTTCATGATGTCTGGGATGCCACGACCTGTAAGTAGAGCTGTCAAAATGGACCCGGCCAAATGGATCTGTCCCAACGGGCCAGTCCGATATAAATGACGGGATGGGTTACAAAAAATAAAGCCCATTTAAATTTTGGCCCGGCCCAGCCCGGCCCGAAAAACTGTTGACCCATCATTATCTAACCCGAAACTGGCCGGGTCGGCCCGCTGGCCCGAATTGCTTCAGATTTTTTAACAAAAAAAATAAATACCAAAAACAAATAAACATTTTGAAAGTTAAAATGAAGATTGTGAAAGAGGAAAAAAGATTTATGAATTTTTAGAGCATTTTTATGAAATCACCAAAATGTTTTTCGGTTCTAAATATCCTACATCCAATTTGTATTTCATGCAAATATGGAAGATTGAGGTTCTATTGAAAAATAGTAGATCAAGTCAAGATTATGTGATTAGTGATATGGCTTTAAGAATGATGGAAAAGTTTGATAAGTATTGGAATGAGTGTAGCACAATTCTTGCTTTAGGATGTGTTCTTGATCCTAGGTTGAAGTTGTGAATGCTTAAATATGCTTACTCTAAGCTTTATTCCAACAAACTCTTGGTTGATAAGAAGTTGAGTGTTGTGAAGAATGCTTTGTATGAACTTTTTAATCATTGTGCCAACAATGTGGAAGTTCATACTTCTATGATGGATGCAAGTACTTCCACTCAAACTTATCAAGAAGGGACAAGTATTTCAACATTACCAGCAGACTATGATGTAAGTTATTATACTTCAACAAACTTATTCATCTTTCATTTATTGTATGTAATTATTTACAGGTTCTTTCATCTTTCAATTCTCTTTTGCTTAATGCCCTTGCTTTATGTCCTCGATGCCATCTTAACTATTTCAATTTTGATTACTTGTTTTATTCTTTTAGTAATTATTTGATAGGAATTTGAAGCAGAAGAGAGTAAAGAAACTTTGTTGAATGGAAAATCTGAACTTGACCTCTACTTGGAAGAATCAAAACTTGTGGGTCGCAAGGATTTAGATGTTTTAGATTATTGGAGGGATAATAGCCGTAGATTTCCTGATTTGGGAAGGATTATCAGTATGTTTTTTTAGGACGATGGATATTTATTATAACTATTGTACATTTCCTATGTTAATTCATAAGTCATAACCATATGAATGGAATGGTAATGAAATTTTATAGTTAATAAAATGAATTTTAAAAAACAATAACAATAATTATAAAAAAATGTTATCGGCCCATGGGCAAACTGTTATTGACAGCCATAAGATTTAAATTTGGGTCAATTGAAGCTAGGAATTTAGCAGTCCAGTTGATTTTTGGCCCAACCCGGCCCAACCCGAAACTGCCTTAGCCCGAATAGGCCGGCCCGAATAGGCTGGGTCAGCCCGTTTTGACACCTCTACTAACAAGGGTCTTGAATTTATTAAGAAAAATACACAAAATGATCCTCTTGTTGCCCAGTCATTTCTTAAACTAGGAGAATTGTTGTCTTACACAGGGGCTGTGCTGGATGCTTTTAAAATCGCTCCTACTTCTTTTAAGATGGGAGGTCAGGAAGTATCAATTGAACCACTCAATAATATTGGTGTCATTCAGTTTGAAAAGGGTGAATTCAAGCTTGCTTAACAAACTTTTAAGGAGACTCCTGGTAATGGAATTTGGCTTTCTTTCGTTAATGAGGAAACTATGTTTTCCATTGATGCTGCTACTACTTCTCTCCAATTCAAGGACATGCAATTATTTCATGACCTTGAAGGCAACGGTCAACATGCAGAAATACCATGGGATAAAGTCACGATATTCTTTAACCTGACCCAATTACTTGAGCAGTTAAATGAGTTTGGAACTGCAAGCGTATTATATCGCCTAATCTTGTTCAAGTACCTAGACTACATTGATGCCCTAAAGGTAAATGACAAGTGTCCAAATGCATTATCCATGCTTAGTGAAATGGAGTTGGCAATTGAAGTCTTGATAAGTTGTATTAAGAGTACTGCAATACTGACAAGGGCTCAGTATCCTAAAATTTCAAGCTCGATAACTCTAGCAAAGTCACTTCCTATGCAATTTCCTGGAACAAATCCTTTAAGGGGACAATCTATTGATTCTAATCACAGGAGAACAAGATCCATTGAGAAGCCTAATGAAGAGGTACTTGCAGGCAACGAGAGTAACTGTAATGGCAGAACAATGATTGAGTGACTCATTCCTTGGAAGGCTCAAATAACATAAGAAGCTACTTGGAAGGAAGCGGATTTCATCAAGTAGTTGCACCCTTCCTTCTACCCCAAGGGTTGGGAAATGACATCAGCTATTATAGAACTATTTTCTTTTCTCTGCCTTAAGGACAAGGCAGAACTTAAAAGGGGTGGTATTGATAGGTTCCGACCATAGGCCTAAATGTATAAGGCCCACTCATAATCACTTTAGGTACGGAAATAGGGAAGGAGGGAAGATTAGTTACAAGAGAGAGAAAAAGGGAATTGATCAGTCTGTTATATAGGTAGGTAGGGGAGAAGGAAATGCATGCAAAATTTGTGTTTTGGAATTGAGAGTCTAGAGTGTATACTCCGACTTGGGCAGGGGGAGAACCTTTTCTCTTAGGAGCTTTTGCTCTGGGATTTCAAGGGTTTCTCTTGTAATACTTTTAACCTTTTTCAATCAATAATATAGTTTTCAATTTGTCTTAACTAGGGTTCCTATCAGAACGTGAGTTGCAACATCTAGAGAAACATAAAATGCTTCCATTTATATTTCATCAATAAAGATATGAAATGAATTGAGCAAGGAGTTAGGCTTAACAGCAAATGCTACCACAGAAACATGTGCCATTAAACTCGATTAAGTTAAAGTTTTCCAATTAAAACCAAAGAAGCAAACACCACAAAGTCTCACCCGAATACCTTTCTTCCATGGAGAACTATCTATGGACATTATTTATGAGATTATTGACATTTAAAATAGGAAGAGGTTTGCTCCATAGAGAAGCTTGGATGAAAGAACCAAAACCAGCAACATAGATCCACTCTCTATGTAGTAAATCCTATATAAAGTCCATCTAACTAAAGAGAATGTTAAAAAAAGTGTATTTCTAACTTACTCGTATGAAATGAATCTTAGGCATGGATCGAAAAGCACATGATTTACCACATATGAATTGAGTTTCTTTAATAATAGTAGAAGAGCAGCAGGGAGCAACACAACTTTGAGCAAACTAATTACACAAATAGTTAGTCCAAAAGAAGCCTTCAATCATGTGTAGCACCCAAATCATACTTGCGTGCCAAACGACGTACAGTTCCATCAGCTATAATGCCATCTATCATCTTAAACTTTTTGTAATGCACTCTAAGTGTTTCTGTCTGCTGCTTCGCAAGCTTCTCTTCTTCTTGCAGTTGCAACTAGATAAAAACAAAACAAATGTGAGTTTTAGAATAACCTAGATAGAGCCTCTCGCAGGATAGATTAAACATAAACATACTCATAATGACTTTAATAAGCCACAACTTTGGGCATCATTTTGGCACCTTATAAAGAGGGACTTGATAGTCTTCCATACATATGAAAGAGTCT
This sequence comes from Sophora flavescens, assembly GCA_030762895.1. NCBI lineage: Eukaryota > Viridiplantae > Streptophyta > Magnoliopsida > Fabales > Fabaceae > Sophora > Sophora flavescens. Next base: position 13,344,040 of record CM061065.1, on the reverse strand, counting down.
CCTAAGCCACTAGGAATGAACTAATGGTGAGGGATTTAGAACTTTAGATCATTTGCAACAGGACATGGATTTAAACCAACATGCTCTCATTGTAAGTTTGCAACCAAAACAGTGTTATCAATGGCGGATAGCATACTATAGCGGTCAGCCAAAAATATGCAACATAAATATGGCGTTGTGCCTTATGGTAGAAACATGACTGATATAATAGGCATTGCAGCCTGTGGCGGTTGGCACAAAATCCGCCATGCCATAACGCCATGACACCGCCATGGTGGCAATTTGACAACACTGAACCAAAGAAGTGTTCTTCATCCAGAAAAAATATATGCTTTCATTTTAGTTCCTTCATGCAACTGAAGTTGTGTTTTCATAATTTAAGATAATGTCTAATTTTTCATTCTCTCCTGCAAACACACTATAAACACATGCACGTTTTCATTAGAAGAATAACTGACACAGTGTTTTACATTACACAGTAGTAATATCTTTCCTCAAAAATAAAACTCAAAAATGCCCCTAATGACAAACTAAATATCAAAGCAACTAAAGTAAGATTGCAGATAAAAAGCTAATCCTGTTTTAGATTTTGGGTCTAACTCAATACCAAAAACTAGCTCATAGGATGAGGATTGACCACTACTTATAAGCTTTAGATACTATCTCTAGTCAATGTGACCCAACAATGGATCTAGAATAGCTCTGATACCATATTAGATTTTGGGCCTAACTCGATCCCAAAAGCTAGCTCATAAGATGAGGATTGCCCACTACTTATAAGCTCTTATTAGATACTATCTCTAGTAGAGGTGTCAAAACGGGCTACCCAGCCCATTCGGGCCTACTGTTCGGCTAAGGCGCTTTTTTTGGCTGGTGGGCCAAAAATCAATCAAGGCTGCTAAATTCCTAGCCCAAAATTGACCCTATGCGGGCTGCATTAAACGGGCCGCCCATGGGCCGATAACGTTTTTTTATAATTATTTTTATTGTTTTTTAAAATTCATTTTATTAACTAGAAAATTTCATTACCATTCCATTCATATGGTTATGACTTATGAATTAACATAGGAAATGTACAATAGTTATAATAAATATCCATCGTCATAAAAAAACATACAGATAATCCTTCCTAAATCAGGAAATCTACGGCTATTATCCCTCCAATAATCTAAAACATCTAAATCCAAGTTTTGATTATTCCAAGTAGAGGTCAAGTTCAGATTTTCCATTCAACAAAGTTTCTTTACTCTCTTCTGCTTCAAATTCCTATCAAATAATTACTAAAAGAATAAAACAAGTAATCAAAATTGAAATAGTTAAGATGGCATCAAGGACATAAAGCAAGGGCATTAAGCAAAAGAGAGTTGAAAGATGAAAGAACCTATGAATAATTACATACAATAAATGAAAGATGAATAAGTTTGTTGAAGTATAATAACTTACATCATAGTCTGCTGGTAATGTTGAAATACTTGTCCCTTCTTGATAAGTTTGAGTGGAAGTACTTGCATCCATCATAGAAGTATGAACTTCCACATTGTTGGCACAATGATTAAAAAGTTCATACAAAGCATTCTTCACAACACTCAACTTCTCATCAACCAAGAGTTTGTTGGAATAAAGTTTAGAGTAAGCATATTTAAGCATTCACAACTTCAACCTAGGATCAAGAACACATCCTAAAGCAAGAATTGTGCTACACTCATTCCAATACTTATCAAACTTTTCCATCATTCTTAAAGCCATATCACTAATCACATAATCTTGACTTGATCTACTATTTTTCAATAAAACCTCAATCTTCCATATTTGCATGAAATACAAATTGGATGTAGGATATTTAGAACCGAAAAACATTTTGGTGATTTCATAAAAATGCTCTAAAAATTCATAAATTTTTTTCCTCTTTCACAATCTTCATTTTAACTTTCAATATGTTTATTTGTTTTTGGTATTTAATTTTTTTTTGTTAAAAAATCTGAAGCAATTCGGGCCCCGTTTCGGGCTAGATAATGATGGGCCAACAGTTTTCGGGCCGGGCCAAAATTTAACTGGGCTCTATTTTTTGTAACCCAGCCCGTCATTTATATCGAGCTAAACGGGCTGGCCCGTCGAGCCGGATCCATTTTGACAGCTCTACTTGTTAGTGTGACCTAGATAAATGTACCTAAGTGCTTCCAATATCCCACAATTATCCACGTATACCTCTAAAACCTTTCCAAGCAACAATAGCTCTACCTCAGCCCATATTCCAACCTCTTTTCCCACGAACTAATATTATGTTGGGCTTGACCCATTAGGTTTAGAATTAAACCCATTGCATGTAATACCCATTTTGTCCCTACGTTCTCCAGAACCTTCCCAACGATAGCCATAGTGATACTCAACTCTCTGGTATGCACACAAGATGTTTTCACTGAGATGGACCCAGTCACTCATAGTCGCTCCGCCAGTTGCGACTCACCAACCACCACATGTGGGACAACATCTGGTGGCTCCGGTGGCAGCGGGGGACATGACTTGTCAGTGGCAAGGCCGTCACGGGTTGGTTGTTGTTAGGTGGTTCGGGCGGCAACGCTAGCACTGAAATGCTCCTCCTCCTTGAAGTAATATCAACAGTCTATGAGAATGAATGTCGAGTGGCTTTGTTGGGTCAGGCGGCTCTAATAGCGACGTCTTTGAGACCTCGAACTCGGCCACCATAGCTGATTTGTCTTCTTTTCGGGACAAAAGGAAGTCCAATTGTTCAAACAGCTCCACCGGTAGTTTCTTCCCCCCTCTTCTCCACCATCGCAACACCTAGATAGGGGAATTTCCTCTCCACCTTCTTGTCTTCTTCATTACCCAGGCATGGCCATGATTGTGCCAGTTTGTGGAAACAGTCTCGTTTTGGAGCTCCTCTTCTGTCATCGTCTTAGCTAAATCTGAGTTATTATCAGACTCGTCGACCATCTTTCTTGCCCAATAATGGGTCAGGTCACTACTATCCCCAAATCTAGAGCTGTCACCGGGTTGGCCCACCATGAGTTAGGGTTTTGGTGTGTCGGGAAATAGTCAACCTGGCTCGACCCGTCCCGGGTTGATGGGTTATACGGACTGACTCACTTTTATTAAAAATAAAATAAAATAAGTAAAAAAAAACTAGAAAAATCTTTAAACAAAAATATCTATACCAAAGATGGCCTATTCCTATACGCCTCTACCAAGAGAACAACTGAGCCACAACATCATCAAAAATCTAAAAGCAATTCTTATGTACGATACAAAGTTTCAATCTTAAAGATGCAATGTTTGCTTTCGTATATTTTTCGTTTTATTATTTTTCTTTTTTACTTCAGCAATGTTGCATACACATGATTGGCAAGGAGCAAACAACTGTAAGCAACAATAGGAGATATGGAGGAGAGAGTTCTTGGGAAGGATGGCCAGATAGGAGATTTGGACCGGGACCGAGACCTCGACAGAGCGACTCAATCTTGTGGAGTCATGAAGATCTGTTGATTTGGGTTCTGTTCTCTTCTAACTTCTTTGTCTCACAAATTTGAAAGGACTTGATTGTGGACTGTGGAGTAGTACCCGTGACCATATTGTGGTAGATGCTCTGCGTTTTGGTAAAAAATTAAAGGAAAAAGGGCATCTCATGAGCCAAACCTTCTCGACCCGGATTGAACCCGCCCAACTCGTAGTTAGGTGAGCCGAGTCAAAATGACTCGGGGTTAAAATGAGTCATGTTTTGTCCAACCCAACCCACCAGTGAGTCGGGTTGTGCTCACGGGTTCCAACCCATTTTGACAGCTCAACCCAAATCCATTATCAGTTGGGTTTTCTTCCTTCCTCTCCATCTCATCCAATACTTGCACGTACGTACCGACTTCGTGTATTGGCAATCCCTCAATGACATTGTCATTGTTGTGCTCTCCAAACCTTCTGATTATAGCCATGGAAAATGCTTCCCAACTTTGACACGGGTCCTCTTGGCTCCAAGAATAGAACCAAAGCATGACTACACCCTCCATGCTCATGAATGCCTATTGTTGTATATCAGATGAGTGAATTCATTGCTTCTTAAAGAACTTTTCAACTCTAACAATCCACCCAACAGGGTCTGTCCCTAAAAAATTTGGCAACTCCACCTTCGTGGCCCACATATCATCTATCTCCGACAACATTGGCTCTCCCTCAAACTTCCAGCAGGTCCGACCAATTGATAGGAACCCAATATAAGAGAAACTGAAAACTATGTTATTGATAGAAAAAGGTTAAAAGTATTACAAGAGAAACCCTTGTAATCCCAGAGCAAAAGCTCCTCGGAGAAAAGGTTCTCCCTCTGCCCAAGTCGGGGTACACACTCTAGAATCCCAATTCCAAAATGCAAATTGTGCATGCATTTCCTTCTCCCCTTCCTACCTATATTACAGACTCAAGTCCCTTTTCTCTCTTGTAACTAACTATTCCCTCCTTCCCTATTTTCGTACCTAAGGTGATTCTGAGTGGGCCTTATACATTTGGGTATGTGGTCGGAACCAATCATGTTCTTTCACGTTCCTATGATAAATCCACCACCAACTCTTCAAGTGAAGAGAACATCGAAGCATTAAAAATAGCATAATATTTCTTCTCCAGTGATGCTTTAATTCTGTTGCATCATGAATTGAGCAATGTCATGAAAAACAACTTAGAATACCTCTCCTATTTGAGAAGGAGGGTTTTCGGGTAACCTAATGGCTAGGTGTTGCACCATTTTTCTTGAATAGCTATAAATGTGCCACGTGGGTATGCGCAATTAGATCGCACGTTGCACCATTTTCCTTTAACCGCTGCTCTGTAAATTATGCACCATTTTGGGTCTTTTGCATAGGACCCCACAATTGAATTATTTTATATTAGTTTAATTTTCTTATTATTTAATATAGGCCAAATTAAACTTTTGGTCCCTTATCTATTTTTTTAGATTCGTTTTGATTCCTTGTGTTTAAAAGGATTCATTTTGGTCCCTTAAGTTTGAAATGTTATTCAAAGTAGTTCTTTGATCAGCCGCTGGCTCATCTAGTTTTATGACTAGTATGACCGTGCTTTTGTGCTAATTATATCTCATTTTCGCCCAAATTAGACTTGATTGTCTTTAAGCAGCATTTTGAGTCTCTAGAGTATTTTTAGGTTAATTTAGTTGATTTAGAGTCAAATAAAGCACTTATGCTATTTCCTGTTTTCAGGTAATAAAAAGAAATAGTTCTGGAGTTCTTCACCCCGCGAGAGGATGCTCGCGTCGCGAACCTGAAGCCTGACTGTGCCAGAAATTGCCATCTTCTCTGTCTCGCCCCGCGAACACTTGACTCGCCTTGCGAGTAATCAGAGCCTGGAAGTCAGAGACCATCACGGCTTACCCGTGTTGAAGGTCAAGGGCGTGACAGCTTGGAATTTGAAGAGTTTCGCCTCGCGAGTCATTCTTTGCCTCGCGAGAGAGCCAAACACTGAAGATTGTTCGTATTATTCGCCTCGCGAAGGTGTGCTCGCCTCGCGAGCTCGCGGAATCCAGAATCAGTATTTAAGCCTGTTTGAAGGCAGAACTGAGATTTTTTTTCTTTCTTTTCTTTTCTTTTCATAGACGGCTACAATTTAGATTAGGTTTATGTTTGTAATGGGGAGCTAGTCTCCTTTGATTAATCTACTGCGATTGGGTTCCATTTACGCTTGAGGTTTTGTAATTTCTGAACTTTATGCTATTCTCTTTCAATACTTGTTTTATATATTTCTGTTTGCTTAATTTAGGAGTGTATAGAATTTGTGTTGATTTGTTTCGATGATGTTATGTTCCTATACTTAATCGCGTTTGCTTAATTCGGGGGTGTTCGTTCATGTTCGCTTAGTTCATGAGTGCTTCACCCCGTTTGCTTAATTTAGGAATAGGAACATATGTCTCGTAGCATTGGTTTCGCTTGTTAATTGATGTTACAATCGAAAAGAGAGTAGAATCCGCTTAGGGCTTGGAATTATATGAACCGATGATAGTGGGAACCCGAGAACAGTAGGTTAATCGCTTTAGCTTATTTGGTAATTGTTAGTTTACATTGTTTTTCTGCTTTGTTTTCTTTATTCAATTCCAAATCCAAAACCCCCCAAAAACTGACTTTTCTGATAATAACAACCCAAGAGTCCTTGTGAGACGATATCCGAGTTGTCTCTTCCTAAACTACATTTTTACAAACTGCTCGCTCAATTTTTGGCGCGTGCGCGACAGCGCGACCAAAAATTGGCGCCGTTGCCGGGGACTCTTGTTGTTATTGACAGAAAAAAAAAATAAAAAAAATAAAAAATAAAAAAATAAAATATAACTCTATGCTGAATTAGTTTTGTCTGCTTTGTCTGGTTATGAATCTTAGTACTGCTATGGATAATATCCTGTTTGGTGATATGCCTAATATTAATTATGAACCACCATTCATATATTATCCTGACTTTGCTGGTTTAATGCACTGGTTGCCAAGGTTTAGTGGTCTTGCAGGTGAAAATCCGCAGGAGCATCTGAAGGAATTCCGGGCTGTTTGTTCTATAATGCTGAGACCTGAAGGAATAACAGAAGATCACATCAAGATGGGAGCTTTCCATCTCTCACTTGAAGGCGCTGCAAGGGATTGGTTGTATAATCTTGAGGTGAATTCCATCTTCAGCTGGTTTGATTTGAAGAAAGTCTTCCTATTGAGGTACTTTCCTGCCTTCAGAGCTGCATCAATCAGGCACAACATTCCTGACCCTTCCGCTGATGAGTACCACCCCAGCTGGGGAAACTATCCAAACCCTTGGTATGGGGACTCACAACTGATGTTACCACTGGCACCACCTCAGAATCCTCCTCAAGTGACCACTTCTGCACCTTCTGGACCTTCACTAGAGGACATGTTCAAGCAAATGACTGAACAAAATCTCCAGTTGCAGCAGCAAATTGCACGCTTCGAGCACGATTTCAAAGAAGAAATGATGCTAGCATTAATGCCTTGGATACACTGCAAACTCCACATTCCCTTGAAGAACATACAGATTCACAAATAGTTGTTCTTGACAATGCTTCCTCTGAGGATGATTTTGATAATACTTCTATTGATGAACTGTGTGTTGAATCTCCAGATATTCACTCTTCCCCTGATTCTATCTATTATGCTGCATGTGCTGATTGTGTATGCTTCGTGTGTAGCATGTTTTGAAAGGTATGAAGAACAAAACATCCATATGGAACAGGAGACATATGAAGTTGAGGGCCCTGATCGGCCAGGAAACATAGAAAATGAGGATCAGGAGGACATTTGCTTCACCATGCTTGAGGATAATGAAGAACCTTTGGTCTTAGACGCATGTGTTGAAAGTGATGGGGTGGATGAACTTTGTGCTGAATCTCCAGTCATTCGAGCCTTTTCTGATTCTGATTTTCCAATTGCTTCTGGCTTTGATGATATTTATACATGTACTGACTGTACTGACACTAACCCTTGTGTTGTTTGTGCTGAATTTCTTGATTCTACTTTGCAAGGTGATAGTGTGAGTGAAGCTGTTTGTTCAGCCGAAGTTCTTGACATCATGGCTACTCCAAATACACTATCCATTGAGCAGCCACCCTCCTTAGAGCTCAAGCCATTTCCAGACATTCAGACCTTTACTGATTCAGTTTATTGTACCATATCTACTGATTGTACTAACTCTAACCTTTTTGTGGTGTGTGCTGAGAATTCTGCAGGTTTAACAGGTGATGGATTTGTTAGTGCAGTGAATGAAAATCATGCAGAAGATGAAGCAGCACCAGTAACACTCTCTACCTGTTTGTCACCTCCCACTGTGGAACAACCGGTGATGGAGTTCAAGCCTCTGGATTTTGCACCATGGCCAGTCCAAGAGGTTGAACCCCACTTTTATTGGGAGGACTTTGTTGAGAAAGAGGTCAACCTTGACCCAAGAGGGAGTGAGAAGTCCGCCGCACTTGGCGGAGTCACCATGATTGTCAAGCACCCACCTCCATATCAAAGCTGCAAGTTAGGGGACCATGGAACAAGCTTCCGTCCTTTGTCTATCACGTGGGCCTTATGCTGTAGGCCATGGGATCCGGGAGGATCATACTGCAATTTGGGCATTCCGTGGCCACTGTATCACAGACAGTGGGATCCTGGTGGAATCGCCCCAATGAGTTTTCTTAAACCCTTTCTCTTTAGTTTACTTTCATTTTCTTGTTAGTCTTTGCTCTGCTTTGTTTTGTTTTGTTTTCTTTTAGCTCCTGAATAATTTGAGAAGTTCAGGAGTATGTGTGTTGAGTCTTGTGTCGGCAAGCTTGATTGGATTTTAATTGAATTTTGCATAGATTGATTGCATGATTTATGTGATGATTCCCCTTAGGTTGAATTTTTTTTTTGAAAAGTGATCCCCATAAAAAGAAAAAAAAAATTGGTTCCTGAACTTTGAGATATTTTGTTGTGATGGCATGATTTATGATAAGTTTGGGGTGATAGGAAGCACACACTAGGGATAGAATCTCTGTCAAACAATTGCTAAAATGTCCAGGTGAGGATTTGAGTCTCCAACATGTTTTTGACTGTGAGAATCACTTTTGGATTGCACTTTCCCGAATTTGCTTGAATCTCTTCATGGTTTGCATGTTTATGTGTTTGCATCAAATGATTTAGGAATTTTCTTCGTAAATAACCACTTGGCCTGAAAAGAACCAATTTCTAATGCATGTTCCTTTGTTAGCCCCATTGAGCCTGACTAGCCTGTTAATTCTTGATAACCCTATGTTACAAGCCAAAATTCTGAAAAACCATGTTAACCCGATCTTAGGATTAGGAGAGCATGGAATCTTATAAGAGATTGGTTGCAAGAAACTAAGTTTGGTGTGGCTACAAGGATATGATATGTCATTCTGGGATTGAGAAAAAGAAAAAAAATATAATAAAAAGGTTGAAAAAAAAAGGGGAAGAAAAGAAAAGCAGAAAAAAAATGTAAAAATGTAAAGAAAAAAAAGTATTAGAATAAAGAGGCTGTAGTCACCCAAAAGCATAAAGAAAAATGGAAAAAGGGACTTGAGTGGAATTTCAATGTTTTGAAGTGTTCCATGCTCTCTTAGTTCCTAGGGACTTAAGCCTAGTACCTTTGTATATCCTACCCTTAGCCAGGCCCCATTACAACCATAAAAGACCTTTTGATGTTGCATGCATGTTTTATGTGGGAATCATTTGGAGATGAAAATCAAATTTATGGGAAGTGCTTCTGAAAGATGAATTGAGTGAATTGTTGATTGCCTGACAAAAATTGAGCGATTGAGTGAAACACTAAATGCCCTTGTGAGGAAGGCGATTGTTTGAGTTTGGTGATCTCCCTCTTGTGTGTAACTTGGATCCATTGCTTAGATTAATGATTGTTTGAATGATGAAATTCTCAAATGTTTAGAGTGAATGCATGTGGGGATTACTTTGTTTGAAAGGGGGAATCATTGAGGAAAAATTGTTTTGTTGAGTTGCTTGAAATTTGTGCAAAGGTGATTGAATCTTTTAAGCTTGCCATGTCTTGAGTCTTTTTGAGTTTTTGAGTTTTAGTTTGCTTGGGGACAAGCAAAGTTTAAGTTTGGGGTATTTTGATCAGCCGCTGACTCATCTAGTTTTATGACTAGTATGACCGTGGTTTTGTGCTAATTATATCTCATTTTCGCCCAAATTAGACTTGATTGTCTTTAAGCAGCATTTTGAGTCTCTAGAGTATTTTTAGGTTAATTTAGCTGATTTAGAGTCAAATAAAGCACTTATGCTATTTCCTGTTTTCAGGTAATAAAAAGAAATAGTTCTGGAGTTCTTCGCCCCGCGAGAGGATGTTCGCGTCGCGAACCTGAAGCCTGACTGTGCCAGAAATTGCCATCTTCTCTGTCTCGCCCCGCGAACACTTGACTCGCCTCGCGAGTAATCAGAGCCTGGAAGTCAGAGACCATCACGGCTTACCCGTGTTGAAGGTCAAGGGCGTGACAGTTTAGAATTTGAAGAGTCTCGCCTCGCGAGTCATTCTTTGCCTCGCGAGAGAGCCAAACACTGAAGACTGTTCGTATTATTCGCCTCGCGAAGGTGTGCTCGCCTCGCGAGCTCGTGGAATCCAGAATCAGTATTTAAGCCTGTTTGAAGGCAGAACTGAGAGTTTTTTTCTTTCTTTTCTTTTCTTTTCATAGACGGCTACAATTTAGGTTAGGTTTATGTTTGTAATGGAGAGCTAGTCTCCTTTGATTAATCTACTGCAATTGGGTTCCATTTACGCTTGAGGTTTTGTAATTTCTGAACTTTATGCTATTCTCTTTCAATACTTGTTTTATATATTTCTGTTTGCTTAATTCAGGAGTGTATAGAATTTGTGTTGATTTGTTTCGATGATGTTATGTTCCTATACTTAATCGCGTTTGCTTAATTCGCGTGTGTTCGTTCATGTTCGCTTAGTTCATGAGTGCTTCACCCCGTTTGCTTAATTCGGGAATAGGAACATATGTCTCGTAGCATTGGTTTCGCTTGTTAATTGATATTACAATCGAAAAGAGAGTAGAATCCACTTAGGGCTTGGAATTATATGAACCGATGATAGTGGGAACCCGAGAACAGTAGGTTAATCGCTTTAGCTTATTTGGTAATTGTTAGTTTACATTGTCTTTCTGCTTTGTTTTCTTTATTCAATTCCAAATCCAAAACCCCCCAAAAACTGACTTTTCTGATAATAACAACCCAAGAGTCCTTGTGAGACGATATCCGAGTTGTCGCTTCCTAAACTACATTTTTACAAACCGCTCGCTTTTTTTTGGCGCGTGTGCGACAGCGTGACCATTCTTTCTATCAGACACGTTAATAAAGTCGTTAACCTCTCTCCTATGTGACAATTAAGTTATAATGTAGGCAATTGAGGTGGCATATCTGCCATATGGCTACATTTGATGGTGCCACATGGGAGGACCTAATCAATCCAAAATTAGGATAAGAGACCAAAACAAATCTAACAAATAAAATAAGGGACCAAATCGAAATTTTAACCCTTCTTCCAAAATAATTCTTCTTCCCCAAAGGTTGCAGATAGATAAGGAAGACCATTCTTCAACCTAATCAAGTGCTTGTTGCTTGAGGGGAGTTGACATTTTCTATGCGAACAAAAGAATCCACTTATAGTCACTGTTCTCCATTCATGAGTAGCTGAAACTCACCCATAAAATAAACATGGAGCATTTTTCATTCAATTTCATTCTAGACCAGCTGTCGCGATCCAGCCTCACTCTTCCACGCAGCACGCCAACCAACCTTTGTAAAGTCCATCGAAGTCACCATGCTCTATCGCATTTTTTCTAGCAACTATCGCATTGTCACCTAGATTTGGGCTCCTTCACGCTGCACCAATCATTAGTTTGGAGAAAGGTCGTCCATGGCTATCTACAATCCTTAGGAAAGAAGATCTGGAGAAGAAGACACATTGGGGAAGAAGGCTTAAAATTTTGAAGTGTCCCTTAACTGACACGTAGGAGAAAGGTTAACTGGGTTACTAACATGTCCGACGGAAATGACTACTTTGGTTAACGTTTCAAATTTAAGGGGATCAAAATGAATCTTTTTAATGAAGGAAAACATATAATTCTAAATACCATACAGATACAAATCATAGCATGTGATTCATGTTAATCAAAGTAAAGAGGAGGATTTCATACCTTGGAGATTCGCCGAATCCATCACAGCAGATCAAAGGATGAGAAGAAGATGAACAGTTTCAGAATGTTGGAGAAGATGAGAGGGTTACTCCTCTCTTTCTGGTAGGTTTTGGTTCTGTGTTACTGACTGTTAGAATGCCTAATGGGAGACTATTCTTATAACCTACCAGCAGAGAGTAGGGACCTCTCAATGGGTTAATATTAGAAATGACCCATCCCATCATAGGGTCATTCTTTAGTAAATACCCAACAACTATTTTATCAATTGGTTACGTAATTAGGAATTAATATTATAACTGATATATTAATAATTTAATTATAATTTAATAACTAATTAATGCTAATCCACTGTTATACATATTAAAATTTAACATTCTCCCACTTGGATAGCATTAATCAATTATTAAAGAGAAATACCAGTTACGATTAAAGCACACGTTAACCATCAGTATAAGAAATATAAGCTTTAACAATGCAGAAATAGTATCCGATAGGGAAGTAAATCATACATGCTAAAGACTCATATTTCACATAAAGATTGATGAATAGAAAATTGCATATAATTAATAAAGAGAAATATGCAATTCAAAAAAGATGGTCCAAGCATCTTAAAATGCTATAAGAGATATGAAACCAAGAACGACGTCAATTTTCATATCTCATAAAAAAAACGATAATGGGCAAATAATGGTTTCAGACTCCCACTAATCCAATACATCAAAAAGACTTAACTAAGCCCATATGAATTACATGATTCCGGAATATTCCAACAGTTAAGCCTTTGGTTAGTGGATCAGCAAGCATGTTTCCTGTATCAATATGCTCAATACGAGTCTGAAACTCCTGAATCTTCTCTCTAACGAACAAATATTTCACATCAAAATGCTTAGTGCGAGAAGAGCTTCTATTGTTATGAGAGAAGTTCACAGCAGGAGATTGTCACAATATATCACAAGTGGCCTAGATATGCTTTCCACAATATGAAAGCCAGAAATCAAATTTTTCAGTCACATGGCTTGACAAGTAGCCTCATAGCAAGCAATATACTCTGCTTCCATGGTAGAAGTAGCTGTAAGCGTCTGTTTGACGCTTTTCCAAGAAATAGCTCCTCCTGCCATCATAAAGATAAAGCCAAGTAGATTTTTGGTCGTCGGGGCAACCTGCGAAATCGGAATCAGAATAACCGGTGACCTGAAGTTGATCGGACTTCTTATAGGTCAACATATAATCTTTGGTTCCCTCGCAAATATCTCATGACCTTTTTACGGCTTTCCAATGACCCAAACCTGGGTTGCTCAAGTATCTCCCTAAAGCATTTACAAGAAAAGCAATGTCGGGACGATTACAAACTTGAGCATACATTAAACTGCCAACAGCGGAAGCATATGGGACCTTTTCATTTCATTTATTTCTACATCATTTTGAGGACATTGAGATTTAGAGAATTTTTCTTCACCCTTTTGAACAGGTGCAGCACATGGGAAGCAAGAATGCATATTAAACCTTTTGAGGACCTTTTCAATGTATCCTTTTTGAGACAATCCAAGAACACCACGTGACCTATCACGATAAATCTGGATGCCTAAAACAACAGAAGCATCACCAAGGTCTTTCATATCAAAGTGGCTACTCAACATGAGTTTTGTCTCAGTCAGGATTTTAACACAACTGCTAGCAAGAAGTATATCATCAACATATAGAACGAGAATGATGAATCCACCCTCACAAGTCTTCAAGTAAACGCACTGATCTGAGGCATTTTCTTTGAAGCCAAGAGAAGTGACAACCTGATCAAACTTCAAATACCATTGTCTGGAGGCCTGTTTTAGTCCATAAATAGACTTATTCAGCTTGCAAACCAAGTGCTCTTTGCCTGTTTCAGTAAAACCTTCAGGCTGAACCATGTAAACATCTTCAGTAAGGTCTCCATTCAGAAATGCCGTCTTCACATCCATCTGGTGAAGTTCTAGATCAAAATGAGCTACCAAAGCCATGACAACTCGAAATGAATCTTTCGTAGAGACTGGTGAGAAGGTCTCCTTATAGTCAATGCCTTCTCTTTGGTTATAGCCTTTAGCTACTAATCTGGCTTGGTACCTTTCAACTTTACCATCTGGAGTACGTTTGGTTTTGAAAACCCATTTGCATCCAACAGGTTTACAACCTATTGGCAATTCCTCCAGACTCCAAACACCTTTATGAGACATAGAAAACAACTCATCATGCATAGCATTCAGCCAATCAGAAGCATGAGAGTTAGAAATTGCCTCCTCAAATGTAATAGGATCATCATCATCATTGAGGTCAAACTCATGTTCCTGAAGATATACAACATAATCATCTGGTATGGAAGGTCTGCGCACTCTTTGAGATCGTCTCAGTGGAATTTCATCAACAATAAGATCATGTTCTTGTTCATCTACAAGCGGTGCTGCCACACCATCTTCATGTTGAAGATTCTGATCAACATCATCAGCTGGAATCAAAACTTCTGTAGGAAAAGGAACAGCTGGTATAGGAACAATGGTGCGATCTTCTTTAAGAGTAACTGGTCGTGGTATATCACTCCCACTATCCAAGTCATCCTCAAAGAAAACCGCTCGATCAGATTCGACGACTCGCATAGAATGAGATGGACAATAGAATCGCTACCTTTGGAACCCACACAATAGCCAATAAAGAAGCCACTAATGGTCTTAAGATCAAGCTTCTTAGAGCGAGGATTATAAGGTCTAACTTCGCCTTACAACCCCATACATGAAAATGTTTCAAACTCGGCTTCTTTCCACTCATGAGCTCATATGGAGTTTTTGGTACAGACTTTTTGGGTACTTGATTTAGAATGTAGACAGCAGTTTTAAGGCATCTCCCCAAAGAAAGTCCGGCAATGATGAATGGCTCAACATACATCTTACCATCTCCATAAGTGTGCGGTTACGCCTCTCCGCAACTCCATTTTGCTCGGGAGTACCAGGGCATAGTGTATTGAGCTTCAATACCGCATTCCTCAAGAAATCGGCAAAAGGTCCCGGGTTTCTACCCGTCTCATTATATCTACCATAGAATTCTCCACCTCTGTCGGATCTTACACATTTTATTTTCCTACTGTTTTCAACTTAAAGTGACCTTTAAAGGATTTGAAAGCATCTAGGGAACTAGACTTTTCTTGAAGAAGATCTATCCATCCATATCTCGAGAAATCATCTATAAAGGTAATGAAATACCCATATCCACCCATGGCAGTGGGTGTAATAGGTCCACACAGGTCGGTGTGAATCAACTGTAACACATCGTCACACCTATTTGCTGCTTTATTCCTAACCTTGGCAGTAAATTTGCCCTTGATGCAATCAACACATGTATCGGAGAAGTCTAGATCATGGAGAATACCTTCCTTGACTAGCCTCTCAATACGGGGCCTAGAAATATGCCCCAAACGTCGATGCCATAACATAGAAGATTGTTCATTAATCCTACTGCGTTTGTTTCCAACAGCAGAATTAACAGACATGTCATGCAAATCTAACATATAAAGGCCATCACGTAAAACTCCTAAACCAACGGAAACAGAATCTGAATAAACAATCAATTTCCCACTACCAAACTTAAAAGTGTAACCACATTTATCCAAAGCAGAAACAGAAATCAAGTTCCTTCTCATAGAAGGTGCATACTGACATCTCTTAAAAGCAAATTATGTCCAGGAGGCAAAAGTAAAGAAACAATTCCAATGTCAATAACGAAACTCCAGCTCCATCTCCCATAATAATCTTAGACTCAAGATCACTTGGTTTCCTCAGAGCTTGTGAACCCCGCAAGGAATTCACAACATGAATGGTTGCACCTGAATCTAACCACCAAGTATTTGGAGGAACATCGATGACATTGGATTCAAAGCATGTTAGAGCCTTCTCAAAAGTCATAAATTTCTCCCCAACAATTTTCTGATATTCTTTAGCATTATCGGTCTCTAAGATACTCTGCCTGATGGATTTTTCCATAGTATACTTCATCACTTTCAGGCACACTCTATTAGAGTATTCCCATTTCTCATAAGCAATCCTCTGTGCTGCAGTAGACTCATTTATGAGAGCAGCTGGCTTGTCTTCCCTCAAGGCCATATCCAAGTCAGCAATGGTTAAGTAGAGATTTAGAGTCTCTTTCCAGTCCTCATATTTTGTCCCATTTAGAGTTTTGACAGAATTTGGGAAGGAGGCTGACATAAAACATAGAATAAGGAATCATTAAGAATTGAAGGGTAATATGATTCCATATATATGTTCAGCCAATCTTGCCCATAATACAAATTTCTTATTCATTATAATTCCGCCTAAGGGTCCCGAATCATAATAAATAAGAAATACAATAAGAAGAATAATACAATGTACTGAACTTACATCACCAAAATTTCTAATACCGATAGGGTACTTGAAACCATAATTGACATAAGCTTAAGACAATAGTACAATGTATAATAACGAATTACATTAATAATAGTACACCGATAGGGTATAATTATTATTAATATAATACAAATATAACACATTAGAATAATTAATTATTTAACAACACAAATTTTGTATAATTATACCCACGATAGGTGAGTTCATAACTATACAAAATATCAATAGTCATGCTACAATTATACATTAGAATAATTAATTGTTTAACAACACAAATTTTGTATAATTATACCCACGATAGGTGAGTTCATAACTATACAAAATATCAATGGTCATGCTACAATTATACATTAGAATAATTAACCGTTTAACAACACAAATTTTGTATAATTATACCCACGATAGGTGAGTTCATAACTATACAAAATATCAATAGTCATGCTACAATTATACATTAGAATAATTAATTGTTTAACAACACAAATTTTGTATAATTATACCCACGATAGGTGAGTTCATAACTATACAAAATATCAACCGTCATGCTACAATTATACATTAGAATAATTAATTTGTATAACAAATGCAGCATAGAACACAACTTAATTCACATAAGGCTCTAAAATTAATTCCATCTATATGACACATGATCAAAGAGAGTATAACATATCATAGTGTCACAAAAAAGTAGAGAACAATCCAAAAATTTTAGATCAAAACCTTAGAGTACAGTATTAAAAAATACAATATATTTTTCGGTTTTAACCATATAAAATATTCGCGAGGCGAGAGGTATCTCGCGAGGCGAATCTAGCGAAAAGTCAGCAACGTTTGGTCTTCTCGCGGGTACTCGCACGGCGAGTCAAGTGTTCGCGAGGCGACCCAGAAACCTTTCATTTTCCTAGAACAGTCAGTCTTCGGGGTCGCGAGGCGAGAAGCGTAGTCGCGGGGCGACCCAGAAAGAATGACAATTTCACTGTTCTTCTGGCTTCCAGATTCGCGAGGCGAGAATAATCTCGCGAGGCGAATCTGGAATTCCAACTGTTGCTGATGCCCAGAATCGCGAGGCGAGCAAAACTCGCGAGGCGATTGAACCAGTTTCACGCAAAAGGGAAACGAAAAACATCGATTTCTCACGTTTTATTTAATGAAATCCAACGATTTTCGAATATGTTACTCGAATAACATGTGGGAAGAAAAGCCCTTAAACAATTTTCGAAATCATTGGCCAGAATCATAGTTTCAAATTTTGAAGAACAAGGCATGAAAACGAAAGTTGCTGAAGGAAAAAAAATCTTGGAGCAAGCAAAATTTTTTTTTTTTCATATTGATATAACATGATATGAAAATCCTTAACAATTTTCAGAACAGCTATAACATGTATCTATCCATGGCTCTGATACCAATTGAAGGAAAACATATAATTCTAAATACCATACAGATACAAATCATAGCATGTGATTCATGTTAATCAAAGTAAAGAGGAGGATTTCATACCTTGGAGATTCGCCGAATCCATCACAGCAGATCAAAGGATGAGAAGAAGATGAACAGTTTCAGAATGTTGGAGAAGATGAGAGGGTTACTCCTCTCTTTCTGGTAGGTTTTGGTTCTGTGTTACTGACTGTTAGAATGCCTAATGGGAGACTATTCTTATAACCTACCAGCAGAGAGTAGGGACCTCTCAATGGGTTAATATTAGAAATGACCCATCCCATCATAGGGTCATTCTTTAGTAAATACCCAACAACTATTTTATCAATTGGTTACGTAATTAGGAATTAATATTATAACTGATATATTAATAATTTAATTATAATTTAATAACTAATTAATGCTAATCCACTGTTATACATATTAAAATTTAACATTTAAACATAAGAAACCAAAATAAATCTAAAAAATAATATAAGGGACCAAAAATCTAATTTAACCTTTAATATACCATATAAAATTTAAAATATATATTTAATTATAACTGGTTCAACTACGATTGGAGCTGTGAACCATGAACCAGTATCTTTACTGGTTCAATAATCGGCTCGATTTTAAAAACATTGATAATAAATAATTTATTGGAAAAAAGGTTAAAAAAAGGTATCACTGTCATTTTTTTTAACTTTTGCTTTCTTATGATTTAGAGTCGTGTGTTGGTGGAAAGTTAATTTTTTATTCATTAGATAATTTTTTAAAAAGAATTATATTGTTATAGAGGAAAATGCTAATTTGTATCTATAGAGCACTAGTTAACAAATTTAAAATGATAAGTTTTTATTCTTTAAGTCTTAGACTTTGTTTATTTATGTTGTGACCCAAACATCAATTTTATTCTTTAGATACTTCAAAAAAAATGTTTCCAATAGTAAGTTTAAAAGACTTACTCTTGATCTTCATCCTTCAATTTATTCTAACCCAATGGAAGTCACGTAGTTTCTTTAATAAATTAATGTAACCTATTGGATTAGGATAAATTGAAAGATGAAGATCAAGAGCAAGGCTTTTATAAGAAAGTGAGGATTTATTGTCTGCCTTTCGATTAAAATCAACGGTTGTACAATTTTTTGTTTCCACATTATGTTAAACATAAAAAAAAAGGAAATTCTAACGACTTAAAACGGTCCCTTCTGAGTTTCTCCAAGAACTGCTTGTATCCTCATGAGTGCTTCTATGAAGTTAGGGTCGACTCCTCATCGACCTCCGGCGTCCAAGGAGGAGATGGATTTACTCCATAGGAGTGTGAAGAAGGTCAGAACAGATGGTGAGGAGAAGGAAAGTTTTTCTGGGTCATCAACCATAATGCCCAGGGAAGAACCATGGATGATCGATGTTGTCAAACCTGCTGAAGAAGGGATTAAAAAGAAGTCTTATCTTGTTTCTCTAATGGGGGAAGTAGAGATTGTGATTTCTTCAAACGAGGATTGCTCTGATGATAACAAAGATGATCGGGAGAAGGATAATGAAGTTGACATGGAAGATGGTCCTAGATATGTAGTAAAGGATGATCCAGTTTATGGGTTTAATGTGGTCCCTAACAAGAAAGAAGAGAAGCGTCTCCGACGTCCTTGGAAGAGAACATTGATAATCAAATTACTTGGTAGAAGGATTGGCTACGATTTTGTAACACCCTTCTCGGGCGCTACATCGTAAGTGACATTTTAAGGCCGAAAAATAGATTAATTAAATATTGGCTATAAAAGAATAGGGTAATTTTTTTCTCTTTCGTTAGTATTAAATATAACTACTTTAATTAATGAATGGACAATGAAATTTTCCATTATCACAATTAGGATCATAAGTTCGAAAATCGTTTTCATGATACCCAACCAGACTCATAAACATAAATCATAACCATACACAGATACAACATAAAGTTATGGAGACACAGCTCCTAAAATATAAGGTACTTGGAGTCGCAGCTCCATAACAGTAACATTAACTCCCAAATATACCCAGCTGTCCAAACTAAAATAGAAAAGACCAGTCTTTCTCAAACACAGTGAAGGACAACCCAAATGGCGAAATCTAGTGGAACTCTATTTGAGTCCACTACCGACGTCGTTATATAAGACATTAATGGAGTTACTACAATAGTAACCCTCGAACTAAGCCATTTCCTCTTCCAAAAGGACAAATATGATCTATGAACTATCAATAGTCTGGAAGACGTCTAGTAGAAATTCCACCATAGCGTCCACAAGATCGAACCTCAATCTCTACGACGCATTAGCCAAGCGACATCTTGACGTCTCAATCTTATCAAAAGAATACATAAGACACATAGCCAGCCGACATAGGCAATATAAAAATAAAGAGCTGAGATTTCCATTTATCTTACACATAAGGCAGACATGCAGTGGTACGACTCTCAGGTACATACAATTAACAATTATCAATCATATCTACACTCATAACAAAACAATAATGTTTCACAGAAACATGACCACAGCACCACGTTTTCCTAGATAGAAACATCTAAGACTTGAGGAATGACCTCTGAATTCCTATACCATGGTTTTATGAACATTCAGAGAGAGTGGTTCGGAGGATAGTTCCAGAGGTACCAGCCTTGGGTAATAAAGAATGCGTCAATAGAAGAGGGCGTGCATGTCATAGGCTTTTTCGGGAACATCCTACACTACCAGAAAACACGTAGCGTCTATTCAAGTATGTCAGTGTATTGCCAGATCACCACGCCACAGAGGAGCAACCCACTGGGTCTATGTGAGTATTTCATAACCCCGACATCCCTAAGCATCAACCAGATCGGCCCAACGGAATTCACACCCGTATTAAAGTGTAAGCTCAATCTCCTAAGCACAACGACCTTACAGAACATAGTTTCACTATGTGTTTAGGCAAACTTTGCCGAAAATTCATTCTTCTCGTCCATCCAACTGATGACAGCATGATTCCTTCGGAATTCTTTCAACGTATTGTAACAGATGCTAGATGTTCTTAAGTCCGAATCACCGGTACTTAATCATCAAGCTAAATTTCTCAACTAATCTTTCATCTTTGTGCAAAGTTTTCTTAAAATACTTAATTACAAAACCTAGCACATTATGAGATTGGAACATAGGTCCAATTATTTATTTCTCTGTACTTTTCTAGTTGAGTCTTTTTCTTTGGCTTTCAATAAAACAAATCATTCTGAGTCCATTAAATTTTATGGACTATGGATAATGAATTATCCATACTTTATGACATAAAGTCGTGTTCCACCCCACACCATAAATTATTACATTCGTATTTTCACTAAGTCGTTCTTGACTTAGCTTTTTACATTTTACAGTAAATATCGTCTTTGAAGACAAAAATCCTTTTGGCTTAATACCAAAACCTTTATATAAAATCAAATCCATTTTCAAGAATAATATCCCTCAAAGATACTTAGGTATCAATTTCTCCAAAACATTTCCTCAAAAATCTTTAAAACGTTAAACAACAGTTTTGCTGCTTTTTACTGAATTTAGGCCTAAAAGCCTTACTTTTGAAAATATGGTTCTTCACCTCAAATCTATTGTTCTCCTAGGTTATATTACTCATATGAAAATGTTGAATCACTTATTTTCCATCAAAAACTCCATTTATACAAAATTCCTAAGAATTTGACCAAACGTCGTTAATTTTGTAAATCGTGTAAATCCTTTTTCAACGATTTTACACTCTAATAGTCCAAAACTCATTTTAGAGTTTTAGAACAGTTTTATAAACATTAAAAACAGTTTCTAATTGTCCAATTACTTTAATTTTGGAAATTACAGTTTAGTCCCTAAACTTTCATTAATTACAAAAATGTCTTTATTCACTTAAAACCTTATAACTTTTTATTTATAACTTCAAATCACATCAAACCAACTTATTTAGAAATATTTTTAAGCTGCCCTCAAATTTCTATAAATTTCGTTTCTTCCCAAATATTTTTCTATAATTGCAAAAGGGTCCCTTTTCACAAAAAAACTTATAACTTTTTATGTATTAATCCAATTAACACCAAACCAATTTTTATGGTTTTGTCTCATCAAGTACTACAATCTTAACACAATAATATGAATTTCAGTGTAGCCACTGAAATTCTCAGAAATTGCATTTTAGTCCCTAAGGACTCATAAAATCATATCTTTCAACATACACATTCAAATCAATTCAAACCAATTTCTATATTCTTATATGTTCATTCAATACTCATAAAAATTATTCAAACAATTTAACACATCATAGAACCCATTTAACCAGTCATGGTCGAATGGCCTTAGATTGCTCATGTTAAGCATTTTTTTAACAATTCATCAAAACAACAACCAAGTTTTCAATTAGAGATCAACAACACTAAAACCAGATATATCACAATCAACATATATCAAACCATATTTTCCAAGAGGTTCACACACATATGCCATAAAATATACAACTTTCATACATAGAAATTACAAGACCATATATAAACTAATTCAACCATCAACATATCTACTTTAAGGTAGGATAGTGGTAATCTCCCCCATACCACTTGTAGATCACTTGAAGATCAAACAAACACAAGCTAAACCAAGCAAGGTAGGCCACGATTTTGTCCACCAAAACCTAGCCATGAACAACCAACATGAAAACAAGTTAAAGAATGAAGAAAATCACCTAAACCCATTTGAGCATAGGTTTGGCCAAGTCAAGAAGAAATAGCTATGGATCTCTAAATTTTTCAAGCTCTTGGTTGATGAAAATAGAAGTCATATAAAGATCATGGAAATTGATCTCACATTAAAATGATTTTCCTATGATTTTCTAGAAATTTTTGAAGATTGGATCTAGAAATTGGAAAATGATGTAAATGGCATGAAAATCATGAAATGAATGAAAAAGAAGACATGATTGATCATGTAGAAGAGAGGTTACCTCTTGATAAAGAGTAATGATCAAAATAAGCTTAGTTTAAAATTTGACAACTGAGTGTGTGGTGGTATTATGAGCATATCTCACGATTTACTCATCTAAAAATTACAAACTTTGGCTTTTTAGAAAGGTAAGAATGAGGCACAACTTTTATGCATAAGATTTTGTTTGATTCAAATCATAACATGAACGTAAAGAGCCTTCTTTCCACTATTCTCCTAGGATGCTGAGGATTTTGAGCTATTTTGGTAATTTGGGTATATCTCCCAATATACTTATCCATTTTTGGTGATATTTAGCTCGTTGGAAAGAAGAGATGAAGAGGAATAACGTTCATGTAGAAAGTTTTTTGAGTTTCAGAACAGAACAGGGTCAGAATTTTGGTACATTTTCGAATGAGTATGAGCATCAATGAAGTCTTTATGTGTTCTTAGAGAAAATGATGAACTTGATGAACATGAAGATTGATGGATGATTTATGAAGCTAAGATGATGAGGAAGGGATTCCTCACCTTCGAATGAAGAGGTTTGATCAAGAACTTGAGAAGAAAATGAAGAACTATGATAAACTAAGCAAGAACACTATGATGTTCTTGGTGTTTTTGTGAGAGAAAGTGATGAAGCAAATGAAATGAAATATTTGCTAAGTGTGAGGAGGGGGCTGCGGTTTTGGCAAGGAATAAGTGAGGAAATGAGTCGTTTAATCTAAACAAATAGCCATGGTTGAGTTAAATTGATCAAGGTTAAGTTAGAAACTAATATAATAACTTATCTATAGTTAACTAGTAACCTAACTATGATTAATTGGTAATCATGGTTAACAAATACGTGGCCAAGAATGAATGTTGGTGTGGCTGATTTTGGACCACATATCATGATTCATCTATGACTCATTGATTCAATCCATTAGCGGTTCCCGGAAATCCCATACGCAGCTCCCTCAGTTACCCGATTTCGGTTTTTGAGAGGAAAATGATGAAACGAAAGCAAAATGAAATAGGTATGGTTGAGTACATATGGATGCACGAAATTGAGGAGATGTGGGAGGTTTACAACCATGTAAAATGAGTGGTTAAAAGTGTGTAGATGTGTCTTGTTAATAACCGCGAAAGCTTGGGGGTATTTTGGTCATTTTACCTAAAAGTCATGATTACTAGCATTTAATGCTCATAAATGGTTGGTGACTCATCCTCCATGAGTCATCATGTATGACTCGTTGTCCCGATCTCTTGACAGGTTTCTGCAGTTCCGTTTTCGACTCCGTCGGCTTCCCGATTAGGGTTTCTGTCTGTTTTTCGACCAAAATTTTCAAAATAACCAAACTCGTTGGAAATATGATTGAAACATAAACCATTTCGTTCAAGAGTCAAAATTAGGTTTTCTGATCATTAAAATCTTACTGTCAGTGAACACACCGAATGTTTTCCGTCCGAACTTTTACCAAAGTTCGTTAGAATAAACATAATATTTTATTTCTGATCAGAATTTTGGAAAGTAGGATTCCTCATGGACATAATATAAAAAATCTACAAATTTCAATTTCGGGTCAAATTAGGGTTTTCTGCCGGTATAAAATTATACTGTCAGAAAAAAACACAGATCGGTTTTCGTCTGAGTTTTAAATGCAAATTTTAACCAAAGCTTCCTACCATAGAGTAGCTTCTAGATATGATTTTGTTTTCTCCAAAATCATTTCCTAAGTCTCAAATATATATATATATATATATATATATATATATATATATATATATATATATATATACATACCGATATTAAAGAACAATAAAAATCGGGGTGTTACAGTTTCTTTAAGAAAAAGATTGATGTTATATGGGCTAATACGGGAACAGTTTAGCTGATAGATCTTGGAAACGAGTTCTTTTTGGCTAAGTTCACTGCTCTGGAAGAATTCGGTTTGGGGGGGTGGGGGGGGGGGGGGGGGGCGGGCATTGTTGGTTTTTGATCATTATTTAGTCGTCCGTCAATGGCAAGAAGAATTCGATCCGCATATGGAAGGTATCAGTAAAATTGCAGCTTGGGTAAGGTTCTCAGATCTTCCTATGGAGTTCTATGACCAATAATTTCTTTTTATAATGGGAAACAAAATTGGTAAGACTTTAAAGGTAGACTGTCATGATGATAAGCCTCTGGCTCATCGAGTTTTATAACTAGTAAGACCATGGTTTTTGTGCTAATTATGCAAGTTTAATCTCGTTTTCGCCCAAATTGGATTTAATTGTCCTCAAGCAACACTTTGAGTCTCTTAAGTAGTTTTTATGACATTTTAGTTAATTTTGAGTCAAATAAAGCATTTAATACTATTTTATATTTTCAGGTTAAAAGGGAAGGAAGAGCAAAAAGGGAAGGACAATAAAACAGAAGTCATCACGCGCAGGCCGTGACCACCGTGACACTGGTCACGGCCGTGATGAGCTTAATGAGAAGATCAGAAAGGATCACAGCCCAGCCGTGATATCCATCACGGGGTGATGAGAAGAACCCTGAAGATCAGAGAGCATCACGGCCGTGACAGGCCAGCTCCTATGGACCAGAATTGATCACGGCCAAGCCGTGATGGTGATCACAGCCGTGACAGACCAAAAAGTGAAGAAGCGCCCTTGGCAGAACCCGTCACGGCCGTGACGTGCACTATTTAGATTCAGACTTCTTTCATCTATAAATAGGGCATCAAACTTTTACCCTAGGGGGGATCTGCACTTGGAGGCTGGCGGCTGGAGAGGGTTCTAACCCTAAAAGGGATGTTTTCTCTGCTCTGGGACTGGAAGAAGATTGGAGGATTCTTCATGGAGTTTTCTTCATCTCTTCTCTCTTTCTCTTTTGTAGTTTCCTTTATCATGAGTAGCTAAATCCCCTTTTTGTTGGGGTTAGATGTTTACTTTTCTAAACTTGGTTGTCTCTTGATTTGGTTTTAATACAAGTTACTACTTTGTTATGAGTGTTTGATTCTATGCTTAATGCTTTTCTTGGCTTGATCGCCCTTGGAATGATTTGTTGCTTTGATAGACAATTGAAAAATTGATGTTAAGGCATGCTCATGAATCAAATGCCAAATAGTTCATGAATCTAGAAATAGGTCTTGGGGTGCTTGAAATCTTATAAGTCTTGGCTCTTTATGCAAAATCTCAGGTTAATCTACCTAAGAAATTAGGGTTTAATTTAGGATTTTAGGCTCATTCCACCTAAGACATTAGGGTTTGAGTATTTCAAAAGGCTTGATTATCATAATTGAATTAGGACTTGTGTTGGTAACCATTTCATTGCAATTAAGGGAGGATTAGTGTAGTCTAACCCCGACAATTCTATCCATTTGTTAACCACATCTCTTTTTGCACTCCAAGTGTTTGATAAAATTCCCAAAAGACCAAAATATTTTATCGCTTTTGTTGTTTTATGTTTTGATCTCTCTTCATACCATAGTTTAGTCTAGATAGTTGCTTAACTTGTGAATTGGTAATTGGAAACTGATCCCTGAGGACGATATCCGGTCTCACCACCGTATTACTTGTTTGCGACAAGGTATACTTGCCTAAGAAACCGTCCAACAGGTTTTTGGCGCCGTTGCCGGGGATTAGTGTTTCCAATATCATAAGTAACAAGGAAAGCACCTAATTTAGACACAAAAACTTGTTGGACGGTTTCTTAGGCAAGTATACCTTGTCGCAAACAAGTAATACGGTGGTGAGACCGGATATCGTCCACAGGGATCAGTTGCCAATTACCAATTCACAAGTTAAGCAACTATCTAGACTAAACTATGGTATGAAGAGAGATCAAAACATAAAACAACAAAAGTGATAAAATATTTTTGGTCTTTTGGGAATTTTATCAAACACTTGGAATGCAAAAAGAGATGTGGTTAACAAATGGATAGAATTGTCGGGGTTAGACTACACTAATCCTCCCTTAATTGCAATGAAATGGTTACCAACACAAGTCCTAATTCAATTATGATAATCAAGCCTTTTGAAATACTCAAACCCTAATGTCTTAGGTGGAATGAGCCTAAAATCCCAAATTAAACCCTAATTTCTTAGGTAGATTAACCCGAGATTTTGCATAAAGAGCCAAGACTTATAAGATTGCAAGCACCCCAAGACCTATTTCTAGATTCATGAACTACTTGGCTTTTGATTCATGAGCATGCCTTAACATCAATTTTTCAATTGTCTATCAAAGCAACAAATCATTCCAAGGGTGATCAAGCCAAGAAAAGCATTAAGCATAGAATCAAACACTCATAACAAAGTAGGAACTTGTATTAAAACAAAATCAAGAGACAACCAAGTTCAGAAAAGTAAACATCTAACCCCAACAAAAAGGGGATTTAGCTACTCATGATAAAGGAAACTACAAAAGAGAAAGAGAGAAGAGATGAAGAAAACTCCATGAAGAATCCTCCAATCTTCTTCCAGTCCCAGAGCAGAGAAAACATCCCTTTTTAGGGTTAGAACCCTCTCCAGCCGCCAGCCTCCAAGTGCAGATCCCCCTAGGGTAAAAGTTTGATGCCCTATTTATAGATGAAAGAAGTCTGAATCTAAATAGTGCGCGTCACGGCCGTGACGGGTTCTGCCAAGGGCGCTTCTTCACTTTTTGGTCTGTCACGGCCGTGATCACCATCACCGCTTGGCCGTGATCAATTCTGGTCCATAGGAGCTGGCCTGTCACGGCCGTGACCTTCATCACGGCTAGGCCGTGATGCTCTCTGATCTTCGGGGTTCTTCTCATCACGCCCGTGATGGATATCACGGCTGAGCCGTGATCCTTTCTGATCTTCTCATTAAGCTCATCACGGCCATGACCAGTGTCCCGGACTGGGCGTGATGACTTCTGCTTTATTGTCCTTCTCTTTTTGCTCTTCCTTCCCTTTTAACATGAAAATATAAAATAGCATTAAATGCTTTATTTGACTCAAAATTAACTAAAATATCCTAAAAACTACTTAAGAGACTCAACGTGTTGCTTGAGGACAATTAAATCCAATTTGGGCAAAAACGAGATTAAACTCGCATAATTAGCACAAAAACCATGGTCTTACTAGTTATAAAACTAGATGAGCCAGAGGCTTATCACATGACCCGACTTAGGCGTCCCTGACCGACTAGAATAGAACTTCATTGTTCCATTCCCAAGGCCTTTCAAGTACGTATAAGTCACATCATAACAAGATATATTGCATATCATAAGTAATTATCAGAGTAAAAGATTATATCAAAAGTAAGCCAAGTGCGGCCCTGAGTCAACATCAATAGTTAAAAAAAAAACCCAAATGGGTTTACAACTAGAATGAAGTTTAAAACTCCAAACAGCGGAAGATTCTCATATGACAATAAACCAAACCACAAGAACCTGAAATAGCAGTAGCTGCCCGCACTAGACAAGTGCATAGGCTCCCTGAGATGGCTACACTCGCGGAATAATTGAAGCTAAAACCAAAAAGGGCGGGGGTGAGTCCCAGAACTTAGTGAGGGATAAACAAAACATAATAGATAAATAGTATAATATATATAAGCATCTCCATAAATATCTCATTCAGTTTTTCGCATTGTATATAAGCTTACATAGAAAATCTTCACTTGCTATGAAGTCAATTTGTATCCCCTTGGAGTTGTTCACTAGAGTCTCCCACTCCGACGGTCGCATTTATATCCCGATCGAGTCCGCTGACCAGCAAGGGACCTCGGTCACTACACAACCACCCTCCGAACTTCGGGGTTTTTCACTGGAGGCCCCACACTCCAACGGTCATATTTATATACCGGTCGAATCCATTGACCGGTCGGATACACCAAGTCTTGTCCAATGTCTAGGCATCATACCAAAGCACTAAGTACAATATATCATGCCTTATCATAACATACGTTCACTGTGCTTCATAATAAATCTTGAATAACCATCTCGGTGGTATTCAATGAAGTCCATGAAATTCTCAATCACAATTACATATAGGCAACATTATAGTCCTTCCATTCACATACTATCATCACTTAATAAGTTCATTCCAAAAGTTACACATTGAACATACACATAGTCACATTTAGCATATCACCACTAATTTCTTTATTCACATACCATATAATCAAACACATAATTTAACATATTCACAACTATTCTATTCCATATCATAGCCATGGTGACAACAACACAATCATTTCATTCACACACTTTCATCACTTTATTGATACTTTCCAAGATGTACATTTATATAATCTAATATAATATATATTCACAACATAGATAAAAATCTATTGAACAAACATCCTCACTAAATTCAACCATAAAGGGAATCAACATTCGAAAGGCAACCACACTAAGATACACATCATAACATAATCATAAATCCACCAATACATGACTGATGATAAAGTTTCCGGCAAGCCTATGCCAACTTTAAATGAAAACTAGGAATATTATAGAGGTCTATAAATTCTGAAATTTTAACCACAACAAGACTTACATTTCTACTTTCAAATGACACTAGCTTCACATAAAAATATACTCTACAACTCCAGATATAAATTTTGAAGTAAAATCTGTTTGAGTACATCCAAGACATATAATACTATATTTTCAAAATTAAACTGGGATCTCTTCAGATCTCCTAAAATCACAAAACTTTACCACAACATACTCCTAAACTTCAGTTTTCAATTACAATAAGTTTCATCTCAATCCGAATTTTATTAACCAAGATATG
The DNA here is from genome assembly GCA_030762895.1 of Sophora flavescens. Lineage (NCBI taxonomy): Eukaryota > Viridiplantae > Streptophyta > Magnoliopsida > Fabales > Fabaceae > Sophora > Sophora flavescens. The sequence continues at coordinate 13,314,840 of CM061065.1, read as the reverse complement.
ATTTTCTGAGCACAGGCTGTCATGGTACATTCGGGACAGCCTTAACCCTGTTTAAAAATTTAACTGAGAATAGCTCAGGTTTCCAAAAATCACGAAATTTATACAGTATTTACCTCGAGATGTTAGCTTTCCAACAAGACCAATTTCATATTAATCTGTCAGAATTCCAGACCAAAACCGAGATCCCCTAAGAAAAACACCAAACGTCAAGCTCCAACAATGGAGTTTCCTCACCCCCCCCAATTTCTAGGGTTCAACCAAACAGATATAATAATTCACCAATAACATATTAGTCAAAGAATAATCAACTTATACATTTCCAAACGATTTTCATGAAAGGGTTTCACCCTAAACAACTCACAAACATCCATATTTCAATCATCATCAACTCATTTCATATCCCTAAAAAATACCAATGAAAATTAACCCAAAAAAAATCGCAGATCCCTCATCTTGTTTGAAGTTCTTGGATATCTCTTTCCTTCTTCTTTTGTTGTTACTCTTTCCTCTTTGCCTTCTCATTTCGTTCTTCTCTTCTTCTCAACTTCTTCACCTTTTCTTCTAGGGTTGCTAATGGATGTCCATCCTCCTCCCTCTAACCATTTATACCACATCGCTTTTACCAAAACGTCATTAATGTTATGTTAACTCATTACTTAGCCATTGGGTGCAAATGAAATATGTCTCTAACTTAATTATGATAACCCAATTATATTTTTTTTCTTTTTTTTAAGCACACTAATAATAATTATTATACTCTAGTAATTTCCTCATGTTATAAATAATTTATAACATGTCAAACAAATTCTTCATTTTACTATTTATTTATTTTATTTTATTTTTAAAAAATACACTATACTATTTTTGGCGGGTATTACATAGACTTAACCACTACAATGTAAGCTAGAGGGAAGTTTGCCAGGGTGTGTGTTTAAGTTGACCTTGAGAAACCTTTAAGAGCTCATTATAGACTCAAAGGCAGGCCGATGCGCATAGAGTACGAAGGTATACACCTTATATGTTTCCTTTGTGGCAAATACGACCATGAGAAGGAGAATTGTCCCCATATGATCCGACCCCCTGTGGTTACTCCTCAACCCCAGTTTGCTCAACCTCAAGAAGGAGGTCCTGATAAGGTTGATGAGGGTTGTGGTGTAAAAGAAACATCTCAACAGGTTGGTAATCCAGAAGGAAACTATGGCCCTTGGATGTTGGTCACCCGTCCCCGAAGGCCAAGAAGGGTGGTGCCCAAGAATGCTAATTTGGAAGTGGAGAAACAACCTGTAGGTTTTCAAAAACCACAACATGCAATTCAAAAATCTCAAGAACATCCTCTTTCTGATCCCAATATTGGAGATATAGTTAGTTGGAGATATGATTAGTTAGTTGATAGTTAGTTGTTAGATCTATAGTTAGTTAGTTGCTAGATCATTAACCTATATAAAGGCTTAATCTCTTTGTAATCAATTCACCCATTCTATCAATTTTACATTCATACTTTCTCTCAATTTCTTTTCTCCTCCAATGGATGCCATATTTCCTAATACCCAACAAAGAACTACCGTTCCATAGTATTCAGGTTTTTCCTGCTCATAGTTCTTGTGAGGATTCCTTTCATGCAAATAAAGGCCAGGCAAATTAAAGTGTCCAAGCAAATCCCATCTCTAAGCCCAAATAATTCTTAATAGGGAGTCAAATGAGGAGAGAAAAAGCTAAGGGAATTCAATCGCAGGAAAAGCTGCAGGAAGAGAAGGAGTCTTCTGCTCAAAAGGAAGATTTTGCTCCAAAATTCAATCATTCAGCCAAGCCAACAGTGGTAGGAGGCTGCTCTCCATTGACTCAGGATATTTCCATTGTTGAAGAAACTCAGGTATTCATGGAGATGGAAGGGACTACCACACCGGGAGTTTCTCACCATTCCTTGAGAGATGATTATCAGATAGGTGCTAATGGCTTAGAGCCTAAACCTCTAGATCCTACATCTAAGTATCAGGAGGGAAGAACATAATCTATGCAAGAGGATCCTTGTCTAGAAGGGATTGAACCTTCTTCATATCATGAGGCATCAATTGATGCTATGTAGGCTTGATGATTTTGTTGGGTCATGAGGGGGGCTAAAACACCAGGGAGATCTCCACATTAAAAATTGTAGTGTCATTGCTATCTATTTTTCTGCCACTGATATTATCCTGTGGAAGAATATTTTTGTTGTGCCTATTTATTTGCACAGGTGAAGGGAAAAAATATTTGCTTCATTAGAGATTGTTATCTCTGGTTTTTTCCCAACAAAGTGGTATCTAGAGCTTAGGTTGTTCTGTATTGTGCATTTAAATGGAGGAAAATCAAGGGCCAAATATGATTAAGCTGAACTCTACAAATTATACACTTTGGAAGACACTCATGGAAGATATGTTATACAGCAAAGACTTGTATGATCTCATTGAGGGGGACACTGCTCGACCCAAGGATAAAAATGAAAGTGATTGGAAGAAGATGAATATAAAGGCAGTTGCTTTGATTAGGTAGTGGCTGGATTTGAGTGTATATCATCATGTAGACACAAACAGATGCCCAGAAAATATGGAAGAAGTTGGCCGAGCTGTATGAGCGGAAGAATGTGCAAAATAAAGCATTTCTGATCCGGAAGCTGGTGAATATGAAATACAAAGAAGGGGATTCAATGGCAGAGCATATGAGTATTTTTCAGAATACTGTGAATCAGTTGACAGCAACATATATTAAATTAGATGATGAGTTGCAAGCCTTGTTGTTGCTTAGTTCCTTGCCTGACACTTGGGAAGTTCTGGTTGTGACATTGACTAACTCAGCTCCTAATGGGAAGTTGACGATGTCAATGGTAAAAGAGAGCATGTTGAATGAAGAAGCTAGAAGAAAGGAGCGTGGTTTGAATGGTACCTCCACTCAGTCAGAAGCACTACTTGCAGAGTCACGGGGGAGAAGTCAAACCAGACATTTCCATAAGCATGAAAAATCTGACAGTCGTAGCCAGTCAAGAAGCAAGTCCAGGACTAGAAAAGAAGTGAAATGTTATCATTGTGGCAAGGTGGGACACATCAAAAGACAATGCAGGTTCCTAAAGAGAGAGAAGTCAAGAGAAAGAGATGAAGACAAAGAGAATAAAAATGATAAAGACACAACATCGAGTTGCATCTGATAGTGATGTTTACATTGTCTGTGATGATAATTCTATAAATCTAGCATGCCATGATTCCAGTTGGATTGTTGATTCTGGAGCCTCATACCATGTCACTCCCAGGCATGATTTCTTCTCATCTTATACTGCTGGTGATTTTGGCACAGTTAAAATGGGAAATGAAGGGGTATGTAAAATTGTTGGTATGGGAGATGTCTGGATTGAAACCAGCATTGGGTGCAAGCTGCAATTGAAGAATGTCAGACATGTTCCAGATATCCGTCTCAACTTGATTTCTGTTAAAGCCTTGGACATTGAGGTTTATCATACTTACTTTGGTGGTGGCATATGCAAGCTCACCAAAGGGTCACTAGTGGTGGCAAAAGAAGAAAGCTTCACTACTCTCTACAGGATGCCTGGAAAGTTAAGCAAGGAGGAAGTGAATGCAGTTGAAGATGCTTCTTCTGATTTGTGGCATATGCGGCTTGGTCACTTGAGTGAGAAAGGACTCAACAAGGGCCAGGAAAAATTCTCTTCCTATGAAAGTTACACCTTTAAATACTTGCTCTCATTGTTTTGTTGGAAAACAACATAGAATTTCATTTCGTAGTTCTGGTCCTCATAGGAGGCCAAATGTTCTTGATTTAGTTCATACTGATGTTTGCACTATGGATTGTAAGTCTCTTGGTGGTGCTTCATACTTTGTTACTTTTATTGATGATCACTCTAGAAAAGTGTGGGCTTTTGCTTTGAAATCTAAAGACTAGGTACTTGGTGTCTTCAAGCACTTTCATGCAAGTGTTGAAAGAGAAAAAGGAAGCAAGTTGAAATGTGTCCGAGCAGATAATGGTGGTGAATACAGGGGTCCGTTTGAAGAATATTGCAAAGAACATGGAATCAGGCTTGAGAAGACAGTTCCAAAGACACCTCAACATAATGGAGTTGCAGAGAGAATGAACCGTACCATAAATGACAAAATCAGTTGTATGCTCTCTCATGCAAAATTACCCAAATCCTTTTGGGGTGAAGCAATGAGAACTGCAGTGGATTTGATCAACCTTTCTCCTTCTGTGCCACTAGATGGTGATGTTCCAAACAGAGTATGGACAGGGAAAGATGTCTCTTATAGTCATTTGAGAGTGTTTGGCTGCAGGACTTTTGTTCACATTCCAAGAGATGAGAGGTCCAAGCTTGATGGAAAATCCAAACAATGTGTCTTCTTGGGTTATGGTCATGAAGAGTTTGGTTATAGACTCTGGGATCCAGCTGACAGAAAAATTATCAGAAGCCGGGATGTGATATTTCTTGAAGACCAAACCATTGAAGATTTTGAGAAAGCTGAGAAACAGAAACCGGTTGCCAGAAGATATATTGATGTTGTGCCTAAACCCCCTACTGGAACTCTTATTGAAGGGGGAGATATACAGGTAGATGATGGGAATGCAAATGACGACCCTACACCTCCCCATGATGAACCAGTTGAAGAGGTTCCATTTGAGCCACCAGTTGAGCCTCAGTTGAGAAGATCTACTAGAGAGCGTCATGCTTCCCAAAGATACACTCCATATGAGTATGTGATGATCACTGATGGTGGAGAGCCAGAAAGTTATGAAGAGGCTATTGTAAATGTGCACAAGGAAGAGTGGTTGAAGGCCATGCAAGAAGAAATAAATTCCTTGCATGAGAATCACACATTTGAATTGGTGAAGTTGCCTAAGGGTAGGAAAGCACTCAAGAACAAATGGGTGTTCAAGCTGAAATCAGAAGAGAATAGCTCCCAACCAAGGTACAAAGCAAGATTGGTTGTGAAAGGCTTCAATCAGAGGAAAGGTATTGACTTTGAAGAAATTTTCTCACCTGTGGTGAAGATGTCCTCTATTCGAGTTGTGCTTGGATTAGCAGCTAGCTTGAACCTAGAGGTTGAACAACTTGATGTGAAGACAGCATTCCTTCATGGTGATTTGGAGGAGGAAATTTATATGGAGTAACCTGAAGGCTTCAAGGTCAAAGGAAAAGAATAGCTTGTGTGCAAGTTGAAGAAAAGTCTGTATGGACTCAAGCAAGCACCAAGGCAATGGTATAAGAAATTTGATTCTTTCATGGAGAAACATGGTTATAGTAAAACCACTTCAGATCATTGTGTGTTTGTGAAGAAATTCCCTGATGATGATTTTATTATCCTCTTGCTATATGTGGATGACATGTTGATTGTTGGTCATGACACAAAGAAGATTGATTGTCTGAAGAAAGATTTGAGCAAGTCCTTTGCTATGAAGGATTTGGGTCCTACAAAACAAATCCTTGGCATGAGAATTACTCGTGATAGGAAGAATGGTAAATTGTGGTTGTCTCAACATAAGTATATTGAGAAGGTATTAGAGAGGTTTAACATGAGCAATTCCAAACCTGTTAGTACTCCACTTGCAAGTCATTTCAAGTTGAGCTCTCAACAATGCCCTACAAGTGAGAAAGACAAAGAAGAGATGAAGAAGGTTCCTTATGCATCCGCGGTTGGTAGTTTGATGTATGCTATGGTATGCACAAGGCCAGATATTGCCCATGCTGTTGGAGTTGTTAGTCGTTTTCTCTCTAATCCTGGTAGAGACCACTGGCAAGCAGTGAAGTGGATTTTAAGGTATCTCAGAGGCACTTCCAGAGTATGTTTATGCTTTGGGGTGATCAACCTGTGTTAGATGGCTACACAGATTCAAATATGGCCGGTGATGTTGATTCTAGAAAATCTACTTCTGGATATTTGATGACTTTTGCAGGGGGAGCGGTGTCTTGGCAATCAAGATTGCAAAAATGTGTTGCTTTGTCTACCACTGAAGCTGAGTATATTGCCATTACTGAAGCTTCTAAAGAACTTTTGTGGATGCAGAAATTCCTACAAGAGTTGGGCCTCAAGCAAGAGAAGTTTGTGACAGTCGGAGTGTTATCCATCTCAGCAAGAATCCAACTTTTCATTCCAGGTCAAAGCACATTGAGGTGCGGTATCATTGGATACGAGATGCGTTAGAGATGAAGACATTTTCACTTGAAAAGATCCATACCGATGAAAATGGTTCAAATATGATGACAAAGACTTTGCCTATGACAAAGTTGATTTGCTGTAGAAAGAAGGCGGGCTTGGTCGAGCAGTATCTTCCCACTTGAGTCGTGAGGGGGAAGATTTGTTGGGTGGGTCACTCCCAAGTGGGTCCCACTTCAACTTTAAAAGAAAAAAAATAATTATAAAAGGTTGTTAATGGGCCAAGCCCATGTGGTATTAAGAAGAAAAAAAAAAGGAACTAAAAGTTCAAATAAAAGGAAAAGAAAGGGTTTTAGTGAATGGGTGTGTCTGATGTAAAAAGAAAGAAATCGAGAAACAGAGCACAGCGACGGCGAAGAAAAGAGAAGAAGGTGGTGGAAGGTGGTATAGCAAACTTGATCCGTTTTTGCTGAAATTTCAGTATGTTATTCCTACCAATGAGCTCGTTAGCTTGATATATTTTATTTGTTGTTTTGCCTTCTCTTTGAGCTGAGTTGTTATACCCATTGTTGCGGAGTTTCTTTCTTGTTGCTTGCTTGTATCCACCTTTTGGGTGATGTGTTGCTGATTTGGTGTTCCCTAGTATTTCTAGGAAGACTTGGTGTACCCATTATTATTTATAGTGGAAGTTTTTGCTGGACTTGGTCCCGTGGTTTTTATCCCTACACTGGGGAGTTTTCCATGTTAAAAATTGTGGTGTCATTGCTATCTATTTTTCTGCCATTGATATTATCCTGTGGAAGAATATTTTTGTTGTGCCTATTTATTTGCACAGGTGAAGGGAAAAAATATTTGCTTTATTAGAGATTGTTATCTCTGGTTTTTTCCCAACAGATTTCTACCTATCTTTTACTTTTATTTATGATAATTTTAAATTGGAATGCTCGTGGTGCGTCTAGAAATGAATTTACTAGAACACTTAGAGAAATTATAAGAGTAAATAAGGCTGACATTCTTACTTTACAGGAACCTCGAATCAGTGGAGATAGATCTCAAAATGTCATCAGAAATTTGGGTTTCAATCATCATATTTCAGTTGAAGCAATAGGATGCGCGGGGGGGGGTGGATTTGGATTCTCTGGAACAGGCCTGACATTAGTATAATTCAGATTTCTGCTCATGAACAATTCCTGCATGTGCAAGTTTCAGACAACTTTTGTAGCCGCTGGATTCTCACTGTGGTTTATGCTAGTCCAAGAGCAATAGAGCGTGTTGTTCTATGGGAGACTATTCTTAATATTTCCCATTTTTTAAACATGGATTGGATGGTTTTGGGGGATTTTAATGAAATTGCTTGTGCCTCTGAAAAGAAAGGAGGTGGGGAATTAGACTATGCAAGATGCGAAAGCTTCTTATCCTGGATAAATGAATACAACCTAATTGCTCTATGTTTTATTGGACCTAGATTCACTTGGAGAGGGACCCAATGGCAAGACATGGATCTGGTATATAAAAGGCTGGATCGGGCTCTATGCAATGCATCCTGGAGAACCAGATTTGATGAGGTAGTAGTTATGGTTCTTCCTAGAACCAATTCAGATCATCATCCCCTGTTAGTCAGACTTCAGGGATTTCCAGTTGTTTCAGTCAACAAACCCTTTAGATTTGAAGTTGCCTTGATTAAACATGAAAAATTCTTTGAATTCGTTACTTCAGTATGGAAACATAACATCCATTTTCTTCAAAATATGGAAAGCCTATCTATGGTATTGCCAACATGGAATAGAAATGTGTTTGGGAGCATCCATTCCAAGAAAATATCTCTACTAGCTAGAATAAATGGAATTCAAAGAACCCTTTCTGTTAGGTTTAACCCTTTCCTCGAAAAATTAGAACTAGACCTTCACAAAGAGTATCAACAAGTTATTTCCTAAGAAGAAATCCAATGGTTCCAAAAGTTTAGGGCTGAGTGGATTAAGGATGGGGATCAGAATACGAGATATTATCATACCAAAACAATTATAAGAAGGCGAAGAAATAAGGTGTTGTCACTTGGGAATTCGGAAGGGGAATGGATTTTTGATCAAAGTCTATTTAGAGAAAATGATGTTTTGTATTACAAGAATATGTTCTATGAGGATACAGATTCGAGAATGATTCATGTTACAAGGACTTCTTTTCCTCCCATAGATCAGAGCTATAAGGAAGATCTAACTTCCCTTGTGTCCTAGCAAGATATCAAACATGCTATATTCAACATAGGTGCTTTCAAAGCACCAAGAGAGGATGGTTATCCTGCATTTTTCTATCAAAAGAATTGGGATCTGGTAGGCCCTTCAATTTCTTCATTTATTCGATCTGCTTGGGAAAATCCTAACGTGATTCAGGAGATAAATAGTACACTACTTGTTCTTATCCCAAAAATTGATCATCATGAGTTTATAAACCAATTCAGGTCTATTGCTTTATGTAATGTTGTTTATAAATGTCTTGCCAAGATCTTAGTAAATCGAATTAAACCTTTCCTTGATAAAATCATTTCCCCTTTTCAAGGAAGTTTTGTTCCAGGAATAAACATTCATGACAACATTATAATTGCTAAAGAAATATTTCATTCTATTGGGAGAATGAAGGGTAGTAAAAAGTTCATGGCTATAAAAATTGATCTAGAAAAAGCATGTGACTGCCTTAATTTGGATTTTATCCACCATTGTCTTTCTTCCCTAGGAATTGATAATCACTTTATTAGAATTATTATGAGTTGTATTTCCTCATCCTCCTTTAAAATCCTATGGAATGGGGGAGAAATCTGAAAATTTCAATCCAAGTAGAGGAATACGACAAGGGGGTCCCATGTCCCCTTATATATTTGTAATTTGTATGGATTATCGACCTCACATAATAGTGATCATGTAAATGAGGGTTCCTGGGAACCTATGAGGGCTGGTAGATTAGGTCCTTTTATATCCCATCTAATTTTTGCGGATGACATATTGTTATTTGTTGAGGCTAGTACAGAACACATGCAAACAATTTTAAATTGCTTAAATATGTTTTGTTTAGCTTCAGGGCAAAAGGTAAATGCTTCCAAAACAAGTATTTGTTTCTCTAAAAATGTTTCTGAAAATGAGGCTAATGGTATTGCAAGTTGTGGTGGTTTTAGTGTTTCTAAAGATATTGATAGGTATTTAGGAGCTCAAATATTTAGAGGAATAGTTACTACCTGCAGACACAATCACATTCTAGACAAGGTGCATGCTAAGCTATATGGATGGAAACATCAGTGCCTTTCAATGACTGGAAGAATTACTTTAGCTAGTTTTGTCCTAGGTTCCCTGGCTATATTTCAAATGCAGCATGAAAAAATCCTGAAAGCAACATGCTTAGCAATAGAGAAAGTCCAAAGGCAATTCAGATGGGGGGATTTTGTCCAGTAAAGGAAAGTACACCTAATTAATTGGAAGACTCTTTGTAAGCCAAGGAACGCAGGAGGTCTCAATTTCAAAGACCTCTCAATGATGAATGATGCTTTACTCCTGAAGATTGGTTGGAATGTGCTCACAAAGCCTAGAGATCTATGGGTTCAAATTCTTAAAGGGAAGTATGATAGGGGTTTGATTCACAATTTACAATGCAAATCTTATCCTTATGACTCTAATTTATGGAAAGTATTGTGTTCTTTATGGCCTTCCTTACTAATTAACTTAAAATTTTGCATAGGGAATGGCAAAATGATTGAATTTTGGAACCCAACCTAGCTGGATGAAGGAGAACTGCTTATCAAAACAGCTTTTGCCCCTGTTGATGCATTAGTCCAGAAATCCTCGATGGCCCCAGATGTCCTTTCCAATGGGAATTAGAACTTTGCCTCCATGCAAGATCTTCTTCCGTTAGAGATAATAAATATAATTAGAGCTTTTCTCACTCCTGTTGGATTTGGGGGAGGACTACTTAGCTTGGAAGGGCTCTCCCCATGGAAAATTTTCAGCAGAAAATGCATATCTAGCTTTAGTCCCTCCTACCCATTCTCGAGTCTTCTGGAAAACTCTTTGGGGATGGAAGGCCCCTCAAAGGATCTCTATGTTTCTATGGATTGCTGCACATAACAAGCTTCTCACTGCTCAAAGGAGGAGCTCATGGGCCGGATCCTCATCAGGTTGTCATATATGTCAAGCAGTGCCTGAATCAGTCCCCCACGTCCTTCGTGATTGCCCCCAAGCTAACTCTCTCTGGTTGCAAGTAGTGGCTCGGGATTAAGTAGTTGAATTCTTCTCTTCAAACCATGGTGATTGGTTTTCAGGATGCCTCTGGAAAGATTTTGGTAAATCAAACCACTTGTGTTGGGATGATGTGTTTCGTGTAACCTGCTGGTTCCTGTGGAAGTGGCGTAATCAAACTTTGTTCTCCCAGGGTTTCACACCACCACAAAATCGTTTTCTAGTTGTTCAACATTATGTATAACAGTTGGCATGCGTGACAGAACCTTTGGATATAGAGCTCGTTCGAAACAGATTTGTTGAGCTCAGATGGCGCTTCCCTCTAGATGGCTGGTTCAAATTAAACACGGACGGATCTTCGATGGGTAACCTTGGAGATGGCGGATGTGGGGGGTTGTTACAGAATGATAGTGGTTGCTGGGTAGCAAGATTCACTTGCATATTGGCCACTGTTCTGCCTTTAACGCTGGACTATGGGGAATTTATAAAGGGTTACTTTTAGCATGGGAGCAAGGATGTAGAAGGTTAATTATTGAGAGTGATTCAAAAGCAATTGTTCAACTGCTTTGCAAAAATGATTCGGGCATGGTCTATAACCCTCTTCTGAGAACAATCAAACACATGTGGCAGAAGGATTGGTCTCTTTCGATTTATCATACCTTCAAGGAAGGCAATATATGTGCAGATTGACTGGCTAATTGGAGCCTTGCAAAGGAACATGGATATCGGATATTGGAGATTCCTCCCCCGGATTTAGCTCCTCTTCTGTTGAATGATGTTTCAGGGGTCTCAATGCCCCAGATGTTTGTCTCTTTTCTAGTGTACTTTGGGCTTTTAGCCCCTTTTTTATTAAAAAAAAATATCAACGATTGTGATTATTTAAAAATTTACAGAGATTGAACCCGCTCCATAATTTATATCTCATACTTTAACCATTTGAGTTGACTCAAGCAGTATATTTCTATGTTTTTTTTTTTTAACTAAAAAAGTTTTGGGATGAAGATTCTATTAGCAAACAAGGACTTCCTGGATGATATAAAGAGTGTTTTTTATTTTATTGATATGTATTATTTGTCTAAAGATTTTTATATTATTAACGATTATAAATTAACATATTATTAAAAATATTTTATGTTTATCATAATTATTTTAAAAATTTTATACAAAATGATTTTGTACTTGAAAGATATAATAAAGAGACTTATGTTGATGATGTATCAAAATTAAACTTATATCACCGTCAAAATTAAACTTGCAAATGTTGAAAACGTTCGAGTCTCAAGCAGAGCAAAGTAAGAGGGATCTGGATTCCCTCCATCACTTTCCCCTCCATCATTCTTCTATAATCTTTTTTCTCTCTTAACTCTATTCTCTCTTCATTATTTATTATTTTCTCTCTCATGATCCAAAATCTCTCCCCTTAATTTTTTTGCTGGACTGCCTCCATCGCTGGAGGCAATCCTGATTGAAGTAAGAGTGTATGTGGAGAGTTTGTGAGTGGAGAGTGAAGCGAGGGTCCCATGATGAGAAAATAAGACAAGACCCAACTCACGTTATCTACGCATAATCTGTGCCTCATTCATTCCCGGTGCTATGTTTGTGTATATTTGAGTGTCAATGCTCTTCTTTCTCACGGAATCTTTGTGTCCTCTTCTCATTAGACCCATTTCCTCTCAAAAGTTATTACATGATCTTAATGTATTTATAAATACATTTATTTAGTTTAATTTGAGTTTTTTATATAATCAATAATTAATTAATTGATTATATACAACTATATATAAACTTTTAATATGATCAATAATATAATAGTCTGCAATTAATTAATATTATAATTTTTTATAATAACAACACATTCTAAATCAAAATATATGTTTTTAAAAATATTTTTACCATTAATTTTAGTTTATTTTAAAATTATGATATAATTTGTTTGAAGAAATTATACTAGCTTTTTCTTATGTTTATTTTAATTTAATTACCCCTTGACGTCATACTTAAGAAACCCTATTGTTATCAACAAGGCCAATCATAATCGGTAGATAGTTGAGTTCCTTAAGCATGATATCAGGAGTCTGATTCATTTCGTGTGTATGAAAAAGACTTTATTAAGAAAAACTCATTTTGATGAACTCTACGCTTCAAAATGGATTGGTTTCTAGTTATTAACTAGTAGATACCGTTATTGGAAAGAAAAAAAAAAGAAACCACACCAATTTTCATTGAAATTTATGTTATAAATAGAGTAAAGAATAAGGATTTAATTGTATGCACTATAAAGATTTTTTTATATTTTAACTTGTAAGTCAATCATAACCACATATTATTAAATATTTTTTTATTTTTATCATAATTACCTTAAAAGTCATACATATATAATCTGTGATTGATTAACAACATAGAAAACATTTTTTTCGATCTATTTCGAGGAGTATCCCATCACCAACCTGAAACTGAGACTAATCTCCCGCAGGAGTTTGTTTGCCACCTCTAAGTGTGGCATCTTTCCCGCTGATGTTTTTTTCCATACCCAAGACTCGAGTTGAGACATTGGTTAAGGGACGAGAGATCTTTAACCACTCACGCCAACCTCACTTGATACATAGAAAACATTTACACTAACCTTGTATCAAATTAAACTCTAATAATAATATAATTCTTAAAAATTAATAAATATAATGATAAGAGAATTTTTTTAAAAAAAAAACTATATAATTTATAAAATAAATGTTGAACGTAATAATAAAAAAAAAAAAAAGAGAGGAAACGGTGGTTGTAATTCATGAATATTCAATAATTTCCGTTCTCTTTCTTTGACTCTGTCTACGCTCTCTTCTTCCACCCTTTCTCATTTCATTTCCATTATTATTTCAAACACACACTCTCTCTTTCTCTTCTTTGAATCGCTCCTCTCTGATTCAGGTTCATCCTCTTCTCTCTATCTCTAATCGTCGCACTGTCATTTCTTTTTAGGGTTTCGATTGCTCTCCATCTTTCAATTATTGTTTCTCATACGTTTCATTCTTCCAGATCTGCATCTTCTAGGTTTTTTCTTTTGGTACTACGCACTAATTTGCTATTTCAAATTCGATAATTCCAATTTCATATGCTAGATTTAGGTTTATTATGCGTTGCGTATCTTGATTTCGCTGATTGATTGTATTTTTATTGCGCTATCGAATTCTGAGGATTTGTTTGTTTGGTTGCTAGGAAAATTCGACAAACGGATTGGAAAAGTTTTTAATTGTGAAAATTTTGCAACATTTATGAAAACAAAAAATCTCATGTTTTTTTTTTTAAAAAAAAAAATGAATTTAAGTTTGCAGGATAAGTGGTGTGAAATTAACGAAAATGGCAGCTTCGGATTCTTCTCGGGAGGAGAATGTTTACATGGCGAAATTGGCGGAGCAAGCAGAGCGTTACGAGGAGATGGTAGAGTTCATGGAGAAGGTTGCAAAGACAGGTGATGCTGAGGAATTAACTGTTGAGGAGAGGAATCTTCTCTCTGTGGCTTACAAGAATGTGATTGGTGCAAGGAGAGCTTCATGGAGGATTATCTCATCCATTGAGCAAAAAGAAGAGAGTAGGGGTAATGAGGATCATGTTGCTATCATAAAAGAGTATAGGGGAAGATTGAGGCTGAGTTAAGCAAGATCTGTGATGGGATCTTGAGCCTCCTTGAGTCTAATCTCATCCCATCAGCAACATCCCCTGAGTCTAAAGTGTTTTACCTTAAAATGAAGGGTGATTACCATAGGTACCTTGCTGAGTTTAAGACTGGGGCTGAGAGAAAAGAAGCGGCTGAGAGTACTTTGTTAGCTTACAAGTCAGCTCAGGTATATGGTAGTGACTAGTGAGTGTGGTTGTTTATATGCACCCTACATTTATCAAGATGTGATTTCTAGTTTTTGAATGCTTTCGTGGAATAGTTGTAGTTTCTGACCTCAAATGTGTGTTTCTTTGATCCAGGATATTGCTCTTGGCGACCTGGCCCCGACTCACCCGATAAGGCTGGGTCTTGCACTCAACTTTTCTGTGTTCTATTATGAAATCCTTAACTCACCAGATCGTGCTTGTAATCTTGCCAAGCAGGTATCATTACTTGCTATGATGTAAAAGCTGAATATTTTTTAATACATTGCTAGTATATACTATATATCAGTGTATCATTGATGAAGAAATTGTATTTGTGTGTTGTACTAGTAGAGTATAGAGTTCAGTCTTTGATGACAGTTTGTTAGTGGGAACTTATTTTTTATCAGCTGGTGGGGCTCAAGATCTCCTGTATCTTGATTCATGGGAATGTAGTGTCTAAGAACTTTTGCATTGAAAAGTCTGATTTTGAACAGAACTAGTTAAAATTGCTTGCAAAGTCTCAACTTATTCCTAGAGAAATCTTTATATCAAATGCAGTCAAATAATTTTAGTAATTTTTGTTGAAGAAAATTGTAGTTAGTTTATATTTAAGAGATTGAACTTAGCATTGTGATACTGGTTTTGTTATTGTTCATTCCTTAGTCAATTTTACTCTCTTATTATTTGAGAAAGTTGATGTATTATGTAGTTCACTTAGTACTTCCCATGTCATGTTAAGATGGGTAGGGACAGAACCAGACTTGGATGGTAGAGGGGGCGACTATAAAAACTAAACTTCATCCAATAAATATATACACATTAGATATCATGCAAAATATTAACAATTATATATTACAAAACGTTAATTATATCAATAATTTATTGAAACACAACATTTCTCCTGTATGCCGTGATGTAAAGATCACATTTCAAAATTCTAACATGAGAATTCAAATCAACAATTGACGTACTGTGTAAAGGCAGTTTTTAGAAAGAGAAGCATTTTTATCATTGTTCATAAGCTTTATACATGCTACTTAATAATTTATGTGTCTATAAAGAAGTGCCTTTCTAAAAATCTCTCTAGACAAAAAAAAAAGGCTTATTTCATATTTTCATTGTTATGGAAGATCTGCCGTGATTGAGTCATTTTGTAATTTTTATAAAATATGATCTAAACATGAGAAGACGGACTATAATATATTAGATGTTAATTCTTTTAAGATTTTAATTACTGTTAATCATAATGTGAAGGATAAAATAGTTATTAATCAATGGTATAGATGTTTCTGGTAGTGAACCTATACCCTTTCTTCTAGAATAATTGCATCTTCCTCTCAATTTATCCTAATATACGTATATGGTGGAAACCAGGGGGGCCAGCGCCCCCTAAAGCTTAACATGGTTCCGTCCCTGAAGATGGGTCTAAAGACTCTGAAATTAGCACTATTCTTTTATGATGTTTTATTTTTTTTCATTTGCCTGCTCTCCCTTTTCTTCTTAGTGATTTGTAAAAAAATGCTTAAACATGGCAGGCATTTGATGAGGCGATTTCTGAGCTTGACACATTGGGTGAAGAGTCATACAAGGACAGTACATTGATCATGCAACTTCTCCGAGACAATCTGACTTTGTGGACATCTGACATCACGGTCTCTCTCTCTCTCCCTCTTCTTTGTTGAACACACACCCACACTTGTTGCGTCCACACACACATACAAAATATTTCTTGATTTGTGTTTAACCATAGTCTTTAAGATATTTGCTGCACATTGTGTAATCCGTTAATTTTGTTTACTGTTCTTAACGTCTGAACAAAATTAGATTCAAGGAACAAGCCATTTTTAATAGGCCTTTTTTAAACTGAACACTTGCCACATAAACCAAAAGGTTAGAACCAAGGTTGTTCCATGAAAGAAAGCTTGAAATGAATTTATACTTGTTTGGATGTACAATTTTGTCTTTGTCCAAGTACCAAGTACCCTTTTGTTTGGAACATCATTTTTGTCCCTAGCTTTGTTGTTGCCCTGTAGTGGTCTAGGTGTTGGACTCTGGCCTTTTGTTAATTGACTTGGTAAAACTTTTTCCTTCGAACTAGCTGAAATAATGACACTAACAATTAGCATATATTCTTGCTGAAGGTGTAATGCATTACATGCCTATGCCTTGTAATGGCTAGCTATTGTGTGTGTGTGTGTATAGCACATAGGGTTTCCTGTTTTCCTATTTTCTCTCACTTCACATTGATCTGAGATGATATTTCTTGTTATAAAGTTAATTTTTTTATTTGGATTGCCTCTTAATATTTCAGGATGATGCTGGAGATGAGATCAAGGAAACATCTAAACCACAATCAGGTGATGGGCAGCAGTAACGTGGTAGTTCATGGCATATGTATTCTGTACTTTACAGACCCTTAATATAGATTCATGAGGATTGCCATAGTAGGATTGTATTAATGGATTTCATGATTTCAAGTGCGGGTTGTGCTTGGGATTTACAATGTTTCAATGGATCATGTATGTGCTTTGTTGATGAAAAGAGTGTGCCTGGTTCAGTGGTTTTATTAACTTTCGCGTCTTGTTATAATATGAGTGCATGGCGTGAGTGTTGCGAGATATTTTTTTGCAAATAGTGCAGTATGTGCTACTGAATCACTTGCAGAGCACTGAGACAAGAGATACTTTTTACAAATGAGGAATCTGAATCCAGAAGTTTGTGGTTCTGATCGGTTAAACTTTGAGATTCTTTTAAAAATGCATGACACGCGTTGAGTGATAATATTTCATGATATATTGGCCTTATATTGATTGGCAAGGTTTAAAGAAATTTTACGTTGCAATCCTTTTGGCAAATTATCATGAAATGCTTTTCAGGTCATTTTTTTTTTCTCGTTAGTCCTTATTCTTCTACTATAGCATTGTAAAATGACTTCAAAGTTGAATGCTTTAGGTCAATTGTTTGTAAAATCACTCGAGTGTTGAATAATTGAATTTGCAAGTGTTAAATTGAGTGTCGAGGCTGCAGTAAAGGAACGATTAACTAGTTTTTTATTTTTACAAAGTGGAAATATTTATTTTGGTAATACACAGCATTGGTTCTTAAATGACAACTAGTGTTATTAGTTTTTGCTAAGATGATGTTATTTTATTCTCTCTCTAACTTCAAACTCTCTTTCTTCTCTCTACATGCAGTTGCGTGTCACCACTAGAGGGGATGGTTTTGGGCTATTTTTGGTCTGGAATCACCCCTTTACTTCGTTTTTTCTCCCATTTTATCTAAATAAGTGGTTTTTCCACATAGATCTGGTTTTTTGTTGTGTTTTTCGTCGTCTCTGCGGCGGTATTGATGTTCGTCTTCTTGGTGAGGCGTTTGGTTTCCCGTCTTGGTGTGGTATTCGTTTGGTTCAGATTGACAGATCTGCTTCGATCCATCATAGATTTGATCAAGAATTGGGTGTCAATGTTACAGATCCGGAGACATGGCTATTCCGATAATTTTTATTTTGTCACTTTCGTATGTATTTTGATTTTACCGTGTTATGCCTATTAACCTGGGTGTTGTGCGTTTGTTCGCAGATTCATCCTTTTCGATTTTTAATGATGTTGGATTTGTGTTGTTTTCGATTTATTTTGTCCATTTGAATGAATGAATACCTTTTTAGTAAAAAAAAAAAGGATGGTGTTATTTTAAGGACCTATTTGATAGTAAAAATGTGACATGTAATGATTAATTAAGATTATCTCGTATATTTGGGAGATCATTTTAATGTATCTATAAATCGAAGAGTAAAGTGATCTTGCAATATTTTTAATATTTACTTAAAAATATTCCTAACATCATAGCAACTCCAATACAGTGGTAGTGGGCAGTAAGGATGGCAAATGGATGGATCGGATAAATTTTTATTCGGATCTTAACGGATGGATTAAAAACAATCCATTAATCCATTATAATCCATTAAAAATTCATGTAAAAAAATTCAATCCATCCATGATCCATTAAATAAAATCCATCAGATCCATCCATTAACAACTTTTCATGGATGGATATCCAATCCATCCACTAAAATTTATTTTAAGAAATTAAATAATTTTATATCTCATTTATCCATCCATAAAATATTTCTAAAAATAAAATAATTTTAAAAAAAATTAAAATATTATCTCTATCTCACCCTCGCTCTCGTCTTTCTTCCTCTCTCTACCCTTTCTCTCTCTCCCTTTTTTTCCTACTCTCTAACTTTACTCTCTCCACTCTATCTCACGACCATTTTGTATCACGACTATTTTTCTATTATTATATGGGAGTTATTGATTATGTCCATCTACAGGGGTTGTTTTGCCACAACGTTCCATGACATTGTTTTACGAAACCTGTTACGACTTTCTGTGCTTTCAATTAATTAATACTTTTTTTTAAGTTTCTTAGCAAAAAAAAGGCAACGAAAAAAGAAAACGTACGTGATAACATGGACTATAACTGGTGCTTGAGAACAATTAATTAGTTAATAATTAATGTAAAAAAAATGCAGGTGAATAAAATAAAAAATAGTGAAGAAAAAATAATAGGGAACGAAAGAGAAAATTAGATGAAGTGTTTTTTTTTTGTTACAAATGGAGGTTTTTTTTATTTGGTGAAAAATAATATGAAAAAATAAATTGGTTTTGAAATGGATAAAAGTTGATCCATTACATTTTTTATTGTTGGTCCAATGGATTTTAAAAAATATTGGATGGATCATAAACTATCCACTAAAAAAATAATTCAATCCATTTATGTTATTTTTTTATAAATGGATGGATTGGATGGATTTTCTCATGGATGAACTGGATTGGATGGATGATTTTCCAATCCACTGGGTAGTATGATTGTCAAACAAACTAAGGAGAATACACTGAGTTTCTATATACTTTACTGTCTGTTTGGACAAGGAAATTTAAGAGAATAATATATTTTTAGAGGTCAATGTTACAATACATTTTATATTTATAGATTTTAATTACCCTATAAAGATATATTACCTTTTTAAGTTCTGTCATCCAAACACACCGTATGAGTTGTCAAACCGTTTATCCAAACAACACCTAAACGGAAGTGTTAGCATGGTGAAGATATTTTGAGATAGGAGTGAATCATCATTTTTGTCCCTGATATTGTAGGATGGTGGTAAATTATTTCCTTACATTAAGAAATGGAAAAAAAAAAGGTCTAATTGAAAAACATTCATTATGTTATGGTACTCCAAATGAAATTGCAATATGGACAAATAACTTGCAGGGTGTGTTTGATTTGCGAAAGATCAAGAATGAGGAACTGGACAAAAATCCCAAATCAAATCTTGTTCCTTATCAAACCATGGGACAACATTTTCTACCATGACATACTACCTCAAAAACAAAATTATTCTATCTCCCTCTATTCCTCTCCCTCCCTCTCGCTCTCTAAATGAAATTGCAATAATATGGAGAAATAACTTGCAGCAAAGAATTAATGTCCCAATGAAATTTGGACAGGGCCGAGCACAACCAAAGTGGGTTCGAGTCAAGGCCCAGCCCACATAAAACGCATTTATTCCTCCACTACCACTACTTGTTAGTGTTGAGACCCTAGTCAACAAAACTGAAAAATGGTATGCTTCTTCTCCATTTAGTGAGAGTGAAAGTGAGAGGTTCTTCTATAATATCTTCTCCATCCACTCTTCTATCATTTCCAATCACATTCACACGCTCACTCTCATTCCTATCCATTTCTTATTCTTACTCCTCAATGGCCGCCACTGAAGAATCCCTCCGAAAAACCCTCGCGGAGAAGCAATCCGCCGTCGAATCACAAGGCAACGCCGTCCGATCCCTCAAGGCCGCCGCCGCAACCAAATCCGAAATCGACTCCGCCGTCGAAGCCCTAAACGCCATGAAGCTCGAAAAATCCTCCGTCGAGCGCCAGCTCCAGGCTCTCATCGCCGACGGTAGCGGCGGCGGCGGGTCACTTAACAAGGAAGCGTTCCGTCAGGTTGTGGCTAACACTTTGGAACGGCGTTTGTTTTATATTCCTTCGTTTAAGATTTACAGAGGCGTGGCTGGACTTTACGATTACGGTCCTCCTGGTTGCGCCGTTAAGTCCAATGTTCTTGCATTTTGGCGTCAGGTATGTTAATTGCGTTGAGCTTCAATTTGGATTCAAAGGATATGGGATTTTTTGTTTTGGTAACTTCTAAATCTGCATGTCTGGTTAGAATAGAAGCTACGGGAATGTTTAGGTAACTTGATTCAATTTCAAAATTGTTTTTTCCCCTAAAAAAAGAAGCTGATTATAGAGAATTTAGAAGTTTGAAGCTTATTAAAAAGCTTGTTAAAATCAGTTTGTTGTAATTGATTATAGCGACAATCAATTATGCATGTTATCGATTATTGAAAAATCAATTTTTAGCAGCTAGTCATAACACACATTAAATGTACACGAGGTGAATGTTTGATGTAAGTCTCGGGATTTGCGTTTTGTTTTTGGTAAAATTGTTAGTGTGGAATATTTGATGGATTTCACTTCTTTATGCGGATTTGTTTGAATTAGTTTGTTTTGTATTACTAAAAAAAAAATGCCATTTTGGCTAAAAATCAAGCAAATACAAACATGCACTAAGATTCTTGATTTACGGTGGTACTCGTAGGTGTTGGAATGGGGAACTATATATAATGTTAGCTGAGGAGATGTTGTTTTTATGTTGTGCAGCATTTTGTTCTTGAGGAGAACATGCTGGAGGTTGACTGCCCGTGTGTGACGCCAGAAGTTGTTCTCAAGGCATCGGGTCACGTGGAAAAGTTTACTGACCTAATGGTTAAGGATGAGAAGACTGGGACGTGTTACCGGGCTGATCACTTGCTCAAGGACTTTTGCAATGAGAAGCTACAGAAGGACCTGACCATATCATCGGACAAGGCTGCGGAGCTTAAGCATGTGTTGGCAACCTTGGATGATCTCTCCCTGAAGAACTTGGTGCAAAGATCAAGGAGTATGGAATTACGGCCCCAGACACCAAGAATCCACTATCTGACCCCTATCCATTCAATTTGATGTTCCAAACATCTATTGGTCCATCTGGCTTGAGTCCTGGGTTAGTAACTTTTCTGTCCAAGTCAATAATTTCCATCTGTGTGTGCGTACATTCTTGTGTTTTTATCTATGATGTTTTGCATAGATACTTTGGTGAATATATTTGTCATTTGTTCCAACTACGGCAGGTATATGCGCCCTGAAACTGCACAAGGCATATTTGTGAATTTCAAGGACTTGTACTATTACAATGGAAACAAACTGCCATTTGCTGCAGCTCAAATCGGGCAGGCATTCAGAAATGAGGTTGGTAATTCTTACCATGTTTTGCTCCATTAATACCTGCGTATTTTTTGTTTAATGTGCTCTCATTATTGGTTTCCATGGAACTGGCTTACGGTGTGGCAATGGCCATTTCGGAGGGTTAAGTTGGTTTTTGCATGTGTAGATATCTCCCCGTCAAGGCCTTCTCAGAGTCCGTGAATTTACACTAGCAGAAATTGAGCACTTCGTTGATCCGGAAGATAAATCTCATCCAAAATACTCAGAAGTTGCTGACCTAGAGTTTTTAATGTTCCCAAGGGCAGAACAAACGTCTGGCCAATCTGCAAAGAGAATTCGTCTTGGTGAAGCTGTTTCGAAGGTCAGTTTGAACTTTGAAGTATAAATCCATAATAGTTTCAAGAATTCTTGTTTTCCCCACTAATCATTGTCCATCCTTTATGACATTTTTATGAATCTTTTTTCATTCTGATTTTTGGTCAGGGAATTGTCAATAATGAGACTCTTGGCTTTTTCATCGGTAGAGTATATCTTTTCTTGACACGCCTTGGTATAGACAAAGAGCGCTTACGATTTAGGCAACACCTTGCCAATGAGATGGCGCATTATGCTGCTGATTGTTGGGATGCTGAGATTGAGTGTTCGTATGGTTGGATCGAGTGTGTTGGCATTGCAGATAGATCTGCATATGATTTACGTGCTCATTCGGTAACGAATCTATTTAACTGTATTTTTAGTGATTACTTCATAAACTAAGATAGCATGATTCTGTTTGATGAATTGGTTGGTCATCGTAATTCGAATTGGTTTCCATACATCATGACTCAGGAACCGTGAAGTGAATATTGTAGCTATAATACTTGAATTCAATAGATAATGTTCATATATATTATTGGGTAAAATGTAAAATTTTGTTTACCTCCTTGAAGTATGGTCTTTTCTCAACTTACCCTGCTAAACCTTTTTTTTTTATCAATTCACCCTTCACCCCCATGATGTTTGACTCTAAGCGAACATTTCTTTTTCATTTAAATCAAATAGGTTTTTTTTTGGTTGGGGGGGTTTGGGGCTTAAGTAATAACGAAAAAAAATCAGGGTATTAAGCTGAAAAATGGCTATATTAAAGGGGGTAAAATGTATTTTACCCTATAGTATATAATATCAAGTTCAAGGCAACTAAAGAAATTGTAATCTTTTATCCTTATTATTATCATTGTGAGGTGTACCACATATTCACAATGCTTTTGTGTTTGATGCCTCAGGAGAAAAGCAGTGTTCCGCTAGTGGCTCATGAAAAGTTTTCAGAACCTAAGGAAGTGGAGGTACTGTTTAACGTTAATATTGATGATGTATTGATGGATATCATGAAAAATGTCTATAGTGTTGATGGGTATACATGACTGACACCTGCAACGTCATGCACAAACCTATATAGTCTGTCATTATCATTGCTGACTTGGTTTGTGGATGGTTTCAGAAATTGGTTATAGCTCCAGTAAAGAAAGAGTTGGGGCTGGCGTTCAAGGGGACTCAGAAGATGGTGGTTGAAGCACTTGAGGTAATTGATGTAATTATTTTGGTGTTTAATACCATGACTCTATGTAAAAGCTACTTACGTTACTTTTGACATATGGAACTTTCTGGCAGGCAATGAGTGAGAAGGAAGCTTTGGATATGAAGGCTGCTTTGGAATCAAAAGGGGAGGTGGAGTTTCGTGTGTGTACGCTTGGGAAAACTGTGACTATTAAGAAGAATATGGTGACCATTCAGAAGGAGAAAAAGAAAGAGCACCAGCGAGTTTTTACACCATCTGTGATTGAACCATCCTTTGGAATTGGGCGGATAATTTATTGTCTCTTTGAGCACTCTTTCTACATGAGGCCAAGTAAAGCTGGAGATGAACAGTTAAATGTATTTCGCTTCCCTTCACTTGTGGCTCCTATTAAGTGCACAGTTTTCCCTCTGGTTCAGAATCAAAAGTATGAAGAGGTTGCTAAATTCATTTCCAAGTCATTAACTGCTGTAGTAATTTAGCTTAAGATTGACATTACAGGTTAGTTGATAACTGTAAGCATTAAGCACATGCATGCACACTGACATGTGACATATATGTATATAAAAATGAATATTTAAGAAAAAAGATTTATAGTTCATAATATCATAGTTGTGTTGGAGCCAAAAAGATCATTCTAAATTGGACACATGTTGGATGCATGTTGTAAAGTGTCGGGGCGTGGAATCTGTCAGACATGTTGTCAAAATGGTGTGTCTGTGCTTTGCAAGTCGGTAAAATGGTTCTTATTGATATTTAAAATATACCTATGGATAATGTTAAATAAAATTTTAGAGGATTACATTGGAAGAGGAGAATAATTACTATATGCTTGCATTTTAAAAATTAATTTTTACTGTTTTTTTTCAAAAAAAAAAAAAAGATTAAGACGATGAGAAGAAAATTTTGTGCGATTTGGAGGATAAGGGATCCTCCATAACTTCAAAATAGGAAAAATAAAACAACAAAGAAGAAGATAAAACATCAATGGATTAAAGCTGTCCAATTTCTCTTCATGTCTGTTAAAGAAATTACACCAAATAGAAACAACTTGCCTAGTCTTATCTTAAATCAGCATACGAGTGTTACGCCCCAACCAAATGCATACCTTAGCCTTTTGCTTAATATGGAAACCACCAATGCTTATGGCCTATGGCACACCCAGCATTCACCAGAAATACTGAACCATGTATTCCATAAAACATTTGTTGTTTGTAACTTTTGTAAATCAGAAATGCACCTTCAGGGCTCTGAGGATCCCATGCTTAAAGGCAGTTCTGTTCATTTGTAATTGTCAGTTGTCTACATTTCTTGTCAACATCTTTTGGTTTTTAAAACTGTTACAGTTATGCTTCTTAGAAGTGAAAACTCTTTAAAAACTTTCAAAGTATATGAGAATACTCACCTTGTGCAAGTCTTCAAAACTAATTTATTTGTTTAGCATAGGTCTACGAGACAGTCATATAAGTGCACAGTAATTAAGTACTTGTTGAGCATAGATCTATGTGGACGATTTTATTGTAAAAGTATGATCATATCTTGGGAGTGCAGATATGGTGTAGGCAGGTGTTCTTTGGAGATGTTTGGTGGTATTCTTTTACGGTGAAGGCTATGGTGCACCACCCACTAAAGTGGTGCAGTGGTGCACCATCCAAGTGGCACAATCTGATTGTTTTAGATTGTCACTTGGCTAGGTTGACTTTAGTCCAATCTCACATTTTGACAATTTGGCCAACCCATGTGGGAAATTGAATGGATCATGTTTTGCCACTTGGGTGGTGTACCACTACACTACTTTGTTGGGTGGTGCACCTTAGACCAAACCTTCTTTTATATTGGTTGCAGTCCACAGTATTTTGGAATTTTATTTGCTGATCTCTCTAAATTGACTAATTAGTGTGTTTGGGAAAGTTGGAAAAAATAGATTATGCTGATAATCGATTATACGTATAATCGATTATTGTGATAATCGATTATAATTAAAATCTGTTTTTATTTGGGTATGTTTGCTGAAAAACGATTTTAAGATAATTTATTTTGTTTTGGTAGTGCAAAAAAATCATTTTTAGATAGTAAAACAACTTTTTTTTTTTTCATTAGATGCTTATCATTAGATGCTTTTCATAATAAAAAACAATCAAACAGCCCAAGGGATTAGATGCTTCCAAAACAGCTTTTTTTTCAAGAAAAAAGCTTTTTCTACAATTTAAGTTGATTGCCAAACTTAATAGATTATCTCCAAAACAGCTTTTTAGACCAAAAAAAGCTGAAACTGAAACATTTCAGCTTTCCCAAACACAGATCAAACTTTGTTCCGAGGTGTCGGCATGTCTTTATCCATAATTTTATTTTGCTATGCTAATACCTAAATACTAATGTAAATTTTTGTTTATATCTTTTTATTAATGTTCATAGGTACATCAATAGGAAAACGGTATGCAAGAACAGATGAACTTGGTGTGCCTTTTGCAATCACTGTAGATTCAACATCATCAGTGACCCTTCGGGAGAGGGACAGCAAGGATCAAGTGCGCGTTGATGTGGAAAAGGCTGCCTCTGTTGTTAAGGAGGTATCAGAAGGCCAGACAACATGGGCAGATGTGTGGTCAACCTTTCCCCATCATTCCTCCACAGCCACAGATGATTGAATTTTCAATCATGCCACCATCTGTTGCAAATGATTTTGTGATTTTATTTGAGCAATGAATTGATGAACTACAGGGATATTACTAATTATCAACTAGATACCCATTTCTTTTTTTCTTTTTGTTCCGACGATGTTTCTATAACACAAGGGCTTAATGACTCGCTCATTATGCAGTTGTGGAAGATAGATCATAGATATATGTTATTTCAACAAGTTTCAAGTTTGCAAATTGCTTCGTGGGGTTTTTTAAAGCGGTTGAATAATAATCCTAGCTGATGTATGTGAAGATTACTCAATAGTGTTTTTTGTTTGCTTATTCTGCTATGTGGATTTTTAAGCTCGGCTTAACACAAAACTTATTTGGGTTTCTTTTGATCAAATTAGGGTCCTTTTAGAAACTTATTATCAGTTTAGGGTATTTTTGAAACTATTTACCAATGGGAATCTTTTTTAGTATCGTGGCATTTTTTTTTAATTGACAAGTCAAAGATGCCAGTCAGAGTGTTGTCGTGCCACTCGGACTGGCACCTACAGTAAAAAAATAATTAAAAAAATTTGTTTGACTGATTTCTGTTCTCCTATCCTTGTTGTGCCAAATGTCGCAATCTGGGGAAGATGTCATTATAGATGGCGCCTTCCTCATGTTGTGACACGTGGCGCAACGGGGACAAGGGAGCAGAAATTAGTCAAACAGTTTTTATTTATTTATTATTTGAATCCAAATACAAGAAATGCTAGCAACACGATCCCTCATATTGGTTGAAATTTATGTGAGTCCAATTAATTTATGTGGGTCCCACTTGAATTTTGTAGGACCCACATGAATTTCTCCCAACAGGAGGGAGTGTGTTGGAAAGAGTGTGTTGCTAGCACTCCTTTTCACATAATACATTACACCCCTTTCTTGGTCCTTCTATCTTTCCTTTTCTTTTGTAAAACTTTATTGGAACCTCACATCAAAAAAAAAAGTAATATTGTAAACATTCCGACGGACAAAAAAAAAATTAACGTGTTCTCATTTATATTCTCAATTGTCTGTTAACACTAAAGATTTCAATAGCTTATAAAAAAAGTACAAATTTTAATTAATGGATAAATACGTAAATAAATATTTGAGAATATCTATATTTTAACAAGTAACATTACCAATATCCAATATTAAAAAGAGAATATCAATAAGTGTCTCTAGAGCATTATTTAAGGAATAAAAAAAATATGAATTTTTTTTAAGTGGTGTACTTAATTTTTAATATAATTTTTTTTATTCATCAACCAATACTATTAAAAATGCTAGACTCATTAAAATAGTAGTAGTATTGTGATTGAATGTCTATTTTTTATTGTTTTGTCCCATTGGGAAAGGGATATAATCATTACTTATGAGTGCAAAACCTCAAATTGAGTTGTAGTTTTACATCTATATATACAGCCATTTCGTAGTCTCCTCTTTTTAATGTCAGGTGAAAAAATATGACATTATATTAATAATATTAGCATTATATTATTGTAAATATATAAACTTAATTAAAATTAATATAACATCATTACCGCAAATTTAAAATAAATTATTAGAAGATGTATAGTAGAAATATATGGAGATTAAGAAAATAAATGGTGTATAATACTTACAAAATTCAAGTCAGCGACTCACATGAATTAATGGGACCCACATAAATTTTAACCAATAGGAGGGAGTGTGTTGGAAAGAGTGTGTTAGAGAGTGTGTTGCTAGTATTTCTCTTATGTGGATTCAAATAATTAAAAAAAAATCTGTTTGACTGATTTTTGCTCCCCTGTCCTCGATGTGCCATGTGTCGCAGCCCGGGGAAGGCGTCATTCCGAGTGACGCCTTTGGCCTGTCAGTTCAAAAAAAAATGTCACGGTGTCAAAAAAGACCCCCTTGATAAATAGTTTCAAAAGTAATCTAAACTGGTAATAAGTTTCTAAAATGATCACAATTTGGTCAAAAAGCCGCTTATTTGGGTAATGTGGCAAATTGCACAATGAAGTGCACCCCGTGATTCTCTTCCAATTTTCATCAAATCTGATTTGATGCAATTTGTCCCAAAGGAGTGGGATGGATTTGGATTCTCTAACTTTAGGACAGGAAAGTCGGGCAATAATTTGTTCCAAAGTAGTAGAACGGATTTGGATTCTCTAAAATGGGGAGATCAAGAAGAGAGAGAAAAAATGAATAAATAGAGAGAAAGGTAGGTGACTTTTCTATCATAAAGCTAGAGGATCTAAATAAAGGAGAAATCAGAGTGATACATGATAATGTCTGCCGAGTGCTGTCTATCATCTATTTTTGTCTTTTTGTTTCGTTAATTTTAAAAATTGGATCTGAATGAGCTCTCATCACTTAAAATGATTTTCTTTTTCGGGTTCAAAATTGAATTTTGAATGATCTCACTGGTACTAATACTGAATAATTTAAAATTAGGAATATCAGGATACATCTTAAGGTCTCCCCTTAAATAAAAAGAAAAAAAGAAAATCAAATTCCTTTTGAAAGGCGATTCCTCTTCATGAGATCCTTTAATAATGGGTTTAAATAATGTGAAAGTAGAAATATTATCCTTTGGCATAATGCACAGATGTCTTTTTAGTTCAGATATACGTCCTTACCCTTCTATCCTCTTGTTTGGTTCAGGGTGAGCATTATGGTGGCCAAGCACTTCGAATAATTTTCAACCACGTGAAAGCCCATAATGATATGGTTCCAATTTTAAAAAAAGATAAAGAAGAGCCCAATATGTGTTTAGAGTCTAGACACCTTATCTTCTGCATTTTCGTACATTCATACTTGCTTTATCACTTGAAGTGGAATGGGCTCCAAGAAATCTTTTTTATTGATAAGGTATTGGATAGTTGTTATCTGGAGGAAAACTCACAAGTATTTTATAGTGATTTTTAATGAAGAAATTAAATTAAATTAAATCAAAAGGTGTAAGAAAATTAAAAAGCTGGACCACGGAATCACATGAGTGTGTTCATTGGTTCGGGTCGACCCGATAAACATGAAAATCCGAATCGAACTAATTAAATTGGTTCGGAATTTTTAGGTATTTGGATTCGAACCAAACAAATTGCTATATTTTATATTTTTAATACTAATATATTTATTATATTCTAATATTTATATATTTTTCACTTTTTACTAATTTAATTTTTTATCAATAATAATTTAATAATTTAATATTTACTATATTATATATATATATATATATGATTTCATCTTTTATATTTTTAATATTTATATATATTTTAACACTTAATATTTTTTCAGGTCCGATTCGAATCGAACCAACCCGTTCTTGAATGGTTTGGTTTGATTCCGATTTCCTGACAAAAAAATCGCAAATCCCAACTCAATCGAACCAATTGATTTTGATTGGTTCAGATTTATTTTTCATGCAAATTCAAACCAAACCGACCCATGAACACTTCCTATACATGAGTGTTAAGTGTCAGCTTACAGTCCACTGTGGCTTGTTAATCCATAGAGACATTCTAGTAGAATCCAATCAATAAAAAAATTAAATATCAATCAAAACCAAAATTCATTGGATCAATAATTCATTTTTATGTGAGAGCGAGATAAGTAAATATAGACTTTTGGATCAACCAATGTTTTGGAAATGGAATCGATCATTGACCCAATAAAGATACTAATTCAAGATCCAACTATTCAATTGTAATTGAACCAGGGTCGAATTGATGTTAATTGAATATACATTTTAAATATTATATATTATATTAAGTAATAAACTTAAGACAAATTAAATTATAAATTAATATGAAATAATCATATTATATATTTCATATGATAAAAAATTACAAAGAAAGATAAATAATAAAAACTCAAGTATACATATTTCTATAACTTTTAATCGGACCTTTATTTGACTAAAAATATATTCTTTTAATTTAAAAATAAAAATATAAAATAATGTCTAGTTCAACTTGTTGGTTGTCACCATTGGTTTTCATCGAATTTAGATTGGTTTGACCAGTTCTGAAATCAGGTGGTTTTTTGAGTTGAATGGACAAACACTTGATCGATTCTCGATCGGTCAATAGGATCAACACATGAATGATTAATATTATAACATAAAATCATGTGATTTTTATGGGATCACATGGTTACTAACTACTAATCATAATCATCCTTGTATGATTTAATGACCCAAATTTGTTTCTCTCACTCTCATATAAAAAACCTTGATATGCCTCCTATGTAGATATACACACACTTTTATCCTTAAAATCACACAAATACCTAAACTTCACACACACTAGTAAGTTTTTTCTTTATTAATATTTTTTTAAGTTACTATTGTATGATTTTTTTTTTCTTTTCTATTATTAATTGTTAGTTTGATAAGATACTGTGGGATATCTAATTCAAGTAAGCATCTAATGTTTTAAAATAATCGTATGACCCTATCAATGATTTGAAGTTCGGACATTGAATGATATTTATTTTTTACTGACTATTTTTTTTTTTTTGTCAGCTAGGCTTGCAATTGAATATTTACTTCTTTTAAGTTAATTACATTCGGCATCACTTATTTAGTTATTTTAAAATCCACACTCACTTCACCGTAGAGAAAGTCTATAATTCCAATTACCTCCGCTTTATAGAAAGTGTCGAGAGTCTCATATCAACTAAAAATATGACCTAAGTAATATTTATAAGGCTTGGACAATCCTCACGTTACAAGTCAATTTTGTAGGGTTGAGTTTGGCTCAAAACTTAATATGAAGTCTATCCTAGATCTGTTATTGGGTCGATATCTCTATTATTCCACCAGCATTTACCTACGCTGCAGATGTCCAATTACATGGTTGAATTAGGCCCAAAATCTAAGAGAAACTATAATGATAATTAAATCTCAAAGAGATGGATGTAAGATTAAGCCAAAGGACCCACAATGAAACATGGCAAAACTCAAAAAAAGAGAGATAAGGTGAAAACAAATATGAAGAAAACAACTAGCTAAATTTAAGGTTTGAAGAAGATGAATAACAATTCTAAGGAAAAGTTCCATGAACTCTACATAGCAAAACGGAGAAATATTTTCAGGGTGGAATGGCTCAGATACTATGTTGAAGACATTATAAAGTTTTGTGGCTAGGGGATAATAAAGAGAAATAAGACTATAAACTCGTAATAATATTGAGATTAGATGATTTGGTGATATATTGTGATAGAAAAGACGAACCCAAGAATTATATTCATACTAGTAAAGAATCTCAATCCCAATGAAATAAAGAAACAAATAAGAAATAACTCGTAAGAAATCTTCTAACATACAATAAAATGTGATGAAATATTTTCTAAATATTCTAACAATCTACAAGAATAGAAGTCTTATTAGCAAAATGGTCACATGAAAGAAATAGGTAATGGGTATCAATGTTTACCAACTACAAGAGAAGAGGTTGGGATAATCCAATATAGTATTCTTTTTTTTGGTTTCCCGGGTATCTCAACGCGCAACTACGGAGACTAATTCCTCAAGGTACTAGACGACATTTAAGGATCTCCCAACCAGATTTTCTCTATATGCAAGAGTAAGGGATCGAACCCCTGACTACTTGCTTAAGCGGCCCAAACTTGTTACCACTTGCACCAATCACATGTTGGTATCCAATATAGTATTCTAACCCCGTGGTCTTACATGTATAAAAAAAATATTGTGATATGAGAAAACAACGACATTTTGTCACTAATTAAAGAAGACTTCATTGAATCTATTGATAACCTTGATAATTTTGACTCTTGAAATGAGGTGACTTTAAACAATATTAATGCTTTTGTTAATGTTGCTAATAATAATCTCTCTAAATTCTTAGCTCATGAGAGACATTCACGATCCTTCATCTGGAGCAACTTGTGGTATCAATAAGTAGAAAAACAAAGTGGCTAAAAAGAAAGAGAAAGACAATGAATCTAGTGAAATTAAAGGGGCAATGTATGAGATAACATATTCACTAAGAGAAGGAAATACTATAATGAGAAAGTACAATAACTACAAGCTGCCTCCAATTTCAGGAGAAGATACTTGATATTTAATCAAGAAATGTAGATATTCATAAATTCGTTATGTTAGATCTACTGCTTTCTCATGAACGATATTGACAAACTCAAGACAATACGTACATGCCCAACTGAAGCACACAAGACAATTATCATGCAAATTGTTTATGGTTCCTCGGATTCGCCTTCCTATTGATACAATTGATTCCTCCCATTTAAACACTTGAGCTTAATGGGTATCATACAGGAAACTTGAGCATTTGTTAAATACTTTATACTAATGATCTAAGCTTGAGAATTTTTAGTACTTTGTACCATGCTTTAAACATTGCTTAATATGGCTTGTACTATGCTTATTGAGTTTGGAGACTTGAGTTCTTGATTATCTATAAACTTTAACATTGTGTTCATAGTTTTTTTTTTTGGCTAAGCAAGAAGTGTATTAAATTAGGTACAAATGGTACCAAAACTCAAAACAATAAGGAACAAGTTACAGAACAAACACCAGGGTGCACAAAAGTTATATGGACAACCAACAGCATATAAAGAGATGCAAGTAGGTTGAAAGTTAACCCTTAGAATCTAAATTAAAAGCACCCTGCCCCAATTCTGGGTTAATGCACCACTCCAAGAAAGAGAAGCACCCTTTCTTCACCAAGGCATTGCACCAAGTCCACATGCTCACCTTAATCAACTCAGTGACCTTGTCGAAGTCTAATCTTCCTTGATTAAACCTGATATCATTTCTGTGTAACCAAACTGACCACATTGAGGCAAACCACAACATCCTCCAAATTCTAGAAGCTCCCCTCCTATTAAACAGCCCATTGAATTGTAGCATCATTGCCTCCGGACTCCCTGCCAAGACCGACACTATCCCAAACCAATTGAGAACATGCATCCAAATTTGATAAGAGACATTACATGCTATAAACATGTGAGAACAATTTTCTGCAGCAGAATTACAAAAACAACAGAGAGTTGCTTGTGAATCAAGGATAATTCCTCTTCTCTCCAAGTTTGACATAGTAGGGACCCTGTCCAATATAACCCTCCAGCAAAAAGCACCCACTTTGAGTGGAATGCTGCTGTCCCAGAAGAAATTGTAATTCTGAAACCTGTCTCCGCTTCCAGTGAAGTTAACAGCTTGTAGGCCGACTTAACAGTGTAAGATTTTGTTGGGTCATGAGGGGGGCTAAAACACCGGGGAGATTTCCACATTGGGCTAAGACCAAATCATACAAGTGATTTGGACACCACATCTTTCACCCAAAACCTTAAGGCAATGAGTGTATGGGTCCCCTCACTTATATGTTGCTCAACATGTCCATTTCCATCCAATGTAAGCTTAAGGGGTGCTACCAAATCACACCAATCCTCACCAATAGAGTGAGAGATAATAGAGAGAGAGCCTCACAAGAGAGTGAGAGAAAAATAGAGAGATCCTTAGAGAGAGTTTTCTAAGAGAGAAAAATAGTGAGCCAATTTGTGAGAGTGTTATCCACAAATTGAGGATACAATATTCTTGTATTTTTTTTGTATTCCCATTATTGTTATAGTGGAGGTTTAAACGGCCTACGGGTCCCGTGGTTTTTTTCCTTGCTCACATTGAGGAGGTTTTTCCACACTAAAATTGTCTGGTGTTGTTACACTTATTTTTACGCTTCCGCTTAGTGCCTATTTTGAGTTCACAGAGGAGGGAAATCATGCAGGCATTTCCCAACAGATTTCTCATTTGCATCCAACCACTCCCAGCAGTCTACCCTATTTTCCACCACATTTACCAATTCCAAAACTTCCAACAGGGAAAGTGTGAGAGACTTTCAAAATCTGGAAAATGGTTAAAAGCATATAACAGTGCATAACTATCATAATACGATTAAATGTCCCAGCGGTCGTGACCTTACATATTTGCTGAGTTGGTGCGAGTTCGATTCCTGATTAAAATGGCAAAGCACCATTGTGCAGATTCGAACTCGAGACCTATGCACGCAAGGGACACACCTGTTGGCCGCTAGGCTAACGAGTATTATGTGTCAGTATGTAATCGCTATTATTCCTTAAGTAACGAATTTGGCAGTTGCTGAATCCTTCTAAAGGGTTGTTTTGCTTCACCAAGTGACATGAGTTGGTCTATAAATAGGATCATCTGCATGCAGTAATGGATACGAAAATCTTAGAATTTCCCAAGTCATCTTCACTCCAAATCACCTTTTTTTCTCCCTTGTGCGCAGAGAGAGTTAGGAAGACTAATGTTTTGTAAACTGTCATTGACGATATGCTTGGTTTAGGGTGTGCAAACCAAACCAAGGTTACTCCATTGTTTTCTGAAGGGGATCCGCCGGTTTTACCTGTTGCATCCAATCTACAAGGAGAGATTGGTGGGGGCGAATCGAACCTAAAGCCTAGTGTTCCTACACGCCTTGGAGATTGTGCATTACCATTGTTTTCTTCTTCTTTGTTGCAGATCCATACCCCATTATCTAACAATCTTTAGGTTCGAATTTCGTTTTATAAAAATTGTTGCAACATTGAAGAGATGACATTTGACATTATCAAAGTGGAGAGGTTCGATGGTGGAAACTCCATTCGTTGGGAGAAAGAGATGCATGGTTGTTTTACAACAAGGAGAAGTGAATATTCAAACGCTTCATCAAAAATATGTTTATTTGTGACCTTGGTGAAAGGTACACAACTACTTTATATGGCTATGATATACTTGGTATTCGAAATTCATGTATGTTTAATCCTAAAGGCATTCTTTGTTTATGTTAGTTTTAACATGTGGTATTAGAGCCTTAGATGCATGATTTAGAATAAAATCAAGTATGTGAATTTTGATGAATATGAATATGTTTGGTTTATTATGCATGCAAGTATGTTGCCCAATTTTAATAGAAATGTCATAGATATAAAATATTATATCAAGTGCATGCATTAATGGATTTAATCCATGTAAGAACTAATTATTTTAGAGTAGACAATCTTATATCATGAGTGCATGATTTTGTGAATATAAGATGTATGGAGATTGTTTCTTGGTTTTATAGAAATTTTAAATGCTTTGGATATAGTTTTGGATTGTTCTAAGTTGACAAAATAAACATGGAAGTTTGTTGAAAAATATTATAGAAACTTGAGAATGATTGGATCATTGTTTTATTTGTTTTATAATGGAAATCATTTAGATTTATCCTAGAACATATTTAAACATGAATCCAAATCATAGATATAAAGAAAATATGATTAACTTTGGGTTGGCAAGTTGTGAAAATGGCAGAGTGTTTGCTGGTCATGAACGGGTCAAGTGCGCCCGATTGTATGCAGAACGGGTTTAGTTGACCCAGCAGGCTGCAGAGGTGACACTGAAAAGTTGCATATTTTTTTAAAGATCGCGTTGAAATTTTATTCAAATAATTTAAACTGTTTTGGATTTGCATCTGATGATGCGTCGTTCTGGTGGTCAAAGGTCGCGGGTTCTCCGCATGTGGCAGGGTTCAAATCTCACTTTTGAAATTATGAACGTTTTATGATAGTTTTTACAAAACCAATTTAAATGAAAAATGTACTCTGCTTGGGATTTGAACTCGTTGCCAATGAGTCTGTGGAATGCGATCTAACCATTGGGACAGCCTCCGAGATTTGTTATAGTATGCTCGTTAATAATATTTATGTACATGTTATATTATATTTCTTTTTAAGAATTTATATTTTGAATGTCGTGCTCCTTATAGATAAGGAAAATAAAAATTAAGCTGTAAATTAATTTCAATTACCAAAATTTTTGATGCTTATGTATGTTATATATTATATAATGTGGGTAAATTGAAGCTGGTTGTTATAAGACATTAAATGCTTTAGGAGTTACAAGAATATGATAATTATGTAACCCTAGTAACTTTGAGTCTACGAGAATAGTTGACCAAACAAGTACACCTTATTCCCCAACAAAATAGTGTAGTTGAAAAGAAAATTAGGATATAAGAAGAAATGGTAAAAACCATGGTATCCTATGTTGGTCTAGCAAATGATATTGGGGAGAAGCCATGTTGAAGGCTTGTTAGATAGTAAATAGGGTTAACCCCATATGAGCTCCGGAAAATAGAAAACTCATTCTCAAATTTTTCAAAGTGTGAGGTTGTAAGGCAATAGTAAAAGTTCTTGAACCAGAAGAAATAAATTATGTGAAAGGGAAATTGAATGTGTTCCCGGGATATGCTAAAATTAGCAAAACATATAGATTCATGGTTATGGAATCTAGTGACTCATCCTGTCACTACAGTGATTGAGTCTGGGGATGTCATATTTCAAGAAGATAGGTTTGACTCAATTCCAAGTCATAGGGATAATGTTCATAGGAATGCACATAGTCCGTAAATCAATGTATCTAATAAAGATACTTCGGAAGGTTCAGAACTTAGGAGAAGTCAGAGAGTTAGGAAAGAGAAAACTTATGGACCAGACTTTTTCATATTCCTTGTTGAAGGAACAAGAGAGTCCATAGACAGTTATGGACCAATATGTTAGAATACAGAAAGTGATCTAGAAACATTCGAAGAGACAATAAAGTCTCAAGATGCCGCTTTCTAGAAGGAAGCTAAACAAGAGGAAATATACTCAATAATGGGGAATAAAACGTGGAAATTAGTAGACTTCCCACCTGGTTCCAAACCTATAGGTTATAAATGGATTTTCAAAAGGAAAATGAAGGTACATGGAACCATAGATAAGTTTAAGGCAAGATTAGTTGCTAAGGGATTTACACAAAAAGAGGGCATTGACTATTTTGATACATATGCACCTATGGCAAGAATTGCCTCAATTAGAGTGTTATTGGCACTTGCATCCATCTATAAGTTTGTCATTCAACAAATGGATGTGAAAACATCATTTCTTAATGGGGAATTAGATGAAGAGGTGTATATGTCACAACTTGAAGGGTTTGTGGTTAATGGTCAAGAAAAGAAGGTGTGTAAATTGAATAAGTCATTGTATGGACTAAAACAAGCTCCTAAACAATGGCATCAAAAGTTTGATCAAGTTATGCTAGTTAATGGATATAAAATAAATGAATCTGACAAGTGTATTTATAGTAAATTCCATGGAGGAAAAGTCATGATTTGTTTATATGTTGATGATATATATGTTGATGATATATTAATATTTGGTACTGATCTAGATTAGGTAGAAAAAACTAAGAGTTTCCTCTCTAGTAATTTTGATATGAAAGACTTAGGGGAAGCTGATGTGATACTAGGGATTAGAATAATAAGAGATGGCGAGAACATAGGTTTGTCCCAATCTCACTATATAGAAAAGATGTTAAAGAAATTTAATCACTTTGATTGTCAACCTATCACTACTCCCTATGATCATAACATTAATTTAGTACCAAACAAAGCTAGTCTAGTAGCACAACTTGAATACTCAAACGTAATTGGATGTTTAATGTATGCCATGACATGTACCCGATCAAACATTGCATATGTTGCAGGAAGACTAAGTAGGAATACAGGTAATCCAAGCAAAGATCATTGGCATGTTGTCCAAAGAGTATTGAAATACTTGATGGGGACAATGAACTATAGTTTAAACTATAATGGGTATCCTTCGATATTAGAAGGTTACCTGGATGCCGGTTGGGTGACTTATACAAGAAGATCGTGCTTTAACAAGCAATTTAATCTTCACAATTGGTGGGGGTTCTATTTCTTGGGGTTTCAAGAAATAAGTCGTCATTGTCGGTTCCACCATGGCTGCAGAATTCATAACATTGGCAACATTTAATAAAGAGATTAAATGGCTTAGAAATTTGTTGTATGAGATACCAATTTTAATGGTGCCGATATCCATACAATGGGATAGTCAGTAAACACTATCAAGAGCATATAGCCAGGTTTATAATGGAAAGTCCAGGAACATTGGGCTAAGACATAGTTATGTCGAGGAACTAATTGTAAATGGAGTAATATCCAAGGTCTTTATAAGATGGAAAAAAATCTTGCATCCTTTGACGAAAGGACTGACAAGTGATATGTGTTGGTAGTGGCTACGATCTCAAGAGGGGGGGGGGGGGGGGTGAATTGAGATATTGAAAACTGAAAACTTTTTCAACAATTTAAAGCAACACGGAGTTTTCTTAAAGAAAATTGGTTTTTACTCAATTTTAATTCCCAAGAATCAGGTTATGTAACAAGTAATGATGTCAAGAAGAATTATAAGAAGTAACAACAGGTTTAACACAGTATTGCAGATCAAAGATTCAAGTTAACAAGTATTCTTAAAAACTCATTCACAACACACAAGTGCATATAACAAGTATATGGAGTTTAGAGATGAGAAGAACACGCAAACCGATTTATCCTGGTTCGGCTACCTCCTCTGGTAAGCCTACATCCAGTCCCACACCTCTGTGGTTTTCTCCACTATAATCAGCAATTACAAAATTCCAATTACAACAACACAAGGATGACCTCCTTGCTCAAGAATTCACCAGAAAGAACACTTGCTTTTCTATACCCAAGGATCCCTTCTACCCCTGTTCAAGCCTAAGAGATACCCTCTCTTAATCACACTAACTCACGAAAAGAATTGAGTAGAAGAAAGACTCTAAAAGTATGATTATACAAATTGAAGTTCTAAGTAATATCACACTTTTCTCTCAGAGATGAAGCACTTTTGGAAGCTTTTGAATCTTTCGTATTTTCACAATCAGAATGAGTAAGGTTGTTGAAAAGTGTTCCTTTGATCCCTCTTTATATAGAAGACAAATTATAGTCGTTGGGAACAATTAAAACAGATTTGGATCTGATTTAACAAAATATGTTTTCTTGATTCTTGTTCTTGAAATAAGATTCTGTTGGCTCTTGTAGAATTTGCGTCCTTCTTGAAAATAACTGTTTCCGTTTGAAAGAATAGCCGAGTCTATTTGAAGAGTAAAATAACCGTTTCCATCTGAAAGAATAGCCGAGTCTATTTGAAGAGTAAAATAACCGCGTCCATTAGAAGAAAAAGAAATAGCCGCGTCCATTTGCCATGTCAGTGGACGGGAGTACTAACACAAGGTAATTGGACGTTCTCCAACTGGTAGACAAGCTTCATATGCCATGTCAGTGGACGGAGCTTCTCATTAAGATCTTAGTAAGTCCAAAGAGCGTAACCTTAGTAGACGAACTTCATATGCCACTTTTAGTAGACGAGCGCTTCGTGTCACTTCAGTAAACGAGCGCTTTTTCTCACTTTAGTAGACGAGCTCTTCTTGTTACTCTAGTAGACGAGATCTTCTTGTCACTTCAGTAGACGAGCTCTTCTTGTTACTTTAGTAGACGAGATCTTCTTGTCACTTCAGTAGACGAGCTCTTCTTGTTACTTCAGTAGACGAGCTCCATGTGGTACTTCAGTAGACGAGCTCCATGTGCCACTTTTAGTAGACGAGCTCTTCTTGTTACTTCAGTAGACGAGCTCTTCTTGTTACTTTAGTAGACGCGCGCTTCTGTTACTTTCAGTAGACGAGCTCCATGTGCCACATCAGCAGACGAGCGCTTCTTGTTACTTTAGTGGACGCACGCTTCTGTTACTTTCAGTAGACGCGAGCCTTCTTTTTTTTGGTAGTTCATTGGACGTCAGCTTTTTATCGCTTCATTGGACGTCTGCTTTTTATCCCTTTGTTGGACATCTGCTTGTTTCACTTTGTTGAACGTCTTCTTGTTTCACTTTGTTGGACGTCTGCTTGTTTCATTTTGTTGGACGTCTGCTTGTTTTACTTTGTTGGACGTCTGCTTGTTTTGCTCTATGTTGGACGTCTGCTTGTTTCATCCTTGATTTATCTTTTTCATGAGTGATCTTGCATGCAACTTAACACGTAATAAGTACATAGTCAAAATCAAAAATCTTATGCAAAATACACTTTGTTTGTCATACATCAAAACATGAATGAGGGCTTAGTCTTACAATATGATGTGGAAAAACATCATTAGGGATGGGAATCAAGCCCATATCTACATGTTCACCAATGGTGGAAACCCAACTCACACTTGAGTAGCATCAAGTCTTGAGTTCAATGTGGCCAAAGTACACTATGAGAGTGATTGCAAGTACATGACGAATAAATACATCCTAAGGTTTAAAAGTACTTGGATTCCATAAGGACAATAGGAAAAGGGTGAGCTTTTGCTCTTAATGGACCTATAACATATATGTACTGAGGTGCCCAACTTATGGGGATACTTTTGGTAAAGTCCACCTATATGAGAGTGAAGTCGGGCCGCTTCTTAGGGTTGGGCTTGACTCTGTAAACTCTCATGAAAAGGATACACGACACAAGGCCTTACCAAATGTGTCACACTACCACGTCGTTCAATGGTACCGAGATTTCATGTGTAAGTCATGCACGCTTGTTCTAATGAATATTTGGTTCAAAGCTTGTCTACCAAATTATTCGGGGATGAGTGAAACCTATGGCTTACTAAGCAAAGGTTCAAATCCCCAAGATACCTTTGTCTGAAAGCATGCGATTTCCGGAATAATGGGATTTGGATTTATTTTGAAAATGGTGGGGGTTTGTGAGAGATTTTCAAAATCTGGAAAATGGTTAAAAGCATATAACAACGCACAACTATCATAATATGATTAAATGGCCCAGCAGTCATGACCTTACATATTTGCTGAGTAGGTGCGAGTTCAATTCCTGCTTGCAACATTTTTGTTGAGTAATATGACCGTTATTTAACAGACTGGAAAAATTAAAATGGCAAAGCACCATTGTGCAGATTCGAACTCGAGATCTACGCACGCAAGGGACACACCTGTTGGCCGCTAGGCTAACAAGTATTATGTGTCAGTATGTAATCGCTATTGTTCCTTAAGTAACGAATTTGGCAGTTGCTGAATCCTTTGAAGGGTTGTTTTGCTTCACCAAGTGACATGAGTTGGTCTATAAATAGGACCATCTGCATGCAATAATGGATACGAAAATCTCAGAATTTCCCAAGCCATTTTCACTCCAAATCACCTTCTTTTCTCCCTTGTCTTGCGAGAGAGTTAGGAAGACTATTGTTCTGTAAACTGTCATTGACGATACGCTTGGTTTAGGGTGTGCAAACCAAACCAAGGTTACTCCGTTGTATCCTGAAGGGGATTCGCCGGTTTTACTTGTTGCATGCAATCTACAAGGAGAGATTGGTGGGGGTGAATCGAGCCTAAAGCCTAGTGTTCCTACATGCCTTGGAGATTTTGCATTACCATTGTTTTCTTCTTCTTTGTTGCAGATCCATACCCCATTATCTAACAAAAAGAACTAATCCTTCTTCCCACATGAAAAGAACTCTTCTCCACCTAAAGAGACACTTCCAACTTCCACTGTTCCAAACACCCATTTCTACCACAGTTTCATTTCCTTGTAAAGATATGGAATATAGCCGTGCGGACATGCGAGCAAGTGGTTCCTGGAGAAGCCAACAATCATTCCAGAAAGAAGTATTACTCCCACACCCAATTTTCTTTGTAAGTCCACTAGACAGCCACCCAACTTTTGAAGACTCATATCCTTCTAGCCTACCTAAGTCTCTCCACTAGGTTGAGGTCTCTCCCCCCCGACGGATTCTTTTCACACCACTCACCCCTCCAACTACAAGGTTCCCCATATTTCACTCTCAAAATTCTTGCCCAAAGAGATTCCTTCTCTGTTAAAAATCTCCACTTCCACTTCCCTAGTAAAGCTAAGTTAAAAGCAAAGATATTTCTTATCCCTAACCCTCCCTCATCTCTTGGAAGACAAACAACCTCCCACTTAACCCAACAAATTTTCCTACAATCCTCACTTCCTCCCCACAAAAAGTTTCTCTGAAGCTGAATAATATTATTTAAAACCTTTTTTGGCACCTTATAAAAGGATAAATAGTATACTGGTAAAGAAGCAAGCACTGAGTTGATAAAAACCACCTTCCCGCCAAAAGAAAGGAACTTGTTTCTCCAACTTAGAAGCCTTTTTTCCAAAGAATTAACCAAAGGTTCCCATGTCTTCACCCTTCTCGGATTTGCTCCAACCAAAATCCCTAGGAATTTGAATGGAATAACACCAAGCCTACAGTTTAGTATGTGAGTAGCTTGCTCCAGATTCCATTGGCCCACCTTGATACCCATCAAACCACTCTTGTAAAAGTTCACTCTCAAGCCAGAAGCTAGCTCAAAGTTTCTGAGAATACATTTCAATGCACGCACATTGAAGTTAGACATTTCTCCCACCAACATTGTGACATCCGCGTATTGGATGTGAGATATCCCTATATTGTTGTCCCTTCCTTCTATCACATACTGCTTGTAGATGTTTTCTTCTACTGCACTTCTAACTAGCCCATTTAGGCCTTCTGCGATAATTAGAAACAAAAACGGGGCCATGGGATCACCTTGCCGCAAACCTTTAGACATCTGAAATTCCTCAGTCGGACATCCGTTAACCATGATCGACACTGACGCGGATTTTAAGCAAACACTTATCCGTGCTCTCCACTTATCATTGAAACCCATTCTAAACATCATGTAGTCCAGAAACTCCCAAGAGACCGAGTCATAGGCCTTTTCAAAGTCAACTTTGAATAACATACACAGCTTACCATCCTTCTTTGCATGATCTATAATTTCATTCAAAGCTACCATTCTGTCTAAAATATTCCTCCCTTTCAAGAAAGCATTTTGTGTACCCGAGATGATTGACTCCATCACCCTACTGAACCTTGCAACTAGGAGTTTTGAGAGGATTTTGTACATACATCCTACTAAAGAAATTGGTCTGTAATCATTTAATCCAAGAGAGTTATCTTTTTTGGGTATCAGGACCACAAAAGAAGCATTTGAGCCCCTTACCAGAGAAGGGCTAGAGTGGAAATCGCCCACCATCCTGTAAATATCATCACCAATTGTTCCCCAAAATTTCTTGATAATATTGAAATTAAACCCGTCCGGTCCCGGGCTCTTATTGCCATCACAATCCCAAACTGCTTTCTTTATCTCCTCCCTTGAGAATATTTCTATTAACATATAACTCTGAACCTCAGAAATTCTTTTGAAGCTT
The DNA here is from genome assembly GCA_030762895.1 of Sophora flavescens. Classification (NCBI taxonomy): domain Eukaryota; kingdom Viridiplantae; phylum Streptophyta; class Magnoliopsida; order Fabales; family Fabaceae; genus Sophora; species Sophora flavescens. The sequence continues at coordinate 13,271,998 of CM061065.1, read as the reverse complement.
ACACCATCCATAGTAGGCCTTGACCAATGCTCCTGTTTGAATAGTTTTTTGAAGTGTAATAAAATTTCTTCTTTCACCTGATGGGTTTCCTTTAGCCAAATTCCATTATGAACCAGCCCATGAATGAAGTTTTCCCTGTTTCTCTTGCTAGCACACGCATGAAAATAAGATGAATTTGAGTCGCGTAGTTGTAACCATTTCAGTCCTCCTTTCTGGTAATTTAAGGATTCCTTCATTTTGGAAAACTTCCAAAATTCTTCAAAAAGCTCTCTCTCCTCTTCATAATATCCCCATCCGAGAAGTTCCCGATTCTCCCTTGTCATTTATCGCCTTTATCTCTCCAATAACCTACTGGATGTTGTCATCTAAGTTCCCAAACGAGCCTCTGTTCCATTCCCTCAGGATCTGTTTCAGCTTCTTCAATTTTTCTTTTAATACATAAGATCCCCAGCCTGATACGTTCAGTTGCTCCCAATTTTCCTTTACCACCCTCTCAAAATCTCTATGTTGAAGCCAACAGTTCAAGACCCTGAAAGGTTTGGGACCCCAGTTCTTCACGACTAATTTCAACAAGATGGCACTGTGGTTTGAAACTGATCTCTCCAATCCCCATTGTGACAAGTCTTGCCAGAGAGACATCCATTCATCAGATACCAAAAATCTATCTATTCTACTCATACATCTACCATCTGACCTATGCCAAGTGAATTTCCTCCCAATTAGTGGTAGATCATTCACCTCCATATCATCAATGAAGTCATTGAATTCAGCCATCTCCAAATTTGTATTTTGTACAGCAACCCCTCTTCTCTCTGAAGTATAACTTATTGCGTTGAAATCTCCACACAGGCACCATGCAGAATTCATGTACCTTCCTCTTATGTTTTTCAGAGCTTCCCAAAGTCTTCTCTTTCCAGCAATGTCGCAGGGAGAATAGATGTTGAAGATGAAGCAGTTTGCAACCATATTCTCCCAGTTTCCTTTCACCCCTAAAAAACCAGCCCCCACAAAACACTCCTTGATCTTAAATTTATTTTTGTTCCACAAGCACAACAGCCCACCTGCATTCCCAATGAGCCCCTTACATCGCCAATCCACATGATCTCCATCCCACGGCATTTTACCCTGAGCATTATCGAAAATTTCCATCTTTGTTTCTTGTACACATAGGAACTCCACCTTTTCTTGCCTAATTAGTTTTCTAATTGCACTCTTCTTGGTTCTCCCCCCAGACCCTTGATATTATAAGAAGCGATCCGCATTAAGAAACAGCATTACCCTCCGCCTTCTTACCACCCTCTTGATCCTCCATACACCTAGCCCTGTCTCTTTCCTCCATTTTCACCAAATTCTCAATGATACCTTCTTCATTGTTGTTTGGCACCATACCCAAGCTCTTCCCAATTTCCCAAGTTGCATTTGCCTCGCGATAGTTATCCGCTTTGATCATGGCTCGGTTCGTATTTCTAATATGAGTGACAGAGATTGAGATCGATTCACTCTCCTAAATTGGTTCTTGCCCCGTCGGTCTTTTCCCTGCTTTAATTTCTGCTTTTCTATCAACCTCCTTCTTCTTCCCCTCTAACACGCCTTTTCTCCTTTGGTTAGTATTAGTGTTCCTACCTTTCTTTTTTCTCTTTGGTCTAATCGGGGTTCCATTGAGACATTGAGAATACAAAATTGATTTTAGAGCCTTGATTTTTCGCCCAATAACCTTCTTCTTGGTTACCTTTTCCTTGTTTTTTGCACCACAGGATTTAAAGTGGGCACCCCTGTTATTCAGATTAATCCCAAAGCTTGGCCTCACCATCTGAACGTTTTCCTCCCTGCCAGGTGGGCTTTCGGATAGATTAATTTCCTCTAGCCCACCACTTTGATTACCCTTGTCATCTCCATCTACAGGCCCAAACAAGACTGGTTGCCCAACCACGTCTCGTAGCATTGACGTTTCCCCTTTGTCACCCTCTATTTCCGCCACTTGCTTAACCTATCTCACATCGAAGCCCAGCCCATTTTGAGTTGGCCGCTGTCCACCAAATACCCGTACATCTAACTTGGCCCGGTTACTACTGTGGCCCAAATCCTTCTTATACCTTGTTGGGCTATTAAGAAATCCAGATGTTCTCTGAATAGGTGAGAGCGTGTTGCTCACGTATTTTCCTCCCTCCTCCATCATTGACCTGTGCAGCCTAGGGATCTGACCTCTATCGCCCTCAGACATTGACAATATGCCGCCTACCTCTACCCCCGTACCATTTTTCTTGGTACCCGTTCCCTTTCCAAAGTTAGGATTCGAAAATTCTTGATGTAGTCGTTGCATGTCCTCCGCCCTCCCCTCTGTCATCATTTCTGTTTCCAGTACACACGTAAGGCTGTCCAACATCGAATCCTCCTCCTCTGCCGAAGACCATCTAAAATTTGGTACTTCCAGTCTGTAACAAGTATGTTAAGATTATCCCCAAAGCATTCTTCCAAAATCCGAATTGCATAGATCGTTCCATTTATCTTAACTTCCAGCACCTTGTTGATTAATTCTGGGGCAGAGGTTGAAACAAGTGCCCTGCCAATGTCCAGTCTTGCTCTATCCCTTGTTGAGTCATCTATGTTGATTTAATTCCCCACTCTCAGTGCGATAGCTTTGAAGAAGTCCTCCCTCCAAATGTGAGCCAGAACCCCCAAAAACTTGATCCAGGTTGCTCGATGTTTTGCTACACAACTCGGAGACCGTGGTCTTATCTCTGAGAAGTGAGTTGAGAAAAGCTTGTCCCTTGTGTTTATAATCCCTTGCAGGTCCTCCCCATCCGGGGCACGGATTAGGGCCAAATCTCCCCCCAACGGAGTAAGATTTACTGATAGTGACCCCTCCAACTGAAATTTCTTTCTTAAGCATAAAATCCCTTCGGGGTCCGTTGTCTTCCCAACAAAACAATCTTTCAGCCAAGACATTTCTACTTCACAAATGTTGAAGTCCAAACCTGACCACCTGTCCCTCTTGTGGAAATGCACCAAGTTGTTTTGTCTCTTTGACGTCTCCACAAAAGGCCTTCTTGCAATGTCGTTAAACCTCCCATCTACCACCGCACCAGCATAACTAACGGTATCTACCTTTTTACGAAATGGACCTCTGAACCCTCTAGGTTTTTGACCGACATCGGATTGAAGTCCACGTTGGAACAAAGGAATGTTAACTCTTAGCTTGTAGGTCACAATCCACAGAGAATCCAATTTGTCTTCAAGTGCTTTCTGATTCTAGACATCAACGAAACGTACAAAACCATACTTTTTCCCGAATCTGTTTCTTCTTGGAGAAATAAATACATCGATAGCCCTTCCCCATTTTAAGAACACTCTCCACATGTCTTCAAGACCATACTCTTCCGGGAAATTTGTAAAAAAAATATGATGTTGATCCAGGGATATAGTTCTTGTCGTGGCGGTTGTGTCGGTGAAGGTGGGTCTCTCTTCCATTACTCTCGAAGCCTCGTCCGTTGTTACGAGCTCTCTCTCTCTCTAACTTTCATTATGAAAACCCCTATGGAGTGTGTGAGTTGTGCAACTATAATTTTTTGTGTTCATAGTTAGTACTATGCTTTATACTTTTTTATTTTATGGAACTATCAACTATGCTTTATACTTGACTTGAGCTTAATGAACATAACGTTATAGTCTTGGTTTTATTTTTATATTTCTGAAAATTAAATGGAAGATATATACGAAAAGATGTAATGTAAAATACTTTTATCTCCTGTTGTAAATCAAACAGTGGTTATTTTCCTTCCCCCCTCCCCTTTAGCCAAACCAAATAAGAGAATTTTATTTTCCTTTACCGCCCCTCTCCTCCCCATTTGCATGATCATTGCCTTGCATGCTTTAGCTGAACATTCAAAAACTACTCTGAGTTTGTCCATATCATTCACGACCAAATAATAGATCTTACCCAATGAGATTAGTCACATCCACTTAGTGATTAAATTCCAAATTTCTTCCCATGAAATTAGAGAATGCTTGTAATTGTTGAACTTTATCATTATAGCATTTTCTTCACTTAATGCAACATTTCTTTCTCTTAGCATATCTGTTACATCAGACATTGGCTCTATTGACTGAAATAAGAGTGTTTGATAAACAAGCTTATCTCATTAATTTATAACATTTTTTCATAAGCTAATTTATTTAGCTTATGACTAGTAGCTTATAGCTTATTGTATTTTCTCTCGTTTTTATCCTCATTCATTTAATGAAATTCTCACTTTTGTTGGAACCAAGGCATACACACACACACTCTTGGAAACACAGCAATGAAAATAAAGAAAATGATCAAAAGGGAATGGAAAAGATAGAACAAAACTCTATATGAACAAAATAATAGTTCTCTGTTCTTGGCACTTTCTCATTGATCACTTTTCAAAGCTTTACACCTCTGCACACACTTTTTTTTACATTATACACTATCACCAAGTCTATTTATAGACTTTTACACATCACTTTATCTAACTAACACAAGCTTACAAATCTCAACAAACTAACTAACTCTTAAACTAACTAACTGAATTAACAAACTCAACACACCTCCCTAATTCAGTTTTGGGAGGAAACAATGATATGCTAATTGCATCACTATGGAGACTAACATCCCGACTATGTTGGCACCCTAGCCTCCATCTATCACTTGCAACATATCATTCGTGTGTCAAATCAGCTAGTGATACAACAGTAAGCTTGGTTCTCAAGTCTCTGAACTTTTCTGGTTTCAGTGGTTTTGTCAATATGTCTGCCAATTGTTCTTCAGTTCTGCAGTACTCCAGCTTCAATCTTCCTTTGGTTACTAGATCTCTAAGGAAGTGGAACCTTGTCTCTATATGTTTGCTTCTTCCATTTGCTATCGGGTGTTTTGCAAGGTTAATTGCAGACTTGTTATCTACTAATGACTTCTTCACGCACTAGAGTCCTTTATCCGAATTTCCTGCATTAGGTGTGTCCACCACCGAGTGCTTGACAGGCACTCATTGAAGCTGCCACATACTCAGATTCACATGAAGACAATGCCACAATTGACTCCTTCTTTGAACTCCAAGAAATCAGGGCTTTTCCACATAAGAAAACATGGCCTGCAGTGCTCTTTCTATCATTTTTATCACCACACCAATCTGCATCAGAATATCCCATTAGCTCATCTTCTCTCCTTTCATCTCCATTTGGAAATAAAATTCCAAAATCAGCGGTGCCTTTTACATATCTCAAAGCACCTCTTGGCGGCTAACAAGTGCGGTGTCCTTGGCCTTTCCATGAACCGCTAATCAAGCCAACACTAAAGGCTAGGTCAGTGTCGGAATGACAAAGATACCTTAATGATCCAACTATCATGTCGTAGTAAGTAGGATCTATCAACTCTTCACTTCCATCCTTCTCGAGGTTTATGCCAGTTTCTGCAGGGGTTGATGCAGGGTTGCATTGCAGCATACTAAACCTCTTTAAGAGGTCATTAGCATACTTGTGTTGATGCATGACAATACCTCTTCCAGTCCTTATGAATTCAATTCCTAAGAAGTAAGATAATAGCCCTAAGTCTGTCATTTCAAACTCTTTCATCATCTGCACTTTGAACTCAGCTATCTCAGCCTCATTGCTTCCTGTGACCAGTAGATCATCAACATACAAGCACACCAGTAGCAAGTCAGTAGTATTGGTTGTTTTAACATAAACACCATGCTATGAATTGCATTTTTCAAAACCACTTTGTATCATGAAGCTGTCGATCCTCTTGTTCCAAGCTCTTGGAGCTTGCTTTAGGCCATATAAGGCCTTTCTCAGTTTCAGCACTTTACCTTCATGACCAGTTATTGCAAAGCCTGGGGGTTGTGATACATACACCTCCTCATCAATTGGTCCATTTAGAAAAGCTGACTTCACATCCAATTGATGCAAGGTCGAGTTTCTCATACTTGCAATTGCTACAATCAATCTCACTGTCTCAATTCTTGCAACAGGTTCATAGACTTCATCATAGTCTATCCCTGCCCTTTGCTGAAAACCCTTTGCCACAAGTCTGGCTTTATACTTGATCACCTCTCCATTTGGACCTACTTTGACCTTGTAAATCCATTTGACTGCAATTGGCTGTTTCTTTGATGGCAATGGGACAAGTTCCCAAGTTTGATTCCTCTCAATTGAACTCAGTTCATCCTCTATGGCATTAATCCATTTTGGATCCTTCATAGCTTCTTCGAGTGTTACTGGTTCTGCATCACAGAATAGTGCAAATTGCACTAAGTCACCTTCTGTTGTTATATTGGAATCAGACAACATCTCATAGTCTTGTAGCCTTAAGGGAACTTGTCTCAGTCTCTGTGGCCTGTTGCTTTGAGAAACTGCTGTAGGAATTATCACTTCTTCATCAACATTGAGATCTACTAGTGTCTTTGATTGTAATTCAATGGCTTCTGTTTCCCAATTCCAGCATCTGTGTTCATCAGTGATCACATCTCTGCTAATAACAATTTGCTTGTTCTTTGGATTGTATAGTTTGTATCCACCAGTTGAATGGTACCCTACAAGTATCAACTGCTCTCCCTTGTCATCCAGTTTTCTTCTCAACTGGTCTGGAATGTGCCTGTAGCAAACTGAGCCAAAGACTCTAAAGTGAGTCACACTTGGCTTGTTCCCACTCCATGCCTCTTCAGGTGTTACTCCATTGAGTCTTTTGGTTGGACATCTGTTCAATATGTATGCAGTAGTGACTGCTGCTTCACCCCAAAACTGGTTTGGCAAGCTTTTGGACTTCAACATGCTTCTGATCATGTTGACTATGGTTCTTTTCTTCCTCTCTGCAGTGCCATTGGGCTGAGGGGTGTATGGAGGAGTGATCTCATGCACTAAGCCTTCAGCTTCACATAACCTGTTGAATTCCTCAGCCACATACTCACCACCTCCATCAGTTCTTAAGCATTTGATAAAGCTACCACTTTGTTTTTCAACAAGCAATTTAAACTTCTTGAAAGTTTCAAACACATCACTTTTCCTTTTGATCAAATATAATCACAACTTCCTGGTTTTGTCATCTATAAAAGATACAAAATACCTGTTTCCTTCGAGTGATTCAATCTGAAATGGTCCACAGACATCAAAGAAAATCACCTCAAGCTTCTGTGAGGATCTGGTTGGCACTTGCTGGTTGAATGCATTTCTTGGCTGCTTACTCTCCAAGCAGTCTTCACACAGTTCACTAGGTACTTGTATATGAGGAAGGCCATGAACCATATTGAATCTTTTCAAAAGATTCAAGTCCCTGAAGTTTAGATGTCCAAATCGAAAGTGCCATAGCCATTCATCTCTATTCACAGCAGTAGCTAGGCATTTATGTTCCATTATGCTAATCTCCACTTTAAAGATTCTGTTCTTGGTTAATGGAGCTATTAGAATCAATCTCTTACTGCCATCATACACCTTTAAGGCACTAGTAAAGCCTTTCTCTAATAATTGACCAAGGCTTAGAAGGTTGTTTTTCATACCTGGAACATATAGCACATCTGTAATGAGAGCATGCTTTCCATCCTTTCTTTTTATCAACACTGAACCACACCCTTCTGATGTGAGAGTTCTGTCATCAACAAATTTGACTTTGCTTTTCAATGAAGCATCAAGTTTTACAAACCAATCTTCCTGTCATATGAGTGGAACAGCCAGTATCTAGGTACCAAGAACCAGTGCTATCACCTTCATTCTTGGTAGTAGCCAGAAGCAACACTTGTTCTGAGTCACCACCATCTTCCTGTGCAAGTTGTGCTTCATCTCCCCTTGGTTCTCTTTTGTTATTGCTCCAGTATTCATCAGCAAAATGGCCCCATTTTGAGCAATTATAACATTGCACATTGCTCTTATCAAACCTCTCACCCTTCCTTCTACCACCTCTACCTCGAGGGCCACCTCCACCTCTTCTTTTCTTTGATCGATCTTGCTTCTCTGATCTGAGTGACCTTTGTTTGATTCAAAGTTGTTCTGGTGCCTTCCCCTATTAGCCTTCCATCTGCTCCTCCCTTTCTTGTTTTTGTTTCCTTCTCTGGTTTCTTTTGAGCTTGACTGAGCCTGCAAGGCTTGCTCAGTAATCTTGACTCCAATTCTTGCATTCCTTTCTTGCTCCCTTTGTTCTTGAGCGTCGAATGCAGCCTGTAGGTCCTCAATCTTTAAGTTCTCAAGATCTTTTGATGCCTCAATAGAGACAACAATATGATCAAATTTGGAGGGCATTGATCTTAGAATCTTCTCCACTATCTGTTGATTTGATAGTGTTTCTCCACAATTCTTCATTTGGTTGGTCAGGGTTATAATCCGGTTGAAGAAGGCTCCAACCCCTTCACTGCTTTCCATCTCCATCAGCTCGTATTGCCTTCTATATGTCTGAAGCTTCACCTTCTTGGTTTTGTCAGCTCCAGCACAAGCCTTTTCAAGAATATCCCATGCCTCTTTTGCAGTAGGAGCCATGGATATCTTTTCAAAGTGTGCAGGATCCACACACTGATGCAGTATGAACTGAGCCTTGTAATCTTTCTTTTTCGGCTCCTTGAATTCGTTTCTTTCTTCCTCGGTTGCGTTTCTGCCTGGTTCCTTCACTCCACCTACTGTCATCACCTCCAACACATCTTGGAAGCCACATATTGCCCTTACTTGAGTGCACCATTTGTCATAGTTCTTCCCATCAAGAATGGGAAGATTTGCTGGAAAATGACCACTTGATGCAGCCATAATTGTTGCCACGATTTGCAACAAGATCCCTCAACCAAGAACACAATTTTTCTCAAGATCTCACAAAGCTCTAGATACCAAATGTTGGAACCAAGGCATACACACACACACACTCTTGAAAACACAGCAATGAAAAGAAAGAAAATGATCAAAAGGGAATGGAAAAGACAGAACAAAACTCTATATGAACAGAATAATAGTTCTTTGTTCTTGGCACTTTCTCATTGATCACTTTTCACATCTTTACACCTTTGCACACACTTTTTTTTACATTGTACACTATCACCAAGTCTATTTATAAACTTCTACACATCACTTTATCTAACTAACACAAGCTTACAAATCTCAACAAACTAACTAACTTTTAAACTAACCAACTGAATTAACAAACTCAACAACTTTACCATATCTATCATAAATATATCCTTTTATGTTATTTTATATTTATAAGCTAATTCAACCGCTAATTTTACCTAACACTTCAAATTCAATCTGCTAGCTTTTCAGCTATCAGCTAACTTATCAGCTATTTTTGTCAAACAATGCCATTACCTCTTTTATCAAACTAGATTCATTGTCTTTCTTTTACTTTTTTAGCCACTTTGTTTTTCTTATTATTGCAACCACTAATGACTCCAGATGAAGTATCTTGAGAATGTATCTCGTTAGCTGAGAAATTAGATATTATCAATAGTGACATCAGCAAAAAAGCATAAACATTCTCTAAAACTTTCGAGAGAAATGATTATCAAAATAATCAATAAATAAATTGAATGAAATCTTCATCAACGGCCGAATGTCATCATTTTCGCATATCAAATGTAGTCTCAGCATCATCCTGTCCAGTAAACTCGATCATTTGCATAAAGTATCACTTATCTTCTTATAATTTGAAAAGTGGGGCATTTCACCAATTTGTTGCTTTCCCTGACGTGCATTGTAGCATTGTGCATATTTCTTCCCCGTACATATGTTGTATGCCCAAAATCTTACGACCAATCATTCCAAAATCATTACAGGCAGGTCCATTGTCACCCCTAACTCCACATTTAACCTAGAAATGTGTAAATAAATACATAAATCACGTTTCTAGCAAACTTCAAAAGTTAAATTCTTTACAAAAAAAACCCTCAAACATCCAAATAATTCTTTTTTAGAAAAAAAAAACACCAGAAGACATCAACATTCACTAAAAATGTCATTGGCGCTGAAGAAGGTTCTGCTGGAATTTCATACTCCCAATCAGGAACGTACAATCCATATAGCAAGCAATGATAAAGGCCAGAAAGAAACAACCCCACAACCTTGTTAAAAGTCAAACGGATTGACAAGGGATGGCTATGATTAAAAGAAAAAGAAAAAAAGACAAAATCCTACCCAGAAAAGCCATGATTTGAAATACAAGTTCAAGGGAAAAGTAAAGTGACACCACAACACTTATCATGAACACCAAAATCACATTGGCAAGAGAATATCCATGAGACACAGGTTAACATGGCAAGGCTATGGTGCACAACCATATGCCTATGGAGAAAAACTATGATTTGAGGGTAATGCAAAAGCAAATCCATAACATGTGCCATGAATGCCAGAATTACCCAACAGTATGCTGCTGAATGAAACAGATGAGTAAGTAATGGCAATGGTGCAATGCAAATAAATTGCCATGCCATGCAAATGGATGAATGGATGGGGAGGGGGGAGCAGCATCACAATATATCATAATTCATGAGCACCACCAGACCTCAATTGAGAAACTAAACGCCTAAAGGAAAAATGAGCTTACCACACTGGTATTCGTACTTCCTTAATAGGGATGATCATGATTTAACAGTGTCATCAGCCTTGAGCAAAACTTCACACATTGCCATAAGAAAACATGCTACTGTGACTCTCTGACATCCAATGAAGAAAATAAATGATGAAAATCATCATACAGGAAATAATATAGACAACAAAATGTTCTTATCAAGAATTTGACTAGTTGGTTAGTTGTACAAACAAAAAAATTAGCATTCAAAATACCAAATTTCATAGGGCAAAGAATTAGACAGTACAGTAAACTTTGGTTTTTAAACTCAAGTTCAAACTTCTAGTGGGGACACAAGCTCCAGCTGTCACTTTGCAAATGATGTTTTTCATTTACAATTGTCACAAAGGTTAATTGAAGGTAGAGAAAACCTGTTGGAAAAAGCATACCAGCAGTATTTTCATCCATCTCATCTGCTCAAGATCCACTCCATATGTCAGATCCTTGGGAGATTATTGAAACATTGTTTTGATCTTTGGTTCAAAGCACTTCTACTTCATCATCTCCACAGATTACAACAGGACAATATTTGAAAGTAGCCATTTCTATCTCTTCCTCAAACTAAATACACATTTTTTGCAAACCATTAGTTGTGATGTTCCTTAAAAAACTAGGGTCTCCTCAAACACAGTATGCTTGCATTACAAATTATGAGAATACTGTACACCAAGTAAAATTATGATTAGACACTAGATTGAAATTGAAAATGGAGAAAAGAACAAGGTAATGTTAATTTCTGACTAGTGTAATGAACATCACATTAATCTGCTGAATGTGTAAAATTATTGACACATGCGATATGCACCTTGGACAATATATTTTATGATGGAAAAGCATCCATAGGAACTTCATAACCATGTTTGAACATTTGTCCCAATATTTTCAAAGCCACGGATCTCTGATCACAGCTCAGGTTAGTTTTGTACAATATCCAAAATGTTTTCTTTGTGCAATCAAGCTTGACACTTTCCATCTCATTGAGGACACTTTGCATTTTGTCAAAGCGCTTCTCTAATGCATACATGACCAGCATGCAATGATATAAGGAGCGGCAAATTCTCCACCCAGCACATTCAGCACGCCTCACAAAAATTTCTAGCCTTTCTACTGCATTGCACCGAAAATAAGTTGCAATTATGCATTTCATAATACCCGTGGTTGTTACAGGGGTTCGGTGCTCAAATGCCTCATTTATTGCATTTTCCATTTCCTCTAACCAGTCCTCCTGGGCATAGAGCCTAATCAACAATACATTTAACCATGGCCTATACTCCTCTTCTGGAATAAAATTCAACAATACCTCTACCTTCTTAATTCTATCTGCTTCAGAACTTTTACAATACGCACATATCATGCACCTGATCAATGAACTTTCATTTTCATTTACATGATTCCTAACTAAGGAATATGTCTCTTCCATCTTCTCCAGATTACCGGAATGTGCATATCCGCGAAGCATTAGCAGGTAGGTTTTCAAGTTAGGCCTGACAGAGCCTGACTTCAACATTTGAAAAACTCTCTCCATATCATCCCACATCCAAGCCGAGATATATCCAGCAATTAAATTATTATAAGTTCCTATATTAAGGGAAAGGTCTAGCTTATTTATCTCCTCGAATGTTGCTTCCATGTGATCAACTGCCATCAGGCGACCAAAAACAGATATAAGAATATTGTATGTCACAATGGAAGGAGGGCAAGTTGTATCCCTTTTCATATCACAGAACAGGGACTGGCATCTATCAGGAAGGCCATTGAACATAAAAGAAGCCAGCAGTGCATTGTATGTGCTGGTTGTTTTGATACCCTTTTTTTCAGCCTCGTTAAAGAGTGCAACTGCGAGGTCAATATTCCTAGATCTACCTGCAGCTTTAATACCCTTAGAGTACTCATATGCATTCATGGGGTTGTCAACATCAAATCTTTTTCTTCTCCAATTTAGCACCTGAATGTTGAACAACACAATCCAGCATAAAAAAAAAACAGTCAAATTTACAAGTCTGAATTAACTTGTACTAGCTGGTGAGAACATGAACATGAACACGACCCATGCAGATTTGGATTAGGTTACATCTTGTGGAATACTCACTTTTTTTAATCAAAATACCTCTTAAGTATGTTTGGGAAAGATTAATATAATTCCCAAGAAAACAACCTTTGTTAAAAATAAAAAAATAAAAACTGCTTTGGGTTTAATCTATTATGTTTGAGGAACCTAATAAACTTACAAAATAATAATAGTAATAATAATCTGTTTTTAGGAGATAAAAAAACAATTTTTAGATAAGGTGGAAATATGAAGCTTATTTGAAAAACTATTAGATTATTTTGAAATAAATAATACTCTTCTCATTTCACCCTACAAAATTAACTTTCAAACAAATATTATTAAATTATATAAATACAAATAACCATCCTCGTTTTGTAATTTATTATATAAAAGTGTTTTTCATTTAGAACACGGACGAAATAGATTATTTTAAAATCTTTTTTCAATAAACGCATTCAAATGTAAAATCATTTCTATTATAATCAATAATTATGCATAGCAATCAAATTTTCATAACTAATCCAAACACACAGACAGTAAGATTTTGATTACAAGCTAATCCAAACACACACTAATCGCTAATCCAATTTACACAAATTGCAGATACCTTGAGAGCCAAGGAAGGCCGTGAATCCAACTGTTTCAAGAGCTCAAGCAATGGTGATCCATCAGGGTGAGACTGAACCAAAGAGGCAAAATTCTCATCCAAAATATCAAAAACCCTATCGGAATCGGAAGCTTCGTGAACCAACTCGTTCCTCAAAATCGCGACTCTAACGGCAAGATCATCTGTTAAGTGTGGCAGTGATGGATGAGAAGTAGGTTTTGCAGTGAAAAGCGAAACGAGATCTGAGACCTTGGGAGGGTTCAGGGTATTGATTTTGCGAACGAACGCGCGAGAGGTTGAAGGTTTGAGCATTGTGGTGAGAGGGAGAAAGGGTCTCCAAACTCGCTTCATTGAACCGGGTTTGATTGGATTGGACGGTTGAACCGGTTTTTAAGAGCGGGTTTCGATTTCGATGTCTCTTTTTTCGCTGTCTCCTTGCTGACGTCGTTGGTCGCCGGCCTTGATGGCGAGGATGATGGTGGCGGTCGGCGAGAGTGGGAGACGAGATGTGGAATGCAGGAAAGGGTTTTAGTGGGAAGCGGAGAATAGGATAAATGAGATTAAGAGCAATACAGCATAGGGTTTTAGTTTTTTATTTTTTATTTTCAGTTAGTTTTTTTATGAGGTTATTTTTTTCTTAGATAATATTTATGAGGTTATTTTATCATATTTTTTTTACTAAATGAGGTTATTTTATCATGTATTCATGTTACTTCGACTTCTAATAATGAATAACGAGACGTTGTACTCGTGTGATGCAGGGTGTATTATGTGTTTTTACACAATTTTGTTTAAATGATTATTTTTAAATTTTGAAAATTAAGCTTCAAATTTGTTTTGTTTTTGAAATGAAAATTTATTGAACGGGTGTTTTGTGTTTTGGAATTCTAAATATATATAATTTGTTTATATTTTATTTTTATTTTTTTCCAATATTTTTTTTATATTTTATATTTTTAAATTCAAAACGTTTGCATAATTAACTAAATAACAACTTGATGTAAGAGTTATATTTGAAGCAGGAAATATTTTAAAAAAATTAATTACATGTATGAAATCAATTCTTTTGGCTTAAAAATATTGACACTATATAAATTAAAATGTAAAGTTACTTGTTGAAATCCCTTAAAAAGGGAAAGAAAACTAATAAGAGTAAGATATAAACCGAAACAATCACTAAATAATAATAATGATTTAATAGAAACTTAAATTGTGAAAGAACCAAGTTCATTCTTGATATAAACTTCTGAAAAAAGCGAGTTGAGTTTCGCGTGGTCCTGATCATCTTCGACTTGTGTACACTAACTTTTTAAATTAAAAATTGCTAAAAATATTACTTATAGGATTTAACCTTTATAAATATACTCAGTAAAAAAACCTATATATATATATATATATATATATATATATGTATGAAATATTATTGTATTCAAATACATTTTCTCATTAAAACGTTTTTGTCAAATTTGTACCTTATTCTTTTAATTTATAGTATTATTCAATTAATTTAATTTTTAAACATAATACTATACTCTCAAATCATGATTCATACCTCATGTTTTTCTTTTGAGGCTCGTTTCGTTCATGTATATCATGAAGTTCTAAATTATTTGATTAAGTTTGCCATGGTCTGTAACCATCTTCGATTAGTACTATACTAATTTTTGTAAATACAAAAATGCCAAAAATATTACTTATAGAATTTAACCTTGATAAATATAAAATATTGTTTTAATCAAATGCATTTTCTCATTAGAATGTTTTTGTCAAAACTGTGCGTTAAGTTTTTTTTTTAATTTATATCATTATTCAATCAATATAATTTTTTAAACATGATACTATACTATTAAATCGTGAACTTCTGAATTAATTTGGTTAAGCTAGGTGTGGTTCGTGACCATCTTTGACATGTCTATACTAATTTTCTTTTAAATACAAAAATGACAAAAATATTACTTATAGAGTTTAACCTTGATATATATGAAATATTCTTGTAATCAAAATCATTTTCTCATTATATTGTTTTTGTTGATACTGTGTATTAAGTCGTCAATCATATAATAACTTTGTATATTATTTTTATATAATAATTTTATGAGTTTTTTATTATACCAAACCTTGGCCCTTGTTGAACATTAGCAACAAAAATTGTACCAATGAGATGCTCACAAAAGTTGTTGCACAATAAGAGATTTAAGAAAATTTTAACATTACAGGTGAATATGATAAGGTTTGGTAAAAATAGCTCTATTCATAAAGTCTGTATAATATAAAGAGAAAATAAATATTAATGACTTTTTGGATATATCTGCATAAGGTCAAATAACTCAATATAAAAATAAAAATAAAACCCACTATTTCTTGAATTCAATTACTCAAGGTATATCTAGATTGAGGATTAGTCTAGTGGAAATTATTAAAGCTCGCATCAATCTTTCCTGAGCTCAATCTCATTCACCTCATACACATAATTTCAAACAATGCACACTCAATCTTAACATTGAACAAACAAACCATCACATCATATATTTAAATTAGCAGACAACTAAGGTAATAAACAATGCCATTAGATACAACAATGATCCTTTTGTTGCTCGTCACCTTTCAGAGTCATTGAGGCATCCCAATGAAGAGACCCGAGTTTTGTATAAATTCCAAGGAAACATCATTGCTTTCTGATACATCATTACAACCTACCCAAACCTTGATGATCATTTAGCAACAATACATAATATTAAGTCCAAAGACAAATGACAATAACATAATTTGTATTTGGTCCTTTGGCTAATTTTTTTTTTTTTTTTTTGTGAAGAATGTCCTTTGGCTAATCTTAGAAAGTATAAAGATGAGACATTAATGTAATCTATTTTGAATTTTTGTTCACAAATTATTTTGAAATGTAGATGTTTGCTGGATATTTGATTTCAAAATAATTTGTTTTGAGCTTATATTTAAAAAATAATAATTACGCTTTTATTACAATTTAATCTCCTATTTTTCTGTTACGCTTTTAATTATTTATATTGCATTTTTTTTACCTCACATTGCTGAGGAGCACTTTGTGATCAGAATATGCCTTATTAGGAATGTGTGTTATTTCATATTAATATAGCCTTTATACCTCTTTAAAACCAAATTAATAAGTGTCTCTTTAATTTTGCTTTTATAAGGATCATGGTAATTGAGATAGGAAGTGTATTATTCATTTTTAAAAAATAGGAAACTGATGTAAGATTTTCAACCTACAAACATGAAATGATAATTATACATGTAAATATGTAAATTTAAAAGTACATAATTATACTGTTAAAAAGAAAACTTTAAGAGTACATATAACATTGTGATGCGTAAAAAAAAACATTACATAACATGTAAACCTACAAACTTTACTTCAACAAAATAAAATAAAATAAAAACTACAAACTTTTCGGATATTATGCAAATATAGATGAATAATCTCATCACCAAAAGTAGGGAAACATGGACTGATAAAATATAAAAATAAAAACAACGGTACTACGTTCATACCATAAGGCATTGGTCAATAATGATTCTCTATTCACATAATATGAACTTATGCCACAGCCTGATTTGCCTATGATCACGTGAAGCCTTAGTGAGGCTCCAATGGGCAAAATTATCCCAAATTGGAGAGGGAAAAAAAACCTGAGCGATGCTTGAATGGAAAAGGGCGCTTCAGCTGTGGTTCAGAGAGTTTCAGAAAGAGACTTATTCAAAGACTTTCTTTCACGGAGAAATAAGAGAAGATAACTTTCGGTATACCAAGCACAGTGAACGTTAGAGAGTTAATATTACCCGTAATTACTACTTCAGTTGAAAGATACTATTAATATATTGTTATTTTACAAATCTGTCCTTAGTTTTACCCAAGTTATTTGACATAATTACCTCAGTCACCGTGACCTTTTTATCTCAAACCAACCAAATGATTTTACAGATTTATCCCATCCACCACCTTCTTTTTAATAATAAAGATAACCACAAACGTTTTTTTTTAGGTAATATTAGTCTTACTTAGCTTTCAAAAAAAAAATCTTACTTATTTTGTCAAAAAAATAATAATCTTACTTATTAACGATAATATACTGTTATTATTTCGAAATTACTTATCTTTTATAACCATGAAAACCCTTTCTACTATTTTTATTTATTTATTTTCGTGTGTGCCTTCGTGACATTTTTTTCCTCCTTATTTTTATTTTTATTTTTTATTTTTTTACAAAAGAAAATTAAGCAATTTCATTAATAATATAATTAATAATAGAGAACACAGTACATCCGGTAACATCATCATAAATTCTGAGAATAGTAATATGTGTAGTCACCACTAACAAAGAGTAAGCAACTACATGAACTATAGTCCTAGCAAACTCTACCGAAGAATTGTTAACATATGATGACATATGATTCCTACAATTTGAAATAACAACCCTATAATTAATTTGATCCTCTTGAAGGAGATCTAGGACTTCCTCTTTTTGCACATGGAGTCTGGGAGTGTAATTATAAAATTTAGCTTTGAAGAAATATCATCTCTCATCAAGTAAATTATGATCGAAGTCGATGTTTCGAGCACCTGCAAGAAAGGCTCAATGTAATTCCATTTGTCTTCGAATTTATTTGTATAAACTAAAAAAACCAAAATAAAAAAGAGAAAACGACAAAAAGCGGCTGGCCAATAACACCAGACGAGGCATTTGTGGATAGAAACTGTACACAGGTTACTTATACCTCGGCAGTTCCAACTAAGGATACTTATGCCTTCTGACAGGCCTGAGAACCAGAACCTGCCAATAAAAAAATGGAGAGAAATTGAGAGAAACAATTCCTTCATCTTCTTCGTCTAGCAACCATACTCTCACAAATGGAGAGAAAAATATAACTCTCATAAGTGGAGAGAGAAATATAATACTCCTAAAAAACATAACTCTCACAAGAGGAGAAAAAATATAGCTCTATTTACCCAACTGGAAGACCTAGCGATGCTGTGTACCACTTTCTCTCCTCCTTATTGGGAATTCGGCACCCAAATAGAAAATATTTATGAGTACAACCGATCAACAGTAAAAAAAAAAAAAGTACAACCAATCAAAATTTAAATATGATTTTAAAATAATTTTATTAAGGACTTTGTTGTATTTTAGAATTATTATTTGAGTCTTGTTATTTTAACACCCATAAGTATGTACATCGTACACAACATCATATTTACTTTTTCTTTTTTAAACTTACGGAAATGATTTTTTGACACAAAATGTGACAACATACGTACACCGTATGAACAGTGTCGCACAGTGCGGCACTGTAGCACAGTTTTTTTTTTAAAAAAAATTTAAATTTAAAATTTTTTTTGTAAATAAATTTTTTGATTAAGTATGTGTCAATATCTGGTGAACGGGGTACAAATATCTGGTGAATGCCTTCAAATATGTGGTGAATGCCCATACTAAAACCAAGTTTTGGATGCCTTAGATTATCTGGTGAACGTAGTTCAATTATCTGGTGAATGCCTTCAAATATGTGGTGAATGCTCATACTAAAACCAAGTTTTGGATGCCTTAGAGTATCTGGTGAACGTAGTTCAATTATCTGGTGAATGCCTTCGAATATCTGATGAATGCCCATACTAAAACCGAGTTTTGGATGCCTTAGATTATCTGGTGAACGTAGTTCACTTATCTGGTGAATGCCTATACTAAATTAGCTTGTGGATGCCTTAGATTATCTGGTGAACGTAGTTCAATTATCTGGTGAATGCCTTCAAATATGTGGTGAATGCCCATACTTAATCAAAAAATTTATTTACAAAAAAAATTTAAATTTAAAAAAAAAAAAACTGCGTACTTCTGATGCATGACATGCGACTCTGATCCGCCGCATGCGTGACTGTTCATACGGTGTACGTATGTTGTCCGGCATTTTGTGTCAAATTAGCAAACCTGTTAAACTTATATCAGTGGGCATCTCCTCTTTCTCTTTCTAAGACTATGTTTGGATTGGTGGAAGATGATAGAATGGAATGAAACGGAATATATTGGAATGGAACAAAACGGAATGAAAGTTCCACTCCATCGTTTGGATATTTTATGATGGAATGAAATAAAGTTACCACTCCATCGTTTGGTAAATAGACGGAATGGAATGAATTATATTTTTTATTCCTTTATTACCATTGTTTTAAAATACAATATATTCCATCTCTCTACAATGCAATATAATTTTGCCGAAGCCCCACATCCCATGTGATGACAACACTTTGTCAAAATAGTTGAATGAATAAAGGGAGCTTGCAAGATTAATATTAAAAAGTGAGAACACCACCCAGTTATTAATAATAACAAGCAAAATTAACTTATTTTATAGCAATATGTTGAAATGTGCTTTTTAAGTTTTAACCCTTGTCAACCCAAAACATTGTACTATGACCCGCAAAAATTGTTCCTGTCGAGATCCGACTTGCCAGAATCTCGCTGTAGAACGTCTAACCAAGAGTGAACATCGGGGTTGTTTTAAATTATGGCTTGACAGAATATTGTATTCCGGTCCTACGTATCCCAATGGGAATCAAAGCCAGACGTAGTTCTCGGTTCAACCCTTGGTCATATGGTGATCTCAATCCCCTAATCTTGTATCTAATGAATACCAGCGAGCAAGGACTCTTCAATAGTCTTTTGGTCGAGCTAGTTTCTCTAATATGCTTAAGGGAGAGTCACCTAAGTCCGTGAAAAGTGAGTCTCTCTTTGGATTCTCCTCCTTTTATAATTAATAGGATCCTCATATCTTTAAGAGATATGGATTTATTTCCTTTTATCTCTTAAATCTTCTTTGAGATGTGATTTCCTTAATTTAAGGGATATTATCTCTTTTAACCGGATAAGGTTATTTGAGATAATATCAGGATTATTAAAGATAATATCAATATCTTAAAATGATCTCCTAACCGGATAAGGTTATTTGAGATAATATCAGGATTATTAAAGATAATATCAATATCTTATCCTTCCTATCTTGATTGGATCGGGTATCCAAGCTCAGTGGCCGGGTTTTACTCCTCGGCCAGTACACAAGCCCCCCAAGCTTTGAGCTAGCAGAAGCGTAAAAGTTTTCATGACAGTAGCCGAGCTTGGCCTTTTAAAAACCTTATTTGGAGAATCTAAGGTTTATGGTGTAGGTTCTATTACCTTTTTTACCATTGTCTTAATGACCGATCTTGTACCTCGATCAACCGTTCAACCTCGGTGACCGAGCTTAGAAACTTAGTCTCTTCTTTTAGCCTTTCAAGTCGGTGAGGTAAGTGGCCAAGCTTCACACTTCGGTCTATATATATATCTTTTACTTTGGTGAACACCTCGAGCGACCGAGCTTCACACTTCGAGTTGGCGAGCCTTACATCTCGGCCCATATACAAGCCCCCCAAGGTTTGAGCTTTTAGAAAGCGTGGAAGCTTCTTCGGAGGAGCCGAGCCAAGACGTGGGCAGTTGATAAGCCTCTGGCTCATCTAGTTTCCAGCTAGAAAAGGGGTATATTTTGTGCCTAATTGGGCGAGTCACCCTCGCTAATCTCCCAAATTGGCCTTGTTTTGTTCCTAAGTTAGACTTTGACTCGTTTTATGTATTTTTTAGTAGTTATTAGTCTATTTTGAGTAGAATTACGTCTTTTGTTTCTTTTTATTGTTTCAGGTTAGAAGTGAAGCTCCTAGAGTCAAGGAAAATGAAGAAAACAGTGGAAAAGCAATTCTGGAGGTTTCGCCTCGCGAAACAGGAGCTCACCTCGCGAGCCTGAAGACCAGCCTGAACAACAAAATGTCACCCTCTCTGTCTCGCCCCGCGAATCACCATCTCACCCCGCGAGTCTGAAGGTATGACTGTGCCAGAAACGTCATCCTCTCTGTCTCGCCTTGCGAACACTACCTCGCCTCGTGAGCATTCAAATCCATATGGAGCCAAAACTTAATATTCGCGTCGCGAGAGGCTACTCGCCTTGCTAGCGCGCGTAGAGTCTGAAATCAATAAATTGCTGTTTTAGGGCAGAGAGAAAGAGCTTTTTGTTCTCCACTGTTTTGTAGCGTTTTGGGACGAAATTCTTGTTCTCTGGAGCTGCGTCTCCTTCTTTTATTTTCTTATTTTACAATGGTGATTATGGCCGATTGCTCGTGCGTTGTTACGAGCATGAGGAACTAATCCCCTCGTCTAAGGGATCAATGAAACCACCCATGGTGGCGTAGTGTTCGATGTGATGTATGTTTCTCTCCCTTTTCTCAATTAATGTTTCCTAATTCTGAATTTGTTGTGTTGATCATATGCATGCGTGATTGACTAGTTAAACGTGTTGAGGCTTAGGAGGCAATTCGCGTTTTAGAACTTGAATTGGGAACATTGATCGAATATTTCACGAGAGTGAATAGGAGATCGGTGCAATCTTATAGGAACCATATTTAATAGAGTTTGATGATTGGGTTATGAGACCTAGTAAGTAATTAATTCAATCATCGAATACGTCCTATTGAGCACGACAGTGGATTTAGGAGAATTTGGGGGTCCTGGTTGACATTGTAATTGAACCTAGGGAAGGAATCATCATCACTTGGGTACTATGCATGATTGGGTAGGTGGATTTGAGACCTTAGATATTTAAATTTCAGATTTAGTTAATTATTCTTTATTTGATTCGTTGAATTGAATTGTGATCCTATACTCTCTCTCCTCAACCACTTTCCTTGCTTGACCAAACGCATCGAGTTTCTCGCGAATTGGTAGAATTGGTAGCCCAATCCATGAGTTCAACCTCGGTAGATTCTTACTGTGTTTTTATTACTTGCGACGACCCGGTACACTTGCCGATGACTCAACAAGTTTTTGGCGCCGTTGCCGGGGATTGGCACAACCAATTTTCCTAATTTTAGGGAAGTTTGATTGTTTGGTTAAGCTGATTTTATTTTTATTTTTCTGTGTTTTATTTATTATTATTTTGCTCTACTTCTTTGATTCCACTTGTTCTTGCCTTGTTTTTGTATGCGAGGTACCCTTTCACAAGAGGACTTGCTATTTGATTTGGAGATCACCAAGACCGAGAAGCGCTTAAGGAAAGAAGCCAGAGAGCGAAAGAGGCTTGAAGCAATTGATTTTGAGGAGATGGCCGCAAATCATCCTCCTCCTCCTCCTCATAAGCCTCTCTTCGAGTATAGTCTACCCAACTTGGGTGATTGTGATTCTTCTATCGTGAGGGGCAACTTGAATACAGATTCCTTCAGAGTGGAAGGATGTGTCACAACCTATATCCGTGAGAATCAGTTTGATGGGAGTGGCAAACAAGACCCTCATAGACACATCACTCACTTCCTTGAAGCTTGTGACTTGCAGAGGACAAGAGGTGTTTCTCAAGATGAGTTTCGCCTGTGGCTATTCCCTCTCTCTCTTAGGGATGTCGCTCGCGATTGGTTTGACAACTTGGATCGGAACAGTATCAGAACATGGGAGCAAATGGCTCAAAAGTTCCTCACCAAATATTTCCCTCCTCAGAAAGCGGCACAAGCAAGAGTTGCCGTCACATCTTTCAGGCATACAGAAGATGAAACCTATAATGAAGCTTGGGAGAGGTACAATGTGCTCTTGAGAAGATGTCCTTCGGCGTTCTTTGACCCGGTCTCCAAAGTTCAACATTTCTTTAACGGGTTGAGGGGGCGCTACCAGATGAATTGTGATGCCGCAGCTGGCGGTTATTTTTCCTATTTATCAGCCGAGGATGGATGGGCATTATTGGAGAAGATGTCGTACAATGATTACAACCGTGGTAGGGAAACCTCAAGTGGATTCAGTGCTGCAACAATAGAAGCCATTCTAGAGCAGAATAAATTGTTGAAGATGCAGAATGCGGCATTGTCTGGGAACAAGAAGGTGAATGTGATACATGAGGGAATGCCTCCGGGTTGTGATAATTGTAATGGAGATCATGACATTCAGAGCTATCCATTCAACTTCTCTCGAGAACATGTGGATTCATGCCACAATTTCTATGACGGCGTGCCCCAGAACAACTATCAGAGGAACAGACAAAATGATTACAGTCAGAATCAGAACAAGGGCTATATGAGGAGAGACCATCCGGGTTTCGCTTGGAGTAATTCTAGTGGTGGTCTAGCCCAAAAACAACAACCTCAGCAGAATCAGAGGCCAAACTATGGAATCCATCAGCACAATACTCAGCGGGCTTTTCCAGGGACTAATCAATTGCAAATAACAGATGGTGGAAGGCAACCTTGGGAGTTGGCTTTTTAGAAGATGAGTGCAGTAGTTAAGAAGTTGTCAATCAACACAAGCATAGCCATTGACAAGTTGGCAACTCATACAGGGGCGGCAATTCAGAATCTAGAGACGCAGGTTACTCAGATCGCAAAGCAACTAAATGAGCGTCTCCCAGGCACTTTCCCAGGTGATACCGAGAACAACCCTAAGAACCAATGCAATGCCATAACAACTAGAAGCGGAAGGGTGTTGGGATCTAACAGGGGTGCAACTAGTTCTCAGGAAGTTGAGGAAGAACAACCACATATTGAGGAAGAGCAACCTAAGAAAGAGGAGTTGGCAAGTGACAAGGCACCGGAGCAAGGGGGAAGGCTGAAACTTGTAGATGAAGAGTTCCGAAAAAAGAAGTGGGTTGAACCCCAAGACCTCCCGCCCTACATGAAGGTACCATATCCTGAAAGATTGAAGCAGCCTCAACAAGATAAGCAGTTCAATAAATTCCTTGATGTCTTCCGCAAACTTCAAATTAACATTCCATTCCTGGAAGCCTTGGAACAAATGCCATCTTATGCCCGGTTTATGAAGGAGCTTCTCTCCAAGAAGCGGAGAATAGTGGATGAGGAGACGGTTACTTTGACTGAGGAGTGTAGTGTCATTCTTCAAAGAAAACTACCTCCTAAGTTGAAGGACGCCGGTTCTTTTTCTATACCATGCACCATTGGGGGGATGACTCTAGGGAAGGCATTGTGTGATCTAGGGGCAAGCATCAACTTGATGCCCCTCTCTATGATGAAGAGGTTAGGGATCAAAGAAGTCAAGGATACACGGATGTCACTCCAACTCGCCGATCGTTCTATAAAGTATCTGTATGGGGTGGTCGAAGATTTATTAGTGAAGGTGGACAAGTTCATATTTCCGGCGGATTTTGTGGTGCTTGATATAGATGAAGACGCCGAGATCCCCCTCATATTGGGTAGGCCCTTCTTGGCCACTGGGCGTGCCTTGATAGATATGCAACAAGGGAAACTCACTCTAAGGGTGCAAGATGATGAGGTAGTCTTCAATGTCTTTGAAGCAATGAAGCACCCTGCTGAGAGGTTGGATGTGTATCGAGTGGATGTGGTGGACTCAACTGCCAAGGCAAAGGCAACTAGAGAAGCCCATGGTTCTTCACTTGCACAAGTGTTGGTAAAATCCCATGATAATGATAGTGAGGAAAAAGACCCTTTGGGGGATGAGGTCTATCTTGAGTGGTTGAAAGACATGGAAGCCTTACCGAGTCTCCCAGAGGATGAAGGTGCAATGGAAAAGCTCAACAAGGAAGGAATTAAAGAAGCGGTGAGCGAGGAAGTGATCAAACCTTTAGAGGCCGGAATCATCTATCCAATCGCGAATAGTAGTTGGGTTATTTCAATTCATGTGGTCCCGAAGAAAGGTGGCACAACCGTGGTGGTCAATAAAAGCAATAAATCGATCCCAACAAGGACCATCACGGAGTGGAGAGTACGTGCCGATTATAGAAGGTTGTTGGACTTAAGTGAGTTGTCCGGGAACCGCATACGAGCATATGAAAGGGAAAGAACCTACAAAAAGCGGGCTAAGGCATGGCATGACAAGCAAGATCTTCTTCCGGATTAACCCTTAAGGGTGACTTGAGTCAGGCTCGGGACGTTAAACAAGCGCTACTTGGGAGGCAACCCAAGCTAGGTATCCTTTATTTTCCTGTCATTTTCCCTTATACAAAAAAAGGAGAGATTCGCCACGTGAATGCACAGTGGCCTCGCGAGACAGAAGCCCTGAATCTCAGAGGCTTGCTCACGCTTCTGTCTCGCGTCGCGAGAGATACTTTCGCCTCGCGATTCTGGGCACCATCAACTGTAGGAATTCCAGATTTGCCTCGCGAGATACTACTCATCTAGCGATTCTGGAAAGTGTGAAGAACAATTTTTCCGGATTCGCCTTGCGAGTGATATCTCGCCTCGCGAATCTGCAATTAAGGTTTTAACTTGCAGGAGTTCTTCCGGGAGAGGCCTTTGGCCCAACAGGGGGGTGCCTGATAAGCCTCTGGCTTATCTAGTTTTATAACTAGATGGACTGTGGTTTTCGTGCAATTTATTCGAGTTCACTCTCGTTTTCGCCCAAATTTGCCTTGTTTTGTTCCTAAGTTGGAATTTGACTCGTTTTACGTCTTTTGTGTAGTTTTTAGATTATTTTGAGTAGAATTACGCTTGTGGGTGCTTTTGTTGTTTCAGGTTAAATAAGTGAAGCTCCGGGAGTCAAGGAAAGTCGAAAAGCAGTGGAAATTGCAAGTCTGGAGACACTCGCCGCCTCGAGTGTATACTCGCCCGCGAGCCTGAAGGTCAGCAAAGCTGCAAAAGTCATCACTTCAGTCTCGCCACGCGAGATGTGACTCGCCCCGCGAATCATGAAGACCTGCAAGACAGAGAGCATCACGACTTGGCCGTGATGAATACCACGCCCGTGGCAGTTTAAGGTTGAAGACTCGCCCCGCGAGAAGCCTCTCGCCCCGCGAGAGTTTGAAGACCCTGGAAGTCAGAGACCATCACGGGCCAGCCGTGATGAAGGTCACAGCCTAGAATTGAAGACTCGCCTCGCGAACATACCTTCGCCTCGCGAGAGTTTAAATTGAAAGCGCGCTAATTTTAATTCTCGCCTCGCGAAAGTCTGCTCGCCTCGCGAGAGAGCGCAGATCAGGATTACTATTTAAGGGCTGTTGCATATCAGAACAGGGATCCAATCTTTGGTAGCCAGTTTTTCCACTTAGGTTAGGGCAGTAATTACAAATCCTTGTTCTCCTTGGAGCTGCGTCTCCTTTTCTCTTTTCTTTTATTTTACGATGGTGATTATGTCCAAGTGTTTGTCTATGAGCATGAGGAACTAATCCCCTTCGTCCGAGGGAACAATGAAGCCGCCCATGGCAGTGTAGATTCGATGTGATGTATGTTTTCCTTTCCTTCTTTTAATTAATGTTTTCCAATTCTGAATTGATTGTGTTGATCATATGTGTTGCATGATTAACTAGTTAAACGTGTTAAGACCAAACGGCGATTCACGTTTTAGAACTTGAATTGGAATCACTAATCGAATAATGAGCACGACCGTGGAATTAGGAGATTAGTGCAACCATTTAGGGAACAAGAATTAACAGAATTCGAGATTAGGATTATGAGACCTGCAAGTAATTAATCCAATCGTCGAATACGTCCTAATGAGCACGGCTGTGAATTTAGGAGAAATTAGGGGTCCCGGTTGACGTTGTAATTGAACTTAGGGAGGAATTCATCATCACTTGGGTATGCATGTTGGGTAGGTGGAATTGTGACCTTGGAAATTTTAATTTCAGATTTTAATCGTTTAGTTTTATTTAGATTTGTTAATTTAGATTACAATCCTATTCTCTCTCTCTCTCAACCACTCTCTATTGCTTAACCAACGTATCAGATTTCTTGACAATTTAGTTGAATTGGTAACCCAATCCTTGTGTTCGACCTCGGTAGACTCTTACCGTGTTTTTATTACTTGCGACGACCCGGTACACTTGCCGGAGTCACAACAAGTTTTTGGCGCCGTTGCCGGGGATTGGCACAACCAGTTTTTCTAATTTTAGGGAAGTTTGATTATTTGGTTAAGTTATTTTTGTTCTTATTTTTATTTTTATTATTTTCTTTTTATCTTCTACTATCTCTCTCTACTTCTTTGATTCCACTTGGTCTTGCCTTGTTTCGTATGCGAGGTACACGAAGGAATGCTTCCGGGTTGCGAATATTGTGATGGGAACCATGACACCTGGAGTTGTCCGTTCTACTTCCCTCATGTATATGTGGAACCATGGCATAATGACAGCGTGCCCCAGAGCAACTATCAGAGTCAGAATCAGTATTGGGGTGATATGAGTAGAGACCATCCTGATTTCGCTTGGAGTAATGCTGACGATGGTCTAGCCTGGCAACCACAACCTCAACAGAACTGGGAACAACAACCGCAACAAAATTGGCAACCACAACCGTGGGAGCTGGCTTTTGAGAAGTTGTCAACCTTTACAGGCACAACTTTTGAGAAGATGAATGCAGCAATGGAGAAATTGTCAATCGACACAAATGCGAAAATTGACAAGTTGGCAACTCAGACAGGGGTGACACTTCAGAATCTAGAGATGCAGATTGCCCATCTCACAAAACAACTAAATGAGTGTCCCCCAGAGACTCTCCCAGTTGATACCGAGAACGACCCTAAGAACCAATGCAATGCCACAACAACTAGAAGCAGTGGGGTGTTGGGATATGACTGGGGTATAACTAGTTCTCAGGGAGTTGAGGAAGAACAGCCACATGTTGAGGAAGAGCAACCAGAGGAAGAGGAGTTGGCAAGGGACAAGGCACCGGAGCAAGAGGGTAGAGAGCAAAATGAAGATAAAGTAGCAGAGGATTTCACCATGCTTGCCAAGCAACCTGATTTTGATGCGTTAAATAAATATGTTGGCTTGCATGCATGTGTGGACACCGGTAGGATAGACCCTCCCACTTGTCTGGCACACTTCCTCGTGAAGACACCATTCGGCCCGAGAGGAAGTGAATTCATAATTGAAGAGGTCAATGGAGTTTTCACACTCGGGCTTGGTGGAAGTATGGATAGAGTCATATTGCTGCTACAATCTCCACTCCAATTACCATTTGATCCGGGTGGAAGACCTCACATGATGAGCATCTCTTGGCCTCTGTACCACAGACTATGGGATCCAGGTGGATGCTTCGTAATAAGTCAGGCTCGGGACGTTAAACAAGCGCTTCTTGGGAGGCAACCCAAGCTAGGTATTCTTCTCTTCTATTAACTTTTGTTTTGTTTTGTTTTTGTTTTGTTTTTGTTTGTCGCTCTTGAATAATTTGAGAAGATCAAGAGTTTTTGTATGAATGTCGTGTCGGCAAGCTTGTTGGATTTTGATTGAATTGAGCATAGATTGATTGCATGAATTATTTGACCATTGATGATTTCCCCCTAGGGTCTGAAAATAGAAAAGTTGATCCCCACTTAAAAATTGAAAACTGAACTTTGAGAATTTTATTATGATTACTTGATTTATGATAAGTTTGGGGTGAGGGGGGTGCACACACTAGGAATTGTATCTCGGTCAAACAATTTGCAAAATGTCCAGGTGAGGAATTTGAGCCTCCAACTCTGTTTTTGAATGTGTGAATCACTGTTAAGTTGCACTTTCCCGAATTTGCTTGAATCTCTATATGGTTTGCATGTTTATGTGTTGCATCAAATGATTTAGGCAATGTTCTTTGAATAACTACTTGGCCTGAAATGAACCATCCCTAATGCATGTTCCCTAGTTAGCCAAATTGAGCCCAATTGACCTATTGTTTCTTGATGACCCTACATTACGAGCCAAAATCCGAAAAAACCATGTTAACCCAATCTTAGGATTAGGAGAGCATGGAAATGAGCAAGAGAAAGGTTGTGAGAAACTAAGTTTGGGGTGGCTACAAGGAGGTATGACATTTTGGGATGAGAAAGAAAAAAAAAAAAAGAAGAAAAAAAAAATTAAATAAAAGAGAAGAAAAATTTTGCCAAAAGAAAAGGGGCAAATCAAAAAGATGAGCAAGGAAAAAAGTTGTAGTCACCCGAGACAAAAAGAAAAGAAAAATGAAAAAAGGAATTTGAGTGGAAAATGTGTTTAATACTCATGCTCTCTTAGTTCCTAGGGACTTAAACCTAGTATCCTTGACTATCCTACCCTCAGCCAGGCCCCATTACAACCTTTAAAAGACCTTCTGATGTTGCATACATGTTTACGTGGGGACCATTTTTTGAGATGAAAATCAAATTCATGGGAAGTGCTCTTGATAAGTGAAATTGAGTGAAAAAGTTGAAAGCCTTGACGAATTGAGCGAATGAGTGAAATTTTACATACCCTTGTGAGGAAGGCAATTGTTTGAAATTGGTGATCTTCCTTTTGTGTGTGACCCTGATCCTCAACTTAGACTAATGATTGCATGAATGATGAAGTTCTCAATGGTTTAAAGTGAATGAATGTGGGGATTACATTGATGTAGGGGGGAGATCATAGGAGAAAAACTGTTTTATAAAGTTGCATTAAATTTGTGCGAAATCGATTGATTCCTTTAGGCTTGCCAAGTCTTGAGTCCTTTTTGAGTTTTAAGCTTGCTTTGGGATAAGCAAGGTTTAAGTTTGGGGTATTTTGATAAGCCTCTGGCTTATCTAGTTTTATAACTAGATGGACTGTGGTTTTCGTGCAATTTATTCGAGTTCACTCTCGTTTTCGCCCAAATTTGCCTTGTTTTGTTCCTAAG
Organism: Sophora flavescens; assembly: GCA_030762895.1. Classification (NCBI taxonomy): domain Eukaryota; kingdom Viridiplantae; phylum Streptophyta; class Magnoliopsida; order Fabales; family Fabaceae; genus Sophora; species Sophora flavescens. Next base: position 13,242,195 of record CM061065.1, on the reverse strand, counting down.
TTGGAATTTGACTCGTTTTGCGTCTTTTGTGTAGTTTTTAGATTATTTTGAGTAGAATTACGCTTGTGGGTGCTTTTGTTGTTTCAGGTTAAATAAGTGAAGCTCCGGGAGTCAAGGAAAGCAAAGAAATAGTGGAAATTGCAAGTCTGGAGACACTCGCCTCGCGAGTGTATACTCGCCCCGCGAGCCTGAAGGTCAGCAAAGCTGCAAAAGTCATCACTTCAGTCTCGCCACGCGAGATGTGACTCGCCCCGCGAATCATGAAGACCTGCAAGACAGAGAGCATCACGGCTTGGCCGTGATGAATACCACGCCCGTGGCAGTTTAAGGTTGAAGACTCGCCCCGCGAGAAGCCTCTCGCCCCGCGAGAGTTTGAAGACCCTGGAAGTCAGAGACCATCACGGGCCAGCCGTGATGAAGGTCACAGCCTAGAATTGAAGACTCGCCTCGCGAACATACCTTCGCCTCGCGAGAGTTTAAATTGAAAGCGCTAATTTTAATTCTCGCCTCGCGAAAAGTCTGCTCGCCTCGCGAGAGCGCAGATCGGGATTACTATTTAAGGGTCATTGCATATCAGAACAGGGATCCAATCTTTGGTAGCCAGTTTTTCCACTTAGGTTAGGGCAGTAATTACAAATCCTTGTTCTCCTTGGAGCTGCGTCTCCTTTTCTCTTTTCTTTTATTTTACGATGGTGATTATGTCCAAGTGTTTGTCTATGAGCATGAGGAACTAATCCCCTTCGTCCGAGGGAACAATGAAGCCGCCCATGGCAGTGTAGATTCGATGTGATGTATGTTTTCCTTTCCTTCTTTTAATTAATGTTTTCCAATTCTGAATTGATTGTGTTGATCATATGTGTTGCATGATTAACTAGTTAAACGTGTTAAGGCCAAACGGCGATTCACGTTTTAGAACTTGAATTGGAATCACTAATCGAATAATGAGCACGACCGTGGAATTAGGAGATTAGTGCAACCATTTAGGGAACAAGAATTAACAGAATTCGAGATTAGGATTATGAGACCTGCAAGTAATTAATCCAATCGTCGAATACGTCCTAATGAGCACGGCTGTGAATTTAGGAGAAATTAGGGGTCCCGGTTGACGTTGTAATTGAACTTAGGGAGGAATTCATCATCACTTGGGTATGCATGTTGGGTAGGTGGAATTGTGACCTTGGAAATTTTAATTTCAGATTTTAATCGTTTAGTTTTATTTAGATTTGTTAATTTAGATTACAATCCTATTCTCTCTCTCTCTCAACCACCCTCTATTGCTTAACCAACGTATCGGATTTCTTGACAATTTAGTTGAATTGGTAACCCAATCCTTGTGTTCGACCTAGGTAGACTCTTACCGTGTTTTTATTACTTGCGACGACCCAGTACACTTGCCGGAGTCACAACAGTGCCCGAGAGACCAGTTGGATGAGGATGCAACCGTAGAAGAGCTTTGCGTGGAAGCGGCCACCTACACTACAACTTGATCAGGGAGCACCCTCTCCTTTCCTTACTCTTATTTTATATTTGTGTTCTTTCATTGAGGACAATGTATGCTTTAAGTGTGGGGGAGGGAACCAATTGCTTTGTTTTTTTGTTGTTGTTGTTTTTGTTTTGTTTTTGAATTTCGCTCTTGAATAATTTGAGAAGATCAAGAGTTTGGTGTATGAATGTTGTGTCGGCAAGCTTGGTGGATTTCAATTAAATTTAGCATAGATTGATTGCATGAATCATGTTGACTTGACCTTGATGATTTCCCCCTAGGTTCTGAAAATAGAAAATTTGATCCCCATGTAAAAAAATTGAAAATTGAACTTTGAGAAATTTTATTGTGATTGCTTGATTTATGACAAGTTTGGGGTGAAGGGGTGCACACACTAGGAATTGTATCTCGGTCAAACAAATTGCAAAAAATGTCCAGGTGAGGAATTTGAGCCTCCAACTTTGTTTTTGATTGTGTGAATCACTCTTAAGCTGCACTTTCCCGGATTTGCTTGAATCTCTTCATGGTTTGCATGTTTATGTGTTGCATCAAATGATTTAGGCAATTTTATTTGAATAGCTACTTGGCCTAAAAAGAACCATCCCTAATGCATGTTCCCTAGTTAGCAACATTGAGCCTAATTGGCCTATTGTTTCTTGATGACCCGAAGTTATAAGCCAAAATCTGAAAAAACCATGTTAACCCAATCTTAGGATTAGGGGAGCATGGAAACTTAGCAAGAGAAGGGTTATAAGAAACTAAGTTTGGGGTGGCTACAAGGTTTGATATGTCATTATGGGTTGAGAAAAATAAAAATAAAGGTTGGAGCCAAAGGCAAAAGAAAAAAAAAAGAAAAAAAAAGGGAAAGTAACAAAATGTCAAAAAAAGGGTATTAGAAGGGAAAGGCTGTAGTCACCCAAGGCAAAAAGGAAAAATGGAAAAAAGGAATTTGAGTGGAGATTCGATGTGTTGAATGTTTGTGCTCTCTTAGTTCCTAGGGACTTAAGCCTAGTATCCTTGAATATCCTACCCTTAGCCAGGCCCCATTACAACCTTTAAAAGACCTTTTGATGTTGCATGCATGTTTTCGTGGGAACTATTTTTGAGATGAAAATCAAATTCATGGGAAGTGCTCTGGATATGTGAAATTGAGTGACACTAGGCATCGTACACAACATCATATTTACTTTTTCTTTTTTAAACTTATATTAGTGGGCATCTCCTCTTTCTCTTTCTAAGACTATGTTTGGATTGGTGGAAGATGATAGAATGGAATGAAACGGAATATATTGGAATGGAACAGAACGGAATGAAAGTTCCACTCCATCGTTTGGATATTTTACGATGGAATGAAATAAAGTTACCACTCCATCGTTTGGTAAATAGATGGAATGGAATGAATTATATTTTTTATTCCTTTATTACCCTTGTTTTAAAATACAATATATTCCATCTCTCTACAATGCAATATAATTTTGCCGAAGCCCCACATCCCATGTGATGACAACACTTTGTCAAAATAGTTGAATGAATAAAGGGAGCTTGCAAGATTAATATTAAAAAGTGAGAACACCACCCGGTTATTAATAATAACAAGCAAAATTAACTTATTTTATAGCAATATGTTGAAATGTGCTTTTTAAGTTTTAACCCTTGTCAACCCAAAACATTGTACTATGACCCACAAAAATTGTTCCTGTCGAGATCCGACTTGCCGGAATCTCGCTATAGAACGTCTAAACAAGAGTGAACACCGGGGTTGTTTTAAATTATGGCTTGATAGAATATTGTATTATGGTCCTACGTATCCCAATGGGAATCAAAGCCAGACGTAGTTCTCGGTTCAACCCTTGGTCATATGGTGATCTCAATCCCCTAATCTTGTATCTGATGAATACCGGCGAGCAAGGACTCTTCAATAGTCTTTTGGTCGAGCTAGTTTCTCTAATATGCTTAAGGGAGAGTCACCTAAGTCCGTGAAAAGTGAGTCTCTCTTTGGGTTCTCCTCCTTTTATAATTAATAGGATCCTCATATCTTTAAGAGATATGGATTTATTTCCTTTTATCTCTTAAATCTTCTTTGAGATGTGATTTCCTTAATTTAAGGGATATTATCTCTTTTAACCGGATAAGGTTATTTGAGATAATATCAGGATTATTAAAGATAATATCAATATCTTAAAATGATCTCCTAACCGGATAGGGTTATTTGAGATAATATCAGGATTATTAAAGATAATATCAATATCTTATCCTTCCTATCTTGATTGGATCGGGTATCCAAGCTCAGTGGCCGGGTTTTACTCCTCGGCCAGTACACAAGCCCCCCAAGCTTTGAGCTAGAAGAAGCGTAAAAGTTTTCATGATAGTAGCCGAGCTTGGCCTTTTAAAAACCTTATTTGGAGAATCTAAGGTTTATGGTGTAGGTTCTCTTACCTTTTTTACCATAGTCTTAATGACCGATCTTGTAGACTCTCAAGTTTCCTTTCCTCAGCTGCAACAGGCTTTGGAGGCTGAGAGGGAGGCTAATTGCAAGCTTCAAGTCGATCTGATTGAAGCTGAAGCCACCATTATGAAGGAGTACGTCAATGATTTTTCTCGAGCGGTGAAGCAGCTTAAACGCTTTAACCCAAATGCTGACTTCTCCCTTACTGATATGGACAAGGATTTTAATAAAGATGGTATTCTAGTTCCTTTGTCCGAGCTTGAGGACGAAGAAGAGACAGGCCAGGAAAGGGAGGAAGTTGAAGAGCAAGCTGCCGAGGAGGGAGGAGATAGGGAAGGTGAAATGGCTTTACCTGATTCATCCTTTGCTTTTCCTCCTGGTGGTGAGGATGACCTTCACTCTACTTCTGCTGGAACCGTTTCTCATGGGGATGCCCATGAGTAACCTAGGAAAAATGTTCCTAGGGGAATCTCCGTTTCTAAGTTTTTTTATGATCATGCCTCGTTTTTGCCATTCGGCTTTTGGATCTCGAGCTTGTAACTTTTTCTAAGTTAGTGCTTGGCTTTTACAATTTGGCGTGTTACTCGTCTTACTCGAGTTTTTGGAACACGGAGCACCTGTAGGATTTTACTTACCCTCTTAGGCATTTTTTGCCTTTTTAGGCATTTAGTTTTCGCCTTTTTAGGTTTGGCATTTCGACCTCAACTCGTTCGATTTTAGCTAGGTCAACCTTTTTAGGCTTTTAATTACCTTTTAATGTCGTTTAGCTTTATAGGCTCGGCATTTCGACCTCAACTCGGTCGATTTTAGCTCGGTCAGCCTTTTTAGGTTTTTAACTACCTTTAGATGTCGTTTACCTTTATAGGCTCGGCATTTCGACCTCAACTCGTTCGATTTTAGGTCGGTCAACCTTTTTAGGTTTTTTAACTACCTTTAGATTCTACCTTTTTAGGCTCGGCATTTCGACCTCAATTCGGTCGATTTTAGCTCGGTCAGCCTTTTTAGGTTTTTAACTACCTTTAGATGTTGTTTACCTCTTTAGGCTCGGCATTTCGACCTCAACTCGGTCGATTTTAGCTCGGCCAGCCTTTTTAGGTTTTTAACTTTTCATAAATAAAATTTTGACCATATAACAGTATTCGTGCCTAATAGCGCAACTGAAAATGATTCTTTTTATTTATTTTTCCCGGTGTGCCTCATTAAAACCTTCCTGGCCAAAACCTCGTGGGAAAAAGACCGGGATAGGAAAAGGAGTACATCACCTACTTACATAACTTTAACTAAAATAAAACTTAAGGTGGAAAGTGTTCCATGTTCTTGGAACAGCCTTTCCTGACAACTCTTCTAGCTTATAAGCACCATTTCCTAGATTTTCAACTATTCTGAATGGGCCAGACCAGTTTGCTGCGAGCTTACCCTCTCTGGAGTCTTTTCTCGCACCGTTTTGCAATCTCAGTACTAAGTCACCTTGCACAAATTCCCTTGGCTGCAACCTCGAGTTGTACTTCCGAGTTGATTTTTGCTTGCATAGCTTTTCTCTGATTTTTGCCTCATCTCAGACTTCCTCAACCATGTCAAGCTCAACTCGGATTTCTTCCTCATTCTTACTTTGGTCATGATGCTGCCTTCAAAAAGAGAGTTCGCCGATCTCAACTGGAATCATTGCATCGGTTCCATAGGTTAGCTTGAATGGCGTTTCACCAGTTGAAGACTGTGGTGAGCAATGGTAGGCCTATAGGATGCTTGGTAACTCTTCAACCCATGCCCATTTTGATTGGCCTAAACTTCTTTTGAGCTCGTTCAAAATGACTTTGTTGGCTGCTTCTGCTTGTCCATTCGTTTGTGGATGCTCAACCGAGGTCACTTTATGTTTGATTCCGAGGTTGGAGTAGAACTCTCTAAGCTCTTTATCGGTGAATTGCTTTCCATTATCTGTGACAATTGCATAAGGGAGGCTGTGCCTGCATATGATGTTTTTCCATACAAAACTCTGAACCTTTTTAGATGTTATGGTAGCTAATGGTTCTGCTTCAATCCATTTAGTGAAGTAGTCTACTCCTACCAGCAAGAACTTGACTTGACCTTTAGCAACTGGGAAAGGACCGACTATATCCATCCCCCACATAGTAAAGGCCCGCGACGAGAACATGGAATGGAGCTCTTCTCCTGGGGCTCGTGCTACATTGGCGAACTTCTGACAAGGCTCACACCTATTAGTCCAGGTAGCACAATCCAATCACATGGTCGGCCAGTAAAACCCCGCTCGCAGGACCCGAGCTGCCAAAGATCGGCCACCTGAATGCATTCCACAGGTTCCTCGGGGCATCTCGTCCATTACGTACTCGGACTGCTCCTTTGTTATGCACTTTAGTAATGGCATGGAGAATCCTCTTCTGTACAGTTCTCCATCTCGGATGGTATAATGGCAAGATTTTAGAGGAATTATCCTCGCCTCCTTAGGGTCAGTGGGCAATTTGTCAGAGGCTAAATATTCCCAAATTGGTTTCATCTAGCCACGATCATAGTGCTCGGTCACTAAGGCACTTTTTATGCTTGGTTCGAGGAGATTCTCCTGAATGAAAGTTCTTAGCTGGCCAGCTTTCTTGGTGCTAGCCAGCTTAGACTACAGATCTGCCCTGGAATTTTCCTCCCGAGGTATATGCTCAATAGTGAAATTATCAAATTTAGAAATTAGACTATTAACTCTGCAGAGATATCTGGTTAGCTGGGGATCCTTTGTTTGATAATCACCCGAAACTTGTCCTGTTACAAGTTGTGAGTCACTTCGGTATTTTAATTCTTTGACTCCAACCTCTTTAGCTAGCATCAGCCCTGCAATAAGGGCTTCATATTCTGATTGGTTGTTTGAAGCAGTAAACCCAAACTTTAAAGATTATTCCAGGATTAGATCATTAGGACCTTTGAGAATTATTCCAGCTCCGTTCCCCTTTGAGTTAGATTAACCATCAACGTATAGAAGCCAGGTAAAGGATCCCGACCTTGACTTAGAAGAGAGCTCGACAATGAAGTCGGAGAGGCATTAGGCTTTCATTGGTCCCCTCGGCTCATATTGCAAACCGAACTCTAACAATTCTACCGACCAAGCTATCATTCTTCCGGCTAGATCGGGTTTCCTGAGCACCTGCTTTATCGGATGATCTGATTTGACTATAACTTGGTGTGGCTGGAAGTAAGGTTGTAACCTCCAAATTGCCATGACTAAGGCGAGGGAAAGTTTTTCAATTACTTGATACCGTGTTTCTACATCTTTCAAAATTCTACTTACGTAATACACCGACATTTGTTGTTTTTCTTCTTCCTGGATGATTACTGCACTGATTGCATAATCATTGACAGACAGATACAAATACAGATCCTCTCCAAGCTGTGGCCGAGTATGGATCGGGGGAGAGGCCAGAAAAAGTGAACTCTTTCGATTTTTTCAGAAGCTGAAAGAAGGGTCTTGCTTTTTCTGCGGATTTTAGGAGAAAGTGGGATAGAGAAGCTAATCGGCCAGCTAACCTCTGGATTTCTTTCACATTCCGAGGGCTTCGCATTTCAATGACAGCTTTGCACTTATCAGGATTAGCTTCAATTCCTCTATGTGTTAGCATGTACCCTAAGAACTTTCCTCCTTGTACACCAAAAGAGCATTTTTCTGGATTTAACCTCATGTTGTACTTTCTGAGTTGACTGAAAATTTCTTCGTGGTCGGCTGAGTGTTTCTTTGGTTCATCAGACTTTACCACCATATCGTCAACATATACTTCTAGGTTCTTTCCTATCTGGTTGACAAAGACTTTATCCTTAAGCCTTTGATACGTTGCACCAGCATTGTTTAAACCGAAAGGCATTACTCGGTAGCAGTAGTTTGCCCCATCGGTCATAAATGCCGTTTTTTCTTCATCAGGTGGATACATCCTTATCTGGTTATAACCCGAGTATGCGTCCAAGAAGGACAAAACTTTGTACCCCGAAGCTCCGTCTACCAATCTGTCAATGTTGGGAAGAGGATAAGAATCCTTTGGACACGCTTTGTTGAGATCGGTGTAGTCCATGCACATTCTCCACTTACCATTGGCCTTTCTAACTAACGCTACATTGGCTAGCCAAGTAGTGTATTTCACCTCCCTGATGAAATTTGCTTTGACCAGTTTGGCAGTCTCCTCGGCTACTGCTTGGCGTCTTTCTTCGCCAAGCTTTCTTTTTCTCTAAGCTACAGGTATGGCTTCGGGACATATAGATAGCTTATGGCACATAAAATTGGGGTTTATGCCAGGCATATCCGATGTCTTCCAAGCAAACAAATCGACATTCTTTTTTAAGACCGCTTGAATCTGTTGTTTGAGCAAGGGGTCGAGCTGACTGTCGAGTTTGGTGCACTGTTCTGCTTGGGCTCCCAATTGGAACTTCTCTAAAGACTTTGTTGGTTCGGCTCTGGACTCGTACATCTCCATCCTTGGGTCTAGTTCAAACATGTTGACCGAGATCACTGAGGTTACCGTACTAACCGAGCTTACCACTTTTGCTTTACGATATCCTCGACATTCTTTACGATATCCTGGTTTCGAGTAACCTTTAGACTATCCACATAGAATTGCCTGACCATCCTTTGGTCAGCTCGGACAGTGGCTATATCTCCAGACTCGACTGGGAATTTCATTGTGAGGTGTGGGGTAGAGACAATCGCTCCGAGTTCATTCAACGTTGGTCTTCCAATAAGGATGTTGTATGACGTGCTATAATCCACAATAACATACATGACTGATACGATCTTGGAGAGTTTTCCCTCTCCAAACGTTGTTAAGAGGTCTATAAAACCTCGGGTTTTTACTTGTTCTCCGACGAACCCTACTAGCTTGTCTTCCTGCTCTTTTATCAGCTTTTCCGGAATTCCAAGTTTCTTGAAGGTTGCCAGGTATAAAATATCAGTCAAGCTTCCCTAATTAATAAGTGTTCGTTTGACCGAGAAGTTGGCTAATTCGACCGTTATCACCATTGGGTCATCTTGATTTGGATCCATCCCGTGGAAATCGTCATCCGAGAAAGTTATTGGAGGTCTCGTCCTTGCAGGTTTTCCAGACACCGTGTTTATAGATCAGATGGATTTTACATGACGCTGTCGAGTTGAACTCGTTGTTCCTCCAACTACAAATCCTCTTGAGATTGTATTGATGACCCCTCTGACTCCCCCTTTTGTTTCTTCATTAAGAGCCCTCTGATTATTCAACCGATCTCTGTTCTGATTGTTTCCTTGCAGGTTCCCATCTCGGTTACAATTGTCATAACCGCGTCTTTGTCGTCGTCGACTAGCTCGTCCGCCTCCATTATCATCTCAGGGAACGAACCGGTCAAGACGACCTGCCTGTACCAAGTCCTCAATTTTTTTCCTGGGCTGTTTTACAGTCTTCAGTGGAGTGACCATAGTTTTGATGCCATTTTCACTCTTTACTTCTGTTTGCATTGGTCGGAGTTTTAGACGGTCGAGGTAAGGTGAGTAACTCAGCGTTGCACACCTCCTGGAGAATGGTTACCCGAGATCGGTTTAGCAGTGTATAAGACTGGTACATGGGTTGCCTCTCCGAGAATCCCCTTTCATTGGTCTTTTGGGCCCTTTGTTGATTAACCCCCCTATCTCTTTCTTTGCTCGGAACCGACCTCTTGTCTTCAAAACCTCTTTCTCTCCTTTTGGATTCTACCATCTCTTTCGAGTTCATGAAACCTGTAGCTTTTTCCTGCAACTCTTCAAAATCTCTCGGTGGTTTTTGAGATAAATACTCAAAGAATGGCCCCGGTTTCAAACCGCCCATGACGATATGAAGACAGAGTTCCAAGCTCATATTGGGAATTAAAATTTGTTTGGCAATAAAACGAGCCATATAATCTCTAAATGATTCATTATTTTCTTGTTTAAAATCCACCAGCAAGACCGAGTGCCTTTTATGCTTTCGGCTCGCTGCGAATTGTGCAGTGAACTTAGTTACAAGCAAATCAAAGGAATTAATTGACCTGGAATGGAACAGAACGGAATGAAAGTTCCACTCCATCGTTTGGATATTTTATGATGGAGTGGAATAAAGTTACCACTCCATCGTTTGGTAAATGGACGGAATGGAATGAATTATATTTTTTTATTCCTTTATTACCCTTGTTTTAAATGCAATATATTCCATCTCTCTACAATGCAATACAATTTTTCTGAAGCCCCACATCCCATGTGATGACAACACTTTGTCAAAATAGTTGAATGAATAAAGGGAGCTTGCAAGATTAATATTAAAAAGTGAGAACACCACCCAGTTATTAATAATAACAAGTAAAATTAACTTATTTTATAGCAATATGTTGAAATGTGCTTTTTAAGTTTTAACCCTTGTCAACCCAAAGCACTGTACTATGACCCACAAAAATTGTTCCTGCCGAGATCCGACTTGCCGGAATCTCGCCGTAGAACGTCTAACCAAGAGTGTACACCGGGGTTGTTTTAGATTATGGCTTGACAGAATATTGTATTCCGGTCCTACGTATCCCAATGGGAATCAAAGCCAGACGTAGTTCTCGGTTCAACCCTTGGTCATATGATGATCTCAATCCCCTAATCTTGAATTTGATGAATACCAGCGAGCAAGGACTCTTCAATAGTCTCTTGGTCGAGCTAGATTCTCTAATACGCTTAAGGGAGAGTCACCTGGGTCCGTGAAAAGTGAGTCTCTCTTTTGGGTTCTCCTCCTTTTATAATAGGATCCCCATATCTTTAAGAGATCTGGATTTATTTCTTCTTTGAGATGTGATTTCCTTAATTTAAGGGATATTATCTCTTTTAACCGGATAAGGTTATTTGAAATAATATCAGGATTATTAAAGATAATATCAATATCTTAAAATGATCTCCTAACTGGATAAGGTTATTTGAGATAATATTGGGATTATTAAAGACAATATCAATATCTTATCATTCCTATCTTGATTGGATCGGGTATCCAAGCTCGGTGACCGGGTTTTACTCCTCGGCCAGTACAAAAATCAAAACTTCCACAAATCCGGAACCACAGAGAAGTGGAAAGCATGAGAAGCGGAAGCAAGCAAGAGAGCAGTGAGCAGCATGGAAGAGATGACTTTGAGGAAGATAGAGAGAGAGAGAGAGCACAATCGAAGAGATGACTTTGAGGAAGATAGAGAGAAAGCACAATGGAAAAACTGCTGCTAGGTATATGAGAAATGAGATGTGAAAAGTTAAATTAGGATGATGATAAAATAATAATTTTACAATTTTACAAAAGATTAATTTCTTGTTCCATCCCATACCCCCAATTTGGGAGAGAACAAAAAGTGGGGGATTAGATGGAATGGGATGGAATATATTCCATCATGTACCATTCCATTCCATTTTAAATTTGAAAATCCAAACAATGGAACATAGTTCCATTCTATTGCATTTCATTTCATTCCATCATGTTCCACCAATCCAAACATAGCCTAAGTTTCTATCGAAGAGTTTGATCATGTCCCGCATTTTTTGCCATCAGTTTCATCTTTCTGTTCTATTTTCCTATCAATTTACCTTCCTCTCTGTTTCATATCAGTTTTTTTAATCATCTTTGCAGATGCAACCCACTCCACTAAGCCTCACATCATACCTTCATTGTATCAGCCTTCATCTATCCAGTATATTCCCCTCTTCGCTGTTCATGTGTGAAACCTGACTCTATTTTACTGGGTAATAAGAATTTAATTTCTTTTATCTAGGTTTTTATTATTTATAAAAAGGTTATAAGAGAAAATATTAAGGTAAGTAAAGTTGAGGGGAAAATAATGAAATTTGAATAATCCAATGTCAAGTTTTAGTTTATATTTTTTTTATTAAAAATATCAAATATTAACTTTGGACTTGTAAGTGGGAAATAAAAGGAAGATGGCTTCTCCCCTTCATAGGTGGCACTTAACCTATAGAAAGTAAAGGAAAGAAGAAGAGAGGAAGATAAATAGAGAGAAATAGAGGAAGAAAGGAATGGAGAAAGGTGAGAGCTTTTGAAGATGGAGCTTCCTTCTCATCTTGGTCATGAAGGAAAGATTGGTAAGCATCTTCCAAGCTTCCCAAAGATCCCACCATCTTCTCATCTTCTTCAACCTTCTTAGTTCTCCATGGTTGGGTAAGAACCACAAGGTGAGGGAATTTAATATTTTATTGAATTTCTCTTATTTAATCTTGTGCAATCTTCTTTAATTAATGTTTAAGTTCATGAAATTGAAAGGAAAATAAAGGTTTTGACTGTTTTGTTGAACCCTAGAGATTGGGGGTGAAGAACTCCATTTTTGGAGCTTGAAATTTGATATTTTTTTGAGACTATCTCGGTTTTGTATGAAAATCTGACATACCTGTAATCAAAAAATCGTATCTAGAGTTGTAGAACTCGGAATGATATGAAACTTGTCTCATTTGAAATCTAACACACAGATTCATACAGTGTATAATTTTCGAGATTTTAGGAGGCCTGATATGTTCTCAGTTTAGTTTTTAAAATAAGGTTAGGCTGCCCTGAATGCATCTTGACAACCCGCATTCAAAAATTTATATCTTGAGTTATAAACTCAGAATGAGATGAAACTTATTGCGTTTTAAAACTGAGACATAAAAGTTTATTATGGTAAAATTTCGTAATTTAATCATACCTGAGGAAGTCCCATTTTAGTTTTTAAAGTTGAGTACTGTCTGTTTTGGATGTACTCAGACAGTCTTTACTCCAAAATTTATATTTGGAGTTATAGACCTCATTTTAATGTGAAATTAGTATCGTTTGAAAGTAGACATATAATTATTATTGTAATTAAAATTTCAGATTTTACAGACCTATGTATTATTTCCAGATTCCGTTTGAAGTCTGTCTAAGCTTGCTGAAAACCCCCTTTGGCAGTCAATCTTAATTAGGTTGCATCCTGAGCCATAACCTTCGAACTTAGGTGCTACTGGTTATCTTATAAGTTTTTGTTAAAAAGGATACAAAACTATCTAAATGTTAGAAATTATACTCATGAAGTATATTCATAGAATTGAGTAAAGATCATTAAAGTGAGACGGCAAGATGTAAACCTTAACTAGAACATATATTGTCCATAAAGACCAAATTTGTGAACAATGAGAATTTTAGTTGGTTGGCCAAGGAGGTCCTATATAATTGGATTAATAATAAGAATGCTTTAGTAGTGACTAAATGTTCTATATTTTGAATTGCTATGTAGAGAATGAGTGTTATAGTAATATTGAATGAACAATTTATAATAAAGGAATTGTATTGTTGAAGGAAGATAAAAGAAATATGTTTATTTATAATATACTACTATGATTTATGTTGATGTAATTAAAGCGTAGGTTATTAGAATGGAAGTATAAGAAAATTGTTTTGCCGATATTTATAATTGTGAATGACACCATGTACTTGTGTCTTGGTGATTGATAATTGAGAAATAGGTGAGTGTTGAGATTATCCGTTATGGGAAGGTAGTATATATAGATATATGTATATACATATACTACTGAATGGTTTGTTATGATACTTATGTGTAAGCTTGATGATGATGAAATGTTGAAATGGGTCTAGAACATGAGTGATGAAGTGTGGCAAGTCTTTGACTTTGTGAAATGGCTAAGAGTAACTGTATGAGATGTGTATTGCACATGATTAGTTGAATTGTCACTATGGTCATGGGATCATGATGCACGGATAAACTTACGTATGCTTATTGTGTAATATGGGTGAACATTGTTTGATACCCGTTGTATGTTATATAAGCTATTAAATAGCGAAAACCTTAAGGATGAGATGATGGAAAACACATATTTGTTACAAATGCTACGGTCTCTCAAATGAGAGTCACTTTATATGCGAAATACTTTATTATAAGTTTGATATATGTTTCAGTTTAAGCATTGGATTATGATTATTTAATTGTGGAGATATCATGTGATATGATTTTGGAATTTACGAGAGGTATGAAAGTGATGTCATATGTTAAGGTATGAATTATGGAATATACTTGATTCATGAATTGACCATTGAAAAATCGCAATAGGGACGACGATACGTAATTCCCGGCTGCACGAGAGTTTCTCTATGAGAATGCACTGGGGACGGCGAGACGTAACACCCGGATGCATAGTGATATGGATAGCCTACCGGGGATGGCGAGACGTAACGCCCAGTAGAGCTTGGACGTGATGGTATGGACATATACTTGGGACACCCAGTAATTGTGAGACCGCACTGGGGACAGCGGAACATAACGCCCAGTGGAGGATAGATTGTATGCCTATCGAGGACGGCAAGACGTAACACTCGATAATGCGAATGAAATATGTTATATTCGAATTTTGAGGCAATTCAAGCATCATGCTAGAAAATCTATAATGAGAGTAGGAGGTGTTAAATACACGATATTAAAGGTTTTGATGAGTTGGCTATTGTGGTATTTTTTTGTTTGCATGATTTTTCCATGTTTTTACTTGTGAGACCCTTACTAAGTTTATTTAACTCACCCTTTATAGTATTGAGATGCAGGTGTGGAAACCGCTGGATCATCCCGAGTTGTCTGACTCCTAATTATGGAGTTAACGTGCCAAACCGCCACCTCTAAAGATGTTTTTATTTATCTACTAAAGTTAATGTGTTTACATTGTAAAACAATGAAAACAAAATTGTATAATTTTTTTTTAATATAAGAGTTTGGTATTCAAATATGTTATTAGGAGTTATTTGTATCCTATTTATGAAAACATATCATATGAGGATCAATAATTCGTCTTTTCCTTAAAAGAATAAAGGTTCAATGTTGAATAGTATTGAACATTTATTTTTCTTGAATTAAGAATGAGGAAGTGTTAACCTGGGCAAGGCTTCGGATTTGGGGTTGTCACCCCTCTTCTGGCCGGTCATTGACACCGAATTTGGGTCTTGAAAAAGTTGGTATAAGAGCTTAGGCTCAAATGAAAAAAAAAATCCTGAAAAGTTTTGAACTTGGTTAGTTACTTTTGCCTAGTAAAACATATTTTGTGTTTGAGGTCGGCATTTGGCACTAGCTCACGATGACCCATATATCAGGGGAGTAAGGGCAAGAAAGTATTATTTGATTGGATGTAAAATGCAGATTTAAATGACTATGTGTATACTGTGACACCCTAAAACCCGGCATCACATGGTTACCCGTTGCGGAAAATAAACCTATCTAGAATGCTGGTCGCTTTCAGAAAAATAACCTTTTATATAGGGTTACTGAAAAAGGGTACTCAATTTTATTTTATTTTTTGTTAAAAGAAGTTAAAAAAAGGTGATGAACACTCGAAACATGAAAATAAACATCATTCATATAAATATAACTATCCCACTTGGGATCTTAGGTTTGATTACAAAACAGGCCTTGTCGAACTGGCCAACATACACTAAAACAGCTACTGAAGAAACAGGTAAAAAGGAGACATCAAACCGGGGATAGGGAACTGGGTACAAGACTCAAAAGATGTCTCTAAAAGCCTAGGGACTATCGGAACAACTCCAAAAGCCGACGAACGATCTACCAATGCCTCCTGCATGCAGAGTGACCACAGACGCTACCCTGAGACGAGATATCAGATGCCGGATCGATAACGTCACCACCATCGTCGATAGAGACGTCGTCATCTCCGGGATCCTGCGGACGGTACTCTGGCTACTCCTCCTCCTAGTCCTCGACCTCTATCAGCTCAAGGGGTTCTTTCTCGGGATCCTCTTCGAGATCCTCCTCCACTGGATCCTCCGCAAGCGGTTCAACTGGATCAAAATGCTCATGAAGGAGACCGGTGACTTCTAGCGTATGAAGGTAGTACCATGGAGGTGGAAGCGCCACAGTCCTCGTCTCGACGACATGAATCCTATGTACGGGCACTCCGTTAGCATTCGCTCGATAGTCGTGACTGGTCCTCGATACGTCGCGGTCGTCACACCCTCATGTATAGTCCAGTTCCCTGCCGTCCCAGCATGATCAAACACTTCGCTCCACGAGCTCGACTATGCCAAGGGAACATTCGGATCCATCTAAAAGCACGCGCATACCCGATACAAGAAGAAAAGAACAGAACATACAGATGTGCAAGAGTGAGATACCGTCATAAGATATATTCCACAACAACCATATACATGATACATACATCACATAATCATATAAGCAGTTAAATCATGCATATACATAACATAACAGTGTTATATCAAAGGGTCTCAAACTCGCACAGTCAATCTTTGAAAATATGCATGGCACTTCAATATCAAGCTCTAACTTAATCTCATGAGATATCAACACCGTTTTCCACTGGAGAAGAATTAGAGTTGGTCAATCTCTAGCCCACTGGGCAGTTGCCTCTATACCATCATGCATTTAAGGTCTCAAGACGAGCAACGTCACATGTGCCTCTGAACTGGTCACATGGAATGACTCCCAGATACCACCTTGTATCTGATATGTAAGAAGGCATGTTTGCCTGGGGAAATGCACATGAGAAAATATTTTATTCAAAAGGTTTTCTTTGTGTTCATTCTCTTTTGCTGTCGCAGCTCAAAGCTAACGACTTAATCATCATTTCCCCATCACTTGAAAACTTAGAAGCATAGGACACACAGTCTGAATGCTCAATCACAATGCCCGAGACCGATGCACCGATCCTAGGCTTCTGGTCGTAGAAAACAACGTTCACTTTTAACAACGTTCATCACAATGTGGTTAGGACACACAGTCCACAACAACGTGATTAGGACACACAGTCCACAACAATGAAATCAGAACGCACTGTCCTCGATTTCGAGAATTGGACTCTCAGTCCAGAACATCATGAACAGGACTCATGGCCCCGAATTAACATTGATCCAAGATCACGTGCGTATAACTGAATACTAGAGGCGACGTCTCGCATACTAGATTCTCTTTCTTAAGTACTTATTTTTCGTTCAGTGAAAATCAAATTCAAAACCAAATCCTCGATAACCTATCCAGGCTATCAGAAAGTTTCTAAAACATTTAGGAGAAAACATTTTCTTTGAAAATCTTTTATAAAGCATCTTTGAAATACTTTTATCTTTGAAAATCCCCAATAGGATATTGCCAAATAATGTTGAAAGTTTTCACTTGAAGACACATAGTTTGAAAAGGATTTTTCTCTTGTATAACAATAGTTCACCAAAACCATTTCAACATTTAAAACAAGTACTTTAAGTTAATGAGATTTTGGAAAAGAACACCAATCCCTTCATCTTCAAAGCTTATTAAGGTTTTTAATCCTTATAACAGTTGAGCACAGACATAAGTCTGGCTTAGCAAACTTTCAATCAACAGCAGTATATATTCTCAGTTCAATACTAATATCACAGTTGAAAGCAGTTTATCACAGATACGCATTATAACATTTAGAACAAGCACAGTTCAACATCAGATAATAGCATAATAGTTCAAGTACATTAGATAACCAAGTAAGCTCAATCAACATATAAATATCCAGTTAAATACATACACACATGCATAGTTATTGAATATCTTTAGGAAATCCCCTCTTACCTCACGTCGGAGTTAAGAGTTTTGGATTTGAAAAAGAAGGTTCATGAACGTCCTCACTTCTCCGGCGATGGAAGTCTAAGGTTACCAACATAAAATCAAAAGTTAAAAAAAGAAATCCACTCGAAAACACTAACCACAAGGTATAGGTTCGGTTCATACAATAAACTAGGATTATGGGTTTCCGAAATTTATGCGACTTTTGGATTTATGATCCTTAAGTACTAGAAGTTCATAAACAACAATATTTCAACAAAGTTGAATTAAAAATCCCACTAAGTACTTGACTTAGGGTTTCGGCCAAGCATAGGTAAATAGACTAGGAATTTCTAAACTTTCCAATCTTTTTAGGTTAGCATCCATACATAGTAAGGAGCTTGAAACCATGATCATTTCGGAAAATGGAAAAATCAAATGTCTTAGACCATGAACTCTTAGGTTCGGCCTTAACAAGTTTGTGAGGTTAGAGATCTTTAAATCATCCAATCTTTTGGACATAGCATCCTTTAACATGAAGGAGCTTTAATCCATAATCATCTTGGAAAACAAAATAAAATAACACATCCTAGGTCAAATGTTACATTCGGCCATCATGGGAAAATAAAGCAAGAAAATATTTTAAACTTTCCAATCACTTAGACATAGCATCCTTTAACATAAGGAGCTTTTTAGTCCATGATCACTTTGGAAAACAAAACTCAACATCTTTGCCATAACCATTTAAGGTTTCGGCCTTTTCAAGAAATAGGGCTTAGAAATCTTCAAACTTTCCAATCTCTTGGACTTAGCATCCTTCTATATCAAGGAGTCTTAATCCATGATCATTTTGGAAAACAAAACTTAAACACCATCGCCTTAAAACTCATTGGTTTTGGTCTTTACATAAAAATAGGGTAAAAATCTTTAAACTTTCCAATCACTTAGACATATCATCCTTTAACATAAGGGAGCCTTGGTCCATTATCATCTTGGAAAACAAAACTCAAATACAAACTCATACATGTAAAAGTTGAAACAAGATTCACCAAAACCATATACATGGTTTCGGCCTCCTTAGGAAGAAGGGGTTAGGAAACTTTGTTTTACACAACCTTTTAGTATGTGATAGTGTGAGTAAATACAAGAATATATAAAGTGGTTTCAACTCAAAAGGAGTTTTCTACCATTTTTGTGAGGTTTTAGAAGTTAAAAGCACATAAAGGACATATGAAGAAAACTTTGAAATAAAAGATAAAACTTTTGAAAAATAACTACATAGAAGTATTACCCTTAACAAGATGAACAACTTTGATGAAGAACTCTAAGAGAAAAGTTTGATAAAAATGTAAACTTTGTAAGAGAGAAGAAGAAGAAGAAGAAGAAGAAGAAGAAGAAGAAGAAGAAGAAGAAGAAGAAGAAGAAGAAGAAGAAATGTAGTAAAGTGTAAATGTGAGAAATGGAGGGAAGTGATGAAGTGTGGAAATGAAGAGTGTTTATAGAGAGTGAGAGGAGAGGGAGTCACGGTTTTGGGAGGAAGAAAGAAGAGGAAAAAAGAAGGTGGGTTGCTTGTAGAGATGATAAGGAGTTAAGGTGATGTGATGTGATTGTAGAGAAAAAGATGAAAAAGTGAGATTTTTGAAAAAAGTCAAGATTCACCTTTTGAGTTGTGTCATAACCTTCACATCAAGTCACTTCATGTCACTTCATCCTCTTGATGCTCTGCTCCATTGCGTATCAGATGACTTCCCCGATCGTATTTCCCGACGATTTCGCCCGAAAAATTCCTAAGATTTGGCCCCGAACAATATTTTTTGAAAAACTCCAAACCGACACAAAACATCACAAAAACACTATCCGTCTCGTTTACGAATTAAAATTTGGTCTCTGGCTCAGTAAACTTGTACCGGCAGTGAGAACCCAGACCGATTTTCGTCTAATTTTCGACCGAAAATTTTGTTGGTGGTGGCTACGGTCTCAAAAGGGGGGGGGGGGGGGGTGAATTGAGATATTGAAAATTTATTCAACAATTTAAAGCAAAACAGTGTTTCTTTAAAGAAAATTGGTTTTTACTCAATTTTAATTCCCAAGAATTAGGTTATGGAATAAGTGATGATGACAAGAAGAATTATAAGTAGTAACAACAGATTTTAACACAGATTGCAGATATAAAGATTCAAGATTAACAAGTATATGGAGTTTAGGGATTAGAAGAACACGCAAACCGATTTATCCTGGTTCGGCTACCTCCTCTGGTAAGCCTACATCCAGTCCCACACCTCTGTGGTTTTCTTCACTATAATCAGCAATTTACACAATTCTAATTACAGCAACACAAGGATAACCTCCTTGCTTGAAAAATCTCCAGAAAGCACACTAGCTTCTCTATACCCAAGGATCCCTTCTATCCTTGTTAAACCCTAAGAGATACCCGCTTTTAGTCACTCTAATTCACAAAAAGAATTGAGTAGAAGTAAGACTCTAAAAGCCTGATAAAATAAATTGAAGTTCTAACTATGACACTTTTCTCAGTGATAAAGCACTTTGTTTCACAATCAGTATGAGTTGCGTTTTTTTTTGTATGTATTGTTGTTGTGTTGTTGTTGAAAAGTGTTCCTCTGATCCCTCTTTATATAGAAGACAAATTATAGCCGTTGGGATCATTTAAGACGGATTTGGATCTGATTTATCAAAATCTGCTTTCTTGATTCTTGATCTTGAAATGTGATTCTGTTTGATATTTGCAGAGTTTGCATCCTTCTTGAAATATAATTGTTTCCATATGAAAGGATAGCCATATCTTTTTGAAGAGTAATATATCCGTGTTTAATTGAAGAGAAAAATATCCAAGTTATTTTGAAGAGAAAAATATCCGTGTCCATTTGCCACGTCAGCAGATGGGAGTATTAGCTCAAGGTAATTGGACGGGCTCCAACTGGTAGACGAGAGTGCTAAAACAAGGCAATTGGACGGGCTCCAATTTGTAGACGAGCTTTATATATCATGTAAGTGGACGGAGCTTCTAGTTTAGCGTGTATCATTAGTAGACGAGATCCAAGTGTTACTGTCAGTAGACGAGCTCTCCTTTTTACATCAGTAGACGAGCTTTCCAAGTGTTACTATCAGTAGACGCACGCTCTTTGAGACACCCCGATGTCCCACTAAATAAATCCTAATTAACTAAGCCTTAATCCGTTGTATTAACGTTAGCGTGATTATACATATGAAATTAAATTAATTTGTGGAAGCGATAAAATTAAATTCGTTTAAAACATGCACAGCGGAATAAAACACGCATCAGCTATATATACATAATAAGTACGTCTGTCACCCAAGTATGATAAGTCCCAACAGAGGGATCCTAGGTTTACTAAAATATACAAACATTGTCAAACTAAAACTGGACATAATACATAAACTGCTCACAGAAAACAGTAGAAAAGTCCTAGAGCTACCCAGCCCGCCTCTCAAAATACATCCAAAATACAAAATAAGCTCACAGAGTCACATAACCTAGCAGGCGCATCCGACAGAACCATATCACCGAAGATATGGGCGCCTGGAGCTACCCTCTCCCTCTCCATAGGTGCGTCGGTAGACACTGCCGTATCGGGTCCTCGGCTCCCAAACAGACTCATCACTTCTCATGACGACGCGTCAACGACGATAGTGATACATCGTCTGAACACTCCGCTGCCTCCGACCCCTCTGCACCACACCAACATGGCTAGTCGCCACTGAGCAATCCACCATGTTCCACATGTCGTCAGGGAACTCTCTCTGACGAGCTGGATACCACATATCTGAAAAGGGTAACCTCTGTGAAATGCGATATGGGCCATCCAAGTGGAAGTAAGGACCATCTCCCATCCGTATGTAGAAACTAACCAGGCTGATGTACGTCATGAAGAATCTTGAGTGGTCGACCTGCCATCCACGATCATCATGATAGACAATCTCAACGTCGCCTAGTATCGGGATCCGGGGAGGGATCCTCTGCAGATAGTGCCTCGGCTGGTAACCCAAATCCACCACTGTCTCCATCCTGCTGGCGCTGCTCATCTATCGGTTTTACATACAGAGAAATATAGAGTAGAAGGGAGATAAGCAACAATACATAGTCATAAACTGGGGATGGGGACACATAGAACAATAATCACATATCCATGTAACACATGCGACAAGTAATGGGCAACCATCTTCCGAATCAAACCAACACAGTTCATCCTCAAATTCACTCTCAGATCAATCCTCTAAGGAGTCTCACTCCTATGCATATCGGCCGATATCTCCCATCCGGGTCTTAACCCCGAGATATTCCCTTATCAAGCCTATTTGCTTAGGGAACATCAGTTAGTTTGTCTAGGCAACTTTTCCGCTCGTCGTGACCCATAAGAGTGCATCTCTCTGTGAGCTCAGCTCCATCAGAGGTATCTGGGTCGCCTCGGATAGTCAACCTTAGACGTGGACACTCAGGGTAAAGTCGAGATAACTAGGCTCTACCGGGGTACACGACACATTAGGAGCTAACTAATGGTCACTGTGAGCCTCCCGAGTCCAGTTTTACATCCCCAAGGTCTCTTCACAGACCGGCCCCTCCATAATCCGTACTCGCACTCGAGTACAACTAACCTCGTACGACTCCCAGTCATACGGCTCGCCACCTTGGCAAAATGCAGTGCAACAAACATCACTATAATTAACACCGGAACCTTATCCATTTATTTTCTCATAGCGGATGCCCATACATCCCCGGCCTCAAAGCCGCCGTCTCAAGGCATTACCACGGTGTTAACTCTAAACTTATCTATACATACATATATTCATCATAAAATCAGTCAGCATCAATTCTTACATATAAAATATTCATGTGAACATATTCAGCATGTTAAATATAGCAAAATCGCAGATAATCATGAATCAACCACATAGCATAGCAACACACATTTCAGACAACCTCAACCAGTATAAAATCAACAACTTAGAGTCGATAAACCTACAACCACTAAACCCATCACAACATTAAAATATTATTTTATTCGGGTTTAGCCATTGTTGATTGTTCGACACCCTAGTAGGGCCTGGGGCACCCTACACACATGCATATATAATTATTATTCTACGCTTGCCTCCCCGACGATGTCGGTTACTTTCTCCCCACCTTGTAGAGACGAAATTTGTTCAAGTTGAAGATCAAAAACCTACACCCAGTCTCCTCTTTCCCCAAGGTTATAAAACGCTCCTTTTGGACTAGAGTTGTGTGGCTCCCTTCAAAAGAGAAGAATCAAAAGCTTTCCAACAAGTGAAGAGATGAAGAGGGGGAAGGAAATTTCTTGTTTTGTCTTGGCAAGGAGAGAAGAAATTTTCTTCTATTTCTGGGGGTACGTGAAGAAGAAGTAGGAACTGCACTTTGACTTGTTTCTAAGTTCTCTGAAAAATGGCCACCGATAAGGGAAGAGATGAAGAGTATAAGTGAGTAATTGTAATGTAAAATTTTTGTTTATTATTTATTATTGATGAGGTGGTCGGTGGTTAACATGAAAGAAAGAGAAAATTTAACTTGAAATGGTGGCCTTGCAAGATGAGTCCACGTGAGTGCAGGTGTTGAATTCTCAAGTAATGAAAATAGTCATACTTGTATAGAGGAAACAAAGGTTTGCGAATTGTAACTGAGAGTGAGAGAGAATCCGTAAGGTCCAATGAAATGAAGGAAATAAATAAATTAAAGTGACTTTAAAGTGAGAATAAATACATTGTTATAACCATAAATGACAATCAAATCAAGGATTAATTAAGATTGAAAAATGAAGGTAACCGTATAGGATGGATAAAATGAGAGAGAGAGTTTAAAGTCCAATCTTTAGTAAAAGTGTATATTTTGATTATTATTTTATTTTATTTTATTTTTGTTAATGATAAACTACCTTAACTAAGGAATTAAATTGAGGTGGTTGCCTATTAAGATTTTGAGTTGCTTAAATTTTACTCTAAACATATATATATGTTCTGATTCTAAAAAAATTTTGATTCATCTAACCCTCATTCCTATTTAATTAAGATATCAAATTTTCAAATATTTAAAATCGGGACGTTACATTACTACCCCCTTAAAAGAAATTCCGTCCTCGGAATTTAAATTAAGTTACCTCGTAGGAACAGGTGTGGATATCTATGTTGCATATCGGCTTCTCTTTCCCAGGTAGCATCACTAGTTACTGCATTCCATATGACCTTGACTAAAGGAATATGTTTCCCGTGGAGTTCTTTTATCCTTCGGTCGTCGATCCGTACAGGTAAAGCCTCATACTCTAGGTTTTCTCTTAATTGTATTGATTCGGGTTCTATAATGTGCGATAGATCGAGATAGTATTTTCTGAGTTGCGATACATGGAAAACATCATGAAGGTTCGAAAGATTAGGCGGTAAGGCTATCTGATAGGCAACTGGACCAATTCGGCGAAGAATTTGAAATGGTCCGATGAAACGAGGTGTAAGCATTCTGGATTTTATTGCTTTGCCAATTCCAGTCCTCGGGGTGACTCGCATGAAAACATGATCGCCTTCCTGGAATTCCAAAGGCCGTCTCCTCTTGTCGCTATAGCTTTTCTGCCTATCTACCGCTACTTTCATTTTCTCCCGAATCTTCTGAACTTGTTCCGTTGTTTGTTGTACCACCTCAGGTCCAATCAATTGACTTTCTCCTGTCTCGTACCACCAGAGGGGTGTTCTACACTTTCTTCCATATAGTGCTTCATATGGTGCCATGCCAATACTTGTGTGGAAACTATTATTATATGTAAATTCAATCAATGGAAGAAATTCGTCCCAACTTCCCGTGTGTTCTAACACACATGCTCTTAGTAAATCTTCCAATGACTGGATTGTTCTTTCCGACTGACCATCCGTTTGAGGATGATAAGCCGAACTCATCCTTAACTTAGTTCCTAGAGCACTGTGTAAACTCTACCAGAATCTTGATGTAAATCTCGGATCCCTGTCCGAAATTATACTTGCTGGTACTCCATGCAGTCTGACAATTTCCTTGATATACAACTGGGTTAACTTTTCCATTGAGAACCTTTGATTGATAGGAAGGAAATGAGAACATTTCGTTAATCTATCAATTATAACCCAAATTGCATCATACATCTTCTGTGTCCTTGGTAAACCAGACACAAAGTCCATTGCAATACTGTCCCATTTCCATTCTGGGATATCTAGAGATTGCAATAGTCCCGCTGGTTTTTGGTGTTCAATCTTTGCTTTTTGACACACCAAGCAGGATTGGACATACTCTGCAACTTCCTTTTTCATTCCAGACCACCAAAACATTTTCCTCAAGTCTTGATACATCTTTGTGGCACCTGGATGAAAACTCAACTTGCTTTTGTGCGCCTCTTCCAGAATCAAATTCCTAACTTCTTTATCTTCAGGTACACATATCCTTTCTCTAAACCTTATGACTCCATCAATACCTCTTTTAAATTCTACTGTCTTACCTTCTTCTATCATCTGGTCAACCTTCTGGAGGTATTGGTCTTCGGCTTGCTTCTTTCCGATTAATTCTAGGAATCCACTAGTAATAGTGATCATTCCTAAACTCATCTTGTTCCGGGATAGTTTAGTTATTCCAAGATTCAGATCTCTAAATTGTTCGATCAGTTCCAATTCTTTAACCATCATAGCAAACACTTTCAAAGATTTCCGACTTAATGCATCCGCTAGGACGTTTGCCTTTCCTGGATGATACTGAAGATCGAACTCATAATCCTTTACGAATTCCATCCATCTCCGCTGTCTCATGTTCAGCTCTTTATGATCGAATAAATATCTTAAACTCTTGTGATCACTGTAGACCGTGAACTTAGCACCATACAGGTGGTGTCTCCATATCTTCAATGCAAATACTATTGCGGCCAACTCAAGATCATGGGTCGGGTAGTTCTGCTCATGTATTCTTAACTGCCTTGAAGCATAAGCTACTACTTTCCTTTCTTTCATAAGTACAGAACCCAGGCCTTGATGTGAGGCGTCACAATACACATCAAACGGTGCCAACGGATCCGGCAAGACTAATACCGGAGATGTTGTTAGCCTTCTCTTCAACTCCTGGAAACTAGTCTCACACTCATTTGACCATTCGAACGATTTTCCCTTTCTCGTCAACTGCGTCATAGGTAATGCAATTTTCGAGAATCCTTCTATAAACCTTCAGTAATAACCTGCCAGTCCAATGAAACTTCTGACTTCACCAACTGTCTTAGGACGTTCCCAATTCACAACTGCTTTAACTTTGGCAGGATCCACCGCAATCACATCTTTGTTTATAACATGCCCAAGAAATTGTACTTCGTCCAACCAGAATTCACACTTGGACAACTTGGCATAGAGTTGTCTATCCTTAAGCACTTGAAGTACAACACGAAGATGCTCTACATGTTCTTCTTTATTCGATGAGTAGATCAGAATGTTGTCGATAAACATAATGACGAATTTGTCCGGGTACGGTCTGAAGATCCGATTCATATAGTCCATGAATATAGCAGGAGCATTAGTTACGCCAAATGGCATAACCAGATACTCGTAGTGACCATACCGACTCCTGAAAGCAGTATTCAGTATATCATCTTCTTTCACTCTGATCTGATGATACCCAGATCTCAGATCTATCTTGGAGAACACAGTTGCTCCCCGCAACTGATCCATTAGATCGTCAATCCTCAGCAATGGATACTTATTCTTGATTGTTACCTTATTTAGTTGTCGATAATCAACACACAACCTTGAGCTACCATCCTTCTTTTTCACAAAAAGAACCGACGCTCCCCATGGTGAAACACTTGGTCGGATAAACCCTTTCTTCAACATGTCATCCAAATGTTTCTTCAATTCTGCTAATTCTGTTGGGGACTTTCGATACGGTGCTATCGATATTGGTCCGGCCCCTGGTATGAGGTCAATTGCAAACTCTATCTCTCTTTTAGGTGGTAGCTCTGGAACATCATCCGGGAAAACGTTTGGAAACTCGCAAACGACAGGCATCGCATTAGGCTTTGGAGAGTCCTTGGCTTCCAAGGAAAACAGCACCATGCAGTTTCTCAATCGTCCGTCTTCCGAGTCACTGTCATTGACAGGCAATAATCCAGATCGCTTCGAGAAACAAAGGGTTTTCTTTGAACAATCTAAAATTACATGGTTAGCCGAAAGCCAGTCCATGCCTAAGATAATATCAATATGTTGCATAGGCAAACAGACAAGGTCCACATTGAATTGCCTATTTTCCAAAATAATAGGACAATCCCGACAAACGAATATAGTGGTCAAAGTTTCACCCATAGGGGTCGAAACAGTAAGGTCATAGGGTAATGAAGAAACAGGCAAACGTAAATGATCCATGCACTCCATTGATATAAAAGAATGACTAGCACCCGAATCAAATAAAACATATAAGAGCTTACCGAACACACGACATTTATCCTGTATCAGATCAGGACATCGAGAAGATTCAGAACCTCTCACGACGAAGACCCTTCCCGTAGCTTGAGGTCTTCCTCCTTGCCGATTTCTTGTCTGAACCTGATTCCCCGCTAATTGATTCTTTCCAACTGGTTGCGTATTCTGAATTCTCCCAGTATTGCCTTGAGGGCAATTCCATGACATGTGACCCACATTTCCACAATTGAAACAAGTGATATTCTGCAACTGAGGGCAATCTCTCCTGAGATGAGGTCCTCCGCACTTGAAACATGTCAAGCCTTTTTGCTGCGCTTGACCCGAACTTTCTCCTCTAGCATTCACTGATTGCTGATTAGGACGACTGTATGGTTTTGTCCTTGTTTGAAATCTGATTCCTCTTCCTCCCTGAACATTACCCCTTACTGGTCCACCGCTTCTTTGTTGTTGTTGTAAATTTCCAGCACGATCATGTCCTTCCAACACAGTACACTTCTCTACTAGAGTTGGGAAGTGATTCAACTCCAATGGCAGCATTGTCCGCTTCAGCTCGGGCCTCAAACCGTCTTCAAACTTCCTGCACACCCATTCCTCATCTGGGTGTACCTGGTAAAATTGTGAGAATTTTAGTAGTGCCTCGAACCTTGCAGCATACTCCCCAACTGACATAGATCCCTGTTTCAGATTAGAAAACTCTTTCTCCTTCTCTATTCTGACACTTCTTGGAAAATATTTCTTTAGAAACCTTTCTCTAAATACCTCCAATAGCCTCTGCTTGTTCCTCCACCAAGCTTCTGCAGCTCCGACCAACATAAAAGCAACATAAGTTACTTTCCGTTCCTCTCTACAGTGCATAGCCACAAAGACCTTCTCCACCTCCTGTAACCACTTCTCTACAGCTTCTGGGTCGTAGTCGCCATGAAACTGAGGTGGATTGCCTTTCATGAAGGCATTAAGACCACTATCCAGATTTTCCTCTTCCCGCACTGTATTCAACTGGTGTTGCCTCTCCTCCCGCTCTTCCTACCTCTGCATAAAATGCGTATTCTGTTGAGTTTGTTGCAGGATAGCAGTAGCCAGCTCCCTCATCACTCGCATGGTATCACTGACATCACCACTATTATTAGTTCCCGACGAATTTCCAGTTACGTAGGTGTTTCTGTCTCCTCTATTCCTACCACCCCTTCCTCTCCTTCCATTACCACGAGCCATTCTAATTTCCTGTAAAAGAAATCATCAGCTCTTTTATTTTTAAGATAAGTAAGTCCATATAATCAAAGATATTACTTTACATTTCTTACAAATACGCAACAATTATTCTCATACAGTAAGGATAACTTGCGTATCGGACACTCTACCCATTCTAAGCATAGCTGGCAACCAATGAGGATCCAGTTAATAATGTCGGAACTGAACCTTACCCCACAGTCCGGTTTAGAACCGAACTGCTCTGATACCACCAAATGAGACACCCCGATGTCCCACTAAATAAATCCTAATTAACTAAGCCTTAATCCGTTGTATTAACGTTAGCATGATTATACATACGAAATTAAATTAATTTGTGGAAGCGATAAAATTAAATTCGTTTAAAACATGCACAGTGGAATAAAACACGCATCAGCTATATATACATAATAAGTACGTCTGTCACCCAAGTATGATAAGTCCCAACAGAGGGATCCTAGGTTTACTAAAATATACAAACACTGTCAAACTAAAACTGGACATAATACATAAACTGCTCATAGAAAACAGTAGAAAAGTCCTAGAGCTACCCAGCCCGCCTCTCAAAATACATCCAAAATACAAAATAAGCTCACAGAGGAACATAACCTTGCAGGCACATCCGACAGAGCCATATCACCGACGATATGGGCGCCTGGAGCTACCCTCTCCCTCTCCATAGGTGTGTCGATAGACTCTGCCGTATCGGGTCCTCGGCTCCCAAACAGACTCATCACTGCTTATGACGACGCGTCGGCGATGATAGTGATACATCGTCTGAACACTCCGCTGCCTCCGACCCCTCTGCACCACACCAACGTGGCTAGTCACCACTGAGCAATCCACCATGTTTCACATGTCGTCAGGGAACTCTCTCTGACGAGATGGATACCACATCTCTGAAAAGGGTAACCTCTGTGAAATGCGATACGGGCCATCCAAGTGGAAGTAAGGACCATCTCCCATCCGTATGTAGAAACTAACCAGGCCGATGTACGTCATGAAGAATCGTGAGTGGTCGACCTGCCATCCACGATCATCATGATAGACAATCTCAACGTCGCCTAGTATCGGGATCCGGGGAGGGATCCTCTACAGATAGTACCTCGGTTGGTAACCCAAATCCACCACTGTCTCCGTCCTGCTGGCGCTGCTCATCTATCGGTTTTACATACAGAGAAATATAGAGTAGAAGGGAGATAAGCAACAATACATAGTCATAAACTGGGGATGGGGACACATAGAACAATAATCACATATACATATAACACATGCGACAAGTAATGGGCAACCATCTTCCGAATCAAACCAACACAGTTCATCCTCAAATTCACTCTCAGATCAATCCTCTAAGGAGTCTCACTCCTATGCATGTCGGCCGATATCTCTCATCCGGGTCTTAACCCCGAGATATTCCCTTATCAAGCCTATTCGCTTAGGGAACATCAGTTAGTTTGTCTAGGCAACTTTTCCGCTCGCCGTGACCCATAAGAGTGCATCTCTCTGTGAGCTCAGCTCCATCAGAGGTATCTGGGTCGCCTCAGATAGTCAACCTTAGACGTGGATACTCAGGGTAAAGTCGAGATAACTAGGCTCTACCGGGGTACACGACACATTAGGAGCTAACTAATGGTCACTGTGAGCCTCCCGAGTCCAGTTTTACATCCCCAAGGTCTCTTCACAGACCGGCCCCTCCATAATCCGTACTCGCACTCGAGTACAACTAACCTCGTACGACTCCCAGTCATACGGCTCGCCACCTTGGCAAAATGCAGTGCAACAAACATCACTATAATTAACACCGGAACCTTATCCATTTATTTTCTCACAGCAGATGCCCATACATCCCCGGCCTCAAAGCCGCCGTCTCAAGGCATTACCACGGTGTTAACTCTAAACTTATCTATACATACATATATTCATCATAAAATCAGTCAGCATCAATTCTTACATATAAAATATTCATGTGAACATATTCAGCATGTTAAATATAGCAAAATCGCAGATAATCATGAATCAACCACATAGCATAGCAACACACATTTCAGACAACCTCAACCAGTATAAAATCAACAACTTAGAGTCAATAAACCTACAACCACAAAACCCATCACAACATTAAAATATTATTTTATTCGGGTTTAGCCATTGTTGATTGTTCGACACCCTAATAGGGCCTGGGGCACCCTACACACATGCATATATAATTATTATTCTACGCTTGCCTCCCCGACGATATCGGTTACTTTCTCCCCACCTTGTAGAGACGAAATTTGTTCAAGTTGAAGATCAAAAACCCACACTCAGTCTCCTCTTTCACCAAGGTTATAAAACGCTCCTTTTGGACTAGAGTTGTGTGGCTCCCTTCAAAAGAGAAGAATCAAAAGCTTTCCAACAAGTGAAGAGATGAAGAGGGGGAAGGAAATTTCTTGTTTTGTCTTGGCAAGGAGAGAAGAAATTTTCTTCTATTTCTGGGGGTACGTGAAGAAGAAGTAGGAGCTGCACTTTGACTTGTTTCTAAGTTCTCTGAAAAATGGCCACCGATAAGGGAAGAGATGAAGAGTATAAGTGAGTAATTGTAATGTAAAATTTTTGTTTATTATTTATTATTGATGAGGTGGTCGGTGGTTAACATGAAAGAAAGAGAAAATTTAACTTGAAATGGTGGCCTTGCAAGATGAGTCCACGTGAGTGCAGGTGTTGAATTCTCAAGTAATGAAAATAGTCATACTTGTATATAGGAAACAAAGGTTTTCGAATTGTAACTGAGAGTGAGAGAGAATCCGTAAGGTCCAATGAAATGAAGGAAATAAATAAATTAAAGTGACTTTAAAGTGAGAATAAATGCATTGTTATAACCATAAATGACAATCAAATCAAGGATTAATTAAGATTGAAAAATGAAGGTAACCGTATAGGATGGATAAAATGAGAGAGAGAGTTTAAAGTCCAATCTTTAGTAAAAGTGTATATTTTTACTATTTTGATTATTATTTTATTTTATTTTATTTTTGTTAATGATAAACTACCTTAACTAAGGAATTAAATTGAGGTGGTTGCCTATTAAGATTTTGAGTTGCTTAAATTTTACTCTAAACATATATATATGTTCTGATTCTAAATTTTTTTTGATTCATCTAACCTTCATTCCTATTTAATTAAGATATCAAATTTTCAGATGTTTAAAATCGGGACGTTACACTCTTGTTACTTTCGGTGGACGAGCTCTCCTTTTTCATCAGTAGACGAGCTCTCCATGTGTTACTATCAGTAGACGCGCGCTCTTGTTACTTTCAGTGGACGAGCTCTCCTTTTTCCATCAGTAGACGAGTTCTTCTTTTACATCAGTGGACACGTGCTTCTTTTTCATCAGTGGACGCGTGCTTCTGTTATATCACTGGACACGCTCTTCTTTTACATCAGTGGACGCGTGCTCCAAGTGCCAAATCAGCAGGTGAGATTTTCTGTTTTCTTAGTGGACACGCTTCTTGTGCCACGTCAGCAGACGAACTCTTGTATTTCTTTTAGTGGACGCGCTTTTGTGCTCTTTCAGTGGACGACAGCTTTTTACTTTGTTCTTTTAGTGGACGCGCTCTCTTTGTTCTTTCAGTGGACGTTAGTTTTTTAATTTGTTGATCCTTTAGTGGATGAGCTCTTTAATTGTTCATTGGACTTTAGATCTTTACTTTGTTGGATGTCATTCTTGGTTCACTTCATTGGAAGAGTGCTTATATTTTCCCTGTGCTGGACGTGCGCTAGTTTTGCTTTGTTGGACGAGTGATCTTGCATGCAACTTAACACGTAATGAGTACGTAGTCAGAATTAATTAAAAATCTTATGCAAAATACACTTTGTTTGTCATACATCAAAACATGAATGAGGTCTTAGTCTTACAAACTCCCCCTTTTTGATTATGACAAACCTTACCATACTTAACCTTAGTTATTAAGAAATCAGAGTGCAGCTATTCAGTAAGCATGGTTCTTTTGTTATTTTCGTCCTCCCCCTGTGTCATCGATATCTTTCAAAAGATCAAGTGTTATCATATCAAAAAAAACATCTTGCAATTATTATAAGTTCTAGTATTTCTTTTCAAAGCAGTTCATACTTATGTGTCAGAGAAATAAAAATTTGCATATCAGAAAATGCATGGTTCATTTTTATGGTTCATATTTCTCCGCCTTTGTTAGAGAAATAAAAATTTGCATATAAGAGAATGCATGGTTCATTTTTATGGTTCATATTTCTCAAATGTATGGTTCATCTTTCTAGTTCATCTCAAATGTATAGTTCATCTTTCTCGTTCATCTCAGATGTATGGTTCAACTTTCTCCCCCTTTGTCATTATCAAAAAGAAACTATGGAGAATATTGACATCAAACTTAAAAATAGTCTTGCATTCATTGATAATAAAGCATTTCAGAACCTATGCAATCCATTCAAAATACCAAACAAAATTACAGACACCTAAGGACGCTTAGCATCTTGCCCATGTCCTTCATAATTTTCAGCAACTTGTGCTGCCTTGCGTGCCATGTGTTATCAATTATTTTGAGGATCAATTATGCCAAGTTCCCTTCTTATAAAGAAGAAACTTTCCTTATTAAGTGGTTTGGTGAAAATATCAGCTAATTTCTTAGATGTATCTATATGTTCAATCACAACATCACCACTTTGAATATGATCCCTAATAAAATGATGCCTAATTTCAATATGCTTGGTTCTTGAGTGCATAATTGGTTCTTTGTTAGATTAATTGCACTAGTGTTATCACATTTTATTGGTATATGATCCAGATAAACACCATAGTCAATTAATTGTTGTTTCATCCATAGGATTTGAGCACAACAACTCCCAGCTGCAACATATTCTGCTTCAACTGTGGATAAGGCCACACTAGTTTGCTTTTTACTAAACCAGGGCACTAGCGAATTTCCTAATAAATGGCATGTTCCACTTTTGCTCTTCCTATCTAACTTGCATCCAGCAAAGTCAGAGTCGGAATATCCTATTAATGTGCCAGTGGATCCCTTGGGATACCACAGTCCCATTTCTCTAGTTCCTAAGAGGTACTTCATGATTCTTTTAACTGCAGTAAGATGTGATTCTTTAGGATTAGCTTGATACCTTGCACACATACACACACTAAACATTATATCCGGCCTACTTGCAGTGAGATAAAGTAAGGATCCGATAATACCTCTATACTTGGATACATCTATAGATTTACCATGTTCATCTTTGTCCAAGTAGCAGGCTGGACTCATTGGTGTTGCCATTTCCTTTGCGCTTTCGATTCCAAAATTCTTTAGTGGTTCCTTGAAATATTTTGTTTGGCTTATGAAGGTTCCATCTTGGCATTGTTTAATTTGAAGTCCAAGAAAGAAGGTAAGTTCTCCCATCATGGACATTTTAAATTCACTTTGCATTAGTTCACCAAATTCCTTGCATAAAGACTCATTAGTAACACCAAAAATAATGTCATCAACATATATTTGAACAAGTAAGATATTGTGTGCTTTTGTTTTAGTAAATAGTGTTGTATCAACTTTTCCTCTTTTAAATCATTTCTCTAGGAGAAAATTGCTTAACCTCTCATACCAAGCTCTAGGAGCTTGCTTGAGTCCATAGAGGGCTTTAGTCAGTTTATAGACATGATTTGGGAACTCACTGTCAACAAAACCAGGGGGTTGGCTTACATATACTTCTTCTTGTATTATTCCATTTAAAAAGGCACTTTTTACATCCATTTGGTACAGTTTAAAGTTCATTATACAAGCATAGACTAACAGCATTCTTATGGCTTCTAATCTAGCTACGGGAGCATATGTTTCATCATAATCAATTCCTTCTTCTTGATTATATCCCTTAGCTACTAGTCTAGCCTTGTTTCTGACTATTATTCCATTCTCATCCATTTTGTTTCTAAACACCCATTTAGTTCCAATTATTTGGTTACTTTTGGGTTTTGGAACTAAATCCTAAACTTTGTTCCTTTTAAATTGATTTAACTCCTCTTGCATTGCAATCATCCAATGTTCATCATTAATATCATCATCAACACATTTTGGTTCTATTTGAGATACAAACGCCATGGTATTGCAAATATTCCTTAAAGTGTTTCTAGTGGTTACCCCTTTGGTGATCTCACCAATGATATTATCTAGGGGATGATTCTTTGAAGCTTGCCACTCCTTAGGAAGATTTTCTTGTTGAAGTTCTGCTTGAGGTTCTTTATTGCTTTCTTCATCTTCCTTTTCCTTGTTGCTCTCCTTTCCTTCATCAGATTTCTCTTCATCCTCAAGAGTTTTTGCATCATCAAAAATGTCGTTTCCCAACCTTTTGGGGTTAGAATCATCAAATGTTATGTGAACAGATTCCTCTATTGATAAAGTACGCTTATTAAACACTCTATATGCTTTACCAGTTAAAGAATAACCTAGGAAAATACCCTCATCAGCTTTGGGATCAAGTTTCCCAAGATTATCCTCGCCATTATTTAGCACAAAACATTTACAGCCAAAGACATGAAAATGAGAAATGTTAGGTTTTCTTCCCTTGTAAAGTTCATATGGAGTTTTCTTCAAAATTGGCCTTATTAGAACTCTATTCAAAACATAACATGTAGTACTCACAGCATCAGCCCAAAAATACTTTGGTAAATTAGAGTCACTTAATATGGTTCTGGCAATTTCTTCAAGTGATATATTTTTCCTCTCAACAACTCCATTTTGTTGTGGAGTTCTAGGTGCAGAAAAATTATGTTTTATACCATGTTCATCACAAAAGTTATCAAACTCCTCATTTTGGAATTGTCCTCCATGGTCACTCCTAATTGAAACAATTTTCACGTCTTTCTCATTTTGAGCAACCTTAGCCATTTTCTTAAAAGCTTTAAAAGCTTCATTCTTTTGTGCTAAGAAAAAAGTCCAAGTGAATCTAGAGAAGTCATCAACAATTACAAGAGTATAGAGATTTCCACCAAATCTTTTTGTCCTAGAAGGTCCAAAGAGGTCCATGTGCAGTAATTGTAAGGGTCTACTAGTTGAAACAGTGTTTTTAGCCTTAAATGAGGTTTTCACTTGTTTACCCTTTTGGCATGCATCACATAGGCCTTCTTTAACAAACTTTTTATTTGGTAAACCGATTACAAGTTCTTTGGAAATTAATTTATTCAAGTGATCCATATGAATGTGAGCTATTCTCCTATGCCAAAGCCAATTCTCATCTTCTTTGGAAATTAAGCAACATGCATCATTGGAAATTAAGTTGTCTATGTCTAGCATATAGATGTTATTGATTCTATTTCCAATTAATTTTATGTTATTACCATGAATAGATTCGATCATACACAAATTTGAGTTAAAGTTTACCTTGTAGCCTTTATCACATAATTGACTTATACTTAGTAGATTATGTTTGAGCCCTTCCACATAGAGAACATCCTCAATCTTGATTTCTGGACTTTTTCCTATTGTTCCAACACCAAGGATTCTTCCTTTGTTGTTGTCTCCATAGGTGACATTTCCTCCTTCCTTGGGAGTGAAACATGTAAATTTTGTGATGTCTCCGGTCATGTGTTTGGAGCAGCCACTGTCCAAAAACCAGCTTGAGGTTTTGGCCTTCAAACACACCTACAAAACAGATTGTTTTATGCTTTTCCTTTAGGTACCCAATTCTGGTTGGGTCCTTTAGTGTTAGTAGCAACATAAGTTCTTTTTGGAACCCATATTTGTTTAATGCCAACATGAATGTTCTTTCTAAGTCTACAAGTAGCAGCTGTATGACCTTTCTTTAGACAATAATAGCATTTAACAAAAGGACTAGTTGAGGAAATGGGTGGAACAAAAAGCTTCTTAAAATATTTTTCATGTACCATTGGCTTATATCTAATTCCAGCTTTGTCATACACACCCTTTTGCTATCCTAATATGGCATTCAAGGTATCTCTACCCGTAGTAAACTTAGATAGAGTTGTATTCAGTTTTTCAACCTCCTTTTCTAGTGTAGTGCATTTGGTTCAATTTGAACTAGATGCAAGTAATTGTGAATTTTCGGTTTCTAGTTCTTTAAGCTTTATTTGTAAAGATGCAGATTCACTACATTTTTTTGCGATGATCTTTCTAGAAGATTTAAGTTGTTTTCTAATCTTAACATATTCTTCATGCAATTCATCAAAAGCATCTTGTAACTCATCATAAGTAGGAGAGGAATCATTTACCTCGGTTTCACTATCACTTTGATGATTTGCCATGAGACATAGGTTGGCTTCTTCATTTTCTGATTCACTACTAGTGGAATCCATATCATTATCTTCCCAATCTATGTATGCTCTTCTAGACTTTCTTCCTTTCTTTTCCTTGCTGTCATTCTTCTCATAATTTTCTTTCTTTTGTAGCTTTGGACATTCATTTTTGTAGTGTTCAAGCTTTCCACATTCAAAGCATTTGATTGTTGAGGAAGAGCTTTCACCTTTGTTCGTGTTCTTTTTGGTAGAAAAACTGAATTGCTTCTTGTTTCTATTCTTCTTGATGAATCTTTTAAATTTCCTCACAAGCAATCCCATGTCTTCTTCTTCGGATTCTTCACTTTCATCAAGGTGTTCATCTTCATCACTTTCTATTGATTCTTTGGAAATATGAGCCTTGAGTGAGAGTCCTTTCTACTTTTTCTCCTTATCTTCATGATCTTTCAATCTATTTAGTTCCAATTCGTGTTCTTTCAACTTGCCAAATAGAGTAGCAATCTGCATTGTGTCAAGATCCTTTGCTTCAGCAATTGCAGTAATTTTTGGCTACCATTCACGACTCAAACATCTCATAATCTTGTTAATCTTTTTCTCATTTGTGATTGTATGTTCGAGTCCTTCTAACTGGTTCACAGTGTGTGTAAACCTCTTTTGCAGATCATCTATCTCCTCACCATTCTTCATGTGAAAGAGTTCATATTCATGGACTAGTGCATTCATCCTTGCTCTTTTCACATCGTTGGTTTCTTCATGAGTGAGTTGAAGAGTATCCCACATCTGCTTTGCCGTTTTGCAATTGGAGACCCTGAAAAACTTATCATAATTCAAAGCAGCTGTTATAATATTCTTTGCTTTAGCATTATAACCAACTCTTCTTTTATCATTATCATTCCAGTCATCTTTTGGTTTAGTTTGTTTATTTCCCTTAGCATCAAGAATAAATGGAACATAGGGACCATTTTCAACAGCATCTAAAACATCTAATCCTGCAGCCTCTAGAAAGATAAGCATTCTTTCTTTCCAATACATGTATTGGGAGCCATTAAAGACAGGGGGTCTAGTGAGTGAAGCCCCATCACCCAGGATATCATTTGTAGCCATCTCTTGAAGCAATTAAGCTTTGTAACAAGAGTTTTAGTCCTGATGCCAATTGTTGGTGGTGGCTACAGTCTCAAGAGGGGGGGGGGGGGGGTGAATTGAGATATTGAAAATTTATTCAACAATTTAAAGCAAAACAGTGTTTCTTTAAAGAAAATTGGTTTTTACTCAATTTTAATTCCCAAGAATTAGGTTATGGAATAAGTGATGATGATAAGAAGAATTATAAGTAGTAACAACAGATTTTAACACAGATTGCAGATTTAAAGATTCAAGTTTAACAAGTATATGGAGTTTAGGGATTAGAAGAACACGCAAACCGATTTATCCTGGTTCGGCTACCTCCTCTGGTAAGCCTACATCTAGTCCCACACCCCTGTGGTTTTCTTCACTATAATCAACAATTTACACAATTCTAATTACAGCAACACAAGGATAACCTCCTTGCTTGAAAAATCTCCAGAAAGCACACTAGCTTTTCTATACCTAAGGATCCCTTCTATCCTTGTTAAACCCTAAGAGATACCCTCTCTTAGTCACTCTAATTCACAAAAAGAATTGAGTAGAAGTAAGACTCTAAAAGCCTGATAAAACAAATTGAAGTTCTAACTATGACACTTTTCTCAGTGATAAAGCACTGTGTTTCACAATCAGTATGAGTTGCGTTTTTTTTTTGGATGTATTGTTGTTGTGTTGTTGTTGAAAAGTGTTCCTCTAATCCCTTTTTATATTGAAGATAAATTATAGCCGTTGGGATCATTTAAGACAGATTTGGATCTGATTTATCAAAATTTGTTTTCTTGATTCTTGATCTTGAAATGTGATTCTGTTTGATCTTTGCAGAGTTTGCATCCTTCTTGAAATATAATTGTTTCCATCTGAAAGGATAGCCATATCTTTTTGAAGAGTAATATATGTGTTTAATTGAAGAGAAAAATATCCAAGTTATTTTGAAGAGAAAAATATCCGTGTCCATTTGCCACGTCAGCAGATGGGAGTATTAGCTCAAGGTAATTGGACGGGCTCCAACTGGTAGACGAGAGTGATAACACAAGGCAATTGGACGGGCTCCAATTTGTAGACGAGCTTTATATATCATGTAAGTGGACGGAGCTTCTAGTTTAGCGTGTATCATTAGTAGACGAGCTCCAAGTGTTACTGTCAGTAGACAAGCTCTCCTTTTTACATCAGTAGACGAGCTTTCCAAGTGTAACTATCAGTAGACGCGCGCTCTTGTTACTTTCAGTGGATGAGCTCTCCCTTTTCATCAGTAGACGAGCTCTCCAAGTGTTACAATCAGTAGACGCGCGCTCTTGTTACTTTCAGTGGACGAGCTCTCCTTTTTCCATCAGTAGACGAGTTCTTCTTTTACATCAATGGACGCGTGCTTCTTTTACATCAGTGGACGCGCTCTTCTTTTACATCAGTGGGCGCGTGCTCCAAGTGCCACATCAGCAGACGAGATCTTCTGTTTTCTTAGTGGACGCGCTTCTTGTGCCATGTCAGCAGACGAGCTCTTCTGTTTCTTTTAGTGGACGCACTTCCATGCTCTTTCAGTGGACGACAACTTTTTACTTTGTTCTTTTAGTGGACGCGCTCTCTTTGTTCTTTCAGTGGACGTCAGCTTTTTACTTTGTTGTTCCTTTAGTGGACGAGCACTTTAATTGTTCGTTGGACTTTAGCTCTTTACTTTGTTGGACGTCATTCTTGGTTCACTTCATTGGACGAGCGCTTATATTTTCCTTGTGTTGGACGTGCGCTAGTTTTGCTTTGTTGGATGAGTGATCTTGCATGCAACTTAACACGTAATGAGTACGTAGTCAGAATTAAAAATCTTATGCAAAATACACTTTGTTTGTCATACATCAAAACATGAATGATGGCTTAGTCTTACAAATTTTACTGTGACTTCATACAGTAAAACAACACAAGAAAATGATTTTATTTTAAATAAAATCATCCTCTGGATTTTATAAAAAAATAAACACATTGAACCATGTATTTACTGATAAAGAAGCATACGAAAAACAGGGTGTTACATATACTGTTATGGATTGAAATATGGACTGAGGATGCTACATTGACAATATGATGTTCCATCTTAATGAAACTGTTGTGTGTGATAGGTGATGACAAGTCATTAGTAAATTAAAATATGATTGGTGGTTTAGTATGTGTACTCTGGTATGACTTTAACGATTAGTGATATGTCATGTAATGGTTAAGGTAAAAAAAAATGTGGTTGGGGTGATGCTTTAATGCTCCTTTTCCACAGAATCACTTGCAATCATGTTGTGAATGAGTTGGTTGAAATGTATAATAATAATGAGACTCGCCAAAATAAAGTGATAATGATTTTTTGGAAAGCATAGTGTTTATGGGAAAGAGGATAAATTGAACGGATTGTGTGTTTGATTATATGATTTTCATGGTATTTAAATTTCATTAAGGAAAAGGCATGAAAAATTTCTGGGAACGGTTTAATGCTATTGAGTTTGGAATGTTGAGTTACGTTAAATTTGAGCTTTACTAAGGGAGTTTATGGATTGGGTGTAAATGGTGTTGATATATTATCATGTTTGGTTATAAGCTTATGTAATAACATTCTTGATGTAAATGCAAGAGTGTAGATGGATGCCAATTATACGATCATCACTATGATTGTAAGTGTTAGTTTTGTCTATATTGATAGGTTGACATACTGGATTTCTAATCTATGTTAAAGGTTGAAAAATGATTTACGTAGGAGTGCCTGCACACAAAAAAAAAACTTTTAGTATGTGTTTGATAAATTTGATTTGGTAAGAATGATGTGGTTAATTGAGAGGTTAAGTTTTGTTAGAACAAGTTTTAGGAGTGAACTTAAAAGAGGATTTGACAACTGATAGTACAAGTAGAATTACAGTGTTGCTACTGTAAGGGAGATTCAAAGGGCGTTGTGGCTCGAAGGGGAAAGTGTTGTTTGCTACCATAGAGGGGAGTCGTGGCCTTGGTGCTGGTTGTCACGTCCTGGTTACCTTCATTTGCTAGAAAACAAGAGTTTACCCTCCCTTCTTGAACAGTGGACTCCTTTATGTATCGTACAATATATCTATCACATTTTAGATTGTTGTAGAGAAAATAATGTTGATGGAGAAATGATGAGATGCAAGTAGGAATTATGTGAAAATTAATATAGAGGTATACCTACATATACACATAAGAAAAGATTGTGCATGATGTTATGAGTCCTAGATTAAGGATGACTCCGGATGAGAAAAATTGGATGTATATGATATCTTGTGGGAAGGAATTAATGTGATTAACTAATGTTTTTATGATTTGATGTTATGAGAAAGAATACGATTTATGATGATATAGGTTTGTAGAACTTGAAAGATTGTATATAATTTTTAATAAGCAAAATTACTATGAGAAATATGTGGTTCAGTTTGCACGGTTTGTTCTTGACTTGGAGTTTGACGAGTATACATTGAGAAATTGATAGTTGACACCTTTGGGTGATGATGTGTTATTATCTTTAATTATGTTTTTTCTTAAAATATTATAGATTCAAATTATGAGTTCTGCATGAGTTTACCATGATAATTCCTAAGTTAATATTTCTTTCTGAGGATAAATCTGGTGTATCTGCTGACCATGATGTTATCAATGGGCGTTGTGCAATTACCGAGAAATTGACTTGGATGTCTATTTATATAAAGGTGTAAAGGAAGAGTATGAATATGAATTATGTTAGTTTGATTAAGAAAATGGTTATGAAGATAAGTTCACATCGGGGTGTATCTTGATGTGAATGATGAAAAATTTATGTTGCGTTGTATTGACAGACGAGCTTATGAAAATAAGCATATATAATGTCGAGATAATTGTTGAATGCCTTGCGCGGAATATAAATTGCTTGGGTTTAAGTGTAATGTTATGATTGCTTTTATGAAAAATCTTAGTGCTTGAGGCATCGATGGTATCATTGATTGTGGTAGATGAATCAAACTATGTTGCATGTTAGGGTGATCTTGGGAATTCGGGACTAATTCCTTTTAAGGGGGTAGATTGTGAAACCTGACTCTATTTTAATGGTTAATAAGAATTTAATTTCTTTTATCTAAGTTTTTATTATTTATAAAAAGGTTATACGAGAAAATATTAAGGTAGGTAAAGTTGAGGGGAAAATAATGAAATTTGAATAATCCAATGTCAAGTTTCAGTTTATATTTTATATATATATATATATATATATATATATATATATCAAATATTAACTATGGACTTGTAAGTGGGAAATAAAAGGAAAAGGGCTTCTCCCATTCATAGGAGGCACTTAACCTATAGAAAGAAAAGAAAGAAGAAGAGAGGAAGAGAAATAGAGAGAAAGAGAGGAAGAAAGGAATGGAGAAAGGTGAGAGCATTTGAAGATGGAGCTTCCTTCTCATCTTGACCATGAAGGAAAGATTAGTGAGTGTTCCTGCCGAGATCTGACTTGCCGGAATCTCGCCGTAGAACGTCAGACCAAGAGTGAACACAGGGGTTGTTTTAGATTATGGCTTGACAGAATATTGTATTCCGGTCCTACGTATCCCAATGGGAATCAAAGCCAGACGTACTTCTAGGTTCAACCCTTGGCCATACGGTGATCTCAATCCCCTAATCTTGTATCTGATGAATACCAGCGAGC
Organism: Sophora flavescens; assembly: GCA_030762895.1. Taxonomy (NCBI): domain Eukaryota; kingdom Viridiplantae; phylum Streptophyta; class Magnoliopsida; order Fabales; family Fabaceae; genus Sophora; species Sophora flavescens. The sequence continues at coordinate 13,200,023 of CM061065.1, read as the reverse complement.
AAGGACTCTTCAATAGTCTCTTGGTCAAGCTAGTTTCTCTAATACGCTTAGGGGAGAGTTACCTGGGTTGGTGAAAAAGTGAGTCTCTCTATTGGATTCTCCTCTTTTTATAATAGGATCCCCATATCTTTAAGAGATCTGGATTTATCTCCTTTTATCTTTTAAATCTTCTTTGAGATATGATCTCCTCAATTTGAGGGATTTATCTCTTCTAATCGGATAAGGTTATTTGAGATAAGATCAGGATTATTAAAGATAGATATGATCTCCTTAATTTGAGGGATTTACCTCTTCTAACCGATAAGGTTATTTGAGATAATATCAGGATCATTAAAGATAATATCGATATCTTATCCTTCCCACCTTTATTGGATCGGGTATCCAAGCTCGGTGACCGGGTTTTACTCCTCGGCCAGTACACAAGCCCCCCAAGCTTTGAGCTAGTAGAAGCGTAAAAGTTTTCATGACAGTAGCCGAGCTTGGCCTTTAAAAACATTATTTAGAGAATCTAAGGTTTATGGCGTAGGTTCACATCCCCTTTTTACGATATGACCGATCATGTACCTCGGTCAATCGTTCAACCTCGGCGACCGAGCTTAGAAACTTAGTCTCTTCTTTTAGCCTTTCAAGTCGGCGAGGTAAGTGGCCGAACTTTACACCTCAGCCCATATACAAGTCCCCCGCAAGCTTGGAGCTTTTTTGAATGCGTGGAAGCTTCTATCAAGGGGTCGAGCCTAGCCGAGACGGAGGTAGTCATCTTAGTTTTGCACTGTGACCAAAGTTTCGGTTCCTGAGATGAAAAATGACGTTGCCTTTTGTTGTTGTTTACCTCTTTAGGTTCAGCTTTTCGACCTCAACTCTGTCGATTTTAGCTCGATCAACCTTTTTAGGTCTTTATTTTTTACCTTTTTTGGTTCGGCATTTCGACCTCAACTCGGTCGATTTTAGCTCGGTTAACCTTTTTAGGTCTTTAACTTTTGCCTTTTTTGGTTCGGCATTTAAACCTCAACTTGGTCGATTTTAGCTCGGTCAACCTTTTTAGGTCTTTAGTTTTTGCCTTTTTAGGTCCGACATTTCGACTTTTAGCTCGGTCGATTTCAGCTTAGTCAACCTGTTTAGGCTTTTACCTTTTTAGGTTCGGTATTTCGACCTTAACTCGGTCGATTTTAGCTCGGTCAACCTCTTTAGGTTCTTTGTTTACCTTTTTAGGTCCGGCATTTCGACCTCAACTCGATCGATTTTAGCTCAGTCAACCTCTTTAGGTATTAGTTTCGCCTTTTTAGGTCCGGCATTTCGACTTTTAGCTCGATCGATTTCAGCTCAGTCAACCTTTTTAGGCTTTTGCCTTTTTAGGTTCGGTATTTCGACCTCAACTCGGTCGATTTTAACTCGGTCAACCTCTTTATGTATTAGTTTCACCTTTTTAAGCCTGGCATTTCGACTTTAGCGTCGGTCGATTTTAGCGCGGTCAACCTCTTTAGGACATTTACCTTTTTAGGTTCGGCGTTTCGACCGCAGCTCGGTCGATTTTAGCTCGGTCACCTTTTTAGGTTCTTTGTTTACCTTTTTAAGCCCGTCATTTCGACTTTAGCGTCGGTCGATTTTAGCGCGATCAACCTCTTTAGGACTTTTACCTTTTTAGGCCCGGCATTTCGACTTTAGCGTCGATCAATTTTAGCTCGGTCAACCTTTTTAGGTCTTTAGTTTTTACCTTTTTAGGTCCGGCATTTCGACTTTTAGCTCGGTCGATTTCAGCTCAGTCAACCTTTTTAGGCTATTAGTTTCGCCTTTTTAGGTCCGATATTTCGACTTTTAGCTCGGTCAATTTCATCTCAGTCAACCTTTTTAGGCTTTTACCTTTTTAGGTTCGGCATTTCGACCTCAACTCGGTCGATTTTAGCTCGGTCAACCTCTTTAGGTTCTTTGTTTACCTTTTTAGGTCCGGCATTTCGACCTCAACTCGGTCGATTTTAGCTCGATCAACCTCTTTAGGTATTAGTTTCGTCTTTTTAGGTCCGGCGTTTCGACTTTTAGCTCGGTCGATTTTAGCTCAGTCAACCTTTTTAGGCTTTTGCCTTTTTAGGTTCGATATTTCAACCTCAACTCGGTCGATTTTAGCTCGGTCAACCTCTTTAGGTATTAGTTTCACCTTTTTAGGCCCGGCATTTCGACTTTAGTGTCGGTCGATTTTAGTGCGGTCAACCTCTTTAGGACTTTTGCCATTTTAGGTTCGGCGCGCAGCTCGGTCGATTTTAGCTCGGTCACCTTTTTAGGTTCTTTGTTTACCTTTTTAGGCCCGGCATTTCGACTTTAGCGTCGATCGATTTTAGTGCGATCAACCTCTTTAGGACTTTTACCTTTTTAGGTTCGGCTTTTGACCGCAGCTCGGTCGATTTTAGCTCGGTCACCTTTTTTGGCTTTTTGTTTACCTTTTTAGGCCCGACATTTCGACTTTAGCGTCGGTCGATTTTAGCTCGGTCAACCTTTTTAGGTCTTTAGTTTTTGCCTTTTTAGGTTCATCATTTCGACCTCAACTCGGTCGATTTTAGCTCGGTCAACCTTTTTAGGACTTTGTTTTTAATGTGAAGGATTTCACTTGTGTATCACGGTTTTAGGTAGCCATTTTGATATCTGAGAACACTTTTTTTCAAGCGGTTAGTGTCTGGAACCTTTTTTCCTCAAACCGAGCCAGGGAGTCTCGGTGGAATATCATCACCGTCGACCTTCTTTACAGCGTGCAGTGATGGTTGTGTGCAAGACGACGTTGATAATCCTCCCATTGCGGGTCCGAAGCGCAATCTGGTCTTGTGCAACTCGGCGATTAGCTGTAACTAAGGGAGCTTCACATCTCTGGAATAGAACTCCAACCAACTCAAGCGCTGCCTTGCCAAGAAGAAGGTCTAGATCGAAGGAAAAATTGTGAAAAGACTCAAGGAAACAGCACGGCGGTTGATGGTCTTTTAGAGCGTGGCCAGGGAAAAGTTTTACCTAGCCCCACAATGGGCGCCAAATGTTCCTGCCGAGATCCGACTTGCTGGAATCTTGCCGTAGAACGTCAGACCAAGAGTGAACACAGGGGTTGTTTTAGATTATGACTTGACAGAATATTGTATTCCGGTCCTACGTATCCCAATGGGAATCAAAGCCAGACGTAGTTCTAGGTTCAACCATTGGCCATACGGTGATCTCAATCCCCTAATCTTGTATCTGATGAATACCAACTAGCAATGACTCTTCAACAGTCTCTAGGTCAAGCTAGTTTCTCTAATACGCTTAGGGGAGAGTCACCTGGGTTGGTGAAAAAGTGAGCCTCTCTCTTGGGTTCTCCTCTTTATAATAGGATCCCCGTATCTTTAAGAGATTTGGATTATCTCATTTTATCTCTTAAATCTTCTTTGAGATATGATCTCCTTAATTTGAGGGATTTATCTCTTCTAAAGGTTATTTGAGATAATATCCGGATTATTAAAGATAATATCGATATCTTATCCTTCCCACCTTTATTGGATCGGGTATCCAAGCTCGGTGGCCAGGTTTTACTCCTCGGCCAGTACAGTGAGCATCTTCCAAGCTTCCCAAAGATCCCACCATCTTCTCATCTTCTTTATCCTTCTTTGTTCTCCATGGTTGGGTAAGAACCACAAGGTGAGGGAGTTTAATATTTTATTGAATTTCTTTTGTTTAATCTTGTGCAATCTTCTTTAATTAATGTTTAAGTTCATGAAATTGAAAGGAAAACAAAGGTTATGACTGTTTTGTTGAACCCTAGAGATTGGGGGTGAAGAACTCCATTTTTGGATCTTGAAGTTTGATATTTTTTTTAGACTGTCTCGGTTTTGTATGAAAATCTGACATACCTATAATCAAAAAATCGTATCTAGAGTTGTAGGACTTGGAAAGATATGAAACTGGTCTCATTTGAAAGCTAACACATAGAGTTATACAGTGTATAATTTTCGATATTTTAGGAGGTCTGATATGTTCTCTGTTAATTTTTGAAAATTGGGTTAGGCTGCCCAGAATGCATCCTGACAGCCTGCGTTCAAAAATTTATATCTTGAGTTATGAAACTCAGAATGATATGAAACTTATTGCGTTTGAAAACTGAGACGTAATCATTTATTGTGATAAAATTTCGTAATTTAATCATACCTAAGGAAGTCCCAGTTAGGTTTTCAAAGTTGAGTACTGTCTGTTTAGGATGTACTCATACAATCTTTACTCCAAAATTTATATTTAGAGTTTTAGACCACATTTTAATGTGAAATTAATGTCGTTTGAAATTAGACATATAATTCTTATTGTGATTAAAATTTTCAAAGTTGAGTACTGTCTGTTTAGGATGTACTCATACAATCTTTACTCCAAAATTTATATTTAGAGTTTTAGACCTTATTTTAATGTGAAATTAGTGTCGTTTGAAATTAGACATATAATTCTTATTGTGATTAAAATTTCGGAATTTATAGACCTGTGTATTATTGCCAGATTTTGTTTGAAGTCTTTCTAAGCTTGCTGAAAACCCCCTTTGGTAATCAATCTTAATTAGGTTGCATCCTGAGCCATAACCTTCGAACTTAGGTGCTACTGGTTACCTTATAAGTTTTTGTTAAAATGGATACAAAACAATCTCGCCGTAGAACGTCAAACCAAGAGTAAACACATGGGTTGTTTTAGATTATGACTTGATAGAACATTGTATTCCGGTCCTACATATCCCAATGAGAATCAAAGCCAGACGTATTTCTTGGTTCAAACCTTGGCCATACGGTGATCTCAATCCCCTAATCTTGTATCTGATGAATACCAGTGGGCAAGGACTCTTCAACAGTCTCTTAGTCAAGCTGGTTCCTTTAATACACTTAAGGGAGATTCACCTAGGTTGGTGAAAAGTGTCTTTCTCTTAAGGTTTTCCTCCTTTTATAATAGGATCTCCTAATCTCTTAGAGATTTGGATTTATCTCTTCTTATCTCTTAAATCTTCTTCGAGATATATGATCTCCTTAATTGGTGGGATTTATCTCTTTTAACTAGACACGGTTATTTGAGATAATATCAAAATCTTATCTTTCCGACTTTATTGGGTCGGGCATCCAAGCTCGGTAGTCGAGTTTTACTCCCCGGCCAGTACACAAGTCCCCCCAAGCTTCGAGCTTAAAGGAGCATAGAAGTTTTCATGACAAGAGCCGATCTTGGCTTTAATATTATCATTGGAGAGCCTAGGATTTATTGTGTAGGTCTTGTACCCTTGTTTGGTCGAGCTTAACGACTCAGCCAGTACACAAGCCCCCAAGCTCTGAGCTTTGAAAAAGCGAAATAGTTTATTGAAGTTTCTATATAGCCGAGCGTAGTCATACTTTGGCATTGGACTTTTTACCTTGTCCATCTGGGCTTCTAAAACCAAGTTTTTTTTTCTTAGACTTAGTTGAGTGTAACAGAATTATTCTGAATAGAAGATATTTCACTCTTGCCTTTGTTAAGACTAATTGCCGGTAGCTGAGATTCAGCTTATCAATGATTCAGGCCGGCCTTTTGAAAAGTCAAACTCAAACTCGGTCATTAAGAATTTACCTCAGGCTTGTGTTTCAACATAAATCTTTGATGCCTTCAAGATGCTTATCTTGAGTGTTTGAACTTGACTCACCTTTTTTCGAGTGTAGCTTGGTCTTTGAAGCTTTTTATTTGAAGCTTTTTATGACGAGAGCTCTTAACCTTTCATTCGAGTAGCTTTTAACCTTTCATCTGGTGGATTTTGAAATACCCACTAACTTGAAGATTGACCTTGAATGTCATTATTTATATGACCTTGAAGGTATGTCTCAGAATAAAATTTCCTAATATCTTTTCCAATTTGTATGAGAAAATAGTTTTCATACAAGTTCTTCATAATAACAATCGAGTTGTAGGCTAAGAGATATCCTTTCTCTGTAATTTTCGAGAATATCCTTCCTTTATCCCCATAAGCCCCCCAAGCTCTGAGCTTGAAATAAGCGAAAGAGCTTAAATGTCAACCCGCATATCTTAATACACTTTCTGGTGCCGGGGACTTTGGATTGTGATTCACGAGAGCATTGCTCGAAAATGTGTTTTTTTGTAGAACCAAGTCTTTCTTGGGTTTTCGGCTTACTTGGCTGAGCACTGCCTCGGCTTTTCAGTGCGAGGGAGGGAGAATTGCTCGACCTCGACCTTTCAGTGCGAGGGAGGGAGCATTGCTTGGCCTCTACTTGGTTTTTCGGTGCGAGGGAGCAATGGTCGACCTCAACTTTTCAGTGCGAGGGAGTATAGGTTGACCTCGGCTTTTCAGTACGAGGGAGCAATGCTCGACCTCGGCCTTTCAGTACGAGGGAGTATAGGTCGACCTCGACTTTTCAGTGCGAGGGAGCAATGCTTGACCTCGACTTTTCAGTGCGAGGGATTATAGCTCGACCTCGGCTTTTCAGTGCGAGGGAGGGATGCTCAACCTCGGGTTTTCAGGATTCTGCCGTTTGCTCTTTGACGAGACGATTTTAACTCGAGCCCTTTAGTGGATTCTCATGTTCTTAATCTAGCATACGCTCGGTTTTTACTGGAATAGGGCCCTGACGCAAGCATGAAAGTCGTGGCTGCTTATGCTCTCTGAGTCTCCTCCATTGCCCGTTTTTCTAGCCACGAGCTTTCTAATAATGTGAAGAAGATGAAAAGTATGAAGGCTGAAGCTGCCCGAGCTTTTCGCACCGGGGATGAACTTGAGAATACTCTAACAAGTACGATGAGCAAGCTCGGTTGGTTGGGCAACTGTGTTCGAACTCAACCTATGTTTAATTATAGAGGGAATCTGAGCTCGACTTATGAAATTTTAATAGAGGGAGTCCAAACTCAACCTCCTTTTAGTTAGCTCGAGAGGGGCCATAGTTCGATCTGTGGTCTTTTAGGGAGCCGAAGCTCAACCTCGGTTGGTTGGGCAACTGAAAACCCAACATGTCGATCGGGGAAAACACCAGCAATCTCTTGGGACTGAAAAGAAAAGAGAAACGCAAGCTTTGAACTGAGTTGAAGGAAGCTAAAGCCTAGATGAACTGAAGGAGCATGTTTTTGGGTTTTCACACGCTGTGGAACAAATCCGACGCTTCCTTCCTGATGCTGACTTGTCAAGGGTCGATGAGGATAAGGACTTTAATAATGAAGGGATCATGGTCCCTTTATCTTCGCCAATTTCCCTCTGTACTTCTTCTGATTATGGGTTTATGCTTTGAGAGTATTATCCCAAGCTCTGCTCTTTTTTTTTGGTATTGAACCTAGCATTTGGATTTACTCGGTTAACGCTCTCAAGTTTTTACCCACCTTTTATGCTTGACGTTTTAATTTGGGCTGGTCAGCTTTTTGAGCTAGACCCTTTAAACCTATCGTAGTTAACATTTTCAGGTTTTTTTTGCTTACCTTTTTAGGTTCGGCCTTTCAATTTTAGCTCGGTCGGCCACTTCTGCTCGGTATTTCGATTTCAGTTTGTCAACCTTTTTTGGTCTTTTGTTTACCTTTTTAAGTTTTTGATTACCTTTTTAGGTTCTGGTTACCTTTTTAGGTTTGGCCTCTCGACTTTAGCTTAGTCGACCATTTCAGCCCGGCATTTCGATTTTTGCTTGGCCAACCTTTTCAGGTTTTAGTTTTGCTTGTTTAGGTCCGGATTTTCGACTTTAGCTTGGTCAGCCATTTCAGCCCGGCTTTTCGATTTTAGCTCGGTCGACCTCTTTAGGTTATTTGTTTTCCTCTTTAGGTCTGGCTCTTCGACTTTAGCATCGGTCGACCTCTTTAAGCTATTTGTTTTGATCTTTAGGTCCACCTCTTCGACTTTAGCATCGGTCAATTTTAGCTCGGTAGACCTCTTTAGGTCCAGCTCTTCGACTTTATCATCGGTCAATTTTAGCTCGATTGACCTGTTTAGGTTAATTGTTTTCCTCTTTAGGTTCAGCTCTTCGACTTTAGCATCGGTCGATTTTAGCTCGGTCGACCTCTTTAGGTTATTTGTTTTCCTCTTTAGGTCCGACTCTTCGACTTTAGCATTGGTCGATTTTAGCTCAATCGACCTCTTTCTGGTGGATGAAAATGTTTCGCCCCTCCAATATGGTGCAATCTTGTATATTTATTTTGGCTTGGCTCCCAAACTGTTGAGCCGAGGTTGAGCATGTCTTGATCTTTTATCTAATCCTTAGACGTTGAGTCTTTTGTTTCCTTATAAGCACAAGAGTGCCTATTTTCCTTCCTCTTACTTTGCAATTTCCAACCTCTTTCAGCTGTCCTTTTTTCTTAATTAGTCAATGACTTTTAAAGGTGATGCTAAGAGTAGTACTTGTACCGGGCACTAAAAAATCCTGCATTTGCACCTTTATGAAGGCTATCAATGCTTTTCCCATATGGTCACTATCTTCATCTATTGTGTAAGAGCACCATTTGGTGGCGTGATTTGGATGCTGCAGGGGTACTGGAAGATGCACAAACCTCATTTGATGGCATCAGTTGGCCAAGCTATGGTGGCGGAGTTCTCCGAGGTCGAGCTACTATGGTCGAGCTCTCCTAGACCGAGTTGTGCTGTGATGACCGAACTCTCTAAGATACCTTATTCTCTTCGAGGCCGAGCTGTGGTGGCCGAGCTCTCTAAGATACCTTCTTCTCTCCGAGGCCGAGCTGTGGTGGCCGATCTCTCTAAGATACCTTCTTATGCTCTGAGACCGAGCTGTGGTGGCCGGGCTCTCTAAAATACCTTCTTCTCTCCGAGGTCGAGCTGTGGTGGCCGAGCTCTCTAAGATACCTTCTTCTCTCCGAGGCCGAGCTGTGGTGGCCGAGCTCTCTAAGATACCTTCTTCTTCTCTTCGAGGCCGAGCTGTGGTGACCGAGATCTCTAAGATACCTTCTTCTGCTCTCCGAGGCTGAACTGTGGTGGCCAAGCTCTCTAAGATACCTTTTTCTCTCCGAGGCCGAGCTGTTATGACCGAGCTCTCTAAGATACCTTCTTCTTCTCTCCGAGATCGAGCTGTGGTGGCCGAGCTCTCTAAAATACCTTCTTCAGTTCTCCGAGGCCGAACTATGGTGGCCGAGCTCTCTAAGATACCTTCTTCTCTCCGAGGCCGAGTTGTTGTGACCGAGCTCTCTAAGATACCTTCTTCTGCTCTCCGAGGCCGAACTGTGGTGGCTGAGCCCTCTAAGATAACTTCTTATCTCCAAGGCCGAGCTGTTTTGGCTGAGCTCTCTAAGATACATTCTTCTGCTCTCCGAGGCCGAGCTGTGGTGGCACATTTGACATTCTCACTACGAGGATATTATTATAATATGAAAATCAAAGGATATTGGTTATTTAAAATCAAGAAAGCCAAATAGCTTTGCTAAGATTACCTTAGGTCTATCCACTTAACCAACTTTATCCATTAAAAAGATTGTATCTGATTCATCTTTGAACTGACTTCTCCTTCAGTTATGAACTTATCTTGTTGGTATCTGATTAGATTAGATAATACCAATTAAATCATGCAAAGAGAAAGCATTCAGCTTTTATCCTCTTATCAACATACCCAAAAAATAGTAGCTATTTTATGCTGTTAAGAACACAACACTAAATATATTTCTATATTCCTTATGAAAGTATTTAGGAAATATTAAATATATTTCTTCATATCATGCTCTGCAGATCCAAGATAAACCAAGATATATCAACAGTATTTGATTTTTAAATCGGTGAATCTACTAGGATACGTGTAATCTACATGCTAACATTTAAGCTCTTCAAGTATGCTTTCATTTTAGTAGCTTAAGCATTTTGCTAAACATGGCCTAGTGTTTGTTGCTTGTCACACATAGGCTCTATCATCTAATTATGCATTAAGCAAGATAGGAAGATAAAGAACAATATCACCTGGATCTTGAGATGCCACCTTTGGACACCAATGTAGGGGGAACTTTACTTTTATTTCCCTATGATCATCGAGTCTCGGCTTCCATTTGCCTTTCCTCAAAGAATTTAATTTTATCGCTTCATAGGTGACGGAGGGCTTTGTCGTGCTTTACATATACTTCATATTTTAATTCCACTTTAGCCGATGTTTTTCACTTTAGTTAAACTCTTCTCAGCCTTTGTTTTTAAAGTGAAGGACTTCACTTTTGTATCACAACTTTAGCTAGCCATTTTCATATCTAAGAACACTTTTTTCAAGCGGTTAGTGTCTGGAACCTTTTTTTCCTCAAACCGAGCCAGGGAGTCTCGGTGGAATATCATGACGGTCGACCTTCTTTACAGCGTGCAGTGATGACTGTGTGCAAGACGATGCTGATAATCCTCCCAGTGCGGGTTCGAAGCGCAATCTGGTCTGGTGCAACTCGACGATTAGCTGTAATTCAGGGAGCTTCACATCTCCGGAATAGAACTCCAACCAACTCAAGCGCTGCCTCGCCAAGAAGAAGGTCCAGATCGAAGGAAAAATGTGAAAAGACTCAAGGAAACAGCACGGCAGCTGATGGTCTTTTAGAGTGTGGCCAGGGAAAAGTTTTACTTGGCCCCACGATAGGCACCAAATGTTCCTGCCGAGATCCGACTTACCGGAATCTTGCCGTAGAACGTCAAACCAAGAGTGAACACAGTGGTTGTTTTAGATTATGGCTTGACAGAATATTGTATTCTGGTCCTACGTATCCCAATGGGAATCAAAGCTAGACGTAGTTCTTGGTTCAACCCTTGGCCATATAGTGATCTCAATCCCTTAATCTTGTATCTGATGAATACCAGCGGGCAAGGACTCTTCAACAGTCTCTTGGTCAAACTGGTTCCTCTAAGACGCTTAAGGGAGATTCACCTAGGTTAGTGAAGTGTCTTTCTCTTAGGGTTTTCCTCCTTTTATTATAGGATCCCCTTATCTCTTAGAGATTTGGATTTATCTATTCTTATCTCTTAAATCTTCTTCGAGATATATGATCTCCTTAATTGGTGGGATTTATCTCTTTTAACTAGATAAGGTTATTTGAGATAATATCAAGATCTTATCTTTCCGGCTTTATTGGATCGGGCATCCAAGCTCGGTGGCCGAGTTTTACTCCTCGGCCAGTACACTATCTAAATGTTAGAAAGTATACTCATGAAGTATATTCATAGAATTGAGTAAAGATCCTTAAAGTGAGACGACAAGATGTAAACCTTAACTAGGACATATATTGTCCATAAAGACCAAATTTGTGAACAATGAGGAAAATATTAGTTGGTTGGCTAAGGAGGCCCTATATAATTGGATTAATAATAATAATGCTTTAGTAGTGACTAAATGTTCTATATTTTGAATTTCTATGTATACAATGAGTGTTATAGTAATATTGAATGAACAAGTTATGGTAAAGGAATTGTATTGTTGAAGGAAGATAAAGAAAGATGTTTGTTTATACTACTATGATTTATGTTGATGTAACTAAAGCGTATGTTATTAGAATGGAAGTATAAGAAAATTGTTTTGTCGATATTTATAATTGTGAATGACACCATGTACTTGTGTCTTGGTGATTGACAATTGAGAAATAGGTGAGTGTTGAGATTATCCGTTATGGGAAGGTAGTATATATAGATATATGTATATACATATACTGGTGAATGGTTTGTTATGATGCTTATGTGTATGCTTGACGGTGATGAAATATTGAAATGGGTCTAGAACATGAGTGATGAAGTGTGGCAAGTCTTTGACTTTGTGAAATGGCTAAGAGTAACTGTATGAGATGTGTGTTGCATATGATTAGTTGAATTGTCACTATGGTTATGGGATCATGATGCACGGATAAACTTACGTATGCTTATTGTGTAATATGGGTGAACATTGTTTGATACCTGTTGTATGTTTTATAAGCTATTAAATAGCGAAAACCTTAAGGATGAGATGATGGAAAACACATATTTGTTACAAATGCTACGGTCTCTCAAATGAGAATCACTTTATATGCAAAAGACTTTATTATAAGTTTGATATATGTTTCAGTATAAGCATTGGATTATGATTATTTAATTGTGGAGATATCATGTGATATGATTTTGGAATTTACGAGAGGTATGAAAGTGATGTCATATGTTAAGTTTGGACATGTGTATATGGTGTGAATTATGGAATATACTTGATTCTTGAATTGACAATTGAAAAATCGCACTGGGGACGACGATACGTAACTCCCAGTTCCACGAGAGTTTCATTATGAGAATGTACTGGGGACGGCGAGACGTAACGCCCTGTTGCATAGTGTTATGGATAGCTTACCGGGGACGGCGAGACGTAACACCCAGTAGAGCTTGGATGTGATGGTATGGACATATACCGGGGATGCCCAATAATTGTGAGACCGCACTGGGGACGGCGGAACATAACGCCCAGTGGTGGATAGATTGTATGCCTATCGAGGACAGCGAGACGTAATGCTCGATAGTGCGAATGAAATACGTTATATTCAAATTTTGAGGCAATTCAAGCATCATGCTAGAAAATCTATAATGAGAGTAGGAGATGTTAGATACGCGATATTAAAGGTTTTGATGAGTTGGCTATTGTGGTTTTTTTTGTTTGCATGATTTTTCCATGTTTTTACTTGTGAGACCCTTACTGAGTTTATTTAACTCACCCTGTATAGTATTGAGATGCAGGTGTGGAAACCGCTGGATCATCCCGAGCTGTCTGACTCCTAATTATGGAGTTAACATGCCAAGCCGCCACCTCTAAAGATGTTTTTATTTATCTACTAAAGTTAATGTGTTTACATTGTAAAAAAATGAAAACTAAATTGTATCGTTTTTTTAATATAAGAGTTTGGTATTCAAATATGTTATTAGGAGTTCTTTGTATCCCATTTATGAAAACTTATCATATGAGGGTCAATAATTCGTCTTTTCCTTAAAAGAAGAAAGGTTCAATGTTGAATAGTATTGAATATTTATTTTTCTTGAATCAAGAATAAGGAAGTGTTAACCTGGGCAAGGCTTCAGATTTGGGGTTGTCACCCCTCTTCTGGCCGGTCACTGACACCGAATTTGGGTCGTGACATCATGACTGTATTCGTCGTGAATGGCGGTGGCCCTCTCTGTGTTTGCCGTGAACGAAGCGTGCAACGGCGGAAAGTGATGTGGTGGCACCCCTTCGTGATGTGGCGGCGGAGCGTGATATGTGATGACGTCGGAGGACTGAGGCATGAGGTTTCAGATGTGGGGAAAGAGGCAGAGTCGATACTGATGTTTTGGTCGCTAAATTGGTTACACATAACAATTTAACTACCGAAATAGCGATGAAATTACTTAGTAACTGATTTAGCAATTGCATAATCTTGACTCAATTTGGTCTAGGTAACATTGTTTAGAGAGTTCACTAAAGCAACCGACGAACAAACTTGATCGCTAAATGTTTAGCAACTAGGATTTTCGTGGCCACACAATAGTGATTGCTAATTTAATCGCTAAGTTATTTAGTGACCGATTGGTCTGTTTAATGCCCGATATTGTTGATCACTATTTGACTAAATTCTTATAATGCCGATAGAAGTTGTCATCTGACACTTCTGAGAGTCCCTATTCTTCCTTCTGGAGTTGCAAATCTACAAAGCAAATCTTCTAAGGATTCTAGACTTGTGAGCATGTTTGAGTTTTCTGATACTCCCTCTGGTTTCACAATATAAGAAACAAATGGGTCCATTTTTTTGGTCCAAAATATAGGAAACATACAACAATTTTCACACTTATTAAATGCTAATTACCAATGTTACCCTTATTAATTACCGTCATTAATTATAGGCCATTAGAATATTAATTAAAATTAGAAGGGGTGTTTTTGAAAATTTATATGAGTATTAATTACAATTAACTCATTCCAATACATTTCCTTGGTATGTGTATTTTAGCGTTTTGTTTCTTATATTATGGATCGGAGGGAGTACAAGTTTGCAACAAATATCATGGATTGGTCTTAGTCATTCATTATGTCACGACCATGCCTTAACTTTGAAAAGAAATAAGAATTCCTAAGACATGACTGTCTATACAGGACACTACCATGCAAGAATTGCTCTCTAAAGAACATTTGCTAGTGTGACTAGGTTTTGTGTGGGTTGACATCCACCATCCATACTTACTTTTGACGAATCTTAACATATTTAATATTTGCCTCAAAGTTCACTTTAGTGGGTTTAATGCATTCATTCACATAGGCTCTTACGTAAACACCCTTTCTCCAAGACCACTTCTTTAAAAACCGTAAATGATGAATCTTTCTTCCTACAACTTTAAAGAGTTCCTGAAATATCTATCGCTTTTTCATGGTGATAATTGGTTTAGGCACTGATTCGACCCCGACAATCTTCTACTTGGCATTTAGAAATTACCTTATACTGACGTATGATTAAAGAAAGTTGGCAGCATCCATTAGAGTCAGCTTAAGCACAAATACTAAAAAAAAAACTTGAAATTTATAGGCTAATAGTAATATATAAATATAATATATAAAACTAATATATTGATATTGTGTCAAATGATACTCATCATTTCAGGCTATATAAACTACACATATTGTAGTCGTACTATAAACATAAGCTGCTCAATATATAGAAAGGTTATGCCTTCAAGAAACGCAGCTACTCTTATATCCATCATCAATGCAGGTCAGGTCACCAAGAGACTAGAGGAAAATGATTCACGTTCTTGAACAAAAAACTAGCTTCAAGTGACAAAAATCCCATGGTAGCTGCTAATTCCACAAGACAGTGAAACAAAAATGTCTCACCATCTTAACTGCATATCATATAATCCAGCAGCATGTCTGTCTCCCTTCAAGTACCAACTCCAATTAACTTGAGCTATGATAAGAAATTGCAATTAGATTACATTTATAAATCATGTGAACTAAGAATGTGGAATTGCAGCAAATTCCTAAACTTAAATGCCATAGCAGAAAATTATGACTAACACATTCAGGTTTATATTAAAACTAGCTCCTCTGAAGTGAAAAAACAAGTAGCTATCCACCATTATTTGATTAAGTACATACGGATCTCAACCCACTAAATAATCTGACGGTGGATAGCCTCTTAGTTTCTCACTTTAGAGCTTCACGCACTTTAGTGAACCCAAATCCAAAAATAACAGCCAGATTGGAGAGGGATATAGAAATTACAATGTTATTTTGAGGCTTTCCCCAATAAAATCCTTGGATGAAAACTGGGAAAACATTGCAAGCAGCAAGGATATAAATCATTAATGCATGCTTGCCCATCCATTCCATAACCATAGTCATGCGACTATATCCACATACATCAACCTGCAATAGGAATACCAATAGAAATCTCAATAGACATGTCAATAGGAATAATCAACCACAGGTTGAACAACCGCTAGTTATACAACTTGACGGATCTAAACAAGATGACGAACGGCCACAGCCCCATCGTCGGATTCCTTTGAGACATAGAAATGTACATATTCTACAACCAAAGGAAGACGAAGATTTTGTCATAAACCAGGGTGCTTTTGGAGCATTTCGTCAAAACGTTCTAAATCAAAACGTCAATCAAGTCGTCGAGCAAGCATTGAATATGTTTGGTTTTAACATAGGTTATGCCAATCAACCATTTTTTGCCTCTGCATTTCCTGATTGGGTCCAACAGACGGAAATGCCTCGAGGATACAAAATACCCAAGTTGTCAAAATTCTCAGGAGAAAGTGGAGAGTCGACAGTCGAGCACATTGCCCGATATACAATTGAGTTGGAAGATTTGGCTTTAGAGGAGGGATTAAAGATGAAGTTCTTTCCGAGTTCATTGACTAAGAATGCTTTTTCTTGGTTTTCAACTCTAAGGCCTAATTCCATACATTCCTAGAATCAATTAGAGAGGAATTTTCATGATCAATTCTTTAGGGGTGATCTAAAGATAGGATTGACAGACTTATTTGGCATTAAGAGGATGAATAACGAGTCTGTCGATGACTACCTTGCCCGATTCCGTCAAATGAGGAGTCGTTGCTTCACCCCTATCCCTGAGGCGGAAATAGTGAAGATTGCTGCCGGGGGTCTAGATTATTATATTAGGAAGAAGTTGTTCAACCAACATCTAATTGATCTTGCCCAGTTAGGAGATAAAGTCCGACAAATCGAACAATTGAAAGTTGAAAAGGTTTTCAAGAAGAAGAAATTCCTCAAAAGAGAAAAGATTAACTTTGTCGGATGTTATGAATCCGACGAGGAGGGCAACGATTCTAAGGAATATGAGGTAGATTACGTTGAATTAAAAAATGGTCCACCTTATATATGCCAAGCTTTGAAGCCTGCGAGGGCCAAAGAAAGGATTCCTTTCATCAATAAGAAAGTGTATACATTTGATGTGACCAAGACCGATCAAATATTGGACATATTACTCAAAGATAAGCAGTTAAAATTGTCAGATGACCATAGGCTCTTGAAATCCCATGAGACTAAGGATCGGAAGTACTGTAAGTATCATAACACTTTTGGTCATGCAACAAATGATTGTATGCATTTCAGGGACATTATTCAGAAAGGTTTGGTAGAAGGAAGACTAAAATTTTCAAACAAGAAACCAGACATGAAGGTTGATACAGAACCGTTTGGTCCTGAAGTTAACAAGGCTGACCGTCGAGTTCCTATGGGAATAGGCATGGTCAATATCAGAGCTGGGCAAAATATCCAGATGGATCTGTCGGATTCATTTGATATTTATCCAAAGCCGGGAGAACCTCTTGTCGATTTCATGACACGCTAGAAATCTGGTGGCATACTTAAAGTTTTCCCAAGATGCGAAACATTTTATGACGAAGTGGCTGCCGAGAAAGCCAGGGGGCATAAAACACCATCATATCACCCACGAGACAGAACTGAGTCTCGTAATGGTGGTAACCAAGGCAGGTTTTCACACTTTAGCAGGCATGCTGGGTCTAACAGTGTACACAGAAGTGTTGCACCTGTTGTTAACATGCAGGAAAATAGCCATCAACAACACATGCATCAGACAAGACCTAGACAACACCACACTTGAGGTTGGCTTGAAGAGCTGGTCAGAGGATCAGTAGGAAGTAACAACTTTATCAATGGTAGATTCAATTTCGTCAAGACTAGGAAACCCCCATCCAATGTAATGGTGGATCAATGGCTAAAGAACTCTGCCACGGCTCGTTATCCAGAGTTACGAAAGCAGAAATAGGTCAGAAAAAACAAGTTCAATGACCACAATCCACCCTTTTGGAATGAGGATTATCGAAATGGCCAACTAGCTCAGAATGCTCAGATGACAGGACCTGGCTTGTCAGGACCATCAACTCAGCCGGCCATCTCTAAGAGCCAAAGGAGGAGGTTGCAAAGGCTCCGACAGGCTCAAAAGAAGAAGCTTGCCAGGCAAGGAGGTGTCACCAAAAAAGAGATGCCTTCGCAGAATACTGGTTGTTTGGTTGCAATGGCTGACGACATAGCTAACAAGAGTGGAGATGTTAAAATGAAGAGCGTGATAGAGGCTCATCCAATGGAGGTTGACATGAAGATGCCTGTTACTCAAAATAGGCCAAAGAAGCCTATGTCGCAGGTCTGTTTATCAGAGAAAAAGAAGGCCTTAGAAATGTCGTCACCGCCAAAAAAATCCACAGGTAAATGGCCAGTTGGATTCGTAGACATGGAAAAGGTAGCAGGGCTTGAGAAGAAGTTCGAGACGAGGATGCAAGATCATCAGTTGACAACATTCAAACCTGAATGCGATTTGACCAAGGAGGAGTTGTCTTTTGATGCTATCATTGAGGCATTAAACGATCCAAATGAGGATATTAACATCAGCGAAACCATGAACATGGATGGCCAAAATGAAGATCTAGCTGACATCATCGAGGCACTGGATAACTTTGGTGCAGGGATAGCCCGGCCTTTGTCAGAAAGGTCAAGATCAGACGATGACAATGATTTGAAGAGAAATCATGGAAGAACCGTAGGAGGTGCATTCTTAGACGAGGATCCAGAGAATGAAATCATCCTGGAACCAGGCATGAGAATGAATATAGGATTGATTTCCATCATCCCAGTGGAGTATGAAGGATATCTTGAAGTTGACTTCCCCGACGATGAGGATATGGGTAACGATGACAGAGATCCGGATGATTTTTAGATGTATGTCCAAGAAAATTTGGTCACCGTGTTCGACAATATAGCTCAGTTAGAAAAGCCCACTGATGAACAAAGAAATCATTTAAGACCATTGCATGTAAAGGCCATAATTGATGGGAGGCCCACTAATAGAGTTCTGATTGACAGAGGAGTTGCTGTCAATTTGATGCCTAGGGCAATGTTTAACAAGCTAGGAAAAGATCAGTCGGACTTAATTCCGACAGACATGGTCATCACTGATTTCAGTGGCAAAACATCTCCATTAGATGGTGTTGTACTTCTCAATATCCAGGTTGGAACTGTCGAGAGAATGACATTGTTCGTGATAATTCCAGCCAAATCAAGCTACAACATATTACTTGGCAGGGATTGGATTCATGCTGTGGGAGTAATTCCTTCGACAGTGCATCAGAAAATAATCTTGATGAATGAGCAAGATCAAGTGGAGATCGTCGAAGCAGACGATAGCGCGTGTTACTCCCAGCAGTCACATGTGGATTTCAAAGTATATTCACCAAATGTCAGACCCGTGACTGCCAACGAAGGGGTCATTGACAAAGATGCGTTAGAAGCAAGCATTCTTAGTCAAATTGGCGTAAAGATAAAGGAAGAGGCCGAAAAGTCTCGTCCCAGTTCCGACAATGAGCCTTGAAACACACCTGAGAAGATTGTTAGTCTATATGGCCGACAGAGAAGTGCACACTTCAGAGAGTGTGTTGGCAGATTGTATCATTGATGACGGCCCTTTGGGTTTCGAGAAAGGAGCCGAAGTTAAGCAAAACGTTGAAGTAGAAGATCCTCTGGAAGAAATAAATTTAGGGACGGAAGAAAAGAAAAGGCCCAATTTTGTCAGTGCTTTTCTGCCAGAGGATTACAAACAAAAACTTATCAGATTAATTACAGAATATAAAGATTGCTTTGCATGGGACTACAATGAAATGCCTGGATTAAGCAGAGATCTTGTTGAACACCGACTGCCACTTAGGGAGAATTGCAAGCCTGTCAAACAGGCAAGTAGAAGGTTTGCTCCAGAGGTAGTGCATAAAATCAAAGAGGAAGTGCAAAGACTGCTTAAAGCAAAGTTCATTCGAACAATCAGGTATGTCGATTGGCTTTCTAATGTAGTTCCTGTCATTAAAAAGAATGGCAAAATGAGGGTATGCATAGACTTTAGAAATTTAAATATGGCTACCCCCAAAGATGAGTATCCGATGCCAATAGCTGACATGCTTGTTGACTCAGCATCGAGAAATGAAAATTTAAGTTGTATGGATGGCCATGTAGGTTATAATCAAATCTTTATAGCCGAAGAAGATGTGTCAAAGACTGCCTTCAAGTGTCCAGGATCAATTGGGACATATGAATGGATTGTCATGCCTTTCGGTTTAAAGAATGCAGGAGCCACCTATCAACGAGCAATGAATACGATTTTCCATGAGGTGATTGGAAAATTCATAGAAGTATATATTGATGACGTGGTTGTCAAATCCAAAACCAAAGATGGCCACTTGGAACACTTGAAGCAAGGGTTTGAAAGGATGAGAAGACACAACCTCAAAATGAACCCAGAGAAGTGTAGCTTCGGAGTGTCATCTGCCAAATTCTTAGGCTTTCTAGTTCACAAAAAAGGAATTGAGATAGACAAAAATAAAGCCAAAGCGGTCATGGAAGTCTCAGCATCGACAGATAAAAAGGAACTACAATCCTTCCTAGGAAAGGTTAACTTTCTAAGAAGGTTTATATCAAATCTTTCGGGAAGAACAAGAGTATTTGCACCGTTGGTCAAGTTGAAAGCAGATCAAAGCTTCATATGGGAGCCTTGTCACCAAGAGGCTTTTGACCAGATCAAGCAATACCTAGTCAATCCACCGGTCATGATGCCAGCAATGCCTCGTCGACCATTGAAATTGTACATATCAGCATCTGAAGACACCATAGGATGTCTATTGGCCCAGGATGATGATGACAATGTCGAAAAGGCCGTATATTATCTAAGCAGAGTCCTCAATGATGCTGAAAGAAGATATAGTGCAATAGAGAAGTTATGTCTAGCATTGTATTTTTCTTGTACAAAACTTAAATATTATATAATGCCATGTAATGTATTCGTTATTTCCAAAACTGATGTTATAAAGTATATGTTGTCAAAACCAATCCTGAATGGACGTATTGGTAAATGGACCATTGCTTTGTCAGAATATTCTTTAGAATACGTACCATCTAAAGCTATCAAAGGACAGGCAGTAGCTGACTTCTTGGTAGAACATCCAGGATTGGACGTGCCAGAAATAAATATTATCATTTTACAACCCTGGAAACTTTACTTTGACAGATCAAGGCATCAAGGAGGTAGTGGAGTAGGAATCTTAATCGTGACTCCACAAGGAACTCCTACTAAGTTTATGCTTGAAATTAAGTATCCATGTTTCAACAATGAAGCTGAATATGAATCTTTGATTGTCGGATTAGAGATACTAATAGAAATGAAAGCATGAAATGTGCATATCTTTGGGGATTCTCAATTGGTTATCAAACAACTTACTCAAGAATATAAGCGTGTCAACTACAACTTGACAAAATATTGTATCATAGCTAGTTTGTTAATGAAGAAGTTCGATGACATAATTGTCAAATATATTCCCAGGAATTTAAATCAAGAGGCTAATGAGTTGGCTCAAATAGCCTCAGGATACAAGATATCTCAAAAGACTTTGTCAAGACTAATGGAAATCAAAGAATTATTATACCCATTAGAAGAGAGAGATATTTTAGTTAACGATGTAGTTCTACCTAACGACTGGAGGTTACCAATAATTGAATATTTGGAAAATCCAAGTCAGAATATAGATAGGAAAATGAAATACAAAGCATTGAATTACACAATGCAAGGAGGACTGTTATATAGAAGGTATGTTGACGGGACTCTACACAAGTGCCTAAGTGAGCAAGATGCTTATTTGGCTCTGTCAGAAGTCCATGAAGGCATATGTGGAGCCCATCAGGAAGGAGACAAAATGAAATGGGTTCTTCGACGAAGTTTGTATTATTGGCCAACTATGATTAAAGTTTGCATTTTGTTTGCCAAGTCTTGTGAACAATGTCAGAAACATGGCCCTATACAAAATGTGCCGGCCAGCGAATTGTATTCATCGAAAGGACATCAATTCATTCTAGTTGGAGTCGACTATTTTACCAAATGGATAGAAGCAGTTTGCCTTAAAGCAGTTACCCAGCAAGATGTAATTGATTTTATCGAAAATCATATAGTTTGTCAGTTTGGAATTCCACAAACGTTGACAACTGATCAAGGGTCAGTTTTTATTGGGAAGAAAATTATAGAATATGCCAGCTCTAGATAAAGATGCTTACATCTACTCCCTACTATGCACAAGCCAATGGCCAAGTTGAGGCCATAAATAAGATCATTATTAGTCTTATTAAAAAGCATGTGGGTCGACAACCTAAGAATTGGCATAATACTCTTGATCAAATACTATGGGCATATAGGACTTCACCTAGACAGTCGACAGGGACATCGTCGTATAGGTTAGTATACGGACATGATCCTGTATTGCCTATCGAAATCAATCTTCAGTCTACTCGCAATCAAAGGCAAAATGACTTGCCTACCAACCAATATTGGAATGCAATGTTGGACATTGGATGAGTTTAGTGATGAAATATTGATTGCATTAGAAAATTTGATTCGACAGAAGGAAAGAATTGCAAAGTTCTATGATAGTCAAGTTAAGTTCAAATAATTTAAGGTAAATGATCTGGTGTGGAAAGTCATATTGCCCATGGATAAAAGTTGTCGAGAATATGGCAAATGGTCACCGAAATGGGAAGGACCATTTAGAGTTGATAAAGCGTTTTCTGGAAATGCTTATGCACTTGTCAATATTGATACTGGCTTGAAAATTAAGTCAATTAATGGCAAGTATTTGAAGGGATATAAACCAACAATGTTGGAAGTAAAAATTGACAACAAGTGAAAAGAAATACGAATATTCACTAACTTGGCAATACAATGAAATATTGTCAAAAGCACAGATCGTCAATCTAAGCCATATAGAGATTGGCAATATGATAATATGTTATCAAAAATACAAATTGTCAATCAAGGTTAATCTAATCCTAAAGTCTAAGACTATGCTAAGTTCGACAGAATTTTATCTTCCTCCCTTCGACAATGCAGCAGTATAACCTAATTTGTTGAGGCTTCAGTCCCCATTTTGTGAGGTTTCAGCTGCTCCATATGTCGAGAATGCACAGAGACGCGGAGAAGGAGACGGGCAAAAGCAGATCACACTATCATTTAACCCAGAAGGTTGTAGTTGCTATGGTACAATAAAGATGACACCAAGAGAGAACCACTACCTTCCAGGATGAAGATGATGGAACTAGAGCAAGATGCACTCGTTCCGTTACAAGATCAGGCTTCTCCCCAGATATGCAGTGAGGTCAGTCCTAGCAGTTACGTTGGTTGCTGACGTCCACTGCGTTTTTTTACGTTGGTTACTGACCTTCACTAAGAATATGACCATTAAAACATAAACTTTGGTCCGAGGTCTTAAGGTGGTAAGGTCAGACTCCCATGGGGGAAAAATAAGAATGAATGAGAACCTTTTTTAGATGGAAGCATATTATGTGAAATACTCAACTATGAAATCGTTTGATTTGCAAACCTCATTATTTATAGTTGGTCCAGAGAGACAACGAATTTAATACGATTTGGTTTACCAAAGTTTTCAAAACTTATTATGACATTTATGACGATTTGATAAGCATGAGTTACAAAGTTGGTTGGAAACATGCAGTCAAATCAAACAGTAAATAAACGTGCAAATAAGAAAATAGACACTTTTTATTGATCAACGATTGTCGAAAATTACATGATTAGAGTTTGACAAAGAAAAGAACTACAACTATCAATTTTGGCCTAAGTTGAAATCGAAGGACAACCGATCCCATGCAAAGGAATGATCAGTCTTGTCAGCAGCAACGGCTTCATATTCAGGCTGTAATGCACGGAGTTTGCCAACTACACTTTTTGCTTTCTGGCTAAGTTGAATAGATTCGTCGTCAATAGCTTTGACTTTGTCTCTACTCTTTTCTAGAGCTTTGTCAAACTTGACGCATTTCAGATATGTCAATTCAATCTCTGCCAACAGTTTCTTTCGATACTCCAAGAGACTCTCTTTGGTGTGAATTCCGGTGGAAATAAGATCAAGTTCCTTTTGTTTAGAAGTTTTTGAATCTCGGAACCGAGCTAAGGGATCATCTTTAATCTTTTCTTCCTCTTCATAAGAAATAATAACATAAGTCATCCTTTCTAACTTTCCAGAAAGTCGCTCCCAGAATTTATAGATGGAGAGAAAGTGTGTACGGCTCGACATGGGGAGATTGGAATGGAGAGGAGTGATCTCTTTGATGAGTCGTGACAATTCTTGTTGAATGCTAGCATCAGATAAAAGTGCATTAAACAAATTGTCAAGAAGAGCCTGGAGATCATGCATAAGATTGACGACTCAAGAATCACTGGAGTCATGTTGGGTTGATGAAGAGTTGGCAAAAAGTGTTGATTCTTTTCGGCTTACCTCCGACAGCATATTAATCCAAGTGTTGAAGTGAAGGGCCGGTTTAGGGTCAGGAGACTTCATGGTTGGAGGTCTGATTGCAGATGGAGAAGGAACGATAGGAATTGTTTCAGCCAGTAGGGCTTCTATGTCAATATCCTCATCTGGAATTTCAATCATAACGGCAGTCTCAGCTGGTGTGTCGGCTATAGAAATTGGAGTGATTGAAATGTGATGATGAGGGCTGGGGGGCATTTCTGGATTGGATTCAAGATTTTGAGGATCATCTGTCAGACCTCTAGTGTCGACAATAGTACTTCCTAAGTTTCTGTCAACCTGAAAAAGGAAAGGAAGCAAGAAACAAAATACTAAAAAAAAAAAGTCAATAAATGACTTGTACCTCTGAATCAGGTCGATTTACTAGTTCGACAGTCTTGTTGACAATTTCTTGAATAGTCATTGAGTCTTCAATCTGAAGAGATTTTTCTTAACATGAAGGAAAATGAGATATATATGATTATAAAAATAATATAAAGGAAGATGACAAGATCAGTGAAAATACCATGTTAGAGTCTGAAGACATTAAGTCGACATCAGCACTTGCCTTTTCAGTTGCCTGAATAGTTTCGACAACTTTCTCTTTCTGTCAAAATGAGAATGAGAGGATGCGAACAAATGAGTATAACTTGATAGACCAACTTGAATTTTTACCTTGGACTGGTTGGAGGGAGAAGTGTTGGAGGAACTAATAACGATGTCTTTGACCTTAGATGCAGTCGAGGCTTTGGCAGCACCAGAGTCTGCCGAGATTGAAGAGCTTTTGGTAGATTTTGATTTTTTGGAAGGGAGGTCAGAAGTAGCAGCTTTCTCTTTTCTTTTCTTAGCCCTTTTAATTGTTTGAGGATCAGGGACAGAAGCTTTGGTTGGCCGTGAGGTTTTCTTGACAGTTTTGGCCGCCACAGGAATTACGTCTTCATCTTCATCATCATCTTCAAATGCTTCTTCAGTCAGTACATCAGATTTAGACTTACCAGGAAGAGATTTGTCAAGAGGAATACCTGTCAATAACAACATAAATAAGTTGATTGTCAGCAAAAGTGAAAGAATAAAAAATTGTTTGACGAGTAAATACCTGAATTACAAGTTAGAATTTGTGAATGGAATCCAAATTCGTCATCAGGTTGGAGAAACCGACGAGCGAAGGTAACTGGATTTGGTTTTTCAAAAGGGTCAACGTAAGCACTCACGCTTTCTAAAAAGAAAAAGTTACCTCCTTTCGTCGGCTTTCCTGGGTGTGAATCAGCTAACCCAAAAGGGGCACAAGGAATAAGCACAGGTTTAGGAAAAGGAGCCTTTAAACTATTAAAATATTCTCTGGTCATATTTGGAATACCCTAATACTTGGCGAGCCTTTCAGATTCCTTATTGTCATGCTTCCTTTTGGCTTCAGCTAAAACACTATTAACATGACAAACCATATAAATGGTCTTAAGGGATTCCACTCGATTTTATAAAAATTTTCAAAGGCTTGAATTTCTTTCTGAAGTTCACCTCGAGTTTTTGATGCTGGATCCTGTTCCTTCATAGAAGAATCATCACCGTTACCCACAGTGTCTTCAATATAACTCAAGCATGCCTTTAGACTTGGGTGGTGATTGGAATAGTACTTATCCCACCAGTCAAGAAAGCTTTGAGTTACTCCATGGAAGACAGAATGAAGCAGGCTGTAAAAAAGCCCTACGAGCTTTATCTTCGTCACTGATGGCCACAATATTTTCATATTTTGGAGCTTTGGCATCAATGAAGTTCTCATCAGGGTTTGACGAGTAAGGAGCAGGAATAGATTGACAGAAACCAAGCTGACAAGCAGTGGTATTGGGCAAGTGAAGATAAATTCTATGGGTTTTGAAACCAGGACCATCAACAAAAATGACCTTTTGGCAAAGGAATTTGGTCCAAATTGACTTGTTGGATTTGGATATAGTGGTACTTACTTTAGTAAACTACTCCGAACCGTACTTCTGGTCAATAAAAGGAGTAAAATTGATCTTTGAAGAGGTGCACGCAAAAGAATGAAAGATTTTGAAGTAGAACTTGAAGTTGGCAGTTTCATCTCTTGATAAAGATTTAGCAGAAACATATCAGAGATAAGAGTCATAAGTGTCGATTGACAAGTTTGAAGGAGCTTTGTATGAAAATCGACACTCTAAGACAACATTCAACCACAACTGGAGAAGCCAAAGAGGCCCTCCTATGTTGGTTTTCTTTTGTATAGATATGATAGTATCAACTAACATACTCATACTGTCATAAAGATTAGCCAAAATGCATTGGCCCAATGCTAATCTCTTTCCAGTTGACAAAAGATTAGCAAGAGGAACATATGAAGCAATCAAAGTAGCGGACTTGCTACAGACGACATAAGCACATAGCCAAAGAAACAGAAAGGCTATGTGTTCAGTATCCGTCACGGGTTCTTGGTCTCCACCTCTAAAATCTGTTACATATTTAGAGAAAGAGCATTTTGGAACATAGACATCAATTTGATTCTCAACTTCGACATTGGAATGCATGGTAGGGCCATCTGGACGAAGGCCCGTAATAGCTGACATGTCGAATAAAGTCGGACCCATCATTCCATAAGGGAAGTGGAAATTATTCGTAGTTCTGTTCCAGAAAAAGACTGACGCCCCTATTAAAGAAAAATCTACTAATTTGACATGGCGAGAAAGCTGAATAAACTCAAAAATTCCAGCTTCTTCCCACACGTTGTGTTTTTCAGTCTGAACTCGGTCAAGCCAACTAATGTAAGCATCAAACCGAGTAGTAGGGGGCATTCTAAAAATTCTATTGCTCTTTTTAAAGACGTGAATAGGGATTGGAGTTAATGAAGCTAAGATAACCTCATTTGAGTTAGCGGAAGGAAAAGAACCATGTAAATTCTCAGCAATTTCATTCTGGGCTATAAGAGGACCTAAGAATGCAGCAGGCAGACTCAAAGCAACGAAAGAATCATGAACAGGGTAAATTACCTTAGATTCCTGCCATAATTCTGATTCTTCCAAAATTGGGTCTTGAACTACTGCCCTAAGAGGAGCAACCGTGGCCCGAGGTACTAATGTTGACATCTTTGAAGATGTTGCCATGGAAATTAAGCGAAGTGATGAAGAGGAAAGATTTTTTCCTTTAAAAGAAGAGATTTTGCAAAGAGAGAAAGCAAGATCCTTTTTGAGTCAGAAGGAGTTAAATAATGATGTGATGAGCATTTAAAGAAAGTAGGAGTTGTTGGTTCGAGTTCCAAGACAACTGCAACGTTATGATTATTCCTATTAAGTAGGGATATGATTAGGTTGATAAGATTTAATTCCCGAGGTTAAACCCAGAATCAAAAATCTGTTAAAGATTTGGAAATTCAAAATTTTGCTATTCTTTCGGACAAAACCGTCGAAAAGCAAAATTTAGGGGACATCTGTTAATAGAAGAATTTCAAATTCTTAACAGAAATAATTCTGACAGATTAACAAAGGGATTTAAGTAAAAAAACTATTGTTTTTCTAAGTGTTGAAGGTATGCAGTTGACAAGAGGTGTGGATTTGACAAAAAAAAGTTCTTTACGTGACATGTTAGACAAACAAGGCTATTGAAAATATTTAGTTGACAAGAAAATACTGGTCGACAGAAAAGATAAATTGACAACTAAAACTTTGACAAAGTATTAAGAAGAGTTGTCAAACGTGCAGGGAAGTGTGAGAATGGCTAAGTCCTCAAGACTGACAAGGCGTTGACAAGATAAGCTGTCAAGCAGCCAGATCGTCGAAGACAAATCAAGTTGACGCGGAGCGGTTCAAGAAATTGAGCAATTATCAGAGTTGTTTGACAAGCAGTTTAAATTTGAAATTTAGAGAACTGCCAAGATACGTGGCAATATAGGAAGTTACTACTAGGTAGTTATTTTATTTGCCTATAAATATTAATTTTCACAATGTAATAAAGGAGGTTACTTGACACATATCCTACACATCTCGATCACACAGCAGATTGACGGATAATTTTCAAGTATTCTTTCCACCATTCTCATTTCATTTTAATAATAAAAAACCCAGTACAGTACTAGTTATGCCTTTCAAGTTTCCTTACTTATTATTCATCATTGACAGCATTTCGTTTATGTTCTTTATTCAGATTCATTTACTTCCCATAAATTGTGTTACTTTAAATTTTAGTTTTGAACTTCTCTTTCAAAACTCATGATTGATAATGCTTTGTACTTCTTTGACAAATTTACATATTCATTTGATACCAAATCTTTGCCAGTATTTCCTAATTTGGCTTTAAATTGCCAAATTTATACTTGGCAGACAATTCATACACACATTCTAACAAGATTATCGCATAACTCGTAGGTTCCACACTCTTTTGATCTTTAATTATTTGTAATCAAGGAATTTTGGTCAGAAACCAAAAACCAACGTTAACACTAAGATACGACTGTGTCTATACAGGACACTACCATGCAAGAATTGCTCTCTAAAGAACATTTGCTAGTGTGACTAGGTTTTGTGTGGTTGACATCCACCATCCATACTTACTTTTGACGAATCTTAACATATCTAATATTTGCCTCAAAGTTCACTTTAGTGGGTTTAATGCATTCATTCACAAAGGCTCTTACGTAAACACCCTTTCTCCAAGACCACTTTATTCTTTAAAAACCATAAATGATGAATCTTTCTTCCTAGAACTTTAAAGAGTTCCTGAAATATCTTTCGCTTTTTCATGGTGAAAATTGGTCAAGGCACTGATTCGACCCCGACAATCTTCTACTAGGCATTTAGAAATTACCTTATATTGACGTATGATTAAAGAAAGTTGGCAGCATCCATTAGAGTCAGCTTAGGGACAAATAAAAAAAAAAATATACTTGAAATTTAAAGGCTAATAGTAATATATAAATATAATATATAAAACTAATATATTGATATTGTGTCAAATGATACTCATCATTTCAGGATATATAAACTACACATATTGTAGTCGTACTATAAACATAAGCTGCTCATATATAGAAAGGTTATGCCTTCAAGAAACGCAGCTACTCTTATATCCATCATCAATGCAGGTCATGTCACCAAGAGACTAGAGGAAAATGATTCACGTTCTTGAACAAAAAACTAGCTTCAAGTGACAAAAATCCCATGGTAGCTGCTAATTCCACAAGACAGTGAAACAAAAATGTCTCACCATCTTAACTGCATATCATATAATCCAGCAGCATGTCTGTCTCCCTTCAAGTACCAACTCCAATTAACTTGAGCTGTGATAAGAAATTGCAATTAGATTACATTTATAAATCATGTGAACTAAGAATGTGGAATTGCAGCAAATTCCTAAACTTAAATGCCATAGCAGAAAATTATGACTAACACATTCAGGTTTATATTAAAACTAGCTCCTCTGAAGTGAAAAAACAAGTAGCTATCCACCATTATTTGATCAAGTACATACAGATCTCAATCCACTAAATAATCTGAGGGTGGATAGCCTCTTACTTTCTCACTTTAGAGCTTCACGCACTTTAGTGAACCCAAATCCAAAAATAACAGCCAGATTGGAGAGGGATATAGAAATTACAATGTTATTTTGAGGCTTTCCCCAATAAAATCCTTGGATGAAAACTGGGAAAACATTGCAAGCAGCAAGGATATAAATCATTAATGCATGCTTGCCCATCCATTCCATAACCATAGTCATGCGACTATATCCACATACATCAACCTGCAAAATGGGAGCAAAAAAGTTTAGTTCAACCAGAAGATGATTAAAGAATGATGCTATTTTGAGAAAATTCAATAAAAAATAAAATTGAAAAAAATAATTGAAAAGGAAACTACGCACATTTAAACTAAATACACAAGTATTTAGAGCTCGATAACTTTATGCTATATGCTGCAAAAGTAGATGAGAGAACTAAAAGAGAATTAGATATCTAACCATCAAGTATGTTCCAACAAAGAGGATGCCTGAAGCACCGGCAGTGACACACGTATAACTGAACGAGTAGAGAACCTTATTTATATGCATTCCTACAAGAAGAAGTGAAGAACAACATTAATATCTACAAAAAAAAGAATAGAAATCTCAGTGGCAAAGGGTCACATGCAAGAAATAAGTAAAGACAACGAATGGTTACCAAACAAGTCCAAGGTGAGACCGCAAACTACAAGACAAGAGGTTGGGATCATCCAGTATAGCATTCTAATTCTGTGATCCTACATGCAGCAATTAAGAAACAACTGTGATACTGATTAACTGAAAGAGGAAAAAGATAATTAAAAGAAGAATGTGATTGTCAGGGTTACCTTAAAATGGACAATAATATGTCCGTAGTGCAAGCCAATCAAGCAGGTAACAATAGCCATCACTGAACTATAATTCCACAATAGATACAAAAATTAGGGACAAAAATGGAAAAGCAAAGGAACAAAAAAAGTTTCTAGGCTTACACCTAACAAATGAAGTTATCAAATGACCCTCCCTTCCATGATTCACATGGATCAGAAGTTTAATTCTTGCCATACCAAATCTCAACATAAAGTTTCGTAATTTTAGTCCTCCATGTTCCGTTTGGAACATAAGAGAAGAATGTAATCATCGGAGAAAGACATAAAACAACTCATATGCATGATTTTAGGAATCCTTGCACAAGAATTCGTTTGTCTTCTCTTTGAAAATGACCTTGTCATAATTCTAAGGGATAGGAGATGATTTAAATAAAACTTTTTAAAACAAAGTTTCTGTGGGCCTAATCTCTGCATTTTAAGCTCAAGAAGGCTTGAGCTTTTGCAAGACATCGTTCGCTGTATAAAACATCTTTAGGATCTTTTCCAATGTTTTCTATTAATTCTTAAACAAAAACAAACGTGCGGGAAAAAAATTGACAAAATAAACAGCTGTTAACTAATGCTCATACTTCTAGATTAGATTTCATATTAGTGTGGAGACACCATGATAGAAATTGTTTTCATCATATATTGAGAAAAAGAGCAGGATGGCATAGTGAACTCACCTTAAGAGTCCTTCAGGATCAAAAGGGGCCTGACACCAAGCAGGAGCATCAGGAGGCAGTGGTCCATAGTCAGGGGAATTAATACTGCACTCCTATTGAAAATGATAACAGGAACAAAAAAGGTAACATATTTATAAAAGGAAGAATGACAAGAACTAGTCAACGGAGTCGCAACATCTCAAATAAAGAGGACCATACAGGCATCCGTGCATATATCGGTCTCCGGTACAGATGTCGTATGCCCAATATCTTTCGATCAATCATTCCAACAGCATTACAGGCTGGTCCAGTGTCACCCCTAACTCCACATTTAACCTAGCAAATGTGTAAATAAATACATAAATCACATTTCTAACAAACATCAAAAGTTAAATGCAGGAAAGGAAAAAAAACAGAAGACATCAACACTCACTGAAAATATCATAGGCACTGAAGAAGGTTCTGTTGGAACATGATACTCCCAATCAGGAACGTACAATCCATATAGCAAGCAAAGATAAATGCAGGAAAGAAACAAAGCCACAGCCCTGTTACACAGTCAAACAGATTAACAAGGCATGGCCATGATTAAAAGAAAAGGAAAAAAAATAACAAAAGAACAATCCCACAAAGAAAAGACATGATTTGAGATACAGGTTCAAGGGAAAAGTAAAGTAACAGGTTAACATGAACACCAGAATTACATTGGCAAAAGAATATCGGTGAGAGACGCAGTTTAACATGGCAAGCTATGGTAAACAGAAATGTAAAAGTCTAGAGGAAAAATAAGCTTACCACTGGTATCGATACTTCCGTAATAGTGATGATCCTGAATTAACAGTGTCATCGGCCTTGAGCCAAATTTCACACAATGCTGCAAGCAAATATGCTACTGCAATTCTCTGACATCCAATGAAAAAAAATAAGCATGATGACTATCATTCAGGAAAACTACAGACAATAGGAAATTTTTATCATGAACTTGACTAATTGGTCAGAGATGTACAAGCGAAAAAGCTACCACAGCACAAACACTCCAATTTCATAGGGCAAAAAAATGGACACTTAAACATTAAACTTTTGCTTTTAACTCATGCTCAAACTTCTAGTGAGGACACAAGCTCCAGCTGTCAGTTTGCATTTGATGTTTATTTTATTTTTTACAAATTGTCACAAGGATTAATTGAAGTGAAAGAAAACCTTCTCGAAAAAGCATACCTGAAGTATTCCCATCCATCTTATCTGCTTAAGATCCACTCCGAATGTTAGATCATTGAGGCGATGGAAATAACCTCCTGCAGAGGGTTAATTTAAGACATTCAGAAGAGAAATATATAAGAAATCCAAGTTCACAACAGATGCTAACAGAGCTTAACATTTAGCCAAAGTATTTTCCACAGACAAAGCCAAAGGTTCAGTTTCCCACCTTGAAGCAAAAGGCCTAATACGAGAAGCTTAAGAGCCCGTAAAAATGCTTTTCTAGATGCAACAACTCTGCAAGACAGCTTCTGTTGAAGAAAAGGAGTAGTTAGGTTAGATGGACTATTTATCATGATAACTTGCACAATGAAATCTAGTTCTAGTCAAATGATATGAAACAATGTGGTATGCATAATGGAAAGAAATTGCAATACTAAACATCGTAACATACACACCTTGTATGTGAGTCCAAGTGAAACACCAACAATAAAAAGGAAAAATGGCATGACAAAATCTGCTAGTGTTAAACCATTCCATGGGGAATGATTTAGCGCAGGAAGGAGTCCACCAGCATCATCCACCAGTATCATCAGCTGCATCAAGATTGATAATTTTAGTATACAAATATAACAGGTAAAAAAAATATTTCATTTATCTAAGATGTAATGAACCTATAATCTGTAATATGCACATTCCATAATCTTTTTTTATCCTATACCACATATCTGTTAACTCCAATTGGAAACATAATGTAATTGGATTATGCTCTGCATGTGGTTTTGGTCATGCTCTGGAGTGAATATTATAACTTCATTGACAAGCTTATACTATCTCATGTGTGCATCAAACGTTTAAATAAGGCTAACTAGGACTTCTTATATAGTCCAATTTTATAAGGACCACCAAACAAGGTCCAAGTCTTAGAGAATTCCACATAAAAAACTATGACTACTTTTAGGAGAAAACTTACCTACAATTTCAATGATGTTGTTGGTGTTGTTCTCTAATCACAACACACCGTGTGGAATTCTTTAAAAAAAAAAACTAGAAGATATCTACAATTCCAATGGTGCTGTTCTCCAATCACAACACACCATGTGGAATTCTTTTTAAAAAGTAACTAAAAATTAATGGATAATATAAATTAAATATTCCACATGGTGTGTTGTGATTAGAGAACGGCACCAACAACACCATTGGAATTATATGTAAGTTTTCTCCTTACTTTTATTGTAAAACAATTATTTATTTTATAATCAGCTTAGAATTCTTATTCAGTGATGTATATAATCAGCTTAGACTTCTTATTCAGTGATGTATATTTGGCAACAAAATATGATATGCATGTAACTTCTAACGTGGTCAAATTATCAAATGCTATATGATAGCCATTTTCTAAAGCAAATAGCTAGTTGCGTTTCTGCGTCATCTCCAATATATAAAGTGATACAAAAGTAAGATATAGTGGTAACAAGTCGGTTAGCCATTTACATCCATGATCCAACCAACTCCATGTTATGCCACACCTCTTTCACTATGATGCATTAGTAACCTAACATATAATCTTGGAAGTTAATTTATTCAAGCTAGATTAAAATCAATTTCTGATTAACCTAACCCATTTACAATATTTTTCACTTTCTGGCCTTGTTAAATGGAGGAAAAAAACTAAGGGTTATATTGCAAAAACGGTTTGGAGGGTAACCCAAAAATGCCCTAACAACTATTATTTTTTTTTTTATAGGAAAATGTTAGATTGTTAGTATATGTTATGTTAGTGGGGAGTTGAACCCATGGCCTCCACCTTATCACTCAAAACCCTATCTTCCTCCCTCCAAACCACCAAGCCACCTTATAACTCCCCCAACAACTATTATTATTACTACTATTTTTCATATGAAAAATTATTATCATTTTGAGTAATAATATAATATATAATTATAAATTGTTTAGGATAATTACGATGTTTTTAGTTAATTATGAAAGGAGGTTAGGGTTGCGAGATAAAGGGAGTTCCGAGATAAAAGCAAATAAACGCAAATCTGCCCGACTTATTCGGCATGTAAACAAGGATTTTGTTTTGACTTGGTAATTTAGTAATCATATTTTTATTTTTTTTATATTCTTAGTAATCAACTAATCATATTGTTATAAAGGATATTGACATAACTAATTGCAAACAAAAGTCATTTGTTGAGGAAGGAAATCAAATGATAAGATAAGATATTATTGATAACACGCGGATCCTCAACTGCTTAGGAGGTGGGATATATTCCCACTTGATATACACATTAAATTAGCAGAAATACACATTTATTCTCATATCTACCAAAATAGATATTGATCAAAAAATATCTACCAAAATAGATGGAATTTTATAAATATCTTTAGAATAAATAGGAGAATAATGAGAAAAGCATATAAAGATTGTGAAAAATAAAAGAAGAATACTAATTAGATGTTATGATTTTGTCCCTTAAATCGAGCTCATCTGATTAAGACCTGAATTATGCATGTGCGAGTTGAAACCCATAATACCCTTCACTTCACTTTCTAAGACCTTCTATAAGCCTCTCATCAGATAAAGAAAAATATATTATGATTTTTAATAATTGCAAGGTGAATATTTGCTAAATAAAATAAAAATACTAGAAAATATTTTTTTATAAATTAAAAGTAGAGATATTTATCATAGAATCGAAAGTGCAAGTAGACGTAATGTACTTTTAAAAATGGACGGCATTCCGATTGATAAAGAAGTATTGTAACAAACAATCTTTAAAAAAGAAAACAATGAATGGTAAACACTACCAAGCGCAATTCTTTTCTTCGAAGTAAAGAAAAAATACTTTTACACGTGCAAGCCCTTGGATTCTCTCAACACATAAAATTGGGATGGTAAATTAAAACCAGAAATATAGTCCAAGAATCTTTTTATTTTTATTTTTATTTTTTATTTTTTGTAGACTCTAATTTAAATTCTAAGCTACCCCTCCTTTATGACCATTAAAGATCAATCAGTGGTGAGTCATTTTCAATTTTTCATGGTGAGATACAATACAACATAAACCATTTGTCACAAGCCTTTTAATCATTTCTAGGCTGGTAGCTATACACACCATACGACGTCGTTTTGTTCTCCCCAAATTGCAAGGAGGGAAGAACCATTATTATTAATTATTATTTTTGACTGAATAGCTATGGTAATCATTAACAATCAATTTTTTAATCAAAAATATCTTTTACCCATATTAGAGAGAGAAAGATAAGCCGGACTAATCTCCAACGAGACTATGAATGACATCCGAAGATAGAAAACCTTCCGGCAAAAATTCGTTACCCATTTAGAGAAAATAAAATAATAGTGATAATAATAAAATAAAAGAAGAAATATTATGACGAAGAAGAAGGTGAAAATGTTACCGCTACGGTGAGACCACGAAAGACATCAAGTGAAACAAGACGCTGCGTTTGAGGTTGGAGTTTGGAAGAGGTTGAGCGTTCCTCAATCTTGTTGTTAGAGTTAGGCCTTGTTTGGGCATTGGTGAAAACAGTGGCAGATCTTGATTCAGATCTCTGAAGTGCCATCTCAACATCTTCATCATCATCAAAGTTCTTGATAGCCTCGTAACTCTGCATCTCTCAAATTAATGTTTTTCCTCTTTTTCTCTCTCTCTCTATTGCTACCATCTACTTAAAGATATTTGATATTCCCTTCAAATAATGATAATAATAATAATCATTATTCTTAAAACATATTCTCAGCTTTAGAATCTGTGTTTTGAAGGGAAGGACTCTTCTTGTTGTAACTTGAAGAAGTAATGTGATGGGTGGCACTAACAGAAACTAGAAGAACCCTTCCTTTTTTTTCTTCTCCTCAAACACAAAAAACTCTCAACCACTGTTTCTTGAACTTGGTTATTGGGATACCCTTGTTGTTCCCACTTTTATAGGCGATAGGTGAGTGATGAGAGGCACACAAGCAATTTTCATATTCTCCTGTCCTTATTCTTTATTACTTTTTATTTTTATATCCTAAAAATGAAAAAAAATTGAGGGAGAAGAAGCTACCTACTTACCTAGGATAAGATTAGATAATTATTTTTTTAAAAGGGAAAATATAAAGATTGTGAAAATTCAAAATTACACTTACTTGCATTTTTATTTTTTTAAAAAATAAAATAGAGTTAGTGTATATGATTTGATTGATGTCCGTGTCATTAACGAGTACAGTGTTTTCCCATACGTTACCACATACTGTTTATGCACAACAGTCACGAAAATTAATTTACCAATGACATTTGGATACAGTTAGGCGTCTACAACCATATATTTATATAATACAACATTTATTTATTATTATTTTTATTTTTTCTTTAACTCATTTGTTCAAAATATTACATCAAATACGATATCCTTATATTTGATATATAATTTTATGTCAAACTATCACTCCTCAAATTAATTTGGTATATTTAAAATATCATACATTCATATACTAATGTACTATTAGATTAATCATAAAAAACTATTTTAAAAAACTTAAAATTAATTCAATAACATATTAATACTTTTTTTTTGCTATGAACATTATTGGATTCCCAAAACCAAGTTTCAAATTCAAGATCTCTAATTAAATTTGAAGAAACATCTCATCCAAACACTCTCGCATATAACATATTAATATTAATATTAATATATGAATACTTGATTTCTTTGGAGGCAGGGGATTTGATCCCAAAAGTCACAACATCACCTAAATCAGTCTATCAAAAAAGAAAAAGGAAACCACCGAAATCAGTCGTTACCCCGGAAAATTATTAATTGATTTTTTTTTTATGTGACTTTTGGTTTTTCTTTTCTGCCATTGAGACTTCTTTAAAAAAAAAACTCGTTATAGTTGTAAAATCGGAGACAAAAAAAAATAATACGCTATATACCCTAAAAATTGTTTATTAATTAATTGGTTTATGTGACTCTCGGTTTTTCTCTCTGCCTTTTTTTTTAATTTAAAAATAAAAAATAAAAAAATAAAAAAATGCAAAATGGGAAACAACAAAATAATAGTACGCTGTATACCCCAAAAATTATTAATTAGTTATTTGATTTATTGAGAATTTTCTTTAAAATAAAACAAACGTTATATAGGTGTAAAATCGGGAACAGGAAATAGTAAGCTGTACATCTCAACTAAGATATTTTTCTAAAGAATATGCCAGAGCCCCATAAAGAACAAAAGATATTTTTTAGGGTTAGTTGCATTTCCCCCCCCTAATTATTGGTACGTGTGATTTTGGTTTTCATATTTTTTAGGATATTTAATTCCTTAATTTTTTTTAAATGATATAAATATAGTCTTTTCGATTAATGTTCATCAATAATTTTTTCAATAATCAATAAAGATGAACCATTACTTTAGATATATAAAATCTCTGGTTAAACTTCACCCTCACCTGTCTTTCTGCTTCTACGTGATTCAGTGGTTCCCCTCTATTAATCATCGGTTTTGTCCCTTCTTTCTAAAACTTTTTTTTTTTCCACGACAAGGCCATTTACCACAAAAGTTCAACCAGAGATCCTATATGCTTAAAACAGTGTTTCCTCTCTATTGATAATTGAAAAATTGACGAACATTGAACGTAAACATCAAATTTCCAACATTGAAAAAATGGGAACCAGATGTCCTCCAAAAACAAATTATAAAAACCAAAATCACGTCTAACCAATAATAAGGGAACAAAAATGTAATTAATACCATTTTTTATTAACAAATATGATGAATTTTTTTTTGGGTGCAATAACAAATATGATGAATTATATATGTTAAAATATGAACAAAAGAATAATAAATAAATGTTAAAATACATAAATAATGAGCAATAATTACTACTTATGTCATTAAAATATCATTTTTTTTAAAATTAACAACGAGTTGAGGGCAAACAAAATATATAATCTATAATCTATAATATATACATATGAAAATGTTTGTAGGAAATTTTTCTCTGCCCATCGATCTTCAATAGTGTCCACGTCATATCTATCTTATGTGTCATTCATATCACGAAGCAAGGGATGACTGGAAGTCTCTTAATGGAAAGTTTTCAATCGAAAGTCTATTATTGATTTTATTATGAGAAAGTATATCAATAGAAACTTTCAAATTTAATTTGAATCTATAATCTATAATCTATAGTTTACAATATATGCATAATGTTTGAAGGAAATTTTTCTCCACGTGTCGATCTCTAATAGTGTCCATGTCAGATTCATCTTATGTGTCGTTCATACCACGAAGCAAGGATGACTGGATAATGGGAAGTCTATGAATGTAAAGTTTTCAATGGAAAGCCTATTATTGATTTTATTATGAGAAAGTCTATCAGTGCAAATTTTATTTGAATAAGAAAATTTGATTTGATTGATCTTTACTGGACATTTATTTATTACTCCACTAAAACACACAAATTATTGTTATTTGTGCTTCAAATTAATACATTCCTAATAAATTACACGAACTTTATTTGAAAGGTGATGAGTAAATCTATTCCTAACGGGTTTGATAGGGGCATCTATAATAATATATAATATATAATATATAATATATAATATATAATATATGCATACTAAAATGTTTGCATGAAATTTTTCTCCACGTGTCGAACTCTAATAGTGTCCATGTCAAATCCATCTTATGTGTCATTCATATCATGAAGCAAGGAATGACTGAACATCTCTTAATGGAAAGTTTACGAATGGAAAATTTTCAAAGGAAAGTTTATTATTGATTTTATTCTAAGAAAGTCTATCAATGTAAAGTTTTCAAATTTTATTTGAATATGAAAATTTGATTTGATTGATATTTATTAGCCATTTATTTGTTGTTGCATTAAAAGACACAAATTATTGTAAATTAGGCTTCAAATTAATGCATTCCTAAGAAATTATATGAACTTTATTTGAAAGGTGATGAGTAATTCTATTCCTAACGGGTTTGATAGGGGCATGAATATAATTTATTATTATCCTATTTTAGATTTCAAATTAGATCAATTTTTTTCTGGAACACCCAAAACATTTCTTCCACCAATACCACTTTCTCTCATGTTCTCGGTTCTTTTGTTCTCGTAGACCTTCTTCTCTTCTCCGTCGACCCCTCAACTCTTCTTTCTCTAGTATGACTTTTATGACTCCTCTCTATTACTTTTTTATATTTGTTCTTTTATTCTTTTTTTGTTCTCACATTGTAATCTATAATATATACATACGAATATGTTTGCAGGAAATATTTCTCCACCTATCGATCTCTAATCGTGTTCACGTCGGATCCATCTTATGTGTCATTCATACCAAAAAGTAAGGGTGGTTGGATGTCTCTTAATGGAAAGTCTATTAATGAAAAGTTTTCAATGGAAAGTCTATTATTGGTTTTATCATGAGAAAGCCTATCAATGGAAACTTTTCAAATTTCATTTGAATCTATAATCTATCTATAATCAATAATATATACATACAAAAATGTTTGCAGGAAATTTTTCCTCACGAGCCAATCTCCATAGTGTCCATGTGAGATCCATCTTATGTGTCATTCATACCACGAAGCAACGAATGACTGGACATCTCTTAATTTGGGGTGAAGGGATGCACACACTAGGGATAGAATCTCGGTCAAACAATTTGAAAAATTGTTCGGGTGAGGATTTGAGCCTCCAACATGTTTTTAACTGTGTGAATCACTTTTGAGCTGCACTTTCCCGAATTTGCTTGAATCTCTTCATGGTTTGCATGTCTATTTGTTTGCATCAAATGATTTAGACAACTTTCTTTGAATTAGCTACTTGGCCTAAATTGAACCAGTCCCTAATGCATGTTCCCTAGTTAGCCGCTTTGAGCCTAATTAGCCTATTATTTCTCGATGACCCTATGTTATGAGCCTAAAATCTGGGGGGAAAAAACCATGTTAACCCAATCTTAGGATTAGGAGAGCATGGAAGCTTAGCAAGACAAAGGTTTGCAAGAAACTAAGTTTGGGGTGGCTACAAGGTGTGATGTGTTGTTTGGAATTGAGAAAAAGAAAAAAATAAAGGTTGGAGCCAAAGGCAAAAAAGAAAAGAAAAAAAAAGAAATGTCGGAAAGGGTATTAGAAGAAAAAGGCTGTAGTCACCCAAAAGCAAAAATAAAAAAAATGGAAAAAGGAGCTTGAGTGGATCAAAATGCTCATGCTCTCTTAGTTCCTAGGGACTTAAGCCTAGTACCTTTGAATATCCTACCCTTAGCCAGGCCCCATTACAACCTTAAAAGACCTTTTGATGTTGCATGCATATTCTCGTGGGAACTTTGTTTGAGATGAAGATCAAATTTATGGGAAGTGCTCTTAAAGGCGAAATTGAGTGAAATGTTGATAGCCTAGACAAATTGAGCGGATGAGTGAAACATTAAATACCCTTGTGAGGAAGGCGATTGTTTGAAATTGGTGATCTCACTTTTAATGATTGCATGAATGATGGAATTCTCAATTGTTTAAAGTAAATGAATGTGGGGATTGCATTGTTGAAAAGGGGGGAACATTGAAGGAAAATTGTTTTGTTGTAATTGCATGAAATTTGTGCGAAATTGATTAAATCCTTTAAGCTTTCCAGGTTTGAGTCCTTTTTGAGTTTTAGTTTGCTTGGGGACAAGCGAGGTTTAAGTTTGGGGTATTTTGATCAGCCACTGGCTCGACTAGTTTTTAACTAGTAAGACCATAGGTTTTATTCGAGTTTAATCTCGTTTTCGCCCAAATTAGACTTGATTGTCTTCAAGCAACATTTTGAGTCTCTAGTACTGTTTTAGGGTAATTTA
This sequence comes from Sophora flavescens, assembly GCA_030762895.1. NCBI lineage: Eukaryota > Viridiplantae > Streptophyta > Magnoliopsida > Fabales > Fabaceae > Sophora > Sophora flavescens. Next base: position 13,159,230 of record CM061065.1, on the reverse strand, counting down.
GCTGATTTTGAGCCAAATAAAGCACTTACTGCTATTCCATGTTTTCAGGTTAAGGGGGGAAGCACCTAGAGCCAAGGGAACGAAGAAATCAGTGGAGAATGCAATCCTGGGAATGTTCGCCCCGCGAGAAGACACTCGCCTCGCGAGACTGAAGACTAGCCTGAACAGCAGAATGCCATCATTTCTGTCTCGCCTCGCGAACCATGTCTCACCCCGCGAGCCTCGAAGTCAGAAAGCATCGCGGCTAGCCCGTGATGCCCATCACGGGCATGATGAGAAGATCCTGGAGGACAGAGACTATCACGACCTAGCCATGATGAAGGTCACGGCCATGACAGATAAGCACCCAAAGTCAGAAGTGATCACGGCCTGGCCGTTCCTACATCACGGCTGTGACAAACTGGAAATTGAAGTCTCGCCTCGCGAGGCATCATCTCGCTTCGCGAGAGCCCAAATTTGAACTGGCGCCATTTTAATATTCGCCTCGCGAGCGTGCACAGTTTCTGAAGGTTATAAATAGCTGTTTTAGGGCAGAACAGAAGGATCTTTTGCTAATCCTTGTTTACGAATTTCTCTGATTGTATTGAATTTTGATGGAGCACTAACTCCCTTAGATTGATCTGCTGTGATTGGTTTCCGTTGCACTTGAGGTTCTATTGATTCCCAATTTAATTTGCTTTTCCCTTTCAATACTTTTCCTATATTTCTTGTTTGCTTAATTCGAGTTAAATAGGATGAGTCTTGATTTATTTCGATGATCATATGTTCCTTACTTGAATCGTGTTTGCTTAATTCGCGTATGTTCAAATCGTGTTTGCTTAATTCACGAAGGGCTTAAATCGTTTGCTTAATTCGGAATAGGAATATATATCTCGTAGGAGCAATTTCGCTTGTTAATTGTTGCTACGATCGAAAAGCGATTAGAATCCGCTTAGGGCTTGGAATTATGTGAACCAATGATAGTGGGAAACCGAGAACAGTAGGTCAATCGTTTCAATTTATTTGATAACAACTTAGTTTGCATTGCTTTTCTTGATCGAATCTTTAATTTGAACCCCCCCCCCCCCCCAAAAAAAAACTGACTTTTTCTATTAACAACAACCCAAGAGTCATTGTGAGACGATACTCGAGTTGTCGCACCCTGACTACATATTTTTTTACAAACCGCTCTTCAAAATTGGCGTGCGCGACAACTCGAGTATCGTCTCACAAGAACTCTTGGGTTGTTGTTAACAGAAAAAGTCAGATTTGGGGGGTTTTGATTTGAAATTAAATAAGGAAAACAAAGCAGAAGATAATGCAAATAGGTGATTGTCAATAACTGAAACGACTAATCTACTATTCTCGATTTCCCAATATCATCGGTTCATATAAATCCAAGCCCTAAGCGGATTCTAAACCCTTTTCGATTGTAGCGACGATTAACAAGCGAAACCGACACTACGCGACGTATGTTCCTATTCCCGAATTAAGCAAACGGGGTGAAGCTCTCATAAATTAAGCAAACACGAATGAACACAAGCGAATTAAGCAAACGCGATAATGTATAGGAACACACAATCATCGAAATAAATCAATACCCATTCGATACAAACTGAATTAAGCAAACAGAGAATATAGAATAGTATTGAAAGAGAAAAGCAATGAAATCAGGAATTACAAAACCTCAAGCGTCTATGGAACCCGATTACAGCAAATCAGCCCAAGGGAGTTAGTTCTCCATTACAATTATAACAAAAACCTGATTCGCAGCCATCTAATCTAAAAGGAAAAGAAGAGCATAAAAGATGATCCAAGATTTTTGGCTTCTGCCCTAAAACAGCAATTTATAAGCCCAGGATCTGCGCGCGCTTGTGAGACGAGCATACTCTCGCGACACGAATATTAATTATGGCGCGAGTTCAAATTGGGTTCTCGCGAGGCGAGAGAGTAGTTCGCGAGGCGAGACTTCAAATTCCAATCTGTCACAGCTGTGACCTTCATCACGGCTAAGCCGTGATGGTCTCTATCCTTCAGGGTCTTCTCATCATGCCCGTGATGGGAATCACGGGCTGACCGTGATGCTTTCTGACTTCCAGGCTCGCGAGGCGAGACATGGTTCGCGTGGCGAGACAGAGAGGATGGCACTTCTGGCACAGCAAGGCTTCAGGCTCCGAGGCGAATAATTCCAGAATTGCTTCTCTTTATTAACCTGAAAACAAGAAATAGCAGTAAGTGCTTTATTTGACTCTAAATCAGCTAAATTACCCTAAAACTAGTTTAGAGACTCAAAATGTTGCTTGAAGACAATCAAGTCTAATTTGGGCGAAAACGAGATTAAACTCGAATAAAACCATGGTCTTTACTAGTCAAAAACTAGTCGAGCCAGAGGATGATCAAAATACCCTAAACTTAAACTTTGCTTGTCCCCAAGCAAACTAAAACTCAAAAAGACTCAGACCTGGCAAGCTTAAAGGACTCAATCAATTTCGCACAAACTTCATGCAATTTCAACAAAACAAATTTTTTCTTCAATGTTTTCCCCCTTTTCAACAATGTAATCCCCACATTCATTTACTTTAAACAATTGAGAATTCCATCATTCATGCAATCAGTAATCTAAGTTGGGGATCCAAGCTACACACAAAAGGGAGATCACCAAATTCAAACAATCGCCTTCCTCATAAGGGGGTTTAGTGTTTCACTCAATCGCTCAATTTGTCTAGGCTATCAGCATTTCACTCAATTTCACTTTTAAGAGCACTTCCCATGAATTTGATCTTCATCTCAACAAAGTTCCCACGAAAACATGCATACAACATCAAAAGGTCTTTTAAGGATGTAATGGGGCCTGGCTAAGGGTAGGATATTCAAAGGTACTAGGATTAAGTCCCTAGGAACTAAGAGAGCATGAGCATTTTGATAATTTTGAGATTCCACTCAAGTTCCTTTTTCCATTTTTCTTTATGCCTTGGGTGACTACAGCCTTTTTCCTTCAATACCCTTTTTTGACATTTTTTTTTTCTTTCTTTCTTTTTGCCTTTGACTCCAACCTTTATTTTTTTCTTTTTCCCATTCCCGAACAACACATCGTATCCTCGTAGCCACCCCAAACTTAGTTTCTTGCAACCCTTCTCTTGCTAAGCTTCCATGCTCTCCTAATCCTAAGATCGGGTTAACATGGTTTTTCCAGATTTTAGGCTCATAACATGAGGTAATCAAGAAACAACAGGCTTATTAGGCTCAAGGGGCTAACTAGGGAACATGCATTAGGGACTGGTTCAATTTAGGCCAAGTAGCTAATTCAAAGAAAATTGCCTAAATCATTTGATGCAAACACATAGACATGCAAACCATGAAGAGATTCAAGCAAATTCGAGAAAGTGCAGCTCAAAAGTGATTCGCACAGTTAAAAACATGTTGGAGGCTCAAATCCTCACCTGGACATTTTCGTAAATTGTTTGACCGAGATTCTATCCCTAGTGTGTGCATCCTATCACCCCAAACTTATCATAAATCATGCAATCATAACAGAATATCTCAAAGTTCAGTTTTCAATTTTTCAATGGGGGTCAAATTTCAATTCTCAAGACCTAGGGGGAAAATCATCTACAGTCAACACATGTCATGCAATCAATCTATGCAAAATTTGATCAAAAACCAACAAGCTCACCGACACAAGACTCAACACACAAACTCTTGATCTTCTCAAATTATTCAAGAGCTAAAAGAAAACAAAACAAAAACAAAGCAAGAATAATTAAAAAGGAAAAGGTTTAGAGAAAACTCATGGAGGTGGTTCCACCGGGATCCCACTTCCTGTGGTACAGCGGCCACGGAATGCTCAAAGTGCGATATGATCCTCCCGGATCCCATGGCATGAAGCCTAAGCATGAGAGCGAGCGCTTGACAATTATGGTGACTTCACCAAGTGCGGCGGACTTCTCACTCCCTCTCGGGTCGAAGTTGACCTCCTGGTCAACAAAGTCAACAAAATCCTCCCAATAAAAACGGGGTTCAACCTCTTGGACTGGCCATAGTGCCTTCAAATTTAAGGATGAAAAATCCAGTCTCTCAGGCGGAGGCTTGAACTCCATTGCCGGTTGTTCCACAGTGGGAGGTGATGAACAGGTGTCGAGGGTCTCTGGTGCTGCTTCAACCACGCACGATTTTTCATTCACTGCGCTGACAAATCCATCACCTGCTATACATGCAGAAATCTCAGCACACACCACACAAGGGTTAGTGTTAGTACAGTCAGTACATATAGTACAACAAACTGAATCAGAAAAGGCTTGAATGTTTGGAAATTCAACATACAGTTCATCATCAATAGTGTTCTTGACATTATTATCAAAATTATCCTCAGAGAAAGTATTGTCAAGAACAACTATTTGTGAATCTGTATGTTCTTCAGGGAGATGTGGAGTTTGCAGTGCAGCCAAGGCGGAAACGATGTGAGCATTTTGAGTGGCAAAATCCCGATGACTCGCTTCCATCCTCTGTTGAAATTCAAGATTGTTCTTTGCCATTTGTTGTACCAAAGAAGCTATCTCATCCAGGCCGCCTTGATCTCCACCATGTTGGCTAGAATAATCATTCACTCCAAACATGCCAAAATCACTGCTAAACTCATAACTTCCAGCAAAGTTAGGATAACATATACATGGTGGTGGCTCATCAAAGTTAGGATAATATATGCATGGCGGTGGCTTATAATCAACATTAGGCATATAACCATGCATGTAATTATCCATGGAAATCGACTAGTTTTTAACTAGTAAGACCATAGGTTTTATTCGAGTTTAATCTCGTTTTCGCCCAAATTAGACTTGATTGTCTTCAAGCAACATTTTGAGTCTCTAGTACTGTTTTAGGGTAATTTAGCTGATTTTGAGCCAAATAAAGCACTTACTGCTATTCCATGTTTTCAGGTTAAGAGGAGAAGCACCTAGAGCCAAGGGAACGAAGAAATCAGTGGAGAATGCAATCCTAGGAATGTTCGCCCCGCGAGAAGACACTCGCCTCGCGAGACTGAAGACCAGCCTGAACAGCAGAATGTTATCATTTCTGTCTCGCCTCGCGAACCATGTCTCGCCTCGCGAGCCTCGAAGTCAGAAAGCATCGCGGCTAGCCCGTGATGCCCATCACGGGCATGATGAGAAGATCCTGGAGGACAGAGACTATCACGGCCTAGCCGTGATGAAGGTCACGGCCATGACAGATAAGCACCCAAAGTCAGAAGTGATCACGGCCTGGCCGTTCCTACATCACGGCCGTGACAAACTGGAAATTGAAGTCTCGCCTCGCGAGGCATCATCTCGTCTCGCGAGAGCCCAAATTTGAACTGGCGCCATTTTAATATTCGCCTCGCGAGCGTGCGCAGTTTTTGAAGGTTATAAATAGCTGTTTTAGGGCAGAACAGAAGGATCTTTTGCTAATCCTTGTTTACGAATTTCTCTGATTGTATTGAATTTTGATGGAGCACTAACTCCCTTAGATTGATCTGCTGTGATTGGTTTCCGTTGCACTTGAGGTTCTATTGATTCCCAATTTAATTTGCTTTTCCCTTTCAATACTTTTCCTATATTTCTTGTTTGCTTAATTCGATTTAAATAGGATGAGTCTTGATTTATTTCGATTATCATATGTTCCTTACTTGAATCGCGTTTGCTTAATTCGCGTATGTTCAAATCGTGTTTGCTTAATTCATGAAGGGCTTAATCCATTTGCTTAATTCGGAATAGGAATATATATCTCGTAGGAGCAATTTCGCTTGTTAATTGTTGCTACGATCGAAAAGGGATTAGAATCCGCTTAGGGCTTGGAATTATGTGAACCAATGATAGTTGGAAACCGAGAACAGTAGGTCAATCGTTTCAATTTATTTGATAACCACTTAGTTTGCATTGCTTTTCTTGATTATTTTCTTGATCGAATCTTTAATTTGAACCCCCCCCCCCCCCCACCCAAAAAAACTAACTTTTTCTGTTAATAACAACCCAAGAGTCCTTGTGAGACGATACTCAGGTTTGTAAAAATATGCAGTTAGGGAGCGACAACTCGAGTATCGTCTCACAAGGACTCTTGTTGTTATTGACAGAAAATAAAAAATAAAAAATAAATAAAAAAAAACTTTTGCATTACTGAATTAGTTACGGCTACTTTGTCTGGTTGTGAATCTTAGTGCTTTCCATGGATAATTACATGCATGGTTATATGCCTAATGTTGATTATAAGCCACCGCCATGCATATATTATCCTACCTTTGATGAGCCACCACCATGTATATGTTATCCTAACTTTGCTGGAAGTTATGAGTTTAGCAGTGATTTTGGCATGTTTGGAGTGAATGATTATTCTAGCCAACATGGTGGAGATCAAGGCGGCCTGGATGAGATAGCTTCTTTGGTACAACAAATGGCAAAGAACAATCTTGAATTTCAACAGAGGATGGAAGCGAGTCATCGGGATTTTGCCACTCAAAATGCTCACATCGTTTCCGCCTTGGCTGCACTGCAAACTCCACATCTCCCTGAAGAACATACAGATTCACAAATAGTTGTTCTTGACAATACTTTCTCTGAGGATAATTTTGATAATAATGTCAAGAACACTATTGATGATGAACTGTATGTTGAATTTCCAGACATTCAGGCCTTTTCTGATTCAGTTTGTTGTACTATATGTACTGACTGTACTAACACTAACCCTTGTGTGGTGTGTGCTGAGATTTCTGCATGTATAGAAGGTGATGGATTTGTCAGCGCAGTGAATGAAAATCGTGCAGAAGTTGAAGCAGCACCAGAGACCCTCGACACCTGTTCATCACCTCCCACTGTGGAACAACCGACAATGGAGTTCAAGCCTCCGCCTGAGAGACTGGATTTTTCATCCTTAAATTTGAAGGCACTATGGCCAGTCCAAGAGGTTGAACCCCATTTTTATTGGGAGGATTTTGTTGACTTTGTTGACCAGGAGGTCAACTTCGACCCGAGAGGGAGTGAGAAGTCCGCCGCACTTGGCGACGTCACCATAATTGTCAAGCGCTCGCTCTCATGCTTATGCTTCATGCCATGGGATCCGGGAGAATCATATCGCACTTTGAGCATTCCGTGGCCGCTGTACCACAGGCAGTGGGATCCCGGTGGAACCACCTCCATGAGTTTTCTCTAAACCTTTTCCTTTTTAATTATTCTTGCTTTGTTTTTGTTTTGTTTTCTTTTAGCTCTTGAATAATTTGAGAAGATCAAGAGTTTGTGTGTTGAGTCTTGTGTCGGTGAGCTTGTTGGTTTTTGATCAAATTTTGCATAGATTGATTGCATGACATATGTTGACTGTTGATGATTTTCCCCCTAGGTCTTGAGAATTGAAATTTGACCCCCATTGAAAAATTGAAAACTGAACTTTGAGATATTCTGTTATGATTGCATGATTTATGATAAGTTTGGGGTGATAGGATGCACACACTAGGGATAGAATCTCGGTCAAACAATTTGCGAAAATGTCCAGGTGAGGATTTGAGCCTCCAACATGTTTTTAACTGTGTGAATCACTTTTGAGCTGCACTTTCCCGAATTTGCTTGAATCTCTTCATAGTTTACATGTCTATGTGTTTGCATCAAATGATTTAGGCAATTTTCTTTGAATTAGCTACTTGGCCTAAATTGAACCAGTCCCTAATGCATGTTCCCTAGTTAGCCCCATTGAGCCTGATTAGCCTATTGCTTCTTGATGACCTCATGTTATGAGCCTAAAATCTAAAAAACCATGTTAACCCAATCTTAGGATTAGGAGAGCATGGATCCTTAGCAAGACAAGGTTTGCAAGAAACTAAGTTTGGGGTGGCTACAAGGATATGATGTGTTGTTTGGGATTGAGAAAAAGAAAAAGAAAGGTTGGAGCCAAAGGCAAAAAGAAAGAAAGAAAGAAAAAAAAAGAACAAAAATGTCAAAAAAGGGTATTGACGGAAAAAGGCCGTAGTCACCCAAAAGCATAAAGAAAAATGGAAAAAGGAACTTGAGTGGAAATTCGATGTGTTGAAATGTTCATGCTCTCTTAGTTCCTAGGGACTTAAGCCTAGTACCTTTGAATATCCTACCTTTAGACAGGCCCCATTACAACCTTTAAAAGACCTTTTGATGTTGCATGCATGTTTTCGTGGGAACCTTGTCTGAGATGAAAATCAAATTCATGGGAAGTGCTCTTAAAAGTGAAATTGAGTGAAATGTTGATAGCCTAGACAAATTGAGCGAATGAGTGAAACACTAAATGCCCTTGTGAGGAAGGCTGTTGTTTGAATTTGGTGATCTCCCTTTTGTGTGTAGCTTGGATCCCTTGCTTAGATTACTGATTGCATGAATGATGGGATTCTAGATTGTTCAAAGTAAATAAATGTGGGGATTATATTGTTGAAAATGGGGGAAACATTGAAGAGAAATTATTTTGTTGAAATTGCATGAAACTTGTGCGAATTTGATTGAATTTTTTAAGCTTGCCAAGTCTGAGTCTTTTTGAGTTTTAGTTTGCTTGGGGACAAGCAAAGTTTAAGTTTGGGGTATTTTGATCAGCCTCTGGCTCGACTAGTTTTTGACTAGTAAAGACCATGGTTTTATTCGAGTTTAATCTCGTTTTCGCCCAAATTAGACTTGATTGTCTTCAAGCAACATTTTGAGTCTCTAAAGTAGTTTTAGGGTAATTTAGCTGATTTAGAGTCAAATAAAGCACTTATTGCTATTTCGTGTTTTCAAGTTAATAAAGAGAAGCAATTCTGGAATTATTCGCCTCGCGAAAGGGTGTTCGCCTCTCGAGCCTGAAGCCTTGCTGTGCCAAAAATGCCATCCTCTCTGTCTCGCCACGCGAACCATGTCTCGCCTCGCGAGCCTGGAAGTCAGAAAGCATCACGGTCAGCCCTTGATTCCCATCACGGGCATGATGAGAAGACCCTGAAGGACAGAGACATCACGGCTGTGACAGATTGGAATTTGAAGTCTCGCCTCGCGAATCATCGTCTTGCCTCGCGAGGACCCAATTTTAACTCGCGCCACAATTAATATTCGCGTCGCGAGAGGCTGTTCGCCTCGCGAGCGCGCGTGGAGTCTGAAGCTATAAATTGCTGTTAGGGCAGATTGCGATCTCATCTTTTATGCTCTTCTTTTCCTTTTAGATTAGATTGCTGCGAATCAGGTTTTTGTTATATTGTAATGGAGAACTAACTCCCTTGGGCTGATCTGCTGTAATCGGTTTGCATTGCCATTTGAGGTTCTATCAATCCCCAATTTAATTGCTTTTCCCTTTCAATATTTTTCCTATACGTCTTGTTTGCTTAATTCAGGATTGTATAGGATGAGTCTTGATTTATTTCGATGATTGTGTGTTCCTATACTTATTTGTGTATGCTTAATTCGCGTGTGTTCATTCGTGTTTGCTTAATTCACGAGAGCTTCACCCCGTTTGCTTAATTCGGGAATTAGGAACATACGTCTCGTAGTGCCGGTTTCGCTTGTTAATTGTCGCTACAATTGAAAAGAGATTAGAATCCGCTTAGGGCTTGGAATTATGTGAACCAATGATAGTGGGAAACCGAGAACAGTAGTTCAATCATTTCAATTTATTTGATAACCACTTAGTTTGCATTGCTTTTCTTGATTATTTTCATGATCGAATCTTTAATTTGAACCCCCCCCCCCCCCCCCCCCCAAAAACTGACTTTTTCTGTTAACAACAACCCAAGAGTCCTTGTGAGACGATACTCGAGTTGTCGCACCCTGACTAAACTAGTTTTAGGGTATTTTAGTTAATTTTGAGTCAAATAAAACATTTATTGCTATTTCATATGTCTTGACCATGAGTTTTGCTCGGAGTGCAAAAGCTTAAGTGTGGGGGAATTTGATCAGTGCATTTTAATATACTTTTTATAGCATTGCACTTGGTGTTTTTGGATGTGCTTTGTACCCAATATTGGATTCTTAGCATGTTTTCATATATTTGGGTCTTAATTGTGCTATAATGAATTTCTTGATCAATTTCCGGATTTTAGTGCATCCTGACCCGTCTCCCTTATGCAGGCCATAACTTGGACTATACTTGTCCAATTTGAGTGCTCTTGGTTGAGTTGGAAAGATAAGAAGCAGACCTACAACTGTCATGTTGACCGCTCAGCCCATTTCAGACGTTTTGATGGTCGAAAATTCTAATTACCTAAGCTGTCCAGATTAGTGCGGGGATTGGAATTATTGTTGTCATATCTCCATGTAATCAATCATTAATGGGCCAATTAATTCCCATTGGGCTCTCTAGGTCAGACATATTTGTTTACCCTAGGATTATAAGTAGGTGGTTAAGAGACTTTTGACCATTGACGGCTGCGAATTAGCTTGTGTTTTGTGTTGCAATTGTGATGGAGAACTAATTCCTTTGGATTAGTCTGCTGTAATCGGTTTCCGACACTTGAGGTTCTATAATTCCTAATTTTATTGCTTTTCCCTTTCAATATTTTCCTATATGTCTTGTTTGCTTAATTCAAGTTATATAGGATAAGTCTTGATTAGTTTTGATGATTGTATGTTCCTATACTCTAATCGCGTTTGCTTAATTCGCGTGTGTTCAATCGTGTTTGCTTAATTCACGAAGGGCTTAATCCGTTTGCTTAATTCGGAATAGGAACATATATCTCGTAGTGTCAATAGCGCTTGTCTAATTGTTGCTACAATCAAAAAGGGTTTAGAATCCGCTTAGGGCTTGGATTTATATGAACCGATGATAGTGGGAAATCGAGAACAATAGATTAGTCGTTTCAATTATTGACAATCACCTATTTGCATTATTTTCTGCTTTGTTTTCTTTATTTAATTTCAAATCCAAACCCCCCCAAATCTGACCTTTTATGTTAACAACAATCCAAGAGTCCTTGTGAGACGATACTCGAGTTGTCGCTCCCTATCTACATATTTTTACAAACCGCTCTTCTTTTTGACGCGTGCGCGACAGTGTGTCAAAAATTGGCGCCGTTGCCGGGGACTCTTGTTGTTATTGACAGAAAATAAAAAATTAAATTTTTTTTTGCATTACTGAATTAGTTACGGCTACTTTGTCTGGTTGTGAATCTTAGTACTTTCCATGGATAATTACATGCATGGTTATATGCCTAATGTTGATTATAAGCCACCGCCATGCATATATTATCCTAACTTTGATGAGCCACCACCACGTATATGTTATCCTAACTTTGCTGGAAGTTATGAGTTTAGCAGTGATTTTGGCATGTTTGGAGTGAATGATTATTCTAGCCAGCATGGTGGAGATCAAGGCGGCCTGGATGAGATAGCTTCTTTGGTACAACAAATGGCAAAGAACAATCTTGAATTTCAACAGAGGATGGAAGCGAGTCATCGGGATTTTGCCACTCAAAATGCTCACATCGTTTCTGCCTTGGCTGCACAGCAAACTCCACATCTCCTTGAAGAACGTACAGATTCACAAATAGTTGTTCTCGACAATACTTTCTCTGAGGATAATTTTGATAATAATGTCAAGAACACTATTGATGATGAACTGTATGTTGAATTTCCAGACATTCAAGCCTTTTCTGATTCAGTATGTTGTACTATATGTACTGACTATACTAATGCTAACCCTTGTGTGGTGTGTGCTGAGATTTCTGCATGTATAGCAGGTGATGGATTTGTCAGCGCAGTGAATGAAAATCATGCAGAAGTTGAAGTAGCACCAGAGACCCTCGACACCTGTTCATCACCTCCCACTGTGGAACAACCGGCAATGGAGTTCAAGCCTCCGCCTGAGAGACCGGATTTTCATCCTTAAATTTGAAGGCACTATGGCCAATCCAAGAGGTTGAACCCCATTTTTATTGGGAGGATTTTGTTGACTTTGTTGACCAGGAGGTCAACTTCGACCCGAGAGGGAGTGAGAAGTCCGCTGCACTTGGTGAAGTCACCATAATTGTCAAGCGCTCGCTCTCATGCTTATGCTTCATGCCATGGGATCCGGGAGGATCATATCGCACTTTGAGCATTCCGTGACCGCTGTACCACAGACAGTGGGATCCCGATGGAACCACCTCCATGAGTTTTCTCTAAACCTTTTCCTTTTTAATTATTCTTGCTTTGTTTTTGTTTTGTTTTCTTTTAGCTCTTGAATAATTTGAGAAGATCAAGAGTTTGTGTGTTGAGTCTTGTGTCGGTGAGCTTGTTGGTTTTTTATCAAATTTTGCATAGATTGATTACATGACATGTGTTGACTGTAGATGATTTTCCCCCTAGGTCTTGAGAATTGAAATTTGACCCCCATTGTAAAATTGAAAACTGAACTTTGTGATATTCTGTTATGATTGCATGATTTATGATAAGTTTGGGGGTGATAGGATGCACACACTAGGGATATAATCTCGGTCAAACAATTTGCGAAAATGTCCAGGTGAGGATTTGAGCCTCCAACATGTTTTTAACTGTGTGAATCACTTTTGAGCTGCACTTTCCCGAATTTACTTGAATCTCTTCATGGTTTGCATGTCTATGTGTTTGCATCAAATGATTTAGGCAATTTTCTTTGAATTAGCTACTTGTCCTAAATTGAACCAGTCCCTAATGCATGTTCCCTAGTTAGCCCCTTGAGCCTAATAAGCCTGTTGTTTCTTGATTACCTCATGTTATGAGCCTAAAATCTGGAAAAACCATGTTAACCCGATCTTAGGATTAGGAGAGCATGGAAGCTTAGCAAGAGAAGGGTTGCAAGAAACTAAGTTTGGGGTGGCTACGAGGATATGATGTGTTGTTCGGGAATAAGAAAAAGAAAAAAATAAAGGTTGAAGCCAAAGGCAAAAAAAAAAAGAAAGAAAAAAAAATGTCAAAAAAGGGTATTGAAGGAAAAAGGCTGTAGTCACCCAAGGCATAAAGAAAAATGGAAAAAGGAACTTGAGTGGAATCTCAAAATTATCAAAATGCTCATGCTCTCTTAGTTCCTAGGGACTTAAGCCTAGTACCTTTGAATATCCTACCCTTAGCCAGGCCCCATTACAACCTTAAAAGACCTTTTGATGTTGCATGCATGTTTTCGTGGGAACTTTGTTGAGATGAAGATCAAATTCATGGGAAGTGCTCTTAAAAGTGAAATTGAGTGAAATGTTGATAGCCTAGACAAATTGAGCGATTGAGTGAAACACTAAACCCCCTTATGAGGAAGGCGATTGTTTGAATTTGGTGATCTCCCTTTTGTGTGTAGCTTGGATCCCCAACTTAGATTACTGATTGCATGAATGATGGAATTCTCAATTGTTTAAAGTAAATGAATGTGGGGATTACATTGTTGAAAAGGGGGAAAACATTGAAGAAAAAAATTGTTTTGTTGAAATTGCATGAAGTTTGTGCGAAATTGATTGAGTCCTTTAAGCTTGCCAGGTCTGAGTCTTTTTGAGTTTTAGTTTGCTTGGGGACAAGCAAAGTTTAAGTTTGGGGTATTTTGATCAGCCTCTGGCTCGACTAGTTTTTGACTAGTAAAGACCATGGTTTTATTCGAGTTTAATCTCGTTTTCGCCCAAATTAGACTTGATTGTCTTCAAGCAACATTTTGAGTCTCTAAACTAGTTTTAGGGTAATTTAGCTGATTTAGAGTCAAATAAAGCACTTACTGCTATTTCTTGTTTTCAGGTTAATAAAGAGAAGCAATTCTGGAATTATTCGTCTCGTGAGAGGGTACTCGCCTCGCGAGCCTGAAGCCTTGCTATGCCAGAAGTGCCATCCTCTCTGTCTCGCCACGCGAACCATGTCTTGCCTCGCGAGCCTAGAAGTCAGAAAGCATCACGGTCTGCCCATGATTCCCATCACGGGCATGATGCGAAGACCCTGAAGGACAGAGACCATCACGACTTAGCCGTGATGAAGGTCACGGCTGTGACAGACTGGAATTTGAAGTCTCGCCTCACAAACTACTTTCTCGCCTCGCGAGAACCCAATTGGAACTCGCACCATAATTAATATTCGCGTCGCGAGAGTATGCTCGCCTCGCGAGCGCGCGCAGATCCTGGGCTCATAAATTGTTGTTTTAGGGCAGAAACCAAAAATCTTGGATCATCTTTTATGCTCTTCTTTTCCTTTTAGATTAGATGGCTGCGAATCAGGTTTTTGTTATAGTTATAATGGAGAACTAACTCCCTTGGGTTGATTTGCTGTAATCGGGTTCCGTAGACGCTTGAGGTTTTGTAATTCCTGATTTCATTGCTTTTCTCTTTCAATACTATTCTATATTCTCTGTTTGCTTAATTCAGTTTGTATCGAATGGGTATTGATTTATTTCGATGATTGCGTGTTCCTATACATAATCGCGTTTGCTTAATTCGCGTGTGTTCATTCGTGTTTGCTTAGTTCACGAGAGCTTCACCCCGTTTGCTTAATTCGAGAATAGGAACATACGTCGCGTAGTGTCGGTTTCTCTTGTTAATCGTCGCTACAATCGAAAAGGGTTTAGAATCCGCTTAGGGCTTGGATTTATATGAACCGATGATAGTGGAAAATCGAGAACAATAGATTAGTCGTTTCAATTATTGACAATCACCTATTTGCATTATTTTCTGCTTTGTTTTCTTTATTTAATTTCAAATCCAAAACCCCCCAAATCTGACCTTTTCTGTTAACAACAATCCAAGAGTCCTTGTGAGACGATACTCGAGTTGTCGCGCACGCCAATTTTGAAGAGCGGTTTGTAAAAAAATATGTAGTCAGGGTGCGACAACTCGAGTATCGTCTCACAAGGACTCTTGGGTTGTTGTTAACAGAAAAAGTCAGTTTTCGGGGGGGTGGGGTTTGTTCAAATTAAAGATTCGATCAAGAAAATAATCAAGAAAAGCAATGCAAACTAAGTGGTTATCAAATAAATTGAAACGATTGACCTACTGTTCTCGGTTTCCCACTATCATTGGTTCACATAATTCCAAGCCCTAAGCGGATTCTAATCCCTTTTCGATCGTAGCAACAATTAACAAGCGAAATTGCTCCTACGAGATATATATTCCTATTCCGAATTAAGCAAACGGATTAAGCCCTTCGTGAATTAAGCAAACACGATTTGAACATACGCGAATTAAGCAAACACGATTCAAGTAAGGAACATATGATCATCGAAATAAATCAAGACTCATCCTATTTAACTCGAATTAAGTTAACAAGAAATATAGGAAAAGTATTGAAAGGGAAAAGCAAATTAAATTGGGAATCAATAGAACCTCAAGTGCAACGGAAACCAATCACAGCAGATCAATCTAAGGGAGTTAGTGCTCCATCAAAATTCAATACAATCAGAGAAATTCGTAAACAAGGATTAGCAAAAGATCCTTCTGTTCTGCCCTAAAACAGCTATTTATAACCTTCAGAAATTGCGCACGCTCGCGAGGCGAGTAGCCTCTCGCGAGGCGAATATTAAAATGCCGCCAGTTCAAATTTGGGCTCTCGCAAGGCGAGATGATGCCTCGCGAGGCGAGACTTCAATTTCCAGTTTGTCACAGCCGTGATGTAGGAACGGCCAGGCCGTGATCACTTCTGACTTTGGGTGCTTATCTGTCATGGCCGTGACCTTCATCACGGCTAGGCCGTGATAGTCTCTGTCCTCCAGGATCTTCTCATCATGCCCGTGATGGGCATCACGGGCTAGCCGCGATGCTTTCTGACTTCGAGGCTCGCGGGGCGAGACATGGTTCGCGAGGCGAGACAGAAATGATGACATTCTACTGTTCAGGCTGGTCTTCAGTCTCGCGAGGCAAGTGTTTTCTCGCGGGGTGAACATTCCCAGGATTGCATTCTCCACTGATTTCTTCGTTCTCTTGGCTCTAGGTGCTTCCCCTCTTAACCTGAAAACATGGAATAGCAGTAAGTGCTTTATTTGGCTCAAAATCAGCTAAATTACCCTAAAACAGTACTAGAGAATCAAAATGTTGCTTGAAGACAATCAAGTCTAATTTGGGCGAAAACGAGATTAAACTCGAATAAAACCTATGGTCTTACTAGTTAAAAACTAGTCGAGCCAGTGGCTGATCAAAATACCCCAAACTTAAACCTCGCTTGTCCCCAAGCAAACTAAAACTCAAAAAGTACTCAAACCTGGCAAGCTTAAAGGATTTAATCAATTTCGCACAAATTTCATGCAATTACAACAAAACAATTTTCCTTCAATGTTCCCCCCTTTTCAACAATGCAATCCCCACATTCATTTACTTTAAACAATTGAGAATTCCATCATTCATGCAATCATTAATCTAAGTTGAGGATCCAAGTTACACACAAAATGGAGATCACCAATTTCAAACAATCGCCTTCCTCACAAGGGTATTTAATGTTTCACTCATCCGCTCAATTTGTCTAGGCTATCAACATTTCACTCATTTTCGACTTTAAGAACACTTCCCATAAATTTGATCTTCATCTCAAACAAAGTTCCCACGAGAATATGCATGCAACTTCAAAAGTTCTTTTAAGGTTGTAATGGGGCCTGGCTAAGGATAGGATATTCAAAGGTACTAGGCTTAAGTCCCTAGGAACTCAGAGAGCATGAGCATTTTGATACATTGAATTTCCACTCAAGTTCCTTTTTCCATTTTTTTTTCTTTTTGCTTTTGGGTGACTACAGCCTTTTTCTTCTAATACCCTTTCCGACATTTTTTTTTCTTTTTTGCCTTTGGCTCCAACCTTTATTTTTTCTTTTTCTCAATTCCAAACAACACATCACACCTTGTAGCCACCCCAAACTTAGTTTCTTGCAAACCTTTGTCTTGCTAAGCTTCCATGCTCTCCTAATCCTAAGATTGGGTTAACATGGTTTTTTTTTTCTCTAGATTTTAGGCTCATAACATAGGGTCATCAAGAAATAATAGGCTAATTAGGCTCAAAGGGGCTAACTAGGGAACATGCATTAGGGACTGGTTCAATTTAGGCCAAGTAGATAATTCAAAGAAAGTTCCCTAAATCATTTGATGCAAACAAATAGACATGCAAACCATGAAGAGATTCAAGCAAATTTGGGAAAGTGCAGCTCAAAAGTGATTCACACAGTTAAAAACATGTTGGAGGCTCAAATCCTCACCCGGACAATTTTGCAAATTATTTGACCGAGATTCTATCCCTAGTGTGTGCATCCCTTCACCCCAAAATTATCATAAATCATGCAATCACAATGAAATATCTCAAAGTTTAATTTTCAATTTTTCAAATGGGGATCAATTTTCAATTTCAAAACCTAGGGGGAAATCATCAACAGTCAACACATGTCATGCAATCAATCTATGCAAAATTTGACAGAACCCAATCAAGCTTGCCGACACAAGACTCACACACAAACTCTTGATCTTCTCAAATTATTCAAGAGCTGAAGGAAAAACAAAACAAAAACAAACAATTGGTTCACGCGTCAAAAAGCTAGTGGTTTGTAAAAATATGTAGTTAGGGTGCGACAACTCGAGTATCGTCTCACAAGGACTCTTGGGTTGTTGTTAACAGAAAAAGTCAGATTTGAGGGGTTTTGGATTTGAAATTAAATAAGGAAAACAAAGCAGAAGATAATGCAAATAGGTGATTGTCAATAACTGAAACGACTAATCTACTGTTCTCGATTTCCCACTATCATCGGTTCATATAAATCCAATCCTAAGCGGATTCTAAACCCTTTTCGATTGTAGCGACGATTAACAAGCGAAACCGACACTACGCGACGTATGTTCCTATTCCCGAATTAAGCAAACGGGGGTGAAGCTCTCGTGAATTAAGCAAACACGAATGAACACACGCGAATTAAGCAAACGCGATAATGTATAGGAACACGCAATCATCGAAATAAATCAATACCCATTCGATACAAACTGAATTAAGCAAACAGAGAATATAGAATAGTATTGAAAGAGAAAAGCAATGAAATCAGGAATTACAAAACCTCAAGTGTCTATGGAACCCGATTACAGCAAATCAGCCCAAGGGAGTTAGTTCTCCATTACAACTATAACAAAAACCCGATAAGCAGCCATCTAATCTAAAAGGAAAAGAAGAGCATAAAAGATGATCCAAGATTTTTGGTTTCTGCCCTAAAACAGCAATTTATAATCCCAGGATCTGCGCGCGCTCGTGAGGGGAGCATACTCTCGCGACGCGAATATTAATTATGGCGCGAGTTCAAATTGGGTTCTCGCGAGGCGAGAGAGTAGTTCGCGAGGCGAGACTTCAAATTCCAATCTGTCACAGCCGTGACCTTCATCACGGCTAAGCCGTGATGGTCTCTGTCCTTCAGGGTCTTCTCATCATGCCCGTGATGGGAATCACGGGCTGACCGTGATGCTTTCTGACTTCCAGGCTCGCGAGGAGAGACATGGTTCGCGTGGCGAGACAGAGAGGATGGCACTTCTGGCATAGCAAGGCTTCCGGCTCGCAAGGCGAGTACCCTCTCACGAGGCGAATAATTCCAGAATTGCTTCTCTTTATTAACCCGAAAACAAGAAATAGCAGTAAGTGCTTTATTTGACTCTAAATCAGCTAAATTACCCTAAAACTAGTTTAGAGACTCAAAATGCTGCTTGAAGACAATCAAGTCTAATTTGGGCGAAAATGAGATTAAACTCGAATAAAACCATGGTCTTTACTAGTCAAAAACTAGTCGAGCCAGAGGCTGATCATTCATCAGTATGAGTTATTTAAAATGGCTGAGCATGAAACTATAGATCAAATGTTTGGAAGATTCCAAACTATCGCCAACAGTCTTAGATCTCTTGGAAAAACCTATGAAAATAGAGATCATGTCATAAAAATTTTGAGGAGCTTACATAAACAGTGGAGACCTAAGGTCACTGCTATTAAGGAAGCAAAGAACCTCAATACTCTCACTTTAGAGGAACTTCTTGGATCTTTAAAAGTTCATGAGCTTGAGCTCAATGAAGAAGAAAGTTCCAGAAAAGGAAAATCTATTGCCTTAAAGGCAAAGAAGGCTAGCTCTTCCAAAGTTTTTAAAGCTGAGGAATCCTTTGATGAAGCAGGCCCTTCTGAATGAAAGATCTGATGAGGATGAACTGTCCTTCATCTCCAGAAAAATTCAACATATGAGGAGAAAGAAAGGTGGTTTCAGAAGGAAGTAGTTCAACAAAAAAGTTTACAAAGAAAAATCAGACTCTAAGGAAAAAGGTCCACCTTTGTGCTTCGAGTGCAAAAGCTTGGTCATTTCAAAGCCGACTGCCCAGAACTGAAGGACAAAAAGAAATTCTTCAAAAAGAAGAAGGGCTTGATGGCTACTTGGGAGGATCTGGATCTGTCTTCATGTGATGAAGAAAATGAAGTAGAGGAAGAGGCAAATATATGTCTCATGGCTGGTACATCATCAGAAAGGGAATACACTGATGTTGAGGTAATGGATTCTAACCCTTCCATTCTTCAAGATGATTTTGATGAATTAATGCATAACTCATCAATTCTGTCTCATGAATATAGAAGTCTCAAAAAGAAATTTTCAAAACTATCTAAAGAATTTGATAGGGTTTGCATGGAGAAAATAAGTCTTGTAGATGAAAATGACAAACTGAAATCAGAGAATGTCAGTCTAACTGACAAACTCAAGTGTGAGCCAAGTGTCTCTTGTGAGGTTGCAAAACTGAAACAAGATGTGACATACCTAACAGACACTCTGTCTAAATTTGTAGGTGGCTCATATTAACTAAGTTTAATTTTAAGGTACTCTAGGTCACCACATGATAAGTCTGGCCTTGGTTATGACAAAGAAAAACATGAAGCATCTTATAAAAAGTCAAAACCACATATGCATAATAGAATCTCAAAAGCTCAAACATTGCATGTTAAAACGAAACCGAGCTCGTCCAACACTTATTGTAAAGTGTGTGGAAAAGGTGGTCACATAACATCTAGATACATACATTATAAGCATATTAAACATGCTCGTCCAGTGACTACTAACAAGAAAGGACCCTAGTCAATTTGGGTACCTAAAGATAAGATTGTACCTGTTGTAGACTTGCTTAACAACAGGAAAGAAACACACATCCTGGTACTTGGGCAGTGGTTGCTCACGTCACATGATGGGAGAAAGGTGTATGTTCCAAGACCTTAAACATAGGGATGGTGGCTGGGTTACCTTTGGAGGTAATCAGAAAGGGAAGATCATTGGAGTAGGTAAATTTGGTAAATATCATTTTCCCTCCATTGATAATGTTCTTTTAGTTAATGGTTTAAAACACAATCTGCTAAGCATAAGTCAATTATGTGATAGTGGGTTTGCTATTTCTTTTGATAAGAACATGTGTAATGTCCAGAAACCTGATGGATCACTCTTATTCACTGCTAAGAGGTAAAACAATCTGTATAAGATTGACTTGGAGGATCTTGCAAATCAAAGTGTCTCATGTCTAGTGTCCATTGAAGATAAGCGATGGATTTGGCACAAAAGGCTAGGTCATGCAAGCTTGAAGTTAATTTCAAAGCTAAATAAGCATAACCTCGTGAGGGGATTACCAAACCTTAAGTTCAAATCTGATGCTCTCTGTGATGCATGTCAAAAGGGAAAACAAGTCAAAGGTTCCTTTAAATCTAAGAATGTTGTTAGTACCAATAGACCACTAGAGTTGCTACACCTTGATCTGTTTGGACCAACTAGGACTGCCTCTGTTAGTGGAAAGAAATATGGTCTAGTCATAGTAGACGACTACACTAGATGGACATGGGTTATGTTCCTATCTCACAAGGATGAGTCTTTCAAGGTCTTCTCTGTATTCTGCAAACGTGTATAGAATGAAAAAGGCATGTGTATCACTTCAATCAGAAGTGACCATGGGGGAGAGTTTGAAAATGAGCTATTTCATAAGTTATGTGAAGAAAGTGGTATACTTCACAACTTCTCAATACCTAGAACGCCATAGCAAAATGGTGTGGTAGAGAGAAACAACATATCTCTTCAAGAGATGGCTAGAATAATGCTCAATGATAACTATGTCCCTAGACACTTCTGGGCTGAAGCTGTTAATACTGCCTGCTATATTGACACGCTGTCGCGCACGGGTCAAAAAGTGAGTGGTTTGAAAAAGTGTAGTCAGGGTACGACAACTCGAGTATCGTCTCTCAAGGACTCTTGTATTGTTATTAACCTTAAACTCAGTTTTTTTTGGGGAGGGGGGTTTGAGATTGAACGATTCAATTAAAAGAAAGCAATGCAAACAAGTGATTATCAATAATTAAAACGATTAATCTACTGTCCTCGGTTTCCCGCTGTCATTGATTCATGTAAATTCCAAGCCCTAAGCGGATTCTAATCCCTTTTCAATTGTAGCAACAATTAACAAGCGAAATTGACACTACGAGATATATGTTCCTAATTCCCGAATTAAGGGGAGGGGGGTTTGAGATTGAACGATTCAATTAAAAGAAAGCAATGCAAACAAGTGATTATCAATAATTAAAACGATTAATCTACTGTCCTCGGTTTCCCGCTGTCATTGATTCATGTAAATTCCAAGCCCTAAGCGGATTCTAATCCCTTTTCAATTGTAGCAACAATTAACAAGCGAAATTGACACTACGAGATATATGTTCCTAATTCCCGAATTAAGCAAACGGGGTGAAGCTCTCGTGAATTAAGCAAACACGATTGAACACACGCGAATTAAGCAAACGCGATTATGTATAAGAACATAACATCACCGAAATAAATCAACTCGTATTCTATACAATCCTGAATTAAGCAAACAGAACATATAGCATAGTATTGAAAGGGAGAAGTAAATCAATTGGGAATTACAGAACCTCAAGTGCGGCGGAAACCGATTACAGCAGACTAATCCAAGGAAATTAGTTCTCCATCAAAAACGTAATACAACCTAGGAAATTCGTAAACAGTGGATATCAAAAGTTCCCCTAATCTGCCCTGAAACAGCAATTTATAACCTTCAGGATCTGCGCCCGCTTGCGAGGCGAATATTAAAAGTGGCACGAGTTCAAAATTGGTTTCTCGCGAGGCGAGACGATGATTCGCGGGGCGAGACTGAAAGGGTGACATTCTCTGGCGCAGTCAGGTCTTCAGGCTCACGTGGCGAGATAGTGATTCGCGAGGCGAGACAGAGAGGGTGACTGTTGCTGTTCAGCTGGTCTTCAGGCTCGTGGGGCGAGTAGCTTCTCGCGAGGCGAAACTTCCAGACTTGCAATTTCCACTGTTCTCTTCATTCCCTTGACTCTAAGTGCTTCCCTTTTAACCTGAAAATACGAAATAGCAGTGAATGCTTTATTTGACTCAAAAATTAACTAAAATGTCCTAAACTACTTAAGAAACTCAAAATGTTGCTTTAGGACAATCAAATCCAAATCTGGGCTAAAACGAGATTGAAACTCGAATAATTAGTGCAAAAGCCATGGTCTTACTAGTATAAAACTAGTCGAGCCAGAGGTTGATCAAAATACTCCAAACTTAAACTTTGCTTGTCCCCAAGCAAACTAAAACTCAAAAAGACTCAAACTTGGCAAGCTTAAAGGATTCAACCAATTTCGCACAAACTTCATGCAATTTCAACAAAACAATTTTTCTTCAATGTTTTCCCCCCTTGCAACAATGTAATCCCCACATTCATTTACTTTAAACAATTGAGAATTCCATCATTCATGCAATCATTAATCTAAGTTGAGGATCCAAGTCACACACAAAAGGGAGATCACCAATTTCAAACAATTGCCTTCCTCACAAGGGCATTTAATATTTCACTCATTCACTCAATTTGTCTAGGCTATCAACATTTCACTCAATTTCACATTTAAGAGCACTTCCCATGAATTTTATTTTCATCTCAAACAAGGTTCCCACGAGAACATGCATGCAACATCAAAAGGTCTTTTAAAGGTTGTAATGGGGCCTGGCTAAAGGTGGGATATTCGAAGGTACTAGGCTTAAATCCCTAGGAACTAAGAGAGCATGAGCATTTTGACACATTGAACTTCCACTCAAATTCCTTCTTCCATTTTTCTTTTTGCTTTGGGTGACTACAGTCTTTTTCTTCTAATACCCTTTTTTGACATATTTGTGCTTTTCTATTTTTTTTCTTTTGCCTTTGGCTCCAACCTTTATTTTTTTCTTTTTCTCAACCCAGAATGACATATTGTATCCATGTAGCCACGCCAAACTTAGTTTCTTGCAACCCTTCTCTTGCTAAGCTTCCATGCTCTCCTAATCCTAAGATTGGGTTAACATGGTTTTTCCAGATTTTCGGCTTATAACATAGGGTCATCAAGAAGCAATAGGCTTATTAGGCTCAATGTGGCTAACTAGGGAACATGCATTAGGGATGGTTCTTTTAGGCCGAGTAGTTAATTCAAAGAAAATTGCCTAAATCATTTGATGCAAGCACATAAACATGCAAACCATGAAGAGACTCAAGCAAATTCGGGAAAGTGTAACTTGAAAGTGATTCACACAATTAAAAACATGTTGGAGGCTCAAATCCTCACCTGGACATTTTTCGCAAATTGTTTGACCGAGATTCAATCCCTAGTGTGTGCATCCCTTCACCCCAAACTTATCATAAATCATGCAATCACAACAAAATATCTCAAAGTTCAATTTTCAATTTTTCACATGGGGATCAATTTTCAATTTCAAAACCTAAGGGGAAATCATCAACAGTCAACACATATCATGCAATCCATCTATGCAAAATTTGGTTAAAATCCAACAAGCTCACCGACACAAGACTCAACACACATACGACTCAAAGCAACACAAACAAGGAAAACAAAACAAAAACAAACAATTGGTTCCCTCTCCCACACTTAAAACATACATTGTCCTCAATGAAAGAACATAAATATAAAATCAGAGTGAGGGAAAGGAGAAGGTGCTCCCTGATCAAGTTGTAGTGTAGGTGGGCTCTCCCAAGGAGAGCTCCTCAACAGTTGCATCTTCAGGCACCGAGCTCTCATGGAATAGCTTCAAGCGCTGCCCATTAACCTTAAAGACCTTGTTGCTACATGCACTTTTTATTTCTACTGCACCATGAGGGAAAACATTAGTAACAACAAATGGGCCAATCCACTTGGATCGAAGTTTCCCAGCCATCACTTCCAGGAGGGAGTTAAACAATAAAACCTGTTGGCCCACAGAGAATTCCTTCCTAGAAATCATCTGATCATGGAAGTGCTTAGTTTTCTCTTTGTAGATTCGAGAGCTTTCATAGGCTTCTAGCCTAAGCTCTTCAAGCTGCTGTAATTGGAGTTTTCTTTCAATGCCTGCTTTTTGCATTTCCAAATTACAGCTTCTGACCGCCCAATAAGCACGGTGCTCAATCTCTACAGGAAGATGACATGCCTTACCGAACACAAGTCTATAGGGAGACATCCCTATTGGTGTCTTGAAAGCGGTTCTTTGAGCCCAAAGTACGTCTTCTAGACGGCGGCTCCAATCCTTCCTATTTGGCTGCACCACTTTCTCTAAGATCTGTTTGATCTCTCTGTTTGAGATCTCAGCTTGCCCATTAGTCTGGGGATGATATGAAGTGGAGACCTTGTGCACAACTCCATACTTCCGGAGTAAAGCTTCCATGGTGCGGTTGCAGAAGTGGGTGCCTTGGTCACTTATGATAGCATGAGGTGTTCCGAACCTACAAAAAATATTGGACCTGACAAAATTTGCAACAACTCTAGAATCATTAGTCCTAGTGGGGATAGCTTCCACCCACTTTGAAACATAGTCAACAACCAGTAAAATATAGAGAAAACCAAAAGATGCAGGGAAAGGACCCATAAAGTCGATTCCCCACACATCAAACACCTCACAAAAGCATAGGTTGCTGAGGCATTTCACTCTTACGAGTGATGGCTGTACCTGCTGTCTGACACTCTTTACAAGTCCGGTAAACCTCATAAGCATCTCTAAAAATGGTGGGCCAATAAAAACCTGAGTCTATGACTTTTCTTGCAGTCCTCTGTGGCCCAAAGTGTCCCCCTACTTGAGAAGCATGAGAAAAATGCAGAATAGACTCAATCTCATAGTCTGGGACACATCTCCTAATTACCTGATCACTGCCAAATTTCCAAAGATATGGATCATCCCAAACATAATATTTGGTATCACTCCTGAGTTTATGAATTTGTGCCCTAGTTGCACCTGTTGGAAAAACACCAGCAACAAGATAGTTAACAATATCAGCAAACCAAGGAGTTACCCCATGTAACTGTAAGAGCTGCTCATCAGGAAAGTCATCCTGAATGGGGGAAGGATCCTCATCCCTCTCTATTCTGCTCAAGTGATCAGCTACCAAATTTTCAGCTCCACTTTTATCCTTTATCTCCATACTAAACTCTTGGAGCAACAACATCCACCGAATCAATCTCGGTTTTGCTTTTGGTTTCTTCAACAAGTATTTCAGAGCTGCATGGTCAGTGAAAACAACAACCTTGGAACCTAGCAAATATGATCTAAATTTATCAAGAGCAAAAACAATAGCTAGAAGTTCCTTTTCAGTAGTGGTGTAATTAGCCTGTGCAACATCTAAAGTCCTAGAAGCATAATAAATAACATGGGCAACCTTGCCCACCCTTTGTGCAAGGATCGCCCCCACAGCATAGTTAGAGGCATCACACATAATCTCAAAAGGGAGGGTCCAGTCAGGAGGCTAGATGATGGGGGTGGAGGTCAATGCCTTCTTCAAGAAATCAAACGCCTTCTTGCAGTTGTCATCAAAGTTGAAAATGGCATCATTCTTCAACAAGTTTGACAGAGGGAGAGCTATCTTGCTGAAATCCTTTATGAAGCGCCTATAGAAACCTGCATGACCAAGAAAAGAACGAATCTCGCGAACGCAAGATGGGTAAGGCAGTGTAGAAATCACATCAATCTTAGCAGGATCTACTGAAATACCCTTTTCAAAAATCATATGCCCCAAAACAATCCCCTGTTCAACCATAAAATGGCATTTTTCATAGTTCAAAACAAGGTCAGTTTCATTGCATCTTTCCAAAACCAGATTCAAGCTATGCAAGCATGCATCAGATGAGGAACCATAAACAGTGAAATCATCCATGAACACTTCCATGCAATGCTCAATATACTCAGTGAAAATGCTAATCATGCATCTCTGGAATGTGCCAGGAGCATTGCAAAGACCAAATGGCATCCTCCTGTAAGCAAATGTGCCGAAGGGGCACGTGAAAGTAGTCTTTTCCTGATCCTCTGGTGCAATGTGGATCTGGAAGTAACCTGAAAAACCATCAAGAAAATAGTAGTGTGATTTACCTGCTAGCCGTTCAAGCATCTGATCGATGAACGGCAAAGGAAAATGATCCTTTCTAGTAGCCTGGTTCAACCTCCTGTAATCAATGCAAACTCTCCAGCTATTCTGGACTCTAGTGGGAACAAGTTCATCATTTTCATTTCTCACCACTGTGAGTCCATATTTCTTAGGTACTACTTGCACTGGGCTCACCCAGTTACTGTCAGAGATAGGGTATATGATACCCGCGTGCAAGAGTTTTGTTACCTCCTTCTTCACAACATCAAGAATCAAGGGATTGAGCCGCCTTTGGGGCTGCCTAACTGTTTTAGCCCCATCCTCCAACAGAATCCTATGCATACACCTGGAGGGGCTAATACCTGGTATGTCAGCCAAGGTCCACCCAATCGCCTTCTTATGCTTCCTCAAAACCTCCGAGAGCTTAGTTTCCTGATCAGAATCAAGGTTAGAGGAGATGATAACTGGAAGTTTTTCATTCCTCTCCAAGTAAGCATATTTCAGATTCTCAGGAAGTGGCTTAAGCTCCAAGGAGGGTGGCTGCTCAATGGATGGTATGTTTGGGGCAGCCGTACTGTCAAGAGCTTCAGCTGAACAAACAGCTTCACTCACACTGTCACCCTGCAAGATAACATCAGTCTCAGCACAAACAACACAAGGATCAGTGTTAATACAATCAACACATGAATAAATATCATCAAAACCAGAAATAGATGGAAAATCAGCAACCAAGTCATCATAAGTATCATCAACAATTTCAGAGAGCAACTCTATTTGAAAGACAGAGTGCTTTTCCAAGGGATGCTTCATAGCATCGAAAATGTTGAATTTTGCAACAATGTCACACAAACTCCATGGACATGGTTCCATCATCCACATCAATCTTTGTCTTCGTCGTCTTCATAAACGATCTGCCCATAATGATTGGTGATCTGCTTGAATTTGTTTCCCCTGCCATGTCCAGGATGTAAAAATCAGCAGGGAAAATCAAGTCATTAACTTGTACCAGCACATCTTCTACCACTCCAATGGGGCGAGCATTGGTCCTGTTTGCCAACTGGATGGTGTTGACGGATCTGGGCAAGTATACCCAGTCGTGCAAGTAATACGGTGGTGAGACCGGTTATCGTATCCACGGGGATTGGATGTCAAGTACCAATTCACAAACTCAACAGCTATCTAGACTATGAAGAGAAATCAAAACAAACAAAAGAAAAGGAAAAGTTCTTTGAGGATTTCTATCGAACACTTGGAGTGCGAAAGGGATATGTTGGGACTAGGCTTCACCAAACCTCTGTCTCATGTACTACCAGGACTAGATACCTCCCATTCATGCTTCAAATATTAAAATCAATCCACTAAATTACTCAAACCCCGATTCCTCGGATGGCAAGAGCCTAAATTCACTAATAGACCCTGATTCCTTAGGTGGCCTAGATTAATGAATTTGCATCAGGATTAGGGATTACGCGATTACTAGTAAACCAAACTCCATTCCTAGATGCAAGGGTTACTAGGTGATTAAATTCAGTTCCGGTTCTAATACGAATTTCCCAATTGCATATCAAAACACAAATCGAGTCATGGGGGTGCTAGCCACAACAAGCATTAAGCATGGAAAATTAATCATTAATGCGAAGGATTTAACACAGAATAATCAGTCAAGGCAAATACATAATAATCAGTTTGATTACATCTAATCCCAACAAACGGGATTTAGCTACTCATAAAAGAGAAAACCAAACCAGAAAAGCAGTAGAGAAAGGAAGAAAGGGAGAACTCCATTGAAGCTTCCGACTGTCGTCACAGCAACCCCCTAACTCAGCTCCCTTTTAGGGTTGGAACCCTAGCCCAGCCGCAGCCTCCATGTGCCCCCTCTCAAAACTCTCCAAAACTCCAAAAAAACTCCACCATTATGCCCTAAAACAGCAATTTATACCAATCAGACTCTGCGCGTGCTCGCGAGGCGAGACATGGCTCGCGAGGCGAATGTTAAAAATCTGATGTTTCAGAGACTGGATCTCTCGCGAGGCGAGACAGTAAGGGACTTCTCAAATACGCCCGTTATGAGTATCAGGGCCTGGGCGTGATGGCTTCTGGTCCACAGTCTCGCGAGGCGAGTAGCCTCTCGCGGGGCGAGGCAGAGAATATGACATTTCTGGCACAGGCTGGTCTTCAGGCTCGCGAGGCGAGTAGCCTCTCGCAGGGAGAGAATTTCCCGTGACAGCTTCTAACTTTTGCCTTCTGCTCTGCTTGATCATGGCCGTGATGGTCATCACGGCTAGGCCGTGATGGGCTCTGTTTGGCTCATATTCTTCACTTTTCAAGCCCTGTTTCATCCAGGCTCCATCATGGCTGATTTTGATCATTTTTACATTAGTTCCTGCAAAACAACACCAAGAAATCGCTTCACCCGTTCCAAGGGAAAAACTAACTAAAATCAAATAAAGAATGCCTAATATATATGAAAAATGCATGCAAAAGTGTATATGAAACATCATGTAAAATCACACTATCAAATCACCCCAAGCTTATTCAATTGCTTGTCCTCAAGCAATCACTAAGGCCAGAAGATCAAACTAATCAAAGCATGGATAGTGAACCAAGAACCCGAGTAAATACTAATCCAAGCAATAGGCATTTCAAATAATTCAGCAAGAGACAATCAATTCAAGTCCAATTAGACGCTTAGGTTCCCTAGACTCATATTCTCACTGATCTGGGCACTCTTTCTCACCTGAAGATCACCCCAAGCTTAATATTTTGCTTGGCAATCTTTCTCACCTCACTCAAGTGTTAGGGACATAAGACAATTCGCTCCATTTCCTCAAGGAATGAATTCTACCATAGGCTTGACTATCAACCCAATCTCTACTTTATTAATGAAAACAATTAAGAATTAAGAGGTCTTTACTTCGGTTGTAATGGGGCCATGGGATTTAACGTTAGGTGGGGAAATCAAGAAAATGATATTTCAAAAGGGCTAAACACAATCAAGCATTGCAAAGCATGACCTTCTAAAATACCTTTTTTGGGTTTTGATTTATTTTTCCACCTTTCTTTTCTTTATTTTTCTTTTATTTCTCACTTTTCTTTTTTTTTGTCATCCCCTTCTCTATATATTTTTCTTTTTCTTTTGTTTTTCTTTTGTTTGGAGAAGGGGAAATTTTTCAACTCAAGAGAAATATTTTTCTGATTCTTTCTTCCCATACTTTTTTCAACTACCTTTTTACCCTTTTGTACAATACTTTAGAAGGTATCCTATCAAGCATTATTCATCAAAACATTTTAAGGTACCAAGAAAAGCATTTTATTCTTTCAGGCTCAAAATTGGGCAACTAAGGGGTAACATTTAATCATTCAAAGCTCAGAAGGCCGGAAAAATACTTAGTGCCTCAATCATTTTCAAATATGTTTTCAAAAATTTTTAAGCTTCAAAATGGTTTCAAGTCAAGTTCTAGAGAAATACAATCCAAGAGGAATAACACTCTATCACAAAGAATGGGGTATATTTAGTGAGTCCCCCCTTGGCTCAAAATCTCACATTTTAGTAGTTCAAAAATCAGTGAGCAACACAAATCTATGAAACCATATGCTAATTATCAACTATCACAGATTATCTCAAGCATTTACATTTGTAGCCTCATCACAAGAATGAAAAAAATTGGGTTCAAGAATTCACTATCTCAAGTTATTTGGCACTTAGTTCTCACAATTGGATGCAAAATCTAAACAAGGGCAATCTAATTGTGTGATCATGCAAAACTATCATGCAAAACTATATGAATGCAACATGAAAAATGCAAATGCAAAATACCCCTACCCCAAGCTTAAGAATTTACATTGTCCCCAATGTAAACAATCAAGTTGGAGAGAGGAAATAAAAATTGGAACGACTTACCGAGGTGGCGGCGGGTGTTGGCTCTCATTCCAGTCAGAAACTTGCTTGGGAAATGCATCACGGCCGTGATGGGTGCTGACTTTGCTCTTTTCCTTGTCTTCTTGCTCTCCCTTCCTTCTTTCCCTGAAATCACTTGGCAATTTTATTAGTAAAAGAAAACTCTTGATCTTCTCAAATTATTCAAGAGTTAAAAATCAAAAACAAAAGGAAAAAGGAAAATAAAAATCGGGTTGCCTCCCAATAAGCGCTTCTTTAACGTCACTAGCTTGACTTATTGAAAAGCATCCACCTGGATCCCATAACTTGTGGTATAAGGACCAAGGGGTGCTCAAGATGTGAGATCCTCCTCCCGGATCCCATGGTCTGTGGAGTGGAGATTGCAGAAGTAATATGCCCTTATCCTCAACTCCACCCAGCCAGTGTGTGAAAACTCCATTGACCTCTGTAATTATGAACTCACTTCCTCTCGGGTCAAGTGGAATTTTCAAGAGGAAGTTTGCCAGACAAGTGGAAGGGGCTAACTTACCAGTGTCCACACATGCATGCAAGCCAACATATTTGTCCAATGCAGAAAAATCAGATTGCTCAGCAAGCATGGTGGATTGGATGCTTTCCAAATGCCCTGCCTTCTCACTTGTTCCTCCCCAAGGATGCGTGAAAGGTAATTCCTCTTCTTGTGATTCGCTTACCACCACCACTTCATCTTCAATTTGATCCATTCCCACAGCCATATTCTGTTCTAATTCTGCTTCATGTGGCTCTATGGGAATCATACATGGTGGTGGAGGTGGTAAATACGAACAAAGGGTTTCCCAATCCTCCTTGGAGCATCGGTATACAACCCTCCCTGTCACACTATCAACTTGTGCCGGGATATCAAAATTTGCCAATTCTGGGTAATCTTCCCAACACCAGTTGTCCTCCCGAGCGTGACTAGAGGCTTCCTCATCAGGTGGATAATAGTGATTGTCCATGAATCTCGTCCACCTGGCACAATCAAAACTCAAAACAAAAAGATCAAATATATAAAGAAAATAAAAATAATAAAAATGTCTAAATTAGTTGCCTTGTTTATTACTAATGATATTGGCAAAACCAATCCCTGGCAACGGCGCCAAAAACTTGTTGACGGATCTGGGCAAGTATACCCAGTCGTGCAAGTAATACGGTGGTGAGACCGGTTATCGTATCCACGGGGATTGGATGTCAAGTATCAATTCACAAACTCAGCAACTATCTAGACTATGAAGAGAAATCAAAACAAACAAAAGAAAAGGAAAAGTTCTTTGAGGATTTCTATCGAACACTTGGAGTGCGAAAGGGATATGTTGGGACTAGACTTCACCAAACCTCTGTCTCATGTACTACCAGGACTAGATACCTCCCATTCATGCTTCAAATATTAAAATCAATCCACTAAATTACTCAAACCCCGATTCCTCGGATGGAAAGAGCCTAAATCCACTAATAGACCCTAATTCCTTAGGTGGCATAGATTAATGAATTTGCATTAGGATTAGGGATTACGCGATTACTAGTAAACCAAACTCCATTCCTAGACGCAAGGGTTACTAGGTGATTAAATTCAGTTCCGGTTCTAATACGAATTTCCCAATTGCATATCAAAACACAAATCGAGTCATGGGGGTGCTAGCCACAACAAGCATTAAGCATGGAAAATTAATCACTAATGCGAAGGCATGAACACAGAATAATCAGTCAAGGCAAATACATAATAATCAGTTTGATTACATCTAATCCCAACAAACGGGATTTAGCTACTCATAAAAGAGAAAACCAAACCAGAAAAGCAGTAGAGAAAGGAAGAAAGGGAGAACTCCATTGAAGCTTCCGACTGTCGTCACAAAGAACCCCCTAACTCTCGCCTACCTTTTAGGGTTGGAACCCTAGCCCAGCCGCAGTCTCCAAGTGCCCCCTCTCAAAACTCTCCAAAACTCCAAAAAAAACTCCACCATTCTGCCCTAAAACAACAATTTATACCAATCAGACTCTGCGCGCGCTCGCGAGGCGAGACATGGCTCGCGAGGCGAATGTTAAAAATCTGTTGTTTCAGAGACTGGATCTTTCGCGAGGCGAGACAGTAAGTGTCTTCTCAAATACGCTCGTGATGAGTATCAGGGCCTGGGCGTGATGGCTTCTGGTCCACAGTCTCGCGAGGCAAGTAGCCTCTCGCGGGCGCGAGAAGATGCCGAGACTTTCGAGGCGAGTAACCTCTCGCGGGGCAAGAATTTCCCGTGACAGCTTCTGACTTTTGCCTTCTGCTCTGCTTGATCATGGCCGTCATGGTCATCACGGCCAGGCCGTGATGGGCTCTGTTTGGCTCATATTCTTCACTTTTCAAGCTCTGTTTCATCCAGGCTCCATCATGGCTGATTTTGATCATTTTTACATTAGTTCCTGCAAAACAACACCAAGAAACCGCTTCACCTGTTCCAAGGGAAAAACTAACTAAAATCAAATAAAGAATGCCTAATATATATGAAAAATGCATGCAAAAGTGTATATGAAACATCATGTAAAATCACACTATCAGATGGTGAGACCCGTATGTTGCAAAGGACCAAGATCAAGGTTGTCGAAAACAGAAGTGGGCATGACATTAATAGAAGCTCCTAAATCCAACATGCAATTGTCGAATTTACTGTCCCCAATGGTGCATGGAATAGCAAAAGTTCCCGGATCCTTGCATTTCTGTGGCATTGCCTGAGTGAGGGCCGAAACAGTAACCTTTTCAGGTGCAGGTTTAGGTTGAATAAGGACTGAAACATTTCGCCCCAAATTGACTCTCTCATTACCCTTCAACCTCCTCTTGTGTGTGCACAAATCCTTCAGAACCTTCACATATCTCGGAACCTGCTTAATCACATCAAGAAGCGGAATGTTTACCGCCACTTTTCTGAACACATCCAGAACCTCTCTCTTTGTCTTCCCCATCAATCTTTTTATTTTTCAGCACTCTTTGTGGGAAGGGGATTGGTGGCACATACTCTTTCTCGGCTTCAACAACAGCAGAAGGTTCAGGTGTTACCTCAACAGTTTCCTTACCTTTTTCAGGGGCTGCCTCTACAACTTTCCCGGATCTCAAAGAAATTGCACTCACATTAGGATTTGGAGCATTAGGATTCACCACTGTTTGTGCAGGTAGTTGGTTCGATCCTTGAGCTTGCTGCATGGAATTCATTGAAGTGGCAAGCTGTCCAATCTGTGTCTGCAAAGTATGAATACTAGCATCCGTTCGCTGCTGAAACTGTCCAATCTGTGTCTGCAAGGTATGAATACTAGCATCCGCTCGCTGCTGAAACTGGAGATTTTGTGCAGCCATTTGCTTGACAAGGTCCTCTAGTGAAGGTCCGGGAGGTGCAGAGGTCGTCACTTGAGGAGGATTCTATGGTGGTGCCAGCGGTAACATTGGTTGTTGCTGTTGTGCAGATGAGTTCCCATACCGAAGGTTCGGATGGTTTCTCCAGTTGGGGTGGTACTTATTAGTGGAGAGGTCAGGGATGCTGTACCTGTTTTGATTGTTGCCTTGATTGTAGAGATTGGCTGCATATGCTTGGGGCAAATCAGTGACCGACTCATCTTTCAGAATAGGGCATGCATCGGACAGGTGCTTAGGAGAAGTGCAAATGCCACACAACCTTGCTGTTTGGACTTTATCCACTGCCAGCTGTTTCACTAGAGAAGTAAGCTCATCAATTCTGGTTTCAAGGGCCTTGTTGGAAGAAGAACCACGGATCTCATTCACACCCCTTGTTTCGACAGAGTTGTTTCTGGTTGTGAACTGCTGGGAGTTGAGTGACATGTTCTCAATCAATTGCTTGGCAGCAGCTGGAGTCTTATCAACAAGTGCTCCCCCACTAGCAGCATCCAAAATGTTCCTGTCCATCGGTAGTAACCCCTCATAGAAGTACTGAATGAGCAGTTACTCGGAAATCTGGTGTTGAGGGCAACTGGATACCAACTTCTTGAATCTCTCCCAGTACTCAGCCAATGATTCATTGCCCTGTCTAATATCGCATATCTCCTTCCTGATTGATGCAGCTCTGGAGGCAGGGAAGTATCTCTCTAGGAAGACCTTCTTCAAATCGTTCCAGGTTGAAACAGAATTTGGCTCAAGGTAGTATAACCAATCCTTCGCAGCACCTTGAAGCGAGAATGGGAAGGCTCTCAGCTTGATATGGTCTTCTGTTATTCCTTCCGGTCTCAAAGGTGTAGAGCAGACAACCTGGAATTCCTTCAGATGCTTGTGCGGATCCTCACCTGCAAGACCACTAAACCTTGGCAACAAGTGTATTAAACCAGATTTTAGTTCAAAAGGAGCAACCACATCAGCATATTCAATACACAAACCATTATAATTAACATCAGGAGCAGCAAGCTGTCTTAATGTTCTTTGATCAGCCATGTTATCAAAAGTGAGTTCAGAATCAGAATTACTACTGGTTGGTGAACTAGTGCTAGCCTGAAGTGCTCTACGGCGTGTGTGCAAAGTTCTTTCAATTTTAGGATCAAATTCAAACAAGTCAGAACAACCAGACCTAGTAGCCAGAACTAATTCAGAAATTAATCAGCAAATCCGTTAATAACAAAAAGAGTCCCCGACAACGGCACCAATTATGACACGCTGTCGCGCACGGGTCAAAAAGTGAGTGGTTTGAAAAAGTGTAGTTAGGATACGACAACTCGAGTATCGTCTCTCAAGGACTCTTGTATTGTTATTAACCTTAAAATCAGTTTTTTTTTTTTTTTGGGAGGGGGGGTTTGAGATTGAACGATTCAATTAAAAGAAAGCAATGCAAACAAGTGATTATCAATAATTAAAACGAGTAATCTACTGTCCTCGGTTTCCCACTATCATTGATTCATGTAAATTCCAAGCCCTAAGCGGATTCTAATTCCTTTTCCATTGTAGCAACAATTAACAAGCGAAATTGACACTACGAGATATATGTTCCTCATTCCCGAATTAAGCAAACGGGGTGAAGCTCTCGTGAATTAAGCAAACACGATTGAACACACGCGAATTAAGCAAACACGATTAAGTATAAGAACATAACATCACCGAAATAAATCAACACGTATTCTATACAATCCTGAATTAAGCAAACAGAACATATAGCATAGTATTGAAAGGGAGAAGCAAATCAATTGGGAATTACAGAACCTCAAGTTCGGCGGAAACCGATTATAGCAGACTAATCCAAGGAAATTAGTTCTCCATCAAAAACGTAATACAACCTAGGAGATTTGTAAATAGTGGATATCAAAAGTTCCCCTAATCTGCCCTGAAACAGCAATTTATAACCTTCAGGATCTGCGCCCGCTCGCGAGGCGAATATTAAAAGTGGCGCGAGTTCAAAATTGGTTTCTCGCGAGGCGAAACTGAAAGGGTGACATTCTCTGGCATAGTCAGGCCTTCAGGCTCACGTGGCGAGATAGTGATTCGCGAGGTGAGACAGAGAGGGTGACTGTTACTGTTCAGCTGGTCTTCAGGCTCGCGGGGCGAGTAGCTTCTCGCGAGGTTAAACTTCCAGACTTGCAATTTCCATTGTTCTCTTCATTTCCTTGACTCTAAGTGCTTCCTTTTTAACCTGAAAATACGAAATAGCAATGAATGCTTTATTTGACTCAAAAATTAACTAAAATATCCTAAACTACTTAAGAAACTCAAAATGTTGCTTTAGGACAATCAAATCCAAATCTGGGCTAAAGCGAGATTGAAACTCGAATAATTAGTGCAAAAGACATGGTCTTACTAGTATAAAACTAGTCGAGCCAGAGACTGATCATACATTCAGAACAGAATATACATTAGACTAATTTTGAATAAGACTCCTTATGAATTGTGGAAAGGACGAAAACCCAACATATCTTACTTTGATCCTTTTGGTTGTAAATGCTATATATTGAATACTAATGATCAACTTGGTAAGTTTGATGCTAAAGTAGATAATGGAATTTTGTTAGGATATTCTGTATCATCTAAAGGGTTTAGAGTTTATAATTCTAGAACTTTAGTAGTAAAATAATATATACATGTCAAGTTTGATGACAAGCAGCCTGATAAGAAATTATCAGAGCTTGATGAAGCTATTGTAGATTTGAATCTCAAGGACTCTGAAATTCAAGCAAATGTCAAACCTGATGATCAAGTGGACGACCTTCAACAACATAAGTCAGAAGCTTCAACTTCTTGACAAGAAAATGTTCAGAGATCTTGGTACTTCAGGAACTATCATCCTCAAGATCAAATCATTGGAAATCCTAATGATAAGCTAAGAACCAGATCTACATTCAGAGAGCAAGATGATTCTGCCTTAGTCTCTGAGTTGGAACCAAAGACAGTAGACGAGGCTCTACTGGACAAGGGCTGGATTCTTGCAATGCAGGAAGAACTAAAACAATTTGAGAGAAGTGAATTGTGGACTCTTGTGCCTTTACCAAAAGACAAATTCGTTATTGGAACCAAATGGGTTTATAGAAACAAGCTTGATGAAAATGGTAAGGTGGTAAGAAATAAAGCTAGACTTGTTGCACAAGGTTATTCTCAAGAAGAAGGTATAGACTACACTGAAACTTTTGCACCAGTTGCTAGATTAAAGGCTATTCGTATCTTATTATCATTTGCTGCACATCATAGTCTAACGCTATATCAAATGGATGTAAAAAGTGCCTTTCGAAATGGTGTTATTAGTGAGGAAGTATATGTTATGCAACCTCCAAGTTTTAAAAGTGATACCCAACCTGAACATATATATAAGCTAAAGAAAGCTTTATACGGCATCAAACAAGCTCCTAGAGCTTGGTATGAAAGGTTAAGTTCATTCTTAATGGAAAATGGATTTAGTAGAGGAAAGGTTGATACAACCTTATTTAGAAAATCCAATAAGTCCAGTTTTATTGTTGTTCAAATATATGTTGATGACATAATTTTTGGTGCTACTAATGAATCTCTCTGTAAAGAATTCTCTAAGCTTATGTAGAAAGTGTTTGATATGAGCATGATGGGAGAACTCAAGTTCTTTCTTGGACTTCAAGTTAAGCAAACAGTGGATGAGTTGTACATCCATCAAACTAAGTATACAAAGGAATTGTTAAAGAAATTCAAGATGGATGATTGCAAGCCTATGAACACCTCTATGCATCCCACATCCATACTGAACAAAGAGGATAAAGATAAAAAGGTAGACCAAAAGGTATATAGAGGTATGATAGGATCTCTGTTATATCTTATTGCGTCTAGACCTGATATTATGTCCAGTGTATCCTTATGTGCTCGATTTCAATCTGATCTAATAGAATCACATTTATCAGCAGTTAAAAGAATATTTAGATATTTAAAAGGCACTACTAATCTGGGTTTGTGCTTTAAGAAAAATAGTGATTACAGATTAGTTGGTTTTTGTGATGCTGACTATGCTTGAGATAGAATATAAAGAAAAAGTACCAGTGGAGGATGCCACTTCATTGGAGCTAATCTTGTCTCATGGTCAAGCAAAAGACAAAGCACTATTGCCTTATCAACTGCTGAAGCTAAGTATATTTCGGCTGCTAGTTGCTGCTCACAACTTCTATGGATCAAACATTAATTAGAGGACTACAATGTGTTTGTAAGTAGTATTCCATTTATGTGTGATAATACTGCTGCAATAAATCTATCTAAGAATCCAATATTGTATTCAAGGGCTAAGCATATAGAGATTAAACATCACTTTATTAGAGATTATGTGCAAAAAGGCATTATTGATATACAATTTATAGATACTGACCATCAATGGGCATATATCTTTTCTAAACTTCTTGCAGAGGACAGATTCATATTTATCAGAAAACATCTTAATATGATTTGTGTGGATTAATTGTGCGTCCAATTCATATTGCATGCGCGTCTATTGCATAAGTGCGT
Organism: Sophora flavescens; assembly: GCA_030762895.1. Taxonomy (NCBI): domain Eukaryota; kingdom Viridiplantae; phylum Streptophyta; class Magnoliopsida; order Fabales; family Fabaceae; genus Sophora; species Sophora flavescens. The sequence goes on along the minus strand of CM061065.1, from coordinate 13,121,172 downwards.
CCAATGCATGTTGCATGCGCGTCCAATGGGCATTGCGTCTATTGATTGTTTGCATGGTTTTATCATACTTGTCTATGCTATCTATTGTTATATTTTCATTGATTTATGTCCAAGACATATTTAATAATATCCTTATGCTGAGTCAGTTATTTCCATCAATCCCAGCAATAGCTTTTTATGGTTTCAAAAACCTGCGCCGCATCAGTACTCGTTATTCCTTTTCTCACACGTTTTCATTTTTAAAAAAATTTCTTTGGGAAAAACTCTTCAAATTCGAAACCTTTTTAAGTAATACTCTTTCCCTTTGAAAAACCTTTCACAATCTTTTCATTTGAACCCTCAAGGGTACTCTATTTTCTTGCTTCCAAACCCTAGCTCTCAAACCTTCAACAATGGCTTCCTCTTCTGTTGTTTTCAATGTGGACAAGTTGAACCTTGCTGCCGAACATCATTTCAACTTTGGGAATCTGCAAGAATACAACTTAGATGCAAGCAAGAATGTTAATGCTGCTGGTTGGGGAGGACTTTTCATGGAGAAAGTCTCTATCTACCCTAACCTGATTAGGGAGTTCTGGAGAAACCTTCAAGTTTCAAATTCTGAGATTTCTTCTATGGTACTCGAAAAAAGGATAGTGGTCTCTGAAAAGACCATATATGATGCTATCAACTGCGCTCAAGAAGGAGTGGTTTTCACTGATTCATTGGAGACAGACCATGGTGGTCCTGAAGTGATAGCTGCCTTCCTAATGAGTGCAGATAAAGTAAGACATCATTCCTGGAAGTCAGTGGAGATGAGGGATCGTGTTCGCATTCTTCATCAATTAATGAACAAAGTGGTGTTGCACAAGACTGGGTCAGAGGACAATTTGTTAGCCTTGCACAAGTTTTGTCTCTGCCATGTCATCACTGAGACAAAAATCAACCTGCCCAGAATTCTGTATGGAAGATTCAGGGATGCTTCTGTTCACAAGAATAAGCTCTCCGCAATTCCATATTGTCATCTTCTGTCAGAGATCCTCAAGTCTCAGGGAATCTATGACATTCTTGTTTCTAAGTCCCCTGAAGAACAAGCAAGAATTCTACCTGAGAAGGGAATGTCTGCTGCTGATTTTGGCAAGATGAACATAGCCAACATGAATCTCAGTATATATGCTGCTGTTACCTTGGCTAAACCAGAAGAGTTAATGAAGATTAAGGAGGAACAGGTTGAGCAAAACAATGCTGAAGTTTTAGGACGGAAAAGAACAGTGAGAAGAAAAACAACTGTTGTTAGGAAACCATATGCAAAGAAGCCTGCTGCTGGCATTATGATAAGGGAACCTGCTGATGTTGCCTCTCAACCTGCTCCAACTCAAAAGATCAAGGAATGTAATCCTGTCTTACAATGAAGATGAGGATGATGACGACAGTGTCCCAATCAGTGAAGTATTGAAGAAACAAAAATATGTTACTGTTGCTGCTGTTCCAACAAAGAGAAGGCAACCCTCAAGAAAAGCTAAGTCCTTTGTGACTTCTGAGGTAAGTGTCTCTGCTAATGATCCTGTTCAATTAGCAGTAGATGCCTTAGTCGAAAGCTTAGAAAATAAAATTGAAACCTTTTTGTTATTAAAAATATTTGTCGAAATGAATTAATAAAAGCGTGTTCAAGTAAAAACGATTTGCGGAAAACAAATCGAGAAATAAAAGAGTTAAGGGTAAGAAAATTGACACGGCGATGTATCCTGGTTTGGCCACAGACTACCCATGTGGCCTACGTCCAGTCCCTAAGGCAATACCACCAAGGGTTTTCAATCAATCCCTAACTTTTAAAACAGACACAGCTAGAACCTTTACAACGAGAACTCTTCACAGACCAGGGACGTACTATCCCTCAGTGATAGAGTCTAAAACACGTGAGATAATGACTCACAAAAGTTTACCAAAAGATTACAATAAAAAAGCACTCAAAAGTGCAGATATAAAACAAATTGAAGCTCAATAACAATCACTTATATGGTGTGTATGTCTCTCTCAAGTAATTGATAGATATGCAAGTGTAAGAGTATAAGAGTGATATAGAGTTATGTTCAAGAGTATAGAAGGCTTAGAGAAAATTATCAGAAAATTTCGTTCAGGTGTTGTGTGTTTTTGTGTTTAGACCAATATATATCTCTTTGAAGCTTAGGTCAAAACTCTTGAAAACTCATTTGTCTCAAGCCATAATCGATTATTAGAAAAGCATAATCGATTATGTTAACCAAAGTCAAAAGGCACATGAAGAAACAATCAGGACATAATCGATTACAATAATCGATTACATAGTCTTGGTGAAAAAGCTTAGACTGAATCAACTAAGCATAATCGATTAACCTAATCGATTGTGATGCCTCTGACTTTTTATCAAAAAAGTAATAATCAATTTTTGCAATACCATAATCGATTATAGTTCAAATTTTAAACTCAACGGCTAAGACAAAATCAAATCTCCATTAAAGCACATTTAAGAAATTTAAAAACTGAGTTTAGAACGTGTTGAAAATATACATAATCGATTACCGTAATTGATTATGACAGTTTAAATTTTGAACTTTCAACAGCCAATAGCTCTATCATTTAAAGGCTCAATTAAGCATAATTAAGAGCAGAATAATCGATTACCCTAATCGATTATCCCTGTGTGAGTTTTGAATTTCAAAAACTTGACAGCACTGTTATTTTGGAAACTCATTTAAGCACATTTAGGAGCTGCATAATCGATTATCTTTGAAAATCTTTTAAAGTCATAAAAAGATGTGATAAAATTAATTTTGGAGACCCTTTTCAAAACAGATTTTGTTGTGTGTGTGTGTGTGATTTATTTTACTTTTGAGAGACACACACCCATTTTCACTTTATCTAAAACAAACAATACAGTAAAAGAAAATTTCCCCTTTTTAACCCCTGTATTTGTTTGTTCGGTCCTTTCCACGCTTTTTGCAATTTGATCCTCTTAGCTTTGGATTTTGTATGTTGGTCCTTGGACTTGAAATTTCACTTTTGCTCATCATCAAAACCAAAATACCTGTCAAGCATATATCCACAAACTCCCCCTTTTTGATGATGACAAACATCTCATGAGGGAATTTTTAAAAAGATAGAATTCGAGCAATAATATATCACAAGTTTTGGATTCGCTCTACTCCCCCTTAAACATGAAATTATGTGTATCATAATATCATAGAGTTAGAGCAATATATATATATATATGTATATACATACATATACATATATATATATATATATATATATATATATATATATCATTTAACAAATTTTGCTCTACTCCCCCTTAAGCATGCAAATCATACAAATTTCCCCCTTAATCATTTACTCATATAAATTTGTATAACCCTTAATCATTCACATTAATATCTCCCCCTTAATCATTTACTCATGTTAATTCTCCCCCTTTTGTCATTATCAAAAAGCGGGAAATGCATTGTAGCATAGTCATGGCATATTTCCAAAAAGTCAATTATTTTAAATGTAGATCATAGAGTATACCATGCAAAATTAAATCAGATATCCGCGGAAGGAAATAAGAATACCAGGAAGAATAAGATTAAGATTTTCAAAATGGAGGGAACAATATGAAAGCTTATCTGGTTGTCATTTTGACTCATAATCGATTTATGTAATCGATTATTTGCTCTCAGGATTGAGATTTATGAGATAATTGATGTCCATAATCGATTATTGCTTCTCTGTTAGGATTCCTCGAAAATCCAGTAGTTCCCTAATCGATTCCTCTAATCGATTATTCTTTTTCAGTTGATTTTTCTTGAAAGGCCAGTGATTCCCTAATCGATTATTCCTTCTTTGTTTTGGGAAATGAAAAATTTTCTTGGCATAATCGATTAATGTAATCAATTATTATCTCTCTGTCTACACACTTAATAAAAATTTTAGTAAGTAACAAAGTGCGGCGCAGACTTTAATTTGTGCATGATGGATCCAAGATTCCTAATTCAATTCTTATGAAAAAGAAACTTTCTTTAGATAGGGGTTTTGTAAAGATATCCGCTAGTTGTTTAGATGTTTCCACAAACTCTACTGTGCAATCACCCTTTTGAACATGATCTCTAATGAAGTGATGCCTAATCTCAATGTGTTTAGTTCTTGAGTGATAAACAGGATTCTTTGTGAGATTTATGGCACTGGTGTTGTCACATTTGATAGGTACTGTATTAAGCGTAATGCCATAGTCATTGAATTGTTGTTTCATCCAAATTATTCGTGCACAACAACTATCCGCTGCAACATATTCCGCTTCAGCGTCGGATAAAGCCACACTTGCTTGTTTCTTGCTATGCCAAGAAACTAAAGCATTCCCTAGTAAGTGGCAGGTTCCAGTAGTGCTTTTTCAGTCTAACTTACAACCCGCAAAATCAGAATCCGAATACCCAATTAGGGTGCAGTCACACCCTTTGGGATACCATAAACCCATGTTTTGTGTGCCAATTAAATATCTCATAATGTGTTTTACTGTAGTGAGACGTGATTCTTTTGGGTTTGATTGAAAACGTGCACACATGCAAACACTAAACAGAATGCCAAGACGGCTAACAGTAAGATAGAGAAGGGATCCGATCATACCTCTATACTTACTTACATCTACTGACTTACCATCTTCATCTTTATCAAGATAGCAAGATGTGCTAATGGGAGTTGATAGTTCCTTTGAATTGTTCATCCCAAACTTCTTGAGTAGATCTTTACAATACTTGGATTGGTTGATAAATGTACCTTCCTTTGCTTGCTTAATTTGCAATCCAAGAAAGTAATTGAGCTCTCCCATCATTGACATTTCGAATTCAATTTGCATGGATTTAGAAAATTTCTTGCACAAAGCTTCGTTAGTTGCACCAAATATAATATCATCCACATAAATTTGCACAAGTAAGATGTCAAGTTTTTTTTTGATAAAAAGGGTGGTGTCAACCTTTACTCTTTGAAAATCATTTTCCAACAAAAATTTACTCAAACGCTCATACCAAGCTCTAGGAGCTTGTTTCAAACCATATATTTCTTCTTGTATAAACCCATTTAAAAAAGCACTCTTAACATCCATTTGAAAAAAATTGAAATCCATGATGCAAGCAAATGCTAGAAGCATGCGAATAGCCTCTAATCTAGCTATGGGAGCATAGGTTTCATCAAAGTCCGAGCCTTCTTGTTGATTGTATCCCTTTGCAACAAGCCTAGCTTTGTTTCTAGTGATTATTCCATTTTCATCTAGCTTGTTACGAAAAACCCATTTAGTTCCAATGACTAATTGGTTTTTAGGTTTAGGGACTAATTCCCAAACATCATTTCTTTCAAATTGGTTTAGCTCCTCTTGCATAGCAAGAGTCCAATGTTCATCTACTATAGTCTCATCAACATTTTTCGGTTCAATTTGAGATACAAAGGCCATATAATGACAAGCATGATTAAGAGAGTTTCAAGTTGTTACCCATTTAGAGATATCACCTATAATATTGTTAAGAGGATGGTATCTAGAAGTTCTCCATTCTCTTGGAAGATCGGAATGAGGTGCCTCTTCTTCTTCATGTGGATGTGTTTGATCTACTTTGTCATTCTCTTGAATCATTTTCTCCTCAAGATAGGTGTTACCCAAAATTTCTTTGTTATTATCACCATAGAAGACATATCCACCCTTCTTTAGTGTGAGGGAGGAGAACTTGCTTTTATCTCCTGTCATGTGCTTGGAGCATCCGCTATCGAGATACCAGTTTGTGCTCTTTGCTTTCAAGCACACCTACAAAACAGATTCAATTTTTAACTTTTGGTATCCAAATCATGTTGGGTCCATGAGAGTTAGTCTTGGGCACATTGCCCTTTTGTACCCACACTTTCTTGCCCTTTGAATTGTTGTTCTTTTAAGCATTACAAACAGAGGCAATATGCCCTTTTCCACCACAATAAAAACATTTTACAAAAGGACTACTAGATTTGTTTGTTGGGCTAAAGAACCTTTTAAAAGATTTTTCATGCAGCTTAGGGTGATAACCCAAACCGGCTTTATCATAGGTTCCTTTTTTATTACCTCACAAGATATTTAGGTTATCCCTTCCAATAGTGAATTTAGCAAGAGTATTATATAAATCTTCAATTTTCACTTTCAAAACCTTGCATTCACTACAACTCGAACCTTCATTATTTTTGTTTTCACATGGCAAGCACAATGGAGTTCTATTCAACAAAATTATGAGTCTTTAGCTTTATGGTATACGAGATCGTTAAAATTAGAGTAGACGAGGTCTTAGAATTAACTAAGATAGAAGTGTTACTAAGTCAAAAGAAAATTTAAGTAGATGAGACATTGAAATATAACAAGTCCAAAGACATGATAGACGGAGTTGCTTCACTATACTCCACGTCAATAGACGAGCTCTTAAAGTATAGCACATTCATCTCTCCGGACTAGGTGGAAAGTATGTAGACGCATTATCAGTAGACGAGCCCGTCTCACTGATAAATTAATCTTGCACGTCCAAAGACCTGTGCGTCCACTAGTGAGTAATGAAGCCGGAATTAAAAGGCATGGAAAACAAGTAAAGATGATGAAACTAATGATTGATGGTGTAGCTTAAACCAATAGGTTTGATCATTGAACGCCCTAGGAAACATAGTCAGGGTTATTCAACAGTCAGCACGACCCTGCTTCCCTATACAGATCAGAACTCAGAATATTAACAAGGGTGTTTCACCCCCAAAAATGTCTAATAATAAAGAAGACACCAAACCAAGTAAAGACAAGTTAGATAACTTAAAGACAATAATGTACATTGGTAGCCGAGTGGCCAAGGGGGCCTTGATGCTTAATGGTCAAGGTGTTGAGCTCTGGTGTCTATGGACCAGAGTGTTAATAATTAAAGTGGAAATATGTTGTTCTATACCTTGGTAGCCAAGTGGCCAAGGGGGCCTCGATAGCTGAGTGGTCGAGGTGTTAAGATCTGGTGCTTATTGGCCAGAGTGTGGTTGTTCTGTACCTTGGTAGCCGAGTGGCCAAGGGGGCCTTGATGCATAATGTCAAGGTGTTGTTTAAAGATACTAGATCTTGGTAGCCGAGTGGCCAAGGGGGCCTTGATGCTTAATGGTCAAGGTGCTGAGCTCTGGTGCTTATTGGCTAGAGTGTAAGTGCAAAGATTATGTGATAAAAGATTAAAGACTAAACATTAAAGATAACGTTGATGGTGATAAAACTTGGGTAGCCGAGTGGCCCAAGTGGAGGTGGTGATTGTTGGTAGTGCGCTGTGTTGCTCATTCATGCATTGAAGCAGTGGAGTAGCACTGCATCGCATAACTTACCTTGTTTGGAATGATATATATAGGATGTTAATATGATGAGATGATTATGTTGGATATGCTATGTTTATATGATGCATGTTCATCTTGCTAATTGTTTCTGTGTGCTCTTGTTTGAATTATCTATATTTAATATATATAATGATGCTTAGTGTTAAGGACTGTTAGTTCTTCCTGGTTGGTTCCCTGTATTTAATAGTTGTCTTGGCAAATGCAGAAACCAATGGCAGGAAGAGGTAGGAACGACCAAGCTATCACTGACCCATTGGTGTTTCTTGCCAATGCAATAGGACAGAAACAGAACAACAACCACCATGATGGACCGACTGAGTTTCAGGGTCTGGATAAGTTCCAGCAGCACGACCAGCCCAAGTTCAAGGGAGCTTATAACCCTGAAGGTGCTCTTTTGTGGATGCGCGAGATTGAGAAGATCTTCCGGGCTACAGGATGCAACGACGTTCAGAAAGTCATCTTTGGGACGTTCATGCTTTCAGAGGAAGCTGAGCACTGGTGGCAGAATTGTCGTCAGCATATGGAAGCTGAGGGTACAGTGATTACATGGAATGTCTTCCGAGGATCGTAGGATCCTAATAAACAGTCAATATTTTAAATTCCTTGGTCATTTGCTAGAGCATCCAGATTTTCATTCCCAAGTGGTTAATGCATGGAGGATTGGAGATTCTTAGAAAGTTAACATTGCCAGGCTTACCTTAATTTTAAATGATTGGAATAAAGAGTGTTTTTGAACTATTTTTCAGCACAGAAAGAGAATCATTTCTAGACTAGAATGCATTTCTCATAAACTCCTTAGGGTGATAAACCAAGGCTATCTCAGCTAAAGGATACTTTGTGGGAGGAGTATACGTCTATTTTGAACTGAAAGGAAGTTTACTGGTTCTAGCAATCTTGCTGGAAATAGTTCAAACTCGGTGATCGTAATACCAGGTTTTTCCACCAATCAACTTTAATGAAGAGAAGAAGTAACCGGATTGGTGCGTTATTAACTGATCAGGATGCTTGGGTTCATAAAGAGGAAGAAATACGTAGCTTTTTGGTTAATTTCTATCAAGACTTGTTTTCTTCGGCTGGTCTCATTCAACTTCCCCTACAAATCATCCATTCATATAATAATATCTTGGAGGCAGATATGTCTATGATGGCAGCTCCAATTTCTCTCGAAGAAGTCAGAAAAGCCCTTTTCAGTATGGCTAATTTTAAGGCGCCTGACCCTGATGGATTCCACCCACTCTTCTTCAAATCTAAGTGGGATGTCCTTGGTCCTTCCATCTTTAATTTTGTCAGCAACGTTTTTGAGAACCCCGATTCTATATGTTCAATCAACAAGATTATTCTCACTCTTATTCCTAAAGGGGTTGATGTTTCTCGGGCTTTTGATTTTCGGCCAATAGTATTGTGTAATGTGATTTATAAGGTGGTTACCAAAGACCAAAGTAATTGCAAATAGAATTAAGCCAATTCTCCCTGGTGTAATCTCGCCATTTCAGAATAGTTTTACAGCTGACAGAAGCTCCAGAGATAATTCCATTATCTTCCAGGAATTAGTGCATTCTATGAGTGGTATGTCGGGTAAAAAGGGTTCTATGATTGTCAAGCTTGATCTTCAAAAAGCTTATGACAAGATGGAATGGCCTTTTATCATGGATTCTCTTCATTTACTTGGCATTCCCTCTGTATTGACGTCTATTATTGATGCATGTTTATCATCTAGTGAGTTGAGCATTAAATGGTTCGGGCACCCTACTCAATCATTATCTCCTTCTTGTGGTGTTCGCCAAGGAGATCCTTTGTCTCCTTATCTCTTTATCATTGCTTTGGAACGTCTTAGCCATATGATTTTGGATGCGGTGGAAGATAATAGATTGAATCCCTTGAAACTGGGTCGTGGGGGGACCTCCTATCAGTCATTTGATGTTCGCGGATGATATCATTTTGGTAGCTGAAGCTTCTTTGGATCAAGCTCAGATTATTAAGAGGATCCTAGATAATTTCTGCACCTGTTTGGATCAAAGAATTAATGCATCTAAATCTAAGGTCTAATTCTCATAGAATGTTCATCAGCATTCAGCTTCCTCGATTAGCCATGCATTAAATGTTTCTATTACAGAAGACTTGGGGAGATATCTTGGCATTCCAGTAATTATGGGTCACCAAAATAAAGCCTCATATCAGTTTATTATTGATAAAATTATAAGTAAACTCTCAGTGTGGAAGGCTAAGTGTCTCTCCCTTGCAGGTCGCATAACCCTAGCTCAAACTGCTATTATTAGCATCCCAAATATTGTCATGAAGAGCACGAGTATCCCAATGCCTATCTGTGATGAGGTTGAGCACTTGTGCCGGGACTTCATTTGGGGTACTACAGCTGAAGCTAAACGACTCCATCTAATTTCTTGGGAAACAATTTGTAAACCTAAGGAAGATGGCAGACTAGGGTTTTGTTCGCTTCAGTTGGTGAATGCCTCTTACACGTTAAAATTAGGATGGAAATTAAAGGACGGAATATGATTGTAAACCAAGATGATCTGTGGGTTCAAGTGCTTCGAGCTAAATATAATTGTGGTGGCTTAATGCTCCCCATTGTTCGGAACAATGCTAGAGCCTCTCATATTTGGAGGGGGACATCTAAATACTAGCATCTTGTTGAGTAGAGTATGTCATGGGTTGTCAAGAATGGCCATTCCACCAGTTTCTGGTAGGATAGCTGGATTCTTGGTCTTAGTTCTCTCATTGACTATGGATTATCTCCCCCGCAGGATGAATGGAATCTGTTGGTGGCAAGTTATGCTTTTAATGGGGTTTGGTTATGGAACAAGCTTGAAAACTTGCTCCCTGATCACATTTTGCAAAATATTGCTCGAGTGAAACCTCTTTGTTCCAGTGGTGATGATTTCCCAGTTTGGCATCACTCATCAGATGGTTTTTTCTTGACAAAATCTGCTTAACGTTTCTGTATAAGGATATTGGAAGGGAACCTCCAAGATTTCCTTTTAACTTGGTATGGAAATGGCAGGGTCCCTCGAAGGTTCATGCTTTTTTGTGGAAGGTGGCTCATGGCAGATTAATGACTAATATGGAGAGGGTGTAGTGTGGGTTTTCAAACTCTGATGTTTGCCCTATGTGTAACCAGCATCCGGAGTCTATCAAGCATATGTTACGGGAATGTGAGGTGTTGATCGATTGGCAAGTGTACCAAATCGTACAAGTAATAAAGTGAAAGTAAAGTGTTGTTCCCAACGAGGATTGTGATCAAGTATCAACGTAGCCTAGGCAATAGCTATTTGAACCAATGAATTTCATAGCTCCAAGAGTTTTTATGAATTTTTTATTACAAGTTGTCACAACAAATTGAATGAATCAAGTAAAAGTAAAGAACGAATTCAATATAGACAAAAGCGGTTAGGTATCGGAATCCCTCAATTTTCACCTAATGTAACTTTGTTCAATCTTAATCTCAATCCAATTCATTCAATTGACATTCAAATCACTAACCTAGATTTATCCCTAACTCCTTAGGTGATACTCCTTTTGTTACAAATCAAGAACCCTAACTCCTTAGGTGATGCAAGATTAGAACAAACATTAAGCATTAGATTCACAAGAATGTATTGCAATGAAGTTCTATTCCTAGAATCAACATCATAATATTAATCAACTTCATTTCCAATTCAATCACCAATTTTCCAATAGTGAAATTGAATCAAAAAAGTCAATTCAAGGTTGATCAATCCAAGAAAAGAATTAAGCATAGAAGAGATCAATCAAATTGAACAAAACTGAATTGAAATCATAGGTCAAACATCATTACATCAAGATTCAATTGAAATCATCCTAAACCTAACCTAAGAGATCTAGTAACTCATAGTAAAAAGAGAAGAGGAGAACAAATTTGAGTAGGAATGAGTGGGGGAAGCCATGGAAGCTCCGAATCTTGTTCCCAAGATTGAATCTCCAATGGAAAAAGAGAGAATAAGGTGAACCGGGGTGAAATTGTGCCTAAAATGAGCCAAAGATCCCTCAAAAGTCTGTCTGAATGCGTATTTATACTATTTCTGCTCATCCGCCAGCGCTGAGCGCCCCTGGCCAGGTCTGAGCGCTGCACAGTACGCGAAAATGTATTTGTTGTCAAAACCTGGCACTGAGCGCTAGCTTTCCAGCGCTGGCTCTGCTGTTCTCTGTTTGTGCTGCACGACCGGATGCTGCGCTGAGCGCCCGTTTGCTGCTGCACCTTCTGTTTTCTGTTTTCTTCCGAGGTCGAGTGCTCGTTTCCAGTGTTGAGCGCTAGACCATCATTCCTACACATTTTCAACATATTATGATTGTATTTTTCACACAAATTAAGATCTAATGGATCAAAACTTTATTCATATCAATGTATGTATTTTCTTATCACTTTCCTATAATTCCTAAGATTATTTACAACTTATTTCTATTTGGATTCACAAACTAACATATATTGCACATTCATCACAACCCCAAACTTAGAGATTTTGCTTGTCCTCAAGCAAACAATTAGATTCACATAAAGGGTTTGAGAAATGGATTTTCATGTTCAATTCTCCTGTGAAGCACATTGCTCATGCAAGACTTCAACTTCCTAACACTTTTGCAAAATGCACAAGCATCACACAATCAAGCATCAATTCTAATTGATCACATGCTTCATGTTTTAGGACAATCAAACATACCACAAAATTAGCTCCATTGAATGTATAAGATCATCCCTTGCAAACTCTCTATCCAGTGTTTCACTCATCCTCACTTAGGTGTGATTTACTCTCAATTCCAATCACAATGCACTCCCCAATCCTAATCTTGACAAGATGCTAAGAACACATATCACACATGTTAATGCAACACATATCATGAGGTCTTTTATTTGGTTGTAATGGGGCTAAGGTGGGGGTGGATAAAATCAAGGATATAGGCTAAACTACCTTGACTTCACGGGATGCGGACTCTTTTGGGTTTCCATTGCTTAGCTAGGCAACAATTACACAAGAACACAAATTGTACTATTACCCCTTTTATTTATTTACAATTCTCTTTTTCTCTTTTTCTTTTTCTTTTGTTTTGTTTCTTCTTGTTTCATTCTCTTTTCATTTTTTTTTTCTTTTTCATCACTTCTATTTTTGTCTTTTTCTTTACTTTTGTATACTTTCTCTTTCCTTTTCCTCTTTTTGGCTTTTCCTATTTTTCTTTTTCTTTTTCTTTCTTTCACACTTTGTTTTTTTTTTCAACATTTTTTTTTCTTAGTAGGCATCTTTAGTGACCTACTCCCACCCCAAACTTAATTTTCTTGCTTGTCCCTAAGCAAGAGAACAACCCCAAACTTAAGTCTAAACATTCCTCTAAGCCAAAATAGTGGGACAAGATTTTTTTTCGAATAAGACTTATAATGTGCTATCATGACAAGAAAAATAGGCCAAATGCTCAATTAGGCATAACAATGGCAAATGATAGGATAGCAATTATGGAACTGAGCTTAAACAAAGAATTATTGCCTCAATCATTTAAGCATATGCAAGAACAATGCAGCAGTGACAAGTATCAAGGCAAGAAAAAGTGAGAATATGCAAGTGATGGATAAGCACACATGAAAGAAATCAAGTCATTTGGATTATGTGCCAGAGTGTTTGGGCTCAAAAGCTCACAGTTTAGGATCATGTGCAAGAGAAATCCATGCATCCAACATTGCACATTCATAGTATGAAAGATTGTCAATAAACAAGTCACGAGGATCAAAGGTTTCAATGAAATCATATGTTCAGCTAATACACAATGCATGATGCTAGAAATTTTAGTCAAGCAAAAGTGCCATGCTCACAAGGAAATCTACACAAAAACCATTCCTAATGACAAATTTGTGCAATTTATGTAATTGTGAATTGTAAAGTAAATAGGGTAAAAAAAAATAAAGAGTGAAGAACTCTCCCTTTCTTATGTGCATGGGTGAGGCATCTGCAAAAAAAAAAAAAAATTTACACTGGCTAGCGCTCAGTGCTAGAAAGTTGCGCTCAGCGCCCACTGTGCATGTTTTTCTGCTGATTCTGGCTTCTGTTTGCGCTCAGTGCTCACAGTAGCACCCAACGCTTACAGAGGGTCAATTTCACCATTTTCTTGTGTCATTTCTCCCCTTCCTTTGGTCCTTTTTCCTTAGATGTGCCTGCACAACAATTCAAAGCAACTACACCACATTACATGGCCTACACATCAAGGAATCACTCAACAACTCAATGAACTATTTATGTTTTTCATGATAAAGAATAAAGGAAAAAAATTCAAGAGGAAAATGCTTGGGTTGCCTCCCAAGTAGCGCTTCTTTAACGTCACTAGCTTGACGCCTGATTATTTGATGCTCAAGGTGGTTTGAAGGATGAGAAGAATGGTGACTTGTTGTTGTTTTTCTTGCTACCACTCCTCACATTGTTCTCAATGTCAAACATTGGTGTATTCCCCTTCTTTGATGAATGATCCTCTATTGGCCAAAGTGGTTGAATTTGATATGACCATTGAGACTTCTTCTTCTTTTTCCATTGCTCTTCTTTTTCTTCCGATGTTCATCCTTAGGAATTTTATGCACCTCTTGACTTTGCACATAGTGAACTTAAGCATGGATAATTGATGAATTCTCCATAGGTTCCATATCAAACATCTTCACAACCATTTCTTCTCCATTCACCCTCAATGCAAGCTCTCCTTTTGATACATCAATCAAGGCACCGGCTGTAGCTAAGAAGGGTCTCCCAAAAATCAAAGGAATGTTCACATCTTCCTCAATATCCAAGACAAATAAATCCAAGGGAAATATGAACTTTCCTACTTTCACAAGCAAGTCATCCACCAAACCATATGGTCTCCTAATTGATCTATCCGCAAGTTGCAAGGAGATCATGGTTGGTTCTACATCATGAATGTCAGGTCTCTTCATCATGGATAATGACATAAGATTGATACTTCCTCCAAGATCGCATAGGGCTCTAGCATTTATTACCTCTCCAATGACACATGGTATAGTAAAAGATCTTGGATCCTTCAACTTCGGTGGAAGCTTTTGTTGGAGGATAGAACTACAATTTTCAGTCAAGCTCACTGCTTCACTTGGTGCAAATTTTCTCTTCTTTGTGAGCAATTCCCTCATGAACTTTGCATATGATGGCATACTCTCTAATGCTTCGGCAAAGGGAATATTTATTTGCAGTAGTTTGAAGATATCCAAGAACCGATCAAACTGCTATTATTTCTCTTTCCTCTTATTCTCAATCGAATACGGCACTTTCATATAAGAAGGGATCTCTTGTGGCTTACCCCTTTCCTTCAATAGTTGACTTTTTGTCTTCCTCAATATAGAATTTTCATCAACTAATTACAGCTTTTTTTTCCTTCCTATCATCTTGAGGTTCCACTTCTTCTTTCCTCTTTAAACTCTCTTCCTTCTCACTAGTATCAACCAGCTTCTTGCTCAATTCGGAATTTTCAGCATTTTGGCTTATGGCATTATCAACAACCGGCTCTACTAACTTTCCACTTCGCAACATGATAGTTTTGCACTCCTCCTTTGGATTATTAGTTGTATTTCCAGAAAATCCTCCACTTAATGCACTTGAAACTTGTTTAGATAGCTGTCCAATCTGCAGTTCAAGATTCTTGATTGATGCATCGACATTCTTGAAGTTAGATTGTGTGACTTGAATGAATTGTGCAAGAGTGCCCATCTCTTAGATTTAAAACCTAGAAACCTTAGATAGCCTAGAACCATCATCATTTATGTAAAACTTTGAAGAAAACTCACCTAGCCCACTTATGACTAGATTCGGTCTTGTAAAGAAAAATAGGAATGAAAATGATTTTGCTCACAAACTCTTAGATGATGATAATAGAATACATAACAAGTTCATAGCAATTGGTTTCACATTTTTATGCTTTTTCTACAATTTTCTAGAATTATTTCAAGTTCTAGATCTAGAAATGGAAACTCATCAAATACGAAGAACAAAAGCTTAAGAATGGAAGGAGATGAACATGGATGATCCTATTACCTTAAGAGTGTGAAGAAGATGAAGAAATGTAGATGATCTTGGCAAGGTTTTCCTAAAGCATGAACTTGAGCTCTTGAATCAACAATGGAGTTTTTGAAGAAAAATGAAGAAATGAAGAAGATGAATGAAGGGGGGAAGGCCACGGTTTGGGGGGTTTTATAGGGTAGATCTTAGGCTTTGTTTGGTTCCTTAGAGTCCAATTAATGAGTTTTGTGAATATTAAATAATATAATACTTAACTATAGTTAATAATTAACTTAAGTAGGGTTACTTTGATAACTATGGTTAAAAAAACATGTGGCTCACATTTAGTGAAGGGTGTGACTGATTCTTGGCCACAAGAACTAACCTTGGTTCCTTAACCATGGTTGAAATTTAACTCAATGTCGGTTAGGTTAAGCTTAGGCGTATTTTGGTCATTTCACCTAAATTTACATTTAATGCTTCAAAAATACTTGGTGAGTCATGGTGGTGACTCACCCCATGACCCAACTTCTCCAGTGTCCGGTTTTGTCTCTGTACCTCCCTTCTCTGTCGGTTCCCCGATTAGGGTTTTACGCCCGTATAAAATCAAAATATTTTGTTTTCGATTGAAAATTTTCAAACTAACCAGACTCGTTGGAAATATGATTTAAACATAAACCATTTCTTTCACGAGTCAAAATTAGGTTTTCTGATCATTAAAATCTTACTGTCAGTGAAAACACCGATCATTTTCTATTCGAACTTTCACCAAAATTCGTTCGAATAAACATAATATTTATTTCTGCCGGTATAAAATTATACTGTCAGTTAAAAACGCAGACCGGTTTCCGTCTGAGTTTTAAACCCAAATTTTAACCAAAGCTTCCTACCATAGAGTAGGTTCTAGATATGTTTTTTCCCTCCAAAATCATTTCCTAGGTCTCATATAAAAATATAAATAAATATATCTTTACCGTTAATACAGCGTATCCAAAAATCGGGCTGTTACAATTAGGTATCGGAATCCCTCAATTTTCACCTAATGTAACTTTGTTCAATCTTAATCTCAATCCAATTCATTCAATTGACATTCAAATCACTAACCTAGATTTATCCCTAATTCCTTAGGTGATAATCATTTTGTTACAAATCAAGAACCCTAATTCCTTAGGTGATGCAAGATTAGAACAAACATTAAGCATTAGATTCACAAGAATGTATTGCAATGAAGTTCTATTCCAAGAATTAACATCACAATATTAATCAACTTCATTTCCAATTCAATCACCAATTTTCCAATTGTGAAATTGAATCAAAAAGTCAATTCAAGGTTGATCATGCCAAGAAAAGCATTAAGCATAGAAGAGATTAACCAAACTAAATGAACCTGAATTGAAATCATATGTCAAACATCATTACATCAAGATTCAATTGAAATCATCCTAAACCTAACCTAAGAGATCTAGCAACTCATAGTAAAAAGAGAAGAGAAGAAGAAACTTGAGTAGGAATGAGTGGAGGAAGCCATGGAAGCTCCAAATCTTGTTCCTAAGCTTGAATCTCCAATGGAAGAAGAGAGAATGAGGTGAACCAGGGTGAAATCGTGCCTAAAATGAGCCGAAGACCCCTCAAAAGTCTGTCCAAATACGTATTTAAACTATTTCCGCTCTTCCGCTAGCGCTGAGCGCTGCACAGTTGATGTGCTCGAATCCGCAAGTGTACGGCTTTGTCGTCAAGTAATAAAAAGATAGAATCCACAGGGACCGTGATCTTAAATATCTACCAATTATTAAATCAATTAAATTGGACTAGAAAAGGATTTGGAAAAGATTTGGTTTTTAAAAGATTAACTATCAATATCAAATATCTAAATGCAATCAAACAAAATCGGAAAGTAAATCAAATATGAGATTTTTCAATATCAAAAGAGATTCCCAGGAATTGGGTTACCAATAAGGCTGATCATGTTACTAAATTGACTACCCCTCTTGTTAATAATCAAAATTTCTTTGAAGGCAAATTTATCCTAAATAAGTTAATGTTCCCTCTCGGGATACAAGAAACGTGCCCAATGAAACCAACCCCTACTCTCGTGGTAATTGAATTTAAATTGAACCCTTTAAGCTTTGTGACAATTCGTGAACCCTTGAAGGACGACTTCTAACTCTCGTGATTTAAGTCCTAAGTTCAATCCCTTTTGATCCAATACCTAAGTTCACCGCTAGGTTCCTCCTTAGAGTATCTATGACATGCAAATAAGTGCGCACCAAATTCGCAAGTAATTCATGCAATAGGAATTAAATCGAAAGAGAATTGAAATTAACAAGAAGTAAAACGTCAATTCATAACATAAAACAAATCTTGGTCATAGCCCCAATTCCTAGAAATAAAAACAACTACTCAAGCATTGCCATGTTCATAGCAAGCTTGATTAACAAAAGCATAAAAGAAAACCTAAGAGAAGATAAGAAATTGAGAAGAAGAGAAATCCAAATTTTTGCCTAAGGTAGCAGCCCAAGGGTTCTATTTTCGAGCCTAATTGCCCTATTTATAGAGTAGGTTAACTTGAATCCCAAGCAATTACAAAATCAGATCAAATCAGCTTTTAAAATTCCAGATATTGCGCGTCACGGCCGTGATGGCTGTCACGGCCAGGCAGTGACAGATATTGTCTTGGCAAACTTGGCATTGATGGCCTGTCATGGCCGTGATGGCCATCACGGCCCGGTCGTGACAGGTTCTGACTTTTTCATACTTTTCTTCTCAGCCTTGCTCGATCATGGCCGTGATGGCTGTTACGGCTAGGCCGTGATGGGCTCTGTTTGGCTCAGTTTTCTTGCTTTTCAAGCTCCATCTTCATGCAAGCTCCATCATGGTTGATCCTGAGCATTTTAATCCTCAATTCCTGCACAACAACACTACAAAATCGCCTTACCCGTTCCAAGGTAAAAACTAACAAAAATCAAATTAAAATTGCCTAAACTACATGAAAATGCATGCAATATGATAAAGAAATATGAGGTGTAATCACACTCATCAAACTACCCCAAGATTAAGATTTTGCTTGTCCTCAAGCAATAAATAAAACCAGAAAAGATAAACAATCAGAGCATGGACAGTGAACCAAGAACCCAAGTAACAAATCCAAGTGACAGGAACATCCAAATAAGTAAACAAGAGACAATCAATTTCAAGTCCAATTAGAAGCTTAGGTTCTCTAGATTCATGCCTCTCACTAATTCGGGCACTCTTCTCACGTCACTCAAGTGTTTAGGGACATTTGACAATTCACTCAATTTCCTCAAGAAAGGTATTCTACCATAAGCTTGACTATTAACCAAATCTCTACTTTATTAATGAAAACACATAAGAATCAAGAGGTCTTTTATTTTGGTTGTAATGGGGCCATGGGATTAATCGTTAGGTGGGGAAATCAAGAAAAGGAAAATTCAAGAAGGCTAAGCAAAGCATGACAACCTTCTAAAATACCTTTTTAGGATTTAGTTCACTTTTCCACCTTTCTTTCTTTCTTTTTATTATTTATTTCTAACTTTATTTTTCTCATCCCCTTCTCCATTTTTTTTTGTTTATTTTATTTTATTTTTTTGGAGAAGGGGAGATTTTCAACTTAAGAGAAATATTTTTCTAACTTTTTCATCCCACAATTTATTTTTCAAACCACCTTTTTGCCCTTTTTGAAATACTTTAAAAGGTGTCATACCAAGCATCATTCATCAAAATAAATCAAGGTACCAAGAAAAACATTTCAATCTATTAGGCTCAAAATTGGGCAACTAAAGAGTAGCATTTAGTCAGTAAAAGCTCAGAAGGCCAGAAAAATACCTAGTGCCTCAATCATTTTCAAATATGTTTTCAAAAATTTTTAAGTTTCAAAACGGTTTAAAGTCAAGTTCTAGAGAGCACAATCTAAGAGGAATAAAACACTCAATCACAAAGAATGAGGTAGATTTAGTGAATACCCCTTTTAGGCTCAAAAAATCTCACATTTAGTAGTTTAAAATCAATGAGAAACACAAATCTAAGGAACCACGTGCTAATTATCAACTATCAAAAGATCATCTCAAGCATTTTTATTTTTAGCCTATCACAAGAATACAAAAATTGGGTTAAAAAATTCACTGTCTCAATTCATTTGGCATAAAGTTATCACAATTGGATGCATACTCTACGCAAGGGGCAATCTAATCATATGATTATGCAAAACTATGCCTATATGAATGCAACATGAAAAAAATACAAAAATGCAGAAAAAATGCAAAAATACCCCTACCCCAAGCTTAAAAACTTATATTGTCCCCAATATAAATAATCAAGTCGGAGAGAGGAGAAAAATGGAACAACTCACCGAGGTAGTGGAGGGTGTTGGCTCAGATGCCAGTCAAAGAGATGCTGGAAGACGTGTTACGGCCGTGACGTTCATCACAGCTAGGCCGTGATCAATTCTTTTCTGTTGGGCTCCTTCGCGTAACGCCTGTGATGGCTATCATGGTTGGGCCGTGATCAATTCGGGTCTATAGGAGATGGCCTCTCACGGCCGTGACTTCCATCACGGCTAGGACGTGATACATTCTGATCTTCTAGGTACTTCTCATCACACCCGTGAGGGCTATCACAGCTGGGCCGTGTTCCCTTATGATCTTCAGCCGTTGGCTAATCACGGCCGTGACCCCTGTCACGGCCTGGGCGTGATCAATTCTGGTCTCACATGATGGCCATGATGGATATCATGGCAGGCCATGATCTCCTCTTACTTTGTTTTTCCATGCCTTTTTGCTCTTCATGCCTTCATAACCTGAAAATACTTGGCAAAACCATCAATCTGTGATCTTTCTTCTCTTAATCTTCTCAAACTATTCAACAACAAAATTCAAATACAAATTAAAAAAAGAGAGAAGACTTGGGTTACCTCCCAAGAAGCACTTATTTACGGTCTTCAGCTTGATCATACTCCCTTGGATCAACCGGGATCAGCTGGGCTTGGAAGTGCAAGGACACCTCTCTTCCAAGGAAGTCCATTAAAGAGCCTATTTTGTTCATATGGCCAATTGCGCTTTCGCTTTGCTCTTTTCACTCTGAGTTTCATGGCCTTACTTCCTCCCAGCGGGAGTTTTAACTCCACATGACGAGCAACTACAACTTCATCACTATTTGGTGCATCATTTGTCATGCAAAGTTTGGGAGTTGCTTCCATGTTAAGCTCTTCCTTCACCTTTGGAGGCATTATCTCAATCCTGCAAACATGACTCTCAAAAGGAGGGTTGTTATATGAGTTAGTCAAATCAAAATCCACCCTACCTTCCTCTACATTCAAATAGAGCTTACCATTTTTTACATCTATTATTGCTCCAACTGTGACCAAGAATGGCCTTCCAAGAATGACAGGGAATTTAGAATTCCCGTTTATATCCAACACCATGAAATCGGTAGGAATGAAAAATTTCCCTACCTTTATGGGAACATTCTCTAGTATGCCTAGAGGAGTTTTAGTTTAGCCATCCGGAAATTGTAAAGAGAACTTGGATGCACTCAATTTCTTGGTTCCTAACCTCTCAAAGATGGTATGTGGCATCAAACTCGCACTAGCCCCTAAGTCACATAAGGCTTGGTCTATTTTTAAATCTCCAATTGAGCAAACAATAGAGAAACTTCCTGGATCTTTTAGTTTAGGAGGCATATTAGTTTTTATCATGGCATCATGCTCCTCAATTAAGCTCTTAGTTTCTTTTTCTACTTGCTTTTTCTTGACCAACCTTTGTGGGAAATGTATTGGGGGTTGGTAAGGTGGTGGAGGGACATACTTTGGCTCTATCTCTTCATGTTCACTCATGTCCTCCTCACATTCCACATCCTTTTCAACTACCCCGAGCTTATCATCCCTCAAGTATATAGCATTACAGTGCTCATTGGGATTAACTTCGGGTTATCCTGGGAACGTACCCTTAGTTCTAGAATATGTACTAGCTTGTTGGGCAATCTGAGTTTCTAACATCTTATTATGGATGGCTAAGTTGTCTACCTTAGATGTTAACTCTTTTATTGCCTCATTGACTGCCCTACCTTGTTGCCTAAACTCATCATTTTGCTTTGTTTAAGTTTCAACAAAATTTTCCAAAAGAGACTCAAGTTTAGACTTTTGTACCTGAGGATACCCTGATGCGGGTTTCCTATTACCTTAGCCTTCCTGGAGTTCGTGGTTCAACGTGTTGTTGTAGTTCCCGTAGGAGAGATAAGGATTATTCTTCCTCACTTGGTTGTAAGGATTTGGAGGAGTATAATTTGGCAACTTCGGGTTCGTGTCATAGAAGTTGTGACAAGAGTTCACTTGTTCCCCCGAAGCACCGGATCCGGGAGCAATACCATGTGAGCACTCCATTATGTCATGTCCCTGCATTCCACAAATCTCACAAACAACATTATTAGCACCTATTAAACTCACATTAGCCTTTTCAAGCTTATCAAAGCGTTTATTCAATGAGTCAATTTTAGACATAATTAGATCAGTGCTATTCATTTCAAACTTACCCCCCGAAAGCTTTTTCGGGTTATTACATCTTTCCGAACCCTATTGGTGATAGTTGGTGGCTACGTTTTCAATGATATTGAACGCTTCAGTCAGAGGTCTATTCATAAAGGCTCCACCAGCTGCGGAGTCAAGTGACACCTTCGAAGAGTAATCCAATCCGTTGTAGAAGGTATGCACTAACAACCACCTCTCGAGCCCATGATGTGGGCAAGACTCTAGCAATATTTTGTAACGATCCCAAGCTTCAGATAAGCATTCTCCGTCCTTTTGGAAGAAGCCGGTGATCTGAGTTCGTAGGTAAGCAGTCTTGGATGGAGGGAAGAATTTCTCCAAGAATGCCTGCTCCAGTTGGTCCCAAGTTGACAAGGTATTAGCGGGCAATTGCTTCAACCAAGCTTTTGCCTTTCTAGTAAGAGAGGAGGGGAATAACCTCAAGCGAATAGCATTAATCGGGGCACCATGAATTCTTATTACATCGGTGAACTCCAAGAGTGTCTCCACATGATCAGTCGGGTCCTCCGAGGCTAATCCTCCAAATTGATGTTGCCTAATCATTCCAATTAACAGAGGCGGTATAGTGTAGTTCTCCGCCTCAATTTCTGGCCTGGCAATCCCAGTTCGTAAACCCCTAGCATTTGAGGCTGCGTAGTCCATCAGCGGTTTGGTATCCGATAGATTCGCCATGAGTGGAATGGGAATCAACCTTTCTCTCGCTCTTTGTCTTTGTAGTCTCCCACGTCAATGAAAGGTCCTTTCGATATCGGAGTCAACTTCAATAAGGTTTCCGAGACTTTGGGATCTTCGCATAAGAGAGGAAAATTCCTGCAAAGAGAGAGGTATATACACTAGAAAAAGAAACAAAGAAAAAATTAAATAAATAAAAAAAAGTCCAGAAAAATAAATTTAAAAATTAAATTGAAATTCAAGAAAGCACAGTCCCCGGCAACGGTGCCAAAAACTTGATGTGCTCGAATCTGCAAGTGTACGGCTTCGTCGTCAAGTAATAAAAAGATCGAATCCACAGGGATCGTGATCTTAAATATCTATCAATTATTAAATCAATTAAACTGGACTAGAAAAGGATTTGGAAAAGATTTGGTTTTTAAAAGATTAACTAACAATATCAAATATCTAAACGCAATCAAACAAAATCGGAAAGTAAATCAAATCTGAGATTTTTCAATATCAAAAGAGATTCCCAGGAATTGGGTTACCAACAAGACTGCTCATGTTACTAAATTGACTACCCCTCTTGCTAATAATCAAAATTGCTTTGAAGACGAATTTATTCTAAATAAGTTAATGTTCCCTCTCGAGATACAAGAATTGTGCCCAATTAAACCAACCCCTACTCTCGTGGTAATTGAATTTAAATTGAACCCTTTAAGCTTTTTGACAATTCGTGAACCCTCGAAGGACCGCTTCTAACTCTCGTGATTTAAGTCCTAAGTTCAATCCCTATAGATCCAATACCTAAGTTCACCGCTAGGTTCCTCCTTAGAGTATCTATGACATGCAAATAAGTACGCACCAAATTCGCAAGTAATTCATGCAATAGGAATTAAATCGAAAGCGAATTGAAATTAACAAGAATTAAAACGTCAATTCATAACATAAAACAAATCTTGGGCATAGCCCCAATTCCTAGAAATAAAAACAACTGCTCAAGCATTGCCATGTTCATAGCAAGCTTGATTAATAAAAGCATAAAAGAAAACTTAAGAGAAGAGAATAAATTGAGAAGAAGAGAAATTCTAGTTTTTGCCTAAGGTAGCAGCCCAAGGGTTCTATTTTTGAGCCTAATTGGCCTATTTATAGAGTAGGTTAACTTGAATCCCAAGGAATTACAAAATCAGATCAAATCATCTTTTAAAATTCCAGATATTGCACGTCACAACCGTGATGGCTGTCACGGCCAGGCAGTGACAGATTTTGTCTTGGCAAACTTGGCATTGATGGCCTGTCATGGCCGTGATGGCCATCACGGCCCGGTCGTGACAGGTTCTGACTTTTTCATACTTTTCTTCTCAGCCTTACTCGATCATGGCCGTGATGGCTGTTATGGCTAGGCCGTGATGGGCTCTATTTGGCTCAGTTTTCTTGCTTTTCAAGCTCCACCTTCATGCAAGCTCCATCATGGTTGATCCTGAGCATTTTAATCCTCAATTCCTGCACAACAACACCACAAAACCGCCTTACCCATTCCAAGGTAAAAACTAACAAAAATCAAATTAAAATTGCCTAAACTACATGAAAATGTATGCAATATGATAAAGAAATATAAGGTGTAATCACACTCATCAATAGTACGCGAAAACGTATTTGTTGTCAGAACCTGGCGCCGAGTGCCAGCTTTCCAGCGCTGGCTCTGCTGTTCTCTATTTGCACTGAGCGCCCAGATGCTACACTGAGCACCCGTTTGCTGTTGCACCTTCTATTTTCTGTTTTCTTCCAAGGCTGAGCGTCCGTTTCTAGCACTGAGAGCTAAACCTTTATTCCTACACATTTTCAACATATTATGAGTGTACTGTTCACACAAATTAAGATATAATGGATCAAAACTTTATTCATATCAATGTATGTATTTTCTTATCATTTTTCCTATAATTCCGAAGATTGTTTACAACTTATTTCTATTTGGATTCACAAACTAACATATATTGCACATTCATCATGAGGAAGTCTCGAGACTTTGGAATAAAGTAGTTGATGAGAGTATGTGGAGTAAGTTCTATAGTTTGGACTTAAACCAATGGCTCCAATCTAACCTTAAGGGTGTTGATTATGGGAATGGTCAGTGGCAATGGGTGTTGCTTTTTGGAGTCACGCTTTCGATGATCTGGAAAGAGAGGAACCAGGTTGTATTCTCTTGCAGCCGGTCTAATGCTGAGAATTTATTCACGGCTATTATTCAGCAGGTGAAGTTGATTCATCATGAGATTTGTTCCTGCCGAGATCCGACTTGCCAGAATCTCACCGTAGAACGTCAAACCAAGAGTGAACAATGGGGTTGTTTTAGATTATGGCTTGACAGAATATTGTATTCCGGTCCTACGTATCCCATTGGGAATCAAAGTCAGACGTAGTTCTAGGTTCAACCCTTGGTCATATAGTGATCTCAATCCCCTAATCTTGTATCTGATGAATACCAGTGAGCAAGGACTCTTCAATAGTCTCTTGGTCGAGCTAGTTTCTCTAATACGCTTAAGGGAGAGTCACCTGGGTTAGTGAAAAGTGAGTTTCTCTCTTGGGTTCTCCTCTTTTTATAATAGGATCCCCATATCTTTAAGAGATCTGGATTTATCTCCTTTTACCTTTTAAATCTTCTTTGAGATGTGATCTCCTTAATTTGAGGGATTTATCTCCTCTAACCGGATAAGGTTATTTGAGATAATATCAGGATTATTAAAGATAGATATGATCTCCTTAATTTGAGGGATTTTATCTCTTCTAATAGGATAAGGTTATTTGAGATAATATCATATTTATTAAAGATATCCTTCCCACCTTTATTGGATCGGGTATCCAAGCTCGGTGGTCGGGTTTTACTCCTCGACCAGTACACAATTCCCCCCAAGCTTTGAGCTAGTAGAAGTGTAAAAGTTTTCATGACAGTAGCCGAGTTTGGCCTTTAAAAACCTTATTTGGAGAATCTAAGGTTTATGGCATAAGTTCTCTTCCCCTTTTTACCAAAGTCTTAATGACCGATCTTGTACCTCGGCCAATCGTTCAACCTCGGTGACCGAGCTTAGAAACTTAGTCTCTTCTTTTATCCTTTCAAGTCGGTGAGGTAAGTGGCTGAGCTTCACACTTCGGTCTATATATATTTTTTTTTTAATTCTGTGAACACCTCGGGCGACCGAGCTTCACGCTTCGAGTTGGCGAGCTTTACACCTCGACCTATATACAAGACCCCCAAGCTTGGAGCTTTTTTGAATGCGTGGAAGCTTCTATCAAGGGGTCGAGCCTAGCTGAGACTGAGGTAGTCATCTTAGTTTTGCACTATGACCAAAGTTTCTCGGTTCCCGAGATGAAAAGAGATGTTGCGTTTTATTATTGAGATAAGGCAAGTTTGTGACGCGTGGCCTCTGTGTCATTACCACTGAAGAGGCAGAAGTGCTCGTCCACTAAGGTGACAGAAGTGCTCGTCTGCACAAGTCTTTGAACTGGCTAAGTCCTTAATGAGGAGCTCGTCTACTAAAATGATACAACCGCTCATCTGCTAAAGTGACAGAAGCGCTCGTCCACACAAGTCTTTGGATTGGCTAAGTCCTTAATGAGGGGCTCGTCTACTAGGTTACGTTCAACCAGTTAGAGGAGTATCCGTCCAATGACGTGGCATATGGAGCTCGTCTACTAGGTTAAGTTCAACCAGTTAGAGGAGTATCCGTCCAATGATGTGGCATATGGAGCTCGTCTACTAGGTTACGTTCAACCAGTTAGAGGAGTATCCGTCTAATGACGTGGCCTCTGTGTCATTACTTCTGAGGCCTGCTCTTTGGTTGCGTGATTGAAGCCATTAGCTTGTCGCAACATTTATTTCGATATCTTAGCCACGTGTGACTCCTTCATTAGTGAGCCGAATTTGTGCAGACTTGAAGAAATGTTTCCTTTCTTCACACGACGTCCGTCATTATTACTTTCAAAAGTAACATTAAGATTTGTTTTCTTTCGAAGCTTTGAGGTCTCTATAAGTTAGAGGGAGTTTGCTGAGGAGCTCATTCTTGCCTCATCCTTGCTCAAACCTCTCTCCAAGCTCTTCTCCTCCAAGCTTCTGCATTTCCTTTTCTGTTCCAGGTACATCATCGTCCTTCTCCTCCATTATATGTTTATTCCATGGAAACTTCATTCAAGGTATCCCAGAATGCCTCTTCTGGGGTTCAGATCATAAAGCCCAAAATCAATCAGATTGGGGGCTCTCCTCATCGTTCCCCATCTCCACCTCGTGGTGAGAAGGGTTCTTCTGGAGGTGCCAAGGGTTCTTCTTCTTCTTCTGATGAGAGTAGCTCTGCTACTCCTGTTGCCATTACTGCCCCTAAACGCCGCAAGCGTGTCGCTAGGGTTCCTAAAGAGCCCATTCCATACATAACCATTCCTGGGTATTATTGGGTTAGACCTGAAGTATGGGTGTTCTTTTCTAACTTTAGGAGTCGAGAATCCCTTAGGAGTGTTAAGAATGAAATTTGTCAGGTCCCTGCTTCTGTTCGCTGTTTGCCTTGCTCAGATGAGGATCATGTTTTCCTAAGAGCTCTCCCGGTCGAACCATACTTTACTTATGTCTATAAAACTTTTTTGAACATATCGAGGTCACCCTTCCTTTTACCCAATTTGAGTGCGACGTTCTGAGAATCATGATCGTCGCTCCTACTTAGTTGCATCCCAACAGTTGGGCCTTCTTGAAGGCTTTCCAGATCCTATGTAGTCAAACAGGGATGACGGCTACCGCTCCCAAGTTCCTTTATTTTTATAAAGTTCGGTTCGGGGACCAAATTGGATGGATTTCTCTCAGTGGGGTTGAGGGTAGAGGTATCATCGGTCTTTATAAGAATTCTTATAAATTTTTTAAGTCGGAATTTTTCAAGGTCTGACCTTCCGAAGGCCATGAATCCGTATTTTTTTATTCTGAAGGGGAGCCGAGGTTTCCCTTTTATTGGCAGCCCCATCCTTCCAAATTTTCCAGTTATGATCTGGGTTCTATGACCGATGATGAGCGAGCCGATGTGGAGATTTTGAAACTCTATCCTCGGTCGTTGCCTTGTGGGAGGCTTTTAAAATTACCCACCTCTTCCACTCGGCATGCCGACTTTGATCATAAGCATTTCTCCTTTAGATACTGTTGATGCACTTAAAAATTCTGCCTTTTAACTCGGCTGATTTCTTTTTCAATGATCATGGGAAAGTTTAATTATAAAGCTTTGCTGAAGAAGTCGGCTCCTCAAGATGGTGGCACTTCAACTCCGACTTCTGATGCCACGGGGAAGAAAAAGAAGGTTGTTGAGAGCTCGGACCCCGACACACGTCTTTATAAGCGGGCTCGGGACGACGCTCAACCAGTAGTACCGAGGAGGAGTGCTTCTCCCCTTCCTCTGATTCCTGATGACCCTACTGCCTAAAAGAGGACTGAAGGGGCACCTTATGTGACCTACCTGACAGTGGATGCTAAGTGGTATAATGGCCACTGTAACCCGGCCATCAGCTCGCTCTGGAGTGATGATTTCAACCCCGGTCCACTCATTGATGATCAAGTTCTGAAGCCCTTTAATGCTCGGCTTTTGCTGGAGCAGGGGCTTGATGCCAGTATAGAGGCCGCCGCTGCTTACGCCCTCCGAATTTCATCCATCACTCGCTTCTGGAGTCAAGAATTATCAAAAAATACGAAGAAGATGGAGCCAATGAGGGCTGAAGTGGCTCATTCCTTGAGGTTGAGGGACGAGTTGGCTCAAGCTATGGCCAAGTACGAGGAGCAAGCTCACGCTGTTTCCTCAAAAGGCTGAGCTTGAGAAAAGCAAGACTTCCCTTCAGTCCGAGCTGGAGAAGGAAAAAGAAGAAAGGGTGGGACTTCAGAAAGTCGTTGAAGATTCTCAAGTTTCCTTTGCTCAGCTGCAACAGGCTTTGGAGGCTGAGAGGGAGGCTAATCGCAGGCTTCAAGCCAATCTGAGTGAAGCTGAAGCCACCATTATGAAGGAGCATGTCAATGGTTTTTCTCGAGTGATGAAGCAGCTTAAACGCTTTAACCCAAATTCTGACTTCTCCCTTGTTGATGTGGACAAGGATTTTAATAAAGATGGTATTCTAGTTCCTTTGTCCGAGCTCGAGGATGAAGAAGAGACAGATCGGGAAGAGGAGGAAGTTGAAGAGCAAGCTGCCGGGAAGGGAGGAGATGGGGAAGGTGAAATGGCTTTACCTGACCCATCTTTTGTTGTTCCTCCGGGTGGTGAGGACGACCTTGGCTCTACTTCTGCTGGAACCGTTTCTCATGAGGATGCCCATGAGTAACTTAGAAACTTTCTTTGAAGTTTGTTCCCAGGGCAATCCCTTTTTTTATTTTGAAACCTTTTGTACTGTTGGGCTTTTGCCCTTTTAATTAATGTCATGATGTGCTTCTGGTTCTCGAGTTGCGTTTTAACTTAGAACATTTCCTAAGTTTTTATGTTCATACTTCGTTTTGTATGATTTATGTTGATATCTTGGCTGGCTTTTGGAACTCGGATCAATTTAAAATTGACCCCTAAGGTTTTTTGACACCATGGGTCTCGGCCTTTATCTTAACAAGACCTCTTAGGTTTTTAATTACCTTTTTAGGCATTTAGTTTTTGCCTTTTTAGGTTCGGCATTTCGACCTCAACTAGGTCAATTTTAGCTCGGTCAACCTTTTTAGGTATGTAAGTTCCACCTTTTTAGGTTCAGCATTTCGACCTCAACTCGGTCGATTTTAGCTCGGTCAACCTTTTTAGGTATTTAATTTTCGCCTCTTTAGGTTCAGCATTTCGACCTCAACTCGGTCGATTTTAGCTCGGTCAACCTTTTTAGGTCTTTAAGTTTCGTCTCTTTAGGTTTGTCATTTCGACCTCAACTCGGTCGATTTTAGCTCGGTCAATCTTTTTAGGTATTTAATTTTCGCCTCTTTAGGTTCGCCATTTCGACCTCAACTCGGTCGATTTTAGCTCGGTCAACCTTTTTAGGTCTCTAATTTTCGATAAATAAAATTTCGACCATATAACAGTATTCTTGCCTAATATTGCAACTGAAAATGATTCTATTTATTTATTTTTTCGGGTGTGCCTCATTAAAACCTTCCCGATCAAAACCTCATGGGAAAACGACCGGGGTATGAAAAAGAGTACATCACCTACTCACATAACTTTAACTAAAATAAAACTTAAGGTGGGAAGTGTTCCAAGTTCTTGGAACAGCCTTTCTTGACAATTCGTCTAGCCTGTAAGCCACATTTCCTAGATTTTCAACTATTCTGAAAGGGCAAGACCAATTTGCTGCAAGCTTACCCTCTTTTGAGTCTTTTCTCGCATCGTTTTGCAATCTCAGCACTAAGTCACCTTGCACAAATTCCCTTGGCCACAACCTCGAGTTGTACTTCCGAGTTGCTTTCTGCTTGCATAGTTCTCTGATTTTTGCCTCATCTCGGACTTCCAACCATGTCAAGCTCAACCTGGATTTCTTCCTCGTTTTTACTTTGGTCGTGATGCTGCCTTTGGAAAGAGAGTTCACCGAGCTCAACTGGAATCATTGCATCGGTTCCATAGGTTAGCTTGAATGACGTCTCACCGGTTGAAGACTACGGTGAGAAATGGTAAGCCCAGAGGATGCTTGGTAATTCTTCAACCCAGGCCCTTTTTGATTGGCCTAACCTTCTCTTGAGCTCGTTCAAAATGACTTTGTTGGCTGCTTCTGCTTGGCCGTTTGTTTATGGATGCTCAACCGAGGTCACTTTATGTTTGATTCTGAGGTTGGAGTAGAACTCTCTAAGCCCTTTATCGGTGAATTGTTTTCCATTATCTGTGACAATTGCATAGGGGAGGCCATGTCTGCATATGATGCTTTTCCATACAAAATTCTGACCCTTTTTAGCTGTTATGGTAGCTAATGGTTTTTCTTCAATCCACTTAGTAAAGTAGTCTACTCCTACTAGCAAGAACATGGAATGGAGCTCTTCTCCTGGAGCTCGTGCTACATTGGCGAACTTCTGACAAGGCTTGCACCTATTAGTCCAGGTAGCACAATCCAATCTCATGGTCGACCAGTAAAACCCCGCTCGCAGGACCTGAGCTGCTAGAGATCAACCACCTGAATGCATTCCACAGATTCCTCGGTGCATCTCGTCCATTATGTACTCGAACTACTCCTTTGCTATGCACTTTAGTAACGGCATGGAGAATCCTCTTCTGTACAGCTCTCCATCTCGGATGGTGTAATGGCAAGATTTTAGATGAATTCTCCTTGCCTCCTTAGGATCATTGGGCAATTTACTAGAGGCTAAATATTCCCAAATTGGTGTCACCCAGCAACGATCATAGTGTTCGGTCATTATCACCTCAGCACTTTTTATGCTCGGTTCAAGGAGATTCTCCTGAATGAAAGTTCTTAGCTGACCAGCTTTCTTGGTGCTGGCCAAGTTAGACAACAGGTCTACCCTGGAATTTTCCCCTCGAGGTATATGCTCAATAGTAAAATTATCAAATTCAGAAATTAGACTATTAACCTTGCAGAGATACCTTGTTAATTGGGGATCCTTTGTTTGATAATCACCCAAGACTTGTCCTGTTACAAGTTGTGAGTCACTTCGGCATTTTAATTCTTTGACTCCAACCTCTTTAGCTAGCATCAGTCCTGCAATAAGGGCTTCATATTCTGCTTGGTTGTTTGAAGCAGTAAACCCAAACTTTAAAGATTGTTCCAGGATTAGATCATCAGGTCCTTCGTGAATTATTCCAGCTCTGCTTCCCTTTAAGTTAGATGATCCATCAACATATATAAGCCAGATGAAGGATGCTGACCTCGGCTTAGAAGAGAGCTCGGCAATGAAGTCGAGAGGCATTGTGCTTTCATCGGTCCCCTCGGCTCATATTTCAAACCGAACTCTGACAATTCTACTGACCAAGCTATCATTCGTCCGGCTAGATCGGGTTTCCTGAGCACCTACTTTATTGGATGATCTGTTTTGACTATAACTTGGTGTGACTGGAAGAAAGGTCATAACCTCCGAGCTGCCATAATTTAGGCGAGGGCTAGTTTTTCAATTACTTGATACTGTGTTTCTGCATCTTTCAGAATTCTACTCACATAATACACCGGCATCTGTTGTTCTTCTTCTTCCTGGATGATTACTGCACTGATTGCATAATCATTGACAGATAGATATAAGTACATATCTTTGCCGAGTTGAGGCCGAGTGAGGATCGGGGGAGAGATAGAAAGAGTTTCAGATCTTCAAAGGCTTTCTCACACTCTCCGGTCCAGGTGAACTCTTTTGGTTTTTTCAAGAGATGGAAGAAGGGTCTTGCTTTTTCTGCAGACTTTGGGAGAAAGCG
Organism: Sophora flavescens; assembly: GCA_030762895.1. Classification (NCBI taxonomy): domain Eukaryota; kingdom Viridiplantae; phylum Streptophyta; class Magnoliopsida; order Fabales; family Fabaceae; genus Sophora; species Sophora flavescens. The sequence continues at coordinate 13,089,232 of CM061065.1, read as the reverse complement.
GGATCGAGAAGCTAATCGGCCAGCCAACCTATGAATTTCTTTCACATTCTGAGGGCTCCGCATTTCCATGACAGCTTTGCACTTATCAGGATTAGCTTCAATTCCTCTATGTGTTAGCATATATCCTAAGAACTTTCCTCCTTGTACACCAAAAGAGCATTTTTTGGATTTAACCTCATGTTGTACCTTCTGAGTTGACTGAAAATTTTTTCGAGGTCGGCTGAGTGTTGCCTTAGGTCGTCGGACTTTACCACCATATCGTCAACATATACTTCAAGGTTCTTTCCGATATGGTTGACAAACACTTTGTCCATAAGCCTTTGATATTTTGCACCAGCATTTTTTAAACCGAAAGGCATTACTCGGTAGCAGTAGTTTGTCCCATCAGTCATAAATGCCGTTTTTTCTTCATCGGGTGGATACATCCTGATCTGGTTATAACCTGAATACGCGTCCAATAAGGACAAAACTTTGTACCCTGAGGCTCCGTCTACCAGTCTGCCAATGTTGGGAAGAGGATAAGAATCCTTTGGACACGCTTTGTTGAGATCAGTGTAGTATGCGAACATTCTCCACTTACCATTGGCCTTTGTAACTAACACCAGGTTGGCTAGCCAAGTAGTGTATTTCACCTCTCTGATGAAATTTGCTTTGACCAGTTTGGCAGTCCCCTCGGCTACTGCTTGGCGCCTTTCTTCACCAAGTTTTCTTTTCTCGAGTTCTGATGATTGGCTTCGGGACATATAGATAGCTTATGGCATATAAAATTGGGGTCTATGCCAGGCATATCCGATGTCTTCCAAGCAAACAAATCGGCATTCTTTTTTAAAACAGCGTGAATCTGTTGTTTGAGCGAAGGGTCGAGCCGACTGCCGACCTTGGTGCACTGTTCAGCTCGGGCTCCCAATTGAAACTTCTCTAAAGACTCTGTTGGCTCGGCTCTGGACTCATACATCTCCATCCTTGGGTCTAGTTCAAACATGCCGACCGAGCTTGCTGAGGTAACCGAACTGACCGAGCTTATCACTTCCGCTTTATCATCTCCAACATCCTTTGCGAGGTTCTGGTTTCGGGTAACCTTCAGACTATCCACATAGCATTTCCTGGCCACCTTTTGGTCTGCTCGGACAACGACTATATCTCCCGACTCGGCTGGGAATTTCATTGTGAGGTGTGGGGTAGAGACAATCGCTCCGAGTTCATTCAACGTCGATCTTCCAATAAGGATGTTGTACGATGTGCTGGCATCCACAATAACATACCTGACTGATACGGTCTTGGAGAGTTTTCCCTCTCCAAACGTTGTTAAGAGGTCTATATAACCCCGGGTTTTTACTTGCTCTCCGGCGAACCCTACTAGCTTGTATTCCTGCACTTTTATCAGCTTTTCTGGAATTCCAAGTTTCTTGAAGGTCGCAAGGTATAAAATATTAGCCGAGCTTCCCTGATCAATAAGTGTTCGTTTGACCGAGAAGTTGGCTAATTCGACCGTTATCACCATTGGGTCATCTTGATTTGGATCCAGCCCTTGGAAATCATCATCTGAGAAAGTTATTGGAGGTCTCGTCCTTGTAGGTTTTCCAAACACCGTGTTTACAGATCGGATGGATTTTACATGACGCCACCGAGCTGAACTCGTTGTTCCTCCACCTGCAAATCCTCCTGAGATTGTATTAATGACCCCTCTGACTCCTCTTTCTATTTCTTCATTAGTCGGTTACGATTGTCATAACCGTGTCTCCGTCGTCGTCGACCAGCTCATCTGCCTCCATTATCATCTCGACGAACGAACCGGTCAAGACGACCTGCCTGTATCAAGTCCTCGATTTTTTCCTGGGCTGCTTTACAGTCCTCAGTGGAGTGACCATAGTTTTGATGCCATTTGCACTTTTTACTTCTGTCTGCATTGGACGGAGTTTTAGAGGGTCGAGGTAAGGTGAGTAACTTGGCGTTGCACACCTCCTGGAGAATGGTTACCCGAGATCGGTTTAGCGATGTATAGGACTGGTACCTGGGTTGCCTCTCCGAGAATCCCCTTTCATTGGTCTTTTGGGCCCTTTGTGGATTAGTCCCCCCTCTCTCTTTCTTTGCTTGGAACCGAGCTCTTGTCTTCAAAACCTCTTTCTCTCCTTTTGGATTCTACTATCTCTTCCGAGTTCATGAAACCAGTGGCTATTTCCTGCATGGTGGTTTTCAAGATAAATACTCAAAGAATGGCCCCGGCTTCAAACCGCCCATGACGGTATGTAGACAGAGTTCCGAGCTCATATTGGGAATTAAAATTTGTTTGGCACTAAAACGAGCCATATAATCTCTAAGTGATTCATTCTTTTCTTGTTTAAAATTCACCAGTGAGACCGAGTACCTTTTATGCTTTTGTCTCGCTGCGAATTGTGCAGTGAACTTAGTTACAAGGATATCAAAGGAATCAATTGACCGAGGTGAGAGATTCGTAAGGCAGGTTAAGGCAGGGCCTTGTAAAGTGGTTGGAAAATTTTTGCATATGACGGCTTTCGAATCAGTCACCAGGTAAACAGAAGAAATAAAGGATTCTACATGCTCGGTTGGGTCAGTGGTGCCATTGAATTTATCAATGTTAAGAGGCTTAAAATGTCTGGGTATGATTACCTCATCGATGTCATCCGTGAACGGCAACCTCGGTCGTCGGTCTGTTACCCTTTCTTTCTGGACAGTCCTTTCTGCACGAGATTTAACTCTTGAACCCTCTGAGCAAGGTTTGGTCCTGGATGGTCGACTCGTATTATGATGAGAAGGTACGTACGATGGATCCTTTTGGCTACCCTCGGGTGAGGATTGCTCTTCCTCGGAAGGCATCACTGATCTTTCTCTTTTCCAAGCTCTTAAAAGCCTTTGATTCTGAGCATGTATCTCCTCGTTCTCCTTACGCAGCTGCCTTAACTGTGCCATAACCGCTCCCAGCTGAGGGTTATCTTCATTGATGGGAGGGGGAGAGGGATTATCACGGATCTGGCTCGTGTTCGAAGCCTCATGATCTATATGGTTCGTGCTGTTCGCCCCTCCCCTCGGCCTATTCCGTGTAGTGACCATCAAGCTTTCTTATGGAACCGGGAAAAGTTTTTCCTCGGTCCCACGGTGGACGCCAAATGTTCCGAAGCTCAGTGAGTTCTATTCGTAAGACAGTTGCCAATATTCATTGGTATAATCCCCTTGTGAACCAGTTCAAACTAAATACAGATGGTTCCCATTTACATTCAACGAGCCTTTCTGCTTGCCAAGGTCTTATTAGAAATCCTGAAGGGAGCTTTGTTCCTAGGATCTTCTGCAATATGGGTTCAGCTACTTTTGTAGTTGCAAAATTATTGGGGTTAGTGTATGGACTTCGCCTAGCTCGTAGCCTTAATCTTTCCCATATTCTGGTGGAGCTGGATTCTGAGGCAGTTGTTCATATGGTAAAGGCGGGTCACATCTCTTGCTTATTCCTCAAGCCTATTTTGGAGGAGATTTCCTAGTTAATGTCGACATCAAATTGGTCTTGCTCTCTCTATCTCTCTCTCATGTCTTCGGGGAAGCCAATAGAGGGTCTGATTGTTTAGCAAATTTAGGACAAAATAGTTCTTTTTCTTGTACTTTTTTGAATGATTGTTGTAATGCCCATCATTACATTAGTAATCCAAATTAATTTCAATAAAAATCCTTCAAAATATTTAATTAAAAAACACAAGTCATAAAATTTTTCTCAAATAACTAAGTATGAAAATACCTCATATTAAATAAAATAATAGTATTTATAAAGTATGGAAAAATATTATTAAATCCAATCATTTTAATAAAAACTAAAAGCCTCAAAACCGGGCGTCTAATTACAATCTGAGAAAAATAGTATGTAAACCAAAGAACGTCGTCCGCATAATACTCCAAACCATACTACATTACTAACCAACTAGCTAATCAAAGATAACTCTTCAGATCTCTGGATCCTCAACAGCGATGTCCTCGGGCTCTGAAAACAACACTTATAATGAGATATAAAATCCCAGTGCACAACAATACATTTATAAAATGTTTCGAAAATAATGTTGTTCTCAGTCGGTGCGGTAACCGGAAAAACTGTCCATGGTATCCGCTAATTTCCCAAAATAATATATAAAAAAATACTTTTAATAATAACAAAAATTTCATCAAGTCAAATGCATATAGCATAAGATCAACTCGTCTCAATGCATCACATTCCACATACCAAGTAAATTCTAAATTAATCCAAGTGGCTCGAAGACCTCATAACTAATCTGGTCTCTTGCCGGCATGCCATAAATCTCACACATCACATGACAATGGCGTCCCATTGCCCACCCATACTCATGATGAATGTTTCGATGTCACCCTCCTGTCGGGGACATTTCTATTTCGATACCTCTCATATGCACATAGCGGTATTTCTCCCTTTTCGACACCCCAACATGTGGCGGTGTTACTTTCGATACTCTTTTTAGGCGGTATTGCTCTTTTTCGACATCCCAATTATATGGGGATGTTACTTTCGATACCCCATTACGGTGGTATTACTTTTCGATACCCCTATCATAGGTGATATTGCGGCAAACATCATACAACATATTATAACTCAAATATGTCATGTCTCATGCATGTAACAAACTATTTTCCACGAATTAAACAAATAAATTTCTCCCAACAACAAACAATCATGAATATCACAATATATCATACATGAATAAACATCTTACAACATCAATTAATCAACTTATTCCCCTTTGAACAAAAACCCCTAATTTTAGAAATTAGGTTACTGACAATATGCATCAAATCAATTAAAAACTCCCAATTTCATATGGTAATTCATTGTCAACACAAACAATCATATATACCATGGAAAGGGTTCGTAAAAAGTATTGTTACTCACCTCTTGAAGACCTCCAAATAGCTCTAAGTGTTTCCTACTGCGAATCCTAACGTTTGCCAAGAGTTAACATCATCTTCCTCTTCCTAGACTCCCTCTTCCACAATTATCTCTTCTTAATCCTTGAATTTCTTCTCTTCTTAGCCGTTTATGAGTTTCTAGGTGTAATTAGGGTTAAAAAGCGCACCCTAAGAGTGTTAAGATTCTATTTATAGAGCCCCCAATAGCCCAAAACGTGTAAAAACGCGCTAAGCCCGCTTACTCTGCATATGGTGCTGTATTTCGCACATATCTTGAGTATAGACATTCAAAAATTATAAATTTTATATCGTTAGAAAGGTAAAAGAATTTCTACAACTGTTAAGATGACCACAAAATCTGAATTCGACGTTTAGATAGTCAAAACGTGGATAGAATTTAAAAAAATGGTTCTGGCGCTGGAACATGAATAGTGTGTACGAATTTGGTCATAACTTGAGCTACAAGAATCCAATTTAGACGAATTTGGTGTCTATGGAAAGCTAAGAGACATGGCTATATTTCTTGTGCAGATCTTGAATTCAAACAAGTTCTCTTTGGTTACGAAATATCCATCTGAAGTTAGGTATCTAGTCATATTATGCGAAATTGAGCTTAAAACACTCAAACTATCTATTTATAATGGATAACACAGCATGGGCCTTAATATGCTTATGTTTCCTATCATTATTGCCGCAGTAATTTAGTCCAGGGTAGGTTCTTATCCTTCTTTTATTTTTTTAAATCAATTTTACATTATTGTAGAACCCACTGGATTTTTATTATAAAGAAAACAATTATAATAAACTTTTATACTACCCCTTTTTATTAAAATAATTATATTTGAATTTTTAGGATGTTACATTTCTCCCCTCCTTACAGAATTTCGTCCCCAAAATTCACCACATACTCACACACATATTGTAACATATGCTGAAAGCCAAACATAAAGGTTACCTTACCTTAAACAACAAGATCTGAGTATTGACATACAATGTCCTCTTCCATCTTTCAAGTAGTTTCCTTCGGAGTTAATCCTTTCCCATAACACTTTCACCAATGGAATTGTCTTGTTCCTTAGAGTCTTTGTGCCCTTGTCCAAGATTTGACTAGGCCTAGGCTTATAGATCAAATTATCCTTCAATTGTAAAGACTCAGGAGCTATCACATGAGACTCATCAGGTACATATTTCCTAAGTTGCGACACATGGAAAACATCATGAAGATTTGCCAATTGTGGCAGAAAAGCCAATTGGTAAGCAACGGGCACGACTCTTTTGAGAATTAGGAAAGGTCCCATGAAACAAAGAGTTAGTTTTCTCAATGACATTGACCTCCCCATCCGAAACTTAAGAGTGCCTCTCAAGATTACATGTTCCTCTTCCTAAAATTCTAAATGCTTTCTTTTCTTGTCGACATAACACTTTTTATCTATTCTGCGCAATGCGCTTCTTTCCCTCAATTATTAATCCTAATTGCGATCTCTTTGATTAAATCTGATCTTAACAATATCTTTTCACCTACTTCGCACTATCATAAAAGGGGATCTACATTCCTAATTACATCCTTAATATATATATATATATATATATATATATATATATATATATATATATATATATAGTCATTGAATATTCCACCAGATAATAATTGTACAATTCATGGCCCCTTAACTTAAAAAAATTATTTTTTTTAAAGAAAAAAATTTAATTTTAAAATGAAGTCAATAATAACATTTATATAATAAAATCATGCACTTAAGCATTTGTTACTATCCATCCGCCTATAATTAGAACACCTTCACTTGCATTTCATCTTTATAAGCATTCTCACAAATTAAATTTATCAAACAATCCATAAAATAAATTGATGTAATATTTTATATCATCCACACGTAGATATAATATCTCTTACAAACTCTATACCAAATTTCTTATATTCTACACAAAACTGAGGAATTTTATAAATTTTATAAATAAAGAAATGTGAAGCAGTAGCACGTTCACATACTAATTTTTAGCTATCCCAAAATGATAATTTCAAAAGAGGAAGAAATAGTTTCACTTTATGTTGATAAAAAGATCTTACTAAAAAAAAAATATGTGATAACAAAATGGAGAATAATGTTTAACAAAATTACAATTAAACTATGCAGACATTATGCAAAAACAACTGTAAAAATTAACACCACAATAGTATAAGAAACTAATTCAATCTCGATCTTTGAATATGCACATACAAATAAGAAATAACATTTTTTTCATTTTTGTTAAGAAATATAAGTTTGTTAGGATTAGACATGCCATTAATCTATATGGAAAACAAATCATAGGGGAATATCAATCGCGATTAATGCTTTGTCACTTGAGAAGCAATTTGAAATTTCAAGGAAAGTGATCCTCTAAAAATTATATAACAAAATTACAACATTAAAATAAAATTTGAACATATATATAAAATTATTTAATCTCACTTCCATTTCTATTCCCGTCCACTAATACTTCTTTAAATCTTGATGCTTCTTGGTTATTCCTAGACACATGGTTAACGTTCTTTTATGTGTCTCTTCTAACATTTTTTTTCCTCTAAGGCTCCCATCCTTAGGGACAATGATCCTATTCTTAAGCAACACTACACCATTATTATATAACACATAATTCTCTTGATCCAAAAGAGATTTCAAATCCTAGTTTAAAAACTACATTCGCATAAACTATTTTCTAAGGTCACTACAAATTTTCTACCTACAAATTTTCAACCTATTCAATTCCAAGTTTTAAGCCTTAAAAAGATATCCAAATTCATGTCTCTAGACTCTTCTATTAGGTTCATCTCTTGCAACTTCAAGTTAGACTTGTGCGGAAATTTCCTAATCCGAGTATCGACCACTGCATTAGCCTTTCCCGGACTATACTTCAACTCAAAATTATAGTTCCTAAGAAAATTCATCCACTTTCTTTCCCTTATATTTAACTCTTCGTCTATGTCTCTATCTCTATCTCTTAACAACTGTTTAAGGCTCTACTGATCATTAAAAACTTCAAGTTGTATCCTATACAAGAGATTTTCCTTTCCTAATTAGCTTGGTGAGAGGTAAGGCTAGTCTAGAGAACTCGTTTATAACTTCCTATAATACTTCTCCAATTCTAGGAAACTTCTCACACTTGTCATCGTCTTAGGCTTCTCTCACCCTATCCCTGCATCTATTTTACTAGAATCAACCACTACTCTACTCCATTGATCTAAGCTCATCTATCCTAGGTAAAAGATACATATCCATAATAGTTACTTTGTTCAATTGCATATTGCCCACATATAACCTCATACTCCCATCATCTTTTCCCACTAAAAGCACTCAAAACTTAATACAAAATTAAACATATTTTTAAAATTTATAAAGTGAACCATAATTTAATTTAAATATTAAATATATAATTTGATTCAAACTAACAAAAAATAGAATTCATGCCACAATTAAATCCATGAGTCGGAGGAAGTTAGAAATATATTTACAATTCAATAAATTGGCCTCGATGCGATGGAGGTGAACTTCACGCCCAGAAGGAATTAAAAAAAATTAATAGGACATTTCAATTAGATACGGGAATGGGTTTTGACAGTGTTGGCAGAAGTATAGATGATGAGAATAGTGTAAACAAGAAAAGACCAGCATGAACGCACAATCAAAACTACCATTAGTAATAATTCCTTATAGATTCAATGAAAATAAATTTATTAAAATCAATTCATCATCAACATTCAAAAATCTCATATAAAGAATCAAGTACCCTAAATTACAACATTTTTTTATTAGAAACACATGACTCAAAGGACAAACGAAAGATAGGCAACTCAAATTTCACACTTGAAGGATATATCAAAGAAAGTGCTGCTCCTGAATCAAACAATATAGTAACTTCTTCCCCTATACGAGTTAAAGAAATCAAGTCTCCTTCGGATTCTAAGCTGCCTCGGAATAATAGCGGATCATTCTTCTTGAATTCGAAAAGTCCCACGTGCTAAGGGTCCTAGGTAGCCACCACTCCATCAGTGATTGGCCTCCATTCCCCTACAGTTGACGGAGAGTCTCCGTCTGCCCTTGCGTAGCTCTGATCATACAAACCAAAGCTGCTGCAAGTGCAATGTTCGTCCCTCGCCTATTAGTCCTATAAATCTGCTCACTACCTATAAAATATTGGGTTGATCATGTCCAATATCCCAAAGAATAACATGCAATATTCATAACTCTAACAAGCATCCTATGCGCCCAAGTTTTGTTTTAGAAAAAGTCCCACTACCACAGTCCGATTTGGAATCGAACTGCTCTGATACAAAAAATGTAACGCCCTTCGTTACATTAGTAACCCAAATTAATTTCAATAAAAATCCTTCAAAACATTTAATTAAAAAACACAAGTCATAAAATTTTTCTCAAATAACTAAGTATGAAAATACCTCGTATTAAATAAAATAATAGTATTTACAAAGTATTGAAAAATATTATTAAATCCAATCATTTGAATAAAAACTAAAAGTCTCAAAACCGGGCGTCTAATTACAATCTGAGAAAAATAGTATGTAAACCAAAGAACGTAGTCCGCATAATACTCCAAACCATACTACATTACTAATCAACTAGCTAATGAAAGATAACTCTTCAGATCTCTAGATCCTCAACAACGATGTCCTCGGGCTCTGAAAACAACACTTATAATGAGATATAAAATCCCAGTGCACAACAATAAATTTATAAAATGTTTCGAAAATAATGTTGTTCTCAGCCGGTGCGGTAATCGGAAAAATTGTCCATGGTATCCGCTAATTTCCCAAAATAATATATAAAAAATACTTTTAATAACAACAAAAATTTCATCAAGTCAAATGCATATAGCATAAGATCAACTCGTCTCAATGCATCACATTTCATATACCAAGTAAATTCTAAATTAATCCAAGTGGCTCAAAGGCCTCATAACTAATCTGGTCTCTTGCCGGCATGCCATAAATCTCACACATCACATGACAATGGCGTCCCATTGCCCACCCCTACTCATGAGGAATGTTTCGATGTCACCCTCCTGTCGGTGACATTTATATTTCGATACCTCCCATGTGCACATGGCGGTATTTCTCCCTTTTCGACACCCCAACGTGTGGCGGTGTTACTTTCGATACCCCTTTTTAGGCGGTATTGCTCTTTTTCGACATCCCAATTATATGGGGATGTTACTTTCGATACCCCATTACGGGTTACTTTCGATACCCCATTACGGTGGTATTACTTTTCGATACCTCTATCATAGGTGGTATTGCGGCAAACATCATACAACATATTATAACTCAAATATGTCATGTCTCATGTATGTAACAAACTATTTTCCACGAATTAAACAAATAAATTTCTCCAACAACAAGCAATCACGAATATCACAATATATCATACATGAATAAGCATCTTACAACATCAATTAATCAACTTATTTCCCTTTTAACAAAAACCCCCAATTTTAGAAATTAGGTTACTGACAATATGCATCAAATCAATTAAAAACTCCCAATTTCATATGGTAATTCATTGTCAACACAAACAATCATATATACCATGGAAATGGTTCGTAAAAAGTATTGTTACTCGCCTCTTGAAGACCTCCAAATAGCTCTAAGCGTTTCCTACTGCGAATCCTAACGTTTCCCAAGAGTTATCATCATCTTCCTCTTCCTAGACTCCCTCTTCCACAATTATCTCTTCTTAATCCTTGAATTTCTTCTCTTCTTAGCCGTTTGAGTTTCTAGGTGTAATTAGGGTTCAAAAACGCACCCTAAGAGTGTTAAAATTCTATTTATAGAGCCCCCAATAGCCCATAACGTGTAAAAACGTGCTAAGCCCGCTTACTCTGCATATGGTGCTGTATTTCGCACATATCTTGAGTTATAGACATTCAAAAATTATAAATTTTATATCGTTAGAAAGGTAAAAGAATTGTCTACAACTGTTATGAAGACCACAAAATCTGAAACCAGCGTTTAGATAGTCAAAACGGTTCTGGCGCTGGAACATGAATAGTGTGTACGAATTTGGTCATAACTTGAGCTACAAGAATCCAATTTGGACGAACTTGGTGTCTATGGAAAGCTAAGAGACAGGGCTATATGTCTTATGCACATCTCGAATTCAAACAAGTTCTCTTTGGTTACGAAATATCCATCTGAAGTTAGGTATCTAGTCATATTATGCGAAATTGAGCTTAAAACACTCAAACTATCTATTTATAATGGGTAACAGAGCATGTGCCTTGATATGCTTATGTTTCCTATCATTATTGCCGCAATAATTTAGTCCAGGGTAGGTTCTTATCCTTCTTTTATTCATTTAAATCAACTTTACATTATTGTGGAACCCACTGGATTTTTATTATAAAGAAAACAATTATAATAAACTCTTATACTACCCTTTTTTTATTAAAATAATTATATTTAAATTTTTAGGATGTTACAATTGTCATCTTCCTCTAAAGACTATTCTAGAAGATGATTGGAGGGGTGTTGCTCTCCCTCGATCTTTGGCTAGTTAGTCTTTCCCCCTTGTATAAAAAAAAAAGAAGAAGGAATCTAGAAGCATAGTTGATATGCATTAGTTATAATTTTGGTTCTACAATTTGATACATTTTTTTTTCTTATCACATTGTTTAACTATTCTTACTTTTAGTTTGGATTTTATTAAGAGGATGATAAAGTACAATAGAAAAGGGCAAAAAATGATTTTTTGTGATTTGGTTTATAATTGTTTTTATTAAGGATTTGGTGGTAAGGTGAAAAATAATAAACAAGATATTTCCTCTATTTTTATTAGAATTTGATTATTTAAATATCAATCACTTACTGAAATTAAGTGCTCATTTAGATAAATATCAGTAAACATTATATTTTTAACTTCAATCAAATCACCTTTTATTAATCTACCAAAAAATCACCTTTTATTATAAGAATATTAAATTAAATATGTGAAATTTAAAAACCAAATTAAATGTATTAGTTTAAAAACCAGCTTCACCAAACTAACTCCAAACTAAAATTTAAAAACCAAATTAAAAATTAATTAAACTAGTGAAATTTCTGTTATGATTAGTTTAACTAATTAAATATGTGGTTGAATCATATAAGTTCATAACAAGTTTATACGAAGTTTTTAAAATATTGCTGCAAATAAATCAGCTGCCCATTTCGCAGAGGTCTCTCCCAATTCTTAGGAACAACATTCCATTTGACGCCAAGTCCAGCAAGTCTTCAACACAAGTGTTGCTTGTTACAAGGAAGAAAGTCAAACGGACGGTGGATTGGAAGAGGGACAAACAAAACGAGTCAAACATCATAGTTCAACCACTTTATATAAAAAAAATTTCAACTTATCAATTAATATAAAATTTAAGTGTCCGTTTGATGGTCAGGATAAAAGAGACATAATAGGATAAATTATCATATCAAATCCGAAACTGTTGTTTGTTGAGCCAGTAGAATAGGATAAGGCAATCCTGTCACTTATCATATCCTGTTCATCTAGTTAAAATTCTATCCTATGGGAGGGCTGGGTTAGCACTCAACGGGATATGATAATGTATTTTTTTTTTCTGGTAACAAGTAGTATAGAGTTATTTAAAGTATAATAAAATATAAAAATATATAATATATAAAATAATTAAAGTATAATAAAATAATAATTTAAAGTATAATAAAATTTAACATGGTTATCAAAAAAATGTATAATAAAATGTAAAATATTTAAAATAATAAAAATATTAATAATTCATTTTAAAATTTATTTTTATTTTATAACAATGCTAATTTTGTTATTTTATATTATTTTAAAAACAGTAAAATATAAAAAATATTCTAATAATTTAACTACATGTAAAGTAAAAACAAAAAATGAATATTTAAAAATATAAAAAATTAATTTTAGTTAGACAATATTTAAAAAATTATATGTAATTTTATCACAAGGATAATTTTGTCTTTTTATATAATTTTAAATAATAAAAATTATAAAAAAAACTAAAATCTAATAAAAGATGAAAACATTTATAATAAAAACGAAATATTTAAAATTCATACTTAAATTAGAATGTTGTCCGGGTGGATATCTGGTAGACATCAAACGTCGGATATGATAACAGTTTATTATACTCATATTCTATCATATTTCTATCATATTCTCTTATCATATCCTCCTGATCACCAAACGAATCCTAAAAGTCACTTAAATTCTCAAGATAGTGTATTCGGAAAACTTTACGGCTTTACCAGTAAGGTTAGAGCTAGGAATCTTAATATCGTTTGGGAAATGCCTTTATTTAATCACCACCCAATGGTTAATTTTACATCTTTATTTATAGGATATACGATTAATTAAAAACAAAATAAAATCTCGATATAACCTTTTCACAACGTGAAACCTATGAGATGAATGTCTCCCATGTAAATATTAAATATTAGTTGTTAGTTTTGTTATGTTAGTATTCTCTCTGAACTCAATTATAAATATATATATATATATATATATATATATATATATATATTTAGATTCAAATATAAGTAAAATTCAACAAACTTAACTCTATCTAATATTAATATTCCAAATATCAAGAAAATTAACACATCAAATCAATTCTGTTTTTACTTTTTCAAGAGTATTGCACATTCCCAAAATAATTAAATGATAATTTAATAATTATTACTCATTTTTTTCTTAAATCAAGACAATTAAATTAAATTAATAAACTTCCTTAATAAATATGAAATTAATTAATTTTATTTATAATTAAGTATGAATGAATACTTAATAGGAGAGTAAAATTTGAACCTTATATCTTATTCATCCCAATTCATTCGACTCTCCCTCGTGACTCCCATGAATGCTTGTATTCTTAGATAAAGTTAAATAGCTTTTCACTGCACCAGATGAGACGGGGAAAACGGATACATAATTCTATAGTTGGAACTGACGTTTTGCATTAGCAAGAAGATAATGAACAGCAACATTACGACAGAAAAAAAAAGACAATATTATTATTTGTTATATACAGGTAATGCACTATTACCAACTCTTTTAGCCATTAATAATCTAACAGCTAGACAATTTAATAGATTATATGTAGTAATGGTACTAGATACTTTAGATTTTCATTTGGTTATATTTGTAATCAGAAAAAGGAAAGTATATAGGATAAATAGTCAATTTGGTCCCTGAAACTGTGAGGTCGTGTCAAGTTGGTCCCTCAAATTAACAAAATTCCAAAAAGGTCCCCGAAACTGTAAAACGTTAATCAAGTTAGTCCCTCCGTTAGTCAGGATTGACCTGACGCCGTTAACGGTGCTTTCGGCAGAATCCACCACGAGCTCGAGCAGTCCATTTAGCCAACTTGTTTGCATTGTTCTTCAATTCAGTGGCCAACATAGCATCCCTTTGAGTCTCCAACTTCTGCCTCCAATCCACACCCGAATACTTAGGATCAAATTCATTAAAAGCATTCAAAGTAAGATACGACCTCTACTTGTTCACATCAAGAACACTCAGCACTTCACACCTTGCAACAAGATACATCTCATAATCTAGCTTCCACCTCCTATACATATAGGCCACAGAAGCAACCTCTTCACCCTCATTGGCAAAAGGGTTGGGCTCATCAAAAGTGACCTTATTCCCATCCCTAATCAAAACCTGCTGCGAGAAATTCTAGTTAATATAAGCAGCCTCAACGCTAAGCGAATGCGCAAAGTTTATATCATCCTTAGCCTCAGGCAAGGGTTCCGACGAGGTCTCATGAACCGAAAGCAAATCTAGCTGCGACCCATCACGCTTATCAAAGAACAACTTGTTCCCAACACGGTGAACAACAATATCCCAAGAGTAAACGGACCTGGGTGCGCACATGAGGGTGAAGAGGATTGTGTCGATCGGTGGCGAAAACGGTGGCTTTATCCTCGTTGGCGAGCCTACGAATAACAGGGTATCGATAGTGGTGACCTTGAAGCAGAGGGGTTGGGGAAGAAGAAGAGGAGGCATTGGTATTTCAAAATAACATTAGTGTCAATTTGGTCCCTGTGTCAATTTGGTCTCTGAAATTAGTGGGTATGTGACCATCTGACGTGGCAGGATGACATGGAGGCCACATGGGCACTTAACATGCTAGCTCAACACCGTTAACGATGTCAGTCAACCCTGACTAACGGAGGGACTAACTTCATCAACGTTTGACAGTTTCAAGGACCAAATTGACTATTTACTCAAAGTATATATATCATCATCTGAAATATATAGGTAAGTTTAATTTTAAAAAAGTGTGATGTTACCCGATCGTCTAGTGGAGCATCATAGAGTCTCATATCTGACAGGTTGGAGGTTCGAATCCCCATTAGTTTCATTGGGAGAGGTAAATGTAAATCTCTTCATAAGTATATATAAAGCTCGAAGGTTTTTCATGCCTTATTAGACTTGGGCACCATCCACTCACCCTAAATTTATTTGAAGCCAAAAAAAAAAAAAGTGTGATGGTTATAATTATTTAAATGTTTATATAAATATACATGAATAATAAATTTAAAATTTGTTGTCATTTAGCTCGGCTCGTATATTTGACCTTAATTTTAAGAAGGGTCTACTAATCAGTATTTTAGTGAAAGAACAAAAACGATGATTATTTATTAAAAAACTGAGGTCAATATATTAAATATATTGACTTTTTAATATAAAATTATATATTTTTTAAAATTCTTTAATCAATACCTTTTAAGAATTTAGTATGATGTTGATGTTATAAGTTTGATTTTTTATCATGTTAATGATACATTCCTTCAAAAAAAAATTCATTTTAATAATACACGAACGGCTAGATATGACTTCAATAGAGGTTGATATATTTGGTCAAACCTTTCACCCGAACTCTTTGTGACTTGGGTTCGATCTTACCTAGCCTTGCAATGGGGCATATTTTCCCTAATCTAGATTTTTTCGTGAAAAATATAACGAATAAAAAACTTCCACGAAGCACAAATGACCATTAATTTAGGTTTGTCTGGTTTGATATTCTAGCTAGGGTGATTAGTGGACATCACCAAACACAACAAAGGAAAGTGATTGTCGAAGCAGAGCTGCATGCATTGTTCATGCCATTTCGATTATGTTGTGTTGTGGGGGCAATGGGCGGTGCAACATCGTCATGAACACTTATCTAGAACCCAACAGAAGATGCCGGATCATCACCTTATCTAGTGGTCGTGGCCCATGAATTTTCAGTTTTTAATTTCCCACATGCAGGTCTGTCGCATGTTGTTTTAAGGTGGTGTATTTTTTATATTTTCGAAATGTAATTTAGAAAACACAAGAGATAAAAAGATATTTTTTTGACATAAAAATGTACATGAATGAGTTTTGTGAATGAAATTTGGAAATTATATTCCCACGAGTGGGATGAGAAAAAGATATTGTAGTTTGTTTAGAAATCAAATTTTATGAACCAAACATCACCCAAGTATCTCCTTTAAGCTAAGAAAGCCAGTGTTTAGTTTTCTTATGGAAAAACTTAGATACATGTAAAACAACTCATCAATGAAAAAATATAACATTTATAACAACTGTTATACATGTCTTATTATTCCGAGCAGAACAATAAGTTTCGGCCAGACCGAGAAACAATGGTCGGGAATTTATGAATATAGCTTGACAGCAAGTAGTACTCTGATCTAACATATCCCAAATGAAAATCAAGGCTCACATAATTCTTGATTGAGTTAATGAAATAGTCTATGAAGAGTTGCCCTGATTCCTTAGCTAGAGCCCTTCTCATATATAGTACATGGTGATGGATAATTAACTTTCTTGAGCATATTCTTCATATTCAATTCATGACCATATATATGAAAAAAGTTTTTTTGTGATAAGTTGGTATTCACTCTTCAAAAGAGATTAGCATTTTTTTTATTTCTTTTATAAGCAAAGAATGAATTGAAATGAGACACACCCTCAATGGGAAAAAAATATAGTTGCCATTTGATTATTACATTTAACGGTTCGCCCACTTCACATGGTTTTGAATTTTTTTGATTATCGTTTTCAACTTTAAGTTCTGTTTTACCATGATGTAATACGTACGAATTTAGGTTTTTTATTGTACCATGCTTGGTGTTTGGTGCTGCCACAAAGTATAAACTAATGAATAATGACTGGCTAAATTAGGTATTGTACCCAAAACAAAATTAGGTATTTCACCAAAAAGTTAACAATTACAAAATGCAAATTGTGAAATGGGAGTTTGTCCTAATTTGGGCTTCGTGTATGATTCATGATGATATGCACCTGCTCACGTACGCTATTGTTGCTAGGGTGCTTTGCGTGTAAAATATGATTTTGAAACTTATAAGTGGTTGGATGCAATCAGCAAATTACGATTTTAATCGAGGATAAATGTTTGAGTACATGAATATGGCACTTACAGAAAAAAATTAATTATACTGCTTCATGTTGATCTGAAGGAAATAATGTACCAAAGGGTGTAGGAATACTCTAAAGTCTAGACACGGCAAAAAATAAAAATAAATAGAAGACACATCAAATTGTTACATAGATATTGTCAACAAAAAAAAAAAAATTCAAATTGTTATATAGTGGTTATTTTCCGGCTAAATTGAATATTAATGCCACTATTTTTATCTATGAATAATTTCACTATTGCTTGCGTTAAAGGGAAAAATGTCGGTGGAGATAAATGTTATAAACAATTTGATTTAGTGGATGATTATATGATATTATCTCTTATCATATCCTATCTTCTCTTATAGGAAACTGACTAGGATCAGGAGTCTACTATTATTCTATAAATAGTAGTAGTGAGACTGTATTTGGTATACTTGATCATGTAATATCAATGACAAATATGACACTTAGTTCCCGAAGAACTAGACTTTGAATCCTAATTCCTGAAGAACTAGCTTTTGAATCTATATCTCTATTCTCTACATCTCTCTATTCTTCTCTAATTTTAACATGTTACCAGCACGATCAAGTCTCACTAGTGGAAATAATGTAATATACGGGAACGTTTTACGTCAGTTGACCATATGTTTGACGTTAAAAATGAGGCGGTGACAGTTTTGTAAATATTAAATCACTATTTGCGTCAGTTGTTTAATGAACTGACGTTAAAAGTGTTTTGCAAGAATTATTAACACTTTTAACGTCAGTTGTTTATAAAACTAACGTTAGAAGTGTGATTTTTACTTCAGTTAAATAAATAACTGACGTAAATAATCAACTCATTCCTATCTTTCTTTCGTTGTCATCTCCCTGTTGTCACTCTTAACGCAGATCATCACTCCATATATAGTGCAGTTTATTTCTAATCTTTTTTTTAAAAAAGTTTATTTTTAATCTTAATTAATTAGCTTGAATTAGTAAACAAATTCTTGTGCAAATTAAAATAAATAAACACTTAACATAAAACAAGTTATATATGTATAATCAAATCGTATCTCATTGAAGCGATTCATAAGTTACAATTACATGATTAAAAGATAAAAAATTTCCGCAAGATAACACTAAAATATAAACAAGTTTCTGCTTCAACATCATTTTCTTCTCAGTCCTGTCCTCAGAAACTCCAATATTGAATGCATCTCCTCCCTTACTTGAAGTCCTTGATGCTCCATCTGAATCCACAGTCAATTTGGAGCCAAAGCAGAGTGAAGGGTGCACTCGATCTGTTTCAGCAATATTCTTGGAACAGCCACTTGGTTCCAAAGCTGAGGTTTTGGAGCTGTAGCTGCTGATTCTCCAGAAGGATGATGGTGTGTGCAATTCACATAATGTGATTTACACACCCTTATCACCCATGTAATGTGATTTACTCAAACTCAGAAGTTGTTTGACCATTAAGACAGAGACCTTTAAGTCTAGGTATACGAAGAAAGAGGGATGAAGTTAATCTCCATGGCAGAGCCATATTGTGAAGCAGAAAAATTAAAGGAAGGAAGGAAGCTATTTATAGGAGTAGGGGATGAAGTTACTAGGCGTCGTAAGTTGCTAAAAAATTAAATTGATCATTAAGAGCATTAGGTTCCAAGGCGCATTGGGAGTTGGCAATCATATATTATAAACGTGCAGAAAAGAAAACGCCCGAAGGAATAGGAAGAAATAGACCTTTAAGTCTAGGTATAAACCTAGTGCTCATAAAGAGGATTATATGTTACAATGTGCATGGGTAAGTAGCACAGCAGTAATGGGTAATTTAGTATCAGAGTAGTCAAAGGAATGAATGCTTTTGCAGAAACTTATACACTTTTAACGTCAGTTGTTGAATAAAAATGACGTTAAAAGTGTTTTTAAAATAAAAAATATTTATTTTTAACGTCAGTTGTTTATACAATTGACGTTAAAAGTGTGATTTTTACTTCAGTTAAATAAATAGCTGACGTAAATAATCCTATGTCTGTCACTCTTAACACAGGTCTCAGAGCCATTTTGTGAAGGATTAATAGAAATATAGAGGAAAAGAAGAGGTAGTATTACAGACTGATACAGAATAATGGTACTTTATATAGAGAATGATTTTTACACATCACTTTTAACGTCAGTTGAATTTAACAACTGAGGTTAAAAGTATTTTTTTAAAAAAATATTAATATTTAACGTCAGTTGTTTAATACAACTGACGTTAAACAATTAATTTTAACGTCAGTTGTTTAAATGAACTGACGTTAAATGTTGTTTTATTTTTTGCTTTTTGATTATAACGTTTACACCCGCGCGCCTTCTGCACTTCGCTCTGTACGTACGTCTCTTTTCTATTTTCATCACGCTCAACCCTAGATCACTCTCAACCCTCACTCTCACTCTCACCCAGCACAGAACCCTAATCGCGAGCTCATCTCCACCGCAACCACCGCGAAGGCTTCTTCGCCACCACCGTGAGGTACACTATTAACTCTAACTCTGTCTTTCCATTCATTCTTTGCAAAAACTTGACATCTCTCTTTCCCCTTCCCGCGCACTAACTCTCCTTGTCCCTCTGCTCTCAGTAACCACATCGAACGTTGGCCACCACTCGAGCGATTCCTCCCAACCACCACGCGAGCACCTATTTCTGGTGAGTATTTAGGGCACATTTTTGTATTTTTGGTTTTGAGTGTATGTTGAAACTGTAGTCTCAGTAGTTGAAACTTGAAACCGTGAGTTTGAGTTGTTTGGAATGTATGTCTCTATTTTTGGTTTTGAGTTCATGTTGCTCTCTTTGGTTGATCCGTCACGGCCGTGATGCTCATCACGGCTAGGCCGTGATCGATTTCGCCTGTGATGGCATGCTCTGGTTGATTGGCACGTTACGGCCGTGATGGACATCACTTTGCCGGTAGTGACTGAGTGCTTGGCAATCTTCAAAAACTATAGTTTTCAATCTCCCGTATTGTCCTTATATTGGATATATGTTTTGTATATCTACAGGACCTATCTAGTTATGGATCGTAGTTGGATAGTTTGTAAGCGTACTAGTGCTGAGTATTTGAAGGGGGTGGGAGAATTTATAGAATTTGCTCAAAGGAATGTTCCTAATAGTAATGGAATTTTCTGTTGTCCTTGTGTCAAGTGTTTGAATACGAGGAAATGTACGGTGAAGGATATACATACTCATTTGATTTGTGAAGGGATTTGCTTGAGTTATACAAGATGGATATGGCATGGTGATGTGTTGTTGAGTAGTACGGCGAGTGTCTCCCAAAGTGAGGACGTTGATGTAGATATGGAGGATGATCGAGTAGAGGACATGATCCATGATATTGGACAAGAATCTTTTCATCGAGCTCATGTGTATGATAGGTTGTGCGGTGATGCGGATAAGCCTTTATATCCAGGGTGTACTACTCATACACGGTTGTCGGCGGTGCTAAAATTGGTTTGTGTGAAGGCGAGAAATGGTTGGACCGATAAAAGCTTCACGGAATTGCTTGAAGTGTTGAAAGACTTGCTTCCGGAGGACAACACATTGCCTGACCGTAACTATGAGGTCAAGAAGGTATTGTGTCCTATGGGTATGGAGTATAAGAAGATACACGCATGCCCCAATGATTGCATATTGTACACCGGTGTTCATGAAGACAATCACGATTGCCCCAAATGTGGGTTATCACGATACAAAGTGAAGGGTGGTGATGATGATGATGATCTTGATGATGTGAGAAAAAGGGTCCTCCTGCGAAGGTGTTGTGGTATCTTCCAATAATTCCAAGGTTCAAGCGATTGTTTGCCAATGCGAAAGATGCGAAGAATCTTAGATGGCATAATGATGAGAGGAAACGTGATGGAAAGGTTCGTCATCCTGCTGATTCTATTCAATGGAAGAATATCGATACTATGTTTCCGGATTTCGCGATGAGCCAAGAAACCTAAGGCTTGGACTTGCTACGGATGGAATGAATCCTTATGGTAACATGAGTAGTATTCATAGTTCATGGCCTGTTCTGTTGGTAATTTACAACATGCCCCCTTGGTTGTGCATGAAGCGCAAATACATGATGTTGTCTATGATGATTTCGGGCCCAAAGCAACCGGGAAATGACTTAGATGTTTATCTAGGTCCCTTGATTGAAGACTTGAAAACGCTGTGGGTGGAAGGTGTTGATGTAGTTGATGGGTATTCTCATGAGACTTTCAAGCTTCGTGCCATGTTATTTTGCACCATCAACGACTTTCCAGCATACGGTAACTTGTACGGGTACAGTGTCAAGGGGCATAAAGCATGCCCTATATGTGAAGAAGGCACATGCTACACTCAGTTGCATCATGGAAAGAAGACGGTTTACCTTGGGCATCGGAGATTTCTTAGACGTGACCACCCATATCGTAAGATGAAAAAAGCTTTTAATGGATGCCAAGAGACAGAAGAAGCGCCAGCGGCCTTAATTGGAGAGCAGGTTTATTAGAGGGTAAAGGACATCGATGTTATATTCGGCAAGTCCAAAAAGAAAGGTAAAGCTGCTGAGAAAAACATATGGAAGAAGAGGTCGATATTCTTTGATCTTCCATACAGGCGCAAGCTTGATGTCAGACACTGCATTGATGTGATGCATGTGGAGAAAAATGTGTGTGATAGTGTGATCGGGACGCTTCTCAACATTCAGGGAAAGATAAAGGATGGTGTGAATGCTCGTCTCGACCTCGTTGCTATGGGTATACGAGAGCAGTTAGCTCCAGTTGTTGAGGATGGTAAGCGGACTTATTTGCTGCCAGCATGTCATACTTTGTCAAAAAAAGAGAGACAAAGTTTCTGCGGGTGTCTTCAGGGCATCAAAGTTCCACATGGTTACTCTTCAAATATGAAGAGGCTTGTCTCTAGTGATCTTAAATTGGTTGGCTTGAAGTCTCATGATTGTCACATCTTGATGCAACAACTTCTGCCCGTTGCTATTCGTGGTATTGCTACAAAAATGTGAGACATGCCATTACTCGGTTGTGCTCATTCTTCAATTCTATATGTAGCAAAGTCGTTGACCCCCGTATGTTGGATGACTTGGAAGTTGAGGCTGCTACAATCTTGTGCCAATTGGAGATGTATTTTCCTCCTTCCTTTTTCGACATAATGGTTCACTTAATTGTTCATTTGGTGAGAGAGATTAGATTATGTGGGCCGGTTTTTCTAAGATGGATGTACCCAGTTGAGCGCTACATGAAGATCTTGAAAGGGTACGCGAAGAATCCTCATCATCCGGAAGCATCTATTGTTCAAAGGTATGTTGCAGAAAAAGCTATTGAGTTTTGTTCGGACTACCTTCATAACACGGATCCTATAGGGGTTCCTAAGCCTCGGCATGATGAGATCAGATGTCAAGGTAAGGGTACACATGGCTTAAGAATAAATAGGAAGGATCGGGAGGAAGTGCTTCAAGCACATTTGTATGTATTGAACAATATCAAATGTGTTCAGCCTTTCTTATTTGAACATAAAAGAAAAGTCAATCAAGAAAACCCTCGAATGAGCGAAAAGAGGTTGTTGAACAAGCATAACAAGACTTTCTTACCATGGTTCAAGGAAGAAATGCTTAAGGATGGTAGTACTGCTTCTGATGACGTAAAATGGCTAGCACGTGGGCCTAACTTCAACGTCATATGTTGGAGTGGATACGACATAAATAACTTTTCCTTTTATACAAAGGAACAAGATAACAAGAGTACCATGCAAAATAGTGGGGTTATGATCGTGGTCGAAGCAATGCACTTCTCTAGTGCAAAGGACACAAAACCCGTTACAGCACCCTACTATAATCGAGGAGACACAGGTGGACGATGTACGTGCCACTCGTGATGATCATCATGAAGGGATATTGATATAGGTAGTTTAAACTTAGTATACAATTATTTTTATTTATATTTATGTATTTATTTTGAGTTATAACCTATGTTAATAAATATATATTGTTTCTGAATACATATGGATCATTATTCCATTTTTCCTTTGCAATTCTGTAATGTGTGTGATATTCTGTGTTACTGGGATATTTATTGAATGCGGGGATGGCTGAGGGGAGTGATATTTTAAAACTGAATTCAAAAAAAATAATACTATTAACGTCAGTTTTATCATACAACTGACGTTAATAGTATTTTATAAAATATACAATACACTATTAACGTCAGTTGTTTATTACAACTGACGTTAACATTAAGACCTTTAACGTCAGTTCTTGATAACAATTGACGTTAGTTTTAACAAAATTAACGTCAGTTTTTTTAAAGAACTGACGTTAATTTTGACAAAATTAACGTCAGTTGTGTTAACGAACCGACGTTAATAGTGTTATATTTAACGTCAGTTCTCAACTGACGTTAAAAGTTTAACTTTTAACGTCAGCTGTATTTACGTCAGTCAGTATTCTGACGTAAAAAATCAATTTTAACTGACGTAAAAAACACTTATTGCACTAGTGTCTCTAAGAATATATCAATCTTTCTTTGGGCTTTTTTTCAAGGTAAGGACTTACGTATAGCTTTGCTAATGTATCTTTTTAACAAGATAATAATAATAATAATAATAATAATAATAATAATAATAATAATAATAATAATAATAATAATAATAATAATAATTAAAAAAAAAGTTTACTAATTTTCAGATCCTATCGATCTATGAAAAAGTTTGCTAATTTTCAGATCCTGCACATATATGAAATAGTTTGCTAATTTTCAAATCATGTAGATCAATGAAAAAGTTTACTAATTTCAGATCCTGTAGATCCATGAAAATTTTCTCTAACTTTCAGATCCTGTAGATCTATGAAAAATACAAGGAGTTGATTTCATGATTTTTTTTCCTTCTATTCTTTATCTTTTCTATTTTTGATGTGTGATGTATGAAATCGTATTGTTCATTTTTTTTTAAAAGTATCTATCTAACTTTATATCTTTATTTTGAAGTGTCTTTACCATGTCAAACATCACGAAGCTTGAATTTGTTGCTCTTGATATTTATGGAAGAAATTATCTGTCATGGGTACTTGATGCTGAGATTCACCTTAATGCTATGAATCTTAGAAATACTATTCAAGAAGGAAACCAAGCATCCCTGCAAGATCGCGCTAAGGCAATGATTTTCCTTCGACATCATTTGCATCAAGAATTAAAAACTGAGTACCTGACTGTTAAGGACCCATTGACTCTTTGGAGTAATTTAAAGGAGAGATATGAACATCCAAAAACGGTGATTCTTCTGAAAGCTCGATATGAATGGATACACTTGTGTTTGCAAGACTTCAAAACCGTAAGTGAATATAATTCAATTTTGTTTAAAATTAGCTCTCAATTGAAATTATGTGGTGAGAAAATTACTGATGAAGATATGTTGGAAAAAAACATTATCAACTTTTCATGCCTCGAATGTGCTCCTGCAGCAGCAGTATCGAGAGCGTAGATTCACCAAATATTCTGAGCTAATTTCTTGTCTGCTTGTGGCTGAACAAATAATGAGCTTTTGATGAAAAACCATCAATCTCGCCCAACTGGCTCAACACCATTCCCTGAAGTGAATGTGGCTTTTTCTCAAGGGCATGGACGAGGTCGTGGTGGTAAGAAGGGTCGTGGGAGAAAAAAATACTTGGACCCGTGTTAATCCTCCACCAAGAAATGGGCTAAAAATGAGGAAAATCCTGGAAAGAGCAACAAAATGGAAGGCAATGACAATGTTTGCTATAGATGTGGGACAAAAGGTCACTGGTCTCATATATGTCGCACTCCAAAACATCTAGCTGATCTTTATAGGGCTTCACTTAAGGGAAAATGATCCTTAAAAAATGCTGAAGTGAATTTATCTGAATCACTTAAAAAAGAACAGACTCCTATGGACTATGGATGTGGATTTTGATGTCTTTGATTTTTTTTTGAAGATCCTAGTGGCAAAATTGATCACTTAATTGGGGATGGAAATGTTCTCAATTGAATATGGTGTTTATGAATTATCATGTTTAAAGTTTTATTTATTTTCTTTATTTGGGATTTGGCATATTGTCGTATGTTGGAACTTTTATGATTAATAATATCTTGAGTGCTAATAGTATTATTCCTTTTTTTAATATTTATTTTTTGTTATTAGATAATGCAAAATAATCTCGATAATATGGAGGATGACATATGTTTAGTGGACAGTGGCACGACTCAAACAATCCTTCGTAATAAAAAATATTTTTTACAATTAACATTAGCTGAAATTAATGTTGATACAATATCTGGTTCTGCAAATGTAATTGAAGGCTCCGGAAGAGCCCATATTATGTTTCCAAATGGAACAAAATTATACATCGATGATGCATTGTACTCTAGTAGATCTCGAAGAAATCTACTAAGCTTCAAAGATTTATGTCCAAGTGGGTATCATGTTGAAACCAAAAGTGAGGAAATTTTGGAGTATCTCTATATTAACTCCACAAATTCAAATGAAAAGTCTATATTAGGGAAATTTCTAAGTTTCTCATCGGGATTATATTTTACAAAAATAAGGATGATTGAGTCAAATTATATGCACCAGAAATGCTCAGATCCTAAGACTTTGGTACTTTGGCATGACCGTCTTGGTCATACTGGCTCAACTATGATGTGATGTATCATTGAAAATACAAATGGACACCCATTGAAGGATCATAAAATACTTTTACATAATGATTATTTTTGTGTTTCATGTGCTCAAGGAAATTTAATCATTAGGCCTTCTCCGTCTAAATTACCTTCGGAATCTCCTTCTTTTCTACAAAGATTACAAGGTGACATCTGTGGCCCAATTCATCCTTCTTGTGGACCATTTCGGTACTTTATGGTTTTAATTGATGCTTCTACTCGACGGTCACATATTTGTTTGCTTTCAACTCGAAATATTTGTAACACCCCTTGGGCATTACTTTGTAACGAGTGTGGAAATAAATTAAAAATTATGTTTACTGGTTGCTTTTGGAAAATAAATTTATTATAAGGCATAAAACTCGGGTGTAAAAATTTTCTTCCGCGAAGAACTCTAGAACACCTTAATACATACAATAAATAGTAAAGTCGTATTCTCAAAGAACTCACCACGGCATACCGTTTTTATTTTCAAAAGAGCTCAATTTCCAAAAAGTGAAACTTAAAACCAAGAATATATTACAACATCACAGTTACTGACATTTTCAACATAAAACCCAAAAAAGGACTCCTAAGGTGGTCGCTCTACAAGACATTATTGGAAAGACCCCCGTGTCTTTCCAACGAACAGATACCTCTTCAAGCATCTAGAATCTAAGTCCTTGAATGACTTAGTGAAGTCATTTGCCTCATCCGTGCTAGTGTACCAAGTACTACAATAGTCTAGAATAAACCTGATATATTTGTAAGGGCGAGACACCAATATATGGATTTAACACAATAACCGCATGCGCGACACAAAAAAGAACATATACACATGTACATTTCCATAAATAAACAAGTAGTCTATCATTGGGTTTCATACCCGAGCACAGTCTTTTGAAAAAAAATGCATGAACACTTCAATATTCAGGCTCTAATTTAATACCTAATCTCCGAAGACCCCAACAACAAATAAATGAGTTGATCACGCTCAATTGCCAGGTATATTAGGCACAACGTGGCATGGAATACCATACAGCACCATACATAACAACGTAGCCCGAATACCCTATCATTAAGGTATCAGACATAGGACGTGGCATGAATACCCTATCATTAAGGCATCATACATAACAACATAGCCCGTATACCCTACCATTAAGGTATCAGACATAGGACGTGGGCACGTCTGCCAATGCATGCATATAAAACATTTTGTTTTCATTATTTTTCTTTGTGTCATTCTTCTTTTGTCGAAGCTTAAGATGGCTTACGACTATTCGTAATTTTTAACGTGATAGATTTCTCAACACTAACACAGGACACAAAGTCCGAATGCTCAATCACAAAACCTTAGACCTTGCAATTAGTCTTAGGTTCGTGGTGATGAAATAAAAAAACAATATTCTTTATTAACAACGTTCATCACAACCTGTAACAACGATATAACGTGTAACAACGTAACACAGATCAAAGATCTTCGTGCTTGTAATTAAGAACGCCAGTATCACGACGTCTCGGATACTAGGTTTACGTTAACACTGTTTTCGTTCAGTGAAACACAAAATCAAAACAAAACTTCCGAAACTTATCCAAGTTGTCGGGAATAACCCATTGTATGAAACTATTTTACAAAAATACGTTTACATTGAAAATTTGTTTTACAAAATCATCGAAATCACTTGAAATTCATTTTTTTTTTTCATAAAATCAATATTTTGAACTTGAAAATATTGCTTTGATACAAATTCTCTATTTTAACTAATATTATTGTTTTTTAGTAATCCTACCATAAATATTATCGGAATTGTCCGACGTTTGACATTTTTAAAACGTTTTAAGTCCAAGTATGACTTTTCTAGTAAAATAATTTTTCCAACACCATAATAAAATTATTTTTGAAACTTATTTTCTTAAAACAACATTTTATAATATTTGGAAATTTCTTACGTATAAACTAGCAGTACAAAAAAAATTTCACCGTTACGTCCTCACTATGACTCATAAAACACTCTTACGCTGTTGTGACCACCTAATTTTGTCCGGATGTCGTTTTTAATAATATTTTTTATAAAATAGTAAATAAGTTTGCAAAAATGACTTTTTGTTTCTAATGAGCCCAATTTCATTGTTGAACATGGTTTTAAGCCCATGTTCTGAACCCAATTGAATGAATAAATACAAAGGACCCAAAAATTGCAAAAAAAAGAAACGACTGCCTTCTTTTGTTAAAAGATAAAATATAAAAGAATAATAATAAAATAAAGAAAAATGAAAAGAAAAGAGTGCAACATTCAGCATACAAACAAGAGGAAAAAACCAAAGTTTCTAATATGTTTCAAAAATAAAGAGAGCAATAGCAGAAGACTTAGGCATTTGTAACAAACTGGTTTCAAATTTTTAAGCATCAACAAGGGAAAAATTGGAACAAGTAATGCTGCTACCTCTCAAATAAAGTCAGCCTGAACGAAAGGAAAGATACTCAACAGAAGTAAATAAATTTGCAGCATACATGATGAAGCAACAGATGCAGAAACAGTGAGAATGGAAGTCTGAAAATGGCCCTCCATTGTACAACATTGGGTTCTGCTCTTGGAGTTTTGCAAGCCAAGGAGTTTAAAAGGGGAGAACTAATAGTACCCAAGGGGGCCCTTTCTTTTTCTCTGGAGGGAATCATCATTCTTCTTCAGGCTCTCTAACATCAATCTTCTTTGATCCTCACTATCCAAGTAAAACCTTCACCACCATTTTCCAAAAGCCAAAATGTCACTCACCATCAAACACCCATAACCATCATCTTCATCTCCCTCCCCAACAACATCACCTTCAATAACAAAATACAACAACCAGAACCCACGACAGTCCAGATAGCATCCTCTCTGTTCCGTCCATCTCCACCGTGCGGACCGTCGCTCCGCCTCGAATCGCACCGCCTCAGACGCAGATCCGCCCAAACCACGCCGTCCACCGCCACGCGCACCACTGCGTCGCCAGCCTCCTCACGCCGCCGCCGCCCACGTCCCCTGTTTCGCCGCCTCGCGTCGGATCCAGCACCGCTTCCATCTCCACCAAGCTGGTCTTTTTTCTCTCTGGAAGGTCCTCTTTGATCTTTAGTTCATTTTATATAATATGTTTTATTTTGTTTTTTTGTTATTATGTTTACCTAATTGTTTGTTTGTGTAAAGTCTGAAGATGTGGATACTTTGGGCCTTGATAAGCTTAATGGGCCAGTAAGTTCCTAAATTTTTTTTTGAAATTACAAAACATAAAAAAAAACAAAATATAAAAAAAAATCTTCTTTTTTTAAAAAAAAAAAATTATTCACGCAACAATCTATGATATTGATGTATGAATTTTCATCCTCAAGTGTCATATGAAGTGTAAGGGTTCATCGTATAGTTTGACTATCTTTAACTCTATGCGAGAGTGAATTATCCTTTTTAAAAAAAATTAAAAAATGAAATATTTTCAATTTACACCTTTAACCAATTTTACCCGATTTAGTTATTTTATAAAAATCTCTTTTGAGTTCACGCAACAATTTATGACGTTGATGTATGATTTTTCATCCTCAAGTGTCATATGAATTGTAAGGATTCATTGTATAGCTCTGCTATCTTTAACCCTGCGCAAGGGTGAGCTCCCTTTTGTATAAAATGATAAATGTTTTCAATTTACTCTTTTTAACAAATTTTATTCAATTTTATAAAATAAAAATTTATTTGAATTCACACAATAATCTACGACGTTGATGTATGATTTTTCATCCTCAAGTGGCGTATGCATTGTAAGGATTTATCGTATAGCGTTGCTATCTTGGACTCCGTGCAAGAGTGAATTTATTTTAAAACAAAATCTTTGTAACCTGAAAAATTTATAAAAAAAATCAATCAAATCTTTTTTTCAAAAAAATAAAATAAAATCAATCAATCAATCAAAATATTTCTTAAAAGAACTACGTGGCTTTGAGTTTCCCATCGCACCCGGGAATACGTAGGAGCAAGATAAATCATATTGCCAAGCCAAAACTAAATTTTCCTTTTTTTTTTGTGTCTCTTTATGTTAAAATAATTAATCAAAATAATTAAACTTTTCTTTTTTAAGGTTACCCTGTGGACTCATGTGTCATGTTCAACCTCATTTAGTTTTTATAAACAAAAATTTAAAAATATAAAAATTACTAAAAATTTAAAATATTAAAAATTAAAAATAATTCTTTCTTGTAAATAATTTTTGGGGTAAAATAAATATTTAAAAGGTTATTAAAATATTTTTTGCACAATTAACTTGAGGTATCGTTTTTTTTAAACGGACGATGTGAGGTGCTAACACCTTCCTTACTCGTAACCGACTCCCGGACTCATCTCTCTCTTTTTTTAGACCACTTTTCCTTAAAATAAAGGGTTTTTCAATGTTTTCCCAAATAAAATATTGGTGTCGGCTCATCTGTCTTTACCTCTTTTTTCGCGGCTCCCAGACGGGACGGCCGCGACAGCTATTAAGTCATTAAAATAATAATATTTTCCAACATTTCTTATTTTTCCTAAATACTATTTTCCTTCAATATTATAGTCCAATATTTCTCCATTTAACATTGAATATAATTTATAAAGTTTCTTAAAGCTTTTATCTGTTTAATTGATTGGGCACTGACCAATGTTGAGCTTCTCAAATTTCAAACAACATTCAATAACAACATCATAGCATTTATCCCAGGCATATCATGCATCAAATCACTGTAATAAATAACTGCGAATAAACAATTCACTATGGATAAACACACAGATAAAAAATAATACAACTTGAACCAAATTAAACAAGCACCACAACCACATATAAATAATACAGACCACACACTAATCACATACAATTATTGGGAAAAATCCCTCAGGTAAGCTCCCCTTACCTCTTGAAGACTTTTCCTTTTTGAATCAAAATTCCGTCAAGCATCCGATCTCCGCAAAACACGTACACAATTCACACAACAATTTATCATTCAACAAAACACAACAAATAATCATCAATCAAACACTAAATATACCTAGCCTCCTATATGCTAGGTTCGGCCATGAGGTTTTTAAGTTGGCTAGACATGATAAAATTTTGCAAGCTTTTGGATTAAGGATCCTTAAGCAAGATTAAGAAATAAACAAAGCTTACTTAACAAAAATTGAATCAAAACCATTTTAACCATAAAATTTAAGACTTTCGGCCATGACACAAATTATGTCTCAAAATTTCTAAAAATCTTAAGCTCTTTGGATTAGTGATCCTTGATCACTTAAACCCTAAAACAAAGATTAACATACAAAGATTGAAATCAAATATTCCAACCCTTTAAAAATGAATTTCAGTCATGAGAAAAACAGTGGCTTAGAGATTTTAATTTGATTAAACAAGCATGGATTCAATACCTATATGAGCCATAAGATGAATCAAGCAAGACTTAACCAAAAAGTTTGAACAAAGTTCCTCCCCCCGACAAAACTAGGGTTCGGCCTCCTTAAGATAAATAGGCACGAAATTTTAGTTTGATGCATACTCTTGGATCTTGAATATAGAGAGGATAATAAGATCATAGAAATTGGTTTCATATTTTTAGGATTTTTCTATGATTTTCTAGACAATTTCAAAGTTTCTAGATCTAGAAATTGAAAAAGATGAACATGGCTTTAAAACATGAAAACAAATGAAGCACATGATGATGATTAAGTGAGGAGAGTATGGTATACCTCTTGGAAATGAAAAAGGAGCAAGGAATCAAGCACTTCCTTCACAAAAATGGCTTATGGAAAACTTAGAGTTTTTGAAAAATGGAGGAAAGCTTTCATGAAGAAGATAATGACAAGCTTAAATAGAAATGAAATGGGCTCATTTTGAGGGTTTGGGCCGTGGCTTTTGGGGCAAAAAGGTCCAAGGCATAAAATTTTAGGGACAAAAGAGTAATCTCACAAAATGGCATTTTTGTGATATTAAGACAACATAAGGACTGTCACGGCCATCCCGTCCGGGAGCCGCGAAAAATAGAGATAAAAAACAGAGGAGTCGTCACCAATATTTTTATTTTGGAAAAACCATTTATTTTAAGGAAAACTGGTCTAAAAAAAGAGAGATGAGTCCGGGAGCCGATTACGAGTAGGGAAGGTATTAGCACGCCACATCGCCCGTTTAAAAAACGGTACCTCAAGTTAATTGTGCAAAAACATTTTAATAACCTTTTAAATATTTATTTTACCCCAAAATTATTTACGAGAAAGAATTATTTTTAATTTTTAATATTTTAAAATTTTATTAATTTTTATATTTTAAAATTTATTGATTATAAAAACTAAATGAGGTTGAACATGACACATGAGTCCACAGGGTAACCTCAAATCTAAGGGACTGAATATGGCACCATGTCCATAGAGCATCCCTAAAAACATAAAAGTTTAATTATTTGATTAATTATTTTAACATAAAAAGAGACACAAAAAAAGGAAAATTTAGTTTTGGCTTGACAAGATGATTTATCTTGCTCCTACGTATTCCCGGGTGCGATAGGAAACTCAAAGCCACGTAGTTCTATAAAAAAGATTTGATTTGTTGATTTTAACTTTTTGAAATTGATTTTTTGATTTTTTGATTTTTGAAGATATTTTTTTTAAAAGAGGTTTTATTTTGAAATAGATTCACTCTTGCACAGGGTCCAAGATAGCAGCGCTATACAATAAACCCTTACAATGCATACACTAATTGAGGATGAAAATTCATACATCAACGTCGTAGATTGTTGCGTGAATTCAAAAGACTTTATTTTATAAAATTGAATAAAATTTGTTAAAAAGAGTAAACTGAAAACATTTATTATTTTATACAAAAAAGGAATTCACTCTTGCACAGGGTTAAAGATAGTGGAGCTATACGATGAACCCTTACAATTCATACAATACCTGAGGATGAAAATCCATACATCAACGTCGTAGATTGTTGCATTAATTCAAAGAAATTTAATTTTTGTAAAGTTGGATAAAACTTTGTTAAAAAGAGTAAATTGAAGATATTTTAATTTTCAAAAGTGTTTTATCATACCATTTTTTAAAATCAAGGATTGAAAATATTTTAAGGTTTTTTCTATTTTTTCCATTTTTATTCAACAAATTTTATAGACAAAATTAGTTATGCAACACTTCAAGCCCAAATTCATAAAGCTTTTTTTGTTTTACTTTGTTTTTAGTTTGAAAATGGGCCAGTCAGCTTTGACCCAACAACCCAATGGACAGCCCCAATCCTAACACCCCAAGCTGAAACATGACCAAAAAGTAAAAGTAACAATATAAAACTAAAACTAAGGCTGAAACAACATCAGAATAGAAAAAAAGAAACGAAAGAACGTTAGCAGAACAGAGAGAGGAAGGGACTGATGCAGTGAGCACGATGGCGGAAAAGATGCAGCGGACGGCGAGTAGCGCGAGTCTGGCGGGCGTACGTCTGGGCGGTGGCAGTGGTGGTCAGTGAGCGGCGCGCGGCGGAGGATGCTGCCTAGGCGGATTCGTGGCGGAGGACGAACGGATCTGGTGCGTGGCAGAGATCTGAGGCGATTCGTGCACAGATTCGTGGTTACCGGCGGCGGTCCAAGGCAGAGGACGCGGGGATGGCTCTGTTACGAAGCTAGCGGTGCGACGCAGAGGAGGGGCGTGACTGTGGTGGATCCGGGTCTGAGATCTACAGTTCGTGATGGTTGAGGCGGTTGGACGGAGATCGTGACGGAACAACGTCTGGACGGCGAAGGTGGTTGACCGGGCGGCGTTAGGCGGAGATGCGGTGGTGGCTGAGAGGATCTGTGATTTTTTTTTGTTTTTTGAAAGTGGAAACAGAGAATGGAGAATAAAATAGGAACGAACCTAAGTGTATTTTCTCTGTGTTTTTTCGTTCCCCCCCCCCCCCCTCTTCTTGGTCACTGTTGAATGCCTAATTTATAGCACAAAAAAATGAAGAAGATGACAAATCTTCTTGTTAGGCCAGCTGGTGTGGGTACAAGTAGTGGGGAGCAAATCAGCCTTTACTCCCACCACTCTGTATGACTGGTGCAAGGGTAAGGATGGTGCCTCCCTTTTTAGTAAAAAAGCAAAAGAAAACAAGAAAGGGGAACTAAAACAAAATTGATCCATACTTGAAGGAGTAAAGTGAAAGCTAGTTTTTTTTTTCAAATTTTTACTTTTTATTATATTTCTTTTTTAAAAAATTATTCTGATGACAAACCAGAAAAAAAAAATATTTTAGTTGGGCTTGGATAATGGGCCAACAAGCCATTTGTAACAATAAAAGGAAAATGGGCTACACTAATTCTATAATGTGCCAAGAATAAAAATCACTTTTTTTGTTTTATTTTTATCATTTTTTTACTATTTTTCAAAACATTAATTAAAAAAATCGGGCAAAATTAGGTGTTCACAGCTGCCCCTCTTTACTTGTTTCTTATTAGATAGTAGGTGTAACCGTAGTTAACCTATTATCGTTATAAGAAACGAGTAAAGACATGAACTCCAATTTTGGCCGGGAGTTGTTGACAAGTAAAAGGATGCATAATTAAAAGAGATTACGAGATGGATTGCCCATAGAAGCTCGAATAGAAAGATAAAAGAGCTTACGGGGTATGGTACCCGCTGAAGCTTGACAAAAGATAGAAAACTTACGGAGTCGATTATCCGCTGAAGCTTGAAATTCAAAGGTTAAAATCTCACAGAGTCGTTTATCCGCTGAAGCCTGAAATTAAAAGGTTAAAAGCTTGCGGAGTTGGTCATCCACTGAAGCTTGAAAGGAAAAGTAAAAAGCTTGTGGAGTCGGTTATCCACTGAAGCTTGACAAAAAAAAATCATGCGGAGTCGGTTATCCGCTGAAGCTTGAAAAGAAATGTTAAAAGCTTACGGAGTCGGTTGTCCGCTGAAGCTTGAAAATAAATGTTAAAAGCTTACGGAGTCGGTTGTCCGCTGAAGCTTGAAAGCAAAAGGATTAAAAGCTTGCGGAGTCGGTT
The DNA here is from genome assembly GCA_030762895.1 of Sophora flavescens. Lineage (NCBI taxonomy): Eukaryota > Viridiplantae > Streptophyta > Magnoliopsida > Fabales > Fabaceae > Sophora > Sophora flavescens. The sequence goes on along the minus strand of CM061065.1, from coordinate 13,054,183 downwards.
ATCCACTGAAGCTTGACAGAAAAAGCACGCGGAGTCGGTTATCCGCTGAAGCTTGAAAAGAAATGTTAAAAGCTTACGGAGTCGGTTGTCCGTTGAAGCTTGAAAGCAAAAGGATTAAAAGCATACGGAGTCGGTTATCCTTGGAAGCTTGACATGAAAGGTAAAAACCTACGATGTTTGTGTAATTTACTGGGTTTTGTGCTCACAAGAGATAAACAATTGCAATGCATGATGCCAGAAATGTCCTATATGCTTGATGAAAACCTCAAATGATTTCAATGCAACACAAGGAAAGCCTGTAATACATTACTATTTTTATTTTTTCCTCATTTAGGTGGTTTTTATTATCACCCTCGACCCCTTAAAGTGTTGATCACAGGCAAGCTTGGAGATGAACTAAAACATGTCATGTCTTCGTGGAGAATAAAGGCTAAGCACTTTTGAAAGGGTACGCTTCCTTTGCAATGATTGTCCCAATGGTTGATTTTATTGTTCTTTCCCTTCTATAATGCCTCTTGTCAGTAGACCACGGTACCCTTTGTTGGGACACCATCTTGTCCTTTACAGCCTTTTTGAGACTTTTAGAGAAATTCTAAATGCTTTTGAAGACATCAATACATGTTTCACATTTCAGTATATACTTATCATGATGAATGCACACACACAATTGACAAAAGTTAAGGCAAAGGGATAAGGGTAAAAAGAAATGGGAGTCAGTGTCATTATATTTGGACCGAAAAGGTATACAAAGCAGATATTACAATGGAGTATGGAATTGCAAAAAGGTTGTGGAGTGGAAACACATATCCTCAAGTGACATCTTTTTCCGTGACTAGTGTTAGTATCTCTCATACCATATCGACTGCTTACTAATCAAAATCTGAGGGTGGTATCTGCCCCAGTCTTCATACATCTAGCCCACTGATTGCCCCAGTTCATCGGCTTGACGACACTCCCATTGTTATGTTTTTATTTTTCTAAACCCTAACTTTTGCCTAGACCGCCTTTTCAGATTTTCAGCCTAGCGGGTTGCTCTAACTTTTGCCTAGACCGTCTTTTCAGATTTTCAGTCTAGCGAGCTTTTCCATTTATTTTTCTTTTCATTCTTTCTTTCTGATTTTTTTGGGATGTGCGTTCAAGCATAGTACTTTTTGACCGCATTCGAGTTTATAGGGAGTGGAAGATCTTCCCCATCCATCCTGGTGAGAATTAAAGATCCTCCCGAGAAGGCCTTTTCACAACGTAAGGTCCTTCGTAGTTCGGGGTCCACTTCCCACGATGATCCTTTTGGATTGGTAGGATCTTTTTGAGCACTAGATCACCCTCCCGAAACTTCCGTGGGCGTACCTTCTTCTCATAAGCTCTCATCAACCTTCTCTGGTACAATTGACCGTGACACAATGCCGCTAATCTCTTCAATGAGGTTCAATTGGTCGAGTCGATCCTGAACCCACTCAGCTTCTTCCAGTTCTGCTTCTCTCAGTACCCTTAATGAGGGGATCTCTACTTCAATCGGGAGCACTGCCTCCATCCCATACACTAGATAATACGGCGTTGCCCCTGTCGAGGTGTGAATAGAGGTACGGTAGCCGTTCAAAGCAAAAGGTAACATCTCGTGCCAATCCTTATACGTCACCACCATCTTTTGGACAATCTTCTTGATATTTTTATTAGCGGCCTCAACTGCTCCCTTCATCTTTGGGCGGTACGGGGAGGAATTGTGATACTTTATCTTGAAGTTTTCACACATCTCCTTCATCATCTTGTTGTTCAAATTGGTAGCATTATCAGTGATAATCTCACTCGGCAACACATAACGACAAATTAATTCTCTTTTTACAAATTTGATCACGACATTCCCGGTCACATTGGCATATGATGCAGCATCAACCCACTTTGTGAAATAATCAATGGCAACAAGAATGAAGCGATGCCCATTCGAGGCTTTTGGTTCGATTGGACCGATCACATCCATTCCCCACATTGAGAATGGCTAGGGTGCCGTCATGACATTCAAGGGAGCTGGCAGCGCATGAACCATATCAGCATATATTTGATACTTATGGCACCTCTTCGCATAATTAAAACAATATGCCTCCATTGTCAACCAGTATTGGCCAGCCCTCAAGATTTTTCTTGCCATTGCATGGCCGCTCGCATGTGTTCCGAAAGATCCTTCATGGACCTCCTCAATTATCCGTTTAGCTTCTTTCGCGTCATCGCATCTTAACAACACCATGTCATGATTTCTTTTGTAGAGAATACCCCCATCTAAATAGAAACCCATTTCAAGTCTTCTTAGAGTTCTTTTGTCGTTTTCTGAAGTGCCCGGAGGGTATTCCCTTCTTTGTATGAAGCATTTGATGTCATGGTACCACGGTTTTTGATCAGACTCTTCCTCTATCACTTGACAATATGCAGGATGATCACGACTTTTCATTTTGATGAGTGGTAAGTTCCTCTCGTCAATTTTGAACATCGAGGACAAGGTAGATAGTGCATCAGCTAATTGGTTATCTTCTCGGAGAATATGGTGAAATGTGACTTCATCAAACTGCTCAATCAAACCTTTGATGTAATCATGGTACGGGATTAACTTGGCATCTCGGGTTTCCCATTCCCCTCTTAGCTGGTGGATGACTAATGCAGAGTCCCTGTATACCTCCAGTATCCTTGCCTTTGATTCTATTGCTGCCAGGATCCCAAGCGCACAAGCTTCATATTCGGCTATGTTGTTTGTACAATCAAAGCAAAGCCTTGCAGTGACAGGGAAATAATCATTTTCCGGTGAGATTAATATTGCCCCAATTCCATGCCCCAAGGCATTAGAAGCTCCATCAAATAACAAAGTCCACTTTTCTTTTTCTGGTGATCGCACGTAATCAAACAAAGCCATTATAACTTCATCTGGGAAATCACATTGCATCGATCCATAATCTTCTACTGGCTGATTGGCTAGATATTCTGCAAGAGCACTCCCTTTTATTGCTTTGTGGGTGACATAGACAATGTCATATTCTGATAGCAGGACTTGCCAGCGAGCAATTCTTCCAGTCAGAGCAGGCTTATCAAAGATATACTTGATTGGATCCATTTTGGACACCAACCAGGTAGTGTAACACAACATGTAATGCCTCAAACGGCGAGTCGCCCAAGCCAAGGCACAGCAAGTGCGTTCCAGCAGTGAGTAGTTGGCTTCACAGCTGGTGAACTTCTTACTTAGATAATAGATGGCATGTTCTTTCCTTCCTGACTCATCGTGTTGCCCCAATACGCAACCCATCGATTCATCTAGCACAGTCAAATACATGATGAGAGGTCTTCCCGGCACTGAGGGAACCAAGACCAGAGGCTCCTGTAGGTATTGTTTGATCTTATCAAAGGCTTTTTGACAATCTTCATTCCATGCCACAACCTGATTTTTGCGCAACAATTTAAAGATTGGTTCACATGTCGCTGTTAGTTGGGAGATGAACCGGGAAATGTAGTTCAATCTTCCTAAAAACCCGCGAACTTCCTTCTCCGTTTGAGGTGCTGGCATGTCGATGATTGCTCGAACCTTTTCAGGATCAACCTCTATTCCTATTTGACTAACAATGAACCCTAGAAGCTTGCCTGATTTCACTCCAAAAGTGCATTTGGCTGGATTCAGTCGGAGCTTAAACTTTCTTAACCGCTTAAAAAGTTTTTGCAGATTATCAACATGGTCATCTTCGGATTTGGACTTGGCGATCATGTCATCTACATAAACTTCTATCTCCTTATGCATCGTGTCATGGAATAAAGCCACCATAGCCCGCTGATATGTTGCCCCAGCATTTTTCAAGTCAAAGGGCATAACCTTGTAGCAAAAGGTTCCCCATAAAGTGACAAATGTAGTTTTCTCCATATCTTCAGGTGCCATCTTGATATGATTATATCCTGAGAATCCATCCATGAAAGAGAATAATGCATGTTGGGAAGTATTATCTACAAGAACATCAATGTGAGGCAGAGGAAAGTCGTCTTTTGGGCTAGCTCTGTTCAGATCTCGATAATCAACACACATTCAAACCTTTACAACTTCTAGGAAACCTGCATCCAGTTGTTTCTTGACCTCCTACTTGATCTTTAGAGACATTTCTGCTTTCATCCTTCGTAGCTTCTGCTTTACTAGAGGATACTCCGGCTTTTATGGCAATTTGTGTTCTTCTACACTGGGGTCTAACCCTAGCATGTCTTGGTACGACCATGCGAAAACTTCTTTATAATCCATCAACAACCTGATCAACCTACTTCGCTCCTTTTCTTTCAGGGAAACGCCGATCTTGACCTCTTTTTTATCATCTTCAGTTCCCAAATTGATTAGTTCACTTGGCTCTTCATGGGCCGAATTTCCCTGGCTTCTTGCTCTACCAACCTCAATAGTTCAAGAGGGACTTCCCCATTATCATTAACAACCTCATCAGCATGATCAATAGGATAGTCAAAATTGCATGCTGAGTTATTAACACTGTCATTTTCAAGAGGTCACTTTTAGATCTGCATTTTGGTAATTATCAGGGAAAGATGAATGAATAACGGTTAAAGATGGGAAACTGCATTTATTGGTGAGGAACGATGAATAAAAGCGAAAGTAAAAAATAAGAGGGATAAGAACATAAAGATATTGAATGCATGCATTTATCGATAAGTCATACTGGAACGAAAACAAGTAAGCCCATTACAACAAAAATCATAAAGCCTTGGGCAAAGCTAAAGGATAAGCATTACAGAATTACTTTGAAAAAAACTCTATGGTCCTGGGGAACTCAATGACCTCCCAATTGTTGAGCTCTGTATCAGGAGGGCATGGATACACCAGATTGACACCATGATCGGCGGGATAATCATCTTCAACAACTGCTGCTTGGTCCAGGAATGCGAACCCCACACTCTAGAAGCTCTGTTGAATGTCACAGATGGGAACCCTTTCAGCCTCGTATTCACGATTTTCCAGTCGAGCCAACCTCTTTCTTTTCTTCTCTTTCATAACCCTCATCTTGTCGGCCTTGGTGGGTTTGTATCCCAACCCAAACCTGTCCTTGTTCTCGGTGAGCATGAGGATGTCAGCGACACCTTGGCTATTCTTCCCCAAACCGCTTCTAGGTCGGTATCCTCTTTCGAGCATAACCCTATCCATCATAATGGATTCTTTAGATGACTGAGGTTTCAAGAGTGGACCACCGTCCCCAACATAAGTGGCATTGGCAATTTCAAGCGATTGGAAAGTGGTCTCAAGAGCTTTTTCGGCAGCTTCAATGTAAGGGGTTGTTGATGGCTTACTCACTAACATATCCTCCTCCCCAGAAACAATTACCAACTTACAATCGACAATGAACTTCACTTTCTGGTGCAATGTGGAAGGTACAGCTCCAGACGAATGGATCCATGGTCGTCCCAGGAGACAACTGTAAGTTGGCGTAATGTCCATTACTTGGAAGAGTATTTCAAAGGTGCAAGGGCCAATCTGAATGGGCAATTCAATTTCTCCCATAACTTCCCTTCGGGTGCCATCGAAAGCTCTTACAATCATTGTGCTTGGCTTCATATGAGTTCCATCGAAAGGTAACTTTGCCAGTGTTGACTTTGGCATTACATTCAAAGAAGAACCATTAACAATGAGGACTCTAGCCATGACATGATCTCGACACTTCACAGAAATGTGGAACGCCTTGTTGTACCCTATTCCTTCAGCTGGAATTTCATCATCAGTGAAAGTGATATAATTATATGTAACGATGTTACCCACGATGTTATCAAGCATATCAATTGTGATGTCATGAGAGACATGAGCTTGATTCAACACCTTCATCAGTACTCTCCTATGTGGCTCAGAATTCATCAACAAAGACAAGAGAGATATCTGAGCTGGAGTTTGATTCAATTGATCCACAACACTGTATTCGCTTTGCTTGATGAACTTCAAGAATTCGCCGACTTCTTCATCAGATACCTCCTTTTTATTATCACCCCCTTTGGTATCCTTTTCAGCTGGCGTTCCTTCCACCTTCTCTTTCCCCTTGCGATTTTTTCCTTCCTTTTATGTTCCCTCCCTTCGCAATACCTCTGGAGTATAAATGCGACCAATCCTAGTCATTCCACCAATTCCCGAAATTTTGGTAACCACAGTGGTCCCTGTGACACCCCGTTGTGCCCCATTGTATTATTACATTAAATCCTTAATTATTTATTTACTTATTCGCGCGCTTAACGTTGAAAATACGTAAAAATTAAAAACTTTAGTTAAACCATCATATAACTTCTACAAATATACAACACACCAAACTATTTTACATAAATACACACATGAGTATCCTTTATTTTACACAACCTGCTTATAACTAACTGAAACAAAACATCTTATGTGACTCACTGGCCTTAAACTAACTATGCCACATTATTAGTATCAGTAGGTTGTTCTTCAGCGTCAACTTCATACGGAACGTCGTTCAACTCTTCAACAATCTCCGTCTCGTATGGGGTTCCATCCATCTCCTCCGTAACATAGTCGTCCATATGGTCTTCTAACGTAACAAAGTAGACATACACAAAAAATACAGAAATAGGGAGATAAGAAACAGTTCTATCATCATAAGTGGAAAAGATTCATAGCATATAATACAATAACAGTCACAGACATGCATCACTCACAATTTGCAATCATCCATACTTTATAACATCATCCTCTACCCTTCAACTCGTGCAACTAGACCTTTATGCTGACGTGGCCACTACTACTCCTGTCACACATCCCTCGTTAGGGATGCCAGTCAGTCGTCCAAGTGACACGTTCCCCACGCCGGTGCACATTCTCATACATGGTAGGAATGCTCATGCAAAGAAATGACACTATAGCTGCACAGTACCGTCGGTGCACACCCTGGTTCTCTCTCTCAACTCTATCAAGGGTGCTCATGCATAGCAATGACACTATAGTTGCACAACTTCAATTCTAATTTGGAACGGTCTACAAGAACTTTGCGACACCCTACTCTAGGGTCATCCCATTAATACCCAAATATAAATTATAATTATACAACGCTGGTTACTTTCGGAAAATATAATTTAAGGTGACTAACCTTATATAAAAATAGTGCTTAATTTTTTTTTTTTTACATACAACATACAACTATTATAAACATAAACCACAGATATGTACATCCATATATATACATATGCTTCATCGTTTACATATACAACTCCTATACTAGGAGATATCAAAAAGCCTTTAGAAGCATAGACCATTCTCCATCAAACTAAACAAAGAAGATAAAGATATATACAGATCAACAGCAACTGGTTCAAAACCATCTCAAAACTAAGGGCTCTAAGAAGCCAAAATAAAACTATCAAGACTCACTACCCCCGGAAACTATACCTAAGCTGGTCAAGCTAATGAAACCTATTGGGAAGACCATAAGGATCAATCCCACCTACAGCTGACGAGTCTGATGATGCCTCCGCTTCCATTGCTTCATCTGAAAAATCTCCATCATCTACTGCAGGAGGTTGAAACTCCGGATCATCCTCTAGGTATTCCTCTGGATCTTCTTCACCTTCTACTAGCTCTCCTTCAACTGGAGGTTCTCCATTTCCTAATATCTGAAGAGGTTGAGGTTGAGGTAAAGGATCCATCATTCCATGCTCCTCCAGATATTGAAGATATAGCCAAACCGGTGGTAACGATATCTCGATTGTTTCTACTACATGCGTCCTCTGATTGGGTCCATCTTCTAACGTTCCAATAATTTCTGTACTAGGGCCATGGTAGGTGGCGCTAAGTGCCCCAATATTTATATCCCAGGCACCACCATACTGTGCCCGATCAAAAGTGAGTGTACGAACCCTCGACTGCACCAGTGGTACGTCTGGATTCATCTGAATATGTTGTAAGAGTGAGAAACCAATACTTGGATCTTACTCAATAACCACACTCTAGCCATCAAATACCACATCAACATTTATCACATACAATTAATTATAAACTAACAGTTTATCAGTGGGTTCAACACCCCAAACATCATCCATAAAATTATGCATGACACTTCTATTCATCATCTAATTTTCATCCTAATCTCATGAGATATCCCAACATCATATGAGTTGATCAGACTCCATAGCCACACTGGCTAACTTGGCTAACTGCCAATAGGTCCGCGACCTCTTCCCATCTTGAAAACAACAAAGGCATACACAGCCAGGCACTCACAAGGCCAAACACATTGCTAACGTCCACAACCAGTGGCATTATACCATTAGCAAGTAAGATGGGGATCCCAATGTCCTCCAAGGCACAATGAGATATGCATATCGTAATTACCTCAGCCGCCGGTAATTAATGCATTTAACCACAAATCTCAGGCACGTCTGCCACATGCATGCAAAACACTTTTGTTTTGTTCTTTTCTTTGTGCTCAATCTTTCTCTTGCCGAAGCTCAACATGGCTTACGACTCACATAGTTTTAAAACACTTTTTAAAACTTTCATTACAACACAGGACCTTACTGTCCGAGTGCTCAATCACGACACCTCTCGTAGGTGCACCAGTACTAGGTTCGTGCTTCTAGAAAACATCTTCAATGTTTTATCACAGTATACCTCATGTATACAATTCATCACAGTATACCTCTTGTATACCATATAGGCACTCCAAGTCCAAATGACTGAGTCCATCACAATCACAGAACATTAGTACCCCGACGTCTCGGTTACTAAGTCCAACTGTATTTTCAACATTGTTACATCAACTTTCGATTTTTAGAAATTCTTTTCTAATGGTAGAAATTCATTATAAAAATTCTTAACAAATAAAACTTAATTTTCACAAACCAATGAGTCACTTGAGGTTTAACTTTCTCAAAATAGGCACTGCCGTTTCAAAAATACTTGCCGTCTAGATTTTTCTAGATTTGCCGTCAAATTTTGTTTTTAAGACTTTTAAGCCAAAAACTTAACTTTTTCCACTTAATTAATTTTCTAAAATCACCCTAAACTTGTTTTCATCAATTAATTAAATAAAAGAATATTCTGTAATATTCTGGGTTTTCTTACGTAAAATTTAACAGTACCAAAATATTTTCACCGTGTCAAACTCATTGTGACTCATAATTCACTTTTCCAAAAATAACTTATTAAAATAATAATATTTTTCAACACTCTTTATTCTTCTCAAAAGAAATTCTCTTTGATATCATATACCAATAATTTGCCACTAAAACCTTGAATATAATTCGATACAGTTTCTTAAAGCTTTTATCCGACTTTCTTAATTGTGCATCGACCCTTGTCAGGCTTCTCACACATCAAACAACAATTATATCACAGATATTTCCCAGGTAGATCATGCATCACAGTTCATAATATAATTGCAAATAGACAATTAACGCAAAATAAACCACACAAATACAAATAACGCAACAATAAACAACATAAATACTAACAAACAATTAATTACAAACAACAATTGGATAGCATATAGCCATTGAATAGAATCCTTCTCAGTACTCCCCCCTTACCTCTTGAAGACTCCTTGTTCAACTTACAAACTCCTTCAGAATTTCCGTTACCTTGTAAACTTGTACTCAACTAACCTTCAATTATTATAACCAAAGAGTTACAAATCAAGAAACTAAAACATTCTAAACCCTAATACATAGTCACAGCCTCTAGGGTTTTTGAATAACTAAAACTTCTAATCATGATTAAGTTATGGATTTATGATCCTTAATTAACCTAAATCATAGATTATCAACTAACAACTAAGTTTCAATACTCAAAACTTCCTAACTCTTTTATACATAGATTCGGCCTCAATAGGTTCATGAAGCTAGGGTTCTTAGTTTAACAAATCATCTTGGATTTATAAAGCATACTTACTAAACACTTGATTTCTAAGATCATTTATGAAAATCATGAACAAAACTCAACAAAACTCACCCACTTAGGGTTCGGCCAACATGAATATTTTTGAGTAAAATAGTCATTTTAAGAAACTAACATGGGTTAGAGTGTGTAGTCATACATGCCATATAGAATACATGATCATACATGAAAACACATGAACAAAACTCTACCAACCCTAAGGTGATAGATTCGGCCAAGGCTAGTTTTTCAAGAAAGAGATTTTTGATTACTTCATGCTCTTGGATTTAGATAGTAGACATGATATCTAGAAGATAGAAAGTAGTTTCATCATCATTAGATTTTCCTAGGATTTATTATGATTTTTCAAAGTTCTAGGGTTTGAAACTTGAAAATGATGAACCACCATGATATAAGTCTTGAATCAAGAAACTATCTAAAGAACATAGGCATGATTTAAAACAAAGATTAGGATTTACCTCTTGAGAATCAATGATGAAGAAAATCCAAGAACTTGCTTTGAAACTTAGAACTAAGAACTTAGAACTTTAGAGTTTATAGAAGACAAATAACCAAAGAACTAAATGAAAAGTGAGAGGAGGGTATTTATAGTGTGAGTGGCGACATCTCAAGAAGAATCTAGATGAAGATGAGTTGTCATGTTAAAAGGATTAAAGTGCAATTAAGTTCCAAGGACCAAATTGCAAAGATTCCAATAGTTGAAGGACTAGTTTGCAAATAGACAATAGAATGTCATGATGATGAGTTTAATCACATTAAATGCCATCTTATCTTTGACTTGCTTGGCTGATTTTTATGAGTGAAAGACAAGTTAAGAAAGTAAGATAATTCAATGTATTAGGAAGAATCAAGAAACTTGTAGACAAATCTAGAATAAGTAGAAACTTATGGAAAATTCTAGAACCAACTTGACAATTCCAACAAAAATGGGCAGCCACAATTCACATGGGCTTACGCATGGGCTTGAAACATTTGGGCTTGATTTCATTTTATTATTGGTTGTGGGACCCACTTGAAGATTTAGGCCTTTAAAACCTAAGATAAGAAAACTTAAATGGGCTTTATGGACTCAACTATGAACTAGAAAAATTTGGGCTTATAAGCCACGACCATTTAGGATTAGAAACAAGGATTCTAGCCCAATCCACTTGAAAAAACGAAAAAAAACTAATTTAGGGACAAAATGGTAATTTACAGAAAGTTCAGGGACTTAACCGTAAATTTCGAAATTTTCTATTTAATCCTGAAAAACCTTCTAAACTTAAAAATATGATTCATCCCCTTGAATCATCTCAAAATCCTAAGATAAATCCTCTTACTACTCTTAGAAACTCTAATCTCCTTTCCGTCGTCTACCCGATTATGTTTTCCGTTCGTAATACGTAAATTATTTTATTTTTTTCTGAAAAAATTCTAAAAATACAAAGTTGTAGAAAATAAAATACTAAACTTAAGTTTCTCGTTCACGAATTAAAATTAGGTCTTTTGAGCAGTATTATTATACTGTCAATGGAATTCGCAGACCGGGTTTCGCCTGAATTTCCAACCTAAATTTTAATCGTAGTTTCCTACGGTCAAGTAGGATTAAATACTCCTCCGTTCACTTAGAATAACTTTATAAAACTCTAATAAACTTATTAACATATTTATATGTATTTACTGTTATTTAAAACAGTAAAATACAGGGTGTTACAAACTTCGGACCTCGTGTATCTCAAATACACGGTTATGAACAACAATGCAACACATGATTCTCACTGACTTTTATCAATAACAACCTATTACCTCAAGCTTTTCCTCATAACCTCCACTTACACTCTATATCACATCACTTCTATAAAATAATAGCGAGGCACTTCTAATTCATATTCAAAACTCTCACCCAAACAAAATACCTCCGAGCAATATATTTCTTTCCTTAAAATTATCTAAGCATAGAATTAAACCCAGGCAGATCATGCATAACACATAAATCAACAGAATATTCAAACATTTCAATATCATATAAGGCAATTTATCACAACCAAATCATAATAGTTCAACCAAATAAATAACAAAGTCGATTTTACTTCACGGTTGCCGTGATAGCCATCACGCCGTGAGAGACAACAAAGACAAGAATCCTACAACACGTAACCTCGTCACACTGGCCATGACAACCATCACGGCCGTGACGGACAACAAACATCCTCAATATCATAATATTCAAACACCGAAACAATACGTCACATGCAGATGGAATACCCCAACCAAGCGTATCACAAGAAGTCAAAAGTAAATAATTCAAACATCCTCAAATATGAATAATTAACCTAAGGCGATAAACCCACAATTCCCAAATCGTCATTGGTATTACGGAAAAAGTTTCAATACGATTTTGGTATTGTCGATTACTCGACCACTAGTAGGGTTTAGGTCGCCCTACACCATTATTATAAATTATATATTACCGTTTCGGTCCGACGATGGAATGGTTCTTTCTCCCACCTGAGTTTGCACCGGAAACACGTACACGACGATCCTCGTTATCCCGCCACGAGTTAACACAACCACCTTCAACCAAACAACATAACTATAATTAATCAACTAACAACCATCTATGACACTTTAGGGCTAGGTTCGGCCAAGACTTAGAAAATAGGTTTAGGATTATCTTCTTAATGCCATCTTTTGGATCCTAGTTACTAGAGTCTTAACTAACCTAGATTACTTATTACAAGACTAAAATTTGAAATAAAATCCTCTAACCTTTAGGGTTAGGGTTTCGGCCAAGGGCTGACTTTTAGGGTTCAACATCCTTAAAATTCCTAATCATGATTAAGTCATAGATTAATGATCCTTGATTAACCTAAATCATGGATTAGTGACTAAACAACTAAAGTTGAAACTCAAAACTTCCTAACTCTTTTATACAAGGATTCGGCCTCAACATGTTCATAGGGTTAGGGTTCTTAGTTTAATAAACCAACTTGGATTTATTAAGCATACATACTAATAGCTTGATTACTAAGGTCATTAATGAAAACTTTGAACAAAACTCATCTAGTTCCAAGAACTAGGGTTTGGCCTTGATGAAATCAATAGGTGGGAGTTTGATTTTTGATCTTCTATATGCTTGGATACAAGAACTATCAAGGTATTTGAAGATTGAATCATGAATCAAGACATGAAAATGAAACAAAACCTAAGAACACAACCTTGACCTAGGTTCGGCCATAACCAGAAATCAAGGAAAGAAATTTCTCATGATCTTATGCTTCTAGATGATGAAAATAGAGATGATTATAAGATCATAGCAATCGGTTTCATGTCAAAAGGATTTTTTTCTAGAATTAGTTATGAATTTTTGAATCTAACTCCATGAACTTTGAAGTAAATGATGAACATATGAATCTTAGCCATGAATCTACAAAAGTTGTGAAGAGAAATGATTTAAATGACAAGAGAATAAGTTATTACCTCTTGATGATCCAAGAGTGGTAACCACAGTGGTCCCTGTGACACCCCGTTGTGCCCCATTGTATTATTACATTAAATCCTTAATTATTTATTTACTTAATCGCGCGCTTAACGTTGAAAATACGTAAAAATTAAAAACTTTAGTTAAACCATCATATAACTTCTACAAATATACAACACACCAAACTATTTTACATAAATACACACATGAGTATCCTTTATTTTACACAACCTGCTTATAACTAACTGAAACAAAACATCTTATGTGACTCACTGGCCTTAAACTAACTATGCCACATTATTAGTATCAGTAGGTTGTTCTTCTCAACTTCATACGGTACGTCGTTCAACTCTTCAACAATCTCCGTCTCGTATGGGGTTCCATCCATCTCCTCCGTAACATAGTCGTCCATATGGTCTTCTAACGTAACAAAGTAGACATACACAAAAAATACAGAAATAGGGAGATAAGAAACAGTTCTATCATCATAAGTGGAAAAGATTCATAGCATATAATACAATAACAGTCACAGACATGCATCACTCACAATTTGCAATCATCCATACTTTATAACATCATCCTCTACCCTTCAACTCGTGCAACTAGACCTTTATGCCGACGTGACTACCACTACACTCTGTCACACATCCCTCGTTAGGGATGCCGGTCGATCGTCCAAGTGACACGTTCCCACGGTGCACATTCTCATACATGGTAGGAATGCTCATGCAAAGAAATGACACTATAGCTGCCCCAGATCGTAGCCGGTGCACACCCTGGTTCTCTCTCTCAACTCTATCAAGGGTGCTCATGCATAGCAATGACACTATAGTTGCACAACTTCAATTCTAATTTGGAACGGTCTACAAGAACTTTGCGACACCCTACTCTAGGGTCATCCCATTAATACCCAAATATAAATTATAATTATACAACGCTGGTTACTTTCGGAAAATATAATTTAAGGTGACTAACCTTATATAAAAATAGTGCTTAATTTTTTTTTTTTTACATACAACTATTATAAACATAAACCACAGATATGTACATCCATATATATACATATGCTTCATCGTTTACATATACAACTCCTATACTAGGAGATATCAAAAAGCCTTTAGAAGCATAGACCATTCTCCATCAAACTAAACAAAGAAGATAAAGATATATACAGATCAACAAAGAATGGTTCAAAACCATCTCAAAACTAAGGGCTCTAAGAAGCCAAAATAAAACTATCAAGACTCACTACCCCGGAAACTATACCTAAGCTGGTCAAGCTAATGAAACCTATTGGGAAGACCATAAGGATCAATCCCACCTACAGCTGATGAGTCTGATGATGCCTCCACTTCCATTGCTTCATCTGAAAAATCTCCATCATCTACTGCAGGAGGTTGAAACTCCGGATCATCCTCTAGGTATTCCTCTGGATCTTCTTCACCTTCTACTAGCTCTCCTTCAACTGGAGGTTCTCCATTTCCTAATATCTGAAGAGGTTGAGGTTGAGGTAAAGGATCCATCATTCCATGCTCCTCCAGATATTGAAGATATAGCCAAACCGGTGGTAACGATATCTCGATTGTTTCTACTACATGCGTCCTCTGATTGGGTCCATCTTCTAACGTTCCAATAATTTCTGTACTAGGGCCATGGTAGGTGGCGCTAAGTGCCCCAATATTTATATCCCAGGCACCACCATACTGTGCCCGATCAAAAGTGAGTGTACGAACCCTCGACTGCACCAGTGGTACGTCTGGATTCATCTGAATATGTTGTAAGAGTGAGAAACCAATACTTGGATCTTACTCAATAACCACACTCTAGCCATCAAATACCACATCAACATTTATCACATACAATTAATTATAAACTAACAGTTTATCAGTGGGTTCAACACCCCAAACATCATCCATAAAATTATGCATGACACTTCTATTCATCATCTAATTTTCATCCTAATCTCATGAGATATCCCAACATCATATGAGTTGATCAGACTCCATAGCCACACTGGCTAACTTGGCTAACTGCCAATAGGTCCGCGACCTCTTCCCATCTTGAAAACAACAAAGGCATACACAGCCAGGCACTCACAAGGCCAAACACATTGCTAACGTCCACAACCAGTGGCATTATACCATTAGCAAGTAAGATGGGGATCCCAATGTCCTCCAAGGCACAATGAGATATGCATATCGTAATTACCTCATCCGGTAATTAATGCATTTAACCACAAATCTCAGGCACGTCTGCCACATGCATGCAAAACACTTTTGTTTTGTTCTTTTCTTTGTGCTCAATCTTTCTCTTGCCGAAGCTCAACATGGCTTACGACTCACATAGTTTTAAAACACTTTTTAAAACTTTCATTACAACACAGGACCTTACTGTCCGAGTGCTCAATCACGACACCTCTCGACCGGTGCACCAGTACTAGGTTCGTGCTTCTAGAAAACATCTTCAATGTTTTATCACAGTATACCTCATGTATACAATTCATCACAGTATACCTCTTGTATACCATATAGGCACTCCAAGTCCAAATGACTGAGTCCATCACAATCACAGAACATTAGTACCCCGACGTCTCGGTTACTAAGTCCAACTGTATTTTCAACATTGTTACATCAACTTTCGATTTTTAGAAATTCTTTTCTAATGGTAGAAATTCATTATAAAAATTCTTAACAAATAAAACTTAATTTTCACAAACCAATGAGTCACTTGAGGTTTAACTTTCTCAAAATAGGCACTGCCGTTTCAAAAATACTTGCCGTCTAGATTTTTCTAGATTTGTCGTCAAATTTTGTTTTTAAGACTTTTAAGCCAAAAACTTAACTTTTTCCACTTAATTAATTTTCTAAAATCACCCTAAACTTGTTTTCATCAATTAATTAAATAAAAGAATATTCTGTAATATTCTGGGTTTTCTTACGTAAAATTTAACAGTACCAAAATATTTTCACCGTGTCAAACTCATTGTGACTCATAATTCACTTTTCCAAAAATAACTTATTAAAATAATAATATTTTTCAACACTCTTTATTCTTCTCAAAAGAAATTCTCTTTGATATCATATACCAATAATTTGCCACTAAAACCTTGAATATAATTCGATACAGTTTCTTAAAGCTTTTATCCGACTTTCTTAATTGTACACTGATCACTGTCAGGCTTCTCACACATCAAACAACAATTATATCACAGATATTTCCCAGGTAGATCATGCATCACAGTTCATAATATAATTGCAAATAGACAATTAACGCAAAATAAACCACACAAATACAAATAACGCAACAATAAACAACATAAATACTAACAAACAATTAATTACAAACAACAATTGGATAGCATATAGCCATTGAATAGAATCCTTCTCAGTACTCCCCCCTTACCTCTTGAAGACTCCTTGTTCAACTTACAAACTCCTTCAGAATTTCCGTTACCTTGTAAACTTGTACTCAACTAACCTTCAATTATTATAACCAAAGAGTTACAAATCAAGAAACTAAAACATTCTAAACCCTAATACATAGTCACAGCCTCTAGGGTTTTTGAATAACTAAAACTTCTAATCATGATTAAGTTATGGATTTATGATCCTTAATTAACCTAAATCATAGATTATCAACTAACAACTAAGTTTCAATACTCAAAACTTCCTAACTCTTTTATACATAGATTCGGCCTCAATAGGTTCATGAAGCTAGGGTTCTTAGTTTAACAAATCATCTTGGATTTATAAAGCATACTTACTAAACACTTGATTTCTAAGATCATTTATGAAAATCATGAACAAAACTCAACAAAACTCACCCACTTAGGGTTCGGCCAACATGAATATTTTTGAGTAAAATAGTCATTTTAAGAAACTAACATGGATTAGAGTGTGTAGTCATACATGCCATATAGAATACATGATCATACATGAAAACACATGAACAAAACTCTACCAACCCTAAGGTGATAGATTCGGCCAAGGCTAGTTTTTCAAGAAAGAGATTTTTGATTACTTCATGCTCTTGGATTTAGATAGTAGACATGATATCTAGAAGATAGAAAGTAGTTTCATCATCATTAGATTTTCCTAGGATTTATTATGATTTTTCAAAGTTCTAGGGTTTGAAACTTGAAAATGATGAACCACCATGATATAAGTCTTGAATCAAGAAACTATCTAAAGAACATAGGCATGATTTAAAACAAAGATTAGGATTTACCTCTTGAGAATCAATGATGAAGAAAATCCAAGAACTTGCTTTGAAACTTAGAACTAAGAACTTAGAACTTTAGAGTTTATAGAAGACAAATAACCAAAGAACTAAATGAAAAGTGAGAGGAGGGTATTTATAGTGTGAGTGGCGACATCTCAAGAAGAATCTAGATGAAGATGAGTTGTCATGTTAAAAGGATTAAAGTGCAATTAAGTTCCAAGGACCAAATTGCAAAGATTCCAATAGTTGAAGGACTAGTTTGCAAATAGACAATAGAATGTCATGATGATGAGTTTAATCACATTAAATGCCATCTTATCTTTGACTTGCTTGGCTGATTTTTATGAGTGAAAGACAAGTTAAGAAAGTAAGATAATTCAATGTATTAGGAAGAATCAAGAAACTTGTAGACAAATCTAGAATAAGTAGAAACTTATGGAAAATTCTAGAACCAACTTGACAATTCCAACAAAAATGGGCAGCCACAATTCACATGGGCTTACGCATGGGCTTGAAACATTTGGGCTTGATTTCATTTTATTATTGGTTGTGGGACCCACTTGAAGATTTAGGCCTTTAAAACCTAAGATAAGAAAACTTAAATGGGCTTTATGGACTCAACTATGAACTAGAAAAATTTGGGCTTATAAGCCACGACCATTTAGGATTAGAAACAAGGATTCTAGCCCAATCCACTTGAAAAAACGAAAAAAAAACTAATTTAGGGACAAAATGGTAATTTACAGAAAGTTCAGGGACTTAACCGTAAATTTCGAAATTTTCTATTTAATCCTGAAAAACCTTCTAAACTTAAAAATATGATTCATCCCCTTGAATCATCTCAAAATCCTAAGATAAATCCTCTTACTACTCTTAGAAACTCTAATCTCCTTTCCGTCGTCTACCCGATTATGTTTTCCGTTCGTAATACGTAAATTATTTTATTTTTTTCTGAAAAAATTCTAAAAATACAAAGTTGTAGAAAATAAAATACTAAACTTAAGTTTCTCGTTCACGAATTAAAATTAGGTCTTTTGAGCAGTATTATTATCTTGTCAATGGAATTCTGCAGACAGGGTTTCACCCGAATTTCCAACCTAAATTTTAATCGTAGTTTCCTACGGTCAAGTAGGATTAAATACTCCTCCGTTCACTTAGAATAACTTTATAAAACTCTAATAAACTTATTAACATATTTATATGTATTTACTGTTATTTAAAACAGTAAAATACAGGGTGTTACAAACTTCGGACCTCGTGTATCTCAAATACACGGTTATGAACAACAATGCAACACATGATTCTCACTGACTTTTATCAATAACAACCTATTACCTCAAGCTTTTCCTCATAACCTCCACTTACACTCTATATCACATCACTTCTATAAAATAATAGCGAGGCACTTCTAATTCATATTCAAAACTCTCACCCAAACAAAATACCTCCGAGCAATATATTTCTTTCCTTAAAATTATCTAAGCATAGAATTAAACCCAGGCAGATCATGCATAACACATAAATCAACAGAATATTCAAACATTTCAATATCATATAAGGCAATTTATCACAACCAAATCATAATAGTTCAACCAAATAAATAACAAAGTCGGTTGTTTTCACGGCCTGGCGTGATAGCCATCATCACCGTGACAGACAACAAAGACAAGAATCCTACAACACAGAACCTGTCACGGCCTGGCCATGACAACCATCACGGCCGTGACAGACAACAAACATCCTCAATATCATAATATTCAAACACCGAAACAATACGTCACATGAAGATGGAATACCCACCAACCGTATCACAACAGTCAAAAGTAAATAATTCAAACATCCTCAAATATGAATAATTAACCTAAGGCGATAAACCCACAATTCCCAAATCGTCATTGGTATTACGGAAAAAGTTTCAATACGATTTTGGTATTGTCGATTACTCGACCACTAGTAGGGTTTAGGTCGCCCTACACCATTATTATAAATTATATATTACTGCTCGGTTCCGACGATGGAATGGTTCTTTCTCCCACCTGAGTTTGCACCGGAAACACGTACACGACGATCCTCGTTATCCCGCCACGAGTTAACACAACCACCTTCAACCAAACAACATAACTATAATTAATCAACTAACAACCATCTATGACACTTTAGGGCTAGGTTCGGCCAAGACTTAGAAAATAGGTTTAGGATTATCTTCTTAATGCCATCTTTTGGATCCTAGTTACTAGAGTCTTAACTAACCTAGATTACTTATTACAAGACTAAAATTTGAAATAAAATCCTCTAACCTTTAGGGTTAGGGTTTCGGCCAAGGGCTGACTTTTAGGGTTCAAAATCCTTAAAATTCCTAATCATGATTAAGTCATAGATTAATGATCCTTGATTAACCTAAATCATGGATTAGTGACTAAACAACTAAAGTTGAAACTCAAAACTTCCTAACTCTTTTATACAAGGATTCGGCCTCAACATGTTCATAGGGTTAGGGTTCTTAGTTTAATAAACCAACTTGGATTTATTAAGCATACATACTAATAGCTTGATTACTAAGGTCATTAATGAAAACTTCGAACAAAACTCATCTAGTTCCAAGAACTAGGGTTTCGGCCTTGATGAAATCAATAGGTGAGAGTTTGATTTTTGATCTTCTATATGCTTGGATACAAGAACTATCAAGGTATTTGAAGATTGAATCATGAATCAAGACATGAAAATGAAACAAAACCTAAGAACACAACCTTGACCTAGGTTCGGCCATAACCAGAAATCAAGGAAAGAAATTTCTCATGATCTTATGCTTCTAGATGATGAAAATAGAGATGATTATAAGATCATAGCAATTGGTTTCATGTCAAAAGGATTTTTTTCTAGAATTAGTTATGAATTTTTGAATCTAACTCCATGAACTTTGAAGTAAATGATGAACATATGAATCTTAGCCATGAATCTACAAAAGTTGTGAAGAGAAATGATTTAAATGACAAGAGAATAAGTTATTACCTCTTGATGATCCAAGAGTGGTAACCACAGTGGTCCCTGTGACACCCCGTTGTGCCCCATTGTATTATTACATTAAATCCTTAATTATTTATTTACTTAATCGCGCGCTTAACGTTGAAAATACGTAAAAATTAAAAACTTTAGTTAAACCATCATATAACTTCTACAAATATACAACACACCAAACTATTTTACATAAATACACACATGAGTATCCTTTATTTTACACAACCTGCTTATAACTAACTGAAACAAAACATCTTATGTGACTCACTGGCCTTAAACTAACTATGCCACATTATTAGTATCAGTAGGTTGTTCTTCAGCGTCAACTTCATACGGAACGTCGTTCAACTCTTCAACAATCTCCGTCTCGTATGGGGTTCCATCCATCTCCTCCGTAACATAGTCGTCCATATGGTCTTCTAACGTAACAAAGTAGACATACACAAAAAATACAGAAATAGGGAGATAAGAAACAGTTCTATCATCATAAGTGGAAAAGATTCATAGCATATAATACAATAACAGTCACAGACATGCATCACTCACAATTTGCAATCATCCATACTTTATAACATCATCCTCTACCCTTCAACTCGTGCAACTAGACCTTTATGCTGACGTGGCCACTACTACTCCTGTCACACATCCCTCGTTAGGGATGCCAGTCAGTCGTCCAAGTGACACGTTCCCCACGCCGGTGCACATTCTCATACATGGTAGGAATGCTCATGCAAAGAAATGACACTATAGCTGCCACTAAAATCATTGCACACCCTGGTTCTCTCTCTCAACTCTATCAAGGGTGCTCATGCATAGCAATGACACTATAGTTGCACAACTTCAATTCTAATTTGGAACGGTCTACAAGAACTTTGCGACACCCTACTCTAGGGTCATCCCATTAATACCCAAATATAAATTATAATTATACAACGCTGGTTACTTTCGGAAAATATAATTTAAGGTGACTAACCTTATATAAAAATAGTGCTTAATTTTTTTTTTTTTACATACAACTATTATAAACATAAACCACAGATATGTACATCCATATATATACATATGCTTCATCGTTTACATATACAACTCCTATACTAGGAGATATCAAAAAGCCTTTAGAAGCATAGACCATTCTCCATCAAACTAAACAAAGAAGATAAAGATATATACAGATCAACAGCAACTGGTTCAAAACCATCTCAAAACTAAGGGCTCTAAGAAGCCAAAATAAAACTATCAAGACTCACTACCCCCGGAAACTATACCTAAGCTGGTCAAGCTAATGAAACCTATTGGGAAGACCATAAGGATCAATCCCACCTACAGCTGATGAGTCTGATGATGCCTCCACTTCCATTGCTTCATCTGAAAAATCTCCATCATCTACTGCAGGAGGTTGAAACTCCGGATCATCCTCTAGGTATTCCTCTGGATCTTCTTCACCTTCTACTAGCTCTCCTTCAACTGGAGGTTCTCCATTTCCTAATATCTGAAGAGGTTGAGGTTGAGGTAAAGGATCCATCATTCCATGCTCCTCCAGATATTGAAGATATAGCCAAACCGGTGGTAACGATATCTCGATTGTTTCTACTACATGCGTCCTCTGATTGGGTCCATCTTCTAACGTTCCAATAATTTCTGTACTAGGGCCATGGTAGGTGGCGCTAAGTGCCCCAATATTTATATCCCAGGCACCACCATACTGTGCCCGATCAAAAGTGAGTGTACGAACCCTCGATCGCACAGTGGTACGCCTGGATTCATCCTGAATATGTTGTAAGAGTGAGAAACCAATACTTGGATCTTACTCAATAACCACACTCTAGCCATCAAATACCACATCAACATTTATCACATACAATTAATTATAAACTAACAGTTTATCAGTGGGTTCAACACCCCAAACATCATCCATAAAATTATGCATGACACTTCTATTCATCATCTAATTTTCATCCTAATCTCATGAGATATCCCAACATCATATGAGTTGATCAGACTCCATAGCCACACTGGCTAACTTGGCTAACTGCCAATAGGTCCGCGACCTTTTCCCATCTTGAAAACAACAAAGGCATACACAGCCAGGCACTCACAAGGCCAAACACATTGCTAACGTCCACAACCAGTGGCATTATACCATTAGCAAGTAAGATGGGGATCCCAATGTCCTCCAAGGCACAATGAGATATGCATATCGTAATTACCTCAGCCGTGGTAATTAATGCATTTAACCACAAATCTCAGGCACGTCTGCCACATGCATGCAAAACACTTTTGTTTTGTTCTTTTCTTTGTGCTCAATCTTTCTCTTGCCAAAGCTCAACATGGCTTACGACTCACATAGTTTTAAAACACTTTTTAAAACTTTCATTACAACACAGGACCTTCATTGTCCGAGTGCTCAATCACGACACCTCTCGACTGGTGCACCAGTACTAGGTTCGTGCTTCTAGAAAACATCTTCAATGTTTTATCACAGTATACCTCATGTATACAATTCATCACAGTATACCTCTTGTATACCATATAGGCACTCCAAGTCCAAATGACTGAGTCCATCACAATCACAGAACATTAGTACCCCGACGTCTCGGTTACTAAGTCCAACTGTATTTTCAACATTGTTACATCAACTTTCGATTTTTAGAAATTCTTTTCTAATGGTAGAAATTCATTATAAAAATTCTTAACAAATAAAACTTAATTTTCACAAACCAATGAGTCACTTGAGGTTTAACTTTCTCAAAATAGGCACTGCCGTTTCAAAAATACTTGCCGTCTAGATTTTTCTAGATTTGTCGTCAAATTTTGTTTTTAAGACTTTTAAGCCAAAAACTTAACTTTTTCCACTTAATTAATTTTCTAAAATCACCCTAAACTTGTTTTCATCAATTAATTAAATAAAAGAATATTCTGTAATATTCTGGGTTTTCTTACGTAAAATTTAACAGTACCAAAATATTTTCACCGTGTCAAACTCATTGTGACTCATAATTCACTTTTCCAAAAATAACTTATTAAAATAATAATATTTTTCAACACTCTTTATTCTTCTCAAAAGAAATTCTCTTTGATATCATATACCAATAATTTGCCACTAAAACCTTGAATATAATTCGATACAGTTTCTTAAAGCTTTTATCCGACTTTCTTAATTGTGCACTGACCACTGTCAGGCTTCTCACACATCAAACAACAATTATATCACAGATATTTCCCAGGTAGATCATGCATCACAGTTCATAATATAATTGCAAATAGACAATTAACGCAAAATAAACCACACAAATACAAATAACGCAACAATAAACAACATAAATACTAACAAACAATTAATTACAAACAACAATTGGATAGCATATAGCCATTGAATAGAATCCTTCTCAGTACTCCCCCCTTACCTCTTGAAGACTCCTTGTTCAACTTACAAACTCCTTCAGAATTTCCGTTACCTTGTAAACTTGTACTCAACTAACCTTCAATTATTATAACCAAAGAGTTACAAATCAAGAAACTAAAACATTCTAAACCCTAATACATAGTCACAGCCTCTAGGGTTTTTGAATAACTAAAACTTCTAATCATGATTAAGTTATGGATTTATGATCCTTAATTAACCTAAATCATAGATTATCAACTAACAACTAAGTTTCAATACTCAAAACTTCCTAACTCTTTTATACATAGATTCGGCCTCAATAGGTTCATGAAGCTAGGGTTCTTAGTTTAACAAATCATCTTGGATTTATAAAGCATACTTACTAAACACTTGATTTCTAAGATCATTTATGAAAATCATGAACAAAACTCAACAAAACTCACCCACTTAGGGTTCGGCCAACATGAATATTTTTGAGTAAAATAGTCATTTTAAGAAACTAACATGGATTAGAGTGTGTAGTCATACATGCCATATAGAATACATGATCATACATGAAAACACATGAACAAAACTCTACCAACCCTAAGGTGATAGATTCGGCCAAGGCTAGTTTTTCAAGAAAGAGATTTTTGATTACTTCATGCTCTTGGATTTAGATAGTAGACATGATATCTAGAAGATAGAAAGTAGTTTCATCATCATTAGATTTTCCTAGGATTTATTATGATTTTTCAAAGTTCTAGGGTTTGAAACTTGAAAATGATGAACCACCATGATATAAGTCTTGAATCAAGAAACTATCTAAAGAACATAGGCATGATTTAAAACAAAGATTAGGATTTACCTCTTGAGAATCAATGATGAAGAAAATCCAAGAACTTGCTTTGAAACTTAGAACTAAGAACTTAGAACTTTAGAGTTTATAGAAGACAAATAACCAAAGAACTAAATGAAAAGTGAGAGGAGGGTATTTATAGTGTGAGTGGCGACATCTCAAGAAGAATCTAGATGAAGATGAGTTGTCATGTTAAAAGGATTAAAGTGCAATTAAGTTCCAAGGACCAAATTGCAAAGATTCCAATAGTTGAAGGACTAGTTTGCAAATAGACAATAGAATGTCATGATGATGAGTTTAATCACATTAAATGCCATCTTATCTTTGACTTGCTTGGCTGATTTTTATGAGTGAAAGACAAGTTAAGAAAGTAAGATAATTCAATGTATTAGGAAGAATCAAGAAACTTGTAGACAAATCTAGAATAAGTAGAAACTTATGGAAAATTCTAGAACCAACTTGACAATTCCAACAAAAATGGGCAGCCACAATTCACATGGGCTTACGCATGGGCTTGAAACATTTGGGCTTGATTTCATTTTATTATTGGTTGTGGGACCCACTTGAAGATTTAGGCCTTTAAAACCTAAGATAAGAAAACTTAAATGGGCTTTATGGACTCAACTATGAACTAGAAAAATTTGGGCTTATAAGCCACGACCATTTAGGATTAGAAACAAGGATTCTAGCCCAATCCACTTGAAAAAACGAAAAAAACTAATTTAGGGACAAAATGGTAATTTACAGAAAGTTCAGGGACTTAACCGTAAATTTCGAAATTTTCTATTTAATCCTGAAAAACCTTCTAAACTTAAAAATATGATTCATCCCCTTGAATCATCTCAAAATCCTAAGATAAATCCTCTTACTACTCTTAGAAACTCTAATCTCCTTTCCGTCGTCTACCCGATTATGTTTTCCGTTCGTAATACGTAAATTATTTTATTTTTTTCTGAAAAAATTCTAAAAATACAAAGTTGTAGAAAATAAAATACTAAACTTAAGTTTCTCGTTCACGAATTAAAATTAGGTCTTTTGAGCAGTATTATTATACTGTCAATGGAATTCGCAGACCGGGTTTCGCCTGAATTTCCAACCTAAATTTTAATCGTAGTTTCCTACGGTCAAGTAGGATTAAATACTCCTCCGTTCACTTAGAATAACTTTATAAAACTCTAATAAACTTATTAACATATTTATATGTATTTACTGTTATTTAAAACAGTAAAATACAGGGTGTTACAAACTTCGGACCTCGTGTATCTCAAATACACGGTTATGAACAACAATGCAACACATGATTCTCACTGACTTTTATCAATAACAACCTATTACCTCAAGCTTTTCCTCATAACCTCCACTTACACTCTATATCACATCACTTCTATAAAATAATAGCGAGGCACTTCTAATTCATATTCAAAACTCTCACCCAAACAAAATACCTCCGAGCAATATATTTCTTTCCTTAAAATTATCTAAGCATAGAATTAAACCCAGGCAGATCATGCATAACACATAAATCAACAGAATATTCAAACATTTCAATATCATATAAGGCAATTTATCACAACCAAATCATAATAGTTCAACCAAATAAATAACAAAGTCAGATTCTGTCACGGCCTGGCCGTGATAGCCATCACGGCCGTGACAGACAACAAAGACAAGAATCCTACAACACAGAACCTGTCACGGCCTGGCCATGACAACCATCACGGCCGTGACAGACAACAAACATCCTCAATATCATAATATTCAAACACCGAAACAATACGTCACATGCAGATGGAATACCTCAACCAGCGTATCACAACAGTCAAAAGTAAATAATTCAAACATCCTCAAATATGAATAATTAACCTAAGGCGATAAACCCACAATTCCCAAATCGTCATTGGTATTACGGAAAAAGTTTCAATACGATTTTGGTATTGTCGATTACTCGACCACTAGTAGGGTTTAGGTCGCCCTACACCATTATTATAAATTATATATTACTGCTCGGTTCCGACGATGGAATGGTTCTTTCTCCCACCTGAGTTTGCACCGGAAACACGTACACGACGATCCTCGTTATCCCGCCACGAGTTAACACAACCACCTTCAACCAAACAACATAACTATAATTAATCAACTAACAACCATCTATGACACTTTAGGGCTAGGTTCGGCCAAGACTTAGAAAATAGGTTTAGGATTATCTTCTTAATGCCATCTTTTGGATCCTAGTTACTAGAGTCTTAACTAACCTAGATTACTTATTACAAGACTAAAATTTGAAATAAAATCCTCTAACCTTTAGGGTTAGGGTTTCGGCCAAGGGCTGACTTTTAGGGTTCAACATCCTTAAAATTCCTAATCATGATTAAGTCATAGATTAATGATCCTTGATTAACCTAAATCATGGATTAGTGACTAAACAACTAAAGTTGAAACTCAAAACTTCCTAACTCTTTTATACAAGGATTCGGCCTCAACATGTTCATAGGGTTAGGGTTCTTAGTTTAATAAACCAACTTGGATTTATTAAGCATACATACTAATAGCTTGATTACTAAGGTCATTAATGAAAACTTTGAACAAAACTCATCTAGTTCCAAGAACTAGGGTTTCGGCCTTGATGAAATCAATAGGTGGGAGTTTGATTTTTGATCTTCTATATGCTTGGATACAAGAACTATCAAGGTATTTGAAGATTGAATCATGAATCAAGACATGAAAATGAAACAAAACCTAAGAACACAACCTTGACCTAGGTTCGGCCATAACCAGAAATCAAGGAAAGAAATTTCTCATGATCTTATGCTTCTAGATGATGAAAATAGAGATGATTATAAGATCATAGCAATCGGTTTCATGTCAAAAGGATTTTTTTCTAGAATTAGTTATGAATTTTTGAATCTAACTCCATGAACTTTGAAGTAAATGATGAACATATGAATCTTAGCCATGAATCTACAAAAGTTGTGAAGAGAAATGATTTAAATGACAAGAGAATAAGTTATTACCTCTTGATGATCCAAGAAAAACAAGATTTGGATGAGGTTATTTTGAATTTTCTTATGGTGTTCTTATGGCAAAGTTAAGAACTTTGAAGGAAAGAACATGGAAATGGAAGAAAATGCTTAATGAAGAAGACAACATATTTAAATGAAGGAGACAAGAGTGAGCCGTGAGTGTTGGATAGGTTTTTGGTCAACTTTTCCAATGGCATTTGCTTGCAATTGTCATAAAAAGACAAGGGCAAAATGGTCATTTCATAGGAAAATTTTACTTTGTCATAAATGTGCCATTATGACACGGATAAGCTCGTCATAAATGCTCGTCAAGTCGGTCAAATCCATCATCTCTGCTACATTGCCGACTCCTCGATTCATCTGGCGCAAGCTTTTCCTATAGACATTGATTAGCCTCTGGCTCATCTAGTTTTGTGGCTAGTATGACCAGGGTTTTGTGCAAATTATATCGTATTTTCACCCAAATTAGATTAGATTGTCCTCAAGCAAGGTTTTGAGTCTCTAGAGTAGTTTTAAGTTAATTTAGCTAGTTTTAAGTCAAAATAATACACTTATGGTTATTTCCTTATTTTCAGGTTAAGTAGAAGCTGAGAAAATAAAGAACAGGGGTCTCGCCCCGCGAAGGACACGCTCGCCACGCGACCCCGAAGCCTGACTGTTCCAAGAAATTGCTAAGTCTCTGGTTCGCCTCGCGAAGAAGGTCTCGCCCCGCGAGTCTTGCAAACCTGAAAAAGTCAGAGACGATCACGGCTTGCCCGTGTTGAAGGTCATGGCCGTGGCAGTTTTGAAGTTGAAGAGTCTCGCCTCGCGAGCATCCATTCGCCTCGCGAGTCTGGAAGTCAGAGAGCATCACGGTTAGGCCCTGATGGCCATAACGGGCGTAAGGAGAAGACCCTTCAGATCCTCGCCTCGCGAGCAAAACTTCGCCTCGCGAGAATGCCAAAGGTTGCTGACTGTTCATGAAATTCGCCTCGCGAATGTGTGCTCGCCTCGCGAGATAGCTAATTTCAGAATTTGTATAAAAGGCTGTTCTGAACATTTTGTAGAGACTCTTGCTTCTCCATTGTTTAGTTTTTACGTTTTTCTCTGTGTAATTTCGTTTGTCATGGAGAACTAAGTTCTAGGATTAGTCTACTGTATGGGAATTCTCTATACTTGAGGTTTTGTAAATCCCTATTTTAATTGCTTTTCCCTTTTCAATACCATATTACACATTTCTGTTTGTTATTTCAGGAGTGTGTAGTATTGTATTGATTTGTTTCAGTGATGTTATTTTCCTATACATAATCGCGTTTGTTATTTCGCGTGTGTTCAATCATGTTCGTTTGTTCATGAGAGCTTAACCCCGTTTGTTATTTCGGGAATAGGAACTTGCATCCATAGTAGCAATTACGTTGTTAGTTGTTACTGTAACTGAAAGGGGATTAGAATCTGCTTAGGGCTTGGGATTACATTAACCAAGGATAGTTGAGAATTCTTGACAGTAGATTAATCGTTGTTTGATAATTGAAAACCTCTTTTCAACTGCCCTGTTTTTGATTGCTCTGTTTTGTTTGTTTCTTATTTGCACTCCAATCCAAACCCCCCCAAAACTGATTTTTGTGAAAGGTAATATTCTCAGAGTCCTTGAGAGACGACATCCGAGTTGTCGCACTAGACTACAGTTTTAAACCCGCTCGTCCTTTTTGGCGCGTGCGCGACAGCGCGACCAAAAATTGGCGCCGTTGCCGGGGACTCTGAGTTGTTATTTTTCACAACTTGTTTTGTTTCATTTTTTTTTATTTTCTGTTCTGTTTTGAATTAGTCTGGCTACTAGGTCTCATTGCCCTGAACTGTGTGATTTTGACCCGGAAATTGAAAGAACATTGCACACACTCCGTAGGGAATTTCGGGCTAGCACTAGTAGTGATTCCAATTTTAAAACTGCTTTTGAAAACATGGGAGACCAAAGGACTTTGAGCCAGCTTGCTGCCCCTGATGTGAATTACAATGGTTTGTGCATTGCTTATCCTGGTGCTGACACCCCTTTTGAGTTAAAATCTGGGCTAATCCATTTGTTGCCAAGATTTAATGGTCTTGCAGGTGAAGATCCACACAAGCACCTCAAGGAGTTCCAAGTTGTCTGCTCCACAACTTTGAGGCCAGAAGGAGTAACCGAGGATCATATCAAGTTGAAGGCTTTTCCATTCTCACTCCAGGGAGCTGCAAAAGATTGGCTATTATACCTTGCGCCGAATTCCATTACCACATGGAATGACTTAAAGAAGCTCTTCCTAGAGAAATATTTTCCGCCTCCAGAGCCGCTGCAATTAGGAAAGAAATCTGTGGAATTAGGCAAGGAAATGAGTCGCTAGCTGAGTATTGGGAGAGGTTCAAGCAGTTGACATCTAGTTGCCCCCAGCATCAAATTTCTGAACAGCTCCTCATCCAATATTTTTATGAAGGATTGCAGTCGATGGATAGGAATATTTTGGACTGTTGCTAGTGGGGAGCATTGGTTGACAAGACTCCATCTCACGCCAAGCAACTCATTGAGAACATGTCATTAAATTCCCAGCAATTCACTACAAGAAGAAATTCTGTTGAGATTAGAGGTGTACATGAGGTCCGCACTTCCTCTTCCAGCCATGACCGTGATGATAGAATTGACAGGCTCACTTCCTTGGTAGAGAAATTGGCAATGGATAGGGTTCAGCCTGCGGTGTTGTGTGGCATGTGCAGTTCTCCTGAGCACCCATATGAAGCATGCCCCATTTTGCAAGGAGGATCAATTACTGAATCACCTCAAGCCTTTGCAGTCCATCCGTATAATCAGGGCAATAACCAGAACAGATACAACATTCCAGATCTTTCAACAAATAGGTACCATCCCAGCTGGAGTAATCATCCTAATCTGCGGTATGGGAACTCATCCCAACAACCGATGGCACCTCAGAATCCTCCAGTGACCACTTCTGCACCGTCCGGACCTTCAGTTGATGATATGTGCAAGCAAATAACTTCACAATTGAATGCACAAATGACTACACTTTTCCAGCAGCAAATGGGACAGTTCCAGGCACAGTTCCAGGCCTCACAGGCACAATTTCAGCAGAGAACGGATGCGAGTATTCAGGCATTGCATACACAGATTGGACAGATGGCCACAGACATAAATAACATAAAGCAAGGTCAAAGAACAACCCAGCTGCCAGCACAGCCAGTGATAAATCCTAATGCCTCCAACCCTAATGTGAGTTCCATATCTCTGAGGTCTGGAAAGGTTGTTGAGGCCACTTCTGGAAAGGATGAAGAAACTATGAAGGCCACTCCTGAGCCTACTGTTGAGGTTACTCCTGAACCTGTGGTTGAAGTTGAAACCGAGAAGGTATATAGACCACCCATTCCATTCCCACACAGATTACAGAAAAATTTGAAGAGTGGTGGTGAAGATAAGGAGAAGGAAATTCTTGATGTTTTAAGAAAGGTAGGTGTTAATATCCCTCTGTTGGATGTGATCAAGCAAGTGCCCAAGTATGCCAAATTTCTCAAGGACCTATGCACCAACAAGAGGAAGATGAAGACTAATGAGAGGGTTGACTTGGGAAGAAATGTCTCAGCGCTTATCCAGTCTAAGCCAGAAAGAGTTGTTGCTTTCACCCAGGCACTGCCACCGAAGTGCAAGGATCCAGGCACCTTCACTATCCCATGCACTATTGGGGACAAGAAGTTTGAAAACTGCATGTTGGACTTGGGAGCATCTATCAATGTCATGCCTACCTCCATCTTTAACAAACTGGATCTTGGTCCTTTGAAGTACACAGGTATCACCATTCAGTTGGCCAACAGAACCAGTGCCCGCCCCATGGGAATGGTGGAAGATGTGCTAGTGCAAGTTGATGATCTGATCTTCCCAGCTGATTTCTACATCTTGGACATGGCAGGAGAGACACATTCCAGTAAATCACCAATCATCCTGGGCCGACCATTCATGAAGACAGCCAAGACTAACATTGATGTGGATGATGGGACCATGTCTATGAAGTTTGGGGATATAGTTGCAAAGTTTAACATATTTGATGCCATGAAATATCCAGTGGAAGAGCACTCTGTATTCCACATAGAGCTGATCTCTGAGACTATTGAGGACACCCATGAGAACTTGTTTTCTAATTTTCCACTTAATTCTGGCTGTGATGATATTTCTTCTTGTCTTGTTTGTACTAACCCTAACCATTTTGTGGTTTGTGCTGAGATTGCTGCATGTTTAGCAGATGATAAAATTGTCAGTGCAGTGGATGAGAACCATGAAGAGGATGAAGTAGCACCGGAGGCCCTCTCTACCTCTTTGGACTTAGACTGCAAGGAATGGGATCCAGGTGACAGCTCCCGCTTACACTGCACTTGATCAGGGAGTACTCTTTTCCTTTCCCTCACTATGATCTTATAGTTTTGTTGTTCATTGGGGACAATGCATGTTTTAAGTGTGGGGGAGGGAACTAGTTGTAGTTTTTCTTTTCTTTGAATAAAGTTTTCTTTTCTTTGAATAAAGTTTTCTTTTCTTTGAATAAAGTTTTCTTTTCTTTGAATAAAGCTCCTGAATAATCTGAGAAGCTCAGGAGCATTTGTGTGTTGAGTCTTTTGTTGGCAAGTTTGTTAGATTTTGATTGATCTTGCACAGATTGCTTGCATGATTGATATGTGATGATTCCCCCTAGGCTGAAAAAAATTTTTGTGATTCCCATGTGAAATTGAAAACTGAATTTTGGGATTTTGTTATGATGGCATGATGAATGATAAGTTTGGGGTGATAGGAAGCACACACTAGGGATAGTATCTCTATCAAACAATTTGCATGAATGTCCAGGTGAGGTTTTGAGCCTCCAACATGTTTTAAACTGTGTGAAAATCGCTTTCAAGTTGCACTTCCCTGGATTTGATTGAATCTCTTTTTGGTTTGCATGATTATATGTGTGTAGCAAATGATTTAGGCATTTTCTTTGTAAATAGCTACTTGGCCTGAATAAACCAATTCCTAATGCATGTTCCCTAGTTAGCCCTTTTGAGCCTATTAGCCTGTTAATTCTTGATAACCTAATGTTATAAGCCCAAAAATCTGGAAAACCATGTTAACCCGATCTTAGGATTAGGAGAGCATGTAATCTTAGAATGGGTGCAAGAAACTAAAGTTTGGGGTGGCTGCAAGGTGCAATGTGTTGTTTGGGATTAGGAAAAAGAAAAAAAGAAAAAAAAAAAAGAAAAGTGAAAAATAAAAAGAAAAAAAAAAGAAGAAGAAAAAAAAATAAAAAAATAAAATACAAAAATGCCAAAAAGAAATAAAAAGGGCTGTAGCCACCCAGAAGTGTAAAGAAAAAAATAAAGAAAGGAACTTGAGTGAATTTCAAAGTGTAAATATAGTTCATGCTCTCTTAGTTCCTAGGGTCTTCAGCTTAGTTCCTTTTGTATATCCTACCCTTAGCCAGGCCCCATTACAACCCATAAAAGACCTTCTGATGTTGCTTGCATGTTTTCTGTGGGAGCCATTTTGAGATGAAAATCAAATTTTTGGGAAGCGTTCTTGAAAAGTGAAACTGAGTGCAAATTGTTAGCCTGACATAAACTGAGTGACTGAGTGAACAAATAATGCCCTTGTGAGGAAGGCAGTTGTTTGGATTTGGTGATCTCCCTCTTGTGTGTGACTTAGATTCCCTGCTTAGATTTCTGATTGTTTTCATGATGAAACTCTCAACTGTTTAGAATAAATGAATGTGGGGATTGCTCTGTTTGAAAAGGGGGAACAATGAAGAAAAACTGTTTTTGATGTATTGCTTGAATGTGTGCAGTGTTGATTGGATCTTTTAAGCTTGCCAGGTCTTGAGTCTTTTTAATTTTTGAGTCTTAGTTTGCTTGGGGACAAGCAAAGTTTAAGTTTGGGGTATTTTGATAAGCCTCTGGCTCATCTAGTTTTGTGGCTAGTATGACCAGGATTTTGTGCAAATTATATCGTATTTTCACCCAAATTAGATTAGATTGTCCTCAAGCAAGGTTTTGAGTCTCTAGAGTAGTTTTAAGTTAATTTAGCTAGTTTTAAGTCAAAATAATACACTTATGGTTATTTCCTTATTTTCAGGTTAAGTAGAAGCTGAGAAAATAAAGAACAGGGGTATCGCCCCGCGAAGGAAACGCTCGCCACGCGACCCCGAAGCCTGACTGTTCTAAGAAATTGCTAAGTCTCTGGTTCGCCTCGCGAAGAAGGTCTCGCCCCGCGAGTCTTGCAAACCTGAAAAAGTCAGAGACGATCACGGCTTGCCCGTGTTGAAGGTCATGGCCGTGGCAGTTTTGAAGTTGAAGAGTCTCGCCTCGCGAGCATCCATTCGCCTCGCGAGTCTGGAAGTCAGAGAGCATCACGGTTAGGCCCTGATGGCCATAACGGGCGTAAGGAGAAGACCCTTCATATCCTCGCCTCGCGAGCAACACTTCGCCTCGCGAGAATGCCAAAGGTTGCTGACAGTTCATGAAATTCGCCTCGCGAATGTGTGCTCGCCTCGCGAGCTAGCTAATTTCAGAATTTGTATAAAAGGCTGTTCTGAACATTTTGTAAAGACACTTGCTTCTCCATTGTTTAGTTTTACGTTTTTCTCTGTGTAATTTCGTTTGTTATGGAGAACTAAGTTCTAGGATTAGTCTACTGTATGGGAATTCTCTAT
Organism: Sophora flavescens; assembly: GCA_030762895.1. Taxonomy (NCBI): domain Eukaryota; kingdom Viridiplantae; phylum Streptophyta; class Magnoliopsida; order Fabales; family Fabaceae; genus Sophora; species Sophora flavescens. Next base: position 13,019,657 of record CM061065.1, on the reverse strand, counting down.
ACTTGAGGTTTTGTAAATCCCTATTTTAATTGCTTTTCCCTTTTCAATACCATATTACACATTTCTGTTTGTTATTTCAGGAGTGTGTAGTATTGTATTGATTTGTTTCAGTGATGTTATTTTCCTATACATAATCGCGTTTGTTATTTCGCGTGTGTTCAATCATGTTCGTTTGTTCATGAGAGCTTAACCCCGTTTGTTATTTCGGGAATAGGAACTTGCATCCATAGTAGCAATTACGTTGTTAGTTATTCTTATGAATCGAAAGGGGATTAGAATCGCTTAGGGCTTGGGATTACATTAACCAAGGATAGTTGAGAATTCTTGATGATGAGATTAATCGTTGTTTGATAATTGAAAACCTCTTTTCAACTCGCCTGTTTTTGATTGCTCTGCTTTTGTTTGTTTCTTATTTGCACTCCAATCCAACCGCCCCCCCAAAACTGATTTTTGTGAAAGGTAATATTCTCAGAGTCCTTGAGAGACGACATCCGAGTTGTCGCACTAGACTACAGTTTTAAACCCGCTCGTCCTTTTTGGCGCGTGCGCGACAGCACGACCAGACATCTCGACGTATATGCCCGCAACAAATATAATATTTTAATTTTTTTTACCAAAATTTTCAAAACTTCCAGTATCGTAGTAAATACGATAAAAACATTTTTCATCTCGTTCACGACTTAAAATTAGGTCTTCTGAGCAGTAAACCTTTACTGTCAGTGAAAACGCAGACCGGGTTCCGTCTAAATTTTCAACCCAAAACTTCATCGTAACCCTAAGATATAAAACATAACAGGAAAATAACAGTATTTCACCCAAAATAATTTTCTAAGTCTCTGATAAAAATATATTTTTATATATTACTTACCTACACTAGAAAGCAGTGAAAAATCGGGGTGTTACATTACTACCCCACTAAAAAAAAAATTCGTCCTCGAAATTATGTACTTCAGAAAAGATGTGGATATCGTTGTTGCATATCTGCTTCACGCTCCCAAGTAGCATCTCCAGTAGTTTCATCCCATATGACCTTAACCAAAGGAATTTGTCTACCACGAAGCTCCTTAATCTCTTTATCTGCTATCCTTACAGGTAGAGCCTCATACTCTAGATTCTCTCGCAGTTGAATAGACTCAGACTCAATGACATGTGAAGGATCAGGATAATATTTTCTCAACTGAGACACGTGAAAGACGTCATGAAGGTTAGCAAGGTTAGGTGGTAAAGCAATATGATAAGCTACTGGACCAATCCTTCGAATAATCTGGAAAGGTCCGATGAATCTAGGAGTAAGTTTTCTAGTTTTTATAGCCCTGCCAATTTCGATCTTCGGAGTGACTCTCAAAAACACGTGATCGCCCTCCTGGAATTCTAAAGGTCTCCTTCTCTTGTTACTGTAGCTCCTTTGCCTATCCTGTGCTTCCTTCATCTTTTCCCTTATCTTCCTAACTTGTTCTGTAGTCTATTGCACCACATCTGGATCCAAGACTTGATTTTCACCAATCTCATACCAACATAACGGTGTCCTACACTTCCTACCATACAAAGCCTCATATGGTGCCATCCCTATACTACTGTGAAAACTATTGTTGTAAGTAAATTCAATCAATGGCAAGAACTCATCCCAACTGCCAGTGTGTTCCAAAACACAAGCTCTTAAAAGGTCCTCCAATGATTGAATCGTCCTTTCTGACTGTCCATCCGTTTGGGGATGATAAGCAGAACTCATCCTCAACTTGGTCCCTAAAGCATGATGCAACTGTTTCCAAAATCTAGATGTAAATCTTGGATCTCGGTCTGAAACAATGCTCGATGGCACACCATGCAACCTAACAATTTCTTTGATGTAGATTTGGGTCAACTTCTCCAAACTATAGCTTTCACCCATAGGTAAGAAGTGAGCACACTTTGTCAATCTGTCAATGATAACCCAAATCGCATCATGTTTCTTAGGAGTTCGTGGTATTCCAACCACAAAATCCATAGCGATGCTATCCCATTTCCATTATGGGATATCTAATGATTGTAATAAACCAGCTGGTTTTTGATGCTCTATCTTAGCCTTCTGACACACTAGGCAAGATAAAACATACTCTGCTACCTCTTTCTTCATCCTTGTCCACCAAAACAATTTCTTTAGATCCTGATACATTTTAGTGGATCCAGGATGAATACTCAACTTACTCTTATATGCTTCTTCTAATATCAACTTCCTAAGTTCTAAATCCTCGGGCACACATATTCTATCCCTAAACCTCAGTACACCATTTGTTCCTCTACTAAACTCAGAATTTTTTCCTTCATCTATACCTCTACTTATCTCCTGTAAATATGGATCTTGAGCCTGTTTATCCTTAAGATCTCTCATAAAATCACTACTAATAGTGATCATACCTAAGCAAATTTTATCCTCAACCAACTCCATTCCTAAGTTCAAATCTCTGAACTGTTCCAGTAATTCCAACTCTTTAACCATCATTGCGGACACATGCAATGATTTCCTACTCAAGGCATCCGCTACTACATTCGCCTTCCCAGGATGGTATAGTAAATCAAACTCATAATCTTTGATAAACTCCATCCATCTTCGTTGTCTCATATTCAACTCCTTTTGGTCGAACAGATACTTCAGACTTTTATGATCACTGTAAACATTAAATTTTGCTCCATATAGAAAGTGTCGCCATATTTTTAATGCGAACACTATGGCTGCTAATTCCAAATCATGAGTCGGATAGTTCCTCTCATGAATTCTCAATTGTCGGGAAGCATAAGCTACCACTCTTCCCTCTTGCATTAGAACACAACCTAAACCTTGGTATGACGCATCACAGTATACGTCAAACGGTCCTAATGGATCCGGTAAAGTCAACACAGGTGATGTAGTCAACCTTTCCTTCAGCTTTTGGAAACTCTGCTCACATTTGTCCGTCCATACAAAAGCTGTATTTTTCCTCGTCAACTGCGTCATAGACAACGCAATCTTCGAGAAACCCTCTATAAACCTCCGATAATATCCAGCTAACCCTAGAAAGCTTCGTACTTCACTTACCGACTTAGGCCGTTCCCATTTAAGAACTGCCTCAACCTTTGCTGGATCTACTGCTATACCTTCCCTGGTGATCACATGTCCAAGAAATTGGACTTCTTCCATCCAAAACTCACACTTGGAAAGTTTAGCATAAAGCTGCCTATCCTTCAGAACTTGCAGCACTATCCTTAAATGTTTCTCATGATCTTCCCAGGTACGAGAATAAATAAGGATGTCGTCGATGAATACAACCACAAACTTATCAAGAAACAGTCTAAATATCTTGTTCATATAATCCATGAACACTGCTGGTGCATTAGTCACACCGAACGGCATAACTAAATACTTGTAATGTCCATACCTTGTTCTAAAAGCCATTTTTAGTATATCTTCCTTCTTTACTCTAATCTGATGGTATCCAGATCTCAAATCAATCTTGGAAAATACTGCGGCTCCTTTCAATTGATCCATCAGATCATCTATCCTAGGCAATGGATACTTATTCCTAATTGTTACCTTGTTTAACTGTCTATAATCCATGCACAACCTAGCACTTCCATCTTTCTTCTTAACAAACAACACTGGAGCTCCCCATGGTGAAACACTCGGCCTTATGAACTCTTTTCCCAACATATCACCCAACTGTTTCTTCAACTCCTCCAATTCTATAGGTGACATCCGATAAGGCGCCATAGATATAGGTCCTGTCCCTGGTACAAGATCTATGGTGAATTCCACTTCTCGTTCTGGTGGTAAACCTGGAACGTCGGGAGGGAAAACTTCAGGAAACTCTCTCACGATAGGCATAGAATCTATACTAGGGGTCTCAATAGTTTCCACCGCGAACAGCATCACGTACTGTCGAGAATCGTCACCCCTTATGGATACTCCTTCATTGGTAGAGACTATACTAGAAGACTGAAGAAATGATAAGGTCTTACTAGAGCAGTCTAGCATTACATGGTTAGTCGAAAGCCAATCCATGCCAAGAATAACATCTATCTGCTGCATAGGCAAACAGACAAGGTCTACAATAAATGTTCTATTCTCAACAACTATAGGACACTGTAAACAAATAGACATAGTGGTCAAAGGATTACTAGTTGGAGTAGATATTGTAAGGGTATAAGGTAATTGAGAAACAGTTAATTTTAATTGATCCACACATTCATACGAAATAAATGAATGTGTAGCGCCTGAGTCAAATAACACGTACGAGAGTCTACCAGCTATCAAACACATACCTTGTATAAGATCAGCAGATTGAGAGGATTCAGCTCCCTTCACGGTAAACACTCTTCCAGTGGCTTGAGGTCTTGCTCCCTGTTGCCCTGCTGATATGACTCCTCTCCCAGCTCCACCCCTATTGCTTCCATTTCCTCTTCCTGCAGCTATCGGTGGTCGCTTAGCCTGCTGTCTGCAATCTCGGGCCATATGACCTTTTTCCCACAGTGAAAACAACTAGGTCGCTCCATGCAGTCTCTAAGATAATGCGGTCCACCACATCTGAAACAAAATAAGCCTTGCTGCTGTTGACCAGCTCTAACCACTGGTGTTGGTGTGGGTGTCTGCACTGGTCGGGCATACGGTCTCTGTCTCCACTGAGAGTTACTACCTCCTCGCCTCTGAAAACCCGGTCGAGTAGGACCCCCACTTCTTAATTGTTTCTGCTCATTAGCCAGCCTCATATCTAGACTTTCGATCACACTGCATCGTTCCACTAGCTCTGGAAAACTCTGGATATCAAGAGATACTATAGCCCTCTGGAGTTCATGTCGGAGTCCTTCCTCAAACCTTCTACATTGCCAATCTTCATCTGGGAATCTCTGATTAAATTCGGAATACATAATCAGAGCCTCGAATCGTGATGCATAATCACCAACGGTCATATTTCCCTGTTTGAGACTCATGAATTCCCTTTCTTTCTCGCGTCGAACTAGACGCGGAAAATACTTCTCAAAGAAGCAGTCACTAAACAGCTGCCAGTTGATAACTCCGCCTTCGGCATCCATCAATCTTCGCTTGCCTCTCCACCAAGACTCTGCTCCTCCAGTTAACATGAAGGCAGCATACGTCACTTTCCTATCCTCTCTGCAGCGCATGGTATCGAATATCTTCTCGATCTCTTGTATCCACCATTCTGCCTTCTCTGGATCATAATCTCCTCGGAATTGGGGTGGCTTCCCTTTCAGGAAAGTAGCCATTCCGACATCTTTAGCTGCTGCAACTCTCCTTTGATTCTGTTGTTCCTGCTGTTCTTTGTTCATCTGTAGCATCTCAGCATTCTGCTGTGTTTGTAACAACAGAGCAGTAACTATGTTTTTCATGGTATATTGAGTCTCGGATGACTCTCCTCCACTTCCGGTATGATTATTTTCCACATTGTTAGCTCCCACAATTCTTTCAGGAGTTCTATCATTACTGTCAATCGGACGTCCTCTTCCACGAGCCATGATTCTGTAAAAGAAATCATTTGCTCTGATCAGTATGACATATAATACCACATAGACCAGTATATAAATACCATATGCCACACTAATGTTAATTAACGCATCGGATTCGGACACACTACCCATCTTCTAAGCATAGTTGAAATCCGATGTGGACTCAACTAGACACGGCCAGTAACAACTTCCTAGACCTCACAGTCCGATTAGAATCGAACTGCTCTGATACCACCAAATGTGACACCCCATTGTGCCCCATTGTATTATTACATTAAATCCTTAATTATTTATTTACTTAATCGTGCGCTTAACGTTGAAAATACGTAAAAATTAAAAACTTTAGTTAAACCATCATATAACTTCTACAAATATACAACACACCAAACTATTTTACATAAATACACACATGAGTATCCTTTATTTTACACAACCTGCTTATAACTAACTGAAACAAAACATCTTATGTGACTAACTGGCCTTAAACTAACTATGCCACATTATTAGTATCAGTAGGTTGTTCTTCAGCGTCAACTTCATACGGAACGTCGTTCAACTCTTCAACAATCTCCGTCTCGTATGGGGTTCCATCCATCTCCTCCGTAACATAGTCGTCCATATGGTCTTCTAACGTAACAAAGTAGACATACACAAAAAATACAGAAATAGGGAGATAAGAAACAGTTCTATCATCATAAGTGGAAAAGATTCATAGCATATAATACAATAACAGTCACAGACATGCATCACTCACAATTTGCAATCATCCATACTTTATAACATCATCCTCTACCCTTCAACTCATGCAACTAGACCTTTATGCTGACGTGGCCACTACTACTCCTGTCACACATCCCTCGTTAGGGATGCCAGTCAGTCGTCCAAGTGACATGTTCCCCACGACGGTGCGCATTCTCATACATGGTAGGAATGCTCATGCAAAGCAATGACACTATAGCTGCACAGTACCGTCGGTGCACACCCTGGTTCTCTCTCTCAACTCTATCAAGGGTGCTCATGCATAGCAATGACACTATAGTTGCACAACTTCAATTCTAATTTGGAACGGTCTACAAGAACTTCGGACCTCGTGTATCTCAAATACAAGGTTATGAACAACAATGCAACACATGATTCTCACTGACTTTTATCAATAACAACCTAGTACCTCAAGCTTTTCCTCATAACCTCCACTTACACTCTATATCACATCACTTCTATAAAATAATAGCGAGGCACTTCTAATTCATATTCGAAACTCTCACCCAAACAAAATACCTCCGAGCAATATATATCTTTCCTTAAAATTATCTAAGCATAGAATTAAACCCAGGCAGATCATGCATAACACATAAATCAACAGAATATTCAAACATCTCAATATCATATAAGGCAATTTATTACAACCAAATCATAATAGTTCAACCAAATAAATAACAAAGTCAGATTCTGTCACGGCCTGGCCGTGATAGCCATCACGGCCGTGACAGACAACAAAGATAAGAATCCTACAACACAGAACATGTCACGGCCTGGCCATGACAACCATCACGGCCGTGACAGACAACAAACATCCTCAATATCATAATATTCAAACACCGAAACAATACGTCACATGCAGATGGAATACCTCAACCAGCGTATCACAACAGTCAAAAGTAAATAATTCAAACATCCTCAAATATGAATAATTAACCTAAGGCGATAAACCCACAATTCCCAAATCGTCATTGGTATTACGGAAAAAGTTTCAATACGATTTTGGTATTGTCGATTACTCGACCACTAGTAGGGTTTAGGTCGCCCTACACCATTATTATAAATTATATATTACTGCTCGGTTCCGACGATGGAATGGTTCTTTCTCCCACCTGAGTTTGCACCGGAAACACGTACACGACGATCCTCGTTATCCCGCCACGAGTTAACACAACCACCTTCAACCAAACAACATAACTATAATTAATCAACTAACAACCATCTATGACACTTTAGGGCTAGGTTCGGCCAAGACTTAGAAAATAGGTTTAGGATTATCTTCTTAATGCCATCTTTTGGATCCTAGTTACTAGAGTCTTAACTAACCTAGATTACTTATTACAAGACTAAAATTTGAAATAAAATCCTCTAACCTTTAGGGTTAGGGTTTCGGCCAAGGGCTGACTTTTAGGGTTCAACATCCTTAAAATTCCTAATCATGATTAAGTCATAGATTAATGATCCTTGATTAACCTAAATCATGGATTAGTGACTAAACAACTAAAGTTGAAACTCAAAACTTCCTAACTCTTTTATACAAGGATTCGGCCTCAACATGTTCATAGGGTTAGGGTTCTTAGTTTAATAAACCAACTTGGATTTATTAAGCATACATACTAATAGCTTGATTACTAAGGTCATTAATGAAAACTTCGAACAAAACTCATCTAGTTCCAAGAACTAGGGTTTCGGCCTTGATGAAATCAATAGGTGAGAGTTTGATTTTTGATCTTCTATATGCTTGGATACAAGAACTATCAAGGTATTTGAAGATTGAATCATGAATCAAGACATGAAAATGAAACAAAACCTAAGAACACAACCTTGACCTAGGTTCGGCCATAACCAGAAATCAAGGAAAGAAATTTCTCATGATCTTATGCTTCTAGATGATGAAAATAGAGATGATTATAAGATCATAGAAATTGGTTTCATGTCAAAAGGATTTTTTTCTAGAATTAGTTATGAATTTTTGAATCTAACTCCATGAACTTTGAAGTAAATGATGAACATATGAATCTTAGCCATGAATCTACAAAAGTTGTGAAGAGAAATGATTTAAATGACAAGAGAATAAGTTATTACCTCTTGATGATCCAAGAAAAACAAGATTTGGATGAGGTTCTTTTGAATTTTCTTATGGTGTTCTTATGGCAAAGTTAAGAACTTTGAAGGAAAGAACATGGAAATGGAAGAAAATGCTTAATGAAGAAGACAACATATTTAAATGAAGGAGACAAGAGTGAGCCGTGAGTGTTGGATAGGTTTTTGGTCAACTTTTCCAATGGCATTTGCTTGCAATTGTCATAAAAAGACAAGGGCAAAATGGTTATTTCATAGGAAAATTTCACTTTGTCATAAATGTGCCTTTATGGCCATTATGACACGGATAAGCTCGTCATAAATGCTCGTCAAGTCGGTCAAATCCATCATCTCTGCTACATTGCCGACTCCTCGATTCATCTGGCGCAAGCTTTTCCTAGAGACATCTCGACGTATATGCTCGCAACAAATATAATATTTTAATTTTTTTTACCAAAATTTTCAAAACTTCTAGTATCGTAGTAAATACGATAAAAACATTTTTCATCTCGTTCACGACTTAAAATTAGGTCTTCTGAGCAGTAAACTTTTACTGTCAGTGAAAACGCAGACCGGGTTCCGTCTGAATTTTCAACCCAAAACTTCATCGTAACCCTAAGATGTAAAACATAACAGGAAAATAACAGTATTTCACCCAAAATAATTTTCTAAGTCTCTGATAAAAATATATTTTTATATATTACTTACCTACACTAGAAAGCAGTGAAAAATGGAGGACTTTGTTGAACCTGCCTATCATATTTCCATGGTACCGCTTTGGTGTCCTTGTAAGGGAAAGGACCTGGGACTCGGATGACAACTGGTGTTGGCCCACTCGAAACCAGCATAGGTTCCTCTCAGTATAGTGTATCACCACTGACTTCGGAGCGACTTGCTCAGGAACCGGTTGAGGATTAATCACAACAGTAAAAGGAGTTATCTTAACTGGAGTTGGGGAAATTGTAGATTCAGCGTCCATGTTAATGCCACACTCATTCGATTCATAACCAATTAGGATAATCTTCATATATATTAACTGTTGCACAACCTGCCGAAATTTTGCACAGTCTTCAATTGAATGCCCCATATACCCGTTGAAGTCAACCTTATCTCTTCATCAAGAGTCTTCTCTTCAACAATTGAGGTTTGCACCAATCCATGTTTTTGCATTTCCCTTAAAATAACTCTTATGGGAGTTTTGACATCAGCCACTTGGGTCTTAAGAGTAGGTTCCATAAAGCTATCAATAGCATTGACTCTCGAACTCCCATGATTTGGCATAGGACCTTGTGCCCCATTCGGAGCATCTTTCTGAAAGCTCAACCACTTAGCATCAATAAGATCTTGCACCTTAAATTTGAAAGCCCTGCAGTTCTCAGTGGACTGACCTATTGCCCCCGCATGATACTAACATTTAGCATTTGGGTCAAACCACTTCGGATGAGGAGGCCCCAATGGTTTCATTGGGATAGGAGTCAACACAGATTTGCTTATAAGCTTATGCAGTAGCCTAGTGTAGGTCATGGGTATCAGGTCGAAATGTACTGGCTTTCTTTCCGAGTTATACGGTGGCCTTGTTTGGCTGGTGTTTGGGTTTAGACCTAGGGTTTGAACAATTTGAGGCGGCATGGTAGGGTGTGTTTGAGTCTGAGAAGGGTACGATGACTGGTAAGGAGCCATCTGTTGAGGATTTGGAAATTGTGAGGTGGTAGCGATGTATGGCTGATTGGCTTGGTGATATAGGGCGTATTGGGCTTGGAAGGCGGATGTTTGGTTTGGTCTATATTGGTTTGGTTTATTTTGTTCAAAGGTTACTGCGTGTGCTTCTCCTTCTTTCTTTTTCACAAACGGGGCTCTCTTTGGGCCGTTCATTACTGAAGTCTCAGTGATCTTGCCATTCCTCATTCCACATTCGATTCATTCGTCGATAATGACCATGTCATAAAAGTTTGATGACACGCTTCCAATCATTCTATCATAGAAAGGCGACTGGAGGGTATCAGTGAACATTGCCACAATTTCTTTCTCGTCAATGGAGACTCTACCTGAACAATCAATTCCCTCCATCGTTGTGCATACTCCTTGAAAGTCTCTGTGTCTCTCTTTGCCATATTTTGGAGTTGCATCCTATCGGGAGCCATGTCAATATTGTACTTGTATTGCTTCAGGAATGCATCTGCTAGATCTTTGAAGGATCGGACGTGGGCCCGTTCGAGATGTGTGTACCAATTTGAAGCTGCCCCAGTTAAACTGTCTTGGAAGAAGTGAATCAAGATCTTATCATCTTGAGCGTATGATGCCATCTTCCTTACATACATGGTCAAATGGTTTTAGGGATAAGTGGTTCCCCGATATTTGTCGAAATCGGGTATCTTAAATTTTGGTGGAATTACAACATTTGGCACCAGGCAAAGCTCTGAGGCATCCCGAAGACCATAACTATTTACCCCTTCAATGGCCCGTAGTCTCTCCTCTAACACTTCCAACTTTTCTTTAGATTGGGAATCCCCTCCCGACTGATTCACTGGAGTTTCACAATTCATATTATGGGGAAAGGGGTATGGCATGTAGGAGGGTCCGAAGTTTGGCATCATTTGAGTCCCCTGGGGTCCATAATGTAGGGTGTATTGTGGATTTTTTGGATTGGCAAAAATTGTCACCGTCGGGGTGTTACCATCTGTAGGGTTGACAGTTTGTGTTTATGGAATTTCGACAGCGTCGGTGGGGGTTTGTGTCTGAGTGATATGTTCGGAGTTTTGAATGCCATCTTGTGGGCTGGGGGCCGTTGGTGGCACAAATCCATGAGGCAAACCGTATGGGGGATTGTTCGTGTCAAATGAAAGATGAGTTTGGTTGCTTGGATAAATAGTGTGAGGCATCATGGCCCCTGGTTGGTTGAAGCCTTGAAAAGAACACAAATCCTTCTGCATTGCTTGTAGGATCTCCATCATCTTAGTCATGTGATCCTTGATTTGACTGACTTCATCCCTGATCTCTTGGACCTCTTCTAGTTCATCCGCCATGGCTTTTGTCTGTGACCGAGTGCGATAAGGGTGTCTTCGAGCAATTGTTCAGAAAATCCACACACTGTTTTAATCGAAACAAAAGTGAGAACAAAATGTTGGAAAATGCAAAAAGCTTTTATGAAAATCACCTTTGGAGTTTATTATTATTTTTTGAGTTAACACCTTATAACAGACAAAAGATGGTCCCTCCATCCCACACAGAGAGCATTGTGGTCATAAGATGGAATGGAGTTGACAACAAATCTAGGGGAGAAACAACTCTCCACAATAGATGTTGTCTCAAACACACTAGCAATTTTGAAATGAGACATCTCGTCCTACCCTTTGCGCAGAAGGAAGAATCCTATAAGGCAAAGATGTAGTGGATCACATACTAAAGGAAGACCATGCTCTGCGATAGGTGTCGTCACAAGTCAAGTGCAAGAGTTGGAGTGTGAAGGAATCATAGAAGCAAGAACTGATTTCATTAAAAACTCCTCAAAGCAATACATAGAATTATGGTGGCAAGGCCATATTTCATTAAAATCTCCTCAGAACAATACATGGATTGGGATTACATCATAATTCTCGACATTGTTACAACATTTTCATCCTAAAGTCAATAGCTTAGGTCTCTTTCTTTTTAGCCATCGAGTAAACCCTCCACACATTTACATGAAGTCATCCAACTCGGTTGGGAGATGAAGCCTAGGGTCCGCACGAATTGGTTTTTCTGCCTTTTCAAAGCGTTTGACAAAATTCGGAATACAATGGCTTAGCTCCAAATTCATGCTCATATATCTTTTTTCCCATATGTCAATATCTATCCCTCGCTCCCGCGCCTCTTCTCTCCACCACTTCACGACATTCATTGCTCGAACCAGTTGATCATGAAAGTGTTTTGCTGAGGTCCACCCTAAATCGCACTGCTTCTTGATTCCGACTAGTAGGATATTCAGCTCTTGGGCCTTTTGTACCAATTCATCAGTCATCCCGTCTTGTGCACAAATTTTATTTTGTAATTTGCCATTGACTCCCCTTTGTCGATTGGCTTCCACTTCCAATGACTTTCTCACATCTCCTTGCTGAATGACTTCTTCTTCTAACAAACACTTTTTTTTCTTAGTTGATGCCTCTCTGTTGTCAAGGACAATACTTTGCTTCCAAGATTCTGGATCCTAGTCATGACGCTCGGTGGGACCTTGTCTGTATTCTTCTGGACTCTTGAGGTTACGGAGATATCTGCACACAAATTTTTTAAATGTTCATTTTCCTTTGTTAACTTCTCACAACGCTTCTGACTAATGGCTATTTTCAACTCGGCATCTTACTTTTGTTGTTCCATTTCCTTCATTTGTGCTTCCATGACTTTCAGTTGTTCTTCCATTTGAGTTACCGAAGGGGAGTAATCTTCAGCTTTCGTGTTTTCTGCAGGAATGTTGACAGGACATTTCCTTGATTTTCTCCATGCTTCATACTCTGAGACAATGATTAGGATTGGTCAGCCCAATTGTTATCTCCCCGCCATCCTCACATTTTTCCATGCATTTCTAACTTCTTTTGCCAACAACTTGGTATTCTCACCATCCTCGTATCGGAAACAACATCCACCGAGTTGTTTTTCTCGTGGCACGGTTTGCGTCCAACAAAGTTGTCGTAAGGCTATGGCGGGTGTGTAGGATATGCACCCTCTCGGGCCCATCAAAGGAACATTTGGATAGTCACCACAACTATAAATGATATCTTGCCCATGTTGACTTTCGTACCATGGGCATACCCACTTAAAAGAGTCTCTTTCCACTTTCTCAAACTCACTCTTCCATTCCTCTTCATTAAGCTTCCTTGTAGGGATGTTATGGAAGCCTATTAGTGGATCTGAATGGCGGTTGATATTGCCTTTTGCGTACATGTGAGTCATAACCCATTGACACGCTGTCGCGCGCGCGTCAAAAAGCGAGCGGTTTGTAAAAATATGTAGTTAGGGTGCGACAACTCGAGTATCGTCTCACAAGGACTCTTGGGTTGTTGTTAACAGAAAAAGTCAGATTTGGAGGGTTTGGTTTGAAATTAAATAAAGAAAACAAAGCAGAAAATAATGCAAACTAAATAATTACCAAATAAGCTAAACGATCAACCTACTGCTTTCGGTTTCCCACTTTCATTGATTCATATAATTCCAAGCCCTAAGCAGATTCTAATCTCTTTTCGATTGTAACATCAATTAACAAGCGAAACCGACGCTACGAGACATATGTTCCTAATTCCCGAAGTAAGCAAACGGGGTGAAGCGCTCGTGAATTAAGCAAACACGAATGAACACACGCAAATTAAGCAAACGCGATTAAGTATAGGAACATAAAATCATCGAAACAAATCAACACCCATTCGATACAAACTGAATTAACCAAACAGAGAATATAGAATAGTATTGAAAGAGAAAAGCAATGAAATCAGGAATTACAAAACCTCAAGCATCAATGGAACCCGATTACAGCAGATTAATCCAAGGAGATTAGTTCTCCATTACAAATATGACAGAAACCTAAAAGTATAATGTAAAAATAGTGAAGACTCCCTCCTCTCTGCGTCTGCTGTGCTTGTATTTATAAGGAGGCCGCGTGTCACAGCCGTGATGGCCGTCACGACCAGGCCGTGACCGCTTCTGTCAAGGGCGCACATTCAAATTCTGGTCCGTCATGGCAGTGATGCCTATCACGGCCAGGCCGTGATCGCTTCTGACTTTGGGTGTTGATTTGTCACGGCCGTGACCTCCATCACGGCTGGGCCGTGATCAATTTTGTCCTTCAGATTCTCCTCATCACACCCGTGATGTGTATCACGGGCTGGGCCGTGATGCTTTCTGGCTTTCATGATCTTCTCATCACAGCCGTGACCAGTGTCACGGCCTGGGCATGATGGCTTCTGCTTCAGGTGTCCTTCCCTTGTTGCTCTTTTTATTAACCTAAAAACATGAACTAGCAGTGAATGCTTTATTTGACTCAAAAACTAACTAAAATGTCCTAAACTACTTAAGAAACACAAAATGTTGCTTAAGGACGATCAAATCCAAATATGGGATAAAACGAGATTGAAACTCGAATAATTAGCACGAAAACCATGATCTTACTAGTTATAAAACTAGTTAGCCAAAGGCTGATCACCCATACATAGAGCAACTGCGCACAACATCTGAGCTTCCCCTTTGGATGCCGCTAGCAAAATTCTAGAGGCAAAAGCGTTTCAGCCAATACTGCCGGCACGGGGTTTTTCTTTTTTTCAACTGTGAAGAACACGTCCATTGCTGTTTGATCTATCATGTCTAGCGCCGATGGAAATAGAACCAACCCATATATTGCTAGTGCCAATACCCTCTCAAAGGTTTCCCAGTCTTTTCGATCCATTAGTTTTCTCAAATGATTTTCAAGAAATTTTTGGGTCAACCCTCGCGAGTTTGAGTGCCCGGTCAAGTTCACTTCAATTTTAGGAAGTCCTAATAATCCTGCTATGCTTGCAGTGGTCAAGTATTTCCCCATGCAAAAGTACACGGTGGGATTTTTCTGCATTGGCAACCTTAACAGGCAAGCATATTCTTCAATGGTGGGTGTAATGTCCATGTTTGGCAACTCGAAGCATCTGAGATGTGGGCTCTAATACCGACTTAAAGCACTCAAAGCAGTAGCTTGAACCGGTATGAAAATTAGGTCCAAGATCCCTCCATACTTCTTGACGAAGCTTTTTCGATGTTCTTGAGGTAAATATTGGCTCAACTCTTTCAGATTCTCTAATGAGTTCAAAATCACCCTGGAGCTCTTGGTGGCAGGAGCATTGCTAGTGTGTCCGACTTTTTCCATCTCTTGCTATCAAAGGTGTTATCTCCAAATTATCTGTTCGAGGGAAATTTTATTTTATTAATAACATTTGAAAAACAAATTTACTTATGCATGAGAGTGTACCGAAATGTATGAATGAATGAAATATTGACGATGCATGACCTGATATACTACATGCACGAGCATACAATGAGTGTAACAGAATGCATGAATGAATTGCATGTTAAGGTGCATGAAAAAGATCTTATGAAGCATGAGACATAAATGTAATTATTCATGCTACAAAAAAAGACGGAATGCGCTCCCTTTTGTCCTACACAGGTCATATCCTAAAATTTGAACTTCTGAGGTCAAGACCCTAGTTTGGTAGGCTGCTAATGGCATTTTATGTGCATGAATTTCGGGACAGATCTAGACCCCTAAACATATGGTCCCCGGATTACCCTCATCTAAAAGATAAGGATTCGAATCCATGAACCTCACCACAGGGACAAATAAGTCATAATACGGTAGTCCATGTACCGATAGCAATCCGAGCGGGAGAATCTGTGACTGTCAGGGATGCCAAAAGCATCACAATAACATCACTGAAGCCCCTTCTAATCTTATGGCATTCCAAGGCTCGGGTATAGAACCCAAAAGTGTGTGAATATGTGATGGTGATGTGTGTGCTGGGAGCAAGCAAACTTGCACAAAACCTAAAAAACTATCCCCAAACCTGCAAAAAGAACAGCCAACATTTAAAAGAATTTTCTACCATAGGGTTGCAAGAATATACAAAGACATTTATAAGAACAGATAAAACTATTTATGAAATAAATAAAACAAAGAAGTGTAAAACTAATATTTTCAAAGCTATTAAAAATGCACAACCAACTATGTTAGGCCTGACTCTCAAAGGTCCCAAGTGGAGTCGCCAGTTGTCGCGACCGTCCCGTCCGGGAGCCGCGAAAAAATAGAGATAAAAAACAGAGGAGTCGCCACCAATATTTTTATTTTGGAAAAACATTGGAAAAACCATTTATTTTAAGGAAAGCTGGTCTAAAAAACAGAGAGAGATGAGTCCGGGAGCCGGTTACAAGTAGGGAAGGTATTAGCACCCCACATCGCCCGTTTAAAAAACGGTACCTCAAGTTAATTGTGCAAAAACATTTTAATAACCTTTTAAATATTTATTTTACCCTAAAATTATTTACGAGAAAGAATTATTTTTAATTTTTAATATTTTAAATTTTTATTAATTTTTATATTTTTAAATTTATTGTTTATAAAAACTAAATGAGGTTGAATATGGCACATGAGTCCACAGGGTAACCTCAAATCTAAGGGACTGGATATGGCACCATGTCCATAGAGCATCCCTAAAAATAGAAAAGTTTAATTATTTTGATTAATTATTTTAACATAAAAAGAGACACAAAAAAAGGAAAATTTAGTTTTGGCTTGACAAGATGATTTATCTTGCTCCTACGTATTCCCGGGTGCGATAGGAAACTCAAAGCCACGTAGTTCTACAGAAAAGATTTGATTTGTTGATTTTAACTTTTTGAAATTGATTTTTTGATTTTTTTATTTTTGAAGAGATTTTTTTTAAAAGGGGTTTTATTTTGAAATAAATTCACTCTTGCACAGGGTCAAAGATAACAGCGCTCTACGATAAACCCTTACAATACATACATTACTTGAGAATGAAAATTCATACATCAACGTCGTAGATTGTTGCGTGAATTCAAAAGACTTTATTTTATAAAATTGAATAAAATTTGTTAAAAAGAGTAAATTGAAAACATTTATTATTTTATACAAAAAAAGGAATTCACTCTTGCACAGGGTTAAAGATAGCGGAGCTATACGATAAACCCTTACAATTCATACAATACTTGAGGATGAAAATTCATACATCAACGTCGTAGATTGTTGCGTGAATTCTAAGAAATTTAATTTTTGTAAAGTTGGATAAAACTTTGTTAAAAAGAGTAAATTGAAGATATTTTAATTTTCAAAAGTGTTTTAGCATACCATTTTTTAAAATCAAGGATTGAAAATATTTTAAGGTTTTTTCTATTTTTTCCATTTTTATTCAAAAAATTTTATAGACAAAATTAGCTAGGCAACACTTCAAGCCCAAATTCATAAAGCTTTTTTTGTTTTACTTTGTTTTTAGTTTGAAAATGGGTCAGTCAGCTTTGACCCAACAACCCAATGGACAGCCCCAATCCTAACACCCCAAGCTGAAACATGACCAAAAAGTAAAAATAACAATATAAAACTAAAACTAAGGCTGAAACAACATCAGAATAGAAAAAAAAAGAAACGAAAGAACGTTAGCAGAACAGAAAGAGAGGAAGGGACCGAAGCAGTGAGCACGATGGCGGAAGAGATGCGGCGGACGACGAGTAGCACGAGTCAGGCGGGCGTACGTCTGGGCGGTGGCAGTGGTGGTCCGTGAGCGGCGTGCGGCGGAGGATGCTGCCTAGGCGGATTCATGGTGGAGGACGAACAGATCTGGTGATTGGCGGAGATCTGAGGCGATTCGTGCACAGATCCGTGGTTGCCGGAGGCGGTCCAAGGCAGAGGACGCGGGGATGGCTCCGTTGCGAAGCTAGCAGTGCGATGGAGAGGAGGGGCATGACTGTGGTGGATCCGGGTCTGAGATCTACGGTTCGTGATGACTGAGGCGGTTGGACG
This sequence comes from Sophora flavescens, assembly GCA_030762895.1. Classification (NCBI taxonomy): domain Eukaryota; kingdom Viridiplantae; phylum Streptophyta; class Magnoliopsida; order Fabales; family Fabaceae; genus Sophora; species Sophora flavescens. The sequence goes on along the minus strand of CM061065.1, from coordinate 13,001,818 downwards.
GAGATCATGACGGAACAAAGTCTGGACGGCGGAGGTGGTTGACTGGGCGGCGTTGGGCGGAGACACGGTGGTGGATCCCACCACTCTGCATTGCTGGTGCAAGGGTAAGAATGGTGCCTCCCTTTTTAGTAAAAAAGCAAAAGAACACAAGAAAGGGGAACTAAAACAAAATTGATCCATACTTGAAGGAATAAAGTGAAAGCTAGTTTTTTTTTTCAAATTTTTACTTTTTATTATATTTCTTTTTTAAAAAATTATTCTGATGACAAACCAGAAAAAAAAACAAAATATTTTAGTTGGGCTTGGATAATGGGCCAACAAGCCATTTGTAACAATAAAAGGAAAATGGGCTACACTAATTCTATAATGGGCCAAGAATAAAAATCACTTTTTTTGTTTTATTTTTATCATTGTTTTTACTATTTTTCAAAACATTAATTAAAAAAATCCGGGCAAAATTAGGTGTTCACAAGGACAAAATGGTAATTTTGCCTAAGGTAATCATGAAAATTATGTGGTTGAGATTGAAGGAGAGGTGGCTGATTTGTGTCCACAAATTGTGGGGCAAACTTGTCATTTCGATGAAAGTTCAAGGGTAAAATGCTCTAAGGGCAAAATGGTCTTTACACTATTTTAAAGAAATGTCTAGATTTTTGTTTAAAAGCAATCATAACGTTGGTTGAGTCATCCATATGACTCACCACCCTAGGTGGCAAGAGGTCTCAGTATCCAATATCGGGTTTTGTCTCTGCACATCCGTTCTCGACTCCGTCGATTACCCAATTTAGGGTTTTACGCCCGAATCAAGTATAATAACCTATTTATTTTGAAATTTTTAAAATAACCTATATCATTGGAAATGAGATATAAAATCTAATCATTTCGTTCTCGGGTCAAAATTAGGTTTTTCGATCAGTAAAATCTTACTGTCAGCAAAAACGCAGACCGGGTTCAGTCTGAATTTTCAACCAAAAATTCCACCGTATACTTATAAAAATAAGTATGATATGAATATGAATTTGGTTTTCCCAAAATTATTTTCTAAGTTTCAGATAAAAATATAAACATTTATTTATATTTATACCGATCTTAGAAAGTGGAAAGGGTGTTAAAATGTTGCTTTTGCTAAATTCCTTGCTCAGATAATCAAATTAAGATCAAGCAGTTCGTATGGATAATGCAGATGAATTTACTTCAAAAGCTTTTTATGATTACTGTATGTCAACAGGAATTAGTGTTGAACATTCTATTGCACATGTTCATACTCAAAATGTAACACCTTGTATTTCACTGTTTTAAATAACAGTAATATATAAATATGTTTATAAGCTTATTGGAGTTTTAGAAAATTATTTTGAATAAACAGAGTTGATCACTCAATCCTACTTGAATGTAGGAAGCTACGATTACAATTTAGGTTGGAAAGTCAGGTGAAACCCGGCCCGCGAATTCCATTGACAGTATTATAATATTGCTCAAAAGACCTAATTTTAATTCGTGAACGAAAGACTTAAGGTTTTTATTTTATTTCCTACAATTCTGCATTTTTAGAATTATTTCAGAAAAAAATAAAATAATTTACGTTTTACGGACGAAATACGTAATCGGGTGAGCGGCAGAATGGATTTGGGAGTTTCCAAGAGCAGAAAAAGAGGTTATCTTAGGATTTTGAGATTATTCATGAGTATGAATCATATATTTAAGTCTAGAAGGTTCTACAAGGTTAAAGTGGCAATTTATGGATGTTGCACTTTAGTCCCTGAACTTTCTATTAATTACACTTTGGTCCGTAAGTTAGTTTCTATGTTTTTTCTAAGTGAATTGGGTAAAATCTTTGTTCCAAGACCATTAGTAGACGTGGCCATGAAGCCCAAATTCCTTGTCTATGGATTCATTCCATAAAGCCCATTAGAAATTATATAAGTTTCCTATGTCATGTATAAGCTTTAAGCATTTTGGTGGGCCCCACATAAATGAATCCAAGCCCAAAAATTTAAGGCCTATGCACAAGCCCAATATGGAGTAGGGGCTGCCCTCATCTTGGATGAGCCAAGATTATTCTAGAACTTTCCACATTGTTCTACATTTTTCTACAAAGTTCTACATCATTCTACTATCTTCTCAAATGTTCTCCATTCTTCTAGGTTCTTCTCAAAATATCTCATGAAAAATCAGCCAAGATAAGTCAATATGAGACCACATTTAATGTGGCACATGGTCATCATTTAAATTTATTGGCAATTTGCAAAACAGTCCTTATACTTTTGGAATCTTTGCAAAATGGTCCCTAGGAATTATTTGCACTTTAATCCTTTGAACAAGCCAACTCATCCCTACTAGATCCTTATAAAGTGGCGCAACCAACCCCTATAAATACCCTCACTCACATTTCATTTGGTTCCTATTGCCTTTTGTTCAAAAAACTCTTAAGTTTATAAGTCCTTTAGCATCACATTGAAAAGCAAGTTCTTGGATTTCACTTGTCTTTGATCTTCAAGAGGTGAATCCTAATATTCTTCCTTAATCATGTCTATGTTCTTCAATAAATTTCTTGATTCAAAGTATATTTCATATTTGTTCATCACTTTTGAGTTTCTAAGCCTAGAACTTTGAAAAGTCATAATAAATTCTAGAAAAATCTCATGATGATGAAACCGTACTTTCTATATTCTTGATATCATGCATATTATTTAAATCCAAGAGCATGATGTAATCAAAAATTTCCTTCCTAATAATCTAGCCTTGGCCGAACCTATGAAGATAGGTTAGATAGGGTTTTGTTCATGTGTTGTCATGTATGATCATGTATTTCATATGACATGTATGTCTACACACTCTAATCCATGATAGATTATTAAAATGAAAATCTTTACTCAAAAATCTCTATGTTGGCCGAACCCTAGGTGGATGAGATTTGATGAGTTTTGTTCAAAGTTTTCATTAATGATCTTGGTAATCAAGCTATTAGTATGTATTCTTAATAAATCCAAGTTGGTTTATTAAACTAAAAACCCTAACCCCATGAACATGTTGAGGCCGAATCTTGGTATAGAAGCGTTAGGAAGTTTTGAGTTTGAAATTTAGTTGTTTAGTCACTAATCCATGATCTTAGTTGATTAAGGACCATTAATCCAAAGCTTAATCATGATTAGAAATCTTAGTCACTCAAAACCCTAGAGGTCGTGACCATGTAGTAAGGTTTAGAATGTTTTAGTTTCTTGATTTGTAATTATTTGATTGTAATGGTTGAAGGTTGAGTGAGTGTGACATATATGCTACAACCGGACTTCCGAAGAAATTCAGTAATTCACAAGAAAGTCTCCGAAAGGTAAGGGGGAACACCTGAGGGATATATTCGATGGCTATATGTTATCCTGTGTTTTTTTGTAATTATTTGTCTGTTAGTATTTATTTAAGTTGTTTAATGTTGTGTTATTTGTATCTGTGTGGTTTTAATTGCATTTAATTGTTTATCTGTAATTATATTATGTTACTGTGATGCATGATCTGCCTGGGAAATATCTGTGATATTATTGTTGGTTGATGTGTGAGAAGCCTGACAGTGGCCAGTGCCCAATTAAATTAATTGGATAAAAGCTTTAAGAAGCTTCGCAAATTATATTCAATGTTTTAACGGTAAAATATTGATATATAATATTAATGGAAAATTTTATTTGGGAAAAATAAGGAATTTTGGAAAATATTATTATTTTAATAATTTATTACTGAAAAAGTGAATTATGAGTCACAATGAGCGCGAAATCGTGAAAATATTTTCATACTGCTAATTTTTACGTAAGAAATTCAGGAATATTATAAAATATTATTTTATGAAATTAATTGGTGAAAATAAGTTAATTATGATTTTAGAAAATTATTTAAGTGGAAAAAGATAAATTTTGGCATAAAAAGCTTTAAAAATAATATTTGACGACAAATTTGGAAAAGTGTAGACGGCAAGTATTTCGATGCGGCAGTGCATATTTTGAGGAAGTTAAAACCTCAAGTGACTCATTTTTGTGAAAAACTAAGTTTTATTAATTAAGGATTTTATTAATGAATTTCCAATTTGAAAAGAATTTCTGAAAACAAAAATTAATCCAACCGTGTTGAAAGTGCAGTGGAACTTAGTAACTGAGACGTCGGGTACTAAGGTTCTGTGTTGTTATGGACTTGGGGTCATTTGGACTTTGAGGTTCTGTACTGTATACTGGTGTATACCGTATTTAAACATTTAAGATGTTTTTACCACGACCCTATGACTGGTGCATCGGTCGAGATGTGTCGTGATTGAGCACTCGGACTGTGAGGTCCTGTGTTGTAATGAAAGTTTTAAAGATGTTAAAACTATGTGAGTCGTAAGCCATTTTGAGCTTCGGCAAAGAAAGATTGAACACAAAGAAAAGAGTTATAAGCAAAAGTGTTTTGCATGCATTTGGCAGACGTGCCCACGGTTCTATGTATCATTTACCTGCGGCGTCAGGTATTGTATACTGTGTTTTTCTCATTGTGCCTAGGGAGGACATTGAGGCCCATCTTCGTTGCAATCACCGGTGCCCTGAGTGTGGACAGTGTGCAATGTGTTTTGGCTGTGTGCCTGTGGCTTTGTGCCTGTTTGGATGGGTTTTAGGTTGTGTGCCAGTGTGGCTGTGTGCCAGTTAGCCTGTGTGGCAATGGAGCTTGATCAACTCACCATGTGTTGGGATATCTCATGAGATTAGGACGAAATTAGATGATGAATATGAAGTGTCATGCATAATTTTTAAACGATGATGTTTGGGGTGTTGAACCCACTGATAAACTATTTGCTTATGAATACTTGTGTTTGGTAAATGCTTATGTGTTTATGTGGTGACTAGTATGTAGTTGTTGAGTAAAATCCATATATTGGTTTCTCACTCTTACATGTTCAAATGGACCCGGATATACTGTTGGTACAATCGAGGGTCCGATCGATCATGTTTGATCGAGCGCAGTATGGTGGTGCCTGGGAGATTAACCCTGGGGCACTTAGCGCCACCTATCACGGTCCTAGCAGAGAAGTCATCGGCACCGTGGAAGAAGGACCACAGCAGAGGATACATGTCGTAGAGACTGTCGAGGTATCTCTACCTCCAGTATGGCTATACCTATAGTATTTGGATGAGCACGGGTTAATGGATCCGCCACCTCATCCAAATCCTCTTCAGATAGTAGGACCTAAGGAACCTCCTGTTGAGGGGGAGTTAGATGAGGTTGAGGAGGATCCAGAGGAATATGTTGAGGACGATCTTGAGTTTCACCCTCCTGCTGTTGATGATGAGGATTCTTCCGACGACGTAGCGGGAGCGGAGGCCTCTTCATCAGATGCATCTGTTGTAGGCGGGGTTGATCATCATGATCTCTCCAATGGGTTTCATTAGCTTGACCAGCTATAGGTGTAGTTCTGGGGTAGCGAGTCTAGTCAGTTTTTGATCTGACTACTGAGAGCCATGAGTTTTTGGTATGGTTCTGAACCACTAGTTGCTTATATGTATATGTCTTTCTTTTCTTTGCTTAGTTTGATGGAGAATAGCCTATACTTATGAGGACTCTTTTGTTATCTCCTATTATAGGTAGAGTGTATTTAAAAAGGTGATGCATATATATAGATATACATATATGTTTGTTTATGTTATGGTGGTTCTATGTTAAAGAGAAAAAAAAATTCATCACTATTTTCGTAAAGAGACAGTTATTCTAAAATATATTTTCCGAAAGTAACCAGCATTAATAATTTAATTTTTCTTATTCGGGTAACTATGTGATGACCCTAGAAGGGGTGTCGCACAAAATGGTTTAGCTGAATATTTTATTAAACGATTACAACTTATAGATAGACCTATGCTCATGAAACCAAAACTTCCTGCATCTGCTTGGGGACATGCTATAATACATGCAGCATCTCTAATTCATATCCGACCATCTGCATATCATAAGTTTTCACCTTTGCAACTTGTTTTTGGTCAACAACCCGATATATCTCATCTTAAAATATTTGGTTGTGCTGTGTATGTACCTGTTGCTCCCCCTCAACAGACTAAGATGGGTCCACAACGTCGTCTTGAAATCTATCCTGGTTTTGATTCTCCTTCTATCATTAGGTACCTAGAACCTTTAACGGGTGATCTTTTTAGAGCACTATTTTTGGATTGTCAATTTGATGAATCATTTTTCCCACCTTTAGGGGAAGAAAAAGGTAAAGGGGTGAAAGCACAAGAAATTTGTTGGAACAAACCAACATTGTCCAATCTGGATACACGCACAAATCAATGTAAACTTGAAGTTCAAAGAACAATTCGTTTGCAGAATGCTGCAAACCAATTGCCAGATATTTTTACTAACACCCAAAAGGTCACTAAGGGTGCGTTTGATTTGTAAAAATGCAGGGGATTGGACAGCACAAAATTTTTTGTCCCCTGTTTGATTTGAAAAGTGGTCAGGGGACTGGACAAAAAAAAGGGAGAGGGACAGGACAAAAACCTAAAATTTTGTCCCCCACCAAACCATGGGATAACTTTTTGTCCCATGGACAGACTACCAAAAAAGACAAAATTATTCTTACCTCTCTCTTCTCTCTCCTCTCTCTCTCCTCCCTCCCATCTCTGTCATCTCCCTCTCTCTCTCTCTCCTCTCTCTCTCTAATATATATAGTATTATTATAGTAGTAATAATATATTATCATATATACTATATATTATAAAATATATTATATATTGACCAATAGTTACATATATTAATAATATATATTAACTAGAGTAACTGACCCGTGCCATGCACGGGGTAATTGACATTGGTAAACATGGATACCCGATGTGAAAAATAAATTATTATATTTAAAAAATGTTATCATAGTATTTTTCTTCTCGCGTGAGAAACTATTTAATTTATTTTTTCTCTTTTCCTCATGCATTTTAACCATTTTTAGAAAATATATTTATCTATCATATGAAAAAAAAAATCTTATTTCTTGATTTTATATTTATCTGAGAAACGTTTGATTTTAATTTTTTTTTCTGTTTTTTCCCATACATCCCATAACATGTTCTCCTCTTTTATTATCATATTAGAGTATCAATATTACTCTGCCATTAATATGATATCATATTCGTTAGGGTGATTATTACTTTCAAATTTGAAATTGATAAAATAACACGCTCTGTCGTTTTATTATCCTACACTATCAATATTATTTTTTATGACCGGTACACTATCAACAATAATAATAATAATAATAATAATAATAATAATAATAATAATAATAATAATAATAATAATAATAATAATAATAATAATAATAGTTTCTTACTTCTTGGATGCTTGAAATATAAAATATTTGAAGTATTAAGCATAGGAAATCAATGTGTAATGAGTCATGTATAAAAGAATTTAATTTTCGATATATTTTAAAGTTAGTTTTGAAGTATTAAACATAGACTCTCAATGGTTCTATTTTCGATATATTTTTTAAGTTGTTTTTTATTTAATTTTAATTTGCAACAATTATCACACGATCAAATCTCAATTTCCTTTCCTAATATGCTATCACATTAAACATTTCAGTATTTATTAATTTGAGTAAATAATGATTATTTTTATTTGATATTATTTTTTGATTTTTTGTATTATTCTAGTAAATTTATATTTGATTTTTTTGTCATTATTTAGATTTGAATTTGGGTTACATTAAAAGAGATAAGTATGAATACATAATTTTGGATGGTTTTATTTATAATTTACTTGTTATTTTAATTTTAATTTTAATTTATTAATCGATTACTTTATTACTTTATTTGTGTAAGCTTGATAATTAAAAGATATAGTTAAATGAATTTAATGATAATAAGTAGAGAGCTTAAAAAATTTAATTTAATTTAAAAATACAATTTAAATTTTTGAAATAATATTAAATATATTTAAAATCACTAACAAAAATATACAATAGTTTTTTTTTTTTTACAAAGAACTTCAAGATAAATATTTTTAGAAATATCTTCAAGATAAAACTAATAAATTGAGAGTTATTAATTTCATGAATATTGATTAATATTTTAGGTATGATTTAAGATTATTTAAATTTTTATTTGATTCGATTTATGTTAACTAATTATTAATAACTTAATTACTATATTTGCCTATTAAAAAATAATTAATAATTTATGATTTGATTCAAGTTTATATTTGATTTGATCTATTTATGTGAATATTATTTGAATTAATGTTGTTAAAAAGTTAAATAAAAAAATAATTTATACTGACAAATCAATGAATTTAATGTTTGTCAAGTGGTATTAGCCTATTAGTAGATTTTTATTATATGTGATACAATAAATAGTAAATTATCCTTAGAAGAAAAGGATTTAATGTGATAGTAACATTTGGTTCCAAACCAAAAAAAATTAATTTTATAACATATTATTAAATTATTAATAATAATAATATTATTATTATTATTATTATTTCATTTGTATTATTATTATTAGCATTAAATCTGTATATATAATAGTAGAAGAGAAACTGTTATAGTTTTTCCTTTACCTCATTGAAAGAAAGTTTATCTAGGTCTACAATAATAAATACAGCTGATATTATATAGTAATGTATTTTAATTTGAGAAGGAAATTTGTGTGTGGACTGACTTGCAAATTAGAGTTTGGAGCAAGAGTTGAGGTTTCATATTTTGGATCAAATTCCGGATGGCCTAGCCACTCTAATTCATAGTGACGTGTCTAGGGTCTCTTTATCCTATTTAGTGAATATGATGTAATATTTTTAAATTCCTGGGCTTTTAGCCCCTTTGAGCATAAAAAAAAAACTATCATTTACATTATTGAGTAATAGAGGTATCAAGGCTAGCAGCAAGAGAGTATGAAAAGATATATGCAAAAAAAAAAAAATCTATTTAGAGTATTTTAATAAATTTATAGATCTAATTTTGTCACCGATGATGTTTAGTGTTTGTCTATATAGAGTTTTGTTCTGTTGATGCAATTTTATCTTTTGTAGCTTCTATATTTGATTTTGGAAAACAAGTTTGGTAATTATAATTCATGCTACTATTTTTATTTTTCCATCTTTTAGTGCTACAGTCAATACTTACAATTTTTAGTTGTAATTCTTTCGAAATAATCTAAAATATTTCTCTTTATATATAATTCTTCTGTACATTGCACGGGTAAAAAATATAGTAATAATTATTATTATTATTATTATTATTATTATTATTATTACTATTATCATTAAATTGTTATTGTTATTATTATTATTATTATTATTATTATTATTATTATTATTATTATAATAAACCTTGAAGAAGGGGGACAACTTTGTTGGAGAGGGACTCTACATCATGGTTATCATTGTCATCCGATTCATCATCTTCTTCGTGATCTTCGTAAAAAAAATGAGAAGAGAATGGACCCTTACCTTTTGAAGATTTAGGATGGTGCTCTGGAAAAAATAAATAAATAGCGAGAATCAAAGGGTTCCAAATTTCAGAAGCTTGTGGTGATAAAAAAAATGAACCAGAGATGATCTTTGAAGAGATGAGAGTCATTACTTGAGATGAGAGATAAATGAAGGAGCACGTAGCAGGACGTCTTTTAAGAACCTAAGAAGGAAAAAATTTAAGAGAATTTCATTTTCAAAATCATTCAAACCTCAATGTCAATCAATTCCATTTTCAACATGGATAAATAAATAAAAAAGATATATGCACCTCAGAAAGAGGATTTCATAGATCTGGTTTTGAGAGAGACAGAGAGAAGGGTGCAAAAGAAGGAAGGAAATCAAAAATCAAATGAAATCCATACAATTGAAATTTTGGACCCTCTATTGATTTGCTTTTATTATGTCATTTCAATGGTGGGTTGATATGAATTTGAAATCGAAAATTAACATATGTGTGATTTAATGCATTGAATTTCTTTCCTTATTTAACCGATTTGCTTTTCAATAACCAAATAGTCATCCCTTGTTTATGGATGACACGTAGGAAAATACTGACATGAACAGACTGATTGATCGACACATGGATAACAAATTCATGCATACATTATCCTTTGTATATACTATAGATTATGTCATTTCATGGTGGATTGATATGAATTTGAAATTGGAAATTAAAATATATGTGATTTAATGCATTGAATTTCTTTCCTTATTTAACCGATTTGCTTTTCAATAACCAAATAGTCTTCCATTGTTTCATGGTAAGGATGCACAGTAGGAAAATGCTGATATGGACAGACTGATTAATCGACACATGGATAACAAATTCATGCATACATTCTCCTTTGTATATACTATAGATATATCCATTAAAAACTATGGGTACTTCATTTTAGTAAAGAACAAAAGATCTATTTAAAAAACATTTATTTCAATACTTATTGGTGACAGAATAAAGATTTCTATTTTTTGTTGTTGATAAAAGTGACAGAATAAAGATGTTCCTGCATATCACCATTTGCCATAAACTCATATACCAACAATTTATGATTATTATCAAGGCAGCACCCTTGCTATGCCATGATTTCTGATTATTTAGTACAAGTATGTACACCCGTGCCCAGCACGAGAAAAAATTATCTAATATGAATATGAATGATTAATAATATAATATATAATTATTTAAAGTTCAATAAACTGAAAGATATAGTAGAGGAAACTGATTGATAAACAAAATTTACAAAATAGTCGAGTTGATAATTTAGATAAAGGTTTAGAGACCCAAAAAGTAAAAGAACATTTAAAACAACATTAGTCTTGGCTTTCATATATTGTTTTCTGATCTGCAACATTCACTTTCAATTCAATCTTGCTCCCCTTACTCATCTTGTGTTTTGTCAAAATTGTACCCAACCCCTCGTTATGTATCCTTCAAATTGTCTTTTCTCCACCTATCTACTGTTGCAAGAAAAACTTCTTTTTGAATCATCTTGATAGTGCAACTGACTGGCCTAGAGAACAGTTCTTCTTTAACATATAACATTTTTTTATCATATTACTATATTTTTCCTCTTTGAAAATTTATTTGAATTATTCATACTATTATCCGATGCAAGTTCCAAAACTCATGTAAAAGAAATCAATAACATCCAACAAATCTAAAATTAAGAAGGCCTAGCCTATTGCGACTAAAACCCATGTTTTTAGTATTCTTTATTTATTTTTATTTTTTAATAATATTGAGTTAGTTTCTTGGCTGGGATCGATGTTGGATATGGTGATATTCTTCATTGAGAGCCTTGTTACTACTATACTTTTGGTCAAAAAGAAAAATCCGATGCAAGTTACCCATTTTTATAAAATATATTTATCTATTATATTATTATTTGTTTTGCCTCTTTTTTTCCACTCAAATTAATCATTTTTATAAAATGTATTTTACATATATTACTAATAAAGTAATAAATTTATTTTGTGATTAATATTAAATAGGGGACCACCCTTAATTCCCAAAATGGTTCGTCCATTCCCTGGTAACTTCACAAAGGGTAATTTTTTTATTTTTGGTAACCATGACATATGTATGAAGTATCCACCACCGTTAACAATCACTAATCTCTGTCGGGGAACCTGTTGGGAACACAAGCTGAGTTTTCCCCTCCCCACCAGTATTTTACTATTTTTACATAAATGTTCCTCTTTATTCACGTAAATGAGGCAATTACATTTATTTTATTTTTAAAATAATTTTTACATTAAAAGGTTATAAGAGAATGTTGCGTTGTCATGGGAAGTCACGCCCCGTGAACAGTGATTAGTATTTTGTTGACAGCGTTGGGATACACTGGGTTTAGAAAAAAAAAAAAGTTTACGGAGAATGCTGCAAGGTTATGGAGAATGCAGACAGTTTCTACTTTATTTCTAATAAGCTATGATATCTAATTATCAGATATTTTTGAACTATAGACCATTATGTTCATACAGTAATTTCATATATAAAACAAATTATATGAAATTTTTTTAATTGTTACTTGTTTTAAAGCAATTTTAATAATAATAATACGTTAATTTAAATTCTAGACGGCCATGATTATAGAAGAATTTTTAATAAGTTTATTTAAAATTATGGATGGTTAAACAATGATTTATTTAATTTACTTAATTAACATAGTAAAAAAATTATTTTTTGTTGTTGCCTTAAGTATTTAAGTTCCTTCTACGTGCTTAAATAGATCATTAAAAGTTATGAAAAAATAGGTTTTTTAATATATATATATATATATATATATATATATATATATATATATATAATTTAATTGATATATATTGACAAAGTGTAAAGTTTTTTTTACAGTGTCAACCAATCAGAAATTGACACACCATTAAAAATGTTTGATTCTTATCCTAGTTATCATAAAAGTCATCAATTTGATGATTTCTGATTAGTTGTCACTCTAAAAACTTTACACTAACAGTATATACAAATTAAACTCATATATATATATATATATATATATATATATATATATATATATATATTAAGCATGTTTTAAATAATATAAGTTAGAATACAACTTTCATGATAATTATAATAATAAATATTGGTGTACGGTTATGGAGAATTGTGATAGTTTTTTCCATTGTCCTTTCAATAGACCACCTTTAATTAAGTTGAATCAAGAATTCAAACATACCCTGATTGAGTTTGTTCGAACATAATATTCACTAAGTTACATTCAACCGTTCGAAAAAGTGTCGGTCTTCATGATATTTGAATGTTTTAGGTACATATTATAAAGTCTATATTTAAAAATTCAGGAAACAAAAGCATAATATAGAAAAGAATAGAACATTATAAAGTCTACATTTAAAAATTCAATCTCTTTTTATCTTCACTTCTTTCAGCTTAGGGGTACACAAATTTGGATGAAGAACAAATTCAATATAACCTTCTTTCATAGGCGCCACATTAATAATAGAGTTATTAGCTTGAGATCCAAGATACATTCCTCCATTTCCTTGAAATATCAAGTTCTTCAAATCAAAGAGTTTAATAAAGGTTAAATTTCTAAATTAATACAATATACATATTTAATTGAATGGCATATACACATTGCATTTGAAATTCATAAACCTTACCAACTTGAGTAAAGAGCTTGGAACCAACACTTACAGAAACATCGCCAAAAGACTATCCAACTATTATGCCAGACTATCAACCATAAGAAGTGAGAAGCAAGTCAAGCAACCACAAAAGTCGTATTATAAATTTATTTTTAATGTTTCAAAGTCACAAACAGTCCAGAGAAAGGAATGAAAATAGAACCTGAAAGTTAGAGCAAGTACAAATGTGAAAGAAGGGATGGTGTTTAGCATCACCGGTTGAAGAACAATGAAACCTGATTATGATGAACAAAATAAAGCTGATTATGAAATCACAACGTTTAAAATAAAGTAGAGGATTCCTTACTGGCAACAATGCCAACATGTTCTTTGTCTTCATTCCATGAATTGGAAGTGTGTGATCATTGTAACATACAAAAGAAAATATTTGAAAATGGATTACACCTCACCAACTGTTCCTTCTGCAAATAATTTATAAGAATTTGAAAATGATTACTATGAATACATAGAGATTTTTTTTTCCAGATTAATGTGAACATAATTTTACTTACTTGTGAGGACTCTAGATCAAGAAATGGAGAATCTATATGAATCTAAATTCATATGCTTCATGATTCCAATGTCTTCCTAAAACAGTAGACCAAGCTATCATGACTCTACATATTTCTTATATATTTTTTATTTTTATTAAAATTGTCTTTATGGAACCAAATAATTTGCCTTGGACATAGAGCCTCCTCACAGAATGGACCCATCCCCTATTAGCGCACAACAATTACACTAATGTTCATTGGAAAATCAAGTCCACATGACTGTAAATGCCCAAGTAGAATAACTTATATTTTTCTTAGAGTCTAGTATCCTATATATCTCCATCAGATTTAATAAATAACTGATGAGTGTGATTCCATCTCATCTTTGTCTATCAATTTGCATGCATTTTCATGTAGTTTAGGCATATTTTTATTAGATTTTAGGTTAATTTTCCTTTGGAACGGGTAAGGCGGTTTTCGTGTGTTGTTTTGCAGATATCAAGGGTAAATTGCTCAAGATCAACCATGATGAAGTTTGGATGAAGATGGAGCTTTAAAACTGAAGAAAATGAGCCAAACAGAGCCCATCACGGCCATGATCGAGCAACAACTGAAAAAGAAGAAAGGCTGAAGTCAGAGTCTGTCACGGCCTGGCCGTGATAGCCATCACGGCCGTGACCCAAAACCACCACAAGTCAGAGCACATCACGGCCCAGCCGTAAAATTCATCACGGGCCATGAAGCTGAGGGCTCGCGTCGCGAGACATATCTCGCGTCGCGAGAAATTGAATTTTCCAGAATTGGCAGAGGCAGAGACCGTCACGGCCTGGCCGTGATGGCCATCACGGCCGTGACGCGCATTACTTGGACCTGAAGAAACCGAAATAGATCAGATTTTGAGTTGGTTTGGGACTCTAACTTCCCCATTTCTATAAATATGGACCAAGGCATCAGATACAGATATAGCTGGATGATCCATAACAACTAGGACTTAGGCATAGATCTCTCTTCTCCTCTCTTCTCTGATTTTTGTATTTTCACTATGTTGTCAACCCAGCTTGTCATCTCCATGGCAAGACTGGAGTAGTAGCTTAGTTTCTAGGGACTAGGGCTCTGCCCGAGGTTTGTAAATGATGTTGATTTGATGTAAAAATCGTTGTTGATTTCATTATTGTTTTAGATTTGATTTCTAGTGTGTTAATCACTCATAAATTTCGGCAACCGTTTATTTGCGTGACGTAGACGTTCTAAGGAGGAACCTAGCGGTGAACTTAGGATTTCTAGGGTGTTTTACTCGTAAAGCCCGGCAGCCACTGGTTTGTGAGATGTGGATGATCTAAGGAGGAACCTAGCGGTGAACTTAGGTTATTTGCATAACTGAGACATTTCAAGGAGGAACCTAGCGGTGAACTTGGGTGTCGGACCTATAGAAGTCAGACTTGGGACTGAAATCACGAGAGTTAGAAGCCGTCCCTCGAGGAGCAACGAGTTGTCACGGAACGCAAAGGGTCCAATCTGGGATCGGCTACCACGAGTAGTAGGGTCGGGTCAATTGGGCACGGTTTTTGTAACCCGAGAGGGAGCTTAAGCTATCAGAGGATAAACTCGCCTTCAAGGCAATTTCGGTAATCAACAAAGGTAAATCAGATTAGCAACATAAACAACCTCAAAGGTAACCCAAATCCCTAGGAATCCGTTTAAATCGAAAATCCCAAAAACATTTGTTTTCTGCTCATCTATCTTTTAATTTCAAATTCAAATCAAATTCAAAAACCCTTTTCACTCAAATCATAAAAATCCTTTACAAAGTCCAGATCTAATCGATTCGAAAACCGATTGCGATTCGAGAACACAGTCTCTGTGGGTTCGATATCTTTTATTACTTGACGGCAATCCGGTACACTTGCCGGAATCGCACGAGCGTTGCATCCGCAGCGCGACATCAAGTTTTTGGCGCCGTTGCCGGGGACTGTGCCTTTTCGAATTTCGATTAGTTTTTAAATTGATTTTTCTGGACCCTTTTCTTTTTGTTTGATTTTTATTTCTGAAATATTAAAAAAAATCAAAAAAAAAATTATTCTTTTCCTTCTATTGTATCCATCTCTCTGTGTGTTATATGCAAAGATCCCTAAGTCTTGGGAGCCTTAGTGAGATTGATCCGGAGATCGAAAGGACCTTCCACAGACGTAGAAGACTACAAAGAGAGGGAGAAAGGTTGAGTCCCGTTCCACTCATGGCAAATCAATCGGATACAAAGCCTTTGAAGGATTACGCAGCCCCAAATGCGAGAGGCTTGCGAACTGGGATTGCAAGGCCAGAGATTGAGGCGGAGAACTACACCATACCGCCCATGCTAATCAACATGATTAGGCAACATCAATTCGGAGGATTGCCTTCGGAGGACCCGACCGATCACGTAGAGACATTTTTAGAGTTCACCGATGCAATCCGGATTCATGGAGCCTCGGTCGATGTTGTACGTTTGAGATTGTTCCCCTCATCTCTCACTGGAAAGGCGAAGGCCTGGCTTAAGCAAATTCCCACTAACACCTTGACTACTTGGGACCAACTGGAACAGGCGTTCTTGGAGAAATTCTTCCCTCCATCCAAGACGGCCTACATAAGAACCCATATCACCGGCTTCTTCCAGAAAGACGGAGAATCATTATCAGAAGCTTGGGATCGCTACAAGGGACTGTTGGAGTCGTTCCCACATCACGGACTCGAGAGGTGGTTAATAGTGCACACCTTCTATAACGGATTGGACTACTCTTCGAAGGTGTCACTTGATTCTGCAGCCGGTGGAGCGTTTATGAATAGGCCTCTGACTGAGGCATTCAACATCATTGAGAATGTCGCCACCAACTACCACCAATGGGGATCCGAAAGAGGTAATAACCCGAACAAGATTTCGGGGGGTAAGTTTGAAGTAAATAGCACAGATCTTATTATGTCAAAGATAGACTCACTTAATAAACGTTTTGATCGGCTGGAAAGAGCTAATGTGAGTGCATTAGGTGCTACTAACCTTGTTTGTGAGATTTGTGGAATGCAGGGACATGACATGATGGAATGCCCACATGGATCCTAAGGCCGGGTGAGCAAGTGAACTCTTGTAACAACTTCTACGATACGAACCCGAAGCTGCCCAACTATGCTCCCCCAAATCCCTACAACCAAAGAAGGAACAACCCTTACCTCTCTTACAGCAACTACAGCAACACGCTCAATCATGAGTTCCAAGAGGGTCAAGGTAATAAGAGAGCAGCACCGGGGTATCCTCAGGTACAAAGATCTAAACTCGAGACTTTATTTGAAAGTTTTGTTGAAACTCAGACAAAACAGAATGAGGAGTTTAGACAACAAGGAAGGGCAGTGAGTGAGGCAATAAAGGATCTAGCATCTAAGGTAGACAACTTAGCAACTCATAACAAGATGCTAGAAACACAAATTGCCCAACAAGCCAGCACGTACTCGAGACCTAAGGGTACATTCCCGGGGCAACCCGAAGCAAATCCCAATGAGCATTGCAATGTCATACACTTGAGGGATGATAAGCTTGGGGTGGGGGTAGCTGAAATGGACGTGGAACCGGAGGAGGACACGAGCAAAAAGGAAGAGCCAGAACCGAAGTATGTCCCTCCACCACCGTACCAACCCCCGATACCTTTCCCACAAAGGTTGGTCAGGAAAAAGCAAGTAGATGTGGAGACTAAAATGCCTACTAAACTGAAAGACCCAGGTAGTTTCTCCATCTCTTGCTCGATCGAACAAGTGCACATTGACCAAGCCTTATGTGACCTAGGGGCTAGTGCGAGCTTGATGCCCCTCACTATCATGGAAAGGTTGGAAAGTAAAGAGTTGAGACCATTCAAATTCTCCTTACAATTTGCGGATGGCTCAACTAGGACTCCTCTAGGCATACTAGAGAATGTTCCTGTAAAGGTGGGGAAAATTCTCATCCCTACCGACTTCCTGGTGTTGGACATGAAAGGGAATTCCGAATTCCCCATCATTTTAGGAAGGCCATTCTTGGCAACCGCTGGGGCAGTGATAGACGTAAGGAATGGTAAACTCTCTCTAAATGTAGAGGAAGGTAGGGTAAATTTTCAGTTGACTAACTCTTATAACAACCCTCCTTTTGAGAGCCATGTGTGCAGAATTGATGTAACGTCTCCAGCGGTAGAGAAAGAACTTAGCATGGAAGCAACCCCAAAGATATGCATGTCTAATGATGCACCCAGCAGTGATGGAATTGGAGTTGCTGTCCATACTGAAACAAAACTTCCGCCGGAAGAAAGGAAGGCTAGGAAGCTCCGAGAGAAAAGAGCAAAGCGGAAGCGTTACTGGCCGTATGAGCAGAAACGGCTTTTTGAAGGAGTTCCGTGGAAGAGAAGTGTTCCTGCACTTCTACGCCCAGCCGACCCCGGTTGATTTAAGGAAGTATGGTCAAGCTTAAGACCATAAATAAGCGCTTCTTGGGAGGCAACCCAAGTTTTCTTTCCCCTTTTCCTTTTGTTTTTGAATTAACCTCTTGAATAATTTGAGAAGATCAAGAGGCAAAAATATCATTAATAGGTTTGTCTAGTGTTTTCAGGTTGAGAAAGAGAAGAAGAGCATAAAAAAAGATAAAGTCAGAGGCCATCACGCCCTGGCCGTGACAGTGGTCACGGCCGTGATGAAATAAACAAGAGCACAGAGAGCATCACGGCCTAGCCGTGACAACCATCACGGGCGTGATGAGTAGGATGCCAAGACCAGAGAGCATCACGGCCTAGCCGTGATGTAGATCACGGCCGTGACAGGGCAACTCCTGAGGACCAGAAACGATCACGGCCTACCCGTGATGAGCCTCACGGCCGTGATAAAATTTCCACCCAAGTTTTGACTGGAATGTGAGCCAACACCCACGACCGACTCGGTAAGTTGTTCCATTTTTCTCCTCTCTCCGACTTGATTATTTACATTGGAGACAATGTAAGTAATCAAGCTTGGGGTAGGGGTATTTATTTCTGCATTTGCATTGTTGCATTCATATTGCATTCTCATAGGCATAGATTGGTATGATCACATTCTCTAGATTATCCCTCACTTAGAACATGCATCCGATTGTGAGAACTTGGAGCCAAATGAATTGAGATAGTGAATTTTTGAACCCAATTTTTCATTATTCTTGTGATATGGCTAAAAATAAAAATTCTTGAGATAGTCATTTGATAGTTGATAATTAGCATGTGGTTCCTTAGACTTGTGTACCTCACTGATTTTTGAACTACTAAATGTAAGATTTTGAGCCAAATAGGGGTATTCGCTAAATCTACCCCATTTCTTGTGATAGAGTGTTGTAATTCCTCTTGGACTGTATTTTCTAGAACTTGACTTGAAACCATTTTGAAACTTAAAAATTTTTGAAAACATTTTTCGAAATGATTGAGGCACTAGGTATTTTTGCGGCCTCGCGAGCTTTGAATGATAAATGCTACCCCTTAGTTGCCCAATTTTGAGCCTAAAGAAAAAATACTTTTCTTGGTACCTTGAATTACTTTGATAAATAATGCTTGGTATGGCACCTTTTAAAGTATTACAAAAAGGGCAAAATGGTAGTTGGAAAAAGTATGGGATGAAAAAGCTAGAAAGTAATTTCTCTTGAGCTATAAATCTCCCCTTCTCCAAACATATAACATGAAATAAACGAGAAAAAAAAAATGGAGAAGGGGATGACGAAAGAAAGTGAGAAATGAAAAAGAAAAAAAAAATATAGAAAAAAAGAAAGGTGGAAAAAATAAATCAAAGCCCCCAAAAGGTATTTTAGAAGGTGTCATACTTTGTAATGTTTGATAATCTGTCTAGCCTTCTTGAAATTCCCTTTCCTTGATTTTCCCACCTTACAATAAATCCCATGGCCACAATACAACCAAAGGAAAAGACCTCTTGATTCTTAAGTGTTTTCATAAATAAAGTAGAGATTTGGTTAATAGTCAAGCCTATGGTAAAATACTTTCCTTGAGGAAATGGAGTGAATTGTCATAAACCCTAAAACACTTGAGTGAGGTGAGATGAGTGCCCAAATCAGTGAGGACATGAACTTGAAGAACCTAAGCTTCTAATTGGACTTGAACTTGATTATCTCTTGAGTGCTTATTAAAAATGCCTATTACTTGGATTAGCTTCTAGGGTTCTTGGTTCACTATCCATGCTTTGATTGATTTATCTTATGGCCTGAGTAATTGCTTGAGGACAAGCAAAGTTTTAAGCTTGGGGTGATTTGATGAGTGTGATTCCACCTCATCTTTGTCTATCAATTTGCATGCATTTTCATGTAGTTTAGGCATATTTTTATTAGATTTTAGGTTAATTTTCCTTTGGAACGGGTAAGGCGGTTTTCGTGTGTTGTTTTGCAGATATCAAGGGTAAATTGCTCAAGATCAACCATGATGAAGTTTGGATGAAGATGGAGCTTTAAAACTGAAGAAAATGAGCCAAACAGAGCCCATCACGGCGTAGCCGTGATGCCCAACACGGCCATGATCGAGCAAAAACTGAAAAAGAAGAAAGGCTGAAGTCAGAGTCTGTCACGGCCTGGCCGTGATAGCCATCACGGCCGTGACCCAAAACCACTACAAGTCAGAGCACATCACGGCCCAGCCGTAAAATTCATCATGGGCCATGAAGCTGAGGGCTCGCGTCGCGAGACATATCTCGCGTCGCAAGAAATTGAATTTTCCAGAATTGGCAGAGGCAGAGACCGTCACGGCCTGGCCGTGATGGCCATCACGGCCGTGACGTGCATTACTTGGACCTGAAGAAACCGAAATAGATCAGATTTTGAGTTGGTTTGGGACTCTAACTTCCCCATTTCTATAAATATGGACCAAGGCATCAGATACAGAGGAATATATTGGATATATTGGATGATCCATAACAACTAGGACTGAGGCATAGATCTCTTCTCCTCTTCTCCTCTCTTCTCTGATTTTTGTATTTTCATTATGTTGTCAACCCAGCTTGTCATCTCCATGGCAAGACTGGAGTAGTAGCTTAGTTTCTAGGGACTAGGGCTCTGCCCGAGGTTTGTAAATGATGTTGATTTGATGTAAAAATCGTTGTTGATTTCATTATTGTTTTAGATTTGATTTCTAGTGTGTTAATCACTCATAAATTTCGGCAACCATTTATTTGCGTGACGTAGACGTTCTAAGGAGGAACCTAGCGGTGAACTTAGGATTTCTAGGGTGTTTTACTCGTAAAGCCCGGCAGCCACTGGTTTGTGAGATGTGGATGATCTAAGGAGGAACCTAGCGGTGAACTTAGGTTATTTGCATAACTGAGACATTTCAAGGAGGAACCTAGCGGTGAACTTGGGTGTCGGACCTATAGAAGTCAGACTTGGGACTGAAATCACGAGAGTTAGAAGCCGTCCCTCGAGGAGCAACGAGTTGTCACGGAACGCAAAGGGTCCAATCTGGGATCGGCTACCACGAGAGTAGGGGTCGGGTCAATTGGGCACGGCTTTTGTAACCCGAGAGGGAGCTTAAGCTATCAGAGGATAAACTCGCCTTCAAGGCAATTTCGGTAATCAACAAAGGTAAATCAGATTAGCAACATAAACAACCTCAAAGGTAACCCAAATCCCTAGGAATCCGTTTAAATCGAAAATCCCAAAAACATTTGTTTTCTGCTCATCTATCTTTTAATTTCAAATTCAAATCAAATTCAAAAACCCTTTTCACTCAAATCATAAAAATCCTTTACAAAGTCCAGATCTAATCGATTCGAAAACCGATTGCGATTCGAGAACATAGTCTCTATGGGTTCGATATCTTTTATTACTTGACGGCAATCCGGTACACTTGCCGGAATCGCACGAGCGTTGCATCCGCAGCGCGACATCAATAACCTGTCACATGGCTCCAATAACATAACACACTTTCACAATCGAAACCGAGTTACTTCTCATTCGATGCCCAAGCAATTCAAATTACAAACATCTTTAATTTGTACCATTAGAATTATTTTTATTTTCTAGATTTCGTGTTTCATTCAATGGATTCACCATTGTTAATTGAAAAGATAGTAAAGTTAGTGGTGCTGGTTGACCCATGGTGTAACACCCTATTTTTATTATGTTTTCTGTAGCATTAAATATATATTTAAATATGTTTATTTTAGATTAAACTCAGAGGATGATTTTAATTAAACTAAAATCGTTTTATTGTGTTGTTATATCATATGAAGTCACGGTAAAAATTTCGGTTAAAAATTCGGATGGAAGTCGGTCTGTGTTTTCACTACCGGTACAAGTTTACTGTGCAGAAAACCTAATTTTGACCGGTGAACGAGATAATTAGTTTTTTTATATGTTTCCTTCCACCTTGGTTATTTTGAAAATTTTCGTTGAAAAATAAAATATAATATTTTATTCGGTCGAAAACGTCAGAAGATTTACGATTGGAAATGCAACCGGGCACGAAATAAAGCGGATTAGGGATCATAAAAGAAGTAAGGAGACATGATGGAAGAGGCTATAACACACTCTAAAAGTGTAATCATCACACTTTTCAAATTATAACATTATTCTAATCCAAAAGTCATTTCTCTCTCTTCTTTCATCCAATCAAGCATTAAACCACCAAGCTTGCTCAACAAGCTCTCCCTCTTCTCCCCTTTGGACGTGGACTTCCTCCCCCCACTCTATATATACCCCTTTCATTTTCACTTCATCATCCTCCTTCTTCAACCTCCATTAAACAGTCATCTTCTTCTTTCTTCTAAAAGTTCAAGCTTTTAAAGCTTTAGTTTTTATTCATCTTTTCTACTCAAGTTCTTCATTAAAGTTCTTCCTTATACTAAGGGCAATGCTCTCATATGAATCTTTTTGTAAGTTCCATCTTTTATTTCTTGGTTTACTTTATGTGTTCTTTATATACTTTAAACTTCTAAAATCTCTCTAAAATGGTAGAAAACTCCTTTTGAGTTGAAACCACTTTCTATAGTCTTGTATTAACTTATATTTTCATATACTAAGAGGTTGTGTCAAACAAAAATCTCTATCCATCTCTTCAAATGAAGGCCGAATGCTTGTATTTATGACCTAGGAAGTTTTTGTTTCAACTTTTGGAATATGATCATGTGTTTGAGTTTCTAACTATCCCTTGATCTTGAATCTATAAATCTTGGAAGTTTTGATAGCTTGTTCCTATGATGGCCGAAAAATATGAATAAGTAGGCCTAGGATACTATGTTTCAACTTTCCAAGTATTGATCATGGATTTAGAACTCTTAATACCTTGTGATTCTAAACCTAAGAGTTATTGTTAAACAAAGAATATTTTCCTCATCATCCTATGATGGTCGAAACTTAGAGTTTAAGTGCTAGGATGTTTGAGTTTTTATTTTTTCCAAAATGATCACGGACTTGAGCTCCATAAGATATTTGGATGCTAAGTCTAAGAGATTGGAAATTTTAAGGATTGCTAACTTGTTTATTCTATGTTGTTAAAACTATGATGTATTACTTTCATTTTTCTAAGATGATCATGGACTTGAGCTCCATGAGATATTTGGATGCTAAGTCTAAGAGATTGGAATGTTTAAGTTTCCATTGTTTTCCAAGATGATCATGGACTTGAGCTCCATAAGATATTTGGATGCTAAGTCTAAGAGATTGGAATGTTTAAGTTTCCATTTTTTTCCAAGATGATCATGGACTTGAGCTCCATAAGATATTTGGATGCTGAGTCTAAGAGATTGGAAAGTTTAAAGATTTCTAGCATATAAATCCTATGAATGCCGAACCTAGAAGGTTATGGACCTAGGATACTTTGTTCTTATTTTTCTAAAATGATCATGGTTTTGAGCTTCTTAATACATATGGATGCTAAACCTAAGAGATTGGAAGGTTTAGTGAATGATAACCTACTTTACTAGCCTTGGCCGAATGCCCTATGTTTATAACTTAGTGGGATTTTAATTCAACTTTGTTAAATGATCATTAATCCATGAGTTGTATAATTTTCAGGAATCTCTAACCCTAAGAACTAGTCTTGGCCGAACCTATACCTTGTGGTTTAGTGTTCTTGTTTGATTTAAACTAGTGATTTTGTGTTCATAACCTTAGACTTCCACCGCGGAGGAAACGAGGACGTTCGTGGCATACCTCTTCGAGCATCTAATCTTCTTACCTTCATAGAAAGTAAGAGGGGATTGCCTAGGGATATTCAATGACTAGATGCATGTGTGTATGTGTTTACTTGAATGATTTGAATATTATTATGATGTGGAGCAAACACTTGAATGACTTGTTTACTTGAACTATTGTGAATATTACTTGAAGTTGATTATTAATTGCCTTAAAGTATTGTGAGTTGTATATATGTCATGAATTGTCATTAACTGTGATATTATTGTTGAGAATATATTACTGTTGATTGAAGTTTGAGAAGCCGGACTTGAATCTGTGCTCAATGATTATAAGGATTAAAAGCCTTAATAAGCCTTGAATAGAACTTTGAAGGTATTGGTTTCATTTATAAAAGTTCCTTGTTTAAAACACTTACTTCAAGAGAATGAGATTCTTGTTTTGAAAGGAATGTTGAAGTGTTTTAAGTCAATAGAAACTACCTTTTTATGATCCAAAGTTTGTACAAGAGAAAACCTTTTTCAAACTATGTGTTTCATGAAGGAAAAACCCCTTTGAAAATATTTGACCTTACTCCATCAAGGATTTCGAAAGCAAACGAATTTCCAAATGTTTTAAAAAAGAATTTGTAAAGGAAAAGATTTTCTCCTAAATGATTTAGAAACGTTCCAGTTACTTGGAAAGGTGACCGAGGTTTTGTTTTGGTTTTTGATTTTCACTGAGCGAAAAGTAAGCACATGTGAAAGAGAATCTAGTTCGCGAGATGTCGCCTCTAGTATTCAGTTATAAGCACGCGATCTGGGATCCGTGTCAAGAATTATGGACCAAGGGTCCAAGTTGTGATATTATGGGCTAGGAGTCCAAATCTTGGAATTGAGGACTGTGTGTTCTAATTTCATTGTTATGGGCTAGGAGTCCTTATCATGTTGAAATAAAACATAGATAAAATTATAATTGTTTCTATGACCACAACTTTAGACTGCGGCCTCGGTCTAAGGCATTGTGATTGAGCACTCAGACCGTGCGTCCTGTGTTACTAATTTTCAAGTGATGAAAATTGTGAATAGTCGTTAGCTTTGGGCTTCGACAAACGGAAAAGAGTGAACACAAAGAAAAGTCTCGTTAATGAAAAGTCTTTGATTCATATGCATTTCCCCTTGGCAGACGTGCTTGAGTTACCGAATACCCGCTTAAGATGTGGTATTTGATGATGTATACATCCGAATGGCCGTTATAAGGGATTCGTGAAGGTGTTGATCCGGGTACATGAGGTGACGGAGTCAACTTGCCAAACATTGCGTATGAGCCTGATCAACTCTTTCTTTCTTAATGGAAAAACGGTGATGGTTTCTCATGAGATTAAGATTAGAGCCTGATGATTGAAGTGTCATGCATTATCTTTATAAAATTGATTGATTCGGGTGTGAGACCCACTGAAATAATACTTGTCATTTACCTATGAGTAATGTTTAAAATGTTAATATGCCAAGGTGTTGTATGTATCATGTGTATGGTTGTTGTGCGATATATCCGTTGTCAGTATCTCACTCTTTCATTTCTACTTGTTATTCTCTCTTCCTTTTTGGTATCGCCGTACGTATATGAGTTCGGATGGATCCCAATATCCCACTTGTGCCGACAACGTCGAAGACTGAGGTCTTCGACGACGCAGGGAATGCTGGGGCATGGCTGATACATCCAGAGGTGACATCTGCCACATACCACAGAGCAATCACCATAATCGATTTAAATGCTGACGGAGACCCAATCCGTAGGAGCTATACCGTGGAGACTAGGAGGGTAGCTCTGCCTCCACCTTGGTATTACCTTCACACACTGCGAGCTAACGGACTGCTACATGAGCCACCACCTCTAGACGTAGAGACGGCATCACTGATTGAGGAGGATCCCGAGGAGGACCCTGAGGAGGATCCTGAGGGACCCCGAGGAAGACTTCTATGAGGTCATGGAGGAGGATGAGCCGGAGGATCACGTTATGGATCATGACGACGACGACGATTCCGTAGATGAGGGCGACGACGTCATAGATCCATTACCTGATGTCTCGTCTCATGGGAGCATTTGTGGAGACCCTGCTTGCATCCAGTGTCAGTAATCAGTTCAGAGAGTTTTGTGGATAATCTTCCGTCATCTGACTTTTTTAAGTTACCTTTTTGGATGTGGTTCCGGACCCTCTTTCCCTATGTCATTACTTAATCTCTTTTAAGTTGTATCTTCTATATGTCTAATTCTGTTGCAATGGTAGTTGATAAGGTGTCACACATGGGCTAGGAGTCCAAATGATATTTTCTGAATGTAACCAGCATTCTGATTTACAATGCTGGTTATGGGCTAGGAGTCCAAATGATATTTTCTGAATGTAACCAGCATTGTAAATCAGAAATATTTCCACAATCGGGTAACCATGTGATGCCGGATTTAGGGTGTCACACATGGGAACGGCTAGAAAAAAGATTTAACTACAGTAATGTATTTTTTTATATATATGTATATGTATACTGAGATATACATGAATATTTGTTGGCCACTAATAAAATAGAAATTCCAAAACTTTTCCTGTTTGTTATCCTCTGAATGGTTAAGACATTATTATGTACAAAAGAAATAGAATAAAAAAAGGCAGAAGAAACGTAAAGCTTTACCATGATTGGATGGAACAACAAAGCTCAACTCCCACATTGATTCCATGAAAAGCAGAAATTTTTGCAGCAACAACACCCAAAAACTAAAAAACAAATAAAAAAAAGTAAAATCTATTGGAATATAGGCTCATAGTGCACACTCACAAGAACAAAGAAATCAAAGAGAGAATATTGAGAGAAGAAAGAGATAGTTTTCTCTGAATAACACTTGAATATCAATCACTATTTCTACTTCTGATTACACTTGCAACACATGTATTTATAGTGCTATTACACCTATAACAATCAACAACTAACTCTTAACTCTTGCAACTAACCATCACAACTAACTATATCAACAACTCAACTAACTAACTAACACTTCTAACTAAATCTGAATTACAACTCCAAAACCCCCCCCCCCCCCCCCCCCTAAATTCAGATAAGCTAAAAATACAAATCACAATTTTATACTCAAATTTGCATTTCTATAATGCACACCTTATTAACAGAAACACATACACTTGTCCACTAGGATCCCATATTAATCTTTTAAAGAATTTAGCTTGACCCATTAGGTCAACAAGAGCAAATAAAATTGACCCAATATGGCCCTTTTCCCTATCATCTTTCAGCTTAGGACCCAATTCAATTTCTTCACTAATTTGGGCTTGGCCCATTATATCAGAAAATGAGCTCCACTAACTTGGGCGTGGCCCATTTTCGAAAATGCAATTTATGCCCTTACCCTAATTCCAATTTGATGCAAGCAGCTAACACTATCAGTCACAATAAGGGACCTTCGAGTATCATGGTCCGACGACTCCGGTAATTACGGCAACTTTGACAGTGGCGGTGGCCTTACCAGTCGTGCATCCTCAACAACCGCTTCTCTTTTCTGGTTCATGATGGTTACCCATTCCTCCCCTTGCATCATCTCTTCCTTTTCGACAATACAGAACAGCCGCCTCACCTCTCCAACACTACACCACGGTGGTTCTGAAGATGTTAGTGGCAACGGCGACCTGACCGGATGTTCCATCTCCAAGCTCTGTACCAGCGGCTCAGGTGGCGGTGGGGACATGGGCGAACATCGTCCAACTTCTTTCTCTATGACCGAATCTGGGTCCGGCGGTTTGGGTGTCGGTGGTGGGTCGTCCGGCATACACAAGACCCGAACCTTCATGGTGATGGATGACCCTTTCACTTCGTGCTTCTCTCCTCTAATCCTCATCATACCATTCTTTTCCTCTGTTTCGACCATCAATGAAGTCGTGTCGGTCAACATTGTTGTCGACCACAACTTCGTCTTCTCCGGTAACTACAGCGATGGTGACAATTTTGAAGATCTCGTCAGAGCTGGTAAACGCGGCGACTGCTCGAAACTCATGGGTTGAACATCATCTTCACCCTTATCACTTGCTCTAGCAATCTTGATATCTGTCTCCAGTTCTGGCACCGCCGTGATGAACCACCTTCACTTAGCTCCATGACAGGGTGCACGTTCTCCATCTGATACATCTCCGGCAGTGTTCTGGCCGGACTTAGCCCTTTCATATTATCTCCATCTCTGTTCGTGGAGGAACTCGATGTCGACGGGCTTGTCGGAGATGATGGGTTGATCGTTGAAACCCTAAGTGGCTGACACTCAGCTGTCGCCATCGCAAGTGAACCACCCACCGTAAGCAGGTTCCAGCCCTGAGATGATGGTGGCGGTTTCTTGACTCCGTCCACCTCATCTTCATCTTCTGACTCTTCACACTCAGGACCTGCAGCTTCCACCATATTTAATGAATTAGTGTGACTGTTAAAGTTTCCATGATCCCTTTCTTGACAACTCTTGTTTGCCTCAAGATCATCATTACTGCACTCTTGCTTGTTTGTTTTCTGCTTCTTTTTTCTCCCTGTGTCCTCTTCTTTATTCTTTTTTACACTTTTGATCTTCTTATTGCCTGCAACACCTTTCTTCACTTTTTCAGCACCATCATAGGCTTGTTGCAAGATTTCCCATGCTTCTTTAGCATTCTTGGTAGTGGAGATCTTCTCAAGATTGGCCTCATCCACACATTGATGGATGATGAAGAGAGCCTCAGCATCTATCTTCTTGGAAGCACTCTCTTCCACACCATCAACTCCTTCCATCACAATTTCCAGCACATCATGGAACTCAAAGTAGAAGTTCTTGCCATCAAGAACTGGTAAAGGGACATCCCCATCCATAATCTCCACCTCCATGGGAACACACTCTTCTCCCAGGATCGTTATAGCTCTATATACCATATTGGAATATAGGCTCATAGTGCACACTCACAAGAACAAAGAAATCAAAGAGAGAATATTGAGAGAAGAAAGAGATAGTTTTCTCTGAATAACACTTGAATATCAATCACTAATTCTACTTCACTTGCAACACATGTATTTATAGTGCTATTACACCTATAACAATCAACAACAAACTCTTAACTCTTACAACTAACCATCACAACTAACTATATCAACAACTCAACTAACTAACACTTCTAACTAAATCTGAATTACAACTCCAACAAAATCAATTAACAGTATTGTCTTGCCTTTATCTTCTTCTGTGTTTGGGTGTTGAAATAGTGTAGAAGAAGAAACGCCAACTGATTTTCCATTTTTAGCTTTATAAAAGCTACAGCCACTGGTTTGAGAAAAAAACGTTTGATGGTTGATAAAACAACACCAACAGAAATGCTAGCAGGTTCAAAATAGAAAATTGTCCATTTACTCACATTCAAAGGTAAGTTGGAAACATCAGTTAACAGAAATTAAATGCACACATTGGAAAGGTATTTTAAAACTTTCATTCCCAATTGAACACGTGAAAAGAGCCATATTGCAAAAACCATTCAAGATGCATCTCCCAGTAATATTGAAAATCAAGTTCATCATTAGCTTTAAAACACCAGCAACATGCACATTCAAAATTAATTAAATTAAACTATAAATTTGAAGAAAAAAAAATCTCAACCTGATAGCAATATCAATATTCAAATTTACTGAATAATTAATGGGATATTAGAGGAAATAATTAAAGGAATTGAATGATAATCAGAAGGAAAAAAAAATAATATTAATTTTAAATTCAAAATTTCAAGTTAAATTTTCCCTTGCTATGAAAGGATGGATAAAGGAGGAAAATAATTTCTTATGTTTGACATGAAAATATGGATATGGATAATAAATAAATTAAAAAACCAAGTCTAAAGGGAATTGCAAGTTGACTTCCGCTTGCAGGAAGCACCGCCTAAATAGATGAGGTATTTTGTTGGAGCAAATTACCATTCTGATTTGATTAAATACCAATCAAAAGTTGGTTCCATAAAATGTGGGATTTGGCTAAAAAATCAAGTGACTATTTTCTAAAGAAAAAAATGTAAACATGGAAACTTCACAGTGTCTATACCGTAAATGAAGAAAAAGCATGAAGGTGCTGTAAAAGAAACAAAGGCTGAGTAAGGCTGAGAATGAGAAAGAGAAGGAGCTCTTGAAGGAAAACTTATAAATCTAAATACCATTAAGATACAAATCATAGCATGTGATTCATGTTAATCAAAGTAAAGAGGAGGATTTCATACCTTGGAGATTCGCAGAATCCATCACAGCAGATCAAAGGATGAGAAGAGGATGAACAGTTTCAGAATGTTGGAGAAGATGAGAGGGTTACTCCTCTCTTTCTGGTAGGTTTTTTTTTGGTTGTGTTACTGACTGTTAGAATGCCTAATGGGGAGGCTATTCTTATAACCTACCAGCAGGCAGAGAGTAGGGACCTCTCAATGGGTTAACATTAGAAATGACCCATCCCATCATAGGGTCATTCTTTAATAAATACCCAACAACTATTTTATCAATTGGTTACGTAATTAGGAATTAATATTATAACTGATATATTAATAATTTAATTATAATTCAATAACCAATTAATGCTAATCCACTGTTATACATATTAAAATTTAACATTCTCCCACTTGGATAGCATTAATCAATTATTAAAGAGAAATATCAGTTACGATCAAAGCACACGTTAACCAGCAATATAAGAAATATAAGCTTTAACAATGCAGAAATAGTATCCGATAGGGAAGTAAATCATACATGCTAAAGACTCATATTTCACATAAAGATTGATGAATAGAAAATTGCATATAATTAATAAAGAGAAATATGCAATTCAAAAGATGGTCCAAGCATCTTAAAATTCTATAAGAGATATGAAACCAAGAATGACGTCAATTTACATATCTCATAAAAAAAACGATAATGGGCAAATAATGGTTTCAGACTCCCACTAATCCAATACATCAAAAGACTTAACTAAGCCCATATGAATTACATGATTCCGGAATATTCCAACAGTTAAGCCTTTGGTTAGTGGATCAGCAAGCATGTTTCCTGTATCAATATGCTCAATACGAGTCTCGAAACTCCCGAATCTTCTCTCTAACGAACAAATATTTCACATCAAAATGCTTAGTGCGAGAAGAGCTTCTATTGTTATGAGAGAAGTTCACACAGCAGATGATATTGTCACAATATATCACAAGTGGCCTAGATATGCTTTCAACAATATGAAAGCCGGAAATCAAATTTTTCAGCCACATGGCTTGACAAGTAGCCTCATAGCAAGCAACATACTGCTTCCATGGTAGAAGTAGCTGTAAGCGTCTGTTTGACGCTTTTCAAGAAATAGCTCCTCCGCCATCATAAAGATAAAGCCGAAGTAGATTTTCGGTCGTCGGGGCAACCTGCGAAATCGAATCGAGAATAACCGATGACCTGAAGTTGATCAGACTTCTTATAGGTCAACATATAATCTTTGGTTCCCTGCAAATATCTCATGACCTTTTTTACGGCTTTCCAATGACCCAAACCTGGGTTGCTCAAGTATCTCCCTAAAGCATTTACAGCAAAAGCAATGTCGGGACGAGTACAAACTTGAGCATACATTAAACTGCCAACAGCGGAAGCATATGGGACCTTTCTCATTTCATTTATTTCTACGTCATTTTGAGGACATTGAGATTTAGAGAATTTTTCTTCACCCTTTTGAACAGGTGCAGCACATGGGGAGCAAGAATGCATGTTAAACCTTTTGAGGACCTTTTCAATATATCCTTTTTGAGACAATCCAAGAACACCACGTGACCTATCACGATAAATCTGGATGCCTAAAACAACAGAAGCATCACCAAGGTCTTTCATATCAAAGTGGCTGCTCAACATGAGTTTTGTCTCAGTCAGGATTTTAACACAACTGCTAGCAAGAAGTATATCATCAACATATAGAACGAGAATGATGAATCCACCCTCACAAGTCTTCAAGTAAACGCACTGATCTGAGGCATTTTCTTTGAAGCCAAGAGAAGTGACAACCTGATCAAACTTCAAATACCATTGTCTGGAGGCCTGTTTCAGTCCATAAATAGACTTATTCAGCTTGCAAACCAAGTGCTCTTTGCCTGTTTCAAAGTAAAACCTTCAAGGCTGAACCATGTAAACATCTTCGATAAGGTCTCCATTCGGAAATGCTGTCTTCACATCCATCGGGTGAAGTTCTAGATCAAAATGAGCTACCAAAGCCATGACAACTCGAAATGAATCTTTCGTAGAGACTGGTGAGAAGGTCTCCTTATAGTCAATGCCTTCTCTTTGGTTATAGCCTTTAGCTACTAATCTGGCTTTGTACCTTTCAACTTTACCATCTGGAGTACGTTTGGTTTTGAAAACCCATTTGCATCCAACAGGTTTACAACCTATTGGCAATTCCTCCAGACTCCAAACACCATTATGAGACATAGAAGACAACTCATCATGCATAGCATTCAGCCAATCAGAAGCATGAGAGTTAGAAATTGCCTCCTCGAAGGTAATAGGATCATCATCATCATTGAGGTGAAACTCATGTTCCTGAAGATATACAACATAATCATCTGGTATGGAAGGTCTGCGCACTCTTTGAGATCGTCTCAGTGGAATTTCATCAACAATAAGATCATGTTCTTGTTCATCTACAAGCGGTGCTGCCACACCATCTTCATGTTGAAGATTCTGATCAACATCATCAGCTGGAATCAAAACTTCTGTAGGAAAAGGAACAGCTGGTATAGGAACAAAGGTGCGATCTTCTTTAAGAGTAACTGGTCGTGGTATATCACTCCCGCTATCCAAGTCATCCTCAAAGAAAACCGCTCGATCAGATTCAACGACTCGCATAGAATGAGATGGACAATAGAATCTGCTACCTCTGGAACCCACACAATAGCCAATAAAGAAGCCACTAACAGTCTTAAGATCAAGCTTCTTAGACTGAGGATTATAAGGTCTAACTTCTGCCTTACAACCCCATACATGAAAATGTTTCAAACTCGGCTTCTTTCCACTCATGAGCTCATATGGAGTTTTTGGTACAGACTTGCTGGGTACTTGATTTAGAATATAGACGGCAGTTTTTAAGGCATCTCCCCAAAGAAAGTCTGGCAATGATGAATGGCTCAACATACATCTTACCATCTCCATAAGTGTGCGGTTACGCCTCTCTGCAACTCCATTTTGCTCAGGAGTACCAGGCATAGTGTATTGAGCTTCAATACCGCATTCCTCAAGAAATCTGGCAAAAGGTCCTGGGTTTCTACCCGTCTCATTATATCTACCATAGAATTCTCCACCTCTGTCAGATCTTACACACTTTATTTTCCTACCTGTTTTCAACTCAACAGCAGCCTTAAAGGATTTGAAAGCATCTAGGGAACTAGACTTTTCTTGAAGAAGGTCTATCCATCCATATCTCGAGAAATCATCTATAAAGGTAATGAAATACCCATATCCACCCATGGCAGTGGGTGTAATAGGTTCACACAGGTCGGTGTGAATCAACTGTAGCACATCGTCACACCTATTTGCAGACTTTATTCCTAACCTTGGCGATAGAATTTGCCCTTGATGTAATCAACACATGTATCAAAATCGGAGAAGTCTAGATCATGGAGAATACCTTCCTTGACTAGCCTCTCAATACGGGGCCTAGAAATATGCCCCAAACGTCGATGCCATAACATAGAAGATTGTTCATTAATCCCCTCTGCGTTTGTTTCCAACAAACAGAATTAACAGACATGTCATGCAGATCTAACATATAAAGGCCATCACGTAAAACTCCTGAACCAACGGAAACAGAATCTGAATAAACAAGCAATTTCCCATTACCAAACTTAAAAGTGTAACCACATTTATCCAAAGCAGAAACAGAAATCAAGTTCCTTCTCATAGAAGGTGCATACACAAAGATCTCTTAAAAGCAAATTATGTCCAGAAGGCAAAAGTAAAGAAACAATCCCAATGTCAATAACAGAAACTCCAGCTCCATCTCCCATTATAATCTTGGACTCAAGCATCACTTGGTTTCCTCAAAGCTTGTGAACCCCCCGCAAGGAATTCACAACATGAATGGTTGCACCTGAATCTAACCACCAAGTATTTGGAGGAACATCAATGACATTGGATTCAAAGCATGTTAAAGTCAGGAATATACCTTGCTTCTCTTGTTTCTTTTTCAAGAAATAGCAATCCTCTACCTTGTGGCCATACTTCTTACAATATTTGCAGTTACCCTTGAAGAAACCTTTCTTAGCATGCAGATGCTGTTTTGCATTTTTCTTCTTTCCCTTTTGATCTTTCTTCACAAACCTTGAGCCTGACTTAGAAGTTTGATTTGGATCAGATGCAGCAAAATGAGCACTGTGAGATTTACCCTTTCTAATGGAATCTTCTTCTTGTGTAACAATGGCAATCATCTCATCCACTGTCCATTCAGCCTTCGGAGTATTGTAAGAGGTCTTCATTACATCGAATTGTGAAGGAAGAGATTCAAGAACCCGGTAGATTAAAGTGCTTTCACCAATTTCCACTTTAAGAGATCTCAGTTTGTTGTAATAGTACATCAGCTTCATGATATGCTCACGCACACCATCGACCCCATCATATTTGGTCTTGTCAAACAAGGAAAGATATTGACTTTTCCGAGCCTTCTCAAAAGTCATAAATTTCTCCCCAATGACTTTACGATATTCTTTAGCATTATTGGTCTCTGTGATACTCCGCCCGATGGATTTCTCCATAGTATACTTCATCACTTTCGGGCACACTCTATTAGAGTGTTCCCATTTCTCATAAGCAATCTTCTGCGCTGCAGAGATTCATCGATGAGAGCTGCTGGCTTGTCTTCCCTTAAGGCCGGATCCAAGTCGCCAATAGTTAAGTAGAGATCTAGAGACTCTTTCCAGCCCTCATAGTTTGTCCCATTCAGAGTTTTGAAAGAATTTGGGAAGGAGGAAGATATAAAACAGAGAATAGGAATCATTAAGAGTTGAAGGCAATATGATTCCATATATATATATGTTCAGCCAATCTTGCCCATAATACAAATTTCTTATTCATTATAATTCCGCCTAAGGGTCCCGAATCATAATAAATAAGAAATACAATAAGAAGAATAATACAATGTACAAAACTTACATCACCAAAATTTCTAATACCGATAGGGTACTTGAAACCATAATTGACATAAGCTTAAGACAATAGTACGATGTATAATAACAAATTACATTAATAATAGTACACCGATAGGGTATAATTATTATTAATATAATACAAATATAACACATTAGAATAATTAATTGTTTAACAACACAAATTTTGTATAATTATTCCCACGATAGGTGAGTTCATAACTATACAAAATATCAATAGTCATGCTACAATTATACATTAGAAAAATTATATTGTATAACAAATGCAGCATAGAACACACAACTTATTCGTGAGGCGAGAGGTATCTCGCGAGGCGAATCTTGTGAAAAGTCAGCAACGTTTGGTCTTCTCGCGGGTACTCGCGAGGCGAGCAAAGTGTTCGCGAGGCGACCCTGAAACCTTTCATTTTCCTAGAACGATCAGCCTTCGTGGTCGCGTGGCGAGGACCATGTTCGCGAGGCGACCCGTAGACCTTTCATTTTCCTAGAACAGTCAGCCTTCTGGGTCGCGAGGCGAGAAACGAATGTCATGGGCGACCCAGAGAGGATGACAATTTCACTGTTCTTCTGGCTTTCAGGTTCGCGAGGCGAGAATAATCTCGCGAGGCGAATCTGGAATTCCAACTGTTGCTGATGCCCAGAATCGCGAGGCGAGCAAAACTCGCGGGGCGATTGAACCAGTTTCACGCAAAAGGGAAACGAAAAACATCGATTTCTCACGTTTTATTTAATGAAATCCAACGATTTTCGAGTATGTTACTCGAATAACATGTGAGAAGAAAAAAACCCTTAAAAATTTTCGAAATCATTGGCCAGAATCATAGTTTCGAATTTTGAAGAACAAGGCATGAAAACGAAAGTTGTTGAAGGAAAACTTACAATTTTCATATTGATATAACATGATATGAAAATCCCTAACAATTTTCAGAACAGCTATAACATGTATCTATCCATGGCTCTGATACCAATTGAAGGAAAACTTATAAATCTAAATACCATACAGATACAAATCATAGCATGTGATTCATGTTAATCAAAGTAAAGAGGAGGATTTCATACCTTGGAGATTCGCAGAATCCATCACAGCAGATCAAAGGATGAGAAGAGGATGAACAGTTTCAGAATGTTGGAGAAGATGAGAGGGTTACTCCTCTCTCTTTCGGTAGGTTTTTTTTGGTTACGTATTCTTGTTGTTAGAATGCCTAATGGGGAGGCTATTCTTATAACCTACCAGCAGAGAGTAGGGACCTCTCAATGGGTTAACATTAGAAATGACCCATCCCATCATAGGGTCATTCTTTAATAAATACCCAACAACTATTTTATCAATTGGTTACGTAATTAGGAATTAATATTATAACTGATATATTAATAATTTAATTATAATTCAATAACCAATTAATGCTAATCCACTGTTATACATATTAAAATTTAACAGCTCTTCTACAAATATTAGCACCATGAATAACATCATTATCCACTGCTTGATGAAGCAAAGCACTAAGACCTTCCGAGCACAGGAGGAAAAGATAAGGGGAGAGAGGATCCCTTGTCTAAGACCCTTATGAGGTAAAACCGGGCCAACTGAGTCATAATTAACCAATATAGAATGATGGACATATTCAACACACATCATGATCCAATTCACCCATTTACAATTTGTGAACACCCATTTTGGTCCGCCTTCATTTTATTATAATCTTATTATTATGATTATTATGTTTCAGGGAGACTAAAAATAATAGTGAAGAAAGAAAGGAGAAAAAGAAAATAATGAAGAAACAAGGAGGTTCCATATTTAATTTTCTGTTGAACGAGGAGGTTCCGACTATTGCATATTTAACTTTCTGTTGGATGAGGAGGTTTCGTCCACTGCATATTTAATTTTCTGTTGGACGAGGAGGTGCCGTCCATTGCATACCTAATTTTCGGTTGGACGAGGTGGCGTCCAGTGCATAATTAACTTTCTGTTGGACGTGGAGGTGCCGTCCAATGCATATTTAACTTTCTGTTGAACGTGGAGGTTCCGTCCACTTCATATTTAATTTTGTGGGACGAGGAGGTGCCGTCCATTGCATACTTACTTTTCTGTTGGATGCGGAGGTCCCGTCTATTGCATATTTAACTTTCTATTGGACGAGGAGGTGCCGTCCATTGCATACCTAATTTTTGGTTGGACGAGGAGGTGTCGTCCAGTGCATATTTAACTTTCTGTTGGACGCGAAGGTGTCGTCCAATGCATATTTAACTTTTTGTTGGACGCGGAGGTTCGGTCCACTGCATATTTAATTTTCTGTTGGACGAGGAGGTGCCGTCCATTGCATACTTACTTTTCTGTTGGATGGGGAGGTCCCATCCATTGCATACTTAATCTTCTGTTGGATGCGAAGGTCCCATCCATTGCATACTTACTTTTCTGTTGGACGGGGAG
Source organism: Sophora flavescens (assembly GCA_030762895.1). Lineage (NCBI taxonomy): Eukaryota > Viridiplantae > Streptophyta > Magnoliopsida > Fabales > Fabaceae > Sophora > Sophora flavescens. The sequence goes on along the minus strand of CM061065.1, from coordinate 12,964,433 downwards.
GACCCGTCCATTGCTTACTTACTTTTCTGTTGGACGCGGAGGACCCATCCATTGCATACTCACTTTTCTGTTGGACGGGGAAGTCCCGCCCATTGCATACTTAATTTCCCGATTGGAAGGGGAGGCTCCGTCCACTGCAATTTTATTTTCAGACTGGAGACTAAAAATAAAGAAAGAAGAAGAAGAAAATAATGAAGAAAGGAGGAAGAAATGAAGGAGAAAAGAACAATCAGCAAGAAGAGGAGAAAGAAGATTGAGTTACCACTCTCCAACCGCCCCTACACCTCCTCTACCCATTGGTCCTTCTTCTTCCTCATCTCCTCCACTATCTTAACCGCACACCATTTCCTTCTCTTTTCAAACACGCAACCTTCACATCAAATCACCTCCTTTCCTTTGCTCGCGCCACCTCCATCTGGACACACGCGATCTCTGCTCAAAACCGCCCAAGCTCCGGATTTCATGAAACCAACCTTGAAGCCGCTGGGTAAGGAGAAGCATGAAGCCCTTTCCTCCATCTATAAAAGGAGAGGGAGGGGGGGAGACAAAAAGGATACGAAGACACAGAGAGAGAGAGGGAGATTGTTTTTCTAATATTTTCTTTGTGAAGAAAAGAGATTAGGGATTTGAGTTTTTTTCTTTTCTGTTATTAGAGTGGTTCCAAATTTACAGAAGAAGAAAGAGTTAAAAGAGTCTGTGAAATTGAAATGTAAGGGTTTTGATCTTAAAGTTTTACTACTGGGAGAAGGAAAAATCATTGTTATTCTGCTCTCATTTGGTAATCCTTGTTCTCTCTGTTGATATTATTCATGAGTTTCTCTTGACATTCTTATTTTTCTGTATCTCCTTTTATGACAAAAAGAAAATCAATGGATATTGAAACTGAATGAGTTAGTATGATGTTTGCTATATGAATTCTTATGTCTATTTCAAAAATGATGTAGCGTAGGGTTTCTATGTCATTGTTTGCTGTCATATGCTGAAATGCATGATACACTAATAATCTTCATATGGCTATATTGTTACTAAACACTTAAAATGTTTCATTTTTGTTCTATTTTCGTAAGGTAAAATTATTATTTTTTTACGTAAAAATAAAAGGTGGTCACTTAAATCCCCTTCAACCGGTTCTAAATACTTAATTAAATCAATGTTATTTTTGGGGGTTGCTCTATGACAAGTGTCATGCTCAACCCTTTAGATTTTGAGGTTGCCATGTGGACTTACGTGTCATGTTCGACCTCATTTAGGTTTAATAAAAAATTACACAACTAAAAATGATTTTTTCCTTTAAATGATTTTCGGGGTAAAACAAATATTTTCAAAGTTACTGATAATTTATGCAACTAATTCTAGGTAACCATTCTTATGGATGTTCTAGGGTGTCGTGGGGTTAAGTCTCTATGCCTTCCCTAGAAGTAATCGACTCCCAAACCCAAAGTTCTTTTTAAAAGGTTTTCCAACTTTCCCGAAATTAAATAAAGTTGGTGGTGACTCCATGTTTATTCTCTAAAAGAAAAACAGGTTTTCTTTTTGGTCGCTACAGATGGTGACTCCGCTGGGAACCTTTTAAGAGAGTCAAGCCCGTAAAAATTGGTTTTGCAAGTTTTTAGTAACTTATAACTTATTTGTTTTACCTTTTGTTTCTATATCTTGCTGTTTTTTTTTCTTACAATAGTTAAATGACAAAAACAAAAAAATGTTTCTTTATTTTTAGTGATGTTTGTTTGGATTGTCCTTTTTTGTTTGGGTTTTCATTTTATTTAAATGAGAAAAATTAGTTGTATATATATTTTAACTCGTGTTATTTTGTATATGTTTCACTAACAATGTTTTTGTTTCCTCCTCCTTTCTTTTCTTTTTTTCCTATATTTTAACAATAGGGTAGAGGACTTTTAACCATTTTCATATATACCTATGTTTTTGTTTTGCAGGTTTTTCTTGTCTTTTTTTTTAAAAGTGTTACAGGTTTGTATGCCCCCTTCACACACATCACTATCACATATTACACACACTTTTGGCTCTATACCCGAGCTAGCTCAACACCCCAAGATTAGGCCGTGCTCCGACATTGTCATTAAAGAGGTCTTGTACCTCCCTGATACTTGTCGGTTCACCACTCAGATTGTACATGAGATCATGGAATAGTCATATTGAGAGGGTTTATCCCTACTTGTGGCTAGATTCATGAGTTAGATCTTTACAAGGACAATCTAGGGACCATGACTTTTAGAGGTCTAAACCCGTCCCGATTTTCACTAATAGAGCAAACCTAGTGACCGACCTGTTTAGAGTCCTAACTTAGGGTGTGTCCATCCTTAGGTTTTACCTGGCTTAGGACAAAAGGGGGGCGCACTTTTCTTTTCTCTCTCTATCATCATAAGCATAAATTATCATGCATGTTCATTTTGAATATTCACAAAACTAGGGGCGTCACATTGCCGCCTCAAACCTGAATGACATATTCGAATATTATTGCACATCTAATAGGCGATATGTCATAATGAAGGTGATGCATCGGCAGCATACCCGTCAGGGTTTTCAATCCCATTGGGTCTCATACAACATGAATCATGCAGGATGTATTTGTTTCACTATACTCATTTTTATTGTGCCTCTTTGTTGGAAGACTTTGGTATTCATCTTATAGCAAGAAAATGGAAAAGTTTGGTTCCGAATAGAGTACTAGCAATACGAGCTGTTCCAAGAAAAGTGTTAAGATCGATGTGACACTCGATGACGTGAAGAGTTTATGTGAACTTAGCCAGCAAATGCCAGAAAAAGAACGCTCAGGCTTTGTCAGCAAGTATGGCAGAATATTGGACCTATTGCGTGTTCCAGTGGAAGCCCCCGCTCTGAGTGCATTGGCCCAATATTGGAATTCAACTTTGAGGTGTTTTGAATTGCCTAACATAGACATCACTTCGACCATAGAAGAGTATGCTTATATGCTAAGACTGCCAATTCAAAAGAAGACCCGCGTCTACATGTATTATGGCCAATATGTAACAGATTGGAAGATAGCAAGTCTATTGGAGCTTCAACCGGAACGGCTAGAGAAAGCGAAAAAAGGAACCACCAAAGGATTGAAGAGGCGATTTTTGGAAGTGTATCTCAACAAGCTGGCCCAGCAACAACGATGGGTTACTTTCAACAAAGTACTAGCCCTCATGATATATGGGTTGGTGCTCTTTCCTTTTGTACCAGATCTGATTGATCAGTCAGCCATGGATGTTTTCTATAGGGTTGAAGAATATGATGTGAACCCGGTCTCTGCTATCTTAGCTGAAACTTTTCTCTCCCTACAGGTTGTCATCAGAATCAACAAGGGAAACTTCGATGTTGTGCACCAATACTGTATGTCTGGATCATGACTCACTTGTACACTCGCGATAAATTTGATAGAACAGATGACCCACTGAAAGGATTCGCTCGCATGTAGCTAAAACCACATAAGCTATATGAATGGAAACAAGAGTTTGATCAGGTTGACCCACGGTCATTTAGTTGGACATGTCCATGGTACAATGGAGATTCAGTTGTATTCAGCTGTGGATGTTTTCAAATGTTCCATTGATGGGTCCCAGAGGCTGTGTATCATATTCACCGGCTTTGGTGATGTGTCAGCTCAAGTGGACACAGGATGAACCCCCCTCGAAGAGATGCTAGGTGGGGTATTCTTCCTATACCAAGAAAGTGAAAGCATCAAGAGTCAAACAATAACAGTAAGGTCAGCATAGAATGATGTTCATATGAAAGGACTTGAGGAATCAGGAAGGCGAATCATAGCTCACACAAAACGATATGAAGTATGGAGAGAAGCAAGAAGAGGTTTCCCCCCAAGACCTACATCCCCTTTCCGTAGTGAAAATAATCCTCTTACCGAAGATCAAATGTTGAAAGTAATCGAAATTTTAAAGGCTCATATGGGGGTTTTGGATGAGAAGAACCAAGCTGCCGAAGTAACTATTGCCACGCTCCGAAGCCAAGTGTAGAAGCTAAGTTTACAGGTTGAGCGTTTGAAAGACGAATGCGCCAATGCCTACGAAGCCCCGAGTCGTGCAAAGAAGGCAAGAAAAGAAAAGGAAGCAGAAATTCAAGAGCTGGTGGCAAAGATAGAATATCAAGAGAAGATGTTTGTCAAACTTCAAAGGAAGAAAAAAGATCTCAAGACAAATGTAGGGGTTCATATTGAAACAATACATATACTAGAAGAGAGAGTTGAATCCCTGCAAGAATCATTGGCCCAAACAGAACTGTACTCTGATCGAGGATGGAACGAAGCAGCCAAGTATCGCGAGCTACTAGCAGATGCCAACATGAGATAAAATTGGCTCAGAGACAAAATAAAAGACACCGAAAGAGTTGAAGCTCAACGTCACGCAGAATGGGTAAAGGGATGGAAATTGGTGGTGAAGGATGTAATGAATGAAAAAGAAGCATGGAAAAGAAAATATGAAGACATGATGGATAAGCTTCATTATCACACTTCCCAGATGGTGGAGCGATTTGAGGAAGCATCCATCCACATTCGCATGAACCATTTCCTTTAGATACCACCAAAGGTGACCGAGTTCTTCAATCATTTTGGGAAACTTGCCAAAGAGTTCAGGAAAAAGAAGATGAGACTCTTAACATAACGCTTTGTGGACCTCGGAGAGAGATGGAAACTATCAACGTGTTTCTTTTATTTTGATCAAAGACTCATGATTTGTATCGAAATATTTATGGAATGGAAGTTTTCATCAATGAGCGTTTTTTTAGATGATATCTATCGAGGAGTGCGTTCTCCCTTAGATACGTCATCAACTATATTTTTACCTTAAAAACGACGTGTTTTCTGCGTAAAAATAAGGGCGTTGCTAGTACAGGTGAGGTCTATCGAGGAGTGGATTCTCCCTTGGACTTGACACCAACTGCATTCAAACTAGAGGGAACCATACCACTAGATTTGATTGCATGATGAGTATTCTTGCTATAGGTGTATACGACAGTCTTCCTAAGAGCACTTTCACGATCAAACAAAGGGTGTTAACTTGCACAAGCAAACACACAAAAAAAAATTACTAATGAGATTCTTGGATGCATCCTTCTGAGAATTCGAGAACCATTATGCAACCTAGGAAAGGTGACACCAATCAAACCCGAATTCACAATACCAAATCTCAGACCGGGATGGCTGCCAACATGCCTGAAGAAGGAAGAAACTTAGGCTCTGAAATAGGTGAAGTTCTCAATAATTGGCGATCTAATCCGTTTGTTGATGTTATTTCCATGAAGTAATTATCTTATTGTACTAAATATGAACTGATGTTTACTTTGTTTGAGACATGAATTAGAATGTAGCACTTTGTCTGGTGTTTTCCTTTTGGTTCCATCGTTTCTTTTCTCTCTCTTTCTTTGCTTTGTTTAAGCTTTGTCTTTCATGAATAAGACTCTTGCCCATATTTCTCCTATTCCCGACTTTCTCTTCCAGGAATACTTCTTCCACTAAAGATTTACCTTAGAAGAGGAACTTTGAAGACTCATTTATTGATTCCCTCGTGGCCGTTGATGAATACAACCTTGAATCCAATGAGGAAGAAGAAGACATTGAAGAATTCATAAAGATGGTGAAACGGTCAAGGGATTAGCCCAAATGATGAGGTTGCAGAAGTGATCAATATGGGAACCGAGGAAGACAAAAAGGAGTTGAAAATAGTGGATAACCCAGATCGTGAAGAAATGGTTGCGCTATTCAAAGAGTATATGGACGTTTTTGCATGGTCCTACGGAGATATGCCAGGTTTAGATCCTGAGACAGCATCACATAAAATTCCCTTATAACCAGATATGGTTCCAAAGAAGCAAAAACTAAGGAGGATAATCACAGATAATGCTGCTAGTCTTAATGGTGCCGAGATTCAAAAGTTTTGTGATGGTTTCAAAATCAAATAGCACAATTCAACTCCTTATAGACCTCAAATGAATGGTGCAGTTGAAGCAGCAAACAAAATATCAAGAAGATTGTTGCCAAGATGGTTGTGAATTATAAAGACTGGCAGCTATCTATCACGGGCAATTGTATCAAAGCAGGATGGCAAGAGATTTCAATAAAAAGGTTCACTCTAGAGAATTTTGAGTGGGAGACCTGGTTTTAAAGAAAATCCTCCCTAATCAGGAGGATGCCCGAGGAAAATGGGCACCAATTTATGAAGGTCCTAATATTGTAAAACAAGCATTCTCAGGAGGAGCTTTGATTCTGCAAAACATGAATGGGGAAGAGTTACCAAGGCCAGTAAACTCTGATGCTGTGAAAAATTCTATGCTTAAAAGTCCGCTAGGCAAAAGTTAGGGCAAAGAATAATGAAAATAAAAGAGAAAAAGAGCCCGCTAGGTTGAAAACCCGAAAGAGCAACCTAGACAAAAGTTAGGGCAAAGAACAATGAAAATAAAAGAGAAAAAGAGCAAAGAACAATGAAAATAAAAGAGAAAAAGAGTCCGCTAGGTTGAAAAACCGAAATAGCAACCTAGGTAAAAGTTAGGGCAAAGAACAATGAAAACAAAAGAAAAGAAAAGGCCCGCTAGGTTGAAAACCCGAAAGGGCAACCTAGGAAAAAGTTAGGGTAAAGAAACCTTAGGCTGAAAACCTGTAAAGGCGGCCTAGGGGGAAGATATGGTCCAACACTTCTGCAAGCACTCACCACACTGGGGCAATTTTATCCGACTGAGTATACTGGGGAAAAATTGTTAAAGAATAATTGAAGAAGGTGTGTTTGAAGAATCAGAAATGGAAGCCAAGATCTGTGTCATCAAAAGGCTGTGGGGAATCAATTAAATGAAAATCAGAGGACCAACAATGGGGTAAATTTTATGTGATTCTCGTAATTTTCTTTGTTCATCTTTGCTTTTAATCCTCATGACCCCTTTCGTAATTTTGTTCTCATATTGTTATTTTCTTCTCGTATTAAGGCAAGAGGCTTTTCCATCATACTCCCCTGTCGTGTTCACTCTCATCATGGTCATGTCTCAATAAAAGTAAATATAAGTTTAATGGTATGATTTGATAATTCTAATGGTAGCACTAATGAATGGTTTGAACCAAAAGGACTCAATATTCAATGGAAGAGATAGCATGCACTGGTCAACAAAAGAATGATGCAAATAAGCTTGGGAGAATAAACATAACATCCACCACATATGTTATCAGATTCTTGGGTAACCAATATTGTTAAAAGAATGAATGATGCCTCGTCCCAGAGTGGTTGGCGAACAAGGGTTTGGTTGGTGGAAGTTTTTCCATGGAGCATTTGGTTCCGCTGTCCTCAAAAGGAAGGGATTCTCATTAGTTTCAGATTACTGATTGAATTTTGTCGAGCTCTGAGGCTCACTGCAATTTAATTTTCAAGTTCTGAGGCTCACTGCAATTTTATTTTCGAGCTTTGAGGCTCACCGCAAGTTTATTTTCGAGCCCTGAGGCTCGCTGCATATTTACTTTCCTATTGGACGAGGAGGTTCCGTCCACTGCAATTTTATTTTCGAGCTCTGAGGCTCACTGTAATTTTATTTTTGAGCTCTGAGGCTCACTGCAACTTTATTTTCGATCCCTGAGGCTCGCTGCATATTTACTTTCCTGTTGGACGAGGAGGTTCCGTCCACTGCAATTTTATTTTCGAGCTCTGAGGCTCACTGTAATTTTATTTTCGAGCTTTGAGGCTCACTGCAACTTTATTTTCGAGCTCTGAGGCTCACTGTAATTTTATTTTCGAGCTCTGAGGCTCACTGCAAGTTTATTTTCTAGCCCTGAGGCTCGCTGCATATTTACTTTCCTGGTGGACGAGGAGGTTCCGTCCACTGCAATTTAATTTTCGAGCTCTGAGGCTCAATGTAATTTAATTTTCGAGCTTTGAGGCTCACTGCAAGTTTATTTTCTAGCCCTGAGGCTCGCTGCATATTTACTTTCCTGTTGGACGAGGAGGTTCCGTCCACTGCAATTTTATTTTCGAGCTCTGAGGCTCACTGCAATTTTATTTTCGAGCTTTGAGGCTCACTGCAACTTTATTTTCGAGCTCTGAGGCTCACAAGTTTATTTTCGAGCTGAGGCTTGCTGCATATTTAATTTTCTGTTGGACGAGGAGGTTCCGTCCATTGCATATCTAATTTTCTGTTGGACGAGGAGGTTCCATCCATTGCATATCTAATTTTCAGTTGGACGAGGAGGTTCCGTCCATTGCGTATTTAATTTTCTGTTGGATGGACGAGGAGGTTCCGTCCATTGCATATTTAATTTTCTGTAGGACGGGGATGTTCCGTCCATTGCATATTTAATTTTCTGTTGGACGAGGAGGTTCCGTCCACTGCAATTTTATTTTCAAACTGTGAGGTTTTCTTTTGAGCTCCTCACATTTTGAAGGACAAAATATGTGTTCATTTTCTTTACTTGTTCATTACTAAAATACATGAAAAGTCACGACTAATCATGTCTTCTAGTATGCAACAAGTAAAGAGGGGTAACTGAGAACACCCATTTTTGTCTGCCTTCATTTTATTCTAATCTTATTATTATGTTTCGGGGAGACTATAACTAATAGTGAAGAAAGAAAGGAGAAAAATAAAATAATGAAGAAACAAGGAGGTTCCATATTTAATTTTCTATTGGACGAGGAGGTTCCGTCCATTGCATATTTCACTTTCTGTTCCATTGCATATTTAACTTTCTGTTGGAAGAGAAGGTTCCGTCCATTGCATATTTAAGTTTCTGTTGGACGCGGAGGTTCCGCCCATTGCATACCTAATTTTCGGTTGGATGAGGAGGTGGCGTCCAATGCATATTTAACTTTCTGTTGGATGCGAAGGTGTTGTCTAATGCATATTTAACTTTTTGTTGGACGCGGAGGTTCCGTCCACTGCATATTTAATTTTTTGTTGGACGAGGAGGTGTCGTCCATTGCATACTTACTTTTTTGTTGGACGCGGAGGTCGCGTCCATTGCATATTTAACTTTCTGTTGGACGAGGAGGTGCCGTCCATTGCATACCTAATTTTCGGTTGGACGAGCAGGTGTCGTCCAGTGCATATTTAACTTTCTGTTGGACGTGGAGGTGCCGTCCAATGCATATTTAACTTTCTGTCGGACGCAGAGGTTCCGTCCACTGCATATTTAATTTTCTGTTGGACGAGGAGGTGCCGTCCATTGCATACTTACTTTTCTGTTGGACGGGGAGGTCCTGTCCATTGCATACTTACTTTTCTGTTGGACGGGGAGGACCCGTCCGTTGTTTACTTACTTTTCTGTTGGACGCGGAGGACCCATCCATTTCATACTTACTTTTCTGTTGGACGGGGAAGTCCCGCCCATTGCATACTTAATTTCCCGATTGGACGGGGAGGTTCCGTCCACTGCAATTTTATTTTCAGACTGGAGACTAAAAATAAAGAAAGAAGAAGAAGAAAATAATGAAGAAAGGAGGAAGAAAAGAAGGAGAAAAGAACAATCAGCAAGAAGAGGAGAAAGAAGGTTGAGTTACCACTCTCCAACCGCCCCTACACCTCCTCTACCCATTGGTCCTTCTTCTTCCTCATCTCCTCCACTATCTTAAACGCACAACACTTCCTTCTCTTTTCAAACACGCAACCTTCACATCAAATCACCTCCTTCCCTCTGCTCGCGCCACCACCATCTGAACACACTCGATCTCTGCTCAGAACCGCCCACGCTCCAGATTTCGTGATACCAACCTTGAAGCCGCTGGGTAAGAAGAAGCACGAAGCCCTTTCCTCCATCTATAAAAGGAGAGGGAGGGGAGAGACAAAAAGGATACGAAGACACAGAGAGAGGGAGATTGTTTTTTCTTATATTTTCTTTGTGAAGAAAAGAGATTAGGGATTTGAGTTTTTTTCCTTTCTCTGTTATTAGAGTGGTTTCCAAATTTGTAGAAGAAGATAGAGTTAAAAGAGTCAGTGAAACTGAATGTAAGGGTTTTGATCTTAAAGTTTTACTACTGGGAGTAGGCAAAATCATTGTTATTCTGCTCTCATTTGGTAATCCTTGTTCTCTCTGTTGATATTATTCATGTGTTTCTCTTGACATTCTTATTTTTTTGTATCTCCTTTTATGACAAAAAGAAAATCTATGGATATTGAAACTAAATGAGTTAGTATGATGTTTGCTATATGAATTCTTATGTCTGTTTCAAAAATGATGTAGCATAGGGTTTCTATGTCATTGTTTGCTATCATATGCTGAAATGCATGATACACTAATAATCTTCATATGGCTATGTTGTTACTAAACACTTAAAATGTTTCATTTTTGTTCTATTTTTATAAGGCAAAATTATTATTTTTTACGTAAAAATAAAAGGTGATCACTTAAATCCCCTTCAACCGGTTCTAAATACTTAACTAAATCAATGTTATTTTTTGGGGTTGCTTTATAACAAGTGTCATGCTCAACCCTTTAGATTTTGAGGTTGTCCTGCAGACTTACGTGCCATGTTCAACCTCGTTTAGGTTTAATAAAAAATTTCACAACTAAAAATGATTTTTTTTTTCCTTTAAATGATTTTCAGGGTAAAACAAATATTTTCAAAGTTACTAATAATTTATTAAACTAATTCTGGGTAACCATTCTTATGGGTGTTCTAGGGTGCCGTGGGGTTAAGTCTCTATGTCTTCCCTAGACGTAATCGACTCCCGAACCCAAAGTTCTTTTTAAAGGGTTTTCCAACTTTCCCGAAATTAAATAAAGTTGGTGGCGACTCCATGTTTATTCTCTAAAAAAAATAGGTTTTCTTTTTGGTCACTACCCAATTAGATCCTATTTTTAACATAATAACTTTCAAATAGTCCCAATCCATCCTATCATATGCTTTACTGATATCCACCTTAAGAGCCACATCACCCACCTTGCCAAAACACTTATTTTTCATATAATGAATAATCTCAGAAGCAATAAGAACATTATCCATTATTGATCTACTTGTAACAAACGCAGCTTGTTCCTCAGCTATGTAATTATGCAAATTTCTTTTAAGTCTGTTTGCTAGAACTTTAGAGAGAATTTTGTATAACACATTACATAAAGAAATAGGCCGAAAATCTTTCATGGTCACAGGATTATCAATATTTGGAATAAGTACAACAGAAGCATCATTTACCTCACGAGAGAAATCCCATCTTCCAGCCACTTAACACAAGTACGAAAAATATCCTCCCCACATAAATTTTTGAATCTACGATAAAACGCAGCATTAAGGCCATCAGGTCCAGGCGACTTATTTGGGTGCATTTGGAACAAAGCCTCATGAAATTCCTCCAAGTGAAAATTTTTCACAAGCATAGCGTTATTATCACAAGTAACTCGTGCTCCGATAGCCTCAATGACAGGAGCATAATACCTAGTAGAAACAGAGAAGAGATTGTAGAAATAAGATTTGGCTGTAGTACATAATTCCTCTCGGCCAAACACTTCCACACCATCATCATTTGTCAATTTCATAATTCTGTTCCCGCGCTTCCTCGTAGTAGCCATGGCAAAAAAATTTGTGTTCATCTCACACTCCTTGAGCCAATGAATTTTAGCTCTTTGTTGCCAAAATTTATCTTCCTGAAGCAATAACACCGCCAGCCTCTCCTTAGTTGCATTAAACTAGGTAATTGAATGATCACTAGTGCAGAAAAGGGATTCCACATCGGTTATTTTTGGCTTTTCACATCGGTTTTCAAACTGATGTTGAAAAGACCGATGTGGTTTATTACCACTTTACACATCGGTTTTGAAACCGATGTGTAAAGTACATTTTTAACAGCGGTTTTTATAACAAACCGATGTGGAAAGTTCATTTGTCAATTGCTAACCTATTTTAAATATCACTTTCCACATCGGTTTTATTGAAAATCGATATGGAAATTTGACTTCACACATCGGTTTTCTGTAAAACCGATGTGGAAATTGAAAAAACTGATGTGTAAAGTCTTTTTTTTTTTTGAAACTGTTATTTACATTTCTATCATTCCTTTCCCCTGTTTCAGTAATAATGTAGATCAATACCAGAATAACATACTCTAAATATTCTCCACAATCATTTTTGTACAACAAAAACACAATTAATATATACTGAATTTATTACGAACAATACATATGTACGTTCAATTACATTCAGACAATAAAGATAATTAGAAACCAAAAAGCTACATGATATATTATAGATTTCATATCAAAATACATATTATCAGTCAAAAGTACACTATAGCCAGTACATGATAAGTTTTTAAACTAACTACATATATATATATATACAAACCATGGTTGGTACACTTCAAGAAAGAAAGTTGCCCAACGCCTCCTTATGTTGTTGATGTCGGAATTAGATAATGGAGTTGGATTGTTGAATATCTGCAAGTTTAATTGGACAAAAGATTATATCTTTTAAGTAATTAATAAACTAACATAAAACATATAACGAATCTATAATTGTTACTTCTAATTGTTATCAATTAACATTTACCTCGTGCCATCTTTTAGTGATACTGGAGGAGATAATTTCCAACATCCACTGCATCACATAGTATCCACATTCCCATGATCCACGTTGTGTACGTGACTACGTACAAATGAAACCCAATTAGAATATGAGGAATTAAATTAAATAGAAATCAATAATTATACCCACTGCATTTGATGCATTTGTACTAATAAATATCTTACCCTAGGAATAATCCATCTGATAGGCCGACGCCTTTCACCACGCAGCATGTGGCTTGCATTAATAGAACTATCATGACAAAATAAACATTAATTAAAGTATATCTATATAGATTTCAGATAATTAAAACAACTGCATTACTGATTATAAATTATTTTAATGCTTACGTTTCTATGATCGTCTGCAGTTCATTCTCCGTCTTATTTCCAATTGAGCAGAAGAAGACCACGACGTTCATCCTAGGGTACAAGATCAACAGTTGCCAGTGTTGGCTGTGTTTGCGGAACAGTTAGTGACTAAGTCATATATAGTTATAATTAAATAACAGGTACTTACTTATTGAGATACGGCGCAAGGTAGAATTGATGATCGTCTCGGGCAAGTATATCACGTATGGTGATGACCCGGTCTTCTGATGCTAGGAGAACATCACCCTGAATGAACATGGGGTCAATGAACCCATAAAGGGCGAGGTTACCCTGATCAACTATCATACGATGCAGATACCTAATATATTGAAAAAAACATGTTAATTATCATAGTATTTAAAAATTAATTACTTAACTTATAAATAAAATGTATTTACGTGCACCATAACGATAGGTGTGTAGAACTAGCCATTTCTTTATTGAGTACAATCTCCATAAGTTCCTTCTTTGGAATATACAGTTCATCACCTGGGCTGGCATCATGTTCCAACCTCACCAAAGCTGCGTCATTCTCCATGGTGACAACCTGTATAGCCAGAAGTTTAAAAACATCACCAGGAGCCCCTTTGTCGATCCCCTAAACAACAAAGATATATATTAGTAATCACATATAATGAAGTTATTTCATTGGTAATTATTTAAATGGTCAAATGAATACCTTGGCTGGAGCAGACATCTCTGGTCTTCCTGGATCCGACCTTTTAGGCAGTATATGATCATTTCCAACATCCTATAACGAATAAAAATAAAGCATTATCTTTAAACAATAATAAATAATTTCAATTATGAATATAGAAAAACACAACTAATCGAATACCTCAGATGCAACAAGAAAGCTGACCAATCTTCTTGGCCAGAGGATGAAGTTACCGGGGGCCTGACCCACTGTTTGAACCTCCTCAGTGGGCACAGGGACTCGAGCATCAGCATCTCGAATAATTTCAACAACGACCCTCAGCTGATCATCCGGTAATAAATGATGGTGTATGGTATTACCTAAGTTATTATGTGCCCTCCCCAATGCCACTAAGCAGCGATGATGATGATGATCAACATACAGCTCACACCTATCTGGGTCGTCGTCATCATCATCATTATCATCATCACCATCATCATCAGTTTCAGGCTGATGAGGAGGATCACATGAGCCCTTAGTGCTCACATGGACAGAGGGTTGGACACCGGCTGTCATCTGCTGGGACATAGAAGTCAATATTGCCATCTACTGGGCAAACTGCTCGGTCATCTCCTGTCTAAGCTCAGCTGCAATCTCCTGTTTTAGCCGTGCTCTATCTGCACCAACATCCCTGTGGGATTGGTGTGAAGACGAACCATGGTATTGGCGAATGCCGACACCCCATCCAACACCAATGACATGACCCAGATGGTCTGGTTTACCGATGGCAGCAGCTAAGATATCATCGCGTCCTCTAGGAACAAAGGTTCCTTGGGTTACCTGCTCGTCCAAGGCATCCTATCACATATAAAATATCAGGTCACATTACAATTCGGTAACAATCTTAAAATGACAATTACAATTTAAACTATACTTACAATTTTCTCAGCTACTTGGCGGGCCTCCTCAGATGTATATTGTCCCGTTTTTCTTTGTCGGGCCCTCTTCCATTTACGATGGCGTGGGGGTGGAGGTGGATCAACAACCTCTGGACGATTTTCAGCATTAGGATCCGCCTGAGATGTTGCTTCCTGACGTGCTTTCTTTTCTTCTTCCACCATTATCTGACCAAGCTTTTTATATCCCCCACGAGACATGACATGGGGGTAGACATTCTTGCTTTGGTTTTCCTGCCCCTTTTTCCTCTTCTCCTGTTATAAATAGAAGACAATTAAATTACATAAGTAAATAAAATTAATGAAATTACATAAATTTAGAGACAAATCAAATAAGTTAAACTGAAAGCCGGGATCATGTCGGCTCTGAACAAAGCGATCCCACGTCGCCTGGTCAAGAAATGGGTACACCTCAAGTGGGTTCTTTTCACATGTTGGATTGAATACATAGTATCTTCCCAGGTCGACCTTAAAAGCCCTCCAACGCTCACCAGTATACTTTAACAAACGCTTCTTCATAACCATCGTACCCGGTATGTCAAAGGTGAGCTGCATTAAGACCAAAAGAATCAACGAATTACTGTATGATATTAGTAAGATTAAAATAAAGTAGATACAGACAAACACAGGACGTAAAAGTATAGATACCAGAATACTCTCCCATATCTGATCATTCACGTCCGCCGGTACATCTTTCCAATTATCAATGAGTATACTAGGCCTGCTCCTAGCAAGGGTCGCCACAAAACTGTTAAACTACTCTGCCATTGGCCCAATAGGATTGACGTTATTATCACATTCTATTCTTATCCTTTGATTTGAACCACGGTTGGCAGTCAAATTCCTCATTCGTGTGGCACGTCTACCCTTTCTACCCGTAAACGGGGTCTCCGACCCGCTGCACGAATGAGGGATATCCTCACGATCAGTCATGTATACCTGTTTAAACAAAAAAAAAACTTGTTAGTATGTCAGGATAAATATCAAACATAAATTATAAATATCGATCAACGTACGTAAACATAACTTATAAATATCAACGTAAACATATAGTATGCCTTTAAACATAACTCAAACTAAACTTACTTTGTGGTTAATTAGTAAAGTTCTCCCATAACCCTTCTTGGTGATCATTACGAGTAGCATGTACATCATCCACTTCATTTTCCTCATTGAAATTAGGCACTCGTGTTGAGAAAGAAGGAGTTTCAGAAATATCAAGAGTTGAATCTTGATTTCCCTCACTACCATTATACATGTTTTTTCCCTGGAAAACCACTAACCACCTTTTGTTAGAAGGATCACGGATATAAAACACTTGTTTTGCTTGGGATGCCATGATGAAAGGCTCCTCTTTATTACCTACCTTATTAAGGTCCACCAATTTGAATCCTAACTCATCGGTTTGCACACCATTGTTACTGTCGACCCACTAACATTTAAAAACAGGTACTCTAAACTTCGTGTAATCAACCTCCCATATCTCTTCAATGATTCCAAAGTATGAAACGGATGCCATAACAGGGTTTTTATCTTTCGAACTAGAGAAATGCATGGACTCAGCGACGACCATAACCCCACTGTTTTGCATAGTACTTTTGTCATCCTGGGACTTTGTATAGAAGGAAAACTTATTGATATCGTACCCACTCCAGCATATGACATCAAAGTTAGGCCCCTGTGCTAGCCATTTTAATGTATCAGAAGCAATACCATCCTTTGCAATTTTTTCTTTAAACCAGTTCAAGAAAGTCTTGTTATGCTTGTTCAAACACCATTTTTCATTCATTCTAGGGTAAGTTTCATTGATGATGCTTTTATGCTCACATAAGTATGGTTCAACCTCATCAGTGTTATTCAATATATACAAATGTGCTTAAAGCACTTCCTCCCGATCCATGCTCTTAACAGTGATAGCTCGTGTACCCTTACCATCATATCTTCCTTCATGACGAGACTTCGGAAGCCCTACAGGTTCCGCTTCTGACATGTAGTTTGTACAAAACTCAATAGCTTCTTCTGCAACATAACTTTCAACAATAGATGCTTCGGGACGGTGTGGATTTTTCATATATCCTTTCAAGATCTTCAAGTATCGCTCAATCGGGTACATCCACCTTAAATAAACGGGGTCGCACAATCTAATCTCCCTCACTAGATGAACAATCAAATGAACCATGATGTCAAAAAATGAAGGTGGAAAATACATCTCCAATTGGCACAAGATAATGGCTGCCTCATTTTCCAAGTCATCCAACTTTTTAGTGTCAATGAACTTGCTACATATAGTATTGAAGAATAAGCAAAACCTAGTAATGACATGTCTGACTTTTTTAGGCAATATGTCACGAATGGCCACCGATAGTAGTTTTTGCATCAAGACATGACAATCATGAGACTTTAAGCCAACTAATTTGAGATCTTTCATTGAGACAAGTCTTCTGATATTTGAAGAGTAACCCTGTGGCATTTTGACTCCCCGTAGACATTCACATAAACTTCTTTTCTCTTTTTTTGATAAAGTGTGACATGCTGGGGGCAAATAAGTCTTCTTATCCCCCACTTTAAGTGGAGCTAACTGCTCTCGTATACCCATCACAACTAGATCCAGACGAGCATTCACACCATCCTTTGTCTTTCCTTGAATGTTGAGAAGCGTTCCGATTAAACTGTCACACACATTTTTCTCCACATGCATCACATCAATACAATGTCATACATCAAGCTTGCACCAGTATGGAAGATCAAAGAAGATCGACCTCTTCTTCCATATTTTCTTCTCGGTAGCCTTCTTCTGGTTCTTCCCATAGATAACATTAGTGTTGTTCACCCTTTCATAAGCTTGCTCTCCAGTCAAGGCCACCGGAGCAATTTCATTCTCCGGAAGTCCATTGAAAGCTTTTCTCAATCTACGATAAGGATGATTAAGTCGGAGAAATCTCCGATGCCCAAGGTAAACCGTCTTCCTTCCATGTTGCAGTTGATGATAACATGTGCCTTCTTCACATATTGGACATGCTTTATGCCCCTTAACACTATACCCACACAGGTTCCCGTATGCTGGAAAGTCATTGATGGTGCAAAATAACATGGTACGCAATCTGAATGTCTCACGGCAATACCCGTCGATCA
This sequence comes from Sophora flavescens, assembly GCA_030762895.1. Classification (NCBI taxonomy): domain Eukaryota; kingdom Viridiplantae; phylum Streptophyta; class Magnoliopsida; order Fabales; family Fabaceae; genus Sophora; species Sophora flavescens. The sequence continues at coordinate 12,946,834 of CM061065.1, read as the reverse complement.
CATCAACGCCTTCATCCCACAACATTATCAAGTCTTCAATCAAGGGACTCAGATAAACATCAATATCATTTCCTGGCTGTTTAGGACCCGAAATCATCATACTTAACATAAGGTATTTGCGCTTCATGCACAACCAAGGAGACAGGTTGTAAATTACCGGGAGAACATGCCATGAACTATGAATACTACTTAAGTTTCCATATGGATTCATTCCATCGGTAGCAAGTCCAAGCCTGAGGTTTCTGGGCTCATTGCCGACATCCGGAAACAAACTATCAATTCTCTTCCATTGCAAAGAATCGGCCGGATGCCGAAGCTGTCCATCACACTTCCTCTCATCTGCATGCCATCTAATGTTATTTGCGTCATTTACATTAGCAAACAATCACTTGAACCGCGGAATCACGGGAAGATACCATAACACCTTCGCAGGAGGACCTTTGGTGACCACATCACAACTAGAATCACCATCCTTCACTTTGTAGCGTGATACCCCACACCTTGGGCACTCGTGCATCTCTTCAATCTCTTTCCTGTACAATATGCAATCATTGGGGCAAGCGTGTATTTTCTTATACTCCATACCCATCGGACACAATATCTTCTTCACCTCATAGTTTCGAGACGGCAATGTGTTGCCTTCTGGAAGCAGGTCTTTCAACAACTTAAGCAATTCGGTAAAGCTTTTATCGCTCCACCCATTTCTTGCCTTCACATTGAACAATCTTAACACCGCTGACAACCGTGTGAAACTAATGCACCCTAGATACAAAGCCACTTCCGCATCACTGCACAAAGTATCATACACATGTGCGCGCCGAAAAGACTCTTGCCCAACATCACGGATCATGTCCTCTAGTCCATCGTCCATTTCCACGTCATCAACTTCCTCTCTATCCGACACCCTCGGCCTGTCTAACGATTCACCATGACATATCCATGTTGTATATCTCTTGCAAATCCCCTCACAAATAAGATGATCACGTATCTCCTCAGCTTCTAGTCGTCTCTCATTCAAACAGTTAACACAAGGACAATAAAACCTTCCGTTACCACTATCAGCAGCATTTGTTTTTGCAAACTGTAGAAAATCTTCCACTCCATTCTCATACTCATCACTTGTCTGTCTAGCATTCATCCAACCGCGATCCATGACTAAACCAATAACTTCGTACTTAGTCCAACATATTCATCAACCACTCCTTATGACAGGGTATGGCCCTATCCCATTCGAGAAAAAACTTTTTCAACATTCGGTTAACAGTTAGCCCTTAACTCTCATACTCATACTCGACAAAATTTCGGCAGTATTTCCCTTCGGTCTCCGACGTACACGACTTGAACGCGATGACATCCACCACGATAAAGTATGCACCCGGAGAACGAAAGGAATTGTATCAATCCGAACTTTCATCAAGTATATAACATTAGAATCAATGAATAACTATTTTAACTGAATTAAGAAAAAGATTTTTCCCAAACTGTCCAACTTTGGACAATTTAAGATCCAACACAATGAGCGGTACATTAAGCACGTACACGTGTGCTCATTAGTATTGCATCTCAAACGGGAAACTAAGGCTTTACTAATTATGTAGCTTGCATGAAGATGGGGCTTGAAAAGTGAAAAAAATTAGCCAAACAGAGCCCATCACGGTCTAGCCTTGAAAGCCATCACGGTTGTGATCGAGTAGAGCTTAAAAGAAAGAATGGAAAAGTCAGAACTGGTCACGGCCAGCCCGTGATGCCCATCACGGCTGTGACATGTCAGCTGAACCAGACCCTCACAGGCAGAACTGATCACGGCCTAGCCGTGATGATGGTCACGGCCGTGACAGACCAACCAGTGAAGCAACCTCCAAGGCAGAACCTGTCACGGCCTAGCCGTGATGGCCATCACGACCGTGACATGCCAACTGAACCAGACCCTCACAGGCAGAACTGATCACGGCCTAGCCGTGATGGTGGTCACGGCCGTGACAGAACAACCAGTGAAGCAACCTCCAAGGCAGAATCCGTCACGGCCTAGCCGTGACAGGTATCACGGTCGTGACGCGTGATACCACCACTGGAAAAATCCAGTCTTTGAGCAACAGAACAACACATGCAAGTATATTATCCAACCATTTGGAGTCAAAGTTCATAACTTTTCTAAACAAGAAACGAATAAATGACTAATCTTGCAAATGGGACTGTTTATAACAGGGAAAACGTACCTTTTTTTTTGGAAGAATGAAGATCTTGAAGGTTTCTTTGTGCACCTGTGATGAGCCTGAAAACCAGTAACAGGGAAAATGAGGAGTCGTTTCATGTGCCATTCTCAGGCATCCCCTATTTACTTAGCCAACCATTTGGAGTCAAAGTTCATAACTTTTCTAAACAAGAAACGAATAAATGACTAATCTTGCAAATAGGAACAGGAAAACGCACCTTTTTGTGTGGAAGAATGCAGATCTTGAAGGTTTGTTGTGGAGTTGTGAGAGAGTGAGTGAGTGTGAAGGTAGAAATGAGAACCCAGAGAACTGAGAGTGAGTGAGTGAGTGAGTGAGTGAGTGAGTGAGTGAGAGAGTGAGAGAGTGAGTGAGTGAGTCAGAGAGTGAGTGAGTGTGAAGGTCTGAGATGTGGGAAGAAATGACTATAATCTTGCAAAAGGGCGTGTGAATTGGAGGGAATGAAAATAGAAACTTAAAGAAGGGTTATATTACACATCGGTTATTATAAAACCGATGTGGTATGGTTATATTTCACATCGGTTATCCTGGAACCGATGTGGAAAGATAAAGTTTTAAATTCTAATTTGTTTTTATAATTTTTTACATCGGTTATCTATAAACCGATGTGGTTAATAACTACTTTACACATCGGTTCTAGAAAAACCGATGTTAAAAGATAAAAATTCTAACTTTAAATTATTATTTTTTTACTTTTAAACATCGGTTAAAAATAACAGATGTGGAAAGTATTTACACATCGGTTAAATTCTAAACCGATGTGGAATACTTTGATTTTAATTTCAAAAATGACACTGCCTTCTTTTACACATCGATTTTACAGAAATCGACGTGGAAACTCCGATATAAAAAGCATATTTTACACTAGTAGATCATCATGCAATTTGATTAAGCTGGACAATTTATCTTTGCAACGAGCCATATCAACACGGAAATGAGATCTAATGTTGCGTCCCCAAGATTTAACAGAACCTTACCACGCCACCACAAAAAAGGATAACCATCCAACTGAAGGTCTATAAGATTGCACTCCCTTATTGTATCCCGAAAACCATAAAATAACCATTGAGGATGCTCCACATAGCCATATTTGTCCTCCTTATTTAACAAGTCATTAAAATCACCTATAATGCACCAAGGAAGCATAGAATAAGCTGCTAGATGACGAAGTAATCTGCAAGAATCATACCTTCTAGCTCTTTCAGGGAACCCATAAAATCCCGTTAGCCTCCATCGACCAAGACTGTCATCCTTGACCTCCAAATCAATGAAATTATAAGAATAAGAAAGCACCTGGCAATCAAACTCCTTCCTCAAGATCGCAGCTACACCTCCCCCTCTACCCTCTCTGTGAGCAACAAAACACCCATCAAAGTTTAGTCTACGTTTCAACTCCTCAATTTTTAAAGCATGTACTCTACTCTCAAACAGAAAAATAACATCCACTTTATGAGTACAGATGAGGTCCCTAAAGATGGGAACTGTAGCTGGTTACTCGGATCTCGATATTTCCAACTTAGAAAACTCATCTGTCCTGGGAACCAGGACCCACCATTAAAAATGACCACTGTTTGTATTACTAGATGAAGCTTGGTGCATTCCCATAGAAGCAATTTCAGATGGAATATCTATACCCAAAGCTGGAAGGCGACGACGTTTTTTGTCTGCATGAAAATCGCGGTCAACATGCATGGGCTTACCGTTGACTGACCCCAAAAGAGTAACGTCATTATTAGGCGCATGAAGAGAGACGTTACCCGCTGGAACCAATGAACGGGTGGGACCCTGATTTCTTTGAAGCATTAACTCAGTACCGTTACCTCTATTTTCGGAACCTCCCTCCTCATTAGAACGTTTTGGGTGCAAATTGAAACTGTCCCCAATGTTATCGCTACGTGCAGTTGTAGCAAAACGAACCCCATGCACACTTCCATAACTGCCACCCCTTTCATCCCTCAGCCACCGTGAACCGCCCAAACCACCAGTCTGCCGCTGCTCTACACGAAGTTCAGGCCCCCATCTTCTAGCACCATCATCATTTTCGAACTCAAACAATTTATAACAAAATTTATCACCATGACCCAAAAGACCACAAAGAAAGTAAAAAGTCCCTAACTTCTCATACTTAAAGTGTACAAACTTCCAATCTCCACCAGGTTTGCAGACCTTCTTTTCTTTTTTCAGTGGAATGCTAACATCCACCCGAACCTTGATGCGCATGAAAGATCTCCAAACTCCTGTATTATTACTCTCATCATACTCAACTTATGGAAAAACTGGAATAAAAAGACTCCATTCTCCAAAGTTTTAATGAATATCCCCTTCCCTGGACGCCAGCTATATGCTAGGCGCTCCTTCATCATATGGATTCGTAGGCTTCTGTTAGTTAAGAGACGACCAACCAAACACAGCTTCAGGTTGATAGCATTATCTTCATGCTTCTCCACATCAAACGTAACACCACCATCCTCCTTCTATCGCAAAGATAAGCCCTCTAAGTGGCTTTCCATGAATAACCAGGGAACAAAGAAAGGACCATAGATCGCAAGTATTAGAGTAAAAAGATTCTCACAGGGAGAGGGTGACTATCGACTCCTCACGGGGAGAGAGAGAATTCACCTCGCTATATCTCTCTATTTAAATTTTAAATTTAAATCCGTAACGATGTTTATACTTAAAGAAATAGAAAAAATTATTGAAAATCACTCCTTAAAACATTTTTTATTTTATGGAGAATGCTAAGTAATGTTTAATGAACAAAGAAATGAAAATTTGTATGAAAAATAGTGTATTTAGCATTTCAAAAAATATAATACTTAGGGCTTGTTTGGTTTGCATTTTCATTTCCTGTCTTCATTTTCTAAAATCTGTATTGATTTTAGTATTTGCTACATCATTTTCTTTTTCAAATTTTGAAAACACATCCACCATTTCTAGAAATTTTGAAAATATCAAATAATTGTTTTCATTGTTTCCGGAAATGCATTCTTCCTAACTAGCCTTCCATCCTCTATTTTTCACAATTGTTTATTGTAGGAGCCTTCCATCTTCTTGTTAGCAATTTAAAATCTATACAAATTTTAGAAAATGAAAATACAAACCAAACAGACCCTTAGTTTTTCAATACAAATTTTTTATTTGTGGATTTCTTAACTAATGGCCCTATGACACTTGTTAGCAACATACTTATTTTATTTATAGAAACACCCGTTTAAAACTTTTAATGCATTGCTGCAATATTTTTCCAATTTCCAACGTAAACTTATTTTATTTGATGCTTTAGTGGTTAGCATTTCTCAAAATGAGTTTTATTAGAGTAACTCCATGGCAAGTTTCTTATGGGTTGCTTAAACTTAAGCAACAGTTGCTTAAGTTTTTTCAGCACTCACTAGTGTAAAACATGTATTTTACATCAGAGTTTTCATATCGGTTTATGTAAAATTGATGTATAAAATAAGGCGGTGATATTTTTGAAATTAAAATCAAAGTATTCCACATCATTTTAGAATTTAACCGATATGTAATATTTTCCACATCGGTTATTTTTAAACGATGTTTAAAAGGAAAACAAATTTTTTTTAAAGTTAGCCTTTTTATCTTTTAACATCGGTTTTTCTAGAACCGGTGTGTAATGTATTGATTAACCACATCGGTTTAAAGATAACCGATTTATAAAATTATAAAAAAAATAGAATTTAAAATTTTATCTTTCCACATCGGTTCCAGGATAACCGATGTGAAATATAAATTAACCACATCGGTTTTATAATAACCGATGTATAATATAACCCTTCTTTATGTTTCTATTTTCATTCCCTCCAATGTCACGCGCCCTTTTCCTTTGTTCCAAGAGTGTAAAGTCAAGACAGAAATGGAAAAACATCTCTCACTCTCTCGCCGCACATACAAACATAGACACCAACCCTAACTCTCTCACTCTCAGACACAGACACAGACACTCACGGTCTCACTCACTCACTCACTCACTCTCTCTCACTCACTCACTCACTCTCAGTTCTTTGGTTTCTCATTTCTACCTTCACATTCACTCACTCTATCACAACTCCACAACAAACCTTCAAGATCTTCATTCTTCCACAAAAATAAAAGGTGTGTTTTCCCTGTTATAAACAGACCCATTTGCAAGATTAGTCATTTCTTTGTTTCTTGTTTAGAAAAGTTATGAACTTTGACTCCAAATGGTTGGATAAGTAAATAGGGGATGCCTGAGAATGGCACATGAAACCACTCCTCATTTTCCCTATTACTGGTTTTCAGGCTCATCACAGGTGCACAAAGAAAGAGAGAATTTTGTGGAGGATATCAAAACTGAGCAGACAGTGTGGGTATGTGTCGAGACCTTGTTCTGTATATATATATATATAATATACTTGCATATGTTGTTCTGTGTGTGAAGTGTTATAAAGTGTGAATCTGTGTCTAATCCATCATAGTGGAAACGGCTCCAAGACTGGATTTTTCCAGTGGTGGTATCACGCGTCACGGCCGTGACGGATTCTGCCTTGGAGGTTGCTTCACTGGTTGGTCTGTCACGGCCGTGACCACCATCACGGCTAGGCCGTGATCAGTTCTGCCTGTGAGGGTCTGGTTCAGTTGGCATGTCACGGCTGTGATGGACATCACGAGCTGGCCGTGACCAGTTCTGACTTTTCCATTCTTTCTTTCCAGCTCTACTCTATCATGGTTGTGATGGCTGTCACGGTTAGGCCGTGATGGGCTCTGTTTGGCTCATTTTCTTCACTTTTCAAGCACCATCTTCATGCAAGCTACATAATTAGTAAGCCTTAGTTTCCCGTTTGAGATGCAATACTAATGAGCACACATGTACGTGCTTAATGTACCGCTCATTGTGTTGGATCTTGAATTGTCCAAAGTTGAACAGTTTGGGAAAATTTTTCTTAATTCAGTTAAAATAGTTATTCATTGATTCTAATGTTATATACTTGATGAAAGTTCGGATTGATACAATTCCTTTCGTTCTCCGTATTTTATCGTGGTGGATGTCATCGCGTTCAAGTCGTGTACGTCGGAGACCGAAGGGAAATGCTGCCGAAATTTTGTCGAGTATGAGCATGAGAGTTAAGGACTAACTGTTAACCGAATGTTGAAAAAGATTATTCTCGAATGGGATAGGGCCATACCCTGTCATAAGAAGTGGTTGATGAATATGTTGGACTAAGTACGAAGTTATTGGTTTAGTCATGGATCACGGTTGGATGAATGCTAGACGGACAAGTGATGAGTATGAGAATGGAGTGGAAGATTTTCTACAGTTTGCAAAAATAAATGCTCCTGATAGTGGTAACGGAAGGTTTTATTGTCCTTGTGTTAACTGTTTGAATGAGAGACGACTAGAAGCTGAGGAGATACGTGATCATCTTATTTGTGAGGGGATTTGCAAGAGTTATACAACATGGATATGTCATGGTGAATCGTTAGACAGGCCGAGGGTGTCGGATAGAGAGGAAGTTGATGACGTGGAAATGGACGATGGACTAGAGGACATGATCCGTGATGTTGGGCAAGAGTCTTTTCGGTGCGCACATGTGTATGATACTTTGTGCAGTGATGCGGAAGTGGCTTTGTATCCGAGGTGCACTAATTTCACACGGTTGTCAGCGGTGTTAAGATTGTTCAATGTGAAGGCGATAAATGGGTGGAGCGATAAAAGCTTTACCGAATTGCTGAGTTGTTGAAAGACATGCTTCCATAAGGCAACACATTGCCATCTCGAAACTATGAGGCGAAGAAGATATTGTGTCCGATGGGTATGGAGTATAAGAAAATACACGCTTGCCCCAATGATTGCATATTGTACAGGAAAGAGTTTGAAGAGATGCACAAGTGCCCCAGGTGTGGGGTATCATGCTATAAAGTGAAGGATGGTGATTCTAGTTGTGATGTGGTCACCAAAGGTCCTCCTGCGAAGGTGTTATGGTATCTTCCCGTGATTCTGCGGTTCAAGCGATTGTTTGCTAATGTAAATGGCGCAAAGAACATTAGATGGCATGCAGATGAGAGGAAGTGCTTCAAGCACATTTGTATATATTGAATAACACTGATGAGGTTGAACCATACTTATGTGAGCATAAAAGTATCATCAATGAAACTTACCCTAAAATGAATGAAAAATGGTGTTTGAACAAGCATAACAAGACTTTCTTGAACTGGTTTAAAGAAAAAATTGCAAAGGATGATATTGCTTCTGATACATTAAAATGGCTAGCACAGGGGCCTAACTTTGATGTCATATGCTGGAGTGGGTACGATATCAATAAGTTTTCCTTCTATACAAAGTCCCAGGATGACAAAAGTACTATGCAAAACAGTGGGGTTATGGTCGTCGCTGAGTCCATGCATTTCTCTAGTTCGAAAAATAAAAACCTTGTTATGGCATCCGTTTCATACTTTGGAATCATTGAAGAGATATGGGAGGTTGATTACATGAAGTTTAGAGTACCTGTTTTTAAATGTCAGTGGGTCGACAGTAACAATGGTGTGCAAACCGATGAGTTAGGATTCAAATTGGTGGACCTTAATAAGGTAGGTAATAAAGAGGAGCCTTTCATCATGACATCCCAAGCAAAACAAGTGTTTTATATCTGTGATCCTTCTAACAAAAGGTGGTCAGTGGTTTTCCAGGGAAAAAACATGTATAATGGTAGTGAGGGAAATCAAGATTCAACTCTTGATATTTCTGATACTCCTTTTTTTTCAACACGAGTTCCTAATTTCAATGAGGAAAATGAAGTGGATGATGTACATGCTACTCCTAATGATCACCAAGAAGGGTTATGGGAGAACTTTACTAATTGACCACAAAGTAAGTTTAGTTTGAGTTATGTTTAAAGGTATATTATATGTTGACGTTGATATTTCTAAGTTATGTTTACGTACGTTGATCGATATTTATAAGTTATGTTTGATATTTATCCTGACATATTAACAAGTTTTTTTTTGTTTAAACAGGTATACATGGCTGATCGTGAGGATATCCCTCCTTCATGCAGCGGGTCGGAGACCCCGTCTATGGATAGAAAGGGTAGACGTGCCACACGAATGAGGAATTTGACTGCCAACCATGGTTCAAATCAAAGGATAAGAATAGAATTTGATAATAACCTCAATCCGATTGGGCCAATGGCAGAGCAGTTTAACAGTTTTGTGGCGACCCTTGCTAGGAGCAGGCACAGTATACTCATTGATAATTGGAAAGATGTACCGGCGGACGTGAAAGATCAGATATGGGAGAGTATTCTGGTATCTATATTTTTACGTCCCGTGTTTGTCTGTATCTACTTTATTTTAATTTTACTAATATCATACAGTAATTCGTTGATTCTTTTGGTCTTAATGCAGCTCACCTTTGACATACCGGATACGATGGTTATGAAGAAGCGTTTGTTAAAGTATGCTGGCGAACATTGGAGGGCTTTTCAGGTCGACCAGGGCAGATACTATGTATTCAATCCAACATGTGAAAAGAACCCACTTGAGGTGTACCCGTTTCTTGACCAGGCGACGTGGGATCGCTTTGTTCAGAGCCGACATGATCCCGGCTTTCAGGTTAACTTATTTGATTTGTCTCTAAATTTATGTAATTTCATTAATTTTATTTACTTATGTAATTTAATTGTCTTCTATTTATAACAGGAGAAGAGGAAAAAGGGGCAGGAAAACCAAAGCAAGAATGTTTACCCCCATGTCATGTCTCGTGGGGGATATAAAAAGCTTGGTCAGATAATGGTGGAAGAGGAAAAAAAAGCACGTCAGGAAGCAGCATCTCAGGCGGATCCTAACGCTGAAAATCGTCCAGAGGTTGTTGATCCACCTCCACCCCCACGCCATCGTAAATGGAAGAGGGCCCGACAAAGAAAAACGGGACAATATACATCTGAGGAGGCCCACCAAGTAGCTGAGAAGATTGTAAGTATAGTTTGAATTGTAATTGTCATTTTAAGATTGTTACCGAATTGTAATGTGACCTGATATTTTATATGTGATAGGATGCCTTGGACGAGCAGGTAACCCAAGGAACCTTTGTTCCTAGAGGACGCGATGATATCTTAGCTGCTGTCATCGATAAACCAGACCACCCAGGCCGTGTCATTGGTGTTGGATGGGGCGTCGGCATTCGCCAATACCATGGTTCATCTGCACACCAATGCCACAGGGATGTTGATGCAGATAGAGCATGGCTAAAACAGGAGATTGTAGCTGAGCTTAGACAGGAGATGGCTGAGCGGTTTACCCAACAGATGGCAATATTGACTTCTATGTCCCAGCAGATGACAGACGGTGTCTAACCCTCTGTCCATGTGAGCACTAAGGGCTCATGTGATCCTCCTCATCAGCCTGAAAATGATGATGATGGTGATGATGATGACGACCCTGATAGGTGTGAGCTGTATGTTGATGATCATCATGAGCTTAGTGGCATTGGGGAGGGCACATAATAACTTAGGTAATACCATACACCATCGTTTATTACCGGATGATCAACTGAGGGTCGTTGTTGAGATTATTCGAGATGCTGATGCTCGAGTCCTTGTGCCCACTGAGGAGGTTCAAACAGTGGGTCAGGCCCCCGGTAACTTCATCCTCTGGCCAAGAAGACTGGTCAACTTTCTTGTTGCATCTGAGGTATTCAATTAGTTGTGTTTTTCTATATTGATAGTTGAAATAATTTATTATTGTTTAAAGATAATGCTTTATTTTTATTCGTTATAGGATGTTGGAAATGATATTGTGCCTAAAAGGTTGGATCCAGGAAGACCAGAGATGTCTGCTCCTGGAAGGTATTCATTTGACCATTTAGTTAATTACGAATGAAATAACTTAATTATCTGTGATTACTAATATATATCTTTGTTGTTTAGGGGATCGGCAAAGAGGCACTTGGCCATGGTGATATTTTTAAACTTCTGGCTATACAGGTTGTCACCATGGAGAATGATGCAGCCTTGGTAAGGTTGGAACATGATGCCAGTCCAGATGATGAACTGTATATCTCAAAGAAGGAACTTATAGAGATTGTACTCAATAAAGAAATGACTAGTTCTGCACACCTATCGTTACGGTACATGTAAGTACATTTTATTTATAAGTTAAGTAATTAATTTTTAAATACTATGATAATTAACATGTTTTTTCAATATTTTAGGTATCTATATCGTATGTTAGTTGATCAGAGTAACCTCGCCCTTTATGGATTCATTGACCCCATGATCATTCAAGGTGATGTTCTCCTAGCATCAGAAGACCCGGTCACCACCATACGTGATATACTTGCCCGAGACGATCATCAATTCTACCTTGCGCCTTATCTCAGTAGGTAAGTAGCGGTTATTTAATTATAACTATATATGACTTAGTCACTAATCGCATTCGCAAATATGTACTGCATTGGCAACTGTTGATCTTGTACCCTAGGATGAACGTCGTGGTCTTCTTCTGCTCAATGGGAAATAAGCCGACGAATGAACTGAAGACGATCATCGAAACGTAAGCATTAAAATACTTTATAATCAGTAATGCAGTTGTTTTAATTATCTGAAATATATTAGATATACTTTAATTAATGTTTATAATTTTGTCATGATAGTTCTATTAATACAAACCACATGTTGTGTGGTGAAAGGCATCGGGCTATCAGATGGATTATTCCTAGCGTAAGATATTTATTAGTTCAAATGCATCAAATGCAGTGGGTATAATTATTGATTTCTATTTGATTCCTCATATTCTATTTGGGTTTCATTTGTACGTAGTCACGTATACAACGTGGATCATTTGTACGTAGTCACTGAAAGATGACACGAGATAAATGTTAATTGATAACAATTAGAAGTAATAGTTATAGATTCGTTATATGTTTTATGTTAGTTTATTACTTAAAAGATATAATCTTTTGTCCAATTAAACTTGCAGATATTCAACAATCCAACTCCATTATCTGATTCCAACATCAACAACATCAAGAGGCGTTAGGCAACTTTCTTTCTTGAAGTGTACCAACCATAGTTTGTATATATGTAGTTAGTTTAAAAACTTATCATGTACTAGCTATAGTGTACTTTTGACTGATCATATGTATTTTGATATGAAATCTATAATATATCATGTAACTTTTTGATTTCTAATTATATTTGTTGTCTGAATGTAATTGAACGTACATATGTATTGTTCGTAATAAATTCAGTATATATTAGTTGTGTTTTTGTTGTACAAAAGTGATTGTGTTGAGAATATTTACAGTATGTTATTCTGGTATTGATCTGCATTACTGAAACAGGGGAAACTAATGATAAAAATGTAAATAACAGTATAAAAAAAAGAGATTTTACATATCGGTTTTGTCAAAACCGATGTGGAAATTTCACTTTCCACATCGGTTTTTCTAAAAACAGATGTGGAAATTTCACTTTCCACATCGATTTTTCTAAAAACCGGTTTTAAATAAAACCGATGTGGAAAATGAAATTTCCAATAGATTACCAATTGATAAATTAATTTTCCACATCGGTTAATGTAAAAACCGCTGTTAAAAATGTACTATAAACATCGGTTTTAAAACCGATGTGAAAAGTGGCAATAAATCACATCGGTCTTTTCAATATCAGTTTGAAAACCGATGTGAAAAGTCAAAAATAACCAATGTGGAATCCATTTTCTGCACCGGTGATTGGAACTGACTGACGTGGCTTCATGATTACTTAAAAATAAGCAGCAATTGCTTATATAAGCAACTCCTGAAAGGGTTGCTTATCAAATAAAAAACAATTTATTTGGTTTGGTGAAGCAGTGTTAATTAACTGATTGAAGAGAGAATAGAGGGAAAACAACTGATTTGTCTCCAACAAATACATAACACAATGCACCATCAAGAACAAATTTAATTTAATTTTTTTTACAAAACCTAATCAAGAAAACCCCAAATCAGAAAATCCCAATTCATAAAAACCCCAAATAAAGAAACCCTAATCAGAAAAAAAAAACCACTTCAGCAGAAAGGGATATATTCAAGGCCGCACCTCCACCTGGGTTTTGGAATGAGCTCACCTCGCCTTGAGCAAGCATGACCGCACCTGAGATGGAGAGACGAAGGACAAAGGAGATGGAGAGACGAGGGTGCAGGGAAGGGAACAGAGGAAGAAAGTGTTGAACAGAGAAGTGAAAGTGGGGAATGGAGATATTTTGTGGAGAGTGGAGACCGAGAGAAATGGGTGATTGTGTGAGACAATAAAATTTGGGAAGGTTCTGGAGCAACGGTAATAAAAACACCGCTGTTTGGATCGGTTTGGAGGCAAAAAAAAAATCATCCGATCCAAAAATAAAAAAAAGTATGCGATTCGATTTGGATGGCTTCCCAAACAAAATCCGATCCGATTAAATGCGATTAGGACCGGTTCGGTTGATTCGATTTTTATAAACACATCATTCCATATTTATATTACCTCAAAGAATGAAGATTACAAGCTAAATTGAATAAAACCTTAAACTTATATATACTTGTTTATATATTCATGGAATAATGTTTCATAAAATATGTTCAAAATCAATAAATATCATCATCAACTAATTTCATAACATATTTTTTTTTATGTTTGGAACTTAGAAATAGTAAAAAAAAATGATGTCAAATCAAACTAGTAAGTATTATTAGAGAAAAAACAAACAAATAGAAAAATCAATGATGCAAAAAATAGAATAAATATACATTAAATTTTTTATATGCGGTTTGGTTTGGTGTAAGAAAATAAATCCAAAATCCGATTCGATCGGTTTTCCCAAAACAAGATCCAAAAAAACTAATAGATATCGGTTTTATGCTGTTTTCGATTTTTTTGGATTGGTTTACGGTTTTCTTTCGGATTTGTTTGGATATGAACATCCTTAGAATGGGTGAGTGTGTGAGAAAAACTCATATTTTACGTACTTTTAAAATAAATTAACAAACTTTCAAAAAAAAATAAAAAAAAATAATTTATTTTAAGTGCAAATAAAAAATAATATAAAATTGGGTTACTTATGAGTTGCTTATTGTATGTAATATTAAAGTGAAAATTATTGTACCTAATATTAAAGCGAAAAATGGATGAATTACTTAAATACGATATCAGATCCACACTAAGATCGACTTAGGCAACGTGAATTGTTTATCTCCTCAACGTTGGAAATCCTCTTAGTGATTACATTACTAATAGTATTAATAATAAAAAATAAAATAAAAAGTGAATTAAAAAATATATAAATAGTGAGCGTAGCGTGTGCACATGGACTTTCCTTCCTTGTGTAGCTAGCTTCCGTGAAAAACCAGTCAGGGGTTCCATTCGGACCATTCCAACAAGGCGGTGATTTCAATTTTGATTACATTATCTTCAGTTAGGGATCTCAGCCACCAAACATGTTGGGGCGGTGGTGGTGGAAAGTAGCGGCGGCGGTGGCGTTAGTGGCGGCGGTGAGAGGTTACACGAAGAATCACGGAGGATGGGACAAAGAAGCAGCAGTTAAAACATTGAGTGATTGGTCAGAGAGATTGGGCATTTGGGCGATCCCTCTTTACGTATTGATTCACACTCTCTCCATCGCGCTTTGTCTTCCCTCCGCTGTTTTTCTCGAAGCAGCTGCGTCTCTTCTCTTCGGATTCTTCCCTGCCATTCTCTGCGTCTTCTCTGCTAAGATCCTCGCTGCTTCTCTGTCTTTCTGGATCGGAAGGTATGTGTGGAAGGGAATCCACTATTTGATTGAAATTGAAAGTGATTGATTGTTACTCCCTCCCTCCTGGGCTTACTGTAAGAAACAAATAGATATTTTTTTTCCAAAATATAAGAAACTTGCATCAATTTTCACATATAATAAATGCTAATTTTTAATATTAGCCTCATCTATAATAATATGATTTATATTTACGAGTTATATGAACTTTCCATACAAGTGAGTTTGTTCATTAAGAAGGGGTATTTTTGAAAATTTATATGAATATTAATTACAATCAGCTCATTTCAATGTATTTCCTTAGTCCGTGTTTTAGAGTTTTGTTTCTTATATTAAGGATTGGAGGTAATATTGTGATTCTTGTTGAGTACATAGTTATCGGATTCTCTCATTAATCCTACGTACCGCATGAACCGTGTACCAAATGACTCGTGTACAATGTACATGATAACTATGGTTCAGTGATCAAATATGTTGGAATGGAATTGATTCTGTACTGCTTATTATAGTGATGGAAATTGGAATGACCGTGGAATAAATTCTTTCAAGTTTGAACTAAAGTTGTATGCTAATTATTATATTTTTGGAATGGAATGTATTCTATTCACTATTCAGATAACCAGCTCAGGTTAGATTTTTGGGCAGGGCGTGTTTTGGAATCAATTTGCGGAATTGAGTTTCGATTAAAAGTGGGTTTACGTAACTCGTTTACGTTTGGATACTTTAACTATTATGGTAGTTGAAAACACAAATTGAGTTTGATGAATGAAGAAGTGAATTCTTTTACTTCTTCAATTAAAGTTTGGGTTCTAAACTTAGTTATAGGTAATCGATTTTTGGAGATGCTACACATGTTGAAAAAATTTAAAATTGAGTTTGGATCTCCAAATTCCAAACTGGATGCCAAACACACTTTGAAGTTTGAAGTTGGAACCGACTAAATAATAGTTATTGCTTAAATTTGTTAATATATTTTTTTAAAGTTTAAATTTCCTAAGATTGCTACAGAATCCTAGTTGTTCTGGGTGTCCCTAAAACAAAGTAAATAGGCATGTAGACAATAAGGCAAATAGGTATGCTAGAGATTGCTCTCAGATATGTTTGGCAGACTTAAGATGTGCGCAAAACATTGGCGTTGCCTTTGGCAAAATTACTAGGGCTTGGGGACTTTTACGGGGACTAGAATGTGTGGATTTTCGAAGTGCATTAATGGTGTCGACCCTCCACATTTTGTTTCCTTTCTGCATACTCTTGCAGTTGGGGATATGCAAGGATTTGATGTTGGACAGTGAGCAGCATTGCTAAAGCTATGGGCTCTAGTATTTTTCATAGAAAATTGGTTATGGCTATGTGAGCAATTGAGTGAAGTTTAAGATAGGATGCCTGTATGACTCCCTTATGAGGCTATCGGCCTTATGTTGAGGCAAGATGCCTACATTGTAGATTCCATGAACATGATGTGAATAAGAAAATACATGATACTTCTTATGTTAAAAAATGGCAGGTAGTGACCCCATCTCGAGCCCATTGATGGCAGTGTTGTCAAATATTGGCATATCGGCCGATATCTCGATATATCGTATCGGATTTTCAAGGCCCCGATATGATAAGCGATATGATATGTGCATTCCGATTTGTGAGGCATATCGTCCGATATATCGGATATCACTATATCGCCCGAGTCATCAAATATCAGAAGTTTGGCATTTTAAGTGTTTTTTTCTTTTTTAGAACTCTGGAAATTCAAAGGGTCAGCACCGAGTCTATCGACCCACCCTTTTTTGAGAAGCCCACTCCTTTAATTATGTAAGTAATTGATTTTAAGGGTATTTCAAGCCATTTCTCTCACTAAAACACATACTTTGTCTCTGTCTCTGACCTTTCGGCCTCCTCAGTCATGCAACGGCTCTGCGCCTAAGCCTCAGCACGTACTCCGCCTCCATCATCTCCGGCCGGCGCCCGACGTTCTCAGCCTCTCAGATAATGTCTCTTCCTTTGTTTTCTCCATTCTCTTCTTTACCTCTGTTTTTCTCTTCTAATCTCTCCATTCTGTTCTTTCCCTTCTTCTTTCACTTATTTTATTTGATCTTGGAGCTGGTTTGCTGCAAGGGTGCAGGGGCCCGTACAATTTTCAGATTGTTGTGTAGGGCCACTGGAATGTTTGAAGAAGGAATATTTTTTTGCTGTCTCTGTCTCAGTCTTTGGGGAATACATATGTTTTATATGTTGTCTTGCGTCAATTATATGCTGGATGTTTTAACCTTGTTGTCTCTGTCAATACATATGTTTTCCATGCTGTCTTGCGTGCTATACATAGTTTTATTCACAGATTAATGGCTTTTATTGGATTGCTAGACATACTCTTGCCCAATCATACTCGTATGATGCACATTGCTGTCTTGAAATGCATACTGCATTGTTATGCAGCTCATTTTTATTTGTTGTATACAACATATATTTTTATATATAATTTATTTATTTCAACCGATATTTGACTTCCGATATTTGTCCGATACGATATCCGGTTTTTTACATATCAGATTTTTGGCCTTCCGATATTTTTCGATAAACGATATTAACAACACTGATTGATGGGAATTTGAGTGCTTAAACTCCTTGAATCGGTTATGCAAACTTTGGGCATTGTTAATGGAAAATTATGGCTTAGTTGTGGATACCTTATATAAACTCAGCCTTTCTAAATTACTAGCTATTGTGGCTTTAAGGCCTCCTGTTAAACAATGCCCACATCTTGTTAATTGTCAATTTGTCATAAATGAAAAATGAATTGGTAATCACTTTTGGCATACAAACACTATATTTAGAAGATTTAACCCTCCAAATTTTGTTGAAATAGAAGTTCTTATCAGGGCCACCCAAGAGGAAAAGACTTGGTTGTTGTTGTTGTAAGAGTTGTTATCAGGATTTTTAACAAGTTACTACGACTTTCTTTTTTTATTTCAAAGTTATTCATCTCAATTTCTGGAATCAAACTGGTTGGTATGAACAATTTTGAGATGACATTTTACCTGATTTATCCAATATTTAAGGCAGCCTGGGGAATAAGGAATTCTCTTACGGTGAGAGTCACCAATCTTGTTTATGAAGATATCTCAGACAAACTGAATCAGAATTTTAATTTGTTATTGTTGTTTGAAAAGGAATGTCTGGAACTTTAAGTACCAAACTTCCTCTTTCAATACTTTAGGATCATTGTCTATTTGGCTTCTTGTTCATGTTAGCTTCAGGGCATCTCTTACAAATATTCAAAAGGATAGGAGGGTGCTGTTCTGCTGATTTTGTGCTTGTTTTGTTTACAGATGATATATTCTCGTCTCCAGTCTTATTATTTTTCATTTCACTTCCCATATCAATAAAACATCTCCTATAGGCGTTTGTTAACTTGTCCCCTCATGTTTAGGAAACAACTAATGCTTTTTTCATGCATTGACTTCATAAATATAAAATTTATATTTTCAAAATTCTTTATTAAATATCCAATTTGTATTGAGTTCAATAATGATTTTTGAATATTTCATTTAATTTGCCTTGAAATTGTGTACTTTCCACAGCTATTATGAGTGCTAATGTTAGTGTGGTTTGAGTAGTTAGTAGGATGTCATAGGTTAACCTTTGCATTGTACCATAACAATTATGTATTTTCCTGAAACCATGTGTATTTAAGTTTCCTTAACTTTAAGTGGACCCTAATTTATATCCATGGAAATGGGAAGGATCATAGATTATCTGTTTTACATCCAAACATTTTCCCTCCAAACCATTTATATTTTCATTTGATTAGAAGTTTAATGAAGCGATTGCAATTTTAGTTATTTCTTGTTTGACTTTATTGCTTACTGCTGAGAAGAGCTGCTTGTGTATACAATACTATAATATAGTAATTCGGTTTTGTGTATAGAATTAGTGAATGAGGCAGTTGTATGAAGACCATTCTAGTTTAACATGTCCAGTAACAAGATTGTCCATGTGTTAATGATGTGTTTTCTATTAAATATGCCAGTTGTAATTTCTGATTTAACTGTTAACATGATTCATGATAGAACATTATGGCGCCGTATGATCCATGTAGCCGACCCCACCTAGTGGGATAAGGCTTGGTTGTTGTTGTAATTTCTGGTCTGTTTATCTTTCCTTGTCCTGGCTGAATTTATGTCATGTTGGGTTCTTTCAGGTTGGTATTCAGGAGTTCAAGCACAGCAGTGGAGTGGGCCCATAGAAACAAATATTTTAATCTCCTTTCCAAAGGTGTTGAGCGAGATGGTTGGAAATTTGTTCTTCTTGCCCGCTTCTCACCTGTGCCATCCTATGTTATTAACTATACCTTAGCTGCAACTGAAGTTGGGTTCTTTTTGGATTTTCTTCTCCCTACTGCTGTTGGGTGTGTCCCCATGATTTTGCAGAATACATCTATTGGAAGCCTTGCTGGCGCTGCTGTTGCTTCAGCCTCTGGCTCTAAGAAATCTCAAATTTGGTCATACTTTTTTCCTTTAGCTGGTATCTTATCTAGTGTACTTATTTCTTTGAGAATTAAAAAGTACTCAACCCAAGTTTCAGTATCTGAAAACTCTCCCGGCAAAAAAGATTAACACCATTGACTTGTAACAAACCTTATATGGTAGTGACTAGTCAAGCGACGGAGTGACTTGGGATAGTTAAGTCTTTAGTGACATTTTTGCCGAGTTAGTATTAACAATATATATACTTTTTGATGCTATGAATGTTTTGTGATGACTTGATTTTCATTTAGTCTGGTAATTATTGCACTTGGTTTTTTAATCTGATGCAGATGTCCACTTCAGTTATTCAAGACTCTGATTGGGATTTCTTTTTCTGGTTGAGCAGTGTCAACACTACTATTCACAAAGCCGCACGCACAACTGAGCTGGGTCAATATTGTATAGTGTCTAGGTGGTCCCATTCCTACGTGAACCTTTTTTCTACTTAACTCGTATATCTAAGGGTTTGTTTGGAAATTGGGAGGAAACTAAAAAAAAATGAACTGGGAGATGGTTTTGGAGGACTATCCTCCCTTCCTCATCTTTTTTCCCTTCCTGCCCAAACTTTTCCCTCCTTTCGGCTCCAACTCCCAAACAAATCCTAAGAATCAACGGTTAGATTATATAGGTCTAGTATCATAAATTGTTGGAAATTCTATTAAAAGCTATGCTACTCGCTACACACAATTCTTGAACTGGCAAGTCTCAACTTTATATACTACAAGTTTCTCCATTTGAGTAATGACAAAGTGATGAATCATGGATTTAAGATCTTTTAGTTTCCTTTTGATTCTCTGGTGCAAAGTTTTTTCTAAACTATCTAGCTATCATGTGTCAGCACTTTAGTTGGTATTTGGAGATGTACAAAGAAAGTAGGCATACAAAATCAAGTTTCCTTTTCTCAATCCTCTATCCCGTCTTAGGGGCTACCTAGGAGCCTAAGGACCCCTCGGTGGCCTTTTGCTGGGTGGTCCTAGATCTTAAAAAATCATTAGCTTTGATTGTGTGAAATTTACGCAACCAGTGCATCAAAACTATGCAGTTTTCCATATTAATAGCGGCACCAATGATATCTCGACAGTTGTTGCATATAGTATAAATGCACATACACCCGAGGCTAGATGTATTTGCATTTGCATTTAAGATGAGCCACCCGTATGTCAGGGTCATGGTGCCTAAGCTTTGATGTGTGGAAAGTCCAGGGTAGCAACATGATGCCACGATGTCCACAAGAAAAGTTGTGCATTTTTTTGTTGTTGATAAATATGTGTATTCTTACTTATCTTATGCGTGAAAAAGCTATCAATTCAATTATGGACAACTGCACAACATGTGTAGCAGTATGACTATTAAGTTTACAAGATGTGTGTAGGGTTTTGCTACATGACACAAAAAATTGCAAACTTTTCCGCAACAGAAGTGTTCGTGTTCCAATGCAAGAGCAATAAGCAGGTGTACCACACGAAACACGCATCTTAGGAGATAAAGCGCGCTTTATTTGTTCTAACTAGATAGGGAATTGGAAGCACGATCATGATTTGAGCACCTATTCATTCGAAAGTAGCTAGCTATCTGCCAAAGGCAACTCAAAGCAGTTCCTTCTTGAAGCATGTAAAGCATGGCTTGAGTACCACATATAACGCATTAAAAAGGAAGCCATACTTTAGTCTTCTCTTTTGTTTTTTCAGATTAATTCATTGAAATATGAAGCATATAGTTTTTTTGGTGCAAATATGAAGCATATAGTTAGGTATTCTCATCGGTGGCGTTTGGTTCCTGGAATATTTTATTTGCATGGAAACTACTTTCCTGAGAATCACGTTCTCGGGAATGTTTCTTTCCCATATTCACACATGGGAATAGAGTTTTCCCAAGTTTATAATTATCATTCACTAATTTTATTCTCGAGAATCTTTTATACCTGATAATAAATTTTTAAAACTTGTACCAAAAGGAAAGTTTCGTTCCCTTGCCAGCATTCCCACCTTTCTTTTGTTTTTTCAGATTAATTCATTGAAACATGAAGCATATAGTTTTTTGGTGCAGATACGAAGCATATAGTTAGGTATTCTCATAGTGTTTTTTTTTCCTGACTATATGCTTTGTTTTTAGTCACCACTCTATTCAGTTATCTTGAAAACCCAACCAAGTTCAACAAAAGGAGCTCTCTCTCCCCCAGCCCAAAGATGAAAAAGGCCAACACTACCAGGCCTTAGTTTCTCTCTTTAGAGTTTAGACCATTCATCGAGGCCTACAAAGACAACGGCACGACAATACCTACCCAACCAAGCATGACTTTTATGATTTCTTTGATTTGATAAAGAAAATGAAAAGAGGGAAGATATAAAAAAAATATGGATATAAAGAAAGTGGTGAGAAAAAAGAATGAATTTTAAGGATTGTTTGGTATGAGAGAAAAAGAAAGCAGACTTTTTTTAAAATAGACAATTATTCTCCTACTAGATGATAGGGTTGCCGAGGGATAAATGATAAATTTGACATTTCACATCACTTTATCTTTCTCCTTATTTTTTTCCACAGGTAGAGATAAATTTTTTTACATGGGTCCAATCGATTTTTTTCCTCTTTCTCCAATTTCTCTCTAGGGGTGTAAGTGGATCTAATCCGACCATGAACTCAGTCGATCCGAACCAATCCATTTTTGTGGTTCGGTTCGGATCATTGGTTCGGTTCGAGTAAAAATCAATGGACCCGACCATGGTTTGGTTCGGTTCTCAGTTCCAGGAAAAGTGAACCCACTAGAACCGAACCGAACCCCTACTATTTTTTTTTAATTATATATCAGGCTATATCAGTGACAGAGTCACTATCTCGACACTCGACTTCTCCTCTCCAAAGTCCAAACCCTACTTCATGCTTCACTTCTTCACCTCTCATCATCCAGGTCAGCGGCGGCGGCCTACCTTCCAGCACCGCTCGCCACCGCAACCAGCACCCTCCATCACCGCGACATCTCTCCACCTCTTCACCTCGCTCCATCACCGCGATACCTCTCAACCTCTTCACCTCGCTCAGTCGCTCCATCACCGGCACCGTGACACCTCCCTCCGGTCTCCACCACTCCATCACCACGAGTCTGCGACACCTTTCCACCTCTTCACCTCGCTCCATCACCGCGATACCTCTCCACCTCTTCGCCTCGCTCAGTTGCTCCATCACCGGCACCGCGACATCTCCCCCCGGCCTCCACCACACTCCATCACCGCGAGTCCGCGACACCCTCTGAGATTGGTACCCAATTTATGCATTTAGGGATTTTTAATTTTAGGGTTTTTAAATTTTTGATTTTATGGTTATTTGAATCATTGATTCTTTCTTTTTGATCTATGCTTCCTGTGTGCATTCCTTAATTCCTTAGGTTTGGTGCAAAATGACTGAGAATCAAGATACAGCTGGGACTCAAATTTCTAATGCACCTATTCCTCCAACAGAAACAACTTTCAGTGAGATACCTCAGGTTGAAGGTCAATCTGCACAGCCTGCACCAGAGGTACGTGTCAAACAAAAACCCAGTAGACCTCCATCTGTGGCTTGGAATCATTTTAAGAAAGAGGGTGATAAGGCTATCTGTATCTATTGTGGCAAACATTATGCTTGCAATAGTAGTAATCATGGGACTTCCAACCTCAACAAACATATGAATAAGTGTACTAAAAACCCAAGTAACACCGATAAAAAGCAAAAAACGATTGCCTTAGGAAAACAAAGTGAGAATGATTACACTGTATCTATGAGGCTTGTTGAGTTTAAGCAAGACGAATGCAAAGAGGCTTTGGCTAAGTTGCTAATAATGGATGAGCTCCCTTTTAAGTTTGTCGATAACCCCAGGTTTGGAGCTTTCATGAGTGTGGCTCAACCTCAATTTAAAATCCCTAGTCGTGTGACCATGGCAAAGGATTGCATGCAACTCTTTATGGGTGAGAAAGTACTTTTGAAATATTTGTTGGAACAAAACTATCAAATGGTTTCCCTTACAACCGATACTTGGACTTCCATTCAAAACATGAATTAAATGTGTGTGACTGCCCATTTTATTGATGAGGGGTGGGAATTGCAAAATAAGATAATGAGTTTTGGTTTGATTGCAGACCATAGGGTGGAAACTATAGGAAAAGCTTTAGAGAAATGCATAAAAGATTGGGGTATTACCAAGATTTGCACTGTAACCGTAGATAATGCTAGTGCTAACACCACAGCCATGTCATATTTGGTTAGAGGCATGGATGATTGGAAAGGTACTACCATATTGAAAGGGGAGTATTTGCATATGAGATGTAGTGCTCACATCTTGAACTTAATTGTAAGTGATGGGTTGAAGGAACTAGATAGTTCTATTTCAAAGATAAGGGCTTCTTGCAAGTATGTGAGGTCATCTCCACAAAGATTGGCCTCTTTTAAGAGGTGTGTCGATGAGGCAAACATAACCATGGGTCAAATGCTTGTGCTTGATGTGCCAACTAGGTGGAATTCCACTTATTTGATGTTGGACATAGCTGAAAAGTATGAAAAGGCGTTTGTTCGCTTACAATTTGCTGACCACTCTTATGTAGCATTTGTTGATAATGAAGGGGGTGCTCCTCTTATTGATGATTGGAATCGTGCTCATGTTTTCAATAAATTTTTAAAGATTTCTATGATGCTACCCTTACTTTTTCTGCATCATTGCATGTCACTTCTAATGGCTTCTTTGATAAGTGGTGTGAAATCCAAGCTACATTGAATAAGTGGATGCAAAGTGATGATGAGGTGCTGTATAGGATGCCATCAAATATGAAAATAAAATTTGACAAATATTGGGACATTGAGCATTTGAATTATCTGTTGTTGGTGGCTATTTTCCTTGACCCTAGATATAAATTGGAGTATTTTGAGTGCTGTTTGGATCAGGTATTCAGTTCGGATATGGCTATTGTGATGGAAGTATTAAAAAAATTGAAAGATCTTATAAAAAAATATATTTTCTCAGTATGTTGTTTGGTATCCTATTCCCAATGATACTTGTGATTCTAATGCCCAACCCTCGAATAGTACTCTTCAAGCACAAGGTGGTCAAAACGGCGAGAGTGAAATATCATGTAAAGGTGCGTTCATACGAAAGGTAAGGAGGAAGCAAGGTGAGCTGAAGAGAAATGAGTTGGAAAGATATATTGAAGATGATATGGAAGACTATTGTGATGATTTTGATATTCTCAAATGGTGGAGAGGTAAGACGGTGAAGTATCATGTTCTTTCTCGAATGGCTAGGGACATATTAGCTATCCCGGTGTCTACTGTGTCATCTGAGTCCACATTTAGTACCGGGGGTCGTGTTCTTGACCCATACCGTAGTTCATTGCATCCCTCCGCAGTAGAGGCTTTTATTTGTACTCAAAATTGGTTGAGGAGTAAAGCTGAAAAAGTTGATAATCTACAAAGTCATATGGCTGAAGATGATTCAGGTAAAAAGTTTATTAATTATTTTATCATTGAATTTGATATCTTTCATACTTTCTTATATATTTTTTGTATTATTATATTATTAGAGCTTCCAGAGATAAATGCATTGCATCAGGATATGGGGAACACTAGTAGTCAGTTTATGGCCTTGGATTAAGGTAACTTATTATTTTGTTGTTTTACACTTCATTCATTGTAAACATGTATTTAGTGTTTCCCTATTTTTTGTTCAGGTACAACTTGTTTCAAAGCAACTGTTTCTTGAAGGGACAACTTGAGTTTTTGTTCAAAGGTACAACTTGAGTTTCATTGCAAAATTTAGTTTATCAAGTTGTTGATACTTAATGAATATTTCGATTTGAAATTAGATGAGCTCATGGTACTCTTTCCTCTTGACCAGGACACATTACTGTTTGGATCTTGATGTGTTCATATATTGTAGGAGTTAGGTTACAATAAGACTTATCAAATTACTGAAATGAGATGAAGAACAAATATGATATTTTGGATGTATTTTGTGTTTTTTAATGTATTTTGGTGAACACTTTGATTTTAGTATTGCATTTCCCTGCTTTCATGTTTGGACTATTTGTGCAATACAATGCCACAACTATAACAACATATGGTGCTGTGCCACAGTTCTGCAATTCTGGAATCATATGGTGCTGTGTTGATTTTTCTGTGTTGGAATTCTATCATTCTGGAATCATACGGTGTTGTGGATTTTTTGTGTTAGGTATTGTGTTGATTTTTGGGGAGTAAACTAGATTTGATGTGGGATATGTAATTTGCATTTAGGAGAAATGGAAATCGAAATAGGTGGAACAAGAATAATAGGAGAAAACTGATTTTTTTTTTAAAAGGCGGGAACCCGATGATCCGATCCGAACATGATCGGTTCGGATTGGTTCGGGTCTGCTACCAGAAAACGTCAGAAACCGAACCGAACAATTTTGATTGGTTCGGACACTGTTTTCCCTCAAAACCGAACCAAACTGAACCGATTACACCCCTATTTCTCTCCACAACTAAACAAAAGAAAATTACAAAATCTTGGACAAAAAAAAGATAAACTATAAAATGATTGTATTTTCTCTCCTTCCATATTTTTTCCTCTCATTTTCACTGCTACCAAACAAAGTGAGTGGACAAGCATTGCTGAGTGACGCCTTAAAAAGAAGCCATGGGTCTGTTTGCTTTATTTCCAGTTTTCGATTTTTATTTCCTATTTTCAAAAATAAATACAAAACT
Organism: Sophora flavescens; assembly: GCA_030762895.1. NCBI lineage: Eukaryota > Viridiplantae > Streptophyta > Magnoliopsida > Fabales > Fabaceae > Sophora > Sophora flavescens. The sequence goes on along the minus strand of CM061065.1, from coordinate 12,920,640 downwards.
AACACCTTATTTTCATTCTGTTTCTTGTTTCGAAAGATTTGTACATGAAACACTGAAAACAACTTTTGAAACAACGAAAACAAGAAAAGTTGTTTTCAGTGTTTCCTGTACAAATCTTTAAAAACAAGAAACAAAATGAAAATCAGGTTATAATTATTTTTAAAAACAGAAAATAAAAATAAAAAAAATAAAAATTGATGAAACAGGCCCCATATTGTTTCTCTTTTTATTTTTGTTCTATTGAAAACCCAGCCAAATTCAACACAAAACCAGCTCCCTCTAAGCCCAAAGACCAAATCCACCAAGCCTTGTTTTCCCTCTTCACACTATCCATGCCCACAGAAAACACAAAACACATTATTCAGAACCCCGAAAAGCCAAAATACTAGTTTACATAAAAAATAAAAAAAAAAGCGAGTCTTACACACTAGTAGCACTCGAGCAGGCAGCTTCATTCACCAATAATAATAAAACCATCCATCACCGTTTTGAGTCGTTTTCCTCTTTCTCAGTGTCTCAATTCTCACTCCCCAGCTCAGTCAACTCAACTGAAAGTGGTTCCACACAACACCATGCTGCCGCCGGAGCTGCAGCCTCGTTCATTCCGCCCTTACATCTCCACCTCCACCAGCGCCCCTTCATTCTCCTCCTTCTCCCCTTCTCACCCTAACCCTAACAAAACCTCTTTCCAATTCCAATCCAATAATCATGATTCCCCAAACAACAACAACAACCACAATTTCCCTTCTTCTAATTCCCATTCCAGATCCCTCAAAACCCCTTTCTCCTACAACTCCCGCATCGCCATCGCCCTCATCCCCTCCGCCGCCTTCCTCCTCGACCTCGGCGGCCCCACCGTCCTCTCCGTCCTCCTCATCGGTCTCATGATCTCCTACATCCTCGACTCCCTCAACTCCAAACCCGCCTCCTTCTTCTCCCTCTGGTTCTCCCTCATCTCCGCCCAACTCACCTTCTTCTTCTCCGCCTCCTCCTCCCTCCTCTCCACCTTCCACAACTCCCTCCCCGTCGCCGCCCTCGCCGCGTTCCTCGTCGCATTCACCAATTTCCTCATCGGCGTCTGGTCCTCGCTTCAATTCAAGTGGATCCTCATCGAGAACCCTTCCATCGTCATCGCGCTCGAGCGCCTCCTCTTCGCCTGCGTTCCGATTACCGCCTCCTCGATCTTCGCCTGGGCGACCATCTCCGCCGTTGGTATGGCCAACGCCGCGTACTACCTCATGGCCTTCAATTGCTTCTTCTATTGGATCTTCTGCATCCCTCGCGTTTCGTCGTTCAAGGCGAAACACGAAGCTAGGTTTCACGGCGGCGAGGTTCCTCGTGATAGCTTCATTCTCGGTCCGTTAGAGAGCTGCGTTCACACGCTCTACTTGCTCTTCGTTCCTCTTGTGTTTCACATCGCGTCTCATTACGCTGTCGTTTTGGAATCCGCGGCGTCGTTCTGCGACTTGATTCTGCTGTTCTTCGTGCCGTTTTTGTTCCAGCTTTACGCGTCGACCAGGGGCGCGTTGTGGTGGGTTACGAAGAATGAGAATCAGGTTCATAGGATTCGTGTGGTGAACGGCGCGGTGGCGTTGGTTTTGGTGGTGGTGGCGTTGGAGGTTAGGGTGGTTTTTCATTCTTTTGGGAGGTATATTCAGGTGCCGCCGCCGTTGAATTATGTGCTGGTGAGTGTTACTATGCTTGGAGGGGCTGCTGCTGCTGGCGCTTATGCAATGGGGATGGTTTCGGATGCACTCAGCTCGGTGGCTTTCACTACTACGGCTATCGTCGTCAGTTCGGCGGGTGCGGTTGTTGTGGGATTTCCTTTGCTGGTAAGCATTGCTGCTTGAATATGGATTAATCGTTATTTCCAGCTTTGGATAACTCTTTCTAACTTGGAAGATGGAATTATGTTTGACATGATTTGTTTCTTGTTTTTGTAGCATAAGTTAGAAAATGGGTTTCGTGCATTCATAAAATCACACAATTCAAACTTTGAGTGATTGGTCGAATGATGTATTAATACATGAATGCATGACTTTCTGAATGCATGGAATCTTGATCTCATAAGTTATGGTAGGGCTATATGAATAGTTATGCCTTTGTTTTATAGATGATTGTATTTGTGAATTATAGCATGCTTTTTTAATTTTGGATAGGATGAGAATTCATTATGAAAAGAAATATTACAAAATGGATCATGAACCCTCTCTGACAGCTGTGGAAGTAAAGAACAGAAAAGAAGTGGTTAAGAAAAGAGCAATGCGGTCACTTTGTAAGACCTTTTAAGAAACACCCTTTAAAAGGCCATGAGTAGAACCTGCAAACAAGCTAGGAAGACAAGCCTGTCCCACAAATTTGTTTGAGGAAGATAATTATTACTAAGAATTTGCAGTTAAGCTTCAATGAATTGCAGAAAATGCCATCGAAAAATGCACGATGCTAAATGGCTTGTTTACCATTCCTTTCAGCTCCCAAAACCTTTATAGCGGGTGGGGAGAAAAACTTTCAAATAATGTGTGTTGAGACGAATCTAGGCAAGTATACCTAGTTGTACAAGTAATACGGTAGTGAGACCGGATATCGTTCTCAGGGATCGTGGACAAGTACCACTTCGCAAATCGGACTACTATCTAGGCGATCGTTTCGATGGAATGGAGCTCTTAATATGTAACAAAACAAACAAGAATAAAATATTTTTGGTCTTTTAGGAATTTTAACAAACACTTTAACAAGCAAAAAGAGACGTGGTTAACAAATGGATGAAATTGTCAGGGTTAGACTACACTAATCTTTCCTTGATTGCAATGAAATGGTTAATAACACAAATCCTAATTCATTTATGACAATCAAATCTTCTAGAATACTCAAACCCTAATTCCTTAGGTGGAATGAGCCTAAAACCCCAAATTAAACCCTAATTCCTTAGGTGGATTAATATGAGATTTTGCATAAAGAGCCAAGATTTATAAGATTGCAAGCACCCCAAGACCTATTCCTAGATTCATGGAATACTTGGCATTTGATTCATGAGCATGCCTTAACATCAATTTTTCCAATTGTCTATCAAAGCAACAAATCATTCCAAGGGTGATCAAGCCAAGAAAAACATTAAGCATAGAATCAAATACTCATAAAGAAGTAGGAACTTGTATTAAAACCAAATCAAGAGACAACCAAGTTTAGAAAAGTAAACATCTAACCCCAACAAGAAGGGGTTTAGATACTCATGATGAAGGAAAATACAAAAAAGAAAGAGAGAAGAGATGAAGAGAACTCCATGAAGAATCCTCAGCAGTCACAGCAGCCCTTTGGCTCAGAGAACACCTCTTTTTAGGGTAAAAATCTGATCTAGGTTAAAAGTCCCCTTTTCTCGTTTCCGCCTGATGCCTATTTATAGATTGGCGCGCGTCACGACCGTGATGGCCATCACGGTCGGGCCGTGACGTGTTACGCCTTGGGCGCGCCTTCAAATTTTGATCTGTCACGGCGTGACACTCATCATCACGCTAGGCCGTGATCGGTTCTGTCTGGTTCAACTAGCGAGGTCATAGCGTGATGGGCATCACGGCCAGGCCGTGACCGATTCCCGACTTTTGAGGGTGCAATGCATACGGTGTGAGTCACGGCCGTGATGGTCATCACGGCTAGGCCGTGACTAATTCTGACTTTAGGCTTTCTTCCATTTTGGCTCTGCTCAATCATGGCCGTGATGGTCATCACGGCTAGGCCGTGATGGGCTCCATTTTTCTCTCGCTGGTTTTTCAACTTCAACAACAATAGGACTAGAGGTGGTGGCTTGGGAAGTCTCTAGTTCTTCATTGGTTGCATCTTCAATGATCACCTCATCAACTCCCTCACCAATTCTCTTTTCTTCTCTCTCTTCATTTTTTTCTTCCTCATTTTGTTTCTTTTTATTTTCTCTCTCTTTTTCTTGTGGAACTATCACCTTCCCACTTCTTGTAGTAATTGCCTTGCAATCCTCCTTTGGATTCTTCTCGGTATCTCCTGGCAATTTTCCTTGAGCTCTCTCCGTCATTTGCTTTGCCAATTGGCCTATTTGGTGCTCTAGATTCTTGATGGAGGCATCTTGATTCTTCATATTAGCTTGAGTTGCTTGCATGAATTGGGCTAGAATATTCTCCAAATTGCTTGAATTCTCTTGAGAAGGCTTTGCTTGAGAACTTGAGCCTTGCCCTTGTCTCCAACCAAAGTTAGGATGGCTATGCCACCCCGGATTATAGGTGTTAGAGAAAGGATCATGCTTAGGCCCTTGATTTCCCATGTAGTTCACTTCTTCTTGCCCCGTATCTCCAACCACACTAATTTCACAATTGCCGTTGGCATGGTTACCTCCATAGAAGTCACACACTGAGACAGCTTAAACTTGGACCGCTTGTAATTGAGAATTTTGTAGTTGAATGGACCCTAATTGCTTGGTAAGAGCGGCCATTTACGCCTTGAGAGCACCATATTCATCAAGCTCCAAGACACCTCTCTTGGCCAATGATCGAGAACTAGGCATTTGATAATCATTATTAGCCATAGTTTCAATCAAGGCCTTTGCTTCATCGGGTGTCTTTTGACTCAATGATCCACCTGCAGCCGCTTCAATCATACTTCGAGAATTCCGGTTGAGACCATTGACAAAGGTTGCAACTTGTTGCCATGTTTCTAACTCATGATTTGGACAAGCGGTAAGCAAAGATTTGAACCTCTCCCATGCTTCATAAAGTGATTCACCATCCCTTTGTGCAAAAGCATTGATCTCCGATCTCAACTTGATCATTCTTGATGGAGGGAAGAAACGAGATAAGAACTTGCTCACCAAATCATTCCAAGTAATAATGCTCCCATGAGGATGGGATTGAAGCCATGACTTAGCTCTATCCCTCAGAGAGAAAGGGAAGAGCCTTAAACGAATAGCCTCTTCGGAAGCTCCATTCAGCTTGATAGTATCACATGACTCAATAAATGTGCCAATGTGAGAATGAGGGTCTTCACTCTCTAAACCTCCAAACTGATTTTGTTGCACAAGATTGAGAAGTGATGTCTTTATCTCAAAGTTGTTACAAGCCACTGCAGGTCTAACAATTGGAGTTCCACATCTATCGACTCCAGGGGAAGTATAGTCCCCCATTGTCCTCCTTTGTGCATTGTCGTCAACCATGGTGACAATTGATACTTCAACTTGCGATTCTTGCACACGTGGTAACTCAACTTGTGGTTCTTGTACTCTAGAAGATGCTTCTCCTCTATTCTCTCTTGCTTTGGCTTCCTTTCTATTCTTTCTACAAAGCCTCTCGATTTCAGGGTCGAATTGAAGTTCACCTGGGTCAATTGTACCTCGCATACAAGGAAGCAAACAGAGTAGAACAGCAACAAATATAGCAAGTACAAGTCAAGCTTCAAGTGGACAATTATGCAACTATAAAGAGAACACAAAAAAAAACAGAAAAAACAACAGTAGGAAAGCAAAGAAAAAAATGCCTAAATTAGGAGTCCTCTTTGGTACTCGTGATATTGGCACACCGATCCCCGGCAACGGCACCAAAAACTTGTTGGGACGAATCTAGGCAAGTATACCTAGTTGTACAAGTAATACGGTAGTGAGACCGGATATCGTTCTCAGGGATCGTGGACAAGTACCACTTCGCAAATCGGACTACTATCTAGACGATCGTTTGGATGGAATGGAGCTCTTAATATGTAACAAAACAAACAAGAATAAAATATTTTTGGTCTTTTAGGAATTTTAACAAACACTTAACAAGCGAAAAGAGATGTGGTTAACAAATGGATGAAATTGTCAGGGTTAGACTACACTAATCTTTCCTTGATTGCAATGAAATGGTTAATAACACAAATCCTAATTCATTTATGACAATCAAATCTTCTAGAATACTCAAACCCTAATTCCTTAGGTGGAATGAGCCTAAAATCCCAAATTAAAGCCTAATTCCTTAGGTGAATTAATATGAGATTTTGCATAAAGAGCCAAGATTTATAAGATTGCAAGCACCCCAAGACCTATTCCTAGATTCATGGAATACTTGGCATTTGATTCATGAGCATGCCTTAACATCAATTTTCCAATTGTCTATCAAAGCAACAAATCATTCCAAGGGTGATCAAGCCAAGAAAAGCATTAAGCATAGAATCAAATACTCATAAAGAAGTAGGAACTTGTATTAAAACCAAATCAAGAGACAACCAAGTTCAGAAAAGTAAACATCTAACCCCAACAAGAAGGGGTTTAGCTACTCATGATGAAGGAAAATACAAAAAAGAAAGAGAGAAGAGATGAAGAGAACTCCATGAAGAATCCTCAGCAGTCACAGCAGCCCTTTGGCTCAGAGAACACCTCTTTTTAGGGTAAAAATCTGATCTAGGTTAAAAGTCCCCTTTTCTGTTCTGCCAAGATGCCTATTTATAGATTGGGCGCGCGTCACGGCCGTGATGGCCATCACGGCCAGGCCGTGACGTGTTCTGCCTTGGGCGCGCCTTCAAATTTTGATCTGTCACGGCCGTGACACTCATCACGGCTAGGTCATGATCGGTTACATGCGGTTCAACTAGCGAGGTCACGGCGTGACGGGATTCCGACTTTTGAGGGTGCAGTACGGTTATGAGTCACGGTAGTGATGGTCATCACGGTTAGGCCGTGATCAATTCTGACTTTAGGCTTTCTTCCTTTTTAGCTCTGCTCGATCATGGCCGTGATGGACTCTGTTTGGTACATTTTCTTCACTTTTCAAGCTCTATCTTCATCCGAGCTCCATCATGGTCAATCTTGAGCATTTTTCCCTAAATTCCTGCAAAACAACACCACGAAACCGCCTTACCTGCTCCAAGATAAAAACTAACTAAAAATCAACTTAAATATGCCTAAACTATATGAAAACGCATGCAAAATGTACATGAAATATGAGGTGAAATCACACTCATCAATGTGGCGAATTGAATATCCTCATAACAGTAAAATTTTTATATTCCTGAGCTTCCAAGCTGCCTCAAATGGCAAAAGAGGCATTTCTTTTTCCAACAACCCATGTAGCACATAATGGGGTGATTTGGTTCCTCTCATTTTTTACTTACATCATTTTTGCACGTGTCTTCTTCTCAAATAACAGGACCCTCTCACGTTAGTGACTAAAATGAGAGAATCCTAATCCGACATAGTAATGGCCTTATCGGGTCTGTGTTTTTGTAACAAATCATTCTTGCTAATCCTATTAAACATTTATGTCCGAACAAAATCCTTCACATTAGATTAAAGGGAGCTTTGACCGACCAGATTTATTTAAGGTTGAGCTTTGTGGGGAAGGGAATGATTGGCAATCAGAAAATGAAAACAAGATTTACAGGTGAAAGTTCCCGAAGGGTTTAAAGTCCAAGTAGTCTTTAGAAAAGGAGAAAGTAGTAGAGAAACTATATCGAAAGCTTCTCGGTTGTCAATCAAGGTTTCAGGAAAAAAATGGAAATTTCAAGAAACAGAACTATCAAAAGAAAAGAATTTTGAAGGCTAAACTTGTGATAAAGTAAAGGCAAGAGAATAACTCCAAACAATTGGGTTCTTAAATTAATCATCCTTTTGAAGCTGGAAGAGGGTATCATTCCCCATATGAAGAGAAACCGAAGGAAGAGAAGAGGGGTGTACCTGTGAAATGAATTACCAATGATTTGCATGAGTAGTTTTGGCCCCAATCGTGGTGTCTCACCCATTCTGGTGCATAAAATACTTATATCTTGTCACCCTGCGGCAGAGTTTGAGGCTGCATGGGAAGTAGCCCATCTATTTAGCTACTAAAGTAATATTCTTGGAAGCCATTGATTAAACCTCCCACTGTTACTCTCCTGCTTCTGACCACAAATTCTTATTCTTTTCAATTTGTGTCTTATTGCATTTTGTTACACTTTTCTTGATTGTGCAATGCCTAGATTTGTCCCCCTTGTCCTCTACTTTTCTGTTTCTTGATTTTGTATGCCTACCCGAATGAAGGTCATTAAATATTGACCCCATCAAAAGCCTGGTTGATATTCTTTAAGAAGAAAGAACCTTTTGCTTGCAAATTCCTAACCCTCATATCTGCCTATTCTCTACCTCATCCATCCACTAATATCCCCTTATCTTGGCCTGTTAAATCCTAACCCTTCAGCTGTCCTACATCAACACCTCTCCTTTAATGGCATATAGTGTTGCATACTGTCCCTGATTACCACTATAGCTATCCATCTTTGCCATCATCCATTGTAACCACTAACCTAACCAGATGTGCAAAAAAAAAAAATGCAAAGAAAACTAGACATGTAGTTTAGTGTGGTTCGACCTACTACGAACTTTAGCCCTACTTTTATGGGAAAAAGAGAGGCCTATACCGGCCATTGAGAAAGGGGGTGGGTAAGATTTGTGGCACATTTTAGGTTGTGCCATGCTCAATTAAATACAACCCACTTAATACAATCTTAGCTTCCTTTTTTGTTTTCTTCTTTTTACATCTTGCATTTTTAACTTTCAACCAGGTTTCCTGTTTTTCTCTAGTGATTCCAGAAATGGTAGTTCATTCTTGTATTCCCCCCTTTACTGTTAACAAGTCTCAGTGGAAGAGTTAGGCAGTTGGTGATTGAATCCTGGCAAGAATTGAAGGGGAGAGGTCTGCATTCATAATACAATGTATTTTATGTGAATAGAGAAGTCAGAAGGTAGAGATGTGAAAAAATTAAATTGAAAAATGAGTAGTTTCTTGAAGTGCGTTAGAAGAGTGTGTTCTATGGTGGGTGATGATAATATTACTTATTGGTAGTTAAGTGTTTAATTTCATTAACCCTCATATATTGTTTTATGCTATTATTGAGTTATATTTCCTTTAATTTGCAGTTCCTTCCTTTGCCTTCAGTTGCTGGCTTTTATTTGGCTCGTTTTTTTGAAAAGAAGAGTCTAGCGTCATACTTTGCTTTTGTTATTCTTGGGAGCTTGATGGTTACATGGTTTGTGCTGCACAACTTCTGGGATTTAAATATTTGGATGGCAGGCATGTCCCTTAAATCTTTTTGTAAACTCATAGTAGCAAATGCTGTCCTGGCTATGGCTATTCCTGGTTTAGCTCTTCTACCTTCAAAGTTAAACTTTTTATCTGAGATCGGTTTGATAAGCCATGCATTGCTCTTATGCTACATTGAGAACCGATTTTTCAATTACTCCAGCATTTACTATTATGGATTTGAGGATGAGGTGATGTATCCTAGCTATATGGTTGTGATGACAACTTTATTGGGTTTGGCTTTGGTGAGAAGGCTATCTGTGGATCATCGAATTGGAGGAAAAGCAGTTTGGATTTTGACTTGCCTCTATTCTTCGAAGCTGGCCATGTTGTTTATTGCATCAAAGTCTGTTGTATGGGTTTCAGCTGTTCTCTTGTTGGCTGTTTCTCCTCCATTGCTTCTTTACAGGTAATTGTTGGGTCGAATCTCTGGATGATCCGTTTGAAGGGTTCCTAACCTATATTATGGCCCTAGACTTTATTGTCAGCCTTATTTTATATAGCTGTTGTTGGATGTTGTAGGGATAGATCAAAAACAGCTTCTAGGATGAAACCATGGCAAGGTTATGCACATGCCTGTGTGGTTGCCTTATCTGTATGGTTCTGCCGTGAAACAATTTTTGAAGCTCTCCAGTGGTGGACTGGAAGGTCTCCGTCGGATGGTTTAATTCTGGGCTTCTGTATACTTTTGACCGGGTTGGCTTGTATTCCAATTGTTGCTATTCATTTCTCTCATGTTTTGGTATGTATAACTATCCAATCCAACGTTTATCATTTTTTGGTTTCAGGAGCAGGGGACTGTTTTATATCCATTATAAATTTTTGGGTTTCAAATGCTTCATAACCAAATAGAAATTATTTATGGTTGACACAGCATCTTCCTCGTTCATGCATAATAGTAAAGATTGATCATAAGCTTTTTGTTTCCCCTGCAGTCTGCCAAAAGATGTCTAGTGCTGGTTGTGGCAACTGGTCTACTTTTTATTTTGATGCAGCCACCTCTTCCTTTGTCGATGGCTTACCAGTCAGAAGTAATCAAGGCAGCCCGTCACTCTGCTGATGATATCTCAATTTATGGCTACACGGCTGGGAAGCCTACTTGGCCTTCTTGGCTGCTTATTGTTGCAATTTTACTTACTCTAGCATCTATTACATCTATCATACCCATTAAATACATTGTTGAATTAAGGGCATTTTACTCCATTGCTATGGGGATTGCTGTTGGTATATACATTTCTGCTGAATTCTTTCTCTGGTCGGGCATTCTGCACGTTCTCATTGTGGTCACTATGGTTTGTGCCTCTGTTTTTGTTGTCTTCACTCATCTGCCATCTGCTTCAAGCACAAAGCTTTTACCCTGGATATTTGCTCTACTTGTGGCTCTCTTTCCAGTTACTTATCTTTTGGAGGGCCAACTGAGAATTAAAAATATTCTTGAAGATAGTGAGATAGGAAATTTGGGTGAGGAGGAGAAGCAGCTTACAACATTGCTAGCTATTGAGGGTGCAAGGACATCTCTTCTTGGTTTGTATGCGGCAATCTTCATGCTTATCGCCTTGGAGATAAAATATAAACTTACTGCAATTTTGCGGGAAAAGGCTATTGATTCTGGTGGAATTAGACATAATCATTCTGGTCCAACTGTATCTGCTAGTTTCCTGCCAAGAATGAGATTCATGCAGCATCGCCGGGCTTCTACTGTTCCATCCTTTACAATTAAGAGGATGGCTGCAGATGGAGCCTGGATGCCTGCTGTTGGCAACGTTGCCACGGTAATGTGCTTTGCTATATGCCTAGTCCTGAATATCAACCTTACAGGCGGCTCAAACCGTGCTATATTTATCCTGGCTCCTATCTTGCTGCTGCTCAATCAAGATTCAGATTTTATTGCTGGTTTTGGGGACAGACACAGATATTTTCCTGTGACTGTTGTCATCTCAGCCTACTTTGTTTTAACCGCCATCTACAGCATATGGGAAGACGTTTGGCATGGTAATGCGGGATGGGGCCTTCAAATCGGTGGACCAGACTGGATTTTTGTGGTTAAGAACTTGGCCCTCCTCATTCTTACGTTTCCCAGTCATATACTTTTCAACAGGTATGTATGGAGCTATACGAAGCAGAGTGACTCACCCCCATGGATAACATTGCCTCTTAATCTGCTTCCTATTGCATGTACAGATGTTCTCAAGATAAGGATATTGGGTATATTAGGAGTTATATATTCCCTGGCTCAGTATCTAATTACTAGGCAACAATATATATCTGGCCTCAAGTACATTTAAACGAGCCCATATTCTGTGTACGATATGTTTTGCCTAAATTTGTATGTTGAGGAATATGTTGAAATGCGTTATTTTTGTTATTGCTAATAGTCGTTTAACCCATATTGAAAAACATTAATCAGTCATTCAGTCTCTCGATGAATCATGGTTTGGTTAGTTATTACTGAGCGTAGTTTGATGCATCCGTGTGACATGTTTGAATCTTCTTCATCACATCAAGAGAATTGATATCCAATATCTGGCAAATTACAACACACTGTTCTTGATCTCGCATTTGATATAATCATAAATAAATGTTATACCGTAGCATTAATGGCAATTCGTGAACGTCCTTTTAAAATAATGAGGCTATTATTTACGTTTGATTGACGAGACAGTATTTATGATTCTGCATTATATCAGAGGACTACATCAATAAAGTACTATAGAGGCAAGTGCTTGATTCGAGTATTTCTTGGCCAAACGAAAAGAAATGGCAGCATAACTCATTAGAAATGACTATACCTAAATTAAATTGGGTTAAATATATTTCTAGTCCCTACAAAATGAACGGATTTTGATTTTGGTACCTGTAAAGTTTTTTCTTTGGTTTTCATCCTTCTAAAATATGAAATTATTAATTTTGGTCCCTATAAAATGAGCAAATTTTGGTTTTGATCCATATAAATTGTTTTTCTTTGATTTTCATCCCTCCAAGATTTGATATCACCGTTTTTAGTCTCTAGCATTCATTTTAGGAAAGATAAATATAATTCACTTTAGGGTTAAGAATGGTTATAGGGAATCACATGCTAACATGACATCACAGAGGTTATTGGGTGTAATTTTGGATGATCATATGATATTCTTTTAGACAAAGTACTTAACAAACGTCACATGATAGTTGGGACCAAAAATAGTGATTTCAGATTTTACAGGAACTAAAATCAAAGAAATTTTTTTATAAGGACCAAAATCAAAATTTGCTCTTTTTACAGGGATACAAATATATTTAACCCACATTAAAATTTCTCTCAATGTACTTATAAAAGAGTGACGCTTTAGTTAAAGCAGAGGCTAGGATCTCCTACCCGAGGGTTTGGTCATAGTTGTATGAATTTGATCCACCATGCTGGCTGGACCGAAACCAGTGACCCAACCTCTTAGCTAGTTCGGCTATTGGTGACCCGACCTCCTAGCCAGTTTGGTCAATGACTCTTATCATTGGTATTCGGCTTAAGCTGGGCTCCTCTGATATTATGATCAGGTCACATTTGATTGTACTTAGACCCAACCCAATTATGACTTGATAATGCCTAGGATAGAATCGGGTCAACCCAATATCTTAGCTTAGCCTTTGTTTGATAGAAAAGAAAATGAAAAGAGAGAAAGTAGGAAAAAAACTATATATTTTCTCATGTTTGATAACGAAGAGAACTAGAGAGAAGAGAAAAATAGGATGAGACCCATCCAATTTTTTTTTTTTATATCTCCATGGGTGGAAAGAAAACATGAGAAGAAAATAGGTTATTTTGTAAAATGACTTATCTACCTAAGATGCCATTTTTATTTATGATAGTATGAAGAGTGGGGGTGTGGTTCCTTCACAGTCATGTCATCACGTTCCTATTGATATTTTTGTGCAAATGAAGAGGGCAAAGCTTGTATTTCGGATACCTTTTGATATAATAATAATTAAATCATAAAATATAAAATCAAAATATAATCATATATATTACTTAAACAAAAATATAATAAAAATATAATAGGGATAAAATTATCTATTAAAAAAACTCATTTTCTTTTTCACTGTTTTCTATCATACCAAACAACTGGAGAGAGAATTTCACATTTCTTTTTCTTCATTTTCTTTCATATTTCTTTCATACCAAACAACTTTTAAAATCTACTCCTTTACTCACCATTTTCTTTCTACCCAAATTCTTTCTTTCTTTCTTTCCATTTTCTTTCTTTCCATTTTATCTCTCAAACCAAACAAAACATTAATGTATAAATTTGAACATTATATACGACTAAGGCATAGATTCAAGGAAATATGAATCCAAAACTAATCTTTTTCTTTTTTGTGTATAGAAGGGGATATTTTAGAACAAATAATTGTTTGTGAGCAAATTTGTTTATCCCTTACCTTGTGATTATGGTGTATTCTTTTCTCTCCAAACCTTTTTGTGAAAAAGAACCATTTGAAAAATATCTTCTAAAATATATTGTATTGAAATCAATATATATTTTTTAAATTAATTACTAACTTTAAACTTTAATATACCACAATTAAATTTAATAAGTTTTGGGGTTTTTAAAATTGTTCGATAGATAAATTGCTACTTAGCTACTCATTCCTGTCATAGCCATTTATCAGTTTTGATAATATGCTGGCAAAAAAAGACACATAACAACAAAAAAAATAAAAAGAAATATTTTTAAAATAGTAAAATAAATTAAATAAGCAAACACTTTATATTAAATAGGCGTCATTCTCGAAATGAATGATATATAGGATGTTAATATATTCCTTACTTGAAATCAACTCCAGAATTATATCTTTGACACGCACACCACTTTTAAGTGTCCAATTCCACCTTTCCATATTAATGGATAAAGAGAATTGGTGGTAACTTCAAAATATCTATTTCTTTTTATTTATTTTTTGAGACGCCCTTCAAGATGATTCCTACATGACCCAAAAAGAAAATATGTTAAAAGACGTGAAAATGAATATGTTGCTAATATTTCTTTATTTTAAAAGGAATGAAAGAAATCGGTTTTATTTTTAATTTCTTAACATATCTAATTTTTTTATAGATAAAAATTAAATTAAGAGAAAATTTTATAAACTAGTTACATTTAAATTCTCAAGATAAAATTTCAAGAACCTACGTAAAAAATAAAACCAAATCTTGTTTAAATTGTCAATGGAAATATATATTACCATTTTTATGTGTATACATTTCCTTTTTTGCTGAAATTTGATTAAGTTTGACGTTGCAAGTAGGATGTGAAACATAAAAATCCTGATTCACTTCAAGTTGCGCCTATTTTTTTTATTTTCTTGCCTCCTGATAATATTCACCTGAAAGGCCAAAAATATGAAAATAACTATAAAGAATTATGTATTAAAACACGTATTTTCTACCCTTATCTTCAAATTACACTCTATTTTTTTTTCAAATCATTGAGAAATCAGTAATGAACTTTTCTTCTATTAGGAAAGTCGCGAGCCCCCATCAAATTTTTTATTTTTTTATTTTGAGTTTATTAAATTACTTTGATAATTAAATAAACATAGAAGGAAAGTCGGGACGTCCTAATTGATTGAATAAGATGTGTAATTTCAGAAAATAATAGGAGAAAATATAATTTTTGATAAATAGTTATCTTTTTGGATTTTTATAATAATTCTGCCAACATATAGCGACAAGAGAAACCTATAGAATTAAGACACTCCGAATCTTCCATGGACAAATCTCATAGGATGCATTATGCATATAGCTATATAATAGTCACATATTCAGTTTCTGATTTCTGAATCTATATTGGCAAATGAGGATATTATTGAAACTGTCTTATTCTCTATCCTCATTTAATAAAGTATATTTGAGTGAGATTAAGCGAGAGTATTACTATTATCTAATGAAAGACGAGAGATTTAATTTTGACAGTTTAATTTTATATAAATGATTATGATTAAAATATATATATATATATATATATATATATATATATATATGTTATAAAAAATTATTTAAATATATATGTGTCTATCCCCGTCAATATATATAAATTTATTCTATACTCACCCAAAAAAAAAAACTTGTTCTATATTTTTAAAATAACTTATTACCAAAATCTTAACAAAGACATATTGAAAAAAAAAAACCCTAAAATTTAAACTAATTCAAATATGCACTAACTAGATGTTGTACCCGTGCGATGCACGGGCGTATTATGTATAATTATTTTACAATATTGTGTATTTTTAAATGTTGAAAATATGAATTCAAAAGATAAACAAATAAATATTTGTGTATTATTTGAAATGAAAAAACAACGCTTGATTTTTTTTGACACTTTTAAATTGGAAAACATTGATACCACTAAAAGTTGTGCGATGCACGGCGGTAGTATGTGTGGTTAATTTACATTATTTTTTTAAATTAAAATGTTGAAAATAACTCATTAAAAGAGCAAAGCATAAATATTTATATCTCGAAGGGCAACACAATAGGATAAGAATCGTATGGTATTATCCCATACTAATGTATCCACAACGTAGGCAATTTGAGCACTCTAATTTCTTCAAAGCAACAGCGTCGTAGGCACGACCCGACCAGTTAAGGTCAGGAGCATATCGCCAGCAGAAAAATTGTCGCATATTTTTTTTAAAGGGCTTCTAAATATGAAAACACTGATATCATTAAATTTTTCAAAATTTTATATTGCAGCTACCATCCAAGCAATTAAACATTGGAAATCAATGTTAAAAAGCAAAGGAAAAAATTGTTTGATACAGTAACAGAGTTTGGTTTAAAGTAAATGATATTGAAAAGATTGTTTATTTGAAGCATATAACAATGTAATTTTAAATGTAATTTGTAATTTGTAATTTTAAATGCTCTTGGTCATTTGCCCTCTATTCCTAACCGAAGAAATAAAGAGACAGAGGCAAGGAAGGTGAAATGCCATGGTGCAGATTATTGCTAATATATTTACTGATATAATTAATAAGTAAGTTGATTTTTTTATCCCCAAACCATTCAAGTGATTTTACAGATATACCCCAGCCACCACTTTCCTTTTAATAATAAAGATGATATTGAAAAGATTGTTTATTTGAAGCATATAACAAAGAATCCACGACAACAATATACTTTACTTTTATTGTTGGAATAAAAGAATAAGTTTTTGTTAAGTCTCTAAAATGTCTGATGTGTATTTTCCTAAGTTTTGATGAGAACTAAACATTGGTTAATGATTTAATTAACCTTCATATTGGTTGCTAACCTGTTTATCGAGTGTGCAGATTAAATAAGAAAATCATCCGTCCAACAGTGAAGTGATAGAAGCTCACGTCCAACACTGCAGTGATTGAAGCTCACGTCCAACACTGTAGTGATTAAAACAAACGTCCAACACTGCACTGCAGTGATTGAAGCTCACGTCCAACACCGTAGTGTTTGAAACAAACGTCCAGCACTGTAGTTATTGAAGCGCACGTCCAAAACGCAAGAGATAGAAACTTGCGTCCACTAAAGTGATGAAAGCCAGCGTCCACTAAAGTGATGAAAGCCAGCGTCTACTTAAAGTATCAGAATGGCTCGTCCAATGACGTGGCAAATTGAGCTCGTCCATTAAAGTATCAGAACGGCTCGTCCAATGACGTGGCGGATGGAGCTCGTCCATTAAGGAATCATAATGGTCCGTCCAATGACGTGGCATATGAGCTCGTCTACTAAAAATATGAGGCTCTCGCCTGCTAAAAAAATGTGAGAGGCTCAAATGCGCTAAAGTGCAAGAGGCCATCGTCCACACTAGTCTTTGGACTTGCTGAGTCCCTAATATGGAGCTCGTCTACTAGCCTGAATGAAAGCTCAAATGGCTAGATAAACGTGGCTATTTTCAAGATGGAAGCACTTATCTTATAGACGCGAATTCTATAAGGATTATCAGAATCGTATTTCAAGAACCAGAAAGAGACTTGAAGCCTTCTCTCCTACTCAGTTTCACGATTATCAAGAAAAGTCAGAAGTTACTCTCTCAAGCAACCTTGGATAATCAGAACCAAAGACCAGTTAAAGAATGCTTCCAACATGCTTTATTCCCTAGTACCTCTGGTCCTTACACAAAAAAGGGAAGTATACTCAGCAAAGTACAAAAAGCTCTCTGCACAACTCTGATATGGTTGTATCATGATGCATAAAGCCATGATTCTTCATGTTAGAGTACAACCAACGTTCCTATTGCATTAATCGCTGACCAGAACGACTCTATTGCATTAATGGCTGCCCAGAACGACTCTATTGCATTAATGGCTGCCCATAACGACTCTATTGCATTTAATGAAGTTCTGCTTGAAGCCAACATCTGAGGGAATGTCTCTAACGGATCCTAAATGCTTGAAGACCATAAATACAGAAGTCATTGAAGATGAAGAGATATAGAATACACATTGCATTAGAAGCCATTACTCTGCGCATCAATTTCTTTATTATTTCATTCTGTATTCTTCAATCATTTGAAGTTATTACACAGACTTTCCTAAGATTTACATTTAAAACCACTCTGAGTGTTAATGAAAGTTCTGTCTGTCTAAGTTGTATTCACTACAAACCAAATCTCTCAAACAAACCTGAGTGAGCCTGAAGAGGCTAAGTGTGCAAAGAATACTTGTCTTGAGCCTCTGAACAATACTTGTCTTGAGCCTGAAGAGGCTAGGTGTGCAAAGAATACTTGTCTTTGAGCCTGAAGAGGCTATGTGTTGAAATAATACTTGACTCTGTAACCTGATCAGTTATAGTGGATAAATCTTGGTGCTGCCAAGGACTGGACGTAGCACTTTACTTTGAAGAGTGAACCAGGGTAAATAACTGTGTCAATCTCTCTTTCCTTAAACTCTTTAATTGCTTTAGTTTTCTTACGTCTATTGTAACACCCCGATTTTCGCTGCTTCGTAAGTAATAAATATATATTTTTATCCGAGACTTAGAAAATGATTTTGGATAAACCAAGGTCATTTCCATGTTATATTAATTTTCCTAGGGTTACGGGAAAGTTTTTGGTTGAAAATTCAGACGGAAATCGGTCTGCCGTTTTCTGCATTTTCACTGACAGTAAAAGTTTACTGCTCAGAAAACCTAATTTTAACTCGTGAACGAAATGAAAAATGTTTTTATAGTATTTACTACGATAGTGAAAGTTTTGAAAAATTTAGCGAAAAAATTAAAATATTATATTTGCTACGGGCGAATACGTCGAGATATCTCTAGGAAGAACCTGCCTCAGATAAACCAGGGAGTTGGCAACGGGGCTGAGGTGACGAATTTGACTGATGTGACAGGCATTTATGACGATCCTATCCACGTCATAATGGCCATAATGGCGCATTTATGACAAAGGAATATTTTGCCTGGAAATGACGATTTTACCCTTGGCTCTTCATGAATATTTCAAGCCATGCCATTGAGAATTTTGACCAAACTAACCCTAAAACCCACGGCTCCTTCCTCCATTCCAAGCATTTGGACATCACTTTTCCTAAGCCATAAATGAGCATTTATGTTAAGTGGATGAGTAATTCAATTTTAATTAAGGCAAAGTCATTTTCTCCTCATTACCCGAAACTTCCACGAAGTTCTAACCATTTTCTGTGCTGAATCTCGGAAAACTTTCAACATGAAAGTTGTTCATCTTTCTCTCTTCTTTCCAACGACATAAAGATCATCCAAAACGGACAAGTATAGTGAGAGATATGTCCAGATTACCTAAACTACTCTAAATCTTCATCTTTCTCTCTAAACTTCTCAAGAACACTTAGAACACCAAGGTGATTTTGTGAAGAACATCATCCAAATCATCATTTTATTTGATCATAAAGAGGTAGTCTCTCTTAATCTTGCTATTCTAAGCTTTTCTCTTCACAGGATTCTTGAGTTTATGCCTTTGATCATCATGTTCTTCATATGATTCAAAGTTCTTGAAGCTTTCTTCAAAAATTCATAACTAATTCTAGAAAAATCATTTTGACATGAAACCAATTGCTATAATCTCATAGTCATCTCTATTTTCATCATCTATAAGCATGTGATCATGAGAAATTTCTTCCATATTTTTCTAAGCTAGGCCGAACCTATGTCAAATAGGTGTTCTTGGATTTTGTTTCAACTTTAAACCATGATTCATGATTTAATCTCTTGATATCATAATAGCTATTGTATACAAGTGGTTTGAGAACCAAAAATTAAACCCTAGATTATTTGTTTCAAAAGGGCTGAAACCCTAAATTTTGTTGTTGGATGAATTCTTTTTATTCAAAGTTGTCTTGTGACACTTAAATCCAACTTTGAATCCAAGAGTTGAGAAAATTTCAAAATCCCTAGCCTTTTGGTATTGTGAGAACCAAAAACCCTAGTTCTTGGAGCTAGATGAGTTTCATTCAAAGTTCTTAGTTCATGATTTTGGATTAAGTGCTTAATCATGTTTAAGTTGCTTAAGGATCATAAATCCCTAAGTTAGAAAATTTTTAACTTTCCTAACCTAGAATTTTAGAAGAGGCCGAACCCTACCCCTATTGATTTAAGTGTGTTGTTGTTTGATTTTGATTTATTTTGGTTGCAATTCGTTATGAAGGAATCGATCGGGTTGGTTTGACCTAAAGCCGACGGAGGAAACCGGATCAAATCGGGAGATTGTTTGAAACCGTTAGTTCGAGTCTCCAAGAGGTAAGGGGAGCTTACCTGAGGGATTTTCTCAATAACTATTTGCTTGTAGTGTGGTTTATATGATTTATATGTGGTTGTGGTTATTTGTTTATGTTGTTTACGTTGTGTTGTTTATCTGTGTATCGGTGATTAATCTGCTTTTAATTTATTTAATTATCTGTAGTAGTATATTATATTGCTATGATGCATGATCTGCCTGGTGATATAATTTTGATGATGTTGTTGAATGTTGTTTGAGAGGTCTGACAGTGGTCAGTGAACAACGATTAATCAGATAAAAGATTTAATAAGCTGTGAAAATTATATTCAATGTTTTATGGTAAATGCTGGAATATAATAATGGTGGAAAATATTATTTTGGAAAAATAATGAGTTTTGAGAAATATTGTTATTTTAATGATTTATTAGTGTAAAAGTAATTTATGAGTCACGGTGAGAGCGTAACCGTGAAATTTTTTTTGTAATGCTAATTTTTACGTAAGAAATGACGTAATATTATAAAAAGTTATTTTGTGAAATTAATATTCGAAAATATCTTATTTATTGAAAAAAAATAATAAAAAAAAAGTCAAAGTTTGACTTTAAAACTTTTCTTGGAAAATGATAAACGACGGCAAGTTTCGAAATTATTTACGGTGAAAGTTTAAAAACAACAGTACTTATTTTGAGAAGAGATTTAATCTGAATTGATTTAATTTTTAGAGTTGAAGTTTCAGTAAAAGAGTTTTTGATGATTTGACGTTTTACAAACGAATTTCAAGTAGAAAGGATTTTATGTAAATGAGCTTACTCAATGACGTATTTCCGGTAACTTGGATAAGTTGCGGAAATCTTATTTTGGATTTGTTTTCATAGACGAAAAATGACGTAAAGGACGATATAGAACTTAGTAACCGAGATGTCGGGATACTAGTGTTCTTATGACGTTATCCTATTTTGGATTTGTTTTTCACAGACAAAAAAATTATGTAAACGACGATATGGAACTTAGTAACCGAGACGTCGGAGTACTAGTGTTCTTATGACGTTATAGACGTGGTGTTTAGTAGGTAGACGGTGTGTCTGCTTCACGACGTAATAAACGACGGTAAAAGATTAATGATGTTTTCTATTACCACGAACCTAAGACTGATTGCAAGGTTTAGGGTTTCGTGACTCAGCACTCGGACTGCGTGTCCTGTGTTGTTAATAAAAGACTTTAAGACATTGAAAACTACGTTGGTCGTAAGCTTTAGAGCTTTGGCAAAGGAAAGATTTTACACAAAGAAAATGATGAGAACAAAATGTTTTATATTGCATGCATTTTGCCAGACGTGCCTACGAGGTTAATCATGATATCTTGGTGATATTCATGTCTCGACGTATTTGTTAATCATGGTATCTTTATGATATTCATGTAATCGACGTATTCATTGTGCCTTTGGGCAATCGACGTACAATGGAAAACCATAAATCGACGTTCTCACTGTGTCGGACAGTGGGCTATGGTAAAATCGACGTGCCTCTTTGGCAAAAATCGACGTGCCTCTTTTGGCAATCGAGCTTGATCAGCTCATTTTAAATGACGTTGGGGGTCTCCGGAGATTAGGTGTGAATGTTTAGATGATGTATTGAAGTGTTCATGTATAGTTTTCCAACGTTTATGTTTGGGGTGTGAAACCCATTGATAAACGATGTGATATAATATGAATGAATACGTTGTTATAAACATGTATATGTGTATGTGCTTTCTTTTGTGTTGCACATTTAGTTATTGTGATAAATCCATATATTGGCGTCTCACCCTTACAAACATATCAGAGTCGTACAAGGGGTATGATCCCTACAAGAAGAAGAAGGTTGTCTAGTTCGAGGCATGTTGTGCTGCTCCTATTGATTGTAGTGTCGGTTAGTTACGACCAACTTAGGTCCTATTGTGTTATATTATATTTTGAGAATAAAACTGATTATGATTTAGGTGTAAAAACATATGAGGCAGTATAGTTGTATGACTTATATACCTTATGTATTTAAGTGTGGTTTGACTACGTTGTTGATGTTATGAGGTTAAAAAGAAAAAAAAAATTTATCACCATATTTTGAAAAGATGAACGTTGAGGAAACATTATTTTCCGAAAGCAACTAGCAAATTAAGTTTTATTTTCCGCAAACGGGTAACCATGTGATGGACCATGCGTGTAATCTAGACATGATTTTGAGAGAAAGATGAAGATTTAGAGAAAAAGATGAAGATTTAGAGTAGTTTCGGTAATCTGGACATATCTCTCACTATACTTGTCCGTTTTGGATGATCTTTATGTCGTTAGAAATAAAAGAGAAATATGAACAACTTTCATGTTGAAAGTTTTTCGAGATTCAGCACATAAAATGGTTAGAACTTCGTGGCAGTTTCGGGTAATGAGGAGAAAATGACTTTGCCTTAATGAAAATTGAATGACTCATCCACTTAACATAAACCCTCATTTATGGCTTAGGAAAAGTGATGTCCAAATGCTTGGAATGGAGGAAGGAGCCGTGGGTTTTAGGGTTAGTTTGGTCAAAATTCTCAATGGCATGGCTTGAAATATTCATGAAGAGTCAAGGGTAAAATCGTCATTTCCAGGCAAAAATATTCCTTTGTCATAAATGCGCCATTATGGCCATTATGACGCGGATATGATCGTCATAAATACCTGTCACATCAGTCAAATCCGTCACCTCAACCCCGTTGCCCACTCCCTGGTTTATCTGACACAGGTTTTTCCTATAGATATCTCAACGTATTCGGCCGCAGCAAATATAATATTTTAATTTTTATGCTAAATTTTTCAAAACTTTCAGTATCGTAGTAAATACGATAAAAACATTTTTCATTTCGTTCACGAGTTAAAATTAGGTTTTCTAAGCAGTAAACTTTTACTGTCAGTGAAAATGCAGAAAACGGCAGACCGATTTCAGTCTGAATTTCAACCAAAAACTTTTCCGTAACCCTAGGAAAATTAATATAACATGGAAATGACCTTGGTTTATCCAAAATCATTTTCTAAGTCTCGGATAAAAATATATATTTATATATTTATTACCGATATTACGAAGCAGCGAAAATCGGGGTGTTACATCTATCAAGTGGTGTGTTTGCAAAAGTCACCCGTCCATCCTGTATTCTTTCACTTGTCCAAATTTAGCTTCTGTTTACGAAAAGATTTCAACTTTGCTTAAATTCTGATAAACACAATTCAACCCCTCTTCTCGTGTTTATACTTGTCTATTTCAGTTTTTATGTATTATTTGAAATGAAAAATCATGCGAAAATCATCACATGATTTTTTTATTAGGGACTTCTAAATATGGAAACACCGATATCATTAAAATCATCACATGGTGGTTGATGCTAAATTTTCTGTATCCCAAAGTTTCCCAAATTAGATTCCAAAAGAAATACCATAAAAGAATTAACAAATTTATTTTAGTTAGAGTTTAGCAAGAACATCTTTTTTAAAATTAGTGCATGAAATAAACCTTAACTTTGATGCTTTGATCTTATTTTATCATATAGTGTCAAGTTAATTTGGCATTGGCAATTTAAGAGATATGCATATTTGTGACTACATATCCACATGACAAACTGATAAGCAAGATGAGTGAGATTTGTCCTCAAGTAAGAATCAAACTCGAAATGTATTTTTCCCTAGTTAGGACTGATATGCTCTTGTCTTATCTATTTTAAAACTATATATTTGTAATTGTAAACTCTTGTCTTATCTATTTTAAAACTATATATTTGTAATTGTAAATTCAGTTTTTTAAAAGTATCGTTATTGGTCATTTTCAGATTTATAGTTCTCATTAAATCAGGGTAGGAAAATTAAAACAAAAACTGACATCTGAATCCATGTGAAATGAGTCCTTTTGTTCGCTTGAATTACTCTATAGGATCTTTTGGGTGTCCACTAAACTTTTAATTAAATTGAGTTCACACCCTAAAATATTTAATGAGTAGTTGATGCTAGAGTTTGGAACCGCATTAAAGTAGACCATTTGTATACACAAAACCCCTCCTCCAGCCAAAGGAAGGAAGAACGTATAAAGCAAAGGCTTCCTCACACTTGCCTGGATGTTTCCCGTGACACCCTAACTTGGGTCATCACATGGTTACCCATTTGCGGAAATAAAACTTAACTTGCTGGTTACTTTCGGAAAATAATGTTTTCTCAACGGTTATCTTTTCAAAATATGGTGGTAATTTTTTTCTATTCTTTTTAACCTCATAACAACAACAACGTAATCAAATCTCACTTAAATACATAAGGTGTATAAGTCATACAACTATACTGCCCCATATGTTCCCACACCTAGATCATTATCCGATTAGTTTATTCCCAAAACATAATATAACATAATATGGCCCAAGCTGGTCGTAACTAACAGACACTGCAACCGATAGAAGCAGCAACAACATGCCCCGAACTAGACAGCCTTCTTTTTTTTTTTGTAGAGATCATACCCCTTGTGCGGCTCTGATATGTTTGTAAGGGTGAGACGCTAATATATGGATTTAACACAATAACTAAATGCGCGACACAAAAGAAGGCACATGCACATTTACATGTTTATAACAACATAAGCATCCATATTATAGCATACAGTTTATCAATGGGTTCCACACCCCAAACACCAACGTTGGAAAACTATGCATGAACACTTCATATTCGTCGTCTAACTTCGCACCTAATCTCATGAGATATCCCAACGCGTGGTGAGTTGATCAGGCTCAATTTCCATCCCATGGCATAAAGGCACGCAGCCATAACCCATTGCACACTGTCCCTACTCAGGGCATCAGTGATAAAACGGTAAAGGGGGTTTCATTGTCCAACCCGGGCACAATGAAGAAAATCATAGTATGAAATACTTGACGCCGCAAGGTAATCACACATAGAACCGTGGGCACGTCTGCCAAATGCATGCAAAACACTTTGCTCATAACACTTTTCTTTGTGTTCAATCTTTCTTTGCCGAAGCTCAAAATGGCTTACGACTCACATAGTTTTAACATCTTTAAATCTTTCATTACAACACAGGACCACACAGTCCGAGTGCTCAATCACGACACCTCTCGACCGATGCACTAGTCATAGGTTCGTGGTAATAGAAAACATCTTAAATGTTTAAACACAGTATACACCACGTATACAGTAGACACCAAGTCTACAGGACCTCAAAGTCCAAAGGACCCCAAGTCCATAACAACAAAGAACCTTAGTACCCCGACGTCTCGGTTACTAAGTTCCACACCACTTTCAACACGGTTGAATTAATTTTTCTTCCGAAAAATATTTTCAAATGGGAAATTCTTCACTAAAATCTTTAAATAATAAAACTTAGGTTTCACAAAGGTGAGTCACTTGAGATTTTAAACTTACTTAAAATACGAATTGCCGTTTCAAGATACTTGCCGTCGACACTTTTCCAAATTTGCCATCAATTATCACTTTTAAAGATTTTTAAGCCAAAACTTAGCTTTTTCCACTTAAATAATTTTCTAAAATCACAATTAACTTATTTTCAAAAATTAATTTCATAAAATAACTTTTTATAATATTGCAGAATTTCTTACGTGACAATTAGCAGTGCAAAAATATTTTCACGGTTTCGCTCTCATTGTGACTCATAATTCATTTTTTTTATTACTAAATCATCAAAATAATAATATTTATCAAAACTCATTATATTTTCAAAACAATATTTTCCACCACTATTATATTCCAACATTTCCCATAAAACATTGAATATAATTTACACAACTTATTAAAGCTTTTATCTGATTAATCGGTTGTGCACTGTCCACTGTCAGGCTTCTCAAACAACATTCAACAACATCATCAGAATTATATCACCAGGCAGATCATGCATCATAACAATATAATATACAACTGCAGATAATTAAATAAATTAAAAGCAGATCAATCACCGATACACAGATAAACAACACAACGTAAACAACATAAATAGATAACCACAACCACATATAAATTATACAGACTACACTAAAAGCAAATGGTTATTGAGAAAAATCCCTCGGGTAAGCTCCCCTTACCTCTGGAAGCTCCTCAGTGAAATTAAAAGAACTCTGTCGATTGTCGGAAACCCTCGTATGCCGTAAAACAATTAACATTCAACAACACATCCAAACAACCAATCAAAACAAGCAAAACAAACACCTAATCCTCTCTAATAGGTCACGACTTCCTTAGGGTTTTGTGGCTCAAAATCTCCAAACTTGCTTAAGTCATGGATTAATGATCCTAATATACTTAAGGAAATGGATTAGGGCTAAACAACAAAGTTAAGAATCAAAACCATCCTAATCCTCTAAATGGTAGATTCGGCCAACACAAGGACATAGGGTTAGGGTTTTCATTTTTGACAAACCAACTTAGATTTAACATAAACATTTATTAACTAGATGAATACATGATCACTTTGATAAAACTTAACAAAATCATTCAAGTTCCTCACTAATGAATTTCGGCCAAGACATGAAAGACATGGTTAGAAATTTATACTTGATACAAGAACTTGGATTTAGCAAGTACATACCCTAGAAGCATGAGATCTATGATCATTTTCAAGTAGAAAAACAACAAGGTTCCTCCACCTCTCACTATAGGTTTCGGCCATGCTCAAAAAAAATGAGGAGAAGGATTTTGTTTGCAACAATCTCTTAGATCATGATAGTAGAGATAATAATAAGAACATAGAAAGTGGTTTCACATTTTTAGGATTTTTCTATGATTTATGATGATTTTTCAAAGTTATGAACATAAGCTTGAATCTAGTTTGAACATGGTGATTTAAGACTTCAAAACATGAAAACTTACGAAGAACATGACATTAAATGAAGGTAGAGAGTAAGAATCACCTCTTGAAGAACAATAAATGAGCAAGAATTACTAACTTCCTTTGAAAACTCAAGCTTTTTCACTTGTAAGAAAATGGATTTTTTTTTAGAGTTTGGAGAGGATGAAGAAGAATGTGGAAGAATGGAGAAGCTCCTAGCTTCTTCAAGAGCTTATGGTAGCCACAAGGAGGCTTGGGCCATGCGAAATTGGGCTTGGCAAAAGCCCAAGTCCATTACCAAATTTTGCAACATAAAAAATGCTTAAGACTTTAATAAAAAACCTAGGAAATTAAGAGTAGGAAATTGGTTTTCATGGAATAACTCTTGGCCACGAAATTTGGGCCTCAAAACTGCAGTCCAACATGATTTGGATGAGTGAAAAATTGATCCACTTCACTTAGTGTATCATAGAAACTAGTTTAGGGACCAAACTGCAATTAAGAATAAGTAAGGACCAAAATGCAATTTCCATAGAAATTGTCATCATGAGACCATGTGCACCATTAATGTGTTCACATGGGTGACTCACCATATGTGACTCATTGGCATCATCCGTTAGCGGCTCTTGGAAATCCCGTAATCTGCTCCGTTGCTTCCCCGATTCAACATGATGCCCGGATAAAATATAATATTTCACTTTTTAGTGAAATATTCCAAAATCGTAGGAAATTAAATAAAAACCTTAAGTTTTTCGTTCACGAGTAAAAATTAGGTCTTTTGAGCAGTATAATTATACTGTCAATGAAATTTGCAGGCCGGGATTTACCTGACTTTCGAACCTAAATTTTAATCGTAGCTTCCTACATTCAAGTATGATTGAGTGATGAACTCTGTTTATTTAAAATAATTTTCTAACACTCATATAAATATATATAAATAATCGTCCGCATTTCGATTATTTTGAAACCGTGAAAATCGGGGTGTTACATTTCCTCCCTTAAAACCAAGTGAAAATTACAAAATAATCAGTCCCAAAATCAATGGACTAAAGCAATTGCCAATAATAGTTGAAGACTAAGGTCCCAATGGAAGTAATTCCCATTTTCCAATGAAAAATAAGTTTAGTTGAAGTGAAGACAATAAGAAGGTCCCAATGGAAGTAATTCCCACCATAGAATATGAGTTGAAGATACATGATTACTCTATTAAACAATTTATACACCTTATTAACCAATAATTTAGTATTCATTAACTGAAGTAGTTGTTGTGGCAAGTAGTGTAGAAATGTACACACAAAAAAGTGAATGAGGATCATTTATATTTTAAAATTGAAAAAAGTTAGACGGTAGAATAAGAGTGAAGATATTAAAAAAAGGTAGAATCAGATATAATCAAATAGTAAAACAGATATGAGAACACATTGTTATAGCTAGAGTTAATCTTTAAAACTTAATTATACCTCATTCGTTTTCAAAATAATGGAGAGAAGAAAGCAAAAAATCTAGTTCAAGTAAAGGTCTGGCAATGGTTCCGTTTCAATGATAAATGAATTAGATACACTTAGATAGGTTCATGTTTCAAACATTTTATTTGCATGTTAAAATAACTGTCACTTCTCACATCCATAAAACTTTTCTTAGTCTCTTGTTTTCTTAGTAACAACAGGACACCAAGGAAGGAAAAGGGTTCATAAAAATGTATGAAGATAGGAGTATAATGTTTGCTATCGTACATTTGGACCAGCAATCAAAGATATTCCTGAGTCCACAATTGTAGCACAACCACCATCACATATCCCTGTAATTAAAAATTATTACTCGATATTTTATTGTGAGAGAGATCTAAGGTAATGTAAGAAATGTACCGAGAATGGCAATAGTGCATGCTAGCAGTCAAAACAATAACGTTGCGAAAAATGAACCAAGAGAACATGTTAAATAAAAAACAACAATTGATGCATGAATCCTTTTAGTTCCATACAATGGTGGTGATGAATGGATTTTTTGGGAAAATTAGCAATGCGTAATTTCCTGATACTATGTAATCTTTGGCAGCTTTAATATCTTCATTCGTTAACTATAAGAAACAATGAAACAAACATGGTAGATAGATTAAACATCATACTTAATAGAAATTTATGATAACCTTTGGGATGAACAACCACCTTGATTCTTGCAACATGACTGTGACTGTCTAAGTTCCTCCTTTTCAGACTAACCCTCATTATCCCAACATTAGAAATAGTAAAAACCAAGGATTCAGACCAAGCCCACAGACACATCACAAGCAGCAGATACTTGGAAACCATACTCACAAGTCATTCGATTCAACTTCAACATGTTAACTTCAATTTTATCAGAAGCAACAATATATAAGTTTTAGATTAGTTAACAAACAATCACATCATGTTTACAGGTTTCAATTCTACAAATGATGTTAATAGTTTAAGTGCTTGTTATATATATATACAGCTAAATGTGAATAATTGATTTCTAAAAAAGGCATAAAATAGACTATAATCATTTCAATTAGTATCAGAAGCAAAACATAAAGAGGTTACTAAATCACCAAGAACAAAGTAGGAAAAAACATTCCAGAAATTTGTCCAAGATTATTCATATAATAATATCCTTTGGTAGACATCATGTTAAGCATGACCAGTATAACACAAGTGAAAAGTAAACATAAAGAACATGTCTAAGAACTGTCATAACATGACCACACTTGTGCTTGTTGTTTAGCTCATTCCTCAAGAATTTTCTCGAGACTTTGCTTCTCCCCCTCTAATTTGGCCACCATGCTGTCCCGTTCCTTGAAGCTTCTCCTATCTCCATACAATGTAATTTTAAATGCTCTTGGTCATTTGCCCTCTATTCCTAACCGAAGAAATGAAGAGACAGAGGCAAGGAAGGTGAAATGCCATGGTGCAGATTATTGCTAATATATTTACTGATATAATTAATAAGTAAATTGATTTTTTTATCCCCAAACCATCCAAGTGATTTTACAGATATACCCCAGCCACCACTTTCCTTTTAATAATAAAAATTAGTCATATGACTCTATATTAATTTTAATCATAAATTTATCATCCAATGGTTAATATTTTTCCTCTCATTCTTACAGTAAATCACTCCCCCTCCCTATATATTATATTGATTAATTATGTGTTTATCTTCTAAGTAGAAGGTGTGATAAGAAATGGGATCGGATCCTCTCTAACAGGGATGTCAATTTGTACCATACACATTGGGTACCCGTAAAAATTATCCAGGATGGGTAGGGAATTCCCGCACAATGGGTAAGGGTCAGGTACAAACAATTACCCGTAAATTTGAATGGATGCAGGTGCGGATACGAGTACTATGGTACCCACCCGACCCTGTACGTACCCGCACATGTATATGTATATGTATATATAATTATTTGTTTATTTATTTATATTACTAATATATATAATTTTAACTATAATACAAATTTTAAAACCAAAATTAATTAAAAGGTTTTTAACTTTCTAAACCTTGCATCTATAATTCATTTTTGAATGTTTTTATTTATTTAAATAATTTAATTTGTAATATCTTATGAGTAGATTTAAAAGACTTGTCAATCGTTTTCTTAATTGTTATAATGTTTTATTTATTTATTTATTGATTTTTCAAAGTTAAAGTACGGGTTACGGATATGGGTATGAGTACTTAGATATCCAGAGAGTACGGGTAACGGTACTTTTTTTTTATAAGCATGGGTAAGGATACTAAATTTTTTATCCACATGGATATGAATCCGGATACGAGTAATTTTTTCAAATACGGGTATGAAGATGGATGTACTATAATACCCTATCCATTGCCATCCCTACTTTACATCGGGGTAACCGCGCAACACTTTTTTTTAAAGCCACCACATGGGGTAGCACTTTTTCCCAATACATTCTCGCAAGAGGATCCAAATGGGATGAGAAATGAATAAGGAATCATTATTGGCATATGAAGGTACCTGAAAGGTATGGTTCTCTTCTGACCAATGCTTTCTACCTCTTACTTTTTTCATCCACAAAAAAATATTCGAGGGCAATATGGTGAAAGAGTAAAAGGCTGTATTAGATTCTCACTTTTCGAAGGGCCATATGATGAAAGAGTAAATGGTTGTATTAGATTCTCACTTTTCCTTTCTTATTGCACCATCTACTTCCTTGGATGAATAATTATCACAAGCTGCATTGGTTGGTATAAGATATCATATTATTCTCACTTTTTCCGTTCTTATTGCACCCTCTACTTCCTTGGATGCATAATTATCACAAGCTTCATTGGTTGATATATATAGATATCAGATTCTCACTTTTCCAATCTTATTGCATATCCTCTACTTCCTTGGATGAATAATTATCACAAGCTTCATTGGTTGGTGTCAGATATCCTGACTGATTACATTATACCTAGCTTTAGAATATTTGAACTAACGAACTTAATTGAACTTCTGATTCCAAACTTGCATATCCACATAATTAGAACAAGAAAATTCTCTTTTCAATCTTATCCCAAAAGTAAAAAACTTTGTCGTAGATAAGTGCATATGTAACCTTTGTTAAAGTATAATATATATAAGTAGAAAAGTAAACCGGATATAATGATAAAAAAACCACAAATTGGTTACTTAGTTGGGGTAAATAAATTAGTTGGATTCACAAAAACAAACACACACAAAAATATATAAATATAAATAAATATATATATATATATATATATATATATATATATATATATATAAACGTATCAAATGAGAACTCGTGGTTATTGTGAGAAACGAGAACTATTAATTACAATCGTTAGATTAAAATTAACGGCTCATATTGCATCATTAATTACAATTCTCCTGTGGTTTTCTTCCTTTCAATTCAAGATCACATGAGATTTATAATAAATGACATAATCTTAACTGTTAACTTTAAATTAACGGTTGTATTTAATAATTCTCGTTTCTCATAATAATCAAGATTTCTCACCTAATATATATATATATATATATATATATATATATATATATATATATATATATATATATATATATATATGAGAAGGGATCCACTTACTCCAAAAGTAAGTTTAAAACACTTACTCTAATGGAAGAGTTAAATGAGTTCTTTAATGAATTAATATAGACCATTATATTATAATAAATTGAATGATGATTATTTGAAGTAAGTGTTTTAAACTTATTCTTGGAGTGAGTGGATCCTTAATCTATATATATATATATATATATATGCCAATTTTTTTATTTATAAGCCAAGAATATTATTAAAATAGAATATAAGACCCATACAAAAAAACCAAAATGTATGGACAAAACACAAAGACCAGCGCCAACAGAACAAACCAAGAACCTATACAAGCCATGCTAGCACTAGCAACCAGCAAGATGCACCCAGAGAAACAGGACAACCATAGCACCACGTGTTGTGGCTCACGTAAGATACTTGTTGTACTCTTGAATCAATAATAAATAGTTTTAACCATTTTATTTGATTCAACAACACCACCCTTATATTGGCTTATAAGGAAAACAAAAAAACAAATACAGCCACCCTTATATTTTATAGAAATTAAGCTAAGGTCGACATTTAATGAATATATCATTCACACTTATTGATTCAACGTGCACAATGCTTTTTTTGGTTTCCCAGAATATCTCGCGCGAAACTGCAAATATCAATATCCCTCGAAATACTGAA
The DNA here is from genome assembly GCA_030762895.1 of Sophora flavescens. Taxonomy (NCBI): domain Eukaryota; kingdom Viridiplantae; phylum Streptophyta; class Magnoliopsida; order Fabales; family Fabaceae; genus Sophora; species Sophora flavescens. The sequence continues at coordinate 12,888,322 of CM061065.1, read as the reverse complement.
TAACAATGAATGATTGTCCAACCAAGTTTTTCCATAAATAAGAGTCAGAAATCGAATCCTTAATCATTTGCTTAAAAGGTTTGAACCCATTACTACTCATACCAACCATGTATTGGTACAAGCTTAATACGTACAATGACTGCTTTGAGTGGTGTAGAGCTTGTATTTATCACTATGACTAATACTTACCCCCTCCGGTCTCTGTTATAAGCAAAAATTAAATAAAACACACATATTAAGGTGATTAGTTAATTTCATTGAATCTTGTAAAAAATTAGGTTTGTTACCTAAATTACCCTTCATCTGAAACTTCAATCTTAACTAAACAAGTCATTGAAATTTGTATTAAATGAATGATATTTTGAGAATAATGTCATTAAATGAGTCATTGCGGATGTAACATCCCTGACTACTTTATGGATTGACGGTCGTCCCCACAAACCAACACAGGTCTTTTCAGCGTGCTTTGTCCTCACTCACACGCTTCCCGGGAAAACTTCCCAGGAGGTCTCCCATGGAGGTCGCCCATCCCAGAATTGCTTCAAGTCAAGCACGCTTAACTGTGGAGTTCTTAAGTGATGGGCTTCCGAAAAGAAAATGCATCTTGTTGGTATAGGTAATACCAATCAATTCATATAAGTCATCCTCAACTATGTAGTCTCATACCTACACAATCTCAGGATCCCTCTCGTTCCGATGTGTAATCGGTTCATTCACCTGTCGCTCCGCCTAGAAGTCTGCCAGGAGTCGCTCCTTGTCCTTGCCTTTTTGCACCGGCGATCACTCCCCTCCCTTGTTAGCCCCGGGTGTCACATTGGAAAACAAAATTTGTTTATATATTAGACCAAAAATGTTGGAACCTTTTTACTTATAATAGAGACAGAAGGAAGTATATTGTTACAAATGCTTTTTGAGTTGGACATTTCACAACTTTTATATTTTTCTCTCTAAGGATTGCAATTTGGATTTTTGCACCTTATCAACACCTTTGTATGATAACTCCAAATATTCCATACCTTTTTTGCCAGTTTAGCATTAGCTAGTTTGCCAGACACAGAGTATAACATAACTCCTTGGTGAATTGATCTCTCCTCTAAGCTATTCCATGAGCTCCTTCTTGAACTCGAACTGGCATTGTCTAATATCCTCCATTTCAAACTCGGAGGATCCAAACACTTTCAATCTGGACCGTTAATATATTATTATTTTAAACTAATTAATGGCTGTGATTAAAAGGGCAAAATGGTAACAACAACAAAACTTAATATCTGAATTAATAAATTATTATTGCACACAACCCATGGACCAGCGCCGACGACATCTCCCGCTGGCAAGACAATACAATAACAAAAACAGAGGGCAACAGAACAAATTAATGGCTCTCCTTTAACGCTTAGCACCGCTCTATCAAGTTACTAAACCCTTCCTTTCACTTTTGCACAATTCGGTTTCTCCCTCAACCCTTTTCTTCTCCTCCTGGTTTTAGTTTACAAATTGGACAGTGTTACTATAAGGATTTACCAATTCTCACATTAATTTATGAATGTCTTGACTTCTTACATTAATGTCACTCCAAACAAGAATTCAGTTGTAAGTTAAATGAGTTCTAGTTTCACAAAGTTTCAAATATTATGAGTATTTAAGTGGGTGAGTGGACAGTAAAAATCTCCAATAAATATATATAATCAAATTTCCCATTAAGTTGGAACCTGGCAGATAAGAAAATATTATTTCTCATTCTGAACTTAAAAATTTCTAATACAAGTTTAATATCGCAAATACATACACAAACCAACACTTTGGAGAGTAAATAACTTTTCTGATACAATACAACTCTAGATACAACGTCTTTCTAACTTCCTAATGGGAAGTATTAATACATTTCAACATCTTTGTCCTATACTACAAATCATCTTGACCATATGATTCCCATAAAGTACTTTAATATACTGGGGTTAGAATACCCTTATTCAGGGAGTTATGAGGTGGTCAAAGTGAGATGAAAAAGTTAAGGAATGAAGTGATAAGAGAGTTAAATATTCAAATCCTATCCACTAACAAAAATACTAATATTAACGTACTAACATTTGTATGTAAAAGAATATCCTTATACTTTTATTAATTTAGAGTTACGTTATTCTAACAACTCAAATACTATAACTCTAGGAACAACTCTATTTTTGCTTCAAAAATCAACATAAGATAAAACTTAAAAGTTATTCAAAAATTTCCAAAATCACACTCATATATATAATTGTCACCGTAGTTGTTCATATGCATTGTAAAGATAACATTTCAGTTAATTTATAAAGAAAATGGAGGCTCCTTGTCCACACGTACACAGCATAACCCTTCCTATTTTTGTTTTCTTTTTTCTTTTGAAACATTGATGGGACATCAGTTCATTAAATTAAATCACAAATGGATGTCACATCACTTCATTAAAGTCGATCACACACTATAAATATACATGGACATTTCCACCATTCTATTTACACCCAACGAAAACGAACCAATTAAAGGACATATATATAGTTTTATATAAGTGTTGTATATATATATATGTCTAGAACAATGAACCCTCTTGTTGTTGGACGTGTAATTGGAGATGTTTTGGATCCCTTTACCAATTCTGTCTCTATGAGGGTCTTCTATAACAATAACAAAGAAGTCGTCAACGCTGGTGAGCTCAAACCCTACCAAATCATCAAACAACCAAGAGTTGATATTGGTGGAGTTGACCTCAGAACCCTTTACACTCTGGTATGCTCAATTCTATAGGTTTTTTTATTTTTAATAAGCAAAAATATATTGTTAAGAGTATAGAAATACTCGTATAATAAAAACTTAAGAGACCCCCACTAATGCTCTATATACTTTTTTTTAAATAAATATTAATATTAATATTAAAATTTTGTTAATGAGTGACGTTTGAATTATATTAATATTTTCTTCATTTTTATCATTCGAAAATTCTACATCTCTCGAGCTAGCTTGTTTTTGGATTGTTGATATATAGTTGAATTATTACATGCAACTATGCAGATCATGGTGGACCCTGATGCACCTAGCCCAAGTGACCCAAATATGAAGGAATATTTGCACTGGTATGTACCCTTTCTGACACAATGTAATATTGTCGCATTAAATATGATGCCTTAATATTGTGCCTAATTGAGTCTTTCTGGCTGATAAATTCTTAGTAAAAGGTCTTGTTGTGTACTACTACCACCTTGGCTATTAGGTCACATTGTCTCTCACTTTTAGGTCTAATGAGCTGAACTGGAGTACTCAGCCAAAATTGGAGTACAAGGATACTTTTATGACTATGCTGTGATGTTAGTATTTGATTCCCTAAATTTTTTTCTTAAATCCTAAAATGAATTATATTTTTTTGTCCTAAATTGAATGTTAGGAACTAAAAACAGTTATATCAAATTTTAGAGTGATAAAAACCAAAGAAAATAATTTTATAGGAGCAAAGCAAAATTTGCTCATTTTATAGGAAAAAGAATTAGTAATTTCATATTTTAGAGGGATGAAAACTAAAGAAACAATTTTACTGAGACCAAAACCAAAATCATCTCATTTTCTAGAAACTAAAAATACATTTAATCCTTTTATAAAATAAATTACCCCCACTAGCTTAGGATCCCGGATCCGCCATTGCTTTTATCCAATGGTTCCGGTAATGACTAATGAGAGTGAGAATGACCTGACCCACACAACTCTACAACTTTTATTTTCTGGCTGAAAACTATGTAAAAAGCCATGACCATGTGTGTATTCATAAGACACATATTCGCTTTTCAAGAAACTTTACTAGTAAGTAGAAGCGAATAGCATTCACCAAAAAATAAAATAAAAATAAGCGAATAGCATTAATATATATCCAATACAAGTTAAGTAGTTAACTATACATAACTTGTAAAATGATCATGATAAATAACTTTGACCTTTTTTTTTTATAAGCAAACAATTATATTACTATGAGTACGAGGGAACTCCTTGCTCAGTTAAATAACTTTGACTAAACTGTAACCAAAGCCTTGTGGAAGTCCAACAGAGCAAGGTTCAATCCTCATCGAGTGTATTTTATATAATTAAAAAATGATCTTGCTAACGAATATCCTAAATAGGGACGAAACTATGTATATCTCAAGGAGGGTCTTGACCCTCTCTAACTTTTTTTTATATATATAAATGGTATGAAATTATTGATAGTATAGAAATATATTAATTTTATGTTGGTAAAAAAATACAAAAGTAAAAGTTTATTGTATTATGTATAAAGTGTTAACTCTTATTCTCATACTTCTATAGTTACTACATAGCAATATTTTTTAACTATGAATATAGTTAAGACTACACTTAGTAATAAGATGAAAGTTGAATTTTTGATTGATTACTTGCAAGTATACTTTGAAAAGAAAATCACCGAAAAATTAAGTGAATTCTTAATTATAGATGATTTTCGGAATCTGTAGAAAGTCTGCACTTTTATTTAGTAGTAAGAGGAAATGCTATACCAATGTACATAGGGAATTACATGCATTGCAAGAAATGAAAAGGGAATTACAGTAGTCACTAAATCTAGTGACTTAATTACCTCATCATCCATACTCACTAGTTATAATAATTTCATAAATTCTTCTCCAGTCCAGTGCAACACTGTAAAAATATATCTGTTACACAGTTTTACTTAGACTTCATAATTAAAAAATTTGGTAAAATAAATTGAGTGTAGCTATATATTATGTTATGAATCAGAAATAAATAAATAATACACAGGTTAATTAAAGTATAACCTTTTTTCTTCAATCGATGGCTAGGTTGGTAACCAATGTTCCAGCAACTACAGATGCATGCTACGGTATGTAAACAACTTTTATTATCTGTCTTTTCTTTCTTCCTTTCTCAGATTTTTTATTTGGTTATAACTGCATTATATATGTACTATTTGCTTTCCACAGAGACACACACCACGTGATGAAATTGGAATGCTAGTTCAAATTTTTTTTTTTTGTTCACTGGTTCAAAAATTTATTTAATAATTAACTTTTTTATATGTTCAATTTAAATCTTAGTTGTGGAATTGTAAATTTGTAGAATATTAGCTAAGAATTGGAAAAGACTTGGGGCTAATTATTTTATAATTCCATGAAATTGTTACATGAAATCATGATTTTAATTTATATGGGCTTCCAAATATAAAAGATAGAGTTTCAAGCCCTAATTTGAATACATGCCCTTAAAAAGTGTACCCTACAAAACTTCTTTTTTTATAGGCAAATATTAGTAGTTAGTTGTTATATTAATTTTTTCTCCTTTATCAAGATTTGAACCTTCAACCTCCTATTCAAGCCCTAATTTCAATACATGCCCTTAAAAAGTGTACCCTACAATACTTTTTTTTTATATAGGCAAATGTTAGTAGTTAGTTGTTATGTTAATTTTTTTTTCCCTTTTACCAAGGTTTGAACCTTGGACCTCCTACTCCTTCAACTCCTTATACCATTGGCTCTAACCACTTGAACTACCCTAACCCCTACCCTACAATACTATTAAAAGTGTATTATTAAATAATTAAAAACATTTACATGTACGATAAAAAGAACCCATCTTGAATATGTTGAAAGTTGAAACATAGATATCTGATATCATTTAATATTTCCCATGGAATTTTATAGGACAAGAGATTGTGAGCTATGAAAATCCAAGACCAACATCAGGGATTCATCGTTATGTTTTTGTGTTGTTTCGTCAACCAAGTAGACAGACTGTACTCGCACCGGGATGGCGCCAAAATTTCTGTACTAGAGATTTTGCGGAGGTTTATAGTCTTGGATTACCAGTTGCAGCTGTGTATTTCAATTGTCAACGAGAAAATGGTTCTGGTGGAAGGAGGATGTAATCTAAAGATCCTTCAACATATATTCGATAGAAAAAAAAATAAGTAATTAAGTATCATATCAATAATGTTGACCGTTGTGACAGCGCCCTGTCGGTCTTTAAGATTCGAAGCCTGTTTAAACTTTAAAGTTTGTATGAGAATATGATAATTGATGATTTGCGAAGAATGATAAAGTGATTCATTTAATCACTGCACTTCTATTTATAGAGATATGCAGCAGTTTTAGCTTACACACTCTGAATATGTAAATAACTATAGTTATGATTTGGATTCCCCGCAATCGTTTATAGAAAAGTTTAAACAGAAATCGATTATAATTTTCCTAGAAACCATGCACAATTTTGAAGAAACAATATTATGAGTGTAGTTACTATAAGATAAAACGACTTTAGGGAATCGAGGTCCTTATAACTTCTTTTTATAAGCAAAATTATATATACAAATAAGTATAAGGGATATCCAACTCATATGCAACGAGACAATATCGTACATCAACCAAAAGCAAAAAGATAGCTACAAGGTTGAGATATAACTATAGTCTCTTCCCACATTAACTCCAATCTACCCGTGAATAATAGCCTCTTTACATAGATATCCCAAATCCGAATATTACAGAGACAAAACAACATAGCAAAGTGCTCTATTTGCATCCAATTAAACCAAAAACCTTTTGCCAGAATTAACAAAATATCCTTAAAAGAGTAATATTTAAAACCCCAATTCCTCTATATGCAGCCCCAAAAACCTACCGTTGCATCCTCTCCACTAGTGCAAAATATACTTTTTACATCGGGGTGTTAACATCGGTTTTAAGAAAACCGATGTGAAAAAGGAGGCGGTGGCATTTTTGAAATTAAATCGAAAATTTTTAACATCGGTTTTATATTTAACCGATGTTATAAAGGTTTTAACATCGGTTTTTTTTAAACCGATGTTGAAAATTGAACCAAAATTAAAAAATGCATACTTTAACACATCGGTTTTGTTATAACCGATGTGGAAATGTGTATGTTTTAACATCGGTTTTTTGTAAAACCGATGTGGAAAAACGAATAAAAAAATTAAGGAAATAAATAATAGACTAAACTCCCAATTTGGTCCCTGAGAAAAACATTCGGGTCTGAAATAGTCCCTAACCAAAAAAAACTATCCGTTTAGTCCTTAAGAATGTATTTTCGGGACAGATTAGTCCTTCCGTCAGTTGACCACCTTTGATCGCAGGTAAAATGCTGACGTGTCGGTATCCTTCCAAAACGCATGCCGTTTTTTCCTTCTTCTTCCTCCAGCTTCTTCTTCTTCTTCTTCCACTTCTCTGCATCTGGAATTCATTGAACCCACCGATACTAATTTTATTTTTGTGCAACTGGAATTCATTGAACCCACCGATACTAATTTTTTAGAGAAAACAAAAATCACACAGATGAACTATATGTCAATAACTTGAAATTCTCACTCTCAGCCAAACTATTAACAAGAAAATGAAACTAAAGGGAAGCAGCAACACCAACCAAACACAAATCTAACTCATTTTTTTTCTCTCTGAGAAACAAAATACAAAGAAGCTCACAAAGAAGCTCAACAGGGGATCTTAGAGGTGAACCATTCCATTACATGCAATGGAGCCTTGATCAATTCCAAAGCAAGCTCCACTATTACAGTCAAGCACAAGCAGCAGGGGCATATGCATGTCAGCAACAATCTGCATATATTAAATATTATCATCAAGCAAAGCTTCAATTTTTGTAATATTCTACATACATATTACCAAGCAAAGTTTCAATTTTTTTAATATTTTCATTCAATCAGACCCAAACCCATTTCATGGGTGAAGAAATCACACCGACCCAGAACATCAAATTCAAATTACATGGTAATTAATTATTGAAGATGTCAAAAAAGTGAACAAGAACAAGTATAGGAAGAGAGAGAGTGTGTTGAAATTATATCTCACCCTACGATCCAAACAACAATACCAACGATTGAGATGAGGAGGCAGAGAAAGGCAAAGGGAAGACCCAAGAGAAAGCCCAAGGGCCTGCAATCACCTTCTGAGTTACACATTTTGTAGCTTTTTTCTTTCTTTCTTTCTTTGTGTGATGATAGAAAGCGAGAGAGGGAAGGAGAAGAAGTAGGTGTACGTTTCTGTTTGACAATCGTTGTTTTGCTTAGGAAGGGAAGACAGACGCGTTTTCTGGCTTTAATCCAAAGCAATTGGGAACCTTCTGAATTCCAGATGCAGAGAAGTGGAAGAAGAAGAAGAAGCAGCTGGAGGAGGAAGAAGGAAAAAACGGCATGCGTTTTGGAAGGATACCGACACGTCAGCATTTTACCTGCGATCAAAGGTGGTCAACTGACGGAAGGACTAATCTGTCCCGGAAATACATTCTTAAGGACTAAACGGATAGTTTTTTTTGGTTAGGGACTATTTCAGACCCGAGTGTTTTTCTCAGGGACCAAATTGGGGGTTTAGTCTAAATAATATAATTTTTAACATCGGTTATCAAATAACCGATGTGTAAAACGTTATAACATCGGTTTTCTATTAACCGATGTGTATTGTTATCTACATTTTTAATTCCCTCTTTCCCCTTTTCATTTTCGTGCTGAGACCTTTTCATCTGTCCTTTTCATCTGCATGCCTGTGAGCTCACTCTCCCTCCTTTTCGTTTTGATTTCCTTTGCATCTGTTCTTCAACCCTAGCTTACACCAACAGCGCGGCCGTGAAAGTGCTGACCTCTAACCCTAGGTTATACTGGTTGCTGCGCCTGCAACTTAAGGAGACCCACCACTCCGTTCGTGCTTCCACGAAGAGGACCGTTACTCACGAACCATCACTCCGGTCTCTTAGCATCTCACAACTCTAGTATGTTCTCTCTGCTGAAAATATTGTCTAGGCTCTGTCATGAGTGTGTTAGTGCCTTGTTGTGACCCCTTTGATGAAGTTTGTGTCTTGAGTCCTTGTTCTATGTATACTTGTGTTGTTCTGTGTGTGAAGTGTTATAAAGTAGGAATCTATGTCTAATCCACCTGGAAATGGCACCAAGACTGGATTTTTCCAGTGGTGGTATCACGCATCACGACCGTGATGCCTGTCACGGCTAGGCCGTGACGGATTCTGCCTTGGAGGTTGCTTCACTGGTTGGTCTGTCGTCACGGCCGTGACCACCATCACGGCCAGGCCGTGATCAGTTCTGCCTGTGAGGGTCTGGTTCAGTTGGCATGTCACGGCCGTGATGGCCATCACGGCCAGGCCGTGACAGGTTCTGCCTTGGAGGTTGCTTCACTGGTTGGTCTCTCACGGCCGTGACCACCATCACGGCTAGGCCGTGATCAGTTCTGCTTGTAAGAGTCTGGTTCAGCTGACATGTCACGGCCGTGATGGGCATCACGGGCTGGCCGTGACCAGTTCTGACTTTTCCATTCTTTCTTTTAAGCTCTACTCGATCACGGCCGTGATGGCTTTCAAGGCTAGGCCGTGATGGGCTCTGTTTGGCTAATTTTCTTCACTTTTCAAGCCCCAACTTCATGCAAGCTACATAATTAGTAAAGCCTTAGTTTCCCGTTTGAGATGCAATACTAATGAGCACACGTGTATGTGCTTAATGTATCGCTCATTGTGTTGGATCTTGAATTGTCCAAAGTTGGACAGTTTGGGAATTTTTTTTTTCTTAATTCAGTTAAAATAGTTATTCATTGATTCTAATGTTATATACTTGATGAAAGTTCGGATTGATACATTTCCTTTCGTTCTCCGGGTGCATACTTTATCGTGGTGGATGTCATCGCGTTCAAGTAGTGTACGTCGGAGACCGAAGGGAAATGCTGCCGAAATTTTGTCGAGTATGAGCATGAGAGTTAAGGACTAAATGTTAACCGAATGTTGAAAAAGTTTCTTCTCAAATGGGATAGGGCCATACCCTGTCATAAGAAGTGGTTGATGAATATGTTGGACTAAGTACGAAGTTATTGGTTTAGTCATGGATCGCGGTTGGATGAATGCTAGACGGACAAGTGATGAGTATGAGAATGGAGTGGAAGATTTTCTACAGTTTGCAAAAACAAATGCTCCTGATAGTGGTAACGGAAGGTTTTATTGTCCTTGTGTTAACTGTTTGAATGAGAGACGACTAGAAGCTGAGGAGATACGTGATCATCTTATTTGTGAGGGGATTTGCAAGAGTTATACAACATGGATATGTCATGGTGAATCGTTAGACAGGTCGAGGGTGTCGGATAGAGAGGAAGTTGATAAGGTGGAAATGGACGATGGACTAGAGGACATGATCCGTGATGTTGGGCAAGAGTCTTTTCAGCGCGCACATGTGAATGATACTTTGTGCAATGATGCGGAAGTGGCTTTGTATCCGGGGTGCACTAATTTCACACGGTTGTCAGCGGTGTTAAGATTGTTCAATGTGAAGGCGAGAAATGGGTGGAGCGATAAAAGCTTTACCGAATTGCTTGAGTTGTTGAAAGACATGCTTCCAGAAGGTAACACATTGCCATCTCGAAACTATGAGGCGAAGAAGATATTGTGTCCGATGGGTATGGAGTATAAGAAAATACACGCTTGCCCCAATGATTTCATATTGTACAGGAAAGAGTTTGAAGAGATGCACGAGTGCCCCAGGTGTGGGGTATCACGCTACAAAGTGAAGGATGGTGATTCTAGTTGTGATGTGGTCACCAAAGGTCCTCCTGCGAAGGTGTTATGGTATCTTCCCGTGATTCCGCGGTTCAAGCGATTGTTTGCTAATGTAAATGACGCAAAGAACATTAGATGGCATGCAGATGAGAGAAAGTGTGGTGGACAGCTTCGGCATCCGGCCGATTCTTTGCAATGGAAGAGAATTGATAGTTTGTTTCCGGATTTTGGCAATGAGCCCAGAAACCTCAGGCTTGGACTTGCTACCGATGGAATGAATCTATATGGAAACTTAAGTAGTATTCATAGTTCATGGCTTGTTCTCCTGGTAATTTACAACCTGTCTCCTTGGTTGTGCATGAAGCGCAAATACATTATGTTAAGTATGATGATTTCGGGTCCTAAACAGCCAGGAAATGATATTGATGTTTATCTGAGTCCCTTGATTGAAGACTTGAGAATTTTGTGGGATGAAGGCGTTGATGTGATCGACGGGTATTGCCGTGAGACATTTAGATTGCGTGTCATGTTATTTTGCACCATCAATGACTTTCCAGCATACGGGAACCTGTGTGGGTATAGTGTTAAGGGGCATAAAGCATGTCCAATATATGAAGAAGGCACATGTTATCATCAACTGCAACATGGAAGGAAGACGGTTTACCTTGGGCATCGGAGATTTCTCCGACGTAATCATCCTTATCGTAGGTTGAGAAAAGCTTTCAATGGACTTCCGGAGAATGAAATTGCTCTGGTGGCCTTGACTGGAGAGCAAGTTTATGAAAAGGTGAACAACACTAATGTTATCTATGGGAAGACCCAGAAGAAGGCTACCGAGAAGAAAATATGGAAGAAGAGGTCAATCTTCTTTGATCTTCCATACTGGTGCAAGCTTGATGTAAGACATTGTATTGATGTGATGCATGTGGAGAAAAATGTGTGACAGTTTAATCGGAACGCTTCTCAACATTCAAGGCAAGACAAAGGATGGTGTGAATGCTCGTCTGGATCTAGTTGCGATGGGTATACGAGAGCAATTAGCTCCACTTAAAGTGGGGGATAAGAAGACTCACAACTAGAAAAATTGAATTTTCGGACGGGAATGTTTCCGTCCGAAATTTCCCGAAATTTTCGGACGGATTTCGTTATTTCTTATATTTTCCATGATCCGTCCGAAATTTCGGACGGATTTCGGACGGATTCTTATATTTTCCATGATCCGTCCGAAATCCGTCCGAAATTTTCGGACGGATTTCGGACGGATTTCGTTAATTCTTATATTTTCCATTATCCGTCCGAAATTTTCGGACGGATTTCGTTAATTCTTATATTTTCCTTGATCCGTCCGAAATCCGTCCGAAATTTTCGAACGGATTTCGGACGGATTTCATTAATTCATATATTTTCCATTATCTGTCCGAAAATTTCAGACGGATTCCGTTAATTCTTATATTTTCCTTGATCCGTCCGAAATCCGTCCGAAATTTTCGGACGGATTTCGGACGGATTTCATTAATTCATATATTTTCCATTATCCGTCCGAAATCCGTCCGAAAATTTCGGACGGATTCCGTTAATTCTTATATTTTCCTTGATCCGTCCGAAATCCGTCCGAAATTTTCGGACAGATTTCATTAATTCATATATTTTCCATTATCCGTCCGAATTTCGGACGGATTCCGGACGGATTCCGTTAATTCATATATTTTCCATTATCCGTCCGAAATCAGTCCGAAATTTTTGGACGGATTTCGGACGGATTCCGTTAATTCATATATTTTCCTTGATCCGTCCGAAATCCGTCCGAAAATTTCGGACGGATTTCGGACGGATTGTGTTATTTTTTATATTTCCCTTGATCCGTCCGAAATCCGTCCGAAAATTTCGGATGGATTTCGGACGGATTGTGCTATTTTGTATATTTTCCTTGATCCGTCAGAATTTTTTATATTTCCTTGATTTATCTTATATTATCCTTGAAAAAATATCAAATAATTTATCGTATAAATATGATTAAAATATTTGATCTTAGTAAATTTAAAAGTAAACAAGATTTATGAAGTGAATTAAATAAGATTTATATTTCTTACAAGATTTATGAAGTAAAGTAAACAAGAAGTACAATTGTTTGATCCTAATAAAACCTAAATGAACTGGTTTGATCCTAATAGAACCTAAATGAACTGGTTTGATCCTAATAGAGCCCAAATTAACTTGTTAGGACCTAATTGGGCCAATTGCCCCGATCGGCCCAATTGAACTTCTATGGTCCTAATGAAGCCTAAATGGACTTGTTTGATCCTAATAGAGCCCAAATTGACTTGTTAGGACCTAATTGGGCCAATTGCCCCGATCGGCCCAATTGAACTTCTATGGTCCTAATAAAGCCTAAATGGACTTGTTTGATCCTAATAGAGCCCAAATCGACTTTTTAGGTCATATACGACCTAACTGGGCCAATTTGTACTTCTTTGATCCTAATGCAGCCCAAATGGACTGGTTTGATCCTAATAGAGCCCAAATTGACTTGTTAGGACCTAATTGGGCCAATTGCCCCGATTGACCCAATTGAACTTCTATGGTCCTAATGAAGCCTAAATGGACTTGTTTGGTCCTAATAGAGCCCAAATCGACTTTTTAGGTCATAAACGACCTAACTGGGCCAATTTGTACTTCTTTGATCCTAATGGAGCCCAAATGGACTTGTTAGGACCTAATAAGATTTATATTTCTTACAAGATTTATGAAGTAAAGTAAACAAGAAGTACAATTGTTTGATCCTAATAAAACCTAAATGAACTGGTTTGATCCTAATAGAACCTAAATGAACTGGTTTGATCCTAATAGAGCCCAAATTAACTTGTTAGGACCTAATTGGACCAATTGCCCCGATCGGCCCAATTGAACTTCTATGGTCCTAATGAAGCCTAAATGGACTTGTTTGATCCTAATAGAGCCCAAATTGACTTGTTAGGACCTAATTGGGCCAATTGCCCCGATCGGCCCAATTGAACTTTTATGGTCCTAATGAAGCCTAAATGGACTTGTTTGATCCTAATAGAGCCCAAATCGACTTTTTAGGTCATATACGACCTAACTGGGCCAATTTGTACTTCTTTGATCCTAATGCAGCCCAAATGGACTGGTTTGATCCTAATAGAGCCCAAATTGACTTGTTAGGACCTAATTGGGCCAATTGCCCCGATCGGCCCAATTGAACTTCTATGGTCCTAATGAAGCCTAAATGGACTTGTTTGGTCCTAATAGAGCCGAAATCGACTTTTTAGGTCATAAACGACCTAACTGGGCCAATTTGTACTTCTTTGATCCTAATGGAGCCCAAATGGACTTGTTAGGACCTAATAAGATTTATATTTCTTACAAGATTTATGAAGTAAAGTAAACAAGAAGTACAATTGTTTGATCCTAATAAAACCTAAATGAACTGGTTTGATCCTAATAGAACCTAAATGAACTGGTTTGATCCTAATAGAGCCCAAATTGACTTTTAGGACCTAATTGGACCAATTGCCCCGATCGGCCCAATTGAACTTCTATGGTCCTAATGAAGCCTAAATGGACTTGTTTGATCCTAATAGAGCCCAAATTGACTTGTTAGGACCTAATTGGGCCAATTGCCCCGATCGGCCCAATTGAACTTCTATGGTCCTAATGAAGCCTAAATGGACTTTTTTGATCCTAATAGAGCCCAAATCGACTTTTTAGGTCATATACGACCTAACTGGGCCAATTTGTATTTCTTTGATCCTAATGCAGCCCAAATGGACTGGTTTGATCCTAATAGAGCCCAAATTGACTTGTTAGGACCTAATTGGGCCAATTGCCCCGATCGGCCCAATTGAACTTCTATGGTCCTAATGAAGCCTAAATGGACTTGTTTGGTCCTAATAGAGCCCAAATCGACTTTTTAGGTCATAAACGACCTAACTGGGCCAATTTGTACTTCTTTGATCCTAATGGAGCCCAAATGGACTGGTTTGATCCTAATAGAGCCCAAATTGACTTGTTAGGACCTAATTGGGCCAATTGCCCCGATCGACCCAATTGAAATTCTATGGTCCTAATGAAGCCTAAATGGACTTGTTTGATCCTAATAGAGCTCAAATTGACTTGTTAGGACCTAATTGGGCCAATTGCCCCGATCGGCCCAATTGAACTTCTATGGTCCTAATGAAGCCTAAATGGACTGGTTTGATCCTCATAGAGCCCAAATCGACTTTTTAGGTCATATACGACCTAACTGGGCCAATTTGTACTTCTTTGATCCTAATGGAGCCAAAATGTACTGGTTTGATCCTAATAGAGCCCAAATTGACTTGTTAGGACCTAATTGGGCCAAATGCCCCGATCGACCCAATTGAACTTCTATGGTCCTAATGAAGCCTAAATGGACTTGTTTGATCCTAATAGAGCCCAAATCGACTTTTTAGGTCATATACGACCTAACTGGGCCAATTTGTACTTCTTTGATCCTAATGGAGCCAAAATGTACTGGTTTGATCCAAATAGAGCCCAAATTGACTTGTTAGGACCTAATTGGGCCAATTACCCCGATCGGCCCAATTGAACTTCTTTGATCATAATGGAGCCCAAATGGACTGGTTTGATCCTAATAGAGCCCAAATTGACTTGTTAGGACCTAATTGGGCCAAATGCCCCGATCGGCCCAATTGAACTTCTATGGTCCTAATGAAGCCTAAATGAACTTGTTTGATCCTAATAGAGCCCAAATCGACTTGTTAGGACCTAATTGGGCCAATTGCCCCGATCGGCCCAATTGAACTTCTATGGTCCTAATGAAGCCTAAATGGACTGGTTTGATCCTAATAGAGCCCAAATCGACTTTTTAGGTCATATACGACCTAACTGGGCCAATTTGTACTTCTTTGATCCTAATGGATGATTTCCAAAGTTCTTTTTCATGATCTTTTAATCAAAATAAAGTTTCCTTAAAGGGTATTGGGAAGCGTGAGCTTCAAACATGATTTTCTTTAAAAATAACCTTGTAACACCCTAGTTTTTACATATATGATTAATTATTTTATTTGAATGTTTAAGTTTATTTTGTTATGTGGTTTAGTTTGAGTAATTAAATTACTCTCTTCAAATTATTTTATTGGGTGCGTTAGCACTGACTTATTTCAGTGAATGCACGTTTACTAGACAATAATTTATGTTATTGTCACTATTATACCAGTGCAGAAAAATATTTTAAATAATATGATTAAGAGAAAAGCAATTTCATATTCTCATTCTATTTAATTTTAGAGTTAAAAATATTTTGGTTTGACCTTAATCGGAGATTAAATTTTGGACCGAGTATTTTCTTAGTGGATCAGTTCAACTATTAATCTTTACTCTAATTTGAATTTCGAAAACATATCCTTATCAATCTTTATTTTTAGATTCTACAAAAGAAAAAAACATGTTTATTTTAGGCCTAATATTTATCACTCATTTTGTACCTATCACTAAGTAATTTGTTTAAAAACCCTTTTCTCTCTCTTTTTCTCGACTCTATCTCTCTCTTTCTCCCTTTTCTTCTCTGCTTCTTCTCTTTTCTTCTTTCTTTTCTCTTCTTCCTCCAAACCAAAACTTCCTTCTCCCCTCTTGCTCCAAAACTGCATCAGCCACCTCCCAAGAGCCCAGTCGCATGCCGCCACCGTAGGAGCACAGTCCGGTCGAGCGAGCTGCTCCTTGCCGTGCATCGCTGTGCGCGTCACCGTCGTCCTTCGGCAGCGACTCTGCTCGCAACTCCGGTCGTTCGCTCCTGCGTTCGCTGTCACCGGCCGTCGCGGTGAGCCCCCTGTCGCCGTCCATGGTGATTCGGCTACCCTTCTCTTCTTCTTCCTTGTGTTGTGCGCACCAAAACCCGTAGTTCAAACCACTGTTTGCCGCCGCTGCCGCCGCGTTGCCGGAGCCGCCACAACCACGTTTGGCCCCCCCGTTTCCTCTCCTCTTCACCTTGGGTAAGAGTTTTACCTCTAACCTCTTCTCTTTTGTAAATCCCCAAATTGATTTTGAAACCCTAACCCTAACCCTCTGATTTCAGATTTTAATCTTAAGATTAAAGCTTGTTTTATGAAATTAGGACTGTGAATTTGTGTTTCCCTAAACCAATTTCATTATTCTGAGTTTTCCCTAAATTTTAATAAGGAGCCCTAAAACCTTAATTTGATTTTATTTGAATTTGGGTATGTTTTTGTGAAATTAATTATGATTTAGTGCAATTAGGACTCTAAATGGATGATTTCCAAAGTTCTTTTTCATGATCTTTTAATCAAAACAAAGTTTCCTTAAAGGGTATTGGGAAGCGTGAGCTTCAAACATGATTTTCTTTAAAAATAACCTTGTTTGGTAATTAGATTAAGTGTTTATATAAAGTTAGAATGTGTGTTTGATCATGTGAAATTGATTTCTTGATTTTTGGTTGTTGTGCCTTGTTGGATTCCCTCTCTGAGACGTTTGACACGGCTATGCTTGCTTGATGGAGTAGATAGTTACACTCTTGGAGCTAATGTGAGTATTAAGACGAGGATCCTCTACTTGTCTTCAAAGGTAAGGGGAGTTTGCGTAGGGATATTCAATAACTGTATGCATGTGTGTATGTGTTTAATTGGATATTTACATGTTGATTGAGCTTACTTGATTATCTAATGTACTTGAACTGTTATGCTATTATCTGATGCTATTATCTGTATTTGTATATGATATTGTTATGGTGCATGATCTGTCTGGTGGTTTGTTGTTGAATGTTGCTTGTGTGTGATTTATCTATATGATTAAACTATTGAGACTGGTTGAGGCATGACATACGTCATAGCTTATGTTTTGGAAAACTATTTTACTGAAAACATATGAACACAGAAAAGTGTTTTTTAGCTTTCTTTGGAAAGTGGAAAGGAAACAGAAAAGGGCTAGATTTCTGTGCTGAGGTTTCAGACTAGATTCTGATTACGGTGAAGCCGGACTAGCCTTCCTCCTGTTAAGGACCTAGAGTTCCGAGACGTCGGACTAGTGTCTGTTGATAAAAGATTTTGAAAAATCTTTAGTGAGAGTTTAAAACTCAATTGATATTGAAGGTTTAATCAATATCTGAAAAGATGATATGGCGGACGTGCTGTTGTTATAACTATTATTTTTATGTATTCTTTGCTGGATGTATTTGGTGTAATCGAAATCCCGGAAATGAAAATGTAAGTATTTTAGCAGGTGTTCTTTTTACCGGGATGTCCGAATTACATAGGAGACTCGTCTAAATTTTTGTAAAACTACTAGCTTGTATTTAAGTATATCCTTTAAGTATGTGGTCTTTGTTTTGAATTAGTGATTTTCTCAATGTTTATCCTTTCAGATTGGTTTGGATGGAATTCGTATGTTAGATCCAAATACCAGTCGAACATTGAGAATATATCCTCTTGAGAACATAACAAGATGTGAAGTAAGTTTGTTAGCTTCCTTATTGACATTTTGACTATTTCTTCAAAATTAATTTTTGCAACTAGTCTCAATATAATATGTTTCTAATTTAATTATGTAGAAATTTGATTCATCTACCTTTGCATTCTAGTCAAGGAGCTCGGTGGATGTGGAGCCAGGACGAATCAGATTGCAATCCAATAGTTACACTACTAACACACTTTTGGATACTGTGACTGCTGCTACTATACAGGTATTCTGAGAATTTCATCCTCCTTTTGTGGAAATAGTTTTTGCTGATGAATTAGATTATACGAATGTAAATTTTATAAATATCTGCTGGGAGATGCTGGGTGTACTTTATGTTATTGGTGGACATGATTCAGTTTTAGTTGCTTGCCTTGTATGAGTTGCAATGTGTAGTGTACATTCAAGGCCATGTTTTTACTCACGATATATTTTGTACTATTTGAAGATTCATTATCATTGGATAATGTTTGTTATATTCAGTGCAACTTACCTGTTTCAACCTTTTCTCTCTTATTCACCGAATCTTCTGTTCTTTAATCTTTATCAAATTTAATGATTCCAATATTGATTGTTTGTGTGTCGTTTGTTTTGTGTGTGTGTAGTGGAAATAATGTTGGTTCTTTTGGCTATCCTAATACTCTTGTGCATTGCAGATTTTTTGTTTAGCCTCAACATTTGACTATCCTTTGAACTAAAGTGTAGTGTATGCTTAGGCCTAGGAATTATGAATGAACATGAGTTAGATAAAGATTCAAACAATTTGAGGGTTTGCTAGCAATAAAGATCCAAACAATTTGAGGGTTTGCTGGAAAAATCTCTTGATAATTTTTATTATTTGTACTTTCTGCTAGTCGCATCAATTTAAATGCCAATAATTAATAAATAGCCTTCTAATTATGCTTTTTGGCTGTTAACAATGCTGGCAGATAAAATATGTCCTAAGCATTTAGCACTTTTTAATTGATAAACAATTAGATTGCACTTTCCAACTATTGGAAGTACCATCGATCTTACTGATCTATAGCATGTATATTTGCTCAGACGGCTATATTAAACAGTATAGATCACATGGGCTTCTTTCTCGGCTCAGTTCTTTTGGGGTTCTAGAGTATAGTTGAACACATGTGTGCACTTATTTCTGTTTGTTAATTAATTGACTTGCTTGGTTGATGGAAAGGTTCATTCTTTTACTGAATTGTTGGATATAAATCTTTCAGGTGTATCGTTGGGGCATCTCCATTGATGCAGGTCATTCTACTTCTGAAAAATGTCAGCAAATTTGGAGAGACTGGATTCTCAGATTCCTCAACTTTTTGGTTCATTACATGACCTTCACAGTTCACAGTGGTTTGATCTTCTGATAGTTTTTAAGTCATGACTTTTGGATTGCATGCAGCACTTGGTATTTGATTTTTAGAAGTTGTATGGTACCAAGGCTGTATTTTGTAACAATAGTCAAATTCATGATTTTGTGATTGAATGTGAAACTGCAAATGTTAGTGATCGATGTCATATAATTCGCATAGATAGTGAAACTGTAATGTAAGTGAAGTGATCTGTCACGGCCGTGATGAGCATCACGGCCTGGCTGTGACAGCTTCTGACTTGAATGTTGTTTCACTAAATGGTCTGTCACGGCCGTGACAGATTCTACTTACAAGGGGTCTGACTCAGTTAACATGTCACTATCGTGACAGATTCTGACTTTTGATTCTTCCGTAGGAAATCCGTCCCAAATCCGTCCGAAAACAAAAATAAATCCGTCCGAAAAATAACCAACAAAATCACAGCATTCCGTCCCAAATCCGTCCGAAAACAAAAATAAATCCGTCCGAAAAATAACCAACAAAATCACAGCATTCCGTCCCAAATCCGTCCGAAAACAAAAATAAATCCGTCCGAAAAATAACCAACAAAATCACAGCATTCCGTTCGAAAATAAAAAAATTCCGTCCGAAATCCGTCCGAAAAATAACCAACAAAATCACAGAATCCGTCCGAAAACAAAAATAAATCCGTCCGAAAAATAACCACAGTCCGGATTTCCACGTTGTCCGAAATCCGTCTGAAATCCGTTCGTAAATATTTTCGGACGGAATTTGGGACGGATTTTCTAATTTCCCTCGGGGCTTTTTCGGACGGATGCCATTCCGTCCGAAATTCGTCCAAAATGAATTATCCGTCCGAAATCCGTCCGAATTCTGTCTGAAATCCGTCCGAAAAAGATGGATTTCTAGTAGTGACTTATTTGCCCCCAGCATGTCATACTTTATCAAAAAAAGAGAAAAGAAGTTTCTGTGAATGTCTACGGGGAGTCAAAGTGCCACAGGGTTACTCTTCAAATATCAAAAGACTTGTCTCAATGAAAGATCTCAAATTAGTTGGCTTAAAGTCTCATGATTGTCATGTCTTGATGCAACAACTACTACCGGTGGCCATTCGTGACATATTGCCTAAAAAAGTCAGACATGCCATTACTAGGTTATGCTTATTCTTCAATGCTATATGTAGCAAGGTCATTGACACTAAAAAGTTGGATGACTTGGAAAATGAGGTAGCCATTATATTGTGCCAATTGGAGATGTATTTTCCACCTTCATTTTTTGACATCATGGTTCATTTGATTGTTCATCTAGTGAGGGAGATTAGATTGTGCGGCCCCGTTTATTTAAGGTGGATGTTCCCGGTTGAGCGATACATGAAGATCTTGAAAGGATATATGAAAAATCCACACCGTCCCGAAGCATCTATTGTTGAAAGGTATGTTGCAGAAGAAGCTATTGAGTTTTGTACAGACTACATGTCAGAAGCGGAACCTGTAGGGCTTCCGAAGTCTCATCACGAAGGAAGATATGATGGTAAGGGTACACGAGGTATCACTGTTAACAGCATGGATCGGGAGGAAGTGCTTCAAGCACATTTGTATATATTGAATAACACTGATGAGGTTGAACCATACTTATGTGAGCATAAAAGCATCATCAATGAAACTTACCCTAGAATGAATGAAAAATGGTGTTTGAACAAGCATAACAAGACTTTCTTGAACTGGTTTAAATAAAAAATTGCAAAGGATGGTATTGCTTCTGATACATTAAAATGGCTAGCACAGAGGCCTAACTTTGATGTCATATGCTGGAGTGAGTACGATATCAATAAGTTTTCCTTCTATACAAAGTCCCAGGATGACAAAAGTACAATGCAAAACAGTGGGGTTATGGTCGTCGCTGAGTCCATGCATTTCTCTAGTTCGAAAGATAAAAACCATGTTATGGCATCCGTTTCATACTTTGGAATCATTGAAGAGATATGGGAGGTTGATTACACGAAGTTTAGAGTACCTGTTTTTAAATGTCAATGGGTCGACAGTAACAATGGTGTGCAAACCGATGAGTTAGGATTCAAATTGGTGGACCTTAATAAGGTAGGTAATAAAGAGGAGCCTTTCATCATGGCATCCCAAGCAAAACAAGTGTTTTATATCCGTGATCCTTCTAACAAAAGGTGGTCAGTGGTTCTCTAGGGAAAAAACATGTATAATGGTAGTGAGGGAAATCACGATTCAACTCTTGATATTTCTGATACTTCTTCTTTCTCAACACGAGTGCCTAATTTCAATGAGGAAAATGAAGTGGATGATGTACATGCTACTCGTAATGATCACCAAGAAGGGTTATGGGAGAACTTTACTAATTGACCACAAAGTAAGTTTAGTTTGAGTTATGTTTAAAGGCATATTATATGTTTACGTTGATATTTATAATTTATGTTTACGTATGTTGATCGATATTTATAAGTTATGTTTGATATTTATCCTGACATACTAACAAGTTTTTTTTTGTTTAAACAGGTATACATGGCTGATCATGAGGATATCCCTCCTTCATGCAGCGGGTCGGAAACCCCGTCTACTGGTAGAAAGGGTAGACGTGCCACACGAATGAGGAATTTGACTGCCAACCGTGGTTCAAATCAAAGGATAAGAATAGACTTTGATAATAACCGCAATCCTATTGGGCCAATGGCAGAGCAGTTTAACAGTTTTGTGGCGAGTCTTGCTAGGAGCAGGCCTAGTATACTCATTGATATTTGGAAAGATGTACCGGCGGACGTGAAGGATCAGATATGGGAGAGTATTCTGGTATCTATACTTTTACGTCCTGTGTTTGTCTGTATCTACTTTATTTTTATCTTAATAATATCATACAGTAATTCGTTGATTCTTTTGGTCTTAATGTAGCTGACCTTTGACATACCGGATACGTACGTTATGAAGAAGCGTTTGCTAAAGTATGCTGGTGAGCGTTGGAGGGGTTTTAAGGCCGACCTGGGCAGATACTATGTATTCAATCCAAAATGTAAAAAGAACCCACTTGAGGTGTACCCGTTTCTTGACCAGGCGACGTGGGATCGCTTTGTTCAGAGCCGACATGATCCCAGCTTTCAGGTTAACTTATTTGATTTGTCTCTAAATTTATGTAATTTCATTAATTTTATTTACTTATGTAATTTAATTGTCTTCTATTTATAACAGAAGAAGAGGAAAAAGGGGCAGAAAAACCAAAGCAAGAATGTCTACCCCCATGTCATGTCTCGTGGGGGATATAAAAAGCTCATTCAGAAAATGGTTGAAGAGGAAAAGAAAGCACATCAGGAACCAGCATCTCAGGCGGATCCTAATGCTGAAAATCGTCCAGAGGTTGTTGATTCACCTCCACCCCCACTCCATCGTAAATGGAAGAGGGCCCGACAAAGAAAAACGGGACAATATACATCTGAGGAGGCCCGTCAAGTAGCTGAGAAGATTGTTAGTATAGTTTGAATTGTAATTGTCATTTTAAGATTCTTCCCGAATTGTAATGTGACCTGATATTTTATGTGATAGGATGCCTTGGACGAGCAGGTAACACAAGGAACCTTTGTTCCTAGAGGACGCGAGGATATCTTAGCTGCTGCCATCGGTAAACCAGACCACCCGGGCCGTGTCATTGGTGTTGGATGGGGCGTCGGCATTCGCCAATACCATGGTTCATCTTCACACCAATGCCACAGGGATGTTGATGCAGATAGAGCACAGCTAAAACAGGAGATTGCAGCTGAGCTTCGACAGGAGATGGCCGAGCAGTTTGCCCAACAGATGGCAATATTGACTTCTATGTCCCAGCAAATGACAGCTGGTGTCCAACCCTCTGTCCATGTGAGCACTAAGGGCTCATGTGATCCTCCTCATCAGTCTGAAAATGATGATGATGGTGATGATGATGATGATGATGATGATGACCCTGATAGGTGTGAGCTGTATGTTGATGATCATCATCATCGCCGCTTAGTGGCATTGAGGAGGGCACATAATAACTTAAGTAATACCATACACCACCGTTTATTACCGGATGATCAGCTGATGGTCGTTGTTGAGATTATTCGAGATGCTGATGTTCGAGTCCCTGTGCCCACTGAGGAGGTTCAAATAGTGGGTCAGGCCCCCGGTAACTTCATCCTTTGGCCAAGAAGACTGGTCAGCTTTCTTGTTGCATCCGAGGTATTCAGTTAGTTGTGTTTTTCTATATTCATAGTTGAAATAATTTATTATTATTTAAAGATAATGCTTTATTTTTATTCGTTATAGGATGTTGGAAATGATATTGTGCCTAAAAGGTCGGATCCAGGAAGACCAGAGATGTCCGCTCTCCGCCAAGGTATTCATTTGACCATTTAGTTAATTACGAATTAAATAACTTAATTATCCGTGATTACTAATATATATCTATGTTGTTTAGGGGATCGACAAAGGGGCACCTGGCCATGGTGATGTTTTTAAAGTTCTGGCTATACAGGTTGTCACCATGGAGAATGACGCAGCCTTGGTAAGGTTGGAACATGATGCCAGTCCAGGTGATGAACTGTATATCCCAAAGAAGGAACTTATGGAGATGGTACTCAATAAAGAAATGGCTAGTTCTGCACACATATCGTTATGGTGCACGTAAGTACATTTTATTCATAAGTTAAGTAATTAATTTTTACATACTATGATAATTAACATGTTTTTCCAATATATTAGGTATCTGCATCGTATGTTAGTTGATCAGGGTAACCTCGCCCTTTATGGGTTCATTGACCCCATGTTCATTCAGGGTGATGTTCTCCTAGCATCAGAAGACCCGGTCACCACCATACGTGATATACTTGCCCGAGACGATCATCAATTCTACCTTGCGCCTTATCTCAATAAGTAAGTACCAGTTCTTTAAGTATAACTATATATGACTTAGTCACTAACTGTTCCGCAAATACAGTCAGCATTGGCAACTGTTGATCTTGTACCCTAGGATGAACGTCGTGGTCTTCTTCTTCTCATTGGGAAATAAGCCGGCGAATGACCTGAAGACGATCATCGAAACGTAAGCATTAAAATACTTTATAATCAGTAATGCAGTTGTTTTAATTATCTGAAATCTATTAGATATACTTTAATTAATGTTTTTGTCATGATAGGTCTATTACTACAAACCATATGTTGCGTGGTGAAAGGTGTACTCATGCTATCAGATGGATTATTCCTAGCGTAAGATATTTATTAGTTCAAATGCATCAAATGCAGTGGGTATAATTATTGATTTCTATTTAATTGCTCATATTCTAATTGGGTTTCATTTGTACGTAGTCACGTATACAACGTGGATCATGGGAATGTGGCTACTATGTGATGCAGTGGATGTTGAAAATTATCTCCTCCAGGATCATTGAAAGATGGCACGAGGTAAATGTTAATTGACACAATTAGATGTAATAGTTATAGATTCGTTATATGTTTTATGTTAGTTTATTACTTAAAAGACATAATCTTTTGTCCAATTAAACTTGCAGATATTCAACAATCCAACTCCATTATCTGATTCCGACATCATCAACATAAAGAGGCGTTGGGCAACTTTCTTTCTTGAAGTGTACCAACCATAGTTTGTATATATGTAGTTAGTTTAAAAACTTATCATGTACTAGCTATAGTGTACTTTTGACTGATCATATGTATTTGATATGAAATCTATAATATATCATGTAGCTTTTTGGTTTCTAATTATCTTTGTTGCCTAAATGTAATTGATCGTACATATGTATTGTTCGTAATAAATTCAGTATATAATAGTTGTGTTTTTGTCGTACAAAAGTGATTGTGTTTAGAATATTTACAGTATGTTATTCTGGTATTGATCTGCATTACTGAAACAGGGGAAATGAATGACAGAAATGTAAATAAAAGAATAAAAAAAAAAGAGACTTTCCACATCGGTTTTGCCAAAACCGATGTGAAAATTTCACTTTCCACATCGGTTTTTGTAAAAACCGATGTGGAAATTTCACTTTACACATCGTTTTTCAAAAAACCGATGTGGAAAGTGAAATTTTCACATCGGTTTTGGCAAAACCGATGTGGAAAGTGAAATTTCCAATAGGTTACCAATTTACAAATTAATTTTCCACATCGGTTAGAAAGAAAACCGCTGTTAAAAATATACTTTACACATCGGTTTCAAAACCGATGTGTAAAGTGACAATAAACCACATCGGTCTTTTCAACATCAGTTTGAAAACCGATGTGAAAAGCCAAAAATAACCGATGTGGAATCCCTTTTCTGCACCAGTATTGCGGTTGAGCAGCACCTACAAGCTGAAAAGAACCTGACTGCAACAAGTAAGATAAAACCCCAAAAACTACAAACAAGCACACACTATAATTTAATTTCAATTCCTGTAAGTCAGAGAAATCACTACAAAAAAGGTCAAATAACGATCGAAAAAGGCAATTGCTATTGGCAACCAAAATAGTGACCGATTTTCGGATCTATTAGAAAGTTGGTAATTATGTAATCAACGATCGAATTAGTGACCGAACTACTTGGTAGCAAACCAATCGGTCGCAATATCGGTTGATAAATGAGTAAATTTAAAAGTAAAAAATTGTTGACTAATTGGCGAACGAAATCGCGACCGATAATAGTCCAACAATGAAATTTTAAATAGTTTGTGACTGATATCCATTTCGGTCACTAACACACGCGCTAACAAAAATTAAAATGGAGCCTAATAGTTACCGAATCCTATTTGGTCAATAAAGTAAGCTAATGAAAATTTTAAATGCAACCAAACTGCGATCGATTCGCGATCGAAATTTTCGGTCGCTAAAACTAAAATACCTAAATCGCGAGCAACCCCCTTTCTTCCTCACTTATGAGTTTGTTCTCATCTCTCTTCCTTCTCTCTTCCTCCTGCCACCACCTCCTCATCTCCGGCCACCAGGCGCGCACCTCCGACCACCACACGCATGGTAAGTTCCTCCTCTTTTCTTTCTCATTTCTTCCTTTCCTTTCCCTTCTCTTCTCTTCTCTTCTCTTCATTCCCTCTCATTTCTTCCCTCCTTGCTCTGTACAGAAACCTCCCACCACCGAGGCACTCCGGCCACCGCTCCGGTCACCGCTCCGGTCATTATAACGACCCTGGAAACCTCCCTGCCATTGCAAGGTAATCTCTCTTTCCTCTCTTCTCTGTTTTGGTTTTTTTTTGGGTAGAATTTCTTGTAATAATTTTAGGGTAATCTAAGCATTTTTTGTTTTATTATTTCAGTTTCTGTTCTCTCTGCTGTATTCGGCTCTCTGCTTCCTCTCTCATGTAAGTTCTTTCAATACTCTCTCTTAAGCTTGTGCATTGTGTAAATGATTGAATTGCTAATGTATTTTTTTTTGATTTGACAAATTGAATTAAATTAGACAAGTGTTGTATGTATAATGTGTTATGTGTTGCTTGTTAGTGGAAAACCGAGCTCAATAGGATGTGATCCTGTCCGAAAGGCCAGATGCTGATTGTGTGCTGATAATTTAGAAATTATGCATGTGTTTGCCAAATATGTGTTGTTTGTTAGTGGAAAGCTGAGCTCAATAGGATGATGTGCCTACACCGTGTAACACTCCGTTTTTCGTTAAATGCTTATATGTATGCTTGTTTGTTTGTTTAAGCCCTATGACTTAGCTTAGAATCATTGTCGAGGGGTTAAGTGGGATTAATAGGCTTAAAATACCTTTCTGGTACATGAGCACGACCTTGCTCATGTCCAGCACGCCCATGCTCATAGCACGTGTCTTGTGGCTGTCTGAGTCACAATCACGGCCGTGCTCAACAGGGAGCACGACCGTGCTCAAAGGAGGACCGCGTCTCTTAGACACTGAGTTGAGCACGACCGTGCTCAACAAGGAGCATGACCGTGCTCAAGTCTGAAGCTTATATATGTGCACAGTAACCGAGGGTTTCATTCTAAAACCCTATTTTGGCATCCTAGCCATCTTGGTGCGGCTACACCTGTCTTTTTCCCTATTTTCTTTAAACCCATTGCATTGTTGGAGTTTTGAAGATGTTTGGGAAGGCTTAGAGTGTCCGTGCCAATCGTAAAGGTAACCATTATCCCTTTCTTGTAATCTCTTTTCTCTGTTTCATTGAACTGAGGTTAATTGGTTAACATTGTTGTTTGACCAAGGCTTGGAAAGTTAACCGAGCCGCTTGAGGTAACACGTTGGAGTGATCGTTTAGCTACCGTTGTTGAAATCTTCATACCAGGTATGAGAAGAATGATAGTTTGAACATTAGACAAGGGGTAGCGTAAAATGAGGGGTTCCCATGATCCCATTGGTTGTTGAATGTTAAAATGCTATTTTTGATTATGACTATTTGTTGTTAATGCCTATGATATGTTTGACTATTTGTTCGTTAGTTTACTGGTATGTTAGTTATGTATGCCTACTGGATATATTGGTTGACCTGTTCATGATAATGTATGCCAATTTGTATGTTGATGATATATGTTATACTATGACTTAATTGGTTAAATTGGTATGTTGTTTATGACATGAATGTTGTTGGTTGAAATGCGATTGTGCATTGTTGGTTGAATGAATGTTGGTTGATGTTGAATATGTTAATAAGACCCTAATTGGTTAAAATAAGACTCTTAATTAACATGATGATTAAAGGAATAACTTCCCCAAAAGTGTTCTTAAAATATGGATTAATAGTTAGAGGTGAGATTTATGTCAAATGGTTTAGTCAAGACCCTATGATTTGATTTAAGAGTGTTTAGGAAGTTTTTGGCATCAAGAACACAATGAATCTGCAAAGACAGTACAACCACACCCAGGAGCACGGTCGTACTTAACAGGGAGCACGCCCGTGCTCCCAGTTTGAATCTGGCAGAATGACCATGCATTGAGCACGACCATGCATGATGGTGAGCACGACCGTGCTCCACTTAAGTGGCAGCACGACCGTGCTCCCCCATGGTGATCAGAACAGAATTAAAGGTTTAAGGGGGGTGTTTTACCCCCCCCAATTGTCCCAAACTATGAAATAATACACCAATCGAATGATAACAAGTTAGATAACTTGATTAAAGATTAATTAAGCTAATTAAGAATAAAATGTTGGTTAATCCGGTGCCCAATGGGTTACAGCACATTGATATGCTTTAGTGCTTTTTGGCCAAAGTGGCCTCGATGCTTTTTGGCCGAGGTGTTGGTAAGTTGAACCAAAGTGCTTTTTGGCCAAGGGGACCTTGACTCATATGAGTTAAGGTGTTGATTTGATGGTGATGAGACTTGGGTGCTTATTGGCCCAAGCGGAGGAGGTGGTTGCCCTTGTTTGTTGTTGTGCCCATGCATTCACGCATTTGAGTTGTTAGTGGGGGAAGATAAACATAGGGGAGGTCGTACTAGAGTACAGCGATCTGATCGTCCGGGGGGTGGTTCTCCCAAGGTTTGGTGAACCGTGCGTCCCCGTGGTGGCTCATCCTGTAACACCCGGGGCCGACGAGGGCGGAGAGTGGTCACCGGTGCAAGAAGGCACGAACAAGGAGCGGCTCCTGGCAGACTTCTAGGCGGAGGGAAACATGAATGAATCGATTACACACCGGAATGAGAGGGATCCCGAGACTGTGTATGTATGAGACTATATAGTTGAGGATGACTTATATGAATTGATTGGTACTACCTATACTAACAAGATGCATATTCTTTTTTCGGGAGCCCATCACTTAAGAACTCCACATTTAAGCATGCTTGACTTGGAGCAATTCTGGGATGGGTGACCTCCTGGGAAGTTTTCTCGGGAAACGTGTGAGTGAGGACAAAAGCACATTGAAAAGACCCGTGTTGGTATGTGGGGACAATCGTCAATCCATAGAGCAGCCAGGGATGTTACACATCCGAGAGTATGGTGCGTCGGCTATCCAAGGGGTTCATCCATGGTTTGGTGAACTGCCGGCATTGGTGGTTTTTGGCCAATGTGGATATGTAACTCTGAAGTTGCCTTCCCGAGATAGTTTGGATCCACACACACACACACACACACACACACACACATATATTGATGCCTAAATGTTATATGATGTTAAATTCTATGTATATGATGTATGTTCATCTTGCTTCCTATCACCATGCCGATGTGTTTATATGTTTTTTTTACTCCCTGTTTTCTTTGTTTCTGTTGTTGGCATGTATCTTTTATACCGAGGATGGCGAGAAGCCAGGAGATGAGTGACTCTGAGGAGCCGTGACTCTATAGTTAGGATTTCCTAGTTTATAGTTGTTTAGTTATTTTAGTTTCAGTTGTATTCTGTGATTGTATCTGGATTTGGTGTACTAGTTCTGTATGTGACATCGGGGTTGGGTTATGTTTCTTGTTTATATTCTTTTCCTTTTAAAACTGTTTTTATTTTCCGCATTGTTGAGAACTAGTTAATGTGGGACCTTTCTACCCATGGACCCTTTTATTTTAATTAAATGAAGTATGCATGTTTATATTCATTATCCTTATATTTAATGCTTTATATAACATGCGAGGTAGTAAGGTATCACACACCGGCGGCTCTAAATCAGCCGCCGCTCATTATGACGAGCTGGTAAGTTTAAACTTGATTATTTTAGCGTGCTACTTAATTTGTTTTTATTTATTACTATTATTCTGAATTTAACTTCATTTTTGTATATGCAGACTACACATTTCCAGCGACCCTCACCGCTATGGAGTTGGTGGAGAAGACGAAGAAGTTAAAGTCGGGGAATGGGTCAACGACAAGGCTCGTAACTATGCAGTAAGTAAAAAACCATTTTAGTAAAACTAGCAATTTATTATTAGTTGTTAATTTGTTAATATTAATTATAAGTGTAAATAAATCTCTTCAACTGTACTTTGATGGTCAACTTTAACGAGAAGAAGGACAATGCTATATCACGTGCCTCACAGGATGAGGCTTTGACTGGTGATCGAGGGCCCCCACTCTCCTGTCTCCGTCGATGACAATACCATATATTTGGAGGTCGTCGGGGCAAGAACAAGAAGGGGCACATGTATGGTCTCGGCCACTTGGGCAGCGAGTTTATGGCTTCTTCGTCCGACACGCCCGCTCCTTCCTTCGCGACTACCGTCCCTCCATAGAAGTTCAACCAGATGCAGGGCACCATCACCCAGTTTAACGCAGAGCTTAGGAAGATGAGGGAGACAGAGCGGTTGATGGCGAAGCAGATTGCACAGTTGACACAGGCACACTAGCAGCTGATGCAGACGACCATGGAGCAAGGTCAGACTCTTCGGTTGGTGTTGGAGCATATGAGGATCCAACCTCCAGTTGCTCTGCAGGGTGATGGTTCTATAGTTGTGTCGCTTGTTGCTCCTCCAGTCCCGCTGCCTCCTGCTACCGATGATGCTCTTCTAGAGGACGAGGACATTGCAGACGTCGGCGTCACCGACGGTGAGGACGATTGGTT
Source organism: Sophora flavescens (assembly GCA_030762895.1). Classification (NCBI taxonomy): domain Eukaryota; kingdom Viridiplantae; phylum Streptophyta; class Magnoliopsida; order Fabales; family Fabaceae; genus Sophora; species Sophora flavescens. The sequence continues at coordinate 12,857,486 of CM061065.1, read as the reverse complement.
TACTTGACTTTTGTATGGCATATCTACATGTTACAGATTTTTATTGTTTACTTGACTTTTGTATGGAATATTTATATTTATTAATATGATTAATGTCATTAATATTTTATCTAGTTTTTTAATAGTAATTTATAATAATAAATTGAAAAAAGTTATCTTAAAGTAAAAAAATAAAATAAAATTTATAATCAGTTTAAAATAAAACCAAAAAAAAAAACATTAGCGATCGAAATAGCCACCAACAAATCGGTCACTAGGTGTAAATCTGAATTGATTTTAAATAATATATTAAATTAAATATTATATAGCGACCGAATTTTCGACCAAAATACCAGTCACCATTTTCGGTTAACCAAAGCAGGTGACCAATCTACCAGCGACCAATTTAATATATTAACGACCATATTTCGGTCGCTATTTGCTATCGGAAAAAGAATCTGATCCCTAAATCCTTAGATTCCAGGGTTTCTGTTACGCCCAACTTTAGGTCGTTATTTCAGTCGCTAAACTACAAAGCGACCGATAGGCCTACCAACATCTTTATCACTAGAGGCTTACTAGCCTATTTACAAGTGAAGAGCTATTAAAGGTCTTGTTGAAAAGCAGGTCTTTAAATACACTTATAGGCTAGACCGAACTTTGAAGTAGGTCAGGTCAGACCTTAAAAATTGGCTTATATCAGGCCAATGGCTAGGCCAAACCCGTTTATGTCAGGGTCTAACCTATTTTCACCTCTAGATTGGGGGATTAACCTCATTGAGACAGTAGACTCAACACATTTATAAAATTTCAGTTGCGGGAATTTGAAGCTAAGAAACCATTTACTAGATTTTCGACGATCTCTACGAATCTCATTTATACCCGTGATAAAAAAAACTTAGAATTTTAATAAATTATTATAATGCCTAATTTTAATATACGTTATGGCTTATAAAAAATATTATAATGCCTAATTATTAAGTCTGAATTTTAAATAATGTAAAATAATAACTTAATCCGTGACACATAATATAAGATACAGATAATGCAAATGTGAGACTACCCTAACTAATTGGAAGGAGAGATATATTCCACATGGCACCGCCACAAATCTAAAAAGCATGCAGGTGCATCTTTTTCTATGGTTTGAGACAACCAGTTAGATACTCGATTTCATCAACTTATTTTGTGGTAATCTAAGGGGTTCCTATATATGGATGGACTTGATGTAATTATATTCTCCTTTTTTTTGTGTCACATACAGGAGACGGATCAAAAACTTGCATCCAAGGCGAGGAGGGGGACATCCAAGCATATTTCATTATCGCGTGCACTTTGCATATCATATTGGTGGTGAGTGCACCTAGCCCACGTGATCCAAACCAAAGGGAATATTTAAGCTGGTGAGTGCCCCTCCCATCAATGTGGCTTAATCACACATCTCCCACATCCTTCTTCAATTCTTCTATAAAAGAAATATAACTCATTTTTTGCACAACAACTCAAACATGAGACAACTAAAGCCGGTAAGCAATTTTGGAAAAAACTTGGTAATGACCTATGAAGCTCGGATACTTATATTCGATATATATGAGTCTGATACGACACGGATACGAGGATACGAATTTTGTTTTGAATTTTTAATTGGATAGTACTATACGGCCTTGTACGTTAAGAAAAACATATAGAAAACATATATTTTATATAAATGTGGAATATTTGTAAAGTAAGAAACATTGATCATTTCTCCTTAATGTATAACTATGACAATCACAATTTACAAAAAAGATACATGTGATCATAACAACAAAAAAATATAGTTTCTACCTATATTATAACATATCTTTTCCCCTATGTCAGAATATCAACAAAAGCATCTTCAGTAAAACTAACAATAAGCCTAGCTCTATATAATAGATTAATGGCCAACAATTCAAAAACATCTTTATCAAATTATTGTCTAATGCAAACCGGTTTTCAGTCTCCTCTTCCCTGTTATCGTCATCTAGAAAAAAAAAACATCACTTCTAAGTGTGGTTCATCAAGAGACAATTCTACCAAAGGGATACTTCTTGGATACATGTCTGGAAGTATACTACGAGTATTAGGTAAAAGACAATTAAAAAAAATAAAAAGAAGGGGGATAATTCTTGGGTATGTACCCGGAAGTATCTAATGAGTATCGATGTAGGATACATGTACGACACTGATACGTACATTTCCATTTTTGGAGTATTTGAGCTTCATAGTTAATGACACAGATGTAAAGAGGGTTCATTAATTATGATACCCTAATATGATGGCCTTTTGGTTGATTATTTAAGGGGCAAAATTTGTTGAATCATAGCTACTGTTTAGTAGGAACTACTAAAGTTACAAATTTTATTGGTTCATTAATTAGCAACCGAAAAATTCGATCACTAATTAAAACAGTCCCAGACAAGGGTTGGTGACCAAGTTAGCAACCATGTTTTGTGCGTTTAGAGATAGAATTTTCTTGTCATTAATAGCTACCGATTTAAAAACCAATCACAAAATTAGTTTGCAGCCACAATTTTGACATCTGTCTTGGTTCGGTCGCAAATTTGATCGCTAACATATTTATTGACAAGTTATATACCATTAGCATAAATAGTTTTTTCTTGTAGTGACTACTACATGCATGTGTAATTAAAATCCTTCCATGTATGCACTTAGTTGTTTTTTTTTTTTACATAGTTGTTTTGGATTTTCACTTCAAGTATTTGGAGCTTTTGGTAAATTGATAATGTATAAGGTATATGACATCATAAAACAGCTTCAAGCAAGGTTTTAAATTGCGGTCGCGGTTACGTTACGTTGCGGATATTGCGGGAAAATGCGACCGATGCGGTTGCAATTACAGTCGCGATGCGATTTCGACGATTGCCAAAACCAACATACCGTGGTCTAGATTTCGGTTTCTGACCCAGAATTAAAACCTTGGCTTCAAGCATAAAGCACCAATAAAAAAACTATCCCATGTCTATGCAACTTTCTAAAGATACTTCTATCGATGGCACAACAACAAACTCACATGAAAAAAAAATTCTATAAATACACATATTTATGCATTTCCAAACATTCTAATTAAGGCGTATACTTTTTTATCAATATTAATTATATCATGCCTAGATCAACGAACCCTCTTGTTATTGGACGCGTAATAGGAGATGTTTTGGACCCATTTTCAAGTTCTGTCTCTCTGAAGGTTACTTATAATAATAATCGAGAAGTTATCTTAGGAGGGATGGAATTGGCTCTATTGTTGGCTGTTTAGTGGAGCAATTCCCTTTTTTTGTCCTGCTTGGTACTATTTGACTTTGTGCAAAGTTTTTGTTTATAGTTTTGGCTTTCTGTATACAGCGTAATACTTGGGGAGTGTTTTGTTAATCACCCTTTGTGTTATTATGTATATAGGTTTTCGTACCCCTAGTACCTTTTTAATATATTTTGCTTATCAGAAAAAAAAAATCGAGAAGTTATCAACTGCTGTGACCTGAAGCATTCTCAAATCGTTAACCAACCAAGAGTTGAAGTTGGTGGATGTTCCTGCCAAGATCCGACTTACCGGAATCGAGACGGAGAACATTTAATCGAGAGTGAAGAACAGGGGTTGTTTTAGATTATGGCTTGACAGAATATTGTATTCCGGTCCTACGTATCCCAATAGGAATCAAAGCCAGACGTGGTTCTAGGTTCAATCCTTGGCCATACGGTGATCTCAATCCCTTAATTTTGTATCCGATGAATACCAGCGAGCAAAGTCTCTTCAATAGTCTCTTGGTCAAGCTGGTTCCTCTAATACGCTTAAGGGAGATTCACATAGCTCTGTTCAAAAGTGAGTCTCTCTATTGGGTTCTCCTCTTTTTATAATAGGATCCCCATATCTTTAAGAGATCTGGATTTATCTCCTTTTATCTCTTAAATCTTATTTGAGATATGATTTCCTTAATTTGAGGGATTTATCTCTTCTAACCGGATAAGGTTATTTGAGATAATATCAGGATCATTAAAGATAATATCTTATCTTTCTCATCTTAATTTGAGGGATTTATCTCTTCTAACTGGATAAGGTTATTTGAGATAATATCAAGATCATTAAAGATAATATCAATATCTTATCCTTCCCACCTTTATTGGATCGGGCATCCAAGCTCGGTGGCTGGGTGTTACTCCTCGGCCAGTACACAAGCCCCCCAAGCTTCGAGCTCAACGGAGCGTAGAAGTTTTCATGACAGGAGCCAAGCTTGGCTTTAAAATTATCCGAGTTCAGGATTTATTGAGTAAGACTTCTCCCCTTTTTGCCACAGTTCGATGGTCAATCTTCATACATTGGCTAACATTCAAGTTTAGCGGCTTTGGAAAGTGGGCCTAACAATCCTTTCTTTTGATTTTTTGGTGGCCGAGCTTGATACCTCGGCCTCAAATGATTTCTCGGTACCTCAATTGTGTATGGGCCGAGGTGTCAAGTCTTACTTGGGATTACGGCTTATTTAGTCGAACACTACTAGGATTTCCTTCAAATCTTGGGTCTCTAACATGCATGATCTGTTGTGGACATTATCTTGGTGTGAAGGTGTTGTGCTTGGTCTAGGATTTTTAGTGCGAGGGAGGAAGTATTGCTCAACCTCGACTTTTTTTGGTGCGTAGTGCGAGGGAGCATAGCTCGACCTCGGCTTTTTGGTGCGAGGGAGTAATGCTCGACCTCGACTTTTTGGGTTTCTGCCCTTTGTTCTTGGCTAGACAATTTTAGCTCAGGCCCTTTTGTGGATTCTCAAGTTATTAAGCCAGCAAATGCTCGGCTTTTACTAGAATAGGGCCCTGACGCGAGCATGAAATCCACGACTGCTTATGCTCTCCGAGTCTCCTCCATTACCAGTTTTTCGAGCCACGAGCTTTCTAATAATGAAAAGCATGAAGGCTGAAGCTGCCCGAACTTTGTGCATTGGGGATGAGCTTAAAAAGCTGTGGCAAACTGTGAAGAGCAGGCTCAACTAATTGGGTAATTGAAAACTCGAAATGTCTAGCTTGAGAAGACCCACTCCTCTCCTCAATCCGAGCTCTCTAAAATGAAAGGATTGACTTTCAGAGGGCTGCCAAGGCTTTAAAGCTTTCCCTTGACAATCTTCAGCAGTTTCTTGCTACTAAGAAAAAGGCTAACTGCAAGCTTCAGTTCGAGTTGAAGGAAGCTAAAGCCCAGATTATAAGGGAACGCGTTTCTGGGTTCTCGCGTGCTATAAAACAAATCCAGCGCTTTCTTCTTGATTCTGATCTTTCGAGAGCCGGTGTGGACAAGGATTTTAATAAGGATGGCATTATGGTTCCTTTGTCTGAGCTTGATGATGGGGAAGAGGAGAATAATGAAGAGCAGGTTGTGGGAGAGGAGGAGAACAGAGGAACTGAAGTGGTCGTGCTCGAGCCATCCTCAGTTGCTCTTCCGCAAGCTGAAGACACTATTGGTTCAAACCTTGATGGGGTCTTTGCTTATGGGAATGCCCATGAGTCACTTAGCAAAATTTTAAGATATTTTGTACTCTTGGCTATGCCCTATGTACTTTTGCTTTATAAATGTTAACGACTTCATACTTATGGTATTTAACCCAGCATTTGGATTTACTCGGTTAACTTTCCTAAGTTTTTACTCGCCTTTTGTGGTTGGCATTTTAATTTGGCCTCGTGAGCTTTTTGAGCTTGGCCCTATCATAGTTAACTATTTCATGTTTTTCTTGCTTACCTTTTTAGGTTCGACCTTTCGATTTTAGCTTGGTCGGCCACTTCGGTCAGGCATTTCGACTTTAGCTCGGTCGACTTTAGCTCGATCAACCTTTTTAGGTTCTTTGTTTACCTTTTTAGGCCTGGCATTTTGACTTTAGCTTGGTCGATTTTAGCTCGATCAACCTTTTTAGGTTCTTTTTTTACCTTTTTAGGTCCAGCATTTCGACTTTAGCTCGGTCGATTTTAGCGCAGTCAACCTCTTTAGGACTTTCTCCTTTTTAGGTTCGACATTTTGGTTTCAGCTCTGTCAACCTCTTTAGGTATTAGTTTCGCCTTTTTAGGTCCGGTATTTCGAATTTAAGCTCGGTCGATTTTTAGCTCAGTCAACCTTTTTAGGCTTTTACCTTTTTAGGTTCGGCGTTTCAACCGCAGCAAAGTCGATTTTAGCTCGGTCACCTTTTTAGGCTACTACCTCTTTAGGTTCGGCGTTTCGACAACAACTCAGTCGATTTTAGCTCGGTCATCTTTTTAGGCTTTTGCCTTTTTAGGTTCGGCATTTCGATCGCAGCTCGATCGATTTTAGCTCGGTCACCTTTTTAGGCTATTTGTTTATCTTTTAGGTCAGGCATTTCGACTCTAACTCGGTCAGCCATTTCGACCCAACTTTTTGATTTTAGCTCGGTCGACCTCTTTAAGCTATTTGTTTTTTGTGAGTAGTATGGTGTTTGAGTGCTCGAGCTGATGGAACTTTATTTTCCAAGGAAGATGTTCTCCCCCACACTATTCCATTTAAATGGAGCTTGAGCTCGATCTATATGATTTTTATAGAGGGAGTCTAACTCGGCCTCTATGGTTTTAATTTGAGGAGCTCCGACTCGTCTTCCTCTTAGTCAAATTTTGAGAGGGAGTTTTGGTTCGACCCCGATATTTTTTCCGGGAGCCGGAGCTGAACTATGAGTTTTAAGGGAGCAAAGCTCAACCTGTGAGCTTTGAGGAAGCCGAAGCTCGACCTTGTGGAAAGGGAAGCACGGAGCTTCGACCTGTTATTTTCAAGGGAGCCGGAGCTCGACCTGTTGTCTTCATTTATCTTTAAGCATAGTAGACAGAATACTCATCACAAAGGACATGCTGTATTATTTGATCATGCTCCTTGGTGCTCATACAGTGCACAAATATTTCCAATGCATCAATTATAAAATTCTTTGGTGTTATGCATGAAACATTATTGAGCATGATTTATCAAGCTATGTACTTGGGAATAGGAAGTGCTCAACGTAGAAATTTAAGCACGACTTATAAGCTTTAGTCCTTGTTTAAATGCAAAGAAACTTCCAGTCATTAAGATGATAGTCAATTCAAATTTCTTAGTAGCAATGAAAGAAGACAAGAAATGAACAAGTAATTAAGCACATGGCCATCACTATGACAATTGGAAGAGAGGTCAATTATATAAATCTTCACAAAATTCCAGTAGAATTTGGCCTTTTTTCTACTTGCTATAAATAACCATGCTAATAAGCTATAAGGTTTTTTCAATCAGATTTGACCTTTTTCCAAAGCAAACCATTTCTCATTCATTTGATTTTTGAGGTTGGAGTGGTGTACATCACCTACCAATGCATTTTTCCATTTTTACCTTTAACATATTGTGCAAGGATATATGGCATAAATCTGGCTCCCCATTAAAGTGGAAGAAACTTTCTTAAGGGAATTCCAAAATCTTCGTTTTTAGCATACTATCATTCCAATAGCTTAGATACTTTGTTAAATATGACCTATTGATTATTGGTTTTATGCCACACGTATGTTCCATCATCTAATTATGCATTAATCAAGAGAGGAGGATAGAGAACAATATCACCTGGACCTTGAGATGTCACCTTTGGGAACCTTTATAGAAAGAACTTTCACTTTTCTTTTCCTGTGATCTACTCATTCCTTCCTGGGCTGAGACTATGGATGGTGTCATGAGTCTCTGACATTCCTCCAACGCCTCCCATTTAATGGAATTTTCCATTTTCTAAAACTGATGAACTCGGCTTCGGACAAACTCGACCATGGAATGTTGAGTACGTAGATGCTCGGCCATTACAGACTTGATGAACTCAGACTTGGCCTCTCCTTGTTAGCCTGAGAGCGAGAAACTCGACCACTAAGGTCTTCTCCACTACTTGGATTGATTTCATCGTGAATTCAAACTGACCAATCACTTCAAATCAATGAATTACAGTTAGTGGGAACCAATTTTCAATGTTAGTTAAGAATCTAATAGTTATACTACTAGATGACAATAATTATTCTAATAATATTACTAAGAAACATGAATTTTTATTCCCTGAGAGTTTTCTCGAACACTTGGTGTGCTCTAATATGCATCTACCCAATCAATTGTAGCCTACACTCTCTGTCAATGGCAGCAGTGGGCATTTGGTCGAGCACTTTGTAGTCGCAAATTTTGTGACTCTGGGAGTGGTATCACCCGAACATCACTTTGCTGAAATATGTAAATAATATGATATGATGCTACATAACACAACATCAAAGGCGTGGAGCAAAACATATCAAATCATATTAGATTTAAACTAGATTTAAAGAATAATATCACCCGAGTATTTAGCGGCCTCTGATTTAGGCATTCCCTCAAGCACCTCTCTGTCACAGACCTATTGATTCAAGAACATGAGTGATCAATGCTTGGTACCTATGTGTTCGTGATCATTTTCTTGAGGACCATCGATTGATAGCAGAAACCGAAATCCTCAGTGTTTGTTACAGATTAAGGTCGGTATGGAGGAAATGTTGAACTCCAACATTGTAAGGACCCGAGATCCGAGAGCTGAAGGAAGCTGGTTGAGGTAAAACACTAACCACCGTCGTCGTCGCCGTTTGGGCCTCTACCACAGCCTAGGTTCGGTAGCCTGGTGGTCAATCGTTACTCTCGTCACCGCATTGTCTCAGGTTCGGATCCGACAACCTCTCACAGATCTTTGTTGCGCTATTAATAAATAAATTATATATATATATATATATATGTGTGTGTGTGTGTGTGTGTGTGTGTGTGTGTAATTCTCAATAAGATTATGTAGTTCCCAATAAATAATTTCCAACTATTCCCAATGTAAATAAATATACATATAGTTCTTAATATCCATTTCCCTTTCCAATATGTAAATAAATGCATGAAACTATTATACTTTGCCTCTTTATCTCTTCGACTCTTCTCCTCCTTATTACTAGTAAGGAGAATGCTAACCAATGCCTTAGGCCACTAGTTAAGGAGCCAAAAGTGGTAATGTTTTATTGGAAATAGTGCTTTCAACATCTTGAGAAGTGGTATATTGAGTTTACCAATAAAAATTTACCATTCTTGATTCCTTAACCAGTGCCCTAGGGCACTTGTTAGCATGACCCTACTAGTAATTAGTAATTAATTATTAATATTTAACAACTAACATTCGAATTTCCAAGTCTCACAGCCCTCCCAACAATTACTCCTTTCCTCTTCTTTGTTCAAGCATTCTGTCACAAAATAAATAAGGAACTTTCTCAATATTTGTTACTCCTTTCCAAGTCCCACCACCGAAAATTCTTCGTTTCTCCTTTCCTCTCCTTAAGTTCTTTGCTCCACCACCATGTGTCAGTGCCGCTGCAGGTTCGGGACCATGAACAACAACAACAAAGTAGATCCCACCAAAACCACGGCCAGCCCCACCGACCCCGTGATTCTGGAGCGGCACCATTGTACCAAGCATCAGTGTCGTGCGATTGGAATGGTAATGTCATGTGCGACTGGAGTGAAGAAGAATTGATGAAGAAATGCAAAAATTCTGAGATCAGCAACCAAGAAGCGTAGATAAACATACATTTAGTTGGACCGACCGGTTTTCGGAAACCAGTCCTGGTCAGCAGGTTTTTCCAGTTAAGGCTAGTTCGATCCGGTTCCGGCAGTTTTTTACCGGTTCATTCAGACTACCGATTTTATTAGGCAAACCGAACCGTATACACAGTCGGTTCCTGATGTCGTGCAAGTGTACGTCGTGCGATCCGACAAGTGTACCGGATTCGTCGCCAACTAATAAAAAGATATCGATCCCACAGAGACCGTGATCTCAAATCGCAACCAATTATCAAATTGACTAAACTGGACTTTAGAAAAGGATTTTGAAATGGTTTTTGATATTTGAAATAAGGGATAACTTAGAAATCAGATAAGGAATGCAATCAAGTAAAACAGAAAGTAAATCAGTTTATGGTTTTTCAGATCTAAATGGATTCCTAGGAATTTGGGTTACCAACAAGGTTGTTTATGTTACTAAATTGATTACCCCTTTGTTAATTATTGAAATTGCCTTGAAGGTGAATTTATCCTCAAATAGTTAATGCTCCCTCTCGGGTTACAAAAACCGTGCCCAATTAAACCAACCCTTACTCTCGTGGTAGTCGAATTTAGATTGGACCCTTTATGCTTTGTGACAATTCGTTAATCCTCGAAGGACCGCTTCTAACTCTCGTGATTTAAGTCCTAAGTCTGATTCTATAGATCCGATACCTAAGTTCACCGCTAGGTTCCTCCTTAGAATATCTACGTCACGCAAATAAGCGGCCGCCGAATTTACGAGTAATTAAAACACTAGAAATCAGATCTAAAGCAAAATCACAATTAACAAAGATAAAACATCAATTCATTACCATAAACAAACCTTAGGCATAGCCCCAATCCCTAGAAATTAAACTACTACTCAAGCCTTGTCATGGTGATGACAAGCTTGGTTAACAACAACATGAAAATAAAAATAAGAGAAGAGAGGAGGAAGAAGAAGAGAGAGATCCTAAATTATAGCCTAAGAGTAGCAGCCCAAAAAGTCCTCTTTCATCTCTGCCTAGATGCCTTATTTATAGATTTGGGAAGTTTGAATACCAATGTAACACAAATTCAGATCCAAATCAGTTGCTTCAGATCCAAGTAATGCACGTCACGGTCGTGATGGCCATCACGGCCAGGCCGTGACGGCTTCTTGCTTGGGCGCTTCTTCAGTTATTGGTCTGTCACGGCCGTGATGCTCATCACGGCTAGGCTGTGATCAGTTCTGCCTGTTGAGGGTTTGGTTCAGCTGACATGTCACGGCCGTGATGGGCATCACGGGCAGGCCGTGACCAGTTCTGACTTTTGCCTTCTTTCTTTTCAGTTTTGCTCGATCATGGCCGTGATGGGCTCTGTTTGGCTCATTTTCTTCACTTTTCAAGCCCCATCTTCATCCAAGCTCCATCATGGTTGATCCTGAGCATTTAATCCTTAATTTCTGCAAAACAACACCACAAAACCGCCTTACCCGTTCTAAGGTAAAAACTAACAAAAATCAAATTAAATATGCCTAAACTATATGAAAATGCATGCAAAATGACAATGAACTATGAGGTGGAATCACACTCATCAAATCACCCCAAGATTAAGATTTTGCTTGTCCTCAAGCAATCACCAAGGCCAGAAGGTATAAATAATTAGAGCATGGATAGTGAACCAAGAACCCGAGTAACTAATCCAAGTAATAGGCATGTTCAATAAGCACCCAAGAGATAATCGATTTCAAGTCCAATTAGAAGCTTAGGTTTCCTAAATTGATATTCTCACTGATTCGGGCACTCTTCTCACCTCACTCAAGTGTTTAAGGGTATATGACAATTCGCTCAATTTCCTCAAGGAAGGAATTTTACCATAAGCTTGACTATTAACCAAATCTCTACTTTATTAATGAAAACACATAAGAATCAGGAGGTCTTTTATTCTGGTTGTAACGAGGCCATGAGATTAATCGTTAGGTGGGGAAAGCAAGAAAAGGAAATTTCAAGAAGGCTAAACAAAATATCAAACATTGCAAAGCATGACACCTTCTAAAATACCTTTTTGGCTTTGATTCATTTTTCCACCTTTCTTTCCTTCCTTTTATTTTATTTCTCCTTTCTTTTTGTCATCCCCTTCTCCATATTTTTTTTTGTTTATTTTATTTTATTTATTTGGAGAAGGGGAGATTTTCAGCTCAAGAGAAATATTTTCTATCTTTCTCATCCCACAATTTATTTTTCAAACTACCTTTTTACCCTTTTTGCAATACTTTAAAAGGTGTCATACCAAGCATCATTCATCAAATTATTTCAAGGTACCAAGAAAAGTATTTTATTCTTTTAGGCTCAAAATTGGGCAACTAAGGGGGTAGCATTTAATCAATCAAAGCTCGGAAGGCCGGAAAAATACCTAGTGCCTCAATCATTTTCAAATATGTTTTCAAAAATATTTAAGCTTCAAAATGGTTTCAAGTCAAGTTCTAGAGAATACAATCCAAGAGGAATAAAATACTCTATCACAAAGAATGGGGTAGATTTAGTGAGTAACCCTTTTAGGCTCAAAAACCTCACATTTAGTAGTTTAAAATCAATGAGAAACACAAATCTAGAGAACCACATGCTAATTATCAACTATCAAAAGATTATATCAAGCATTTTTTATTTTTAGCCTTATCCCAAGAATAAAAAATTGGGTTCAAAAATTCACTATCTCAATTTATTTGGCACCAAGTTCTCACAATTGGATGCATACTCTAAGCAAAGGGCAATCTAATCATGTGATCATGCAAAACTATGTCTATATGAATGCAACATGAAAAATGCAAAAAATGCAAAAATTTGCAAAAATACCCCTACCCCAAGCTTAAAAACTTACGTTGTCCCCAATATAAATAATCAAGTCAGAGAGAGGAGAAAAATGGAACAACTCACCGAGGTGGTAGCGGGTGCTGGCTCACATGCCTAGTCAAAGATTGTTGGAAATTGTATCACGGCTGTGATGGGTATCACGGGCAGGCCGTGATCAATTCTGGTCTTCAGGAGCTGGCCTGTCACGGCCGTGACTTCCATCACGGCTAGGCCGTGATATACTCTGTTCTTTAGGGTCCTACTCATCACGCCCGTGATGCTTATCACGGCTGGGCCGTGATCCTTTCTGGTCTTCTTGGTTAGCTCATCACGGCCGTGACCACTGTCACGACCTGGGCGTGATGACTTCTGACTTTATTCGTCCCTGCCCTTTTTGCTCTTCCTTCCTTCTTAACCTAAAAACACTTGACAAATCTATTAATTTATGATCTTTTTCCTCTTGATCTTCTCAAATTATTCAAAAGCTAAATTCAAAAAAAAAATGGAGAAGGGAAAGAAAGCTTGGGTTGCCTCCCAAGAAGCGCGTATTTACGGTCTTAAGCTTGACCATACTTCTTTCAATCAACCAGGATCAACTGGGCGTAGAAGTGCAAGTACACTTATCTTCCATGGGAGTCCTTCAAAGAGCTGATTTTGCTCATATGGCCAATTGCGCTTCCGCTTTGCTTTTTTCACTCTGAGCTTCATGGCCTTACTCCCTCCTGGCGGAAGTTTTGTTTCCACATGATGAGCAACTCCAACTTCATCACTACTGGGTGCATCATTTGCCATGCAAATCTTCGGAGTTGCTTCCATGTTGAGCTCTTCCTTTACCACTGGAGACGTTATATCGATCTTGCACACATGACTCTTTTAGGAGTTAGTTAAATAAAAATCTACCCTACCTTCCTTTACATTCAGAGAGAGTTTGCCATTCTTTACGTCTATTATTGCTCCAGGGGTGGCCAAGAATGGCCTTCCTAAAATGATGGGGAATTCAGAATTCCCTCTCATATCTAATACCAGGAAATTGGTAGGGATGAAAAATTTCCCTACCTTTACGGGAACATTCTCTAGTATGCCTAGAGGAGTTCTAGTTGAACCATCCGCAAATTGTAAGAAGAATTTGAATGGACTCAACTCTTTGGTTCCCAACCTTTCCAAGATAGTGAGCGGCATGAAGCTCGCATTAGCCCCTAAGTCACATAAGGCTTGGTCTATTTTCACTTCTACAATTGAGCAAGCAATAGAGAAACTACCTGGATCTTTTAGCTTAGGAGGCATATTAGTTTCTATATCTACTTGCTTTCTCTTGACCAACCTTTGTGGGAAAGGTATTGGGGGTTGGTACGGTGGTGGAGGGACATACTTTGATTCTGGCTCTTCATCCTCGCTCATGTCCTCCTCACATTCCACATCCTTTTCAATCACCCCAAGCTTATCATCCCTAAAGTATATGGCATTACAATGCTCATTGGGATTAGCTTCGGGTTACCTCGGGAACGTACCCTTAGGTCTAGAGTATGTGCTGGCTTGTTGGGCAATTTGAGTTTCTAGCATCTTGTTATGGATGGCTAAGTTATCTACCTTAGATACTAGCTCTTTTATTGCCTCATTTACTGCCCTGCCTTGTTGTCTAAACTCTTCATTTTGTTTTGTTTGAGTTTCAACAAAACTTTCCAATAAAGACTTGAGTTTAGACTTCTGTACCTGAGGATACCCCGGTGCGGGTTTCCTATTACCTTGGCCTTCTTGGAACTCGTGGTTCAGCGTGTTGCTGTAGTTCCCGTAGGAGAGGTAAGGGCTGTTCTTCCTTGCTTGGTTGTGAGGATTTGGGGGAGCGTAGTTTGGCAACTTCGGGTTCGTGTCGTAGAAGTTGTGACAAGAGTTCACTTGTTCCCCCGAAGTGCCGGATCCATGAGCAATACCACGTGGGCACTCCATTATGTCATGTCCCTGCATTCCACAAATCTCACAAACAATGTTAGTAGCACCTATTGAACTCACGTTAGCCCTTTCAAGATGATCAAACCGTTTATTCAGTGAGTCTATTTTAGACATAATAAGATCAGTGCTATTCATTTCAAACTTACCCCCCAAAATCTTTTTCGGATTATTACCTCTTTCTGAACCCTATTGGTGGTAGTTGGTGGCCACGTTTTCAATGATGTTGAATGCCTCAGTCAGAGGCCTATTCATAAAGGCTCGACCAGCTGCGGAATCAAGTGACACCTTCGAAGAGTAATCCAATACGATGTAAAAGGTGTGCACTAATAACCACCTCTCGAGTCCATGATGTGCGCAAGACTCCAGCAATCCTTTGTAGCGATCCCAAGCTTTTGATAAGCATTCTCCATCCTTTTGGAAGAAGCCGGTGATCTGGGTTCGTATGTAAGCCGTCTTGGATGGAGGGAAGAATTTCTCCAAGAATGCCTGCTCCAGTTGGTCCCAAGTCGACAAGGTATTAGCGGGCACTTGTTTCAGTCAAGCTTTTGCTTTTCCAATCAGAGATGAGGGGAACAACCTCAAATGAATAGCATCAACCGGGGCGCCTTGAATTCTAACTGCGTCGGTGAACTTCAAGAATGTCTCCACGTGATCAGTCGGGTCCTCCGAGGGCAATCCTTCGAATTGATGTTGCCTAATCATGTTGATTAGCATAGGCGGTATTGTGTAGTTCTCCGCCTCAATCTCTGGCCTAGCAATCCCAGTTCGCAAACCCCTAGCATTTGGGGCTGCGTAGTCCTTCAACGGTTTCGTATCCGGGAGATTCGCCATGAGTGGAATGGGAATCAACCCTTCTCTCTCTCTTTGTAGTCTCCTACGTCTGTGAAAGGTCCTTTCGACATCGGGGTCGACTTCACTAAGGTTTCCAAGACTTAGGGATCTTCGCATAAAAAACACAGAGAGATAGATACTCTAGAAGGAAAAAAGAAATTTTTTTTATATAAAAATTAAATAAAAAGAAAAAGTCCAGAAAAATCAATTTAAAAATTAAATTGAGATTCGAGAAAGCACAGTCCCCGGCAACGGCGCCAAAAACTTGATGTCGTGCGAGTGCACGTCGTGCGATCCGGCAAGTGTACCGGATTCGTCGCCAAGTAATAAAAAGATATCGATCCCACAGAGACCGTGATCTCAAATCGCAACCAATTATCAAATTGACTAAACTGGACTTTAGAAAAGGATTTTGAAAAGGTTTTTGATATTTGAAATAAGGGATAACTTAGAAATTAGATAAGGAATGCAATCAAGTAAATCAGAAAGTAAATCAGTTTATGGTTTTTTAGATCTAAATGGATTCCTAGGAATTTGGGTTACCAACAAGGTTGTTTATGTTACTAAATTGATTACCCCTTTGTTAATTATTGAAATTACCTTGAAGGCGAATTTATCCTCAAATAGTTAATGCTCCCTCTCGGGTTACAAAAACCGTGCCCAATTAAACCAACCCCTACTCTAGTGGTAGTCGAATTTAGATTGGACCCTTTACGCTTTGTGACAATTCGTTAATCCTCGAAGGACCGCTTCTAACTCTCGTGATTTAAGTCCTAAGTCTGATTCTATAGATCCGATACCTAAGTTCACCGCTAGGTTCCTCCTTAGAATATCTACATCACGCAAATAAGCGGCTGCCGAATTTACGAGTAATTAAAATACTAGAGATCAGATCTAAAGCAAAATCGTAATTAACAAAGATAAAACATCAATTCATTACCATAAACAAACCTTGGGCATAGCCCCAATCCCTAGAAATTAAACTACTACTCAAGCCTTGTCATGGTGATGACAAGCTTGGTTAACAACAACATGAAAATAAAAATAAGAGAAGAGA
Organism: Sophora flavescens; assembly: GCA_030762895.1. Taxonomy (NCBI): domain Eukaryota; kingdom Viridiplantae; phylum Streptophyta; class Magnoliopsida; order Fabales; family Fabaceae; genus Sophora; species Sophora flavescens. The sequence continues at coordinate 12,841,249 of CM061065.1, read as the reverse complement.
GGAGGAAGAAGAAGAGAGAGATCCTAAATTATTGCCTAAGAGTAACAACCCAAAAAGTCCTCTTTCATCTCTGCCTAGATGCCTTATTTATAGATTTGGGAAGTTTGAATCCCAATGTAACACAAATTCAGATCCAAATCAGTTGCTTCAGATCCAAGTAATGCGCGTCACGGCCGTGATGGCCATCACGACCAGGCCGTGACGGCTTCTGCCTTGGACGCTTCTTCAGTGATTGGTCTGTCATGGCCGTGATGCTCATCAAGACTAGACCGTGATCAGTTCTGCCTGTTGAGGGTCTGGTTCAGCTGACATGTCACGGCCGTGATGGGCATCACGGGCAGGCCATGACCAGTTCTGACTTTTGCCTTCTTTCTTTTCAGTTTTGCTCATTCATGGCCGTGATGGTCATCACGGCTAGGCCGTGATGGGTTCTGTTTGGCTCATTTTCTTCACTTTTCAAGCCCCATCTTCATCCAAGCTCCATCATGGTTGATCTTGAGCATTTAATCCTTAATTTCTGCAAAACAACACCACAAAACCGCCTTACCCGTTCCAAGGTAAAAACTAACAAAAATCAAATTAAATATGCCTAAACTATATGAAAATGCATGTAAAATGACAATGAAATATGAGGTGGAATCACACTCATCAGTTCCCGGTTGGACCGGTTGTACTAAAATTCGACCAAATACATCAGCTGAGACTAAAATATTATTTTTAGCCCAAAATAACATTATTAAGTTTTCCCATTCATTGATCAAGGCCCATGCTCCTTATTTTGTTGTGTTTTGACACAAAATTACTCCTTCAACAACTCATTTTTTTGCTCAAATGAAAGTTAGGGTGTGATTAGACTCAAATTCACGTGGGAGAGAATTTCGTTGGGCCCCTGTATTTGAACAAGCTCATTTAAAAATTTCCTTTAACTTCCTAGCACGTTCTCTTGTAACTAGTCCACTTGGGATATGCAAAGGATCTCTTGTAGAAAAGAGGGTGAGAGTGAAATGGGAGAAGACATGAGTTAACATAGAGTTACCGAACGTCGGTCCATCGGTAACAGTTGTGACACCCGGTGCCGACGAGGGCGGGGAGTGATCGTTGGTGCGAGAAGGCACTGAAAAGGAGCGGCTCCTGGCAGGCTTCTAGGTGGAGGGACACATTAATGAACCGATTACACACCTGAATGAGAGGGATCATGAGATTGTGTATGTATGGGACTATACAGTTGAGGATGGCTTATATGAATTGATTAGTACTACCTATACCAACAAGATGCATCTTCTTTTCGGCAGCCAATCACTTAAAAACTCCACAGTTAAGCGTGCTTGACTTGGAGCAATTCTGGGATGGGTGACCTCCTGAGAAGTTTTCCCAGGAAGCGTGTGAGTGAGGACAAAGCACGCTGAAAAGACCTGTGTTGGTTTGTGGGGTAAGTCGTCAACCCATAGTGTAACACCCTGATTTTTCCGCTTTCTAAGATCGGTATAAATATAAATAAACGTTTATATTTTTATCTGAAACTTAGAAAATGATTTTGGAAAAACTAAAGTCATATTCCTATCATACTTATTTTTATAAGTATATGGTGAATTTTTTGGTGGAAAATTCAGACGGAACCCGGTCTGCGTTTTTACTGACAGTGAGATTTTACTGATAAGAAAACCTAATTTTGACCCGATATTGAAATGAATAGATTTTATATCTCATTTCTAACGATATAGGTTATTTTGAAAGTTTTCAAAATAAATAGGTTTTATACTCGATTCGGCGTAAAACCCTAAATCAGGTAATCGACGGAGTCAAGAACGGACGTGCAGAGACAAAACCCGACATCGGATGCTGAGACCTCTTGCCACCTAGGGTGGTGAGTCATATGAATGAGTCACCAATGTCATGATGACATTTAAACAAAAATCTGGATATTTCTTTAAACTAGTGTAAAGACCATTTTGTCCTTGAACTTTCATTGAAACGACAAGTTTGCCCCACATCAGCCACATCTTAACTCATTTCTCACCACATGTTAGTCATGATTACTTATTAGGAGGATTTTACCATTTTAGCCTTTATGTTGTTTTTATTCACAAGTCTGTGATTGTACAAGATTACCACTTTGCCCTTGAATTTTTGTGTTTTGGGCCCAAATACCCTTGATCCCCCACGGCCCAAGCCTCCAAGGAGCCCATATTCACACATATAAAAGGCCAGCTTCATCTTCTTCAAATGGTTGTTCATCATTTTCCATTAAACTCTTAAGTTACTTAGGCTTGATTTGTGAAGGAAGTAGGTGATTTCTGGCCAATTTCTTGATTCCAATAGGTAATCTTTGTTCCTCATCATCATTAAGCATCATGTTCTTCAATTACTTTCTGGATTTAAGGCCTTAATCATCTTTCCAATTTCTAGATCTAGAAAGTTTGAAATTCTCTAGAAAATCATGGAAAAATCCTAAAAATATGAAACCAATTTCTAGGAGTTAGTTATCATGCTCTACTATGATAATCCAAGAGATTGATGCAAACAAATTTTTCCTCCCCATTTAACCCTCCAAGACCGAACCCTACTTGTGTGGGTGTAGGAGGTTTTACTTATTTTTCTTAGAAAGTGAACTTGTATATCTTCTTTCTAGTATGTAAGTATGTTGAATCCATGTTGTTGTGTTCAAATAAAATCCCTAGCTCATGTTTCTAGTAAGGGTCGAAACTGAGTTTTAAAGGAATTGGAGTATTTGATTTCAATTCTTTGTGTTGAACAATTAAACCTATGTCTTAAGTATAAAGGATCATTAATCCAAAGACTTAAGCAATTTAGAAATTTTAGTCACCAAACCCTAGCATGGTCGTGACTTACCTATAGGGGATAGGTGATTTTATTTTCTTGTTTTTGATTGATAATTATGTTTTGTGGTTTGTCGAAGGAGATTATGTGTGCGAATCGTGTACGTGTGCTATCAAGAAACCGGAGTGTCAGTGAACAGGTATCATAAGGAAAGATCTTCAAGAGGTAAGAGGGAATTGCCTAAGGAATTTTTCCGATGGCTACGTGCTATGGCTACGTGCTATCAAGTTGTGGGTCTGTATTAGTTATCTGTGGTTGTGGTTTTGTTTAATTTATTTTATGTCGTGCTAATTTATGTCGTGCTATTTTTGTCGTGCTACTTTATCTGTGTTTATTTAATTGCGGTTATGTATTATGATGTTGTGATGCATGATCTGCCTGGGTTAATTGCTATAATGTTGTTGATGATTGTTGATGTTGTTCGTAGATTGAAAAGACTGACAGTGGTCAGTGCTTAGTTAATAATGAGGTTCAAGGTGTTAAAACGTTTTTACGGGATAATGAGTTTTAAGTGATGAGAAATAGTAATATAATATTACTTAGGTTTTAGTTGGTGGAAAATGAGAAAAAGTTGGAAATAATATTATTTTAAGGATTTTACGGCGTAAGAGTGTATTATGAGTTACAATAAGGACGTAACCGTGAAAATATTTTAGCACTGCTAATTTTTCACATAAGGAATTTCTAAATATTAGAAAATGATGTGTCAAGAGAGAAAGTTTCAAAAATAATTATATTACAGTGTTGGAAAAAATTCTTTTACGACAAAAGTCATGTTTTGACGTAAAAACGTTTTAAAACGGCAAACGACGGACAATTTCGTCAATATTTACGAAAGTATTCTTAAAAAGGTAATATTGAGTAATACTGGGAATTTGTCTCAAATAAGGTTTCCAAGTTCAAACTATTGAGTTTTGAACAAAATGATTTTTAAGGGATTTGTGATAAGTTTACAAAATGAATTTCCAACGTAAAAGGATTTTCGGTAAACACCGGGTTATTTCCGTCAACTTGGATAAGTTGAGGAAACTTTGGTTTTGTTTTGTATTTTACAGAACGAAAAATGGTGTGCTAGTATTCTTAAGGCGTTATGGACATAGTGTTATTTGGATTTGGTATCCTAATTAAGGTGTTAGGAACAAACGGTTTACATGCATTTACTTGGTAGACATGTCTAAGGAGTGAATATGGATATCTTAAGAGAGAAGATATTTCAAGAGTCAAATCTGGATAGCTTAATGGTAAGGTATTCAAGAAGGCGGAGGCAAAGGTGAATCTGGGTATCTTAGTAGATAAGGTATTCAAGAAGTCGAATCTGGAAAGCTTAAAGGGTAAGGTATTCAAGAAGGTGAATGCGAATCTAGGTATCTTGGTAGACAAGGTATTCCAGAAGGCGAACCTGGATATCCTAATGGAAAGGTATTCAAGAAGTCGTGCCCTATTCGGCAATTGAGCCTGATCAGCTCAGTTATTTGATGTTTGTAGCTCCGGAGATTAAGTATGAGTTTAGATGAGGTATATGGAGTGTTCATGAATAGTTTTCAAATGATGATGCTTGGTTGATAAACTATTTGCTTTGATGTGAATGCTTATGTTGTTATGATCATGTGTATGTTTATCTGTTTACTTTTGTGTCGGGCATGTAGTTGTCGTGTTAAATCCATATATTTGTTTCTCACTCTTGCATATTTTCTTGTTGGTTTCTCTACTTGTGGAATATATTCTATCTGAGTATAGATGGACCTGGAGATGCCCCTGGCGCATTCGAGGCTCTTTAGGCCTGACCTTTAAAGCAATCGTGGATCTTAAGAATGACCTCTAAAGTCTTCTTAGTAGGTGTCGTAAAGAGTGACCAGCTCAACTGGGGCGTTAAATTGGTTTTAATCTTTATGTCTGGCTTTGGAGAGCCATACTTTTGAAGTAAGGGGTCTTATGTCTTCAATAATGTATAATGATATTTTATGTTGTCTCTTTTTAAGGACCTATACGGATAAAGGTCTAGATGTGAAAACAATATGATGCAGCATAGTTGTATGATGCACTTTATATATATATATATATATCCAGATAGGGTGATATTTGTGGCGGGGTTACGTATGTCGACGAAAAGAAAAAATTTTACCACTCACTAGTGCAATAAGTGCTTTTTACGTCAGTTAAAATTGATTTTTTATGTCAGAATACTGACTGACGTAAATACAGCTGACGTTAATAGTTAATATTTTAACGTCAGTTGAGAACTGACGTTAAATATAAAACTATTAACGTCAGTTCTTTAACACAACTGACGTTAATTTTGTTAAAACTAACGTCAGTTGTTATAAAGAACCCGACGTTAAAGGTTTTAATTTTAACGTCAGTTGTTTATTACAACTGACGTTAATAGTGTACTGTATATTTTATAAAATACTATTAACGTCAGTTGTTTGATACAACTGACGTTAATAGATTTTTTTTTAAATTCAGTTTTAAAATATCACTCCCCTCAGCTATCCCTGCACTCAGTAAATATCCCAATAATACAGAATATCACACACATTACAGAATTGCAAAGGAAAAATGGAACAATGGGGGGACTTAAAACCAAAACCCATGTATAGGAAAAACATAACTATCTACAAGTATATATATATATATAAATTTTAGTCTCCAATGTCTAAAAACAAAACTACCAATCTAAGGATATATATATACATGTTATTAATTAGTTTATAAAGTCTAACAAAAAAACTATTCATCTAATTAGTGCGGAGGTATCTTGTCAATTCCTTTTTCAGCCGCATACTTGAAGAAGAATTCAAAGAAGCGCCTCCTCAAGTCTCTTAACTCATCTTCTTTAATAGGCGATTGGTCGTTAAATGCCTACACACGTTCAAATAATAACAATAACATCAATGCAAGTCATCTTCAAAACTATAATATATAATTTAACAAGTTTTTTAAATATTACCTTATTCCATCCATCCGTAATAGATGCGGAGACTATGTTCAGCATATGAAGCATCACATAATAGCCGCACGACCACCCGTCAATTTGAAATCGAGGCTACCAACAAAATTAATTTCAACGTCAGTTGAATATACATATAAATTAGTAATTATAATATTAATTATTTGATAAATAAACTACCAAACCTTGAGGATGTTCCATACAGGATTTGCTTTAGCCTTAGAAGTCCTACTTCTCCCGTTGGCGTAACTTATGCTACTCGCCTTCAGCACGCTATCATAAACAAATAATCACGTCGATCAATTAACAAATTCATATATCATGTGTGTAATAAACTAAAAACAACTGATATTAAAACTTAAATTAAATTTAAGATTAGTTACTTACTTATTTACAACATCCAACACAACCTGTGGCGGCTATTGGTGGAGAGAGGAAAAGAATATGACAGTATGCCTAGACGGGTGAAGTACGAACAACTGTCAATGGCTTTTCATACAGTAGGGAGCCAGATATAATTCTTTCGGATTGTCTCCCAACAAGTTCCCTAAGTATTTACTCAATGCATCCCTAGCAAAGAAATCGGGCAGAAGGATTGACGAATCTAAGAAGCCGTAAACTGATGCAACGCCCTTATCAAGCTGAAGACGATGGAGATACCTAAGATATGAAAAGGTGTGGATGTTAATTACATTATCTATATATATATATATATATATTGAAATTAAAATAAATTATTAAATGGAAAAATACCAAAAATAAATAAGTTATAAAATTAAAATTAACTTACGTGCACCAGAGACTCAAAACATTGCTAGCCATCCAGACGTTATTTCTGCAGGCGTTCCCGAGATCGTCACCTGATGAGTGTGATTTCACCTCATTTTCCATGTACATTTCTGCATGCATTTGCATATAGTTAGGCCATTTTAGTTGGATTTTGTTTAGTTTTTCCTTTGGAACGGATAAGGTGGTATTGTGTGTTGTTTTGCAGGAATTTATGAGCAATTGCCCAAGAGTTGGCCTTGATAAGGCTTGGATGAAGAGAGAGCCTGCAAAGAGAAGAAATTGAGCAAAGCAGAGTTTTGAATATTCGCCTCGCGAGACTGGTCCTCGCCACGCGACCCTGAAGCCCAGCTGATCAGCAACAGTCAGCCTTTATGGTTCGCCTCGCGAGTTATCTTCTCGCCTCGCGACCCAGAAGGCCTGACTGTTCCAGAAAATGCACACTTTCTGGTTCGCCTCGCGAGTTATCTTCTCGCCTCGCGAAAGGACGAATCCTGAAGCTCAGATTTTTAATATTCGCCCCGCGAGAGCGCGAATCTCAGAACCCCTGTTATAAGCCATCTGATGCAGAATGCAGAAGAGGGGGATTGGATTAGAAAAGAAAGGAGGCGGCTGCAAACCCTAAGGAGGCATTCTCTGCTCTTGTGGCTGCTACTGGGCATTTTCCATGGAGTTCCTCACTTTCTCCATTTTTGTATCTCTTCCTTTCCCTTTTACTTTGATGATGTGTAGCTAAATTCCCCTTTGTTGGGGTTAGATGATTGCTCTTCTGAACTTGATTGTAACATGACTTGATTATAATGCAGTTTCCTTTTTCTTTATGAGTGTTTGATTCCATGCTTAATGCTTTCTTAGGCTTGATCACCCTAGGAATGATTAGTTGCTTTAATAGATAACTGAAAGGTTGGTGTTAAGGCATGCTCATGAATCAAATGCCAAGTAGTTCATGAGCCTAGACATAGGTCTTGAGGTGCTTGCAACCCTATGAATCTTGACTCTTAATGCAATTTCTCATATTATTCCACCTAAGACATTAGGGTTTAATTTGGGATTTTAGGCTCATTCCACCTAAGACATTAGGGCTTGAGTACTTGAGAAGATTTGGTTGTCATAATTGAATTAGGAACTGTGTTATCTATCATTTCATAGCAATCAAGGGAGGATTAGCCTAGTCTAACCCTAACAATTCTATCTAATTGTTATTCACATTTCTGTCTGCATTCTAACTGTTTGATAAAATTCCAAAAAGAACAAAAACATTTTATTCTTGTTTGCTTGTTAGATGTTAGAGCTACCTTCACTCCAAAATTTGATCGCCTAGATAGTAGTCTAATTTGCGAAGTGGTAATTGTCCACGATCCCTGAGAACGATATCCGGTCTTACCGTTTTATTACTTGCAACGAACCGGTACACTTGCCCAGTCCGTGTCATGTTTTTGGCGCCGTTGCCGGGGATCGGTGTGCCAATATCACGAGTACCAAAGGGGACTCCTAATTTAGGCATTTTTACTGTTTTTCTTTTCTATTTTCTGTTTCTCTACTGTAATTTTCTGTTTTGTGCTGTTTTTCTGTTTTTCTCTGTTTTTACGGCGCTACTCTGTTTGTTCCTTGTATGCGAGGTACAATTGACCCAGGTGAACTTCAATTCAACCCTGAGATCGAGAGACTCTGTAGAAGGAATAGAAAGAAAGCCAAGGCAAGACAGAACAGAGAAAGAGCATCTTCTAGTAGACAAGAGCAACAAGTTGAGTTACCCAGTGTGCAAGTACCACAAATTGAAGTAACAGCTGTCACCATGGCAGAAGATAATGCACCAAGGAGAAAATTGGGGGACTACACTTCCCCTAGAGTTGATAGATGTGGAACTCCGATTGTGAGACCCGCAGTAGCTTGCGATAATTTCGAAATCAAGGCATCACTGCTCAATCTTGTGCAGCAGAATCAGTTTGGAGGTTTGGAGTGTGAAGACCCTCATGCTCACATTGGTACTTTCATTGAGCTGTGTGACACCATCAAGCTAAATGGAGCTTTCGATGAGGCCATTCGTTTAAGGCTTTTCCCTTTCTCTTTGAGGGATAGAGCTAAGTCATGGCTTCAATCTCATCCTCATGGGAGCATAGTCACTTGGAACGATTTGGTGAGCAAGTTTCTATCTCGCTTCTTCCCTCCATCAAGAATGATCAAGTTGAGATCCGAGATCAATGCCTTTGCACAGAGGGATGGTGAGTCACTCTATGAAGCCTGGGAGAGGTTCAAGTCTTTGCTCACATCTTGTCCAAATCATGAATTAGAGACATGGCAGCAGGTTGCAACATTTGTTAATGGGCTCAACCGGAATTCAAGAAGTATGATAGAAGCAGCTGCAGGTGGGACATTGAGTCAGAAGACACCGGAAGAAGCAAAGGACTTGATTGAGAACATGGCTAATAATGACTATCAAATGCCTAGTTCTCGGTCAATGGTCAAGAGAGGTGTTCTAGAGCTGGATGAAATTGGCGCTCTCAAGGCACAAATGGCTATTCTTACCAAGCAACTGGGGTCGGTTCAACTGCAGAATTCTCAACTACAAGCTGTCCAAGTTCAAGGTACTTCAGTGTGTGATTTCTGTGGAGGCAACCATGCAAATGGAAATTGTGAGATCAATGTGGTTGGAAGTTCTGGACAAGAAGAGGTAAATTATATGGGCAACCAAGGGCCTAGAAATGATCCTTACTCCAACACCTACAATCCGGGGTGGCGCAGCCATCCTAACTTTGGTTGGAGACAAGGGCAAAGTTCAAGTTCTCAAGCAAAGCCTCCTCAAGAGAGTTCAAGCAAATTGGAGAACATTCTAGGCCAGTTCATGCAAGCGACTCAAGAGACTATGAAGAATCAAAATGCCTCAATCAAGAACTTGGAGCATCAAATAGGCCAACTGGCAAGGCAGATGGCAGAGAGACCTCAAGGACAATTGCCAGGAGATACAGAGAAAAATCCGAAAGAAGATTGTAAGGCAATTATCACAAGAAGTGGGAGAGTGTTAACCCCACAAGAAAAAGAAAGAGAAGAAGAGGCAAGAGGAGCTGGAGATGATAAGGTACAGTTTGAAGAGGTAAACAATGAAGAACCCGGAAATTCCCAAGATACTACCTCTATTCCTACTGGTGTAGAAGCTGAAAAACCGCAGAGGGAGAAATTGGTTGATGAAGAATTTGTGAAGAAGAAGACTAAAAGACAGATTCTGGAAGAGGTTGATAATCCCAAAGAGCTGCCCCCATATTTCAGAATCCCGTATCCCCAACGGTTGAAGAAGGAGGCAAAAGACCAGCAATTTTCTAAGTTTCTGGATGTATTCAAGAAGCTACAAATCAACATTCCTTTTGCAGAAGCTCTCCAACAGATGCCCTCCTACGCAAAGTTCATGAAAGAGATTCTTACAAACAAGAGGAGGTGGAAGGAGGAGACAGTTATGCTTACTGAAGAGTGCAGCGCTATACTTCAAAAGAAGCTACCAAGAAAGATGAAGGACCCGTGCAGTTTCACTATCCCATGCACGATTGGTCATCTCGAAAATAGGGAGAGCATTGTGCGATTTAGGGGCAAGTATTAATCGATGCCGCTCTCCATTTTCAAGAAGTGGGATTGGTGAGGTAAAACCAACAGGATTTCTCTTCAATCGCAGACCGCTCCATTACATATCCCTATGGTGTTGTGGAGGATTTGTTGGTGAAGGTAGATAAATTCATTTTTTCCAGCAGATTTTGTGGTGTTAGATATGGTCAAGATGGTGATACTCCTCTGATTCTTGGGAGACCATTCCTAGCAACAGGTAGAGCCTTGATCGATGTCAATCAAGGGGAATTGGTGTTTCGGGTACAAGACGAAAAGGTCACCTTTAATGTGTTTGAGGCAATGAAACACCCAAGCGACAAGGACACATGCATGATAGTGGACCTCATTGATTCATTATCTGACAAGAGTTTGCACCAGAAGTTTGAAGATTCGTTAGAAGCAGCTCTAATGGTAGAGGATATAGAAGAAGAAGTATGTGCAGAAGAAGTTGATCTCATGATTAAATCTCTGGAGGCTTGTCTGATTGTGAATACTGATGAAGACAAAGTGGTGGAAGATGTGAGAATTGAAGACAAGGGTGACCCACCGGTGCTAGAGTTGAAAGAATTGCCATCCCATCTCCGTTATGCTTTCCTTGGGATGAACTCTTCATTCCCAGTTATCATCGTAGAGTGGGTTGAATTCCTTGGAAGAAGAGAAGCTGTTGAGGGTGCTTAGGGAGCACAAATCTGCAATCGGGTGGTCTATGTCCGATTTGAAAGGGATAAGCCCCTCCTTTTGCATGCACAAAATCCGTGTGGAGGAAAATTTCAAGCCGGTTAGACAACCCCAAAGAAGACTCAACCCGAATATGAAAGAAGTTGTGAGGAAGGAGATTGTGAAGTTGTTGGATGCGGGCATTATCTATCCCATCTCCGATAGTCCATGGGTGAGTCCGGTCCAAGTTGTGCCGAATAAAGGGGGGATGACCGTGGTAGCAAATGAAAAGAATGAACTTATTCCTTCTAGGACCGTGTCTGGATGGAGGGTATGCATTGATTACAGAAGACTGAATGAGGCCACCAGAAAAGATCATTTCCCTTTGCCCTTCATTGATCAGATGTTAGAGCGGTTGGCGGGCCATGCTTTCTATTGTTTCCTTGATGGGTACTACGGGTATAACCAGATTGTGGTTGACCCAGAGGACCAAGAGAAGACTGCTTTCACCTGTCCTTATTGAGTCTATGCATACAGGAGAATGCCATTCGGGTTGTGTAATGCACCCGCCACTTTTCAAAGGTGCCTGGTATCCATATTTTCTGATATGAATGAAAAATTTATTGAGGTATTTATGGACGATTTTTGTGTTTGGTGATTCTTTTGATAACTGTTTGAATAATCTTGCCTGTGTTCTAAAAAGATGCCAAGAAACTAACCTTGTTTTAAATTGGGAAAAATGTCATTTCATGGTTAGGGAAGGTATAGTTCTTGGGCATAAAATTTCATCAAGGGGGATGGAGGTTGATAGAGCCAAAATTGAAGTAATTGAAAAACTTCATCCTCCCTTAAATGTGAAAGGTGTTAGAAGCTTCCTAGGGCATGCGGGTTTTTATAGAAGGTTCATAAAAGATTTTTCAAAAATTGTGAAACCCTTATGCAAGCTTTTGGTAGCTGATACTCCTTTTATATTTGATGATGATTGCATGCATGCCTTCAAAATTTTGAAAGAAAAACTCACCACCGCACCGGTCATTGCACCTCCAGATTGGAGTTTACCATTTGAGCTAATGTGTGATGCAAGTGATTATGCGGTGGGAGCCATTTTGGGCCAAAGAAAAAATAAAGTGTTGCATGTCATTTACTATGCCAGTCGTGTGCTTAATGATGCCCAATTGAATTACACCACGACTGAAAAAGAATTGCTTGCTGTGGTATTTGCTTTTGATAAATTTAGATCCTACTTGATTGGCTGTAAAACTACTGTCTACACTGATCATTCTGCTTTGAGATATCTTATGACTAAACAGGATGCCAAGCCAAGGCTTATTAGGTGGATACTACTACTCCAAGAGTTTGATTTGGAAATAAAGGACAAGAAAGGAGTGGAGAATGTGGTAGCCGACCATTTGTCTAGGCTTCCACAAGCAGATGTTCAAGCAGAAGCAAAGTTGCCAATTCAAGAGGAATTCCCAGATGAACAGTTGTTTGTGGTGCAAGTGGCACCTTGGTTCGCGGATATTGCAAATTACAAGGCAGCCAATAAGATTCCGAAGGACTTCAATGCACAACAGAGGAAGAAGCTCATTCATGATGCCGGGTGAGCGATCCAAAGGATGGAACAAGAAGAAAGGTGTGACCCCCCCCTCCCTGGAGGCACGGGGAGAGGACCGCCATGAAGATTTTGCAACGGCATTTTGGCCCCTATTTTCAAGGACTCGACTGGTGATGAATTGTGATAAATGTCGAGGACCAGTATTCAAGAAATGAGATGCCCTTGAAGGGTATACTGAGTGGAGCCTTGATGTATGGGATTGACTTCATGGGCCCTTTCCTCATCTTACACAACAAGTACATCTTAGTGATTATGTAAATGGGTGGAAGCCTCCACTCGAAAGATGATGCAAGAACGTGATCAGTTTTGTGAGAAAGAATATTTTTACCCGGTTTGGGACCCCTAGAGCTATCATTAGTGATAGGGGTACTCACTTTTGCAATAAGGAGTTCAGTGCAGTGCTTGCCAAGTTTGGGGTGAGCCACAAAGTTACCACACCATATCATCCCCAAACCAGTGGGCAAGTGGAATTGTCCAACCGGGAGTTGAAGAGGATTTTGGAAAAAACTGTGAACAATGCAAGGAAGGATTGGGCGAAGAAATTGGATGATGCACTTTGGGCCTATCGGACTGCTTATAAGACACCTATTGGTATGTCACCTTACCAATTAGTGTTCGGGAAATCATGTCACCTTCCGGTAGAGCTACAACACCGTGCTTTTTGGGCAGTGAAGGCCCTAAACTTTGATACAAGGCTGGCCATGGACAAGAGGATGCTTCAATTGAATGAGTTGGATGAGTTCCGACTCTTGGCTTATGAGAGTGCTAGGATATACAAGGAAAGAACAAAGTTCTGGCATGATAAGTACATTCTTCCCAAGAAATTTGAAGAAGGCCAGTCAGTTTTGCTGTTTAACTCAAGACTCAAGCTCTTTCCGGGCAAATTGAGATCAAGATGGTCAGGCCCATTCTATGTCAAGTCTGTCTCTCCATTTGGTTCAGTTAAATTGGAAGATCCATCATCCGGTGATACCATCACTGTTAATGGACAAAGGCTAAAGCATTACCTTGGAGGCAACTTTGATCGTCAGGCGGTCTCCGTCACTCTTCAGGCACCATCTTAAAAGAAAAAAAAAAGAAAAGAAAAAAAAAATGAATCTGAAAAAAAAATTTATTTCTCTTGAGTTGAAAATTCTCCCTTCTCCAAAGAAAAAAATAATAATAATAAAAGGAAAAGAAAAGTATATGGAGAAGGGTATGACAAGAGAAGTGAGAAATAGAAAAAATAAAAGGAAAGAATGGTGGAAAAGTAAACTGAAACCCAAAGAAAGGTATTTTAGAAGGTCGTGCCTTGCAATGCTTGATTGTTTGTATAGCCTTTTGAAATTTCCTGTTCTTGAATTTCCCACCTGAAAATTGATCCCATGGCCCCAATGCAACCAAAGAATAACACCTCTTGATTCTTAGATGTTTTCATTAATAAAGTAAAGATTTGGTTGATAGTCAAGCATATGGTAGGACTCATTCCTTGAGGAAAATGGAGCGAATTGTTATATATACTTGAACACTTGAGTGAGTGAGGCAAGAAAGAGAGCCAAGCAAATGAACAAGCTTGGGGTGAGCTTCAAGTGAGATAGAGTGCCCGAATCAGTGAGAATATGAGCCTAGGAAAACTAAGCCCCTAATTGGACTTGAATTGATTGTCTCTTGCTGAAATAATTGAATGCCTGTTACTTGGATCATTTTACTCGGGTTCTTAGTTCACTATCATTGCTCTGGTTATTTTCATCTTTTGGCCTTGGTTTTTGCTTGAGGACAAGCAAGGTCTTAAGCTTGGGGTGATTTGATGAGTGTGATTTCACCTCATTTTCCATGTACATTTCTGCATGCATTTGCATATAGTTAGGCCATTTTAGTTGGATTTTGTTTAGTTTTTCCTTTGGAACGGATAAGGTGGTATTGTGTGTTGTTTTGCAAGAATTTATGAGCAATTGCCCAAGAGTTGGCCTTGATTAGGCTTGGATGAAGAGAGAGCCTGCAAAGAGAAGAAATTGAGCAAAGCAGAGTTTTGAAAATGCACACTTTCTGGTTCGCCTCGCGAGTTATCTTCTCGCCTCGCGAAAGGAGGAATCCTGAAGCTCAGATTTTTAATATTCGCCTCGCGAGAGTGCATTCGCCCCGTGAGAGCGCGAATCTCAGAACCCCTGTTATAAGCCATCTGATGCAGAATGCAGAAGAGGGGGATTGGATTAGAAAAGAAAGGAGGCGGCTGCAAACCCTAAGGAGGCATTCTCTGCTCTTGTGGCTGCTACTGGGCATTTTCCATGGAGTTCCTCACTTTCTCCATTTTTGTATCTCTTCCTTTCCCTTTTACTTTGATGATGTGTAGCTAAATTCCCCTTTGTTGGGGTTAGATGATTGCTCTTCTGAACTTGATTGTAACATGACTTGATTATAATGCAGTTTCCTTTTTCTTTATGAGTGTTTGATTCCATGCTTAATGCTTTCTTAGGCTTGATCACCCTAGGAATGATTAGTTGCTTTAATAGATAACTGAAAGGTTGGTGTTAAGGCATGCTCATGAATCAAATGCCAAGTAGTTCATGAGCCTAGACATAGGTCTTGAGGTGCTTGCAACCCTATGAATCTTGACTCTTAATGCAATTTCTCATATTATTCCACCTAAGACATTAGGGTTTAATTTGGGATTTTAGGCTCATTCCACCTAAGACATTAGGGCTTGAGTACTTGAGAAGATTTGGTTGTCATAATTGAATTAGGAACTGTGTTATCTATCATTTCATAGCAATCAAGAGAGGATTAGCCTAGTCTAACCCTAACAATTCTATCTAATTGTTATTCACATTTCTGTCTGCATTCTAACTGTTTGATAAAATTCCAAAAAGAACAAAAACATTTTATTCTTGTTTGCTTGTTAGATGTTAGAGCTACCTTCACTCCAAAATTTGATCGCCTAGATAGTAGTCTAATTTGCGAAGTGGTAATTGTCCACGATCCCTGAGAACGATATCCGGTCTTACCGTTTTATTACTTGCAACGAACCGGTACACTTGCCGAGTCCGTGTCATCACCACAGAAGGAAAATATCCTCCATTGATCTGGGCGTGCCACCCATCCATCGTGCTCCAATGGACATTCAAAAATATCAAACGCATAATCCTCACCAAATGAGAACAAACGAGTGATAGGTGACAGCGACACCGACGTCGACTTGGCCTTCAGTTTAGGAAAAATAAAATAGATAAGTTGTTGATAATTAAAAAAAAACACAAGTAATTATTTGACTAATTTGGACATTAATAATGAATACATACATTTGTTAACATTTCGAGCTCACGTCGTTTGGAGTCCAACTCAAGCTCACGTCTTTTCATTTCCAACTCATGCTCATGGCGTTGGACTTCGAACTCCCGCTCCCTAGCTGCCAACTCATCGTCCTCCACATGTGCCCTACTATAACTCTCTTTTGTGCTCACATGTGAAGGGTTGGCATGCCCTGCGATGTCCTGGGATGTACCGAAGGAGGAAAGCTCTCTGGCAAGCGCCTGCTTGAAATCTGGGTTGGATATTAAGCTTTGCATCAGATGTGTTGTAATAGCAGGGTTGGACATGAGGTGCTGAGTAATGTCATTCAAAATTGATGCTTCATCGACCACCCGCTTTCGTGAAGCAGACTTGCCATAATATTCTTTGATGGTCACGTTCCCAGGAACACCGATAACCCGACCAGGATGGTTTTTCTTGCCTAGTGCAGTCATCAAGACGTCCCGCCGTCCAGAAGGGACGAATGAGCCCTGGGAGGATTGTGCTTTAAGATCCATCTACAATGAAAAAATGAAATAACGTGCAAGTTAAAAGTGTTAAAAATATCTATACAAATATCAATTGAAACCAAGTTAATTATTTACTTACAATCTTATCTGCCACTTTGCGAGTGGCATCAACTTTAAAAGATCCCGTCTTTGTCATGCGGCCGGCTAACCAGACATCCTCGCGGTCGATGTCCGACGGAGGACTTAATGGTGTGCCCTCAGGCACCTATCCTCTTTCAATCCTAGCAGAGTGCTCTTCCTGCTTCGCCCTCAGCCTATCCGCCATCATCTGCTCGATCCGAGTCTGGTACCCACCCTGAGACATGGTGTGGCGGTGGACGTTCTTCGCCTGATACTGCCAACCCTTATTTGCCTTGTCCTATTCAAAGAAAAACACATAATTAAATACAGTTAAATGATCTATAAGAAGCATACAAAATTAACTTAATCAACCAACCTGAAATTCTCCATCCTGTCGACTCCTAGCAAACATATCCCAAGTATCCTGATCAATTCATGGATAATCCGAGAACATTTTTTCAAGCCGCTTCTTCCCAGATACATAGTACCTGGTAAGATCATGCTTGAACCCATTCCAACGCTTTGATGCCATTTTCATACATTTATGACGATGATCCTCGTCATTTGGCACAGTCCAAGCTACCTACACATTAAATACATAACAACTGGATGGATTATAACTCGGATAATTATCTAATAATGTAAATAAAACGAATGTAAAGGTAAAATACCACGATAGCCTCCCAAATCTGATCCTTAACGATCTGTGGAACGTCATTCCAGTGGTTGTAGTTGATGCTTACGTGCTGCTTCGCTTGTAGAAACACCCACTTATTAAATTCTTTAGCACGGGGTCCCTGGGCATTTAGATTAGCATCGAAGGACACCTCAAGCTTCTGTCCGCTTTGCTTGTCCTTCTCTAGTTTCTTCAACGAGGTGGCTCCTCTACCCCGTTTCCTATGAGCCTGTGATGTCTGTATGGACAAAAAAAAAACGATAAAATAGAGGGTTGTAACATTATAAACTTACATTAAAAAGAAGGACTAAAGATAGTATATAACATGTAAACTTACACTAGAATCAGGCGTAGGCGTGATCGGGTCCTGCGTAGCCCCCACAGTGTCCTCTCGTGCATGTGGGCTATCCGACTGATCCATATGTATGCCTGTTCGAAAACAATATATATGTATTAACATAGGTTATAACTCAAAATAAATACTGAAGTATAAATAAAAATAACTAGATAGGTCCTGTAGATATACAAAACATCTATCCAATATAAGGACAATACGGGAGATTGAAAACTATAGTTTTTGAAGATTGCCACTAATCAGTCACGGCCGGCAGTGATGTCCATCACGGCCGTAACGTGCCAAATGAACCAGACCCTCACATGCAGAACTGATCACGACCTAGCCGTGATGAGCATCACGGCCGTGACAGATCAACCAGCAGAGCAACATGCACTCAAAACCAAAAATAGAGACATTCCAAACAACTCAAACTCACGGTTTCAAGTTTCAACTACTGAGACTACTGTTTCAACATACACTCAAAACCAAAAATAGAGACATTCCAAACAACTCAAACTCACAGTTTCAAGTTTCAACTACTGAGACTACAGTTTCAACATACACTCAAAACCAAAAATAAAAAAATGTGCCCTAAAGACTCACCAGAAATAGGCGCTCGCGTGGTGGTGGTGGGGGAGCTCGAGTGGTGGCCAACGTTCGATGTGGTTACTGAGAGCAGAGGGACAAGGAGAGTTAGTGCGCGGGAAGGGGAAAGAGAGATGTCAAGTTATTGCAAAGAATGAGCGGGAAAGGCAGGGTTAGGGGTTAAGAGTGTACCTCACGGTGGTGGTGAAGAAGCCCTCGCGGTGGTTGCGGTGGAGATGAGCTCGCGATTAGGGCAGAGTGAGAGTGAGAGTGAGGGTTGAGAGTGAGGGTTGAGCGTGATGAAAAGAGAAAAGAGACGTACAGAGCGAAGTGCAGAAGGCGCGCGGGTGTAAACGTTATAATCAAAATAAAACAACATTTTACGTCATTTGTTTGTAAAAACTGACGTTAAAGGACGCGGGTGTAAACGTTATAATCAAAATAAAACAACATTTTACGTCCGTTGTTTGTAAACACCGACGTTAAAGGATATTTAATTAACGTCAGTTTTATTAAGAAACTGACGTTAAAAATAAAAAAACTTTTAACGTCCGTTGTTGAAGACAACTGACGTTAAAAGTGTTCTGCAAAAACATTAATTCCTTTGACTACTGTGCTACCTACCCCTGAACATTAAGTTTATAGATCAGTTTTCAAGAAAATCAGTCTCTCTTCTCTATATAGAATATAGGATTATTTACGTCAGCTAGTTATTTAATTGAAAATCAAACTTTTAACGTCAGTTGTTTTAAAAAACTGACATTAAAATAAATATTTTTAAAAAAAAAAACACTTTTAACGTCAGTTGTATTAAACAACTGACGTTAAAAGTTTATTAGTTTCTGCAAAAACATTCATTCCTTTGACTACTGTGCTACTTACCCATTCACCTTGTAACCTAATCCTCTTAATGAGCATTAAGTTTTTAGATCAGTTTTCAAGAAATTCAGGTAGTCTCTCTTCTCTATATAAAGAACCATATTCTTCTGTATCAGTCGATCTATATTATACCCCCCCTCTTTTCCTCTATATTTCGTGCTTTTTCCTTCACAATATGCATCTATCATATTTGAGGTGTTGTTATTTCTTCCTATTCCTAGACTTAAAGGTCTCTGTCTTAATGGTAAAAAAACTTATGAGGTTGAGTAAATCACATAACATGGATGGTAAGGTTGGGTAAATCACATAATGTGATTCCCTCACTTTATTTCATCCCCGTCATCCCTTTCACTTTGCTTTGGATGCAAGTGACTGTGGATTCAAGACGATGCATCAAGGAATTCCAGTGAAGGAGAAGATGCAAAGATCCATTTCAATGTGGATTCACTCTTGCATCATGGAATTCAAGTGAGGGAGGAGATGCATCCATTGGAGTTTCTGAGGACAGGACTGAGAAGAAAATGATGTTGAAGCAAAACTTTTTTATATTTTAGGGCTATGTTGCAGAAATTTTTTATCTTTTAATCTTTTAATTGTAACTTATGAATCGCTTCAATGAGATACGATTTGATTATACATATAACTTGTTTTTATGTTAAGTGTTTATTTATTTTAATTTGCACAAGAATTTGTTTACTAATTCAAGCTAATTAATGAAGATTAAAAATAGACTTGTTTAAAAAAAAAGTTTAGAAATAAACTGCACTATATATATGGAGTGACCTGTGTTAAGAGTGACAACAGGGCATTTCAGATAGGGATATAGGATTATTTACGTCAGCTATTTATTTAACTGAAGTAAAAATCACACTTTTAACGTCAGTTGTATAAAAAACTGACGTTAAAAATAAATATTTTTTATTTAAACACTTTTAACGTCAGTTGTATTAAACAACTGATGTTAAAGGTATATAAGTTTCTGCAAAAACATTCATTCCTTTGACTACTGTGCTACTTACCCATTCACCTTGGAACCTAATCCTGTTAATGATCAACTTAATTTTTTAGCAACTTACCATGCCTAGTAACTTCATCCTCTGCTCCAATAAATAGCTTCCTTCCTTCCTTTTATTTTTCTGCTTCACAATATGGCTCTGCCATGGAGATTAACTTCATCACTCTTTCTTCCTATTCCTAGACTCAAAGATCTTTGTCTTAATGGTCAAACAACTTCTGAGGTTGTGTAAATCACATAACATGGGTGATAAGGTTCTGCAAATCACATAATATGAGTTGCTCACCTTATCATCCTTCCGGAGAATCGGCTGCTACAGTTCCAAAACCTCAGCTTATGAATGACCGCATTATCAGCATGTACCTCGATTCCAACATGAGTAACACCATCACTGCTAGACATGGTCACATTCGGAGTATAGTTTTCCCTTTGGCATATTTCATAAAACTCTCTGATGGGATGTAGCTTTAATGTTTCGGGCGTGATAAAGGGTTCCAAAAGTGGCCTTATGCTTTGCCACACAACCTCCTCATTGAATTCTGGAAAACTCAGTCGCTTGACTCTCCTATCTTGCTCACCCGTGAAGGGAACGAAGCCTCAACAAATGTTTAGGATTTTAAACCCTTTCAATGTAACTTTTTATAGGATTTTAAACCCTTTCAATCTTCTGTATTAGTCTGTATTACTCTTCATGAATGAGATCCGGTTTGGGTTATTGATTCAACTTATACTTCGCACATATATTTTAGTTTTCAAAACAGAAACACAAAACATCAAAGCAATTGTGAAACTGAAACTTTGAGGAAGGCAATGCGGAAGGGTACGTATACTAGATAAAAAAATTATTAAAATAACATTTAACGTCTGTTGATGTAAGGACTGACGTTAAAAGTGAAGTGACTCACTTTTAACGTCAGTTGTTTATTGAACTGACGTTAAAAGTGAGTCACTTCACTTTTAACGTCAGTCCTTACAACAACTGACGTTAAAATTTAATTAATGAAGTCTGATATTTACAAAACTGCCACCGCCCCCTTTTTAACGTCTAGCTTTTGGTTAACTGACGTAAACCTTTACCGTCTAATGTATATTTTCCACTAGTGACTATTTTTGTAGTAAGGAAAAGTGTTATAAAAGATTATTTTCCGAAAGTAACCGGCAAATCATAATTTTATATATTTCCGTATTTTGGGTAACTATGTGATGACTCTAAGGAGGGGTGTCGCACATAGAGCAGCCAGGGATGTTACAAATGGTATCAGAACGGCACCTCTCCTAGTACGGTGTGGTTTGGGGATGAACCAAGCGGAAGCTGGTGGGCATGTGACACCCGGTGCCGACGAGGGCACGGAGTGATCGCCGGTGCGAGAAGGCACGGACAAGGAGCGGCTCCTGGCAGGCTTCTAGGCGGAAGGACACCTTAATGAACCGATTACACACCCGAATGAGAGGGATTGTGAGATTGAGAAGGTATGAGACTATACAATTGAGGATGGCTTATATGAATTGATTGGTACTACTTATACCAACAAGATGCATCTTCTTTTCGGAAGCCCATCACTTAAGAAATCCACAGTTAAGCGTGCTTGACTGCTTGGAGCAATTCTGGGATGGGTGACCTCCTGGGAAGTTTGCCCTGGAAGCGTGTGAGTGAGGACAAAGCACACTGAAAAGACCCGTGTTGATTTGTGGGGTCAATCGTCAACCCATAGAGCAGCCAGGGATGAGTCGAGTCGATTTATCGATGATAGGTCAGTTGGTAAATTTCTAGCCTATCACTTCGTGCAATTGCACGTGAACAATATTGATAATGATGGTGATTTTCTATTAATTGAATTATCACGCCCAATTTCGTTAGTAATTGGCTTCGATTCTGTCGATATATATTTTTTCGTTGGTAAATCATAAATTTCTTGTACTGGACATTGTCCCCCCACCTGACCTACAACCATGATTAAGAAACTTTGTATTTTATTTCACCTACATTTCATTATTCTATTTGGTTTTACAATTTTAATATATAATATCATTTTTCATTTGTTTCTTCTAATACAAAATCAAGAAAAAAAAAATATGATGCTTAGCGATCGAAACAACGACCAATGGTTTAGTCGCAAAATTGACTTATTTTGACCAACGTAGTGACGATATATGGGTCACTAAATTGATCACCGTGAAGAAGATTTGACCAACATTTTAGCTACCAAAGTTTATAATGTAGCTGCTAAGGTCACAGTGATCGTAATAATGTAATCAGGCGCTAAATGCTTAACGATTGAGATTTTGGGGGTCGCACCAAGGCGATTGCTAAGCTATTTTGAGATCAAATGGATCCCTTTAACGATCAAATATGTCGGTCACAAAGTTGAACATTTCTTATGGTGATGTGACAGATGTTCTGCTAAGACTTATCCAAGGTTAAGATGCATTTTTGTTTTAATTTTTTTTTATTTCGCAACCCAATGAGCCAACCTTGCTCAAACTTGCTTAACCAACTAGTTAAGTGAGTGCCATTGAAGCCATCCCAATTTTTTGTGAATAAAAAAAATCTCAGCCCAACTTGGTTCAAATTCATGGTGAGGTCTCTCTTTTTTAAAATTGTGTTTGATCTTCTCCAAGGTTTCATTTTACAAAAGAAGGAAGTCCACTCAAGTACCATCGAGAAAAGGAAAGAATCAAGGAATTGCCTCTTTAATGCATAGAAAGTGAATGTCATATAAAAACAAGCTATTTTTGTTCGCGGTTGATGTTATTTTGGCTGGTAGGTGCTACTGTGCTAGTGCTAGAATAACAATATTGCTAATTTGACACAGAAAAGCATACACCTACGAAAACACCGTATGAAAGGTCAAGTCAAAATGTCATGACATCAGAAATAGATCAGAAGACAGTTTTTTTTTTAAATTTAAATTTTTTTTGTAAATAAATTTTTTGATTAAGTATGTGTCAATATCTGGTAAACGGGGTACAAATATCTGGTGAATGCCTTCAAATATGTGGTGAATGCCCATACTAAAACCAAGTTTTGGATGCCTTAGATTATCTGGTGAACGTAGTTCAATTATCTGGTGAATGCCTTCAAATATGTGGTGAATGCTCATACTAAAACCAAGTTTTGGATGCCTTAGAGTATCTGGTGAACGTGGTTCAATTATCTGGTGAATGCCTTCGAATATCTGGTGAATGCCCATACTAAAACCAAGTTTTGGATGCCTTAGATTATCTGGTGAACGTAGTTCACTTATCTAGTGAATGCCTTCGGATATGTGGTGAATGCCTATACTAAATTAGCTTGTGGATGCCTTAGATTATGAACGTAGTTCAATTATCTGGTGAATGCCTTCAAATATGTGGTGAATGCCCATACTTAATCAAAAAATTAATTTACAAAAAAAATTTAAATTTAAAAAAAAAAAAACTGTGCTACAGTGCCGCACTGTGCGGCACTGTTCATACGATGTTTTTGTAGGTGTATGCTTTTCTGTGTCAAATTAGCAATCTCCTAGAATAATTGCTCCTCTGTGGTTTGTGTTTGGCAACCATTGGAAACCTTTTTTCCTTCTTAAAAGTGATGGATCCAGTCACCATAAAGGCATGTCTCACATAACTATAAAGCCTCCCTTCATTGCTCTTAATACACAAGAATTAATAAATCACATGTTGGAATCCTATCAACGAAATCACCCAACTAAGAGTGACTCCCATATATGATGTTCCTTCCCATCAGGGACGGAGCTACTTGTCCCATGGCTCCTCCCTAACTTTTTTTTTAAAATAATAAAAATAATCTAAAATTATTACCTTTAATTCTAAAATTATTAATAGGTTTAGAAATTATTTTTATCTCTGTCATTGGTTTAAAAGTTAGAAAAGCATAAATTTATCCTCGTGTATGGATTTTATAATTTTTATTCTCACACGTCGTGTTTATACAGCTACTACATAGCGATTTTTTTCCAACTATGAATATAGTTAAAACTACACTTCGCAACAAGATGAAAGATGAATTTTTAACTAACTTTGTGCTACACCGCTAGTATACATTGAAAAGAAAATTACAGGAAAGTCCGGTGTATATTCAATTATAGATAATTTTTTTGACATGCCGAAAAATAATTTTATATTTTAATAGATTACTAATATAATTAATTTTTTGAAATGTATAATTATGAATATTTTACATGAAATTTGATATATACATATTAGTAAGATGAACTTTAATTTGGCCCTCTCTATCAAACCAACAACGAACGCGGCCACGATATTATATTCTCATGGCAAATTGCCACAACTATTTGAAAGCAAGCATCGAATTGAATAAACAACGTTAATAAAATGATCATAGGACAGGCCAATTGCTTGCATGACAGAGCATGTCTTTGCAAGTTGCTAGTCTGGTACCACTACATGCAACAACCAATAAGCAACAGGCAAGTTATTGAAGTTCCCATTTGTCTCTCTCGCATATCATATCATCCCAAAATACATTTGCCTAAGTTTTACATTAAAAGGTGTGGTGATAAATGAATAAGGAATCATTACTGGCGCGTGAAGGCACATAAAGGTGTGGTTCTAAGTAAAAGGTTGCATTAGATTCTCACTTTTCCCTTCTTATTATTGCACCCTGTACTTCCTAGGATGAATAATTGTCACAAGCTTCATTTGTATAATAAGATATCCTGAACGGATCACGTTATACCTTCCTTTTTTTTTTTTAGGAAAGATCACGTTATACCTAGCTTTAGAAGAACTAACGAATTTGAATTTCTGATTTCAAGCTTGCATCCACATACTTTGGAATAAGGAAATTCTCTCACTTTTCTATCTTATCCAAAAAAAAGAAAAAACAAATCTCTACATGACATAAGAGCAATCGAGTTGGGAAAACCTCACATTCTATTTGTGGAAGGTAACTGCACACGTGCAACTTTTGTTAAAGTCCAAGGGTGTGTGCCTAAAAAAAAAAGTCCAAGGTGTGTTTGGAAAAATAGTTTAAAAATAACTTAATTTTAAATAAGCTAAAAACAACTTATTTTCATAAGCTTCTCTGACAAATTTATTAAAATAAGCTAAAAAAGCCTATGGCTCTATTTAGCAAAAATAGTCTATAAACTAACTTATAACTGAGAAGTTAATTTTTAGCAGATAATTGAAAAGTTAGCTGAACGAATTTAAAATGCTTGATAAAATTAGCAATTGAACTAACTTATAAATGTAAAATGACATAAATTTTTTTCGATCTACTTTGAGGAGTCTCCTACCGCCAACCTGAGATGGGGACTAATCTCCCGCGGGAGTTTGTTCGGCACCTCTAAGGGTGGCATCCCTCCCAGCTGAGGCTTTTTCCATACCCAAGGCTCGAACTCGAGACCTTTGTTAAGGGACGAGAGACCTTTAACCACTTACGTCAACTTCAGTTGGTATGTAAAATGACATAAATGAACATACTTATATGATTTTTTATATAAATTCTTTAAACTCTAATTGAATCTTTATAATTAGAATATTATTTTTTAATGGGTTAAATATGTTTTAGTCCCTCATTTTTAACAAAATTTTGGTTTTAGTCCCCCGTTTGGAAAACATACTTTTTTAGTCCTCCATTTGTTAAAATGTGTCAGGAATGATCCATATACTACACATTTTCAGTCCCTTATATTTCACAAACCACACATTTTTAGTCTCTTATTTTTTTTTATAAAAATTCGGTTTTAGTCCCCCGTTTTTCAAATGGAAGTGTTGTGTAGGGACCATTTTTAACACATTTTAAAAAATGGAGAACTAAAAAAGTATTTTTTCAAAACGGGGAATTAAAACCGAACTTTTGTAAAGAATGAGGGACTAAAAACATATTTAACCCTTTTTAATTTATTGTTAAATATTTAATTAAATAATATATAAATGAAAAAGATGTTTATATGATATATATATATATATATATATATATATATATTTGTATAATTAATATGATATAAGGTATTATAAACTAATGAGATAAGGTTGTTTACCAAATACATCTACTTTAGTCAAACAAGCTTAATTATAAGCTCTGTTTGGTGAAATATCTGATAAGCTAACTTATAACTGATAAGCTAATTTTCAGCTGATAATTGATAAGCTGATTGAATTTGAAGCGTTTGGTAAAATTAGTTGTTGAACTAGCTTATAAATGTAAAATGACATAAAAGAAATCTTAATATGATTTTTATATTATTTTAAAATTATAATTAAAGCTTTATAATTAGAATATTATTTTTAAATTTTATTTTTAAATATTTTTATTGAATAATATAAATGAAATGACATGTTTATATGATTTTTTAAATATAAATATTAGTTTATGAGAGGTAGGGTAAAGTAGGAATTTCATTAAATTAATAAGGATAAAATTGAGAAAAAAGTTAATAAACTATAAGTCATAAATTAAATATTATGAACCTTTAATTAGGTGAGTGGACATAAGTCCCAATAACTATAATCAAATTTCCCATGTAAGTTAGAAATTGACCAAACAATATTGTACTTATATCTCCCTTTTAAATAAAATATTTTCAACAAAAATATTACAATATAAGAATATTCTTCTTTATACGAACACACTTAAAATTAACTTGGACTTCATTAGAATATCTCTAATAGTGCAACTCATATTAAAGTTGATTAACTATTTTTTTTTATGGGTCCTATCATGTCACTCTACCAATTTTTACTTTATACTACTTTAAACAACTTTTCACTCAAATTTTGCAATTCTAAAAAGTTTAACAAATGGTTCCCACAAATTACCCAAATCTTTATTCATATTTATTGTTATTTCAATTTCAAGAGGAATGTAGTCAATATAATTATTTTTTCTTCTTTTTTTTATTGGTGGTTCTTATATAAGAATCGATTGTTTATAGAATCAACTCTTACAAGCAACTCATGTATATCTAAGCTCACTCCAATGATACAATTGTGTAAGAAATGGTTGCTTCTCTATGCAACCGTCTTAAGCAACTCCCATTGGAGATGCTTAGTTATAATATCATTTTCATATCACAAATACATAAAGGATGTGTTTGATTCGTTAAAAATGACATTACAAATAAAACAGTATTAGACAAGTAGTTGAGTCACATGACAACTTTTGATGTTGTACATAATTAGTGGTCGATGCACATTCCAAGAAATTTCGTGTTGTATCTTGAAACTATTTAAATTATTTTATTATTTAACAAAATTTATTATCATGCTTTACTATTATTTCTTTTATAAGCATGTTTTACTATAATTTATCATTTATTAATAATGTGATATATTTTGAAGCATTATTTTCCTATACATGAGACAAAAAGTTGCATTGGGGTCTAGTGAGTTACATGTTTTTGGATATTTGTCCCGTCCCTCGTTCCCTATTATATGTTATCTTACAATCATTCTTTGAATCGAACATGACAAATATTTTTATGTTGTTTAGTCCCTTATTTTTAGCAAATCAAACCGCCTCCTAATTCACCAACACGGACTACGTTAAAGAGAAAATAAGTTTCCTTTTTTTTAAAAAAATAAAATTTAGGATGAGAGTATGATGACTCAATCCAAAAAAAAAAAAAAGGAGAAAATAACTTTCCAAATGCAATACAAGGGTTCCAGTCTAGGGGTTGGGCTATGGTGCACCACCCATATTTTACATCACCCACTACACCATCTATGTGACAAATTTTGGGCCAATCAAATTGCCACATAGGTTGGTCAAAATTTCAAACTTTCTAATTGTATTATACTGTAGTCAAACTATATAAATACAGTATATTGTAGTATAATATATGTGCCTTTTGTATTTACAAATTTAACTCATATTAAAATAATGTTTTTTGATTAAAAAAATTGATTATATTACAAAATATTATTGACAACGAACATTATTTTAATTCATATTAAAATATTATTTTGCAATATAATCAGTTTTTTAATCAAAAAATATTATTTTAATATGGGTTAAATTTTCGAATACAAAGAGTATATATATTATACTACATTAATATATTGTATTCATATATTTGACTACAGTAGAAATACAATTAGAAAGTTTGAAATTTTGACCAAACCCATATGACAATTTGATTGATCCAAAATTTGCCACATATGAGTGGTGTAGTAGGTGATGCAAAATATGGGTGATGCACCTTAGCCCAACCCCAGTCTAGATACAACGTCTTAGGTAGCTTTCCAATGGATGCTCCTTGTCCACACAGAGCATAACCCTTTCCTTTTTTTTTAACATATTGATGGCACATCATTTCACTAAAGTCACACACTATAAATAGGCATGAGTTTCCACCTTTCAATGATATATAGATTATGAGTGTTCCTACAACAATGGACCCTCTAGTTCTTGGACGTGTAATAGGAGATGTTTTGGAACGTCCCTTTACAAGTTCGGTCTCTCTGAGGGTGCTCTATAACAATAACAGAGAAGTCATCAACGCTGGTGAGCTCAAACCCTACCAAATCATCAAAAAACCAAGAGTTGATATTGGTGGAGTTGACTTCAGGACCCTTTACACTCTGGTATGCACAATTTTTTTTATAAGCAAATGATAGATTGTTAGTATTTGTTATCTCAGTGAAAGGAGTTGAACTCATGATCTCCATCTTATCACTTCAAACATTGTCTCCCTCCCCCAAACCACAAAGCCACTTATAACTCTCGTATGCACAGTTGTATAGTAAGTTTTTTTTTTTCATTGATAAATGTTAGTGTTAATATTAATATTTTGTTAGTGGGTGATGTTTGAACCCTCAATCTCCTTATTACTCCACTTTTTAACTTTCGATCCCACCAATACCACCAAGCCAACCGTATAACATATGGTTGTGTAAGTTATAACATTGTTCATTTTTTTTTTCTTACTAAAATTCTACATCTCTTAAGCTAGTTCGGTGTAGGATTGTTGATATAACAGTGAGTTAATAGTACATGCACTATGCAGATCATGGTGGACCCTGATGCACCTAGCCCAAGTGACCCTAATATGAAGGAATACTTGCACTGGTATGAACCCTTTCTCGCTCGTATCTGCTAATCTTTGTCAGTACTGCGACGAAACCACTGCTGCAGGAATGTGGGGAAATTGGGCAAACTAAATTAACAACCATGACTAACATTCTTACCTGATACATGCATGAACATAAATAACTAGCAACTCCATATTGAACTCAATGAACTAGCAATAAAAATAAAAATAAAAAAAGTATGCGTGGTAAGGGCACATTAATAGTAGTAGACTAGTTGTCATAAGACGATTAAGTTTTAAACCATTGTCTATTGGTATAGGATAGAAATATGTTGTCCCGGTTTCCAATATCAAATCATGTCTCATCCAATTAAAATGTGACAACTGCACACATTTTTATTTTTATTTAAAAAGAAACAGTTACATTAAGTGGGACATGAATTTGGGACTTTAGGATTTCTATTCCTATTGGAAACGAAGTTGAGAATGACATCACCAACAAATCTATAACTTCGTTTCTGTCTGAAAACTATGTAAGCTATGAGTATCACAAGACACATTAGCTAATACAAGATACTATATTAATAATAAATAAACTTTCTCACATAAGTGAAGTACAAATCATAGTACATCAATAATTAATACAAGCTAAACATTACACAACTTGTAAAATGAATGATAAATAACTTTGACTAAACTGTAACCGTGCACGTTGTTTCCATTACTCTCCCACTTTTTTTTATAAGTCAATAAATTTAGGTACTTTGGTCCTTATATGTGACACAAATTCTCGATTTGGTCCATATATATAAAAAATTATTAAAATGATCCTTATACGTACAAAAAGTCCCTATTTGATCCCTGCCGTACAAAATTTTAGGGATTTGTTTAATAATTTTTTGCTCGTATAGGGACCAAACGGGTAATGTATAAGGATCAAATGATGACTTTTTATACGTATATGGATCATTTTAATAATTTTTTACGTATAAGGATTAAATCAAGAATTTGTGTGACGTATAGAGACAAAAGTATTACTTTAACCATAAATTTATTAAGAGAGTATAAAGGGTACCAACACGTAAACAATACAAAGAGGAAGGAAAAAGAAAGGTCATTTGACCAATAATATATTGTGGCTAAATTTCCAAGTTATGCTCAAATAAGCCTTTTTGAAGTGCTTTAGTAAATACTTTCAGAAAATGATCTTCCAACTTACCAAATGCAAGTTCAATTACTTAAGGCATGAGTGGAGTGAAACAGTTTAGTGTATTTGGTAGTGACCATATTTCGTTTCAGCTTAATGCTTAACCTTTGAAAGCACGAAAATACACTGGAGCAAAGAATACAATAGGCCCAAGTACGATTCAAATCACTATTGCATCTTCTTGAATCTTGAGTCCCTCGCAAAAAAACAACAAACTTTGCCTTTTGTACTTCTTACATACTGTACTTTTATTGTTAATTTTTTGGTGGACACTTTCCTCCATTATTGATTGTGGCTTGGATATCAGAAATAATAAATGAACACAAAATTTTACATCAACATCGATGCCTCCTTGTTTTTGTGTGGTATACTTGAAATACACGCACATAAATATGATAAAATCAAGTGAGAGATAGAAACAAAAATATATGATGTCATATATGATGTCAAAATTTTATATTCAAATAACACAACTCCTTATATATACTTTAATACTCACTTTGCTGACCGAAGATGAATGTCATTTTGAGTCGAAAATAATCAATAATGCATCATTGTTTTTTTATTAATTACATGAGTCTTGGACATAGATATCAGCCTTGATGCAAACGTAATATTTAAGTCTCCTCTGTTACAGATTAAAAAAATTTAATAATTTTAATATTCAATAATTTAGAGATTATTTTTTTAGAAATTTTAAAGAAAAATTAAAACTATTTTGTGTTTTTATTTTTTGATCAAGATTTTTTTTTTATACAATCATAAAAATCATTTCTTTAAAAATAGTTGGTGCTATTAAATGATTTTTTTCAAAAGATGATGAAAGTAGCTTTTAATTATTTTTTTTTTGATAATCAACGGCTTTTCATTTGAACCATAAAAATGATTTTTATTTTAAAAAATAATATTTTTATAAAAAGCTTAAATAAACACAATCAAACTCATTAAAAATAATTTTTTATTTAAAAAAATGATTTGTTTTTCATCAAATAATCTATAACAAATACCCGCATGTAACCTTATGATAAAGAAAATTATCAACACAGACATCTATAAAAATATTGTAGACAAATTCTTTTCTACTATCATATTTCTGGTTTTTACCAAATTAATACTCACCCTACAACTAATTAAAGAGTGGTATGAATTTAATTAACACACTTTAGGAGTCTACTTAAGATCTATCAAGTCAATATAGGGAACCTTTTCCAGACTTGCAAGAGAAAGTAGTATTGCTCTCCAAAGATGCCTTGCTTACAACCATCATCAAGGCACCTTTTTAAATTAATAGTGGTGCAACCCCCTTGCTATAAGCATTTATTATTTTCTCTCATTTTGGACAATTCTTAATTATCCAATTTTCTAGCTTGGAACTAGGAACTTACTCGTTTAATTACACTAAAAATACATGATAAATGGATTCAAAGACTAGTCAAAAGAGCACATGACAAATTTATTTCTCATACACTCAAGAATTCTCCTCCATTCTCCCTTGGTTGAAAAAGATCATCATCCTCAAGTTGACTATTCTTTCTCTCCTTTGTATAGAGATAATTTTGATACATTGAGGTAGTGTTTGGTACAAGTTTTATTTTAATATTCTCAAGAATGTGATCATGATAATAAAAGTTTCTCAAGTCTGGTACAAGTTTTAAAAAATTATTCCCTAGCATAAAAAATGTTCATGAATAAAATTAGTGAATTAAAATGGAAAAAAAATTATTCCCTGGCACAAAATTATTCCTTGTTAGTGAATTTAATTTACCTGGTAATAAAACATTTCGTGAACCAAAAGAAGAGAAAGGGGGAAAGGGCGTTGGTTTTGGGGCACAGTGGAGGTCGCCGATGAGGAGGGGGTGCGTTTCTGGTGGAGGTACGGTGGAGCACCGATGAGGAGAGTGGGAGAGAGGGCGGAGAGGAAGAGAAGTTGACATAAGGGTTTGAGCATAAGTGAGGGGGGAGGTTAAGCTATTAATTACTGACAAATTATATGTCAGTACATTCATTAAAACATTACCGACGGGTTAATCCATCAGTGCCTTTCGCGCTATTATTTCTCATAAATGCGTACCAAAGGATCAAGAGATTTGATGACGGATTGACCATGGTAACCGTATCGACGACCTTTCCATCGGAAATTGTAGTGCCTTCTCACAATCCAATTTACCGACGAATTTTGCCATTGGAATTGTTAATTTTACCGAAAGAGTTGAAACTAACGGTACAAGGCTGCCAGTAAATCCTAGTTTTCTTGTGGTGTATTGATAGTCCAAGGTCTCCAAGTAACTCAATTTTGTATGCATTTTCACCAATTCTCTTTAGAACTCTGAAAGGGTGAGTGGATCTAGACTTGAGCTTCCCATAGTGTCTTTGTGGAAATCGTTCTTTATGAAGATTAATTCATACAAGATCTCCTTCCTTGAAACTTGTCGACTTCTGGAATGTCGACTTCTGGAATTTATCATCTTGCTTTCTTATATGTTTTTCCATTTTGTTGAGGAATCTTTTCCTGAACCTTTTGGTGCAAGCTTTGAATTTCTTTCGCTCTCTTTTTAGCATCACCACTGAAAGAGTGGGCTGATTGGAATAGGATCTAGGTTTCATGGGCTAATAGTCTGATAGGATTAGGTCCATATACCCGTAGTATTTCTTTGAGGTCAACTACGGGCAAACTTTGTCGGTGGCAAATGAAGTCTCTCTTGTCTAAATTGGACACCAATATCTTCACTTATGAATATATTTTTCCCACTGTCATATTTTCTGCTTTTTATCAATAATAATTTCTTATTTAATAAAATAAAATAATAACTGATTAACACATGCACATTCTCAACCTTTAATTGGTAGGAGACATCGAAACACATTTTTTTGAAAAATATATTTGTATCATATCTTCACCATGTACTTCTTTGACTATTGCTCCCTGCAGGGAAAGTTGGGGAATACATAACCGAATATTCTTGAAAAGGAACCCATATTATAAAAAGAATTATATTCAAAAAAGTTCCTTTAGAGCATTCACTCTAAATCTTAGAGAAATATGAGTTTTTTCATAAAGTTCCATAAGGACTTCAATCCGGTCTCGCTAACCTACATTGAAGAAATCAAAGAACATAAAAAAAGTATGATTAATTTTTAAAAAAATTCTGAAGCAATTTCAATTCTTATTGAAATCTAATTTTATAGAGGATAAAAGGTGTTCCAAAATGACTTTTATAATTGTAAATAAACATAAATAAATTTCTACTTTACTTAAAAATATCTAAAAAAATAATCTTTAATTTTTTTATATGAAAATCATTATTTTTTTAATGCGTAAAAAACGGCTATTAAATTACCTAATCATCCAGTGATTCTTTTTCAACACTTGGTATGGTACCGTGACACAGGTATGTTGCACATTCACTAATTATAATAATTTCATAAAAAAATTTCCAGTCTAGTGCATCACTTTGTAAAAATATACATCTCTCAACCACTTTTACTTAGATTTTGAAATTAAAATTGCTAAAAGGTTTTTGGTAAAATAAATTGAGTGTAGCTATTGTGTTATGAATCAGAAAAGAATTTAATTAAAGTATAACCTTTTTTTCTTCAACGGATGGATAGGTTGGTTACCAATATTCCAGCGACTACAGATGCAAGCTACGGTATGTAAACTTTTATTATGTTTCTTTTATTTTTTTTTATTCTCAGACTTTTATTTTGTTATAACTCCATTATATATGTTGCATGCTTTCCAAACACACACATAGACACGCATATGTTAATGTCTGTGATGATATTGTTATTGGAATTCATACTTTTAATGTCAATTTCAATTCTAACAAAACTGGAATTTGTTCTACATTTTGGTTGCGGAAAGATTTAGGAATAGAATTAATATTTGTTCAAAAAAAAAGGAATAGAATTAATAATTCTAAATTCAATTCCAATTTATTGTTCGAATATGAGATTTATAATTTTCAATAAATAATTATAAACTATACTTTTAAAATATAATTTTTTCCCTAAAAAAGATATTTGTTCATTCAAATTGGTAAAATACATCGAAAACAACAAAATTCAACATCGCTAAAAACCGAAAATAATAAATCTACGAACAAACTCACAGCACCCAGGTTAATAGCATAATACGTCAAAATGCCTACAAATGTGATAAAATCAAAGTGACTTGAATACCCATGCCTCCGGATCTGGAAAGTTGCACGCCAAAGACTTGATTGAATCTGTAGTGGATTGAAGTTGATCTGCCAACCTGAACCAAACGAATACTGCAACAAGACGGGAAACCAAACGACGCCTCAACAAAACGGCAAACAAAACACCGCCGCACGCAGACGACGAAAACACTGAAAAATACGAAAGAAAAACCAGATCTATGCTGAAAAACCACTTATTGTTTTGATAAAAGGAGAGAAAAAACGATGTAGATGAGTGATTCCAGGCTAAAAAATACCTCAAAACCACCTCCTTCAAGTGGATGAGGAAGAATGAAAAGAGGAGTGAAGGGAAGGTTGAGAGAGAGACGACTCTACCCTAGTATTAATCCATTATTCTACTTTTAAAATTTAATTAAAAGTTATTTTTAAGTATTTTTAATTTCTTATAATAGGTATTACAAATTTTCCAAAAAAATCATTAGAAAATTAGTTTAAATAATTATTTTAAAAAACTGTTTAAAGATTATTTATACTTATTTAATAAATAAAAATTTATTGAATAATTATTTTTTGTATTTTCAATTTTAAATCCTAATAGAATTGACAAGTTTAGAGTATATTGGTTGAGAATTGAAAATGACTTAGACTAATTATTTTGCAATTCCATCAAATTGTCATATGAAATTATGATTTTAATTTTATAAAGGCTTTGAAACATAAAATTTAGAATTTCAAGACCTAATTTCAATTCCATACAACCTAAAAAGTGAACCCTAAAATACTATTAAAAGTTTATTATTAAATAATTAAAAAATACTATTACAACAATAACCTAAAAAGTGTATTTCTTTTAAGTAATGACGGATACATGATTAGATATAATAGTGTTAAAAACTTTACAGAATGAAATCAATTTAGACTCTAATTTTTTTTAGGCAAATTTAGATTCTAATTAGTTATATCTACAAACGGATTGAACAAAATTATTTTCTACTAAATTTTATTTAGTTGTTTAAGTGAGCCCAGAACTGTGCACGTTAATTACACTAATTAATAATTAACTTACAATATACGCAATTATATGTTTTTAAAATGCAAGGTCTATGGATCTAACTCTTTATTTATCCATATCAAAAAAAAATTCTTTATTTATCATGTTGGTCATGTATATAAATTTAAAATATTGACAACAATAAGTATCCAATAAATTAAGTTTATATTTTCTTCCACATTACATTAATCTTTTAGAGTCTTTTTTTTTTTTTTTTTGATAAACATAGAGTATATTGATATAGAGTACTTGGATAGTCTAACTCATATACAAAAGGAACCATAAAGACCACACCAATGTAAAATTAATACTACATCTTTAACAAGACAGTAGTATCCAATTTACAAAGGCACCATACAAAAAATAAAATAAAATAGCACCACTAAGATTAATCTTTTAGAGTTAAAAAGTATCAATGTATTATAAAACAAATTTAGAGTAAATAGAGTCGTATGTGTCATGATACCAATTATTAGTCCAATAGCAAATTATAAGAAAACCATTATAAATAAGAAATTGTCGAATGCTGTGTATTATTAATTTTAATTTATAATTGAACCCATCTTGAATATGTAGAAACATAGATATCTTATCATTAAATTTTTCTCATGGAATTTTATAGGACAAGAGATTATGAGCTATGAAAATCCAAGACCATCATCAGGGATTCATCGTTTGGTTTTTGTGTTGTTTCGTCAATCGGGTAGACAAATTATACTTGCTCCACAATGGCGCCATAATTTCAGTACTAGAGATTTTGCAGAGGTTCATAATCTTGGATCACCAGTTGCAGCTTTGTATTTCAATTGCCAACGAGAAAATGGTTGTGGTGGAAGAAGGATGTGATCTAACGATCCTTCAATATATATTCGATAGAAAGTAAGTAATCAAGTATCATAATAATAATGTTGACGACTGTGGTTGGTCCAAGTGGTAAGGGATTTGGGCAATTAAGCAAGTGGTCATGGGTTCGAATCCTGACTTTTGTGTTTGGAGAAAACCTGATTGGGAGGGGAGAACCCATCTTGTGTGCCCAACAGTTCCCCGATGGAGATTAGTCACTGCTAATGATGGTGAATACTTCGTACATATATCATGACTACCAAAACATAATAATAATGTTGACGACTGTTATAGTATGCTATCGATCTTTTAGATCGTATACATATGCTATTTTAGGATTTGTGAAGGATGATAAAGTGATCGTATTAATAACGACTCTTCTCTATTTATAGAGGTGTGGCAGCTTGAGACAAATTTCTCTCGTGAAAGTATATCATTTATATTTTACATATCTAATGATTAAACACATTTTTGATGAATTATGTTATAGAAATAATTATATTTTATAATAAATATTAATTAATAAATTAACCATCCCATTAAAGTATTTTGATATCTCAATTGTTCCTAGTTAATCAATGGTAGATATATCTTTAGTTTCTCACTTTACATTTTTCCTCACTTTAGAGGAGTCTAATCCTTCACTTGCTTTCTTATCCTATCTTCCAACCTATTAACCCATTCTCCTATTTTTTTTTAAATTTTTTTATAAGCCAAAATATATTAGTTAAAAGTACAACACTTACTCAGAATCCAAATACAAGATACCTATATGTTAATTGAAATAAAAGTCCCACTTTCAACATACCCAAACCAAAGCATTAGCAGACTACAACAAAGACAAACTTTTTTAGAGATATCACTTGAATTAAGCATATCCACAAAAAACTTAGCCCCACTTGAAGTGTAGACAGTAACACATGTAGACAGCAGCTAAAGGCCAAAACCGATGCAAGCTTGTGGATTTAAGCTCCAGTCCACAAATGAAAACCTGCCTTGTTTTATCAGCCCATTGCTCCAGCGCCAAGTAGTGGTTTTAATCATTTCAACAACCATCTCAAAATCTATGCTACTTTGGTTGAACAAAATATCATTCCTATGTATCCACAAATTCCATATTGTTGCAAACCAGATAATATTCCAAGTCCTCCTGCATACTGTGCCCTCAACAAGACCAACACGTTGCTGTAATGAAACCTTAGATTGCCACCCAGGACTGTCTCTAATCCAAACAAGTTGTAAATAAACATCCAAATTTCATAAGAAAACCTACAAGAAAGGAGTAGGTGCCCACTAGTTTCTACTGCAGAGTTGCATAAAATGCATCTCAGAGAATCATTTTCCAAAGTGATACCCCTCCTATGTAGATTAGATAATGTTGGAATTTTATCCAGTGTTGCTCTCCAACTAAACGCACTGACCTTAAGAGGAATAGAGCTATCCCACAATAGAACTAATAGAGATCTCCTCCACGGTATCATCCAACACCAAGAATCTTCCCTCCATTCACCCATTTGTACTATAGTGACCTCTGGGTTTAGGGATAAGGTAAATAACCTATGGAACAAGACTGAAAGTGGTTTATCTGCAGCCCAGGACTCATGCCAAAAGGAAATAGACGTCCCATTCCCTAATTTTCTAGTGATTCCCGTGGAAAGCCACCCTTGGTTTTGTGAGTCCTCACCCTCCAATCTACCTAGGTCCCTCCTCCAGCAAGAACCCTCCCCCCTCCAAAGACTTCTGAGGCCATGGAGATCTCCAATTAGAAGGAGTTCCATATCTGACACTCAACAACCTAGACCAAATTGAATTTGTTTCCGTATAAAACTTCCAACACCATTTTTCTAGTAAAGCTAAGTTGAAAGAGCCAACATCTCTTATTCCTAGGTCCCCCCTCCTCCTTTTTCTTGCACACCGATTCCCATTTGATCCAACAAATCTTCCTGCATTCTTCACTCCCACCCCACAAGAAACTTCTTTGGATTTGTATAATCTTGTTATTGACCTTCTTAGGCGTTTTGTAAAACAAAAGATAGAACACTTGGTAGATTTGTCAAGACCAAATTAATTAGAACTATCCAACCTCCGAAGGAAAGGTATTTGTTTCTCCAACCCCGCAATCTTTTCTGAAGAGACTCAATTAAAGGTTCCCAAGTGGAGGATCTTCTTGGGTTTGCCCCAATGGGAACACCTAGGAACTTGAAAGGAAGGAAATCAATATTGCAATTTAGAATATTGGCAGCATGTTTAACCAAACCTTGGTCAGATTTAATTCCAAGAAGTCCACTTTTGTGGAAGTTGACCTTTAAACCACTTGCCAACTCAAAATTCCTCAAAATTGCCTTCATCGTCCTTGTATTATGAACTGATATATCACCTATCAACACCGTATCATCCGCGTATTGAATGTGGGATATCCCAATTTCTTGGTCTTTTTCACTAACACAAAATTCTTTATAGATGTTCCTTGCAACTACACTTTTGATTAAACCATGAAGTCCCTTAGCCATTATGAGGAAAATGAATAGAGCCATTGGATCTCCTTTACGGACATCTTTTGACATACTAAACTCCTCTGAAGGACTCCCATTAACTAAGATAAATGATGTTGCCGAATGTGAGCATGAGAAGATCCAATCCCTCCATTTTTGCTGAAAACTCATTCTCATGAGCATATAGTCTAGGAACTCCCAGCTAACCGAGTCAAAGGCCTTAAGAAGTGTATGTCTTCCCCACCTTAACAAGTATCTGTCTTCCCTGTAAGACTCAATGACTCAGAGATTTTGTTATATGACAAATACAATTTAATGTGTGTGCAAGTGTTTTAGTGTCAAATTGCAAAGACAGGTATCAAGCAGTGATCAACAAGTTCATTAAGCAAATACAAGGAAAGTATTCAAGGAGGAACTTGAAGGAATCAAGGAGCTGCATGTATAAATCAGAAGAGCAAAGTCAAAGATCAAAGGATCATCAAGACCAAGCTTAATGGAGAATTTTAGATTTAAGATTTAGATGATTTGTAAGAGAAAGAAATCTCTTAGTAGTCACAAAATAGCTTAACTAAAAAGATGCACGAAGAAAATCAATTTTCATAACCTGCATTAAAAGGAATAAGTTTTCGTTATTGAAAATGATTTTTGGAAATAAGAAGCGCTTGTCCAACATAAGTGATAGAAGCGCTCGTCCAACACAAGTGACAGAAGTGTTCGTCCACTGAAGTGACAAAAGCGCTCGTCCACTGAAACGACAGAAGTGCTTGTCCACTAAAGTGACAGAAGCACTCGTCCACTAAAGTGATAGAAGCCCCCGTCCACTATAGTGACAGAAGAGCTCATCTTCTAGGATACGTTCAACCAGTTAAAGAAGCTCCGTCCAATGACGTGGCATATGGAGCTCGTCTACTAGGTGTGAATACCTAATTTTGTCCGGGTATTTTCTCTTTTTAATTAATATTTTGAAATAAAAAAATATAAAAAATACATAAAAAATGTGTTTATGTTATTGGCCGAATTTGTTTTTGATACAAAGTTTTTTAAGTCCAACATCCAAGCCCAAGTTAAATAAATAAAAATAAAATGAAAAAAATCAAGTAAAAAGAAAGAAAAAAGAAAAAACGTCTCTGGTTGACACTCAACCGTAGCTCTCATTGCACAAGGCTCAAGCAAATGGGGTCCTATTTTTGGTTGATTTTCATAACTTGGGAAGTGTTTATACCTAGATCAGAGGAAAATGATACATAAATGGAAGTTGAGATGAAGTTTAATCTCTGCAACACTCCAATGTTCAGGTCCCAAAATAAAAGCAGAAAATTGACCTTCATATTTCCTCTACAAATACTTATCAAAAAATTACAGTGAGGGAGGAGAACATCACACAAAGAAAAAATCAGTAACAGAGAAAACCATCTTCTTCCTTCATCAATCCAAAATAAGACCATTTTCACCATTTATTTTCAACATCTCAACACAGCCAACCTCCCTCCATAGCCAAGCACCATAACCATCATCTTCATCTTCCTCCTAACAACATCACCTTCAATAACAACACTTGACCCTTACCTGCACCTACCAAAGAGCGCCCCATTGTTCCGCCGTCTCCGCGCACGTCTGGATGCGTTGTCGCACGCAGATCCGGCCGCCGCGCCAAACGCAACCCGTCGTCACCAGCCTCGCCGTCCAGATGCGGATATGCTCAGATCGTCACCTCCGCTGCTTCGAATCCGCCGCTGCTGCTCCAACCCGAAGCTGTCCAGCCACCTAACTCCATCAAGCACCGTGCTTCTCACCGCCGTTCGTGCCGCCACGTCACCCACTGCGAATCCAAACACGGATCTGCTCAGATCGTCACCTCCGCCGCATCGTCCTTCCAGTCACCACGGACCACTAGATCTACTGCACACACCCGCCGTCGAACGAACTGTCGCAAGTCGCCGACCAGCCCAGCCGCCACACCTCCTACTTTCGCCGCGTCATCTGGCCTTCGCTGTCCACGCCTCCACCAATCTCCTTAACCCTCTGCTCTGCACGTTGGTAACAACAACGAGAAGCTAGAAGCTTCTTTTCCATTCTGCTTGGTTTTATTCTCTTTCTTTTAGTTTTTATTATAATTATAATTTGTTTTATCTTTTGACTTTGGGCTTCTGACTGATTGGGCTTACTATTTTAGGATCATGAGTGAGTATTTTCCTTTATTTATTTTTGCCAAGCATAAAATTAAAATATATAATAACTACTCATAAATAATTTTAGGATTGTTTTGTGAAATGTATCACACTCAATTCCTTAGATCTGGGATCGCTCTATGGACGCATGTGCCATGTTCTATCTTACTTAGAAGTTTTCGATATTTAGAATTTAGCCAATAAAAAATGAAAAATCAAATCAAATAAAAAAAATATTTTCATAAATCAAATCTTTTCTAAAAAAAAAATTAAAATCAACCAATCAATCGAACTCTTTCCAAAAGAACTATCTGGCTTTGAGTTTCCCATCTCACCCGGGAATACGTAGGAGCAGAATCAATCATTCTGTCAAGCTAAAACCTTTTTTTTCCTTATCTTAGTGTCTCTTTTTATTTGTGAATAGCTAATTAAAATATTTAAACTTGTGTTATTTAGGGATGCCCTATGGACTCGGATGCCATGTTCAATCCCTTAGATTTGATATTGCTATGTAGACTTATATGTCATGTTCAACCTCATTTAGGTTTTATCAACAACATTTTTTGAAATACAAAATCGATAAATAAATACAAAATATTAAACAATGAAAAATAATTATTTCTTATAAATAATTTTTGGGGTAAAACAAATATTTAAAAGGTTATTAAAATGTTTTGCGCAATTAACTTGAGGTACCGTTTTGTAAACGGGCGATGTAGGGTGCTAACACCTTCCCTACTCGTAACCGACTCCCGGACTCAAATCTCTTTTTCTTAAAAAATACCAGTTTACCTTAAAATAAATGGTTTTCCAAGGTTTGCCCACAATAAAATTTTGGTGGCGACTCCTCTGTTTTTTACCTTCTTTTCGCAGCACCCGGACGTGATGGTTGCGACAGCTGGCGACTCCACTGGGGATTTTTGAGAGTCAGGCCTATCATAGTTGGTTGTGCAATTTTTTTAATAGCTTTGAAACTATTAGTTTTACCCCTCTTTGTTTTATTTATTTTGTAAATAGTTTTATATGCTCTCATAAATGCCTTTGTATATATTTTGGCAACCCTAGGATAGAAAACTATTGTGTTGTTTTTTGTTCTTTTTGCTAGTTTGGGTAGTTTTGTTTAATAGGTTTTGTAAAGGTTTGCATGCCTCCAACACACACATCACTTACACTTATTTCACACATTCTTAGCTCTATACCACAACTTGTGGAAGCTTAAGGATTAGGCGATGCCTCAACATTGTCATTGATGGCCTAGTGCCACCCTGATATTTGTTGATTCACCACTCAGATTGTTACTAGCTTCATGGACTAGTTATCCTGAAGGGTTTATCCCTACTTGTGACTAGATTCATGAGTCGGATCCTTATCTTTTGGGATAGGGGCAATCTGGAAACCATGGCTTTTAGAAATCTAGACCCTACCCAATTTTCACTGATAGAGCAAGCTTAAGGGTCAGCCAGTTAAAATCATAACTTTAGGTGTGCCAATCCCTAAGTCTTGTCCGTCTTAGGACACAAGGGGGCATTTTTTTCTTTCATTTTTTTTACTCATCTTCATGTTTTTCTTTCATTTTGTCAAAAAATGGGTCCACTTTTTTAGTTTTTCCTAAAATAAAAATGATTTACACAAGCCCTTTTACTTTTATTAAAAAAAATATAAAACCAAAAAAATATTCATATTTTGTAACTCATGCATTTCTATGAATAAAAAAATGGGCTTGTTTAAATATTTTTTTGTAATTCATCCACATTTTTGTAACTCATTCATATTCTTTGTAGAAGAATAAAAAAAAGATGATCCGTGTATCTCATGCAGTAATTAATTTTTTTTGAGTCAATATGAGGAAATAAAAAATTCATTTTTCATGCATTGCATGCATCAATTACTTTCTATGCCAACCACATGAAAAAATTAAAAGAAAAAATTCATATCATGCAAATGGTGGGAAAAAAAAAACTCAACCTTCTTCATGCATCTTATGCATCAATTTCATTAAGCTCTTGGATAAAAAAGAAATAAAAAATGAAAATACATTCATCTCATTTTATTTTATTTTTTGGCATCTCTCAAGAAAATTTGATAAAGGATAATCCATAACATGCTTTTCATACCTCTTTGG
Source organism: Sophora flavescens (assembly GCA_030762895.1). Taxonomy (NCBI): domain Eukaryota; kingdom Viridiplantae; phylum Streptophyta; class Magnoliopsida; order Fabales; family Fabaceae; genus Sophora; species Sophora flavescens. The sequence continues at coordinate 12,798,421 of CM061065.1, read as the reverse complement.
GTCAATATAAAAACAAATCATTCATCTCATACATCAAAAAAAAAAAAAAAACGCATGCATTGGCATTGTTATATAAAAAATAAACTCTTTTTTTCATACAATTCTCTAGTTAAAAAAAATAAAATAACTTAAAGAATTCATTTCATTGATCTCGCGCATTGGTACTTGGCTCAAAAAAAACAAAAAATCTTTTTTGCATGCATTTCATATACTCATTTCTTTTTAAGTTGAACATTTATTTAAAATAATTCATTCCATGCATTTCATGCATTGTGCTCCTTTCCTGGAGAAAAGTGAACCACTGCACTTTCAATAAAAAAGAATGTCAACTAAAACTTGGATCATGAGGTGGAACCGGAGACAATGTTTGCTCAAGTGACCGAAAAATGTAGGCACAACCTTTTTGCCTAATCATGGATGTTTGGATGTCAATGTGAAGGATTTCATATCGTCCTACTGGAGTCAGGTAGCATATGTTCAGGCTCTTATGGAGTGATCTTTGGAAAATCATGCAAATTCAGGATAATAAAGCCCTGACTGAGGAAGAAAGAAATCATGATATGGACAGTCCCAATCGACTATGGAGAGTTCAAGATGAAGGCTATGCTAACATCACCAGAGACTCACATCCTGGTGATTGAGAAGAGGTAATACTTTGTGATCCCCGTCTCGAGAATTTCTAAGCAACCAAGGCTAGATTTGTTTATCAGGGATTTATCATGACACAATGGTTATGTTGTATTATATCATGAGATAATTTAACCATGTTCACTTTCTTGAAACATTAATGTAATGGATTTGCATGTGTACCTTGTCTCATCCTTTCTTTACATTTCTATCCCCACCACAATGTTTCTTTTGTCATACCCATACATCTTCCCTTTTTTTTCTTCCCCAAGTACCTTTTTTGGTTTGGTTAATAAGGCCCACTTTCTTGAAAGTTCTTTGTGGACAACAATGAAGCCCACATGTGCCCATACCTTTTCAAAAAAAAAAAAGGAAAGAAAGAAAATAGTAAAAATAAAAGAGGAGCAAATAAATAAACACTTGGTGATCACTATCTTTTTGTCTTTCAAATAAAGTTTTCAAAATAAAGCAATCATCATTTGAAATGAAGTTTGCTCATCTTTCTCTATCGTTAACAAAATATCATCATTACCCCTAGTTACCCCTTTTGAGCCTGAAAATTTTCGTCAAAGAACCTTGGACAAGGATCACCCCTAAACAAGGGGCAAACAAGAAGGAAATGGTGATCATGAAGCATAAAATGAAAAAAAGAAGAAGAAGAAGGACCACAAATAAAGATGGAGAAAGAAAGAGGATGAAAAACCTTATGCAACAAAAAGAAAAAAAGAATAAAAAGGGAAGAATAAAAAGGAAAGTTAGCGGAAAGCAAATGTTCTAAAAAAATATAAAAAGAGCATGGATCCTTGGTCCTTTTCAACCCTAAAAGCACTTTGTTTGAGCCTTATACCCTTTCTTTCATGACCCTCAACCATTGGCCACGTCATAAGCCTCAAAAAGTCCATTCTGATCAATGAATGATTGCTACTTTTTCATCAATTTTAATTTAGAGACAAAAAGTTTGTGCTCTTCTAGTTTTTAATTGATTGCTCCTCTTCAAAAAAAAAAATCCAAAAAAAAAAGAATGGAAAAAAGAAAAAAAGAAAGCTCATTAAGCTGAAAACCTTCATGGGCAGTCTAAGTAAAAGCTAGGGCAAGATCTACATGGGGCAAAACCTTGCTTTCAAGGGCCTTATTCTAGAGCATTTCCGTTATTGGATGCCCTACACTGGGGCATCACCATTCTCAAGTTTTCCGTATCTAGTGCCTTGCACTGGGGCAGTTTCATTCTGGGAACTCTACATTGGGGCACTCCATCCTCAAGGAAACTACTCCGGGACAATTTTGTTCTTAAAGAATATCGAGCCAATCGCCATGATCAAATCAATCCAAACTGGCGCAACACCCTTTTGACCTTCACATCATCTCTTGCGCATCTTGCTTCATTTCTATCCTTCTGAATACCATTTGAGTTGTCAAACTTCCAACACAAATCGAGAAGTTGTTCAGGTCATATTGTCCTTTCCTGTCAGACTTTTGAATCCATGCATGTTTGTTACATTATGCTTCAAGTAATGTAAACATGAGTTCAACGGTACAATTTAACCATCTAATGGTAAATCTTTGATGAACAACTCTGGTCAGAAGAATTCTGAATACAAGGAAGAACATGACATCCTTAATTGGGAATTCAAGCAAGAGCATTGATTCTCACAAATAAGGGTGGCAAAAATTGTCTGCTTCCCCCAGAACAAAAAATAAATAAAAAACAAAAAAAAGGAGAAAAAGAAAGAAAGAAAGAAAGAAAGCAAGAAAAATGGCTCGCTAGACTGAAAACCCGAAAAGGCAATCTAGGCAAAAGTTAGAGCGACCTGGTAGGTTGAAAACTCGCAAAGAGCGACCTACACAAAATTTAGGGTCAAATACAAGCAAAGTACAAGAAGTTTCCTCAAATTGACAAACTGGGACAGTTTACGAGGACAAGTCATGAAAGGCTCCTAATACATGAGGTCTGGGGCAAGTCACATACTTGAAAATTGATCAGACAATCTCATCCATTGGGATAATCATCACAAATAAACATATCTCAGCCAAGAAGTAAAACATCATTTGAGAAAACAAGCAGTCTTACTCTATCTCATCCTTAAGCTTGGCAGCGATCAACACTTGGAGGAGTCAATGATCAAACAATAATCTTGTAAATAAAAAAAAAATCAATCACAGTTTTCATCAAAGCATATCATACATCATACAGCAAAAAATAATAATCAAAGTTTTCATCCATCACAAAAGAGCATCTCTCACATCATCTATGTCTCATCATTTCACGCATCAACAAAGTCAACATCTTTGCAGTGCATTTGTTCGACTTTAGTGGGCACAAGGGCCCAAAAGTCGGGTCTTGTTAGATTTAGCAGGCATAGGGCCTCTTAAGCTTTGTTCTATTGTAGTTTGGCTTTAGTGGCACAGGGTCCCAAAAGTCATGTCTTGTTAGCTTTAGCAGGCATAGGGCCTCATAAGCTTCGTGTTTGTTTTCGTTTAGCTTTGACGGGCACAGGGCCCACAAGCTGTTGGTTTTGTTAGATTTTGCAGGTATAGGGTCTCGTAAGCTCGTTTTTGTTTTCAAGCTTCAGCGGATAACCGACTCTGCAAGCTTTTAACCATTCTTTTCAAGCTTCAGCGGGTACCAGACTCCGAAAGTTCTTTTTGTTTTCAAGCTTCAGTGGGTACCAGAACCCATAAGCTCCTTTTGTTTCCAAGCTTCAACGGGTACCGGACCTTGTAAGTTCCATTTTGTTGTCAAGTTACGGAGGGTACCAGACCCCGTAAGCTCGTTTTGTTTCCAAGCTTCGGCAGGTACCAAACCTCGTAAGCTCTTTTATCTTTGTGTTCGGGCTTCTGACGGGAAATCCACCCCGTAAGCTCTTTTATCTTTATGTTCGGGCTTCTGAAGGGCAATCCACCCCGTAAGCTCTTTTATATTTCTTTTCGAGCTTTTGACGGGCAATCCACTCCTTGAGCTCTTTATCTTTCTGTTCGAGCTTCTGACGGGCAATCCACCGCGTAAGCTCATTTATATTTCTGTTCGAGCTTCTAATGGGTAATCCACCCCGTAAGCTCTTTTATCGTTATGTTCGAGCTTATGACGGGCAATCCACCCCGTAAGCTCTTTTATTTTTTAAGTTCGAGCTTCTAACTGATGGGCAATCCACCCCGTAAGCTCATTTATCTTTTAGTTCGGGCTTTTGAAGGGAAACCCACCCCGTAAGCTCATTTATCTTTCAGTTCGAGCTTCTGACTTCTGACGGGCAATCCACCCCGTAAGCTCATTTATATTTCAGTTCGAGCTACTGACGGGCAATCCACCCCGTAAGCTCTTTTATCTTTCAGTTCGAGCTTTTGACGGGAAATCCACCTCGTAAGCTCAATTATCTTTCAATTCGAGCTTCTCACGAGCAATCCACTCCGTAAGCTCATTTATATTTCTGTTCGAGCTTCTGATGGGCAATCCATCCCGTAAACTCTTTTTTATCTTTCTGTTCGAGCTTTTGACGGGCAATCCATCCCGTAAGCTTCTTTATTTTTTCGTTCGAGCTTCTGACGTGTAATCCACCCCGTAAGCTCTTTATCTTTGTTTTTTTAAGCTCAACAGGTAATCCACCGTGCAAACTTTTTATGTATAACTCAGTGAGCAATCCAACTTGCAAGAAATCATGTTGTAGTTACAAGTCCTTTGCTTGTTAGTGTACCCCGAACAAAATTGGAGTTTATGTCTTTACTCGTTTCTTATAACGATAATAGGATAACTACGGCTACACCTATTATCTAATAAGAAACAAATAAAGAGCGGCAGCTGTGAACACCTAATTTTGTCCGGGTATTTTCTCTTTTTAATTAATATTTTGAAATAAAAAATATAAAAAATGCATAAAAAATGTGTTTATGTTATTGGCCGAATTTGTTTTTGTTACAAGGTTTTTTAAGTCCAACATCCAAGCCCAAATTAAATAAATAAAAATGAAATGAAAAAATCAAGTAAAAAAAGAAAAGAAAAGAAAAAACGTCTCTGATTGACACTCAATCGTAGCTCTCATTGCACAAGGCTCAAGCAAATGGGGTCCTATTTTTGGTTGATTTTCATAACTTGGGAAGTGTTTATGCCTAGATCAGAGGAAAGTGATACATAAATGGAAGTTGAGATGAAGTTTAATCTCTGCAACACTCCAATGTTCAGGTCCCAAAATAAAAGCAAAAAATTGATCTTCATATTTCCCCTACAAATACTTATCAAAAAATTACAATTAGGGAAGAGAACATAACACACAAAAAATCAGTAACAGAGGAAACCATCTTCTTCCTTCATCAATCCAAAACAGGACCATTTTCACCATTCATTTTCAATATCTCAACACAGCCAACCTTCCTCCATAGCTAAGCACCATAACCATCATCTTCATCTTCCTCCTAACAACATCACCTTCAATAACAACACTTGACCCTTAACTATACCTACCAAACAGCGCCCCATTGTTCCGCCGTCTCCGGCACGTCTGGATGCGTTGTCGTACGCAGATCCGGACGTCGCGCCAGACGCAACCACATCGTTACCAGCCTAGCCGTCCAGATGCGGATATGCTTAAATCGTCACCTTCGCTGCTTCGAATCTGCCGCTGCTGCTCCAACCCAAAGCCGTCCAGTCACCTAACTCCGCCAAGCACCGCGCATCTCACTGTCGTTCGCACCGTCACGTCGCCCACTGCGAATCCAAACGCGGATCTGCTCAGATCGTCACCTCCGCCGCGTCGTCCTTCCCGTCGCCACGAACCGCTAGATCTACTGCACGCACCCGCCGCCTCACGAACTGCCGCAAGTTGTCGACCAGCCCAGCCGCCACGCCTCCTGCTTCCGCCGTGTCATCTGGTCTTCGTTGTCCATGCCTCCACCAATCCCCTTGACCCTCTGCTCGTCACGTTGGTAACAACAACGAGAAGCTAGAAGCTTCTTTTCCATTCTGCTTGATTTTATTCTCTTGATTTTAGTTTTTATTATAATTCTAATTTGTTTTATCTTTTGATTTTGGGCTTCTGACTGATTGGGCTTACTATTTTGGGATCACGAGTGAGTCTTTTCCTTTGTTTATTTTTTCCAAGCATAAAATTAAAATATATAATAACTTCTCATAAATAATTTTAGGATTGTTTAGTGAAATGTATCACACTCAATTCCTTACATCCGGGATCGCTCTATGGACGCATGTGCCATATTCTATCTCGCTTAGAAGTTTTCGATATTTAGAATTTAGCCAATAAAAAAATGAAAAATCAAATCAAATAAAAAAATTATTTTCATAAAATCAAATCTTTTCTCAAAAAAAAAAAAAATTAAAATCAACCAATCAATCGAACTCTTTCGAAAAGAACTACGTGGCTTTGAGTTTCTTATCGCATCCGGGAATACGTAGGAGCAAAATCAATCATTCTGTCAAGCCAAAACCTTTTTTTCCCCTTATCTTAGCGTCTCTTTTTATTTGTGAATAGCTAATTAAAATATTTAAACTTGTGTTATTTAGGGATGCCCTATGGACTCGGGTGCCATGTTCAATCCCTTAGATTTGAGATTGCTCTGTGGACTTATGTGCCATGTTCAACCTCATTTAGGTTTTATCAACAACATTTTTTGAAATACAAAATCGATAAATAAATACAAAATATTAAACAATAAAAAATAATTCTTTCTTGTAAATAATTTTTGGGGTAAAATAAATATTTAAAATGTTATTAAAATGTTTTTCACAATTAACTTGAGGTACCGTTTTGTAAACGAGCGATGTAGGGTGCTAATACCTTCCCTACTCGTTGTAACACCCTGTTTTTCCTATATTTTGTGTAGTAGTAAATACATATTTAAATGTGTTTATTTTAGATTAAACTCAGAGGATGATTTTAATTAATTAAACTAAAATCATTTTCTTGTGTTGTTATTTCATATGAAGTCACGCTGAAATTTTCGATTGAAAATTCAGACTGAAGCCGGTCTGTGTTTTCACTGCCGGTACAAGTTTACTGTACAGAAAACCTAATTTTGACCCTTGAACGAGATAGTTAGTGTTTTTATTATGTTTCCTTCAACCTTGGTTATTTTGAAAATTTTCGTGCAAAAATAAAATAAAATATTTTATTCGGGCGAAAACGTCGGAAGAATTACGATCGAATATGCAACTGGGTACCAAATGGAGCAGATTATGGACCATAAAAGAAGTAAGGAGACATGATGGAAGGGGCTATGACACACTCTAAAAGTACAATCATCACATTTTTCAAATTATAATACTATTCTAATCCAAATGTCATTTCTCTCTCTTCTTCCATCCAATCTAGCATTAAACCACCAAGCTTGCTCAACAAGCTCTCCTCAACCCCCTTTGGTCATGAACTCTCCCCCCTTTCCCTTTATAAACCCCTTTCATTTTCACTTCATCATCTTCCTCCTTCAACCTCCATTAAAGTTCATCTTCTTCCTTTCTTCTAAAAGTTTAAGCTATTAAAGCTTTAGTTTTTATTCATCTTTTCTACTTAAGTTCTTCATTAAAGTTCTTCCTTATACTAAGGGTAATGCTCTCATATAAATCTTTTTTCAAGTTTCATCTTTTATTTCTTAGCTTACTTTATGTGTTCTTTATATGCTTTAAACTTCTAAAATCTCTCTAAAATGGTAGAAAACTCCTTTTGAGTTGAAACCACTTTCTATAGTCTTGTATTAACTTATATTCTCACATACTAAGAGGTTCTGTAAAACAAAAATCCTTATCCATCTCTTTCAATGAAGGCCGAATGCTTGCATTTGTGACCTGTGAAGTTTTTGTTTCAACTTTTGGAATATGATCATGTGTTTAAGTTTCTAACTATCCTTTGATCTTGAATCTATAAATCTTGGAAGTTTTGATAGCTTGTTCCTATGATGACCGAAAAATATGAATAAGTAGGCCTAGGATAATATGTTTCAACTTTCCAAGTATTGATCATGGATTCAGAACTCTTTATAACTTGTTTATTTCATGTTATTAAAGCTAGTAGGTGTTACTTTCATTTTTCCAAGATGATCATAGACTTGAGCTCCATAAGATATTTGGATGCTAAGTCTAAGAGATTGGAAAGTTTAAGGATTTATAACTTGTTTATTTTATGTTATTAAAGCTAGTATGTGTTACTTTCATTTTTCCAAGATGATCATGGACTTGAGCTCCATAACATATTTGGATGCGGTTAAAGTAATATTTTGGTCCCTATACGTGACACTGATTTTCAATTTGGTCCCTATATAAGTTATCAATTTGGTCCTTATACGTGACACTGGTTTTCAATTTGGTCCTCACTGCTAATTGGTCCCTATATAAGAGGACCAAATTGCAAATTATTGTCACATGTAGGGACCAATTCAACAAAAAAAAATTGAAATCGGTCCCTACATGTGACAATTATTTTCAATCTGGTCCCTATATGTGACAATAATTTGCAATTTGGTGCTCTTATATAGGGACCAATTAGCAGCGAGGACCAAATTGAAAACCAGGGTCATGTATAGGGACCAAATTGATAACTTTTTACATATAAGGACCAAATTGAAAATCAGTATCACGTATAGGGACCAAAAGATTATTTTAACCTTTGGATGCTAAGTCCAAGAGATTGGAAAGTTTAAGGATTTATACCTTGTTTATTTTATGTTATTAAAGCTAGTATGTGTTACTTTCATTTTTCCAAGATGATCATGGACTTGAGCTCTATAAGATATTTGGATGTTAAGTCTAAGAGATTGGAGAGTTTAAGGATTAATAAATTGTTTATTTATGTTATTAAAGCTAGTATGTGTTGCTTTCATTTTTCCAAGATGATCATGGACTTGAGCTCTATAAGATATTTGGATGCTAAGTCTAAGAGATTGGAAAGTTTAAGGATTTATAACTTGTTTATTTTATGTTATTAAAGCTAGTATATATTACTTTCATTTTTCCAAGATGATCATGTACTTGAGCTCCAAAAGATATTTGGATGTTAAGTCTAAGAGATTAGAAAGTTTAAAGATCTCTAGCCTATAAATCCTATGAAGACCGAACCTAGGAGGTTATGGACCTAGGATACCTTGTTCTTATTTTCCAAAATTATCATGGTTTTGAGCTCATTAACACATATGGATGCTAAACCTAAGAGATTAGAAAGTTTAGTGAACTCCTAGGAGGTTTTGATCATTGTTTATGAACTCCTAACGCTTAAGGATATTCAATGACTATATGCATGTGTGTATGTGTTTAACTTGAGTGATTTGAATATTATTATGACATGGAGCTAATACTTGAACGACTTGTTTACTTGAGTTATTGTGATTATTACTTGAAGTTGATTATTACTTGCTTTACAGTATTGTGAATTATAGACAAGTGATGAACTATCGTTAACTGTGATATTATTGTGAAGAATATATTACTGTTGATTGAAGTTTGAGAGGCCGGACTTGAGTCTGTGCACAATGATTATAAGGATTAAAAACTTTAATAAGCCTTGAATAGAATTTTGAAAGTATTGGTTTCATTTATAAAAGTTCCTTGTTTAAAACGCTTACTTCAAGAGAATGAGATTCTAGTTTTGAAAAGAAACGTTGAAGTGTGTTTAAGTAAATTGAAACTACCTTTTTATGATCCAAAGTTCGTACGAGAGAAAACCTTTTTCGAACTATGTGTTTCATGAAGGAAAAACCCCTTTGAAAATATTTGACCTTACTCCATCAATGATTTCAAAAGCAAACGAATTTCCAAATGTTTTATAGAAGAATTTGTAAAGGAAAAGATTTTCTCCTTAATGATTTAGAAACGTTCCGGTTACTTGGATAGGTGACCGAGGTTTTTGTTTTGGTTTTTGATTTTCACTGAACGAAAAGTAAGCATATGTGAAAGAGAATCTAGTTCACGAGGCGTCGCCTCTAGTATTCAGTTATAAGCACACGATCTGGGATCCGTGTCAAGAATTATGGACCAAGAGTCCAAGTTGTGATATTATGGGCTAGGAGTCCAAATCTTGGAATTGATGACTGTGTCCTAATTTCATTGTTATGGACTAGGAGTCCTTATCATGTTGAAATAAAACATCGATAAAATTATAATTGTTTCTACGACCACAACCTCGTACTGCGGCCTCGGTCTAAGGTGTTGTGATTGAGCACTCGATTTTGCGTCCTGTGTTATTAATTTTCAAGTGATGAAAATTGTGAATAGTCGTTAGCTTTGGGCTTCGACAAACGGAAAAGAGTGAACACAAAGAAAAGTCTCGTTAATGAAAAGTCTTTTATTCATATGCATTTTCCCTTGGCAGACGTGCTTGAGTTACCGAATACCCGCTTAAGATGTGGTATTTGATGATATATACATCTGAATGGCCGTTATAAGGGATTCGTGATGGTGTTGATCCGGGTACATGAGGTGATGGAGTCAACTTGCCAAACGTAGCGTATGAGCCTGATCAACTCTTTCTTTCTTAATGATAAAATGGTGATGGTATCTCATGAGATTAAGATTAGAGCCTGGTGATTGAAGTGTCATGCATTATCTTTATAAAATTGATTGATTCAGGTATGAGACCCACTGAAATAATGCTTGTTGTTTACCTATGAGTAATGTTTAAAATGTCAATATGCCAAGGTGTTGTATGTATCATGTGTATGGTTGTTGTGATATATATCCGTTGTCGGTATCTCACTCTTTCATTTCTACTTGTTATTCTCTCTTCCTTTTTGGTATCACTATATGTACACGAGTCCAGATGGATCCCCATATCCCTCTTGACCCGACAACATTGAAGACTGAGGTCTTCGACGACTCAGGAAATTCTAGGGCATGGCAGATACACCTAGAGGCGACATCTGCCATATACCATGGAGCAATCACCACGACTAATTTAAATGCTGACGGAGACCCAATCCGTAGAAGCCACACTGTGGAAACTAGGAGGAAAGCTCTGCCTCCGATTTGGTATTACCTTCACATACTGCGAGCTCACGGAGGATCACGTTATGGATCATGATGACGATGACGATTCCGTGGATGAGGGCGACGACGTTATAGATCCATTACCTGAGGTCTCGTCTCGTGGGAGCCTTTGTGGAGACCCTGCTTGCAACTAGTGTCAGTAACCAGTTCGGAGCGTTTTGTGGATAATCTTCCGTCATCTGACTTTTAGAGTTATCTTTTGGATGTGGTTCCGGACCTTTTTTTCCTGTGTCTTACTTACTCTCTTTTAAGTTGTATATTCTAGTTGTCTAATTCTGTTGCAATGGCCGTTGATAAGGCCTTATCTTATGTATTGAAACTTGGCTCTCATTGGGACATGTTATATATGTATATGTGTTGTCTTCAACTCATGTTCTGAGTGTTCATCACCTCTATCTTGTTTCATTCCTTCATCTCAAAAAATAAAAAAAATAATTACCGTTTTTAGTGTACTCGTCCATCGAGTAGATGATACTTTTCGAAAGTAACCAGCTTTGTAAATCAGAAATATTTCCGCATTTGGGTAACCATGTGATGCCGGGTTTAAGGTGTCACACTCGTAACCGACTCCCAGACTCAAATCTCTTTTTCTTAAAAAATACCAGTTTACCTTAAAATAAATGGGTTTTCCAAGGTTTTTCCACAATAAAATTTTGGTGGCGACTCCTCTGTTTTTTACCTTCTTTTCACGGCACCCGGATGGGACGGTCGCGACACTAGGTTACGTTCAACCAGTTAAAGGACTATCCGTCCAATGACGTGGCATATGGAGCTCGTCTACTATCAACTACGAGCCCTGAGGATTGAAGACGACTCCGATGTAGAATCTTATATCAAGAACCAAAATCAAGAAAACAGATTCTGTTATCAAACCCAAATCTGTTTTAATTGATCCTAACGACTATAACTTGTTTTCTATATATAGAGGGATCAAAGGAACACTTTTAACAGATCGAAACATATCGAACAACAGATCAAAAACAAACTATCAGAATTACATGAAATCAATTTGAGAGATCAATTGTGAAAATCATTCATCATCTTTCTTGAGCTTATTGTGAAAAAGAGTGTTTCATTATCATAAGTGCTTCAATTTGTATATTTGACTATTGAGAGTTTAGGAATCAATCTTTTTGAACTTTTCCATTGTAAAGAGAGAGGGAGTCTCTCCGAGTGATTAGGGTGAGGTATCCTTAAGGAAGAACATTGAGGCTCTTCACAAGAGTGTGGTATCTCGAGGTGAAGGAGTGCTTTGTGGTGTAAAGGTTTTTCAAGCTACCTGGCTAAAGCTTGATGTGTTAGTGTGTGAAAACCCACTGGTGGAGTGGGGACTGTATGTAGGTCACAGTGGTGGTGGCTGAACCAAGATAAATATGGTTGTGTGGTATCTCTAAACTCAAACTCTTTAATTTCTGTCTTGCGCATATAACTATGATCTTGATGTTCTAAGTATTCAATTGATATCAGTTTTTGATCTGCATAATCTGTATTAAACCTTGAGTAAACTATAATAATAACTGTGTATTCAATTCTATTCTCATGGATCAATATTTGAATTGAATCTTGTATCATATGTGATCAAATTCGAATAGCTTAATTTCTGATTCTTAATCACAAATTGAAACCTGTAAGTTTGTTCTTGATTGTTAATGCTTGTATCTAAAACTTGCATAACTTGTTGTTAATCTTTAAAGGCTTAATCAGTTTCTGTATTTTGTTATTATTGAGTTTTGAACCCGAACCTATTCTGTGATCAATCTTTATGAATTAATCTTTCTTATCTTCATCATCTTCCAATTCAAGATTTTATATAAACCCTTCATTGATTTTGTAAAGATCCTGAGGCCACAAATCTGAAAACTAAAGTTTTGTGAAAAAGTTTTTAAGAGGGAAATATTTTTTGAAACTCAATTCACCCCCCTCTTGAGTCGTTGAAGCCAAAACAACATTCCCCACCTCCACAACCAGCAGCACCTCCCACACCCTGCCCTCCCCCAACCCTCAATTCCCCCCCCCCCCCCCCCCCCAATGCCCTCCCCCACCATCCACTCTACGACAAGTTACCCACCACGTGCCCCTCCCAATCCTGACCATACAACTTTCTCCCTCTCCTCCTCATTTCTTTCCAATCGAAAAATTCACCACAAGAGAATAGGAAGAAGGTTAATAGTGAAAGAAATTAGTTAGGTAAAATTGTTATTGTGTAAAGTTAGCTTCTTTTCTCATGCTTTCTTCGCAATGAGGGGAGAAAAGTTTTATGCGGGCTCTACCAATGAGTTTTTCTCTCATATTTTCTCTTCAATTTCAAACGAGAAAAATATTAAAACCTGTCCTTTTTCTTGGATATTGAGGAGGAAACTCGATCTCCACCCGAAACTAGGCTAGGCTAAGAAAGTGAAGGTGATTGCCAACTGTCAGTTGTGTGGGTGAGGATGAAAATTTCTCAAAGGAAGAAGAAAGAAAATAAGATGGGCCAAATCTGAATATTATGCCAAATCGCTATATGATTTTTTTAGCTATTGATTTTAATACCTCATCAATTAATTCCCCACCTCCCTCCCCCATTTTTTAAAATTTATCTCCCAAAATACCCCCACACCATTTCTTCTTCTTCATCTCCCACCCCCTTTCCCTTCCCCTTCTATTTTCTTCGTGCTTTTAGAAGAGGGTACGGTGGAGGCCAGTGGTCAACGAAGTTTCATGATCCGCACAATATAACACCATGTTTTATTAAAAGCTGATTAACTTTATAAAATGAGGATTTTCAGAGTTAATTTCGAAATAACCTCTTTAAAAATTTGGAACCTTGCTTGACATCAAAACAAAACCTGATAAACATTTGATAGGTTTAAAACTTTCTCAAATAAAAATCTGATCACTGGTCTTACATCAATTGCCAGTGTTGTTTTGGCTTCAAAGACGCAAGGGGGAGGGGGGGGGGGGGGGGGGGGATTGAGTTTTCAAAACTTTTTCATTTTCAAAAACTTTACTTTTCAAATCAGAGTTGCCTCTCGATCTTTTACAAAATCAGTGAAGGGCTTTTTATGAAATCTTGAATAGAAGGTGATGAAGATAAGAAAGATTAATTCAGAAAGATAAATCAGTGCTTCTGTCACTTGTGTGGACGAGCGCTTCTGTCACTTTAGTGGACGAGCGCTTTTATCACTTTAGTGGACGAGCGGTTCTGTCACTTTAGTGATTGAATCAAACAGAAAGAAGTTTAGTTTCAAAACTCAGTAATAACAAAATATGGAAACTGATTAAACCTTTAAAGATTAAGAACAAGTTCTGCAAGTTTCAGATACAAGCATTAACAATCAAGAACAAACTTGCAGGTTTCAGTTTCAGTTTTAGTTATCAAGAAACATAAATTCAGCTATTCGAATTTGATCACATATGATGCAAGATTCAATTCAAATATTGATCCTAAAGAATAAAATTGAATACACAGTTATTATTACAGTTTACTCAAGGTTCAATACTGATTATGCAGATCAAGAACTGATATCAATTGAAAACTTATAACATCAAGATCACAGTTATATGCGCAAGACAGAAATTAAAGAGTTTGAGTTTAGAGATACCACACAACAAACTTTATCCTATTTCAGTCACCACCACTGTGACCTACATCCATTCCCCACTCCACCCATGGGTTTTCACACACTAACACAACAAGCTTTAGCCAGGTAGCTTGAAAAACCTTTACACCACAGAGAACTCATTCACCTCGAGATACCACACTCTTGTGAAGAGCCTCAATGTTCTTCCTTAGGGATACCTCACCCTAATCACACAGAGAGACTCCTTCTCTCTTTACAATCAAATAGAAAGAAGAGATTGATTCCTAAACTCTCAATAGTCACATATACAAATTGAAGTTCTTATGAGAATTGAAACACTCTTTTTCACAATGAAGCTCAAGCAAGAAGATGAATGATTTTCACAATTGATCTCTCAAATTGATTTTGTAAAATTCCTAATCTGTTGTTCTTGATATATATATATTTTTTCAAAGTGTTCCTTTGATCCCTCTATATATAGGAAACAAGTTATAGTCGTTGGGATCAATTAAAACAGATTTGGGTCTGATAAGAGAATCTTTTTTCTTGATTCTGGTTCTTGAACAAGGCTTGAGTGCAGGGATGTATTAACCAATTTCATACTGATAGTCTTGAACTTGGTTAATCCATCGGTACATCCATTCAATACATCTATGTATTAATGAACATTAGATTTTCCTGAAACTTGAATACACACGTACGTAGCATATGTACAGGGTTGTATTCACCTAACCATTTATAACTAATCTGATTTCATATTGTGCATAGGTGTTACTGAATCAAGAACCTTAAATTCATTTGTCAGTTACAGTAGAAGACATACATCCAATGATTACATGGCTGTACCTGACAAATAATTTTCTTATTTCCAAAAATCATTTTCATTAACAAAAACTTATTCATTTTAATGTAGGTTATGAAAATTGATTTTCTTCATGCATCTTTTTAGTTGAGCAATTTTGTGACTAAGAGATTTCTTTCTCTTACAAATCATCTAAGACTTAAATATAAAATTCTCCTTTAAGCTTGGTCTTGATGATCCTTTGTTCTTTGACTTTGATCTTTTGATTTCTACATGCAGCCCCTTGATTCCTTCAAGTTCTTCCTTGAATATTTTCCTTGAATTTGCTTAATGAACTTGTTGATCACTGCTTGATACATGTCTTTGCAATTTGACACTAAAGTAATTGCACACACATTAAATTGTATTTGTCATATATCAAAATCTCTAAGTCATTGAGTCTTACAAACTCCCCCTTTTTTATTATGATAAATATTTTAACAAATTATAAGATCAGAGTATAAGTGTAGCAGAAGCTAAGTATTTTTGACAGATTTATATCATGCTATCAGAGCATATGTATATCAGAGCAAAAAAAAAAATATCAGAGCAGAATTTGATTTACTCCTCATTAATCATGTAAGCTTATAAGCTCCCCTTCAACATATGCATGTATAATTTGTTATTATCCCCTTTCTCTATATCATACTTTTTCCTCCCCCTTTTGGCATTATCAAAAAGGTAAAGAAAAGAAACATTCAAAGTAATAGAGATGGCAAGCATTTAAGCATTCAAACATAGCATATAAAATTGTTCATGATAGAGGGATAGGTGCAGGGACAAATCAAAAAGAACATAAACCATTAGTCAAAATTACAAACTAAGGCATTTTACCTTTCAAAAAACTAAGTTCTAATTCCTACGAATTCATAGAACTAGTTCTTCCTTTTTGATTTTCTTTTGTTTCGGCCTTTAGGTGATGGTTCGGCAGGGGTGTGCTCAGCTTCCTTCACAGCAGCTCTTGAGGGCGAAGATCCAGTATTTTTGGTTCTTTCTATATTAGGGTTGGTTTGAGTTCAAGAAGGATTAAGGTTAGCTCTGCTAGGTTTGCGGAATTAGGTGAAGAAAGAGTGGGTTTCAGAAGATTTGATGTTTTGAAATAAGATTCTACATCAGTGTCGTCTTCAATCCTCATGGCTCGTAACCTAGTAGACGAGCTCCATATGCCACGTCATTGGACGAAGCTTCTCATTAAGGACTTAGCAAGTCCAAAGAATGTAACCTAGTAGACGAGCTCCATATGCCACGTCATTGGACGGAGCTTCTCATTAAGGTCCTAGCAAGTCCAAAGACTTGTGTGGACGAGCAGAATTAGAATCTTGTGTATTCTGAGTTTATCAGACTAAAAACACAAGGGATCCATTCCTGATCGAATCTATTTCTTCTAAAACTCTCTTCTAATCATTCATAGATATTCCAAATCAAATCATACAATAATCAGAGCATATTTACACAAAGATACAGTCACATACACAGTTTCTTTAGAGATTAGATATAGGATTGATCATTTATGCCCAATTCTCTTCTAATGAAAAAGAAGCTTTCCTTGTTCAAGGGCTTGGTAAAAATATTAGCTAGTTGGTTAGTTGTATCAACATATTCAATCTCAATTTCTCTACTTTGAATAAAGTTCTTATGACAGAGATCATGTTCTAAGTTAATTGTTGCATAGCAAGCAAAACAAATCATTCAAGGCTTCATCAATTTTCTTAGATTCAATTTGTGAAACAAAAGCCATATGATTATTCCAAGGTTGATCAAATAACTTTAATACAACAATGTAGACATATTATACAATGATATATAAGTCAACACAAAGATTCACAATCATACATTAATAATTATAATTAGAAAACATATTCAATCAATATTATTTCTTTATTATTACCCATTTTGTGTTTGGTGAAGGCTCTATGTCATGATTCCAATTTTTGTTGTTGACCTTCCACCACACCTACAAAATAGAATTTCATCTTTGTGCTATAGGTACCCAAGTCTGTTTGGATCCTTTTGAGTTAGTTGCAGTAATAGTTCCTTTAGGAAACCATGTATACTTAGATTTATTGTATGCTGATTTTATGTATTGACATGTAGAAGCTGTGTGACCTTTTCTAGCACAAAAGTTGCATTTAACAAATGGTGTGTTTGATGTCTTAGGTGCAGCAAAAAATTTCTTGAAATATTTCTCATGTATCTTAGGTTCATAGCCTATTCCAGCCTTATCATAAACACATTTCTGCTGTCCTAATAAAGCATTCAAGTTATCTCTATCATTTGTGAACTTGGCTAAGTCATTTTTTAGTTTTTCAACTTCTTTAGTCAATGTACAACACTTAGAACAATTAGAGCTAGATGCAATCAAGACCTTATTCCTACCTTCTAGTTCTCTTTCTTTCATTTTCAAGCATGCATAATCATCATGTTGTTTAGCAATTATTTTTCTAGATGAGACAAGTTGTTTAGAAATCTTAAGATATTCAGCATGTAACTCATCAAATGCATCTTGCAATTCATCAAAAGTAGGTTGTGAATCAGAATTTACCTCACTCTCTGAATCACTGTTATTTCTGGCCATCAAGCACAAGTTTGCCTCCTCAGATTCTTCAGTGGAATCTACATCATTATCATCCCAAGCAATGTAGGTATTTCTTGTCTTTCTCCACTTCTTGTCCTTTGAGTCAAACTTTTTTGTTTTGTCCTTCTTTTGCAGTTTTGGACAGTCAAGCTTCATGTGGCCAATCTTTCCACATTCATAGCATGTGATGTTGTTGGAAGAGTTGTCACCTTGGCGAAATTTCTCCTTTGAAAAGTGGATGGATTTCTTTTGGAGTTACCTTTCTTCTTTAGGAACTTCTTGAATTTTCTAACTAGCATTCCCATCTCTTCTTCAGGTTCTGCCTCTTGTGCTGAATCATTATCATCACTGTCTTCTACTTCTCTGACTTGTGATTTCAGAGCCAATCCCTTTATCTTTTTGTCAGTTTCCTCATTCTCATTCAGTCTGTTCAACTCAAATTCATGCTCTTGTAGTTTTCCAAACAATGTGGCAATGGTCATTGATGAGAGGTCTCTAGATTCTGAGATTGCAGTGACTTTAGGCTGCCATTCCCTACTCAAGCATCTCATTACTTTGTTAATTTGATCCTCATTTGATATAGATTTTCCAAGACCAGTAAGTTGGTTAACAATATGAGTGAATCTCTTTTGCCTTTCAGTCATAGGTTCTCCTTGCTTCATTCTGAACAGCTCATACTCATATGCGAGGGTGTTCATTCTTGCTCTTTTGACATCTGTGGTTCCTTCACGTGTTACTTGCAATGTATCCCACATCTCCTTTCCTGATTTGCAATTTGAAACCCTGAAAAACTCATCACGGCTTAAAGAAGATATTATAATATTCTTAGCACGTGCATTATATTGAACTTTTTTCTTATCATCCTCATTCCATTCAGTTTTAGGCTTATTTCTTGGAGAGCAAATAACATCTACAGTAGAGGGGACGAATGGTCCACTTTCTACTGCATCCCATATGTCTATGCCTGCTGCCTCAAGAAAGATTACCATTCTTTCCTTCCAATAGTTATACTCAGATCCATTGAAGGCAGGAGGGCGTGCAAGGGAAGCCCCTTCATTCAAACAGTCATTGGAAGCCATACTCTTATAGCTGTTAAGCCAAACTTAAGAGTTTAGCTCTAATACCAATTGTTGTTTTGGTTTCAAAGACTCAAGAGGGGGGGTGAATTGAGTTTTCAAAAATTATTCCTTTTCAAAAAATTTACATTTCAAATCAGAGTTGCCTCAGGATATTTTACAAAAACAGTGAATGGATTTTTATGAAATCTTGAATAGAAGGTGATGAGGTGAATCAGTCCAGAAAGATAAATCAGTGCTTCTGTCACTTTAGTGGACGAGCGCTTCTGTCACTTGTGTGGACGAGCACTTTTGTCACTTTTGTGGACGAGTGCTTCTGTTACTTTAGTGATTGAATCAAACAATGATTGAATCAAACAGAAAGAAGTTCAATTCCAGTTTCAGTTTCAGTGATAAAGAACAGTCTTAATCAACTCAGTTTTGAACAATCAATAACTCAAGATTGATTGTCGTAATACTCTGGTTTTAATTCATATTGAACAGATCAAGAACTGATATCAATTGAAAACTTAGAACATCAAGATCACAGTTATATGCGCAAGACAGAAATTAAAGAGTTTGAGTTTAGAGATACCACACAACCAGATTTATCCTGGTTCAGTCACCACCACTGTGACCAACATCCAGTCCCCAATCCACCTATGGGTTTTCACACACTAACACAACAAGATTTAGCCAGGTAGCTTGAAAAACCTTTACACCATAGAGCACTCCTTCACCTCGAGATACCACACTCTTGTGAAGAGCCTTAATGTTCTTCCTTAGGAATACCTCACCCTAATCACACAGAGAGACTCCCTCTCTCTTTACAATCAAAATAGAATGAAAAGATTGATTCATAAACTCTCAATAGTCAGATATACAAATTGAAGTTCTTATGAGAATTGAAACACTCTTTTTCACAATGAAGCTCAAGCAAGAAGATGAATGATTTGCAATGTATCCCACATCTTCCTTCATGTGTTACTTGTAATGTATCCCACATCTCCTTTGCTGATTTGCAATTTGAAACCATAAAAAATTCATCACGGCTTAAAGCAGATGTTATAATATTCTTAGCATGTGTATTATATTGAACTCTTTTCTTATCATCCTCATTCCATTCAGTTTTAGGCTTATTTCTTGGAGCGCCAATAGCATCTACAGTAGAGGGGACGAATGGTCCATTTTCTACTGCATCCCATATGTCTATGCCTGCTGCCTCGAGAAAGATTACCATTCTTTCCTTCCAATAGATATACTCAGATCCATTGACGGCAGGACGACGTGTAAGGGAAGCCATACTCTTATAGCTGTTAAGCCAAACTTAAGAGTTTAGCTCTGATGCCAATTGTTGTTTTGGCTTCAAAGACTCTAGAGGGGGGGGGGGGGGGGGGGTGAATTGAGTTTTCAAAAATTCTTTATTTTCAAAAACTTTACTTTTCAAATCATAGTTGCCTCAGGATCTTTTACAAAAACAACGAAGGGTTTTTTATGAAATCTTGAATAGAAGGTGATGAAGATAAGATAGATTAATTCAGAAAGATAAATCAGTGCTTCTGTCACTTTAGTGGACGAGCGCTTCTTGTCACTTTAGTGTACGAGCACTTCTGTCACTTGTGTGGACGAGCGCTTCTGTCACTTTAGTGGACGAGCGCTTTTGTCACTTTAGTGGACGAGCGGTTCTGTCACTTTAGTGATTGAATCAAACAGAAAGAAGTTCAGCTTCAAAACTCAGTAATAACAAAATACGGAAACTGACTAAACCTTTAAATCTTAAGAACAAGTTATGCAAGTTTCAGATACAAGCATTAACAATCAAGAACAAACTTGCAGGTTTCAGTTTCAGTTTCAGTTTCAGTTATCAAGAAACAGAAATTCAGCTATTCGAATTTGATCACATATGATGCAAGATTCAATTCAAATATCGATCCTTACAAATATAATTGAATACACAGTTATTATTACAGTTTACTCAAGGTTCAAAACTGATTATCCAGATCAAGAACTCATATCATATGTGCAAGATAGAAATTAAAGAGTTTGAGTTTAGAGATACCACACAACCAGATTTATCCTGGTTCAGTCACCACCACTGTGACCTACATCCAGTCCTCATGCTAAGGTGTTGTGGTATCTTCCAATAATTCCAAGGTTCAAGCGATTGTTTGCCAATGCGAAAGATGCGAAGAATCTTAGATGGCATAATGATGAGAGGAAACGTGATGGAAAGGTTTGTCATCCTGCTGATTCTATGCAATGGAAGAATATTGATACTATGTTTCCGGATTTCGCCAATGAGCCAAGAAACCTAAGGCTTGGACTTGCTACGGATGGAATGAATCCTTATGGTAACATGAGTAGTATTCATAGTTCATGGCATGTTCTGTTGATAATTTATAACCTGCCCCCTTGGTTGTGCATGAAGCGCAAATACATGATGTTGTCTATGATGATTTCGGGCCCAAAGTAACTGGTAAATGACTTAGATGTTTATCTAAGTCCCTTGATTGAAGACTTGAAAACGCTGTGGGTGGAAGGTGTTGATGTAGTTGATGGGTATTCTCATGAGACTTTCAAGCTTCGTGCCATGTTATTTTGCACCATCAACGACTTTCCAGCATACGGTAACTTGTCCGGGTACAGTGTCAAGGGGCATAAAGCATGCCCTATATGTGAAGAAGGCACATGCTACACTCAGTTGCATCATGGAAAGAAGATGGTTTACCTTGGGCATCGGGGATTTCTTAGACGTGATCACCCATATCATAAGATGAAAAAAGCTTTTAATGGATGCCAATAGACGGAAGAAGCTCCGGCGGCCTTAATTGGAGAGCAGGTTTATCAGAGGGTAAAGGGCATCAATGTTATATTCGACAAGTCCCAAATGACAGGTAAAGATGCTTGAGAAAAACATATGGAAGAAGAGAGGTCGATATTCTTTGATCTTCCACATCGGGCGCAAGCTTGATGTCGATTAATTGCATTGATGTGATGCATGTGGAGAAAAATGTGTGTGATAGTGTGATCGGGACGCTTCTCAACATTCAGGTCAAGACAAAGGATGGTGTGAATGCTCGTCTCGACCTCGTTGCTATGGGTATACGAGAGCAATTAGCTCCAGTTGTTGAGGATGGTAAGCGGACTTATTTGCCGCCAGCATGTCATACTTTGTCAATAAAAGAGAGACAAAGTTTCTGCGGGTGTCTTCAGAGCATCAAAGTTCCACATGGTTATTCTTCAAATATGAAGAGGCTTGTCTCCAGTGATCTTAAATTGGTTGGCTTAAAGTCTCATGATTGTTACATCTTGATGCAACAACTTCTGCCCGTTGCTATTCGTGGTATTGCTCCAAAAAATGCGAGACATGCCATTACTCGGTTGTGCTCATTCTTCAATTCTATATGTAGCAAAGTTGTTGACCCCCGTATGTTGGATGACTTGGAAGTTGAGGCTGTTACAATCTTGTGCCAATTGGAGATGTATTTTCCTCCTTCCTTTTTCGACATAATGGTTCACTTAATTGTTCATTTGGTGAGGGAGATTAGATTATGTGGGCCGGTTTTTCTGAGATGGATGTACCCAGTTGAGCGCTACATGAAGATCTTGAAAGGGTATGTGAAGAATCCTCATCATCCGGAAGCATCTATTGTTCAAAGGTATGTTGCAGAAGAAGCTATTGAGTTTTGTTCGAACTACCTTCATAACACGGATCGTATAGGGGTTCCTAAGCCTCGGCATGATGAGATAATATGTCAAGGTAAGGGTACACATGGCTTAAGAATTAATAGCAAGGGTCGGGATGAAGTGCTTCAAGCACATTTGTATGTATTGAACAACATCGATTCTGCTCAACCTTTCTTATTTGAACATAAAAGAAAAGTCAATCAAGAAAACCCTCGAATGAACGAAAGGTGGTTGTTGAACAAGCATAACAAGACTTTCTTACCATGGTTCAAGGAAGAAATGCTTGATGAGTGTGATTTCACCTCATATTTCATGTACATTTCTGCATGCATTTTCATGTAGTTTAGGCTATTTTAATTTTATTTTTGATAGTTTTTACCGTGGAACGGGTAAGGCGGTCTTGTAGTATTGTTTTGCAGAAATTAATGATTAAATGCCCAGAATTAGCCTTGATGGAGCTTGGTTGAAGATAGAGCTTGAAAAGTGAAGAAATGAGCCAAACAGAGCCCATCACAGCCGTGATCAAGCAGAGCTAAAAAGGAACAAAGGCTGAAGTCAGAATTGATCACGGCCTAGCCGTGATGAGCATCACAGCCGTGATGCTCCAAAATTTGAACATGCACCAGGGCAGAACCCGTCACGGCCTGGCTGTGATGGCCATCACGGCCGTGACGCGTGACTGATCTATAAATAGAGCCACACTGAACAGAAAAGGGGACTTTTACCAGAGACTTTGAAACCCTAAAGGTGGCTGACGGCTAGGGGAAGGCTGGACCCCTAAAAGTGACGTTCTCTCTGCTCTTCGACTGGAAGAAGATTGGAGGATTCTTCATGGAGTTTTCTTCATCTCTTCTCTCTTTCTCTTTTGCAGACTTTATCATGTGTTGCTAATTCCCCTGTTGTTGGGGTTAGATGACGAATTTTCCGAACTTGATTTTATTTTGATTTGGTTTTAATACAAGTTTCTAATTCTTTATGAGTATTTGATTCCATGCTTAATTCTTTCCTTGGTTTGGCCATCCTTGGAATGAATTGTTGCTTTGATAGACAATTGAAAGATTGATGTTAAGGCATGCTCATGAATCAAATGCCAAGTAGTTCATGAATCTAGACATAGATCTTGGGGTGCTTGCAATCTTATAAGTCTTGGCTCTTTATGCAAAGTCTCATGTTAAACCACCTAAGACATTAGGGTTTAATTTGGGGTTTTAGGCTCATTCCACCTAAGACATTAGGGTTTGAGTATTTCAGAAGGCTTGATTGTCATAATTGAATTAGGACTTGTGTTAGTAACCATTTCATTGCAATTAAGGGATGATTAGTGTAGTCTAATCCTGACTGTTAACCACATCTTTTTCTGCACTCCAAGTGTTTGATAAAAGTTCACAAAAAGACCAAAAATATTTTAATTGCTTTGTTTCTTTATTTTATGTTTTGATCCCTTCATACCACAGTTTGGTCTAGATAGTTGTATAATTTGTGAAGTGGTAATTGGCAACCGATACCTGAGGACGATATCCGGTCTCACCACTGTATTACTTGTTTGCGACTAGGTATACTTGCCTAGAAAAATCGTATCAAGTTTTTGGCGCCGTTGCCGGGGATTGGTTTTGCCAATATCATTAGTAACAAAGGAGGCAACTAATTTAGACATTTTTAATTTTTAATTTTAGTTTTATTTTCTGTGTATATTTCATTTTTTTCTTTTTAGTTTTATCTGTTCAAGGTGGATTGCAACACATGGAGATTTATTATTTTCCTGCCTTGGATGGAGTTACAAAATATTCCTTTGGGCCTAATATAGTCCTGGGAGACTATGAGCTCTGAGGAAATCAATGCCCTCATGCACAAGCTTATAGTGTAATCATGAAGCATGAGGAGGAATGGAAATGGAATGAGCCAAGTCCCTTGAAAGTTGCTCTGCAACAATATTCACTAGAGCTATCCATCTCTGAGGCCAAAGCAAGAGCTAGCTGTGACAGCATCAAAGCTGTGATGCAGAATTTCAAAATGCAAGTTGATGAAATTTGTAAACAGCTCATAAAAGAATCACATGAAGCACAGTTTGAGAAAAATCTGATTTCGGGGATAGTTCAAAGTGACGATGAAGTGGTAGTGGAAGATGACTCACAAGAAAAAGAACATGGGTTGGCGAGCAAAGAGGGTCTATCTTTCACCATGCTTGCCAAGAAACCTGATACTGCTGTCTTGGATAAATATATTGGTTTGGAGGCATGTGTGGACACTATAAAATTGGCTCAAAAAGTAAAACCTCATGTGCTTCATGGAACACTTATGCCTGAAGAGGTCGAAAGAGGAGCTTATCACTTGCAGTTTGACCCAAGAGGAACCGAGAGTAGATTCATATTGCTTCTACAAGTGCCATTCTCCAAACAATGGGATCCGGGTGGAGGATCTCACATGATGAGCATCTCCTAGCCCTTATGCTACAAGCAATGGGATCCAGGTGGATGCTTCTTAATGAGTCAAGCTAGCGACGTTAAAGAAGCGCTTATTGGGAGGCAACCCAAGTTTCCTTTTCCTTTTCTTTTTGATTTTACCTCTTGAATAATTTGAGAAGATCAAGAGGACAAAATTCATAAATTAATAGTTTTGTTAAGTGTTTTCAGGCTTAGAAGGAAGGAAGAGCGAAAGGGCAGGGAGAAACAAATTCAGCAACCATCACGCCCAGGCCGTGACACTGGCCACGGCCGTGATGAGCTTAATGTGAAGACCAGAAAGGATCACGGCTTGCCCGTGATCAGCATCACAGGCGTGATGAGAGGTCCCTGAAGATCAGAGAGCATCACGGCCTGGACGTGATGGAGGTCACGGTCGTGACAAACTTCTTCCTTTGGACCAGAATTGATCACGGCCTAGCCGTGAAGAGGAAAACGGCCGTGACACAATTTGCAGCCTATCTTTGCCTAGACTTGTGAGCCAACATCCGCTACCGTCGCGGTGAGTTGTTCCATTTTTATTTTTTTCCTTCTCATTGATTTTTGAACTACTAAAGGTGAGAATTTTGAGCCGAAAAGGGGTACTCACTAAATTTACCCCATTCTTTGTGATAGAGTGTTGTATTCCTCTTGGATTGTAATTCTCTAGAACTTGACTTGAAACCGTTTTGAAGATTAAAAATTTTTGAAAACATTTTTGAAAATGATTGAGGCACTAGGTATTTTTTTCTGGCCTTCTGAGCTTTGATTGACTAAATGCTACCTCTTAGTTGCCCAATTTTGATCCTACAAAAAAATAAAATACTTTTCTTGGTACCTTGAAATATATTGATGAATGATGCTTGATGAGAGACCTTCTAAAGTATTGTACAAAAAGGGTAAAAAGGTAGTTGAAAAAGTATGGGATGAGAAAGTTGGAAAATATTTCTCTTGAGCTGAAAATCTTCTCTTCTCCAAAAGAAAAGAAAAGAGAAAAAGAAAAAATATATAGAGAAGGGGATGACAAAAGAAAGTGAGAAATAAAAGAAAAGGAAAGAAATAAAGGTGGAAAAATGAGTCAAAACCCAAAAAGGTATTTTAGAAGGTGTCGTGCTGTGCAATGCTTGAGATTTTAAGTAGCCTTCTTGAAAATTCCTTTTCTTGATTTCCCCACCTAACGATTAATCCCATGGCCCGATTACAACCAAAGTGAAATACCTCTTGATTCTTGAACGCGCTGTCGCGCACGCGCCAAAAAGCGAGCGGTTTATAAAAATGTAGTTTAGGGCGACAACTCGGATGTCGTCTCACAAGGACTCTTGACTTGTTATTTACCACAAAAATCAGTTTTTGGGGGGGTTTGGTTTGAATTGCAAATGGAAAACAATGCAAAAAAACAGAACAATAAAACAGAGCAGTTGAAAAGGTTATCAAATAGCTAAAGACGATTAATCTACTGTTCTCGAATTCCCAACTATCATCGGTTCATGTAATTCCAAGCCCTAAGCAGATTCTAATCCCCTCTCAGTTGTAGCAACAATTAACAAACGAAATCGCTACTACGGATATATGTTCCTATTCCCGAATTAAACAAACGGGGTTAAGCCCTCATCTAAACGAACATGAATGAACACATGCGAATTAAACAAACGCGATTAAGTATAGGAACATAACATCACTGAAATGAATCAACACAACACTATACACTCCTGAATTAAACAAACAGAAATGTATAACATAGTATTGAAAAGGGAAAAGCATACAAAATAGGAATTACAATAACCTCAAGTATGGTGGAAATCAATTATAGTAGATTAATCTAGAAAATTAGTTCTCCATAAAGAAAACGAAACACACAGAAAAATGTAAAAATATGGAGAAGCAAAAGTCCTTCCAATCTGTCCAGAACAGCCATTTATACTATTCAGAAATTTAGCCCACTCGCGAGGCGAACCCCCATTCGCGAGGCGAATATAGTGAAGAGTCGGCAACGTTTGGTCTTCTCGCGGGGTGAAGTACTGCTCGCGTGGCGAGGAATGGAACAGTCATGGCTTCTGGTCTTCAGTCTCGCGAGGCGAGACATGTATCCGCGAGGCCGACACAGAGCAGGTTGCATTTCTCCGGGAACGATCGGCTTCTCGAGGGTCGCGAGGCGAGGTGTTGTTCGCGGGCGAGCAGAGAGGATGACATTTTCTTGTTCTGCCGGTTTTCGAGTTCGCGAGGCGAGAAGACTCTCGCGAGGGCGAACTCCTCCAGACTTGAAATTTCCACGATTCTTTATTCTCTTGACTTCTAACTTAACTCGAAAACAACAAAATAGCCATAAGTGCTTTATTTGACTCAAAACTGGCTAAATTATCCTAAAACTACTTTAGATACTCAAAACCTTGCTTGAGGACAATCTAATCTAATTTGGGTGAAAATAGGATATAATTTGCACAAAACCCCTGGTCATACTAGCCATAAAACTAGATGAGCCAGAGGCTTATCAAAATACCCCAAACTTAAACTTTGCTTGTCCCCCAAGCAAACTACAACTCAAAAAACAAAAAGACTCAAGACATGACAAGCTTAAGGATTCAATCAACTTTGCACAGATTTCAAGCAATTCATCAAAATACTTTTTTCCTTCAATGTCCCTCCCTTTCAAACAAAGCAATCCCCACTTTCAATTATTCTAAACAATTGAGAATTTCATCATTCAAACAATCATTAATCTAAGCAAGGGATCCAAGTTACACACAAGAGGGAGATCACCAAATTCAAACAACCGCCTTCCTCACATGGGAATTTAGTGTTTCACTCATACGCTCAGTTTTTGTCAGGCTAACAACATTTCACTCAATTTCACTTTTCAAGAACACTTCCCATGAATTTGATTTTCATCTCAAAATGATTCCCACGGAAAACATGCATGCAACATCAAAAGGTCTTTTATGGTTGTAATGGGGCCTGGCTAAGGGTAGGATATACAAAGGTACTGGGCTGAAGTCCCTAGGAACTAAGAGAGCATGAACTTTTTACACTTTGAATTTCCACTCAAGTTCCTTTCTTCATTTTTCTTTATGCTTGGGTGACTACAGCCTTTTTATTCAAATAGCCTTCTTGACTTTTTTTTTTCTTCCTTTTTTTTTTCTTGGCTCCAACCTTTTTATTATTATTATTATTTTCTTTTTCTCAATCCCAAACAACACATCATATCCTTGTAGCCACCCCAAACTTAGTTTCTTGCAACCAATTTCTTGCTAAGATTCCATACTCTCCTAATCCTAAGATCGGGTTAACATGGTTTTCCAGATTTTAGCTTATAACATCAGGTCATCAAGAAATAATAGGCTAATTAGGCTCAAAAGGCTAACTAAGGAACATGCATTAGGAATTGGTTATTTTAGGCCAAGTAGCTATTTACAAGGAAAATTCCTAAATCATTTGAAGCAAACACATAAGCATGCAAACCATAAAGAGATTAAAGCAAATTCGGGAAAGTGCAACTTGAAAGTGATTCTCATGACCAAAAACATCTTTGGAGGCTCAAATCCTCACCTAGACAATTTTGCAAATTGTTTGACTGAGATTCTATCCCTAGTGTGTGCTTCCTATCACCCCAAACTTATCATAAATCATGCCATCATAACAAAATATCTCAAAGTTCAGTTTTCAATCACATGGGGATGACTTTTCAACAAAAAATTTTTCAGCCTAGGGGGAATCATCACATCAGTCATGCAATTAATCTATGCAAAATCAATCAAAATCAATCAAACTTGCCAATGAACAACATAACTATAAAATCAGAGTGAGGGAAAGGAAATGGTACTCCCTGATTAAGTGGCAGTGTAGATGGGAGCTTCCGCCTGGATCCCATTGCTTGTAGCATAAAGCCAAGGAGAGGGAGTTCATTCCATGGTCCCATAACTTGCAGCCTTGAGATAGGAGTGAGCACTTGACAATTATGGTGACCTTTCCCAATGCGGTGGACCCATCACTTCCTCTTTGTGCAAAGATGACCGCTTTCTCAACAAAGTCCTCCCAATAAAATTGGGGTTCAACCCCTTGGATCGGTCATGGT
This sequence comes from Sophora flavescens, assembly GCA_030762895.1. Classification (NCBI taxonomy): domain Eukaryota; kingdom Viridiplantae; phylum Streptophyta; class Magnoliopsida; order Fabales; family Fabaceae; genus Sophora; species Sophora flavescens. The sequence continues at coordinate 12,769,593 of CM061065.1, read as the reverse complement.
GCAAAATCCAGTCCCTCTGGTGGTTTCGCAGGGGAAGGTGGCAGATAGGTAGGGAGGGTCTCCGGTGCTGCTTCATCTTTTGCACGTTCCTCATTCACTACACTGACTAATCCATCACCTGCTAAACATGCAGCAATCTCAGCACACACCACACAATGGTTAGTGTTAGTACAATCAGGACATGAAAAAATATCATCAAAGCCAGAATTAAATGGAAAATTAGAAACAAGGTCCTCATGGGTGTCATCAATAATCTCAGAAAACAACTCTAATTGGAAAACAGAGTGCTCTTCCAATGGTTGTTTCACAGCATCAAAGATGTTAAACTTTGCCACAATATCACCAAACTCCATAGACATGGTCCCATCATCAACATCAATCTTAGTCTTAGCTGTCTTCATGAACGGTCTGCCCAGGATGATTGGTGATCTACTGGAATTTGTCTCTCCTGCCATGTCCAGTATGTAGAAGTCAGCAGGGAAGATCAACTCATCAACTTGTACCAAGACATCTTCTACCATTCCCATGGGGCGGGCACTGGTCTGTTGGCCAACTGGATAGTGAGACACAGATATCTGCAAGGGCCCAAGATCAAGGTTATTGAAAATAGAAGTGGGCATGACATTTATGGAGGCTCCCAAATCCAGCATGCAATTTTCAAATTTTCTGTCCCCAATAGTGCATGGAATAGTAAAAGTGCCCGGATCCTTGCACTTCTGTGGTAATTCCTGAGTAGGGGCTGAGACAGTAACTTTTTCTGGTGCAGGCTTAGACTGGATAAGAGCTGAAACATTTCTTCCCAAATTAACTCTCTCATTATTCTTCAACCTTCTCTTGTTGGTGCATAAATCCTTCAGAAATTTGGCATACTTAGGCACCTGCTTGATCACATCTAGAAGGGGAATATTCACAGCTACCTTTCTGAACACATCTAAAATTTCCCTTTCCTTGTCTTTCCCACCAATCTTCTTATTTTTCTGCAATCTCTGTGGGAAGGGGATTGGTGGTCTGTGTACCTTCTCGCCTTCAACATCGATGAAGGCTCGGGGAGTTACCTCAATGGTTCCTTCATCTTTTTCAGAGGCTGCTTCAACAACTCTTCCAGATCTCAGAGAAATGGCACTCACATTAGGATTGGAGACATTTGGATTTATCACTTTTTTGTCTTAGTGATTGACTTAATCCTTGAGCTTGCTGTATGTTGTTTATGGATGTGGCAAGCTGCCCAATCTGTGTCCTCAAATCTTGAATGCTAGCATCTGTTCGCTGCTGAAACTGTGCCTGTGAGGCCTGGAACTGTCCGACTTGCTGCTGGAAAAGTGTAGTCATTTGTGCAGTCATTTGTGAAGTCAATTGTGAAGTCATTTGCTTGAACATGTCCTCCAGTGAAGGTCCAGAAGGTGCAGAAGTGGTCACTTGAGGAGGATTCTGAGGTGCCATCGGTTGTTGTTGGGATGAGTTCCCATACCGAAGATTAGGATGATTCCTCCAATTGGGATGGTACCTATTTGTGGAGAGGTCTGGAGTGCTGTACCGGTTCTGACTGTTGCCTTGATTGTACGGATGGACTGCATAAGCCTGAGACAGATCAGTGACGAACTCTTCCTTCGGAATGGGGCATGCATCATACGGGTGCTCAGGGGAGTTGCACATGCTACACAACCTTGCAGGCTGAACCCTATCTATTGCCAATTGCCTTACAAAAAAAGTGAGCTCATCCATTCTATTCTCAAGGGCCTGGTTGGACGAAGAGCTATGGACCTCATGCACACCTCTTGTTTCAACAGAATTTCTTCTGGTTGTAAACTGCTGGGAATTCAGTGACATATTTTCAATTAGTTGCTTGGCAGCAGCTGGGGTTTTATCAACAAGTGCTCCCCCACTAGCAGCATCCAAAATATTCCTATCCATCGGCAGTAACCCCTCATAAAAGTACTGGATAAGAAGTTTCTCAGAAATCTGATGCTGGGGGCAACTGGATACCAAATGCTTGAATCTCTCCCAATATTCAGCCAATGACTCATTTCCTTGCCTGATGCCACATATTTCCTTCCTGATTGACGCAGCTCTGGAAGCAGGAAAATATCTCTCTAAGAAAACCTTCTTCAAATCGTTCCAGGTGGTAATAGAGTTTGGCTCAAGATATAACAGCCAATCCTTTGCAGCGCCATGGAGTGAGAACGGGAAAGCTTTCAGCTTGATGCTATCCTCAGTTACTCCCTCAGATCTCGAGGTTGTGGAGCAGACAACCTGGAATTCCTTCAAATGCTTGTGTGGATCCTCACCTGCAAGACCATTAAACTTTGGCAACAAGTGAATGAAACCAGATTTTAATTCAAAAGGAGTATCAGCACCAGGATATGCAATACACAAGCCATTGTAATTTATATCAGGGGCAGCAAGCTGTCTTAATGTCCTTTGGTCACCCATGTTATCAAAAACAGTTTTAGAATTAGAATCACCACTAGTGCTAGCCCGAATTTCTCTACGGCGTGTGTGCAGTGTTCTTTCAATTTCAGGATCAAAATCACACCATTCAGGGCAAGTAGACCTAGTAGCCAGACCAATTCAAAACAAAAACGAAAATAAAAGAACGAAAAGAAAAATAAAATAAAATGCGAAAAATAACAAACAAGAGTCCCCGGCAACGGTGCCAATTTTTGAACGCGCTGTCGCGCATGCGCCAAAAAGCGAGCGGTTTATAAAAATGTAGTTTAGGGCGACAACTCGGATGTCGTCTCACAAGGACTCTTGACTTGTTATTTACCACAAAAATCAGTTTTTGGGGGGGTTTGGTTTGAATTGCAAATGGAAAACAATGCAAAAAAACAGAACAATAAAACAGAGCAGTTGAAAAGGTTATCAAATAGCTAAAGACGATTAATCTACTGTTCTCGAATTCCCAACTATCATCGGTTCATGTAATTCCAAGCCCTAAGCGGATTCTAATCCCCTCTCAGTTGTAGCAACAATTAACAAACGAAATCGCTACTACGGATATATGTTCCTATTCCCGAATTAAACAAACGGGGTTAAGCCCTCATGAACTAAACGAACATGAATGAACACACGCGAATTAAACAAACGCGATTAAGTATAGGAACATAACATCACTGAAATGAATCAACACAACACTATACACTCCTGAATTAAACAAACAGAAATGTATAACATAGTATTGAAAAGGGAAAAGCATACAAAACAGGAATTACAATAACCTCAAGTATGGTGGAAATCAATTACAGTAGATTAATCTAGAAAATTAGTTCTCCATAAAGAAAAGAAAACACACAGAAAAATGTAAAAATATGGAGAAGCAAAAGTCCTTCCAATCTATCCAGAACAGCCATTTATACTATTCAGAAATTTAGCTCACTCGTGAGGCGAACCCTCATTCGCGAGGCGAATATAGTGAAGAGTCAGCAACGTTTGGTCTTCTCGCGGGGCGAAGTACTGCTCGCGTGGCGAGGAATGGAACAGTCATGGCTTCTGGTCTTCAGTCTCGCGAGGCGAGACATGTATCCGCGAGGCGACACAGAACGGGTTGCATTTCTCTGGAACAGTCAGCTATCAGGGTCGCGAGGCGAGGTGTTGTTCGCGGGGCGAACCAGAGAGGATGGCATTTTTACTGTTCTGCTGGTTTTCAGGTTCGCGAGGTGAGAAGACTCTCGCGAGGCGAACTCCTCCAGACTTGAAATTTCCCTGATTCTTTATTCTCTTGACTTCTAACTTAACCTGAAAACAACAAAATAGCCATAAGTGCTTTATTTGACTCAAAACTGGCTAAATTAACCTAAAACTACTATAGAGACTCAAAACCTTGGTTGAGGACAATCTAATCTAATTTGGGTGAAAATAGGATATAATTTGCACAAAACCCTGGTCATACTAGCCATAAAACTAGATGAGCCAGAGGCTTATCAATTCTTAATTGTTTTCATTAATAAAGTAGAGATTTGGTTGATAGTCAAGCTTATGGCAGAATTCATTCCTTGAGGAAATTGAGTGAATTGTTGTATATCCCTAAACACTTGAGTGAAGTGAGAAAGAATACCCGAATCAATAAGAATAAGAGTCTAAGAAACCTAAACTTCTAATTGGACTTGAAATTGATTGTCTCTTGGTGAATTATTTGAAAATGCCTGTTACTTGGATTAGTTACTCGGGTTCTTGGTTCACTATCCATGCTCTGATTATTTATATCTTCTGGCCTTGGTGATTGCTTGAGGACAAGCAAAATATTAAGCTTGGGGTGATTTCACCTCATATTTCATGTACAATTCTTCATACATTTTCATATAGTTTAGGCCATTTAAGTTTGATTTTTGATAGTTTTTACCGTGGAGCAGGTAAGGCGGTCTTGTGGTGTTGTTTTGCAGAAATTAATGATTAAATGCCCGAATTAGCCTTGATCGAGATTGGTTGAAGTTAGAGCTTTAAAAGTGAAGAAATGAGCCAAACAGAGCCCATCACGGCCGTGATCAAGCAGAGCTAAAAAGGAAGAAAGGCTGAAGTCAGAACTGATCACGACCTAGCCGTGATGAGCATCACGGTTGTGATGCTCCAAACTTTGAACACGCGCCAGGGCAGAACCCGTCACGGCCTGGCCGTGATGGCCATCACGACCGTGACGCTTGACTGATCTATAAATAGAGCCACCTTGAACGAGAAAAGGGGACTTTTACCAGAGACTTGGAAACCCTAAAGGAGGCTGACGGCTGGGGGAAGGCTGGACCCCTAAAAATGACATTATCTCTGCTCTTGGACTGGAAGAAGATTGGAGGATTCTTCATGGAGTTTTCTTTATCTCTTCTCTCTTTCTCTTTTGTAGACTTTATCATGTGTAGCTAATTCCCCTGTTGTTGGGGTTAGATGATGACTTTTTTGAACTTGATTGTATTTTGATTTGGTTTTAATACAAGTTTCTAATTCTTTATGAGTATTTGATTCCATGCTTAATTCTTTCCTTGGTTTGGCCATCCTTGAAATGAATTGTTGCTTTGATAGACAATTGAAAGATTGATGTTAAGGCATGCTCATGAAGCAAATGCCAAGTAGTTCATGAATCTAGACATACCACAATTGGTCTAGATAGTTGTATAATTTGTGAAGTGGTAATTGGCAACCGATCCCTGAGGACGATATCCAGTCTCACCACTGTATTACTTGTTTACGACTAGGTATACTTACCTAGAAAAATCGTATCAATGCTTAAGGATGGTAGTACTGCTTCTGATGACGTAAGATGGCTAACACGTGGGCCTAGCTTCAACGTCATATGTTGGAGCGGATACGACATCAATAACTTTTCCTTTTATACAAAGGAACAAGATAACAAGAGTACCATGCAAAATAGTGGGGTTATGATCGTGGCCGAAGCAATGCACTTCTCTAGTGCAAAGGACACAAAACCCGTTATAGCACCGACACCTTACTTTGGATATATTGAAGATATTTGGGTGCTCGATTACACTAAGCTTACGGTGCCGATTTTTAAATGTAAGTGGGTTGATAGTAACGGTGGTGTACAAACTGATGAATTGGGGTTCACATTGGTAGACCTCAACAAGTTAGGTCATATAAATGAGACTTTCATAATGGCTTCCCAAGTAAAACAAGTGTTCTATATCACTGATCCTTCTAACAAAAGGTTGTCCGTTGTTCTCCAAGGAAAAAGCATGTATAATGGTAGTGATGAAAATCAAGATTCAAATCTTGATATTCCTGAGACTCCTTCTTGTTCAACAAACATGCCTACTATAATCGAGGAGACACAGGTGGACGATGTACATGCCACTCGTGATGATCATCACGAAGGGATATTGATATAGGTAGTTTAAACTTAGTATACATTTAATTTTATTTATACTTCTGTATTTATTTTTAGTTATAACCTATGTTAATAAATTTATATTAATTCTGAACAGGCATACATATGGATCAGTCGGATGGCCCACATGCACGGGAGGACACTGTGGGGCCTACGCAGGACCCGATCGCGCCTACGCCTGATTCTAGTGTAAGTTTACATGTTATATACTATCTTTAGTCCTTCTTTTTAATGTAAGTGTATAATGTTACAACCCTCTATTTTATCATTTTTTTTGTCCATACAGACATCACAGGCTCATAGGAAATGGGGTAGAGGAGCCACGACTTTGAAGAAACTAGAGAAGGCCAGGCAAAGCGGATAGAAGCTTGAGGTGTCCTTCGATGCTAATCTAAATCCCCAGAGACCCCGTGCAAAAGAATTTAAAAAGTGGGTGTTTCTACAAGCGGCAAAGACGTTAGCATCAACTACAACCACTGGAATGACTTTCCACAGAACGTTAAGGATCAGATTTGGGAGGCTATCACGGTATTTTACCTTTACATTCTTTTACATTATTAGATAATTATCCAAGTTATAATCCATCCAGTTGTTATGTATTTAATGTGTAGGTAGCTTGGACTGTGCCAAATGACGAGGATCATCGTAAGAAATGTATGAAAATGGCATCAAAGCGTTAGAATGGGTTCAAGCATGATCTTACCAGGTACTATGTATCTGGGAAGAAGCGGCTTGATAAGATGTTCTCGGATTATCCCTGGATTGATCAGGATACTTGGAATATGTTTGCTAGGAGTCAACAGGATGGAGAATTTCAGGTTGGTTGATTAAGTTAATTTTCTATGCTTCTTATAGATCATTTAACTGTATTTAATTATGTGTTTTTGTTTGAATAGGCTAAGCCAGAGAAGGGTCGGCAGAATCAGGCGAAGAACGTCCACCGCCACACCATGTCTCAGGGTGGGTACGAGACTCGGATCGAGGAGATGATGGCGGATAGGCTGAGGGTGAAGCAGGAAGAGCACTCTGCTAGGATAGAAAGAGGAGAGGTGCTTGAGGGCACACCTTCAAGTCCTCCGTCGGACATCTACCGCGAGGATGTCTGGTTAGCCGGATGCATGACAAAGACGGGATCTTTTAAAGTTGATGCCACTCGCGAAGTGGCATATAAGATTGTAAGTAAATAATTAACTTCATTTCAATTGATATTTGTATAGATATTTTTAACACTTTTCACTTGCACGTTTTTTCATTTGTTCATTGTAGATGGATCTTAAAGCACAATTCTCCCAGGGCTCATTCGTCCCTTCTGGACGGCGGGACGTCTTGATGACTGCTCTAGGCAAGAAAGACCATCCTGGTCGGGTTATCGGTGTTCCTGGGAACGTGACCATCAAAGAATATTATGGCAAGTCTGCTTCACGAAAGCGGGTGGTCGATGAAGCATCAATTTTGGATGACATGACTCGACAGCTCATCTCTAACCCTGCTATTACAACCATCTGATGCAAAGCTTACTATCCAACCCATAATTCAAGCAGGCGCTTGCTAGAGAGCTTTCCTCCGTCGGTTCATCCCAGGACACTGCAGGGCATCCCAACCCTTTACATGTGAGCACAAAAGAGAGTTATAGTAGGGCACATGTGGAGGACGATGAGTTGGCAGCTAGGGAGCGGGAGTTGGAAGTCCAACGCCATGATCTTGAGTTGGAAATGAAAAGGCGTGAGCTTGAGTTGGACTTCAAACGACGTGAGCTCGAAATGTTAACAAAGGTATGTATTCATTATTAATGTCCAAATTAGTCAAATAATTACTTGTGTTTTTTTTAATTATCAACAACTTATCTATTTTATTTTTCCAAAATTTAAGGCCAAGTCGACGTCGGTGTCGCTGTCACCTGTCACTCGTTTGTTCTCACTTGGTGAGGATTATGCGTTTGAGATTTTTGAATGTCCATTGGAGCACGATGGATGGGTGGCACGCCCAAATCAACAGAGGATATTTTCCTTCTGTGGTGAAGATCTTGGGCACGCCTGCAGAGATAACGTCTGGATGGCCAGCACGGTTTTGAGTCTCTGGTGCACGTAAGTTAATTTTAATTTTATAACTTATTTATTTTTGGTATTTTTCCATTTAATAATTTATTTTAATTTCAATATATATATTATGTAATTAACATCCACACCTTTTCATATCTTAGGTATCTCCATCGTCTTCGGCTTGATAAGGGCGTTGCATCAGTTTACGGCTTCTTAGATCTGTCAATCCTTGAGCCCCAATTCTTTGCTGGCGATGCATTTAGTAAATACATAGGGAACTTGTTGGGAGACAATCGGAAAGAATTATATCTGGCTCCCTACTATATGAATAACCATTGGCAGTTGTTCGTACTTCACCCGTCTAGGCATACTGTCATATTCTTATGCTCTCTCCACCAAAACCCGCCACAGGAGGTGGTGGAAGCTGTAAATACGTAAGTAACTAACCTTAAATTTAATTTAAGTTTTAATATCAGTTTTTTTTAGTTTATTACACACATGATATATGAATTTGTTAATTGACATGATTATTTGTTTATGATAGCGCACTGAAGGCGAGTAGCATAAGTTGCGCCAACGGGAGAAGTAGGACTTCTAAGGCTAAAGCAAATCCTGAATGGACCATCCTCAAGGTTTGATAGTTTATTTATCAAATAATTAATATTATAATTTCTAATTTATATGTATATTTAACTAACATTGAAATTAATTTTGTTTGTAGTCTCGATTTCACTATGACGGGTGGTCGTGCGGCTATTATGTGATGCTTCATATGATGAACATAGTCTCCGCATATATTACGGATGGATGGAGGAAGGTAATATTTAAACAACTTGTTAAATTATATATTATAGTTTTGGTGATGACTTGCGTTAATGTTATTGTTATTATTTGAATGTGTGTAGGCATTTAATGACCAATCGCCTCTTCAAAAAGATGAGTTTAGAGATTTGAGGATGAGCTTAGCAAAATTCTTCTTCAAGTATGCGGCTGAAAAAGGAATTGACAAGATACCTCCGTAATACTTAGATGAATAGTTTTTTTGTTAGACTTTAGAAACTAATTAATAACATGTATATATATATACTTAGATTGCTAGTTTTGTTTTTAGACATTAGAGACTAAAATTTATATATATATACTTGTAGATAGTTATGTTTTTCCTATACATGGGTTTTGGTTTTAAGTCCCCCCATTGTTCCTTTGTATATTTCTTTTCTTTTTGTTAATATTGAAATTTAAGGGTAGTGTTTGCAATTCTGTAATGTGTGTGATATTGTGTTACTGGGATATTTACTGAATGTAGGGATAGCTGAGGGGATTAGGAAACTATTTACTGTGATATTATTTTCACTATTAACGTCAATTGTATTAGGAAACTGACGTTAAAAATAAAACCTTTAACGTCAGTTCTTTAACACAACTGACGTTAGGTTGAACAACATTAACGTCAGTTGTTTTAAAGAACTGACGTTAATAGTTTTATATTTAACGTCAGTTGTTTAAACAACTGACGTTAAAATATTAACTATTAACGTCAGCTGTATTTACGTCAGACAATATTCTGACGTATAAAATCAATTTTAAATGACGTAAAAAGCACTTATTGCACTAGTGATTTCAAGTAATTTTATAAACACATCAACTACAACCCGCATTAAACCCACACTATGACTAAGGTATTATCTTCCCCCACCTAGAAATGACGCTCTGGTTTCTTTGACGCTTCCCAGCACGAGTAGACAACTCATCGGCTCTCGCGAAATCCAAATCTTGCTCCCCAAGCAAGCACAGTCACGACCAACATCAAAGAGATAGCATCCAAGCACATTTAATAACCACACAACATAACAATCAATTATTCACCATCAAAACCATAAGATTAGATAATTTAAATACTTAATTTCACAAAAACTGAACCAATTTCAAATAAAATTAGATTGGGGAAATTAGGTTTCATCAACATAATTGGGGGAAAATCATTTGATCAAAGGATAATAAAATTAGTTTAATAAAACATTAATTTACAGTCCCAAATGCATAAAAATAGTGTTAATTTCACACTTTGAAACTGAAATCAAAGTGTTAGGGGTTAGGGTTTGAGATTGGGAAAAATAATTGGGGTTCTTGAAATGGACAAAGGAAAGTGAGAACACCACTCACCCAAAGGAAGAAGAAGACTTGTGGCGGTAATGTGAAAACAGGCACGGCGGCGGATGGCAGTGACGCGGCGGCCAGCGACGGTTCTACACCAAACAGGGACAACAGAGATGAAAGAGAGCATAAAAGAAGAAGAAGGAGGCTTCACTAACGAGTTGGGTTCGAAACCACCATGAATGGTGGCTGGTCGGACTTACCGCGACTGGGAACGGCAGTGACGAGCGACCGGCGGTGGTCGCACGGCTCCGGGCGGCGTTGCAGGGGCGGCGACGTGCGGTTCAGATTAGAAGAGGAGAAGAAGATGAGGTTAGGGAGAGAGAAGAAGAAAATGTAGTTTTTGGGAGAAGAGGAGGTTCTCTAATGAAGAAGTAACGTTAAATAGAAAAAAAAAATGAAAGGGAAAAGAGTTAGATACGTGGAGGGGAGCAACACCAAGTAAAAAAAAAACTTTCATAAATGATCTCTTTTATTTTTCTGATGCTAAAAGTTTCTTTTATAGACTATGTAAATAATTTTTCTTCTACCAAAATAATTTTAGATGGTATTTTTCTAAACAAAGAATAATAGCGTAATGCTATTGTCTGGCAAGCGTGCATACACTATAACAACGTAGTGTTAACGCACTCAGTAAAATATTTTTAAATGAGTAAATAAAATTACTCAAACCAAATAACATTAAAATAAACAAAAATAAACATTAAGAAAAATTAATCACTCTTAATAAAACAATTAAACATATAAGCAAAAACATGGATCTTACACCCAAAGACATTGTAACACCCTGAATTTCACCCTGCGTTAATAAATGTTAATATGTGTTAGACTTAGCTTATATATGTTTATATATGCTTGTTCTTGATGTCTAAGTTCATGTTTGGGGAGGTTTAGCCAGGTAAAGGTTCAATCATTTTAGAGTCCCAATAATCTGTTTCATCGTTTCTCCCATATCTTGAGTTCTAGATGTCCGTTTGGGGTGATCTTTGATGCGTTGGAAACCTAAGAGAATTATCTACAAGTATTATTTTTTGTGATTTTGCCCAATTCTGATTTTTCGGTCTCTCTCCGCGAGCATTTGTTTGCCCCGCGAATCTGACACAGTTTTTGGAACTCTCGGTTTTGCCCCGCGAAAAGTGGTTCGCCCTACGAATCAACGTGCACCAGAAACATGTTTTTGGGCTTCTAAACAGCCCCTAATGACCCAAACTCATATATATACCAATAGACTCGACCTAAACCTAGTTTACATGACCCCAGCACTCAGAAAACTGCCTCCCTCCTTCCTCTTTGAATCCTTATGGTTTTTCCTCCCTAAAACTCTCTCTAGGGAACCCGTTCTTGCACCGTTCTTCACCGTTTCTTTATAGGAGAATATCGCTACGAATAGGAGTTCGTTGTGCTTGCTGTTTCGGACTTTAGAAAAGGTAAAATCCGTGCACCTTGCAGCTTGTGTTTCTTTCTCTCTAGTTCTTGATCTTTTCCTTTTGATTTCTTGATCTTAGAGTTGAACCAAAGTGTCTCTTTGTCATTCTTGAGGTGTAGACAAGTGCTAGTGAGACGGGACCCTAGTGGATCTTCTTTCTCTCTTTTGAATTGGAATCTTCATACTAGGTATGAGGAGAAGGGCTAGTATAAACATGTAGGTTATGAGGTAGCATAAGATGAAGGGTTAAACCATGACCCTGGTGTTTAATTAAATGCCTCTATGATTGTTTGCTTGATAACATGTTTATATATGCCTATTTGATATCTATATGTTTAAGTGTTTGTGTTTGCCATGTTTGGACTTGTTATTTTGATGATGATGATGCTGTATAATGATATTGATGTCATGCTATGTATGAGTACTGTTAATTGTTGAGAATGTAAATGCCAACAATGATGTTAATAAGTCTCTAATTAATTGATAGGGATTGTTAATGATGTTAAGACGTTAAAATATGTTAACCAAAGATAAATGAGATTCAAGGGACGTTGTCCCGGTTGTTCATAAGACATGAATATAGTATGAGAGGCAAGATTATGATCATAGGGCTTAGTTAAAAGCCCAAGGATTGATTAGTGAGTGTTCTAGGGACATTAATCACAAAGCTGTGATTAACGGATTAATTTCCTATAATGATAAGACATGAAGAATAGTTAAGAATAGTGAATCTGATGTTCATTGAATTAGTAAGAGCTAATAGGTTGAATCTATGAACTGTCTCAAAGATTAGGTAAAGGGCCTGTGACTCTTCTTCCAAGATCAATACGACCATGCTCCTTTGAGAACGACCGTGCTTAACAAGGAGCACGCCCGTGCTCAACAGTCAGCACAACCGTGCTTGATTGTAAGCTCAGCACGCCTGTGCTGAAGGGTGAGCACGCCCGTGCGCACCTGTGCTGACCAGAATGTAGAAAACTGGACAGGGTTGGTTCACCCCAGTTGTTCCTAATAATAAAAGAAGACACCAAACAAAGTGAAGACAAGCTAGATAACTTAAAGATGATAATGTACCTTGGTAGCCGAGTGGCTAAGGGGGCCTTTGTACTTAATGGTCAAGGTGTTGAGCCCTGGTGCTCGAGAACCAGAGTGTTAATAACTAAAGTGAGAAGATAACGTTGTTTATGTTGTGCCTTGGTAGCCTAGTGGCCAAGGGGACCTTGATGCTTAATGGTCAAGGTGTTGAGGCTCTGGTCCTTTTTGGCCAGAGTGCTGAGGCTCTGTTGCTTTTTGGCCAGAGTGTTGAGGCTCTAGTGCTTTTTGGCCAGAGTGTTGCTTAACGCTTAAAGTTAAAGGATTAAAGACGATGTTATCTTTGGTGCTTGTTGACCAAAGACGTTAAGCCATAGTAAATGGTGTTGATGGAGGTAGTGGATAAACAGTTGTTCGTGTGCATGCATCATGCATGAAGTTAATAGGGGGAGGTATTGACATAGGGGAGGTCGTCCGAGAGTAAGGCGATCTGGCCATCCGTGATGATCTAAGGGATCTGTACTCCCGTGGTGGCGCATCTGAGAGTAAGGTGCGTCGGCTGTCCTAGGGGTCCCATCCAGGGATGTAAATTTTATCCATACTCGTGGATGCTCGCAGATAATAACCGCAACGGATAGAAAATGGATATCTTCATGGGTACCCACAGATAAATTAAATGGATATTTCATCTATCCATTTATTAATGGGGCGGGGACGGGTAACATAGTATCCATACCCGCACCCGCTAATATACTATTACTAAGCTACCCACTTCACGCACGCACGCATGCGTGAACACACATGCACACATATATACCCTTGTTTTATTTCTAACTTTCGCAGCCGAACATCACCCATCATGCCCTCCCTCTCTGTTTTTACTCTCAATTTTGCGTGCCCCTTTCTCTCCAATTCAAAAAGTCTCTTTCACTCTCGCACCACACTCCAGTAAAAAGTCCCTCTTACTCTCAATTTTGTGAGATGTTATAATATTCAGGGATATCCGTAAATATTACTAATTTTTTTTAGAACCCGCAAGATGGATACCCGCACGGATATGGGGCGAGGACGGGTAAGAATTTCGTCCAACGGGGTGAAAACTGGGGGGCTACTATCCATACCCACCCCGCCCCATTTACATCCCTAGACTCCCATCCATGGTTTGGTGGATTGCCCTGGCATTGGTGCTTTTTGTCCAATGTGGAAATGTAACTCCGAAATCGTACGCCCGGTGTAGATGGATCCACGTGCATTTGGAGTAGTGAGTCGCATTGCTTTATATGATTGATGAATGTGATATGTGATATATTTATTATTATTGATCTGATGTGTATGATGTTGCTTTGTTGTATGTTCATCTTGCTAACTATCCTGTCACTGTTATGTTTATATTTATGGTTCTTACTCCCCGTCTTTTGTTGTTTGCTTTGCATGTATCTTTTTGGTTATGCAGAGGACGGTGAGCAGCTTACTGAGGAGTGACTCTGAGGAGCCGCTACTCGTACTTTAGTTTATGTTTAGTTCAGTTTGTTTGTCGGATTGGTTATACCAGCTCTATAATATGACATCGGGGTTGGGTTTCGTTGATGTTTTGTTTATGTTATGTCATTTTTTTAAACATGTTTTATTTTTCGCTTTGAGACCTTGTTACAATGTGGCATCCTTTACCCATTGGTTTTCATTTCTAATAAAGAATAAACATGTGTTTATCTTATTTTGAAAAATTAAATTATTTCCTTCTATGTTATCGCTTTATAATTACGTGCGGGGTAAAGGGTGTCACAGACATCCATTGGCAAGCTCGTGATGGCACATGCAGGTTCGAATCTGGTTCGGGTCTGGATGGAGGTGATGTGCACTGGTATGTGTGGTGGTCGAGCATGGTGGTCAGGTCTAGATAGGGCATAGCGTCCGGAGTGTGTGAAGGGACCAGAGACGTGTGTGAATGACGATGGAGGGAACTAAACCGAGCTTCGTTCATGGCTGAAACATTTGGTTTTGGTTCTTTTTATTCTTCTTTTTATTCATTAAGGAGGGTGATGGTTTGGTTTATCTGAAAATGAAGAAGAAAATAAAAGCTTTTGGCTGTATGCAGGGCCAGCCCAACGTATTTTTAGGCTTGAAGCGAAATTTGAGATAAGGCCATTTTAAAACTAATAATAATATTTTATTAAAAATTTATATTTTTATTTAAATTTTTTACTTATTATAAATTTCTATACTTTTAAAGTATAATTATTATGGTTGATGTAAACTTTTGTGTGTGTAAATACAACCACATGCAAGATTTTCTATAGTTTTGTTTTTATCAAATAAGATATTCTATAGTTTATGATTTAAGGTCTTAAATTATTTTTCTTGTTAAGCTTAAATAGCCAACAAGAAATTAGTGACCTAACTTTGGAAGCCTAAATAACTATTAAAAAAAATTGGGGGCTTAAAGCCCCAGTTTTAGTAGGTTTGGGCTATGATCGACCTTGGTTGTTTGGGTTGTTTGATGGCTTGAAACGTGTCTGGTTCACGGCGGTCCGAGACCAAGCTCACAAGGTGTGTGGTGGCAGTCTGAGTTTATGTAGTAGTGGTTGTCTGAGTTGTTGTAGGGGTGTGGTAAAAGCATGAAGAAAAAAGAAGGGGAAGTAGAAGGGTGTGGGCGATGGAGGAGGAGGAGGAGGAGAAGAAGAAGAAAAAAAAATGGGGGAGGGAGGTGAGAGAATTAATTGACGAGGTATTAAAATAATAACCATTTTTGTTTTCTTTATTTTTTAATTTAGAAGGGCCAACAGTTTAACCCATAAATACACCTTCTTGAGTTGGATTGTCCAAAATTTAGTTTTGTGAGACACAAAAATCTTAGCCCAATTTGACACAAATTCGAAGTGAACCGAGTTAGTTTATGAAATGATGGGAACTTTAACTTCCAAAGTTTCTTTTTATAGGAGAAGCCCATTCAAGTTTTTTTTTTGGTGAACCCCGGTATCCTCCGGTCGGGAGCCAGATACTAATCCCTCGAGGTACCGAGATCAGTTTAAGGGGTTGACCTCTCCCAGCAGATGTTTTTTCGTATATATGGGTTAGGAATCGAACCCCTAATCACATGCTTAAGGAGCCCGATTATCTACCAACCGTGTCACACCATGTTGGTTGTCTACTCAAGTTTCTAGCCATCAAGAAATGGAAAGAATCAAAGGAATTGCCTTTTTAATACATAGAAAGTGAATCCCGTGTAAAAACAACGAAAATACTAACGAGTGCCCTAAAGTAATTGGTTAATAATCCAATAAAAGAAAGTTTTTATTGAAAAATGATACATTCAATATTTTGATAAATGATATTTTTTTAGTTTTTCAATGAAAATTTGTTTTTATTGGTATCCTTAACTAATGTCCTTAGGACACTCAATAGCAAGACGTAAAAACAAATAGCTACTATATATTGTGCGTGGTTGATGTTTTGCTTGGTAGGTGCTAGAATAATTGTTGTTCGTCTCTAGTTTATGTTTGGCAACCACTTCATAAATTTTCAACCATTGGGAACCTTTTACTTAAAAGTGATTTATCCAATCAGACTCATAATGGCTTCTCCCTAACAACTATGAACACTCCCTTCAATGCTCTTAATAGACAAGAATGAAGAATCAATCACATGTTAAAATCCTATCAACTCCAAATTTGAATTTCAAATATAAAGCACATTTGGAAAACCATATTTGACATTTAACCAACATTAAGGGATTTGAAGAAATCAATCTCAACTACTGAGAACTAGGAGAGAGAAAAAGAGAGATAGAGAATACATGTGAAAGTAGATACATAATTGAGTGGCTTAACTCTTCATTTTATAGAATGCATTTACATGCAGAGAAAATACTATTTGAAGAGATAATATTTTCCTATAGCTAAAATTGTAGTTATAAGGGGACCTTAATCTCTAATGTTTTGTTTGGTTGTGAGAAGAAAATGAGAAGATATAAAGAGGCGAGAAAGAGTATGAGAAGAGACAAATGTGTGAGAAATAGAGTGGATTTGAAGTTTTGTTTGGTATAAGAAGTGTGTTGCTTGGATGAAGTTCTTTGTATATCTGATTCTGCTTCTGCTTAGGGGTAGTATCATGTCTACATAGTCTTCCTTTTGTTACGTTGTATTTGGGTTTGAGCACCCCTTGTGCTCGTATTTAGTATATGTAACATCCCGATTTTTACTGCTTTCTAATAACAATATGTATATATATATATATATATATATAAATGTTTATATTTTTATCCGAGACATATAAAATAACTTTGGATAAACCAAAATCATATTTAGACTCTACTTAATAGGAGATGGTTATTGTTAAATTTTGGGTTGAAAATTCAGACGAAACCCCATCTGCGTTTTCATTGACAGTAAGATTTTACTGATCAGAAAACCTAATTTTGACTCTTGAACGAAACGGTTTAGGTTTATATCGTATTTGCAAGGATATTGGTTTTTTTTGATAATTTTCGCGTAAAAATAAAATATTATATTTTACACGGGCGAAATCTTCAAAATAAACATGCGTAAAACTTAAGTCGGGTAAACGACGGAGCCGGATAGGGAGCTGAAGTGACTGAAGTGATTGATGTGACCGATGTGACAAGTATTTATTGCAAGTCATGATGACTTTAACAAATATCTAGATATTTGTTAAAGGAAAAGACGATTACGCCCTTGGTATTTATGAGTTATTCCAAGCTTGTCCCAAATTATCTTTGGACAAATTTGCCCCTAGACCACATGGCCACACCCTTTCTTTCACCCTTGGTCATTTGGTCATGCTTCACTTTATCTTCTCCTGCACACTTTTTACGCTAAAAAACATAGAAACTCCATTGTTGAAAACAAGCTTGCCTAAATCATTTCATTTCATTTCTTTATCAATCAAGAGGTAAACTCTCATCTCTATGATCATGAGTCCTCTTATCTTCATTCATTTCATTCATTCATTGCCAAGAACACCAATTTTTCATTTTTATTGGATTTTCTTCTTTTAATTCTAGAAAATCATAGAAAAATCCTTTTAATGTGAAATCAATTTCTATGAACTTTACATGATTTCTATATTGATTATTCAAAAGATTGAGAGCAAATAAAACCTATTGTTCTTGAAATGGCCGAACCTAGTCCTAGATGGATTGGATGAGTTTTGTTTCAATTTTTGAAATAGGACACTTGATTTAATCTCTCTAATACTGTAGTTATTAGATCTAGAAGCTTGAGAATTTTTGAAATCTCTAGCCTATTTTCCTTATCAAGGCCGAAACCCTAATAGAAATGGGTTGAATGATTTTGTTTCAATTTTTGTCATGTGACACTTGATCATGGCTTTCTAATGCCTTAGGATCATAGATCCAAAAGCTTGAAAATTTTAAATATCTCTAGTAATTTTTACTCGTGTAGGCCAAACCCTAGCAATTGTGATTTAGATGGATTTTTGTTTCATTTTGTAACTTGTGTTATGATTTTGTTGTAAAGGATAATTGTTAGTTGTTGTATTGAGTTGTGAGGAGGAATAGGAAAATCAAAGAGACACTTCGAGGAGGAAACTGAAACTTCAAGAGGTAAGGGGAGTTTACATGAGGGGTTTTTGATAGCTACATGCTATCTGTGGGTTGTCTGTATAATTGTTTGTAGTAATATCGTGTTGTTTGAGTTATTTATTACGTGTTGATTTATGTAGTTTATGTGAGTTATGAGGTTGATATGGCTTATGTGATGTATGTTATGATTGTGGTGTCTGTTATAACTGAGATGCATGTTATAACTGTAATATGTATGGATTTACTGTTGTTGAGTGATTGTCTAAGAAGTCTGACAGTGGTCAGTGCTCAATTAAAATTTAAGATAAAAGCTTGAAAAGCTTGAAGAGAAATTAAAGTTATTTAATTTGTGGAATTAGAAGAAAATGTTGAAAGTGATATTATTTAATAATATTTTGGTGAAAGAATAGTCAATGAGTGATAGTGAGGATGAAACCGTGAAAAATCTCACATACGTTAATTTTTCCAAAATAAATTCAAAAATAAAATAAACAGTAATTTCAAGTAGTTAAGTTTCAAAAATAATTTAATATTGATGTTGGAAAAACTTTTTGTAAATGAAAAGTCATTTGGGTTATAAATGATTTTATTTGCTAAACAAAGAGTAATTCAGAAAAGAATTATACAGCGAGACTATGAAAAACAGTTATATTATTTTGGACAGAAATAGGTCAGGAATGATTTTTTTCAAAGATTTGATGTTTTTCGGAAAAGAGATTTCAAGAAGGAAGGAATTTAAGAAAAATGAATTTGTCTGTGATTTAACATTTTATAAACGAATTTCAAAACGGAAAGGATTTTGTGCAAAAGAGTTTTCTTTTACTCAGTGAAAATAATTTCAATAAACTTGGATAAGTTTCGGAAGTTTTGTTTTCTATTTGTTGTTTCATAGAACGAAAATGATGTTCAAGAAGTAAAGTGAACCTAGTAGCCGAGACGTCGGGATTCTAGTGTTCTGTGGGAAAAACACATAGATCATTGATCCGTGTTAGTTGTTGTGGATTTTATGTCCTGTAACTGATGTGGTGAACTTTATGTTCCATATCTACGAACCTAAGACTCGTGCATCGGTTTAGGGCTTCGTGATTGAGCATTCGGACTGCGTGTCCTTTGTTGAGTATGAAAAGACTAAATGTTTAATTAAGAGTGGTCGTGAGCCTTTAAGCCTCAACAAGGAAAGAATAAACGTAAAAGAAAAGTGACATGAATAAAAGTTTTACATGCATTAGTTGGCAGACGTGCCTGTGTTGACCATTGTGCCTTGATGGACAATGTGCCATGTAAAGTTGACCACCGTGCCTTGTGTTGGACAATGTGCCATGTATTGTTGACCAATGTGTCTTGTGTTGGACAATGTGCCATGTATTGTCGACCATTGTTCCTTTATTGGACAATGTGCCATGTATTATCGATCTTGATCTGCTCAATGAAAGGAAGTTGGGATCTTCGGAGATTAGATATCAAAGTTAAAGGATGAATATTGAAGTGTCATGCATTTTTTTATAAATCACGATGACTGTCGGGTATGAATCCCATTATTAAATTATTATATTTGTTTGGGAGAATTTTCATATGTTATGGAGATATGTATATGCTGTTATTGTGTGTCGCGCATGTGGTTATCATGTTGAAACTCATTTGTTGGTATCTCACCCTTGCGTATTTCTTGTTGGGTTTTTACTCTGTTGTATATATATGAATACAGATGAACCCTGAGGAGAATCTAGAGTATTCGGGGATCCGGTCCCCGACGTTTGAGAACGCTGATGACGGTGGTGCATGGGTGATTAACTCTGGGGCTCGTTGCTCCACCTACACTAGTCTGGTGCGTACTGTTACTGGTATTTTGGTGGCAGGAACACAATTCCATTCTCACAGCGTGGAGACGGTAGAGGTTTAGCTACCTCCGATTTGGCTAATCATGCAGTATCTAGTGGCACAGGGAGATATGGAGCATCATCCTCCATACGTTCAGTCACTTCACTAGGCAGCGTCATTGTCCACTACAAGAAATTAAGCTATTTCCCAGGGCATTTTACCCAGGGAAAAAAATCCCTAGGAAATTTTTACATTTCCCACGGCCAAGACCCTCGGAAATGTCTCGCTTGATTTCCCACGGCTTGGTCCCTAGGAAAAAGAGGCGCCAAACATTCTGTCTTTATTTCCCACGGACTGGGCCGTAGGTAACAGAAAGCTCTATTTCCCACGGGCTTGGTCGTGTCTAGTCAACACGGAGTTCCCACGGACGACCCGTCGAAAAATCCTAAAGGTTTCCCACGGCTGTGACGGTCGGAACGATAGGCGATGTTTCCCACGGCCAAGCCCCTGGGAAAATGATGTTAACCTACTGTTCGCCTTCCTCCTCTTCACTCGGTCCCTTCGCGCCTCTGGTGTTTGGAGAAGAAAACAGAACAGCGCAAGTACGTGTTCCCAAGACCCTAACCCTAAAGTCCTCAGCTGCACTCCACTCAACCTCACCCTCCTCGACATCACGGCCTCACCATTCCGGGCTCGCCATTGCAGAGGGTTTCCCGCGCTCAGGTCGCAATCGCAGGCTCTCAAGTCGACGGTTTCCTCCTTGCTCGGGTTGACGGTTTCCACCTTGCTCTGGTCGATGGTTTCCACCTTGCTCGGGTCGCCGGTTTCCGCCGCTCAAGTCACAGGTCGCAAGTCGCAGATTACCACCGGATTTGCTCTGGTAAGTCCCTGGTCTAATACTGATGACGAAATTTTGGTTTTGTTTGCTTTGGGGATTTGAATATAGAAACAAGAACTCCCTTGTGGTGGCACAAATACAATACTGCTTGGGGCTTGGTGTGAATTTGATATGCAGTATAACTGTAAGAATGAGATTGGTTAAAATGCTTGAAAGTGGAATATTGTCTTATGGGGTTTATCTTATTTCACAATTGGTGGGCTTGTTTCAAAAATTGCTCATTCAGGTCATTTTACTTGTTGGTATACATAGTTGATAATTATAAGCATTTGAAGTAATGCATTGGTTTTCTAAGCAAGGTGCATTTTTAGGATGCCGAAGGATAACGGGATAATTTTATAGTCTATCCGCTTGCATTAATCTATAAGAGAATAGTTGATTTGTTTGTATGATATTTGCTGGAATTTATGATTTCCTTTCAAACATATTTACTTCTTCAGTTCTTATTTAATACAGATACTGGTTGAATTTTATGAGCACTTCCGAGTCTTAAGAAATGAATTGCATATACTAGCATAATTTCATTGATATGAAATGGAGGTGGAAATGTATTTAAACTACCATAGTATTCACCATGTGAACTTCAAATGTAAGTGTGTAAAAATATGATAAAAATTTGACGTATGTCATCAATGATGAGATCCTTTTCATGGCTGGTTTTCTTAATATTTTCAAGCATGTGCATGTCATCCTTTGATGTTATTCTATAGTTGGAATTCCATTAGGTATTGGATATAAGGTTGACCAGGGAAAAGAAAAATTCACGAAGATAGTCTGGAGTTTGGAGTCTGGACTAGATTGTCTTTATTGTTTTTCTGATTTATGTCATGAATGGAAAGTTTGTGCTTCTTTTGAAAGTTATGCTAAATTGGTTATGGTATCAGAGATTTGAATAATGAGGACATGCTCTCCCCCTCTCAACCTAAAAGGAAAAGGAAAACAGGAACGTTTAAATTACTTTGAAGTTCTTATAATGCTAGAAGTCTGAATGAAAATGAAAACAAAAGCAAGAAATAATGGACCTCCATAAAACAGGCTGTGCAAAAATTCCTGATTGCTTCTCCTAAGATCTTTCTTTTACATGCAATAACTTCTATTTGAATCTTTAGTTGCAGAATTGTGTTCTACTATGAGTTATATATTATGAAAAATTATTTATGACTTGCTTACACATGTAACTTGATTATATATCCAATTGACAGGTGATGTTTTCTCTGGAGTTGGCCCTCTGGCCATATCTGCAGCAAGGATAGTTAAGCGTGTTTTTGCTAATGACTTAAACCCTTATGCTGTTGAGTATCTGGAAAGAAATACTGTTCTAAACAAACTTGAGAGGAAAATTAAGGTAAGGTTGCTTGTCTAGTTAGTTGACTGTAAAGTATGCAAGTATGCAACTTTGATTATATCTTATATAAGCATTTTAGTATGTGTTAGTGTTACTATTACGTGAATGAATTTTTCCATGTTTCAAACCAGGTTCTTGAATAAATCAATACACATATAGTTATACAATTGGGAAGCTTGCTTTACCTGTATTGGGAGAACACGAGTTCTGCATTGGGAGGTAAGGGGTTTAGAGTTGTTTTCGTAGGAATGGGTTGATGGTAGAGTAAGGAGTTGCATACTATGGAGGTTATCAACAACTTTTTCTTTTCTTATATTTTCCTCCTTTTTAAAAATCATGTTCAATACAAGGTTTAGTAGAGATTCAATTGTAGGAAAGTAATCATGTGATCAATAATATGAATTCTTTTCATCATATATAGAATTCTTCGCCATGTTGGCCAGACATTTTGCTTGAATTCATGACATATATCATGAAGACTAGAGCAGTAATGCTAAGAATCTCAGATTCAATATTGAAGTTTGAGAGAATTATGAATGTCCCATTCAAGTGAAACACATTTATCGTGAATAAAAAATCTGATATAGTCATTTTAGCTCATTGCTTGTAGTTGTACCTCCCTATTCACGATGCTAATACTATCTCTAAGTGGACATGTTGAAATTTAATGTTAAAATTTATCTGGATTTTTTATTAATATGCAGAAGATGGATTGTTATCCTTCGAATCGTAGTTGGGTGTATGATAGGCTATATCCGAAAAGAAGGGGTTTGAAACCAACTTTCGTAGATTGGGTTGAAGAGTTTTTTACCCAAGCAAAGCAACAAAAGTGTTTCATCGATGATGGAAACCGAATTATATGTCCGTGTGCTAAATGCCGATGTCGAAAGATTAAGAGTGAAGACCTTGTGAAGACTGACTTGTATATGAATGGGTTCCAGGAAAATTACTGGATTTGGACTCGTGAGAGTGGCATACAGCGATCCTGGATTGGAGATGGTATTTGGGAGGAGTTGCGTCGTTATTGGGCTTCTGATCAATTTTAAAAAAATTCTGCTCAGGCAAAGAAAAATAGAGCATCAGAAATGGGTGGGAGCCTGCGCACACGAGAGGAAGCATTTCCCGGTCGCGGTGGGCGGATCGTATGGTATGCTCATCTTGTCATTCTTTATGCATTAAATGTATTTATTCCAACATCATAGTTCATTACTTGTTATTTTAATCATCTATGCTTGTGTTATAGGCTCGCCGGTATAATCGAGGAGTACAAATTCATGAGGTTCACAAACGCACCCATACTAGGAAGGCTACCGGTGAGTACATAGATGAGCGCTCCAAGCGCACTCAGGTAATATGCCCTTTTGATTTTTGAAGAAGCTATTGACTTCAATAGATATTGTAACGCTCATACTTTACTGGACTTGAGAGGCAGAGAGCCTCAAATGTTATGACTAGTTTGAGCATTGGCTTTTGAGCATTGGCTTTTAGGGAGTTGAATATATTGTTTGTGTGAATCTTATTAAGCTTTTGATGACTTGCAGTTTTAAATTGTGGTGTTCAATTTGTAAAGTTTGAGGTTTAGGGGAAACTCTGTCCAATTTTCTGCATAATTAATCGTGTAACATACTATTCATGTTTTGATTACTGAGTCTGTAGAGTCACTTTATATTTGGACCTATTTTACTGCCTGACATTGGAAATGTTATAACTAGTTTGGACATGATAATTTGTGTGCATCCTATTGAGCTTTTGATGATGATTTATGGATTTAAATTGCGGTGTTCTGTTTGTAAATATTGGGATGTTGTAGTTTTGGGGAAAACTCTGTCCATTTTTCTGCATAATTTATCTTGTAACATATTGTTCAAATTTTGATAGTCTGATGTATTGTAACAGGAGGAGCTTCATGAGAGGATGAGTCAACATAGGTCTCAATCATCAGCCTCTTCACCATCCACCCCAGCTAACCCACAGGAGGACGAGCAGCTTGCGCTGAATGTTTGGGCAGAAGTCGTCGGCGGCAAGTATAAGGGTCGTTTGTACGGTGCTGGAGACCTTGCCCGCAACTATCGGAAAGGGGCCTCGCGCAAGTTAGAGATTAGGGTTGGAGCGTCCACCACATGCAGACGTTACCCTCAGGAGTCTGCGGAGATTGCTCAGTTGAGGCAGATGTTGGTCGCTTCCCAAGAAAGGGAGCGGCAGAAGGATGAGGAGCATCGTCTGATGATGGATACGATGCGACAGCTGATGGAGACAGTGCGACAGTTGCAGCAGCAGCAGCCCCCACAACGACGACAGCCTAGTCAGACGACCCAGCGTATTCAGGAGGACGATGACTCTCTTGACCATTTTGTTGAGGATCCTTATAATGGGGATTCTTAGTTTATTTTACTTATCATATTTATTATGGTTTGAAATAATTTTTTCGTTGAACAAATATGACTTGAATAACATTTTGTGTTGAACAAATTGTTTGCTTGAATTATGATGTTAATTTCTTTGTTGATGCATTCATATAAAAATAATAATTATTTATTTATCCACTTTAACATAAATTAATGTATATAAGGTTTTATAATTTAAACAAAACATATATTTCCCAGGGATAGATCCGTGGGAAATATTTCCCAGGGATATATCCCTGGGAAATTTCCCAAGGCTGTAACCGCGGGGTATTTCCCAGGGCGTACCCGTGGGAAACGTTTCCGACCAGCTGAAAACCGAGGGATTTAAATCCATGGGTCATCCCTGGGAAATGTGTATTTTCCCACGGATTTTATGGATTTCCCAGGGTCATAGGCCTTGGGAAACAGCGAAAATTCTTGTAGTGGTCACCTCCCGCACCGATTGTACTTGTTTCGGAGGTTGACGGGGGGATAGAGGAGGATCCCCAGGAGGACTTAGGGGAGGATCTTGAGTACTATCCTCTTGAGGATGGTGTTGTTCCTGAGGTAGGAGCTGGAGCAATAGTGTCCTCACCGGATACTCCTCCTGTAGGTGGGGATGACAATGGTGGTCTCCCCAATGGTTTCCATTAGTGTTGACCAGCTGTAGGTTTTGATTCCATTTTTGAGGTAGTGATTTTTGACAGTCTGTTTTCTGGCTACTGAGAGCCATCGTTTTTGAGTTGTGGTTCCAGACTCACCACTATGCTATAGTTATGTTTTTCTTTTATCTTTACTTATGTTGTTAGCCTTATAAATGACATGTGCTTATAAAGGTCCTGATGTAGAAACGGTAAATGATGCATATGTATAAATATGATGATGTATATGTGTTTATGATGTTGGTTTATATGGAGAAGAAAAGAAAAAATTTTATCACCATTTTTGAATAAGTAAAAACTAGAAAATATTATTTTCCGAAAGTAATCAGCGTTTATTTAAGTTTTAATTTCCGCAACGAGTTAACCATATAGCACTCAAGAGGGGTGTTGCAATATACCTTTGCTTATAAAAAAAGAAAGAAAACGAAGTATGTTATCTCTCTCCCCTTTATTTGGTTAGACAGAAGGTGAGAAGAGAGAAATGTAATTATTTTTAAAAAAGACAAAATACCCTTAACAAAAAAACCAATATACAAATATTTTAATTTCATTAATTAAGTTAATTTAAATAATCAAATAATTTAAATTAATTTAATTTATTTAAGTTATTTAACTAATAATATTTATTAGTTTAATAGAATTATTTTATTAATTTCAATTAAATTAAATTAAATAAATGATTAATTTAATTCAGATTATTTAAATTTATTAAATAATTGAATGAGAACCCAAAAAGAATGATACAAAAGTCACTTTAGATGAAACACTTTGGGTGCGTTTGGATAAACAACTTAATTAAGAGCTTATCACATAAGACCTTATCGCATGAGAGCTTATGCCATAAACGCTTAAAGAAAGAAAAAGAAAGAAAGGGACATGAGAGGATTCGAATAGTGAAAAACACAGAGAGGGTGTTTAGTGTATAAGCTCTTATGATAATTCCATAAGCTTCTCCCATTGACTTATGAAAATAAGTCAAAAACTCCTTATGGGATGTCATAAGTTATTTTTATAAGCTCTGCCAAACACACTGCATAAGAGCTTATGTCATCAGATAAGTCAAAAGGAGCTTAAATAAGCTCTTTCAAACGCCACTTTTCTCCATCTTTCCTTTTCTTCTCACTCGGGGAGAGAGAAAAATTTGAGGTAGGTTCCACCAATTTTGTTCTCTATTTCCTTATTCTCTCCTCCACAAAAACCAGAGAAAAATATATTTTCTCCTACTTTTCTCTCTTTTTCCATTTTTTCTCTAACAAACAAACCATAAATATCCTCGTTAAAATGAGAGATACAATTAAGATATGCTAGTTATCTATTAGGTGAGCTGTTAGTCAAATGAAGCTGCAACAAGACACGGAGAATTTCTTTCAATGATATTACTGGAGAAACCAACAAAAACAGGCCACAATATACTATTCTTCACAAATCACAGAAAGTTGCAACAAAAGTAAAGCATAATATATATCCTGCTTCCACATGCCAACATGAGGCATTATATGTTATTCAAAATACTATTCTTCACAAATCACAGAAAATTTGGGCTATTGTGATGACAGCAAAAAATTGCACATAACAACTCAGGCATAAACAACATCTGTTCCTTTTACTTCGTGGATCTATTGGTCTCTTGTAAGTGTGTTGTGTGTTGTGAGTTGTTTTTTTCTTTTTCTAGAGAGATACAGACATAGAACCTCCACTTTGTCTGGATTCCAATAAAATGCAAGTGACACAGACAGCGCTGCAGTCAATAGGATACAGATAATGCCTAATTATTAAGTCTGAATTTTAAATAATGTAAAATAATAACTAAATCACTAAATTAATCCGTGACACACATAATATAAGATACAGATAATGAAAATGTGAGACTACCCTAACTAGCTAAATTGGAAGGAGAGATATATTCCATATGGGCACATGGCACCACCACAAATCTTAAAAGCATGCAGGTGCATCTTTTTCTATGGTTTGAGATAATCAGTTAGATACTCGATTTCATTAACTTCTGTTGTGGTAACCTAAAGGGTTCCTACTATATATGGATGGACTTGATGCAATTATATTCTCCTTTTTTATGGTCACATACAGGAGACGGATCAAAAACTTGCATCCAAGGGGGACATATGCAAGCATATTTCATTATCGCATGCACTTTGCATATCATATTGGTGGATCCTATTGCACCTAGCCCACGTGATCCAAACCACATGGAATATTTAAGCTGGTGAGTGCCCCTCCCATCAATTGGAAATATATCCCATATTTTTTGCACAACTCAAACATGAGATAACTAAAGCCGGTAAGCAATTTTGGAAAAAACTTGCTAACGAACTATGAAGCTCGGATACATATATATGATATGAGTATGATACGACACGGATATAAGGATACAAATTTTGTTTTGAAATTTTGGATACTATACGGCCTTGTACGTTAAGAAAAACATATATTTTGTATAAATGCAGAATATTTGTAAAATAAGAAACATTGACCATTTCTCCTTAATATATAACTATGGCAATCACAATTTACTAAAAAGATACTTGAATATGATCATAATAACAAAAAAAAATATATAGTTTCTACCTATAGTGTAACATATTTTTCCCCTATGCCAGAATATCAACAAAAGTATCGTTAGTAAAACTCAAAACAAGTCTAGCTCTATATAATAGATTAATGGCCAACAATTCAAAAACATCTTTATTAGATTATTATCTAATGCTAACTGGTTTTCAATCTCCTCTCCCCTATTATCGTCATCCAAAAAAAAACATAGCTTTTAAGTGTGGTTCTTCAAGGGACAACTCTACCAAAAGGATACTTCTTGGATACATGTCTGGAAGTATACTACGAGTATTGACTAAAAGGCAATTAAAAAAAATAAAAAGAAGGGGGATACTTCCTGGGTACGTACCCGGAAGTATCCAACGAGTATCGATGTCGGATACATGTAAGACACTGATACATACATTTCCATTTTTGAAGTATTCAAGCTTCATAATTGATGACACATATGTAAAGAGGGTTTGTTAATTATGACACCCTAATATGATGGCTTTATGGTGGATTACTTAAGGGACAAAATTTGTTGAATCATAGCTATTGTTTAGTAGGAATTACTAAAGTTACAAATTTTATTTATTCATTAATTAGCAATCGAAAAATTCAATCATTATTTTTCATATTTCGATCACTAATTAAAAGAGTCCCAGACAAGGGTTGGCGACCAAGTTAACAACTACGTCTTGTGCATTTAGCGATCGAATATTCTTGTCATTAATAGCTACCGATCTTAAAACCAAACACAAAATTAGTTTGCAGCCACAATTTTGACATTTGTCTTAGTTCGGTCTCAAATTCGATCGCTAACATATTTATTGACAAGTTATATACCATTAGCATAAATAGGTTTTGTAACACCCCCATGACGCT
This sequence comes from Sophora flavescens, assembly GCA_030762895.1. Lineage (NCBI taxonomy): Eukaryota > Viridiplantae > Streptophyta > Magnoliopsida > Fabales > Fabaceae > Sophora > Sophora flavescens. The sequence continues at coordinate 12,741,010 of CM061065.1, read as the reverse complement.
ACATGTTGAAACTAAAAGACTGAAAATAATTACGCTGGTTGCTTTTGGAAAAATATAATTTTCTCTATTTCTTAACTTCCTTGAAAATTAGTGATAAATTTTTTTCTTTTTCTTTTCCTCAAACGATACAACCCAAACCGTTATAATTAACAAAAAACCAAATACATATATATGCATCAATAAGGTTTTACATATGGCCCTTTATATTACAATCATTTATTTAAGCCATAGCATAAGGAAAACACACATAAACTAAACCTATATGGTAGCGGTACTACTTTCCAAAATTAAACCCAAATCAGAATCCTTCAGCTGGTCACACTTAAGAATACCCATTGGGAAATCCTCCCGAGACTCCCCGCCCGCAGAAGTACCCAGGTTAGTCCTCCACATGCTTCCGTCATCAGCCTCGTCAAAGTGCAGGGAACTTATCCCCGTGTACGATACCAGACTCATTTGGCTCATCATGATAACTACATGCACGATACTTAAACAAACATCATGTATACATATTATAAATATTTCCTACCAATGGGATTCATACCCGATCATCTAATCGTAATTTTTAAAAAATGCATCACACTTCAATATCCATTCCCATGATTCTTGACCTTTATTCTCCGGAGATTCATAACCTCCCTTCTTCGAGCAATGATTAGGCTGCGATACCTTTAACCCAATTGTCTCATGAGACCGGCCTCTAAATTTAGGTCCGGCTCCAATTGTTCAGGGAATATCACGATGGAGCACCTAAAATAATATTGGAATAGTTCCCCTATTGAGTACATTCGTGCCGGGTAACCGAATTCCACGACCCGAGGTTGCAAGGCCCCAAGTATTCGCTGGATTTTCGAAGCCCGAATGTCCCTAAGATCCAAAGACCCTAGAATTTATCTTTGGTCCGTAACTAACCAATTTACCCAATTCACCCTTTGTGAAATTGTAGCTCGATACCCAAGCCATGTTTACCAGACTATGCATGTAAAATCCGTTGTTATCGTAATTGTTCTTTGTCGTTTGTTTTTCCTCTGTCGAGGCTTAAATCTCCCAACTACCCTTCCTTACGTATTCCAATTCCTTTCCTTTCCAAGTGCGATTTCCTTTTAGGAACACTAATCCGACATCTCGGCAATCTAGGTCCTTATCCTTTCTATGATTTATCCCCAAAGAATTTCCTTTCAGTGAAACACAAATACCAAAAACAAAAACTCCGAAAACTTATCCAAGTTTGTCAGAAATTTCCGCTATTCTTAAATTCTTTTCCAACAAAGTCCTTTTCAGATGAAATTCGTTTTAAAACATAACGAAAATCATTTTTCCCTTAAATCCTTTATTTTTATTTCTGAAAAGCTGTTAATTCTTTTTAAAATCATTTCTAACCCATATATTTATTTTTCCTCATGTAAAAAAGATCGTTTTTCCTCATACTGCCGTTAGGTAAGCAAAAACCCTTATTTCTTGAAAAATTATTTATTATCAATCTTAAAACACTTTTTAAAATACATTTTCTTAAAAAAAAAAAAAATTCATGGTTACGTACGCGCGGTTGCTCATTAACTTATTCTTTTATTAAAACTCATTAAAATATTATTATTTCTAACTTAAAAATTAAATCCACCAATTTTCAAAAACATAATATTTCCCTTAAATTTTCTTAATGTTTTATCCTTAATTTTCAATAAGCACTGACCGGTGTCAGACTTCCAGCCAATCATAAAATCAACAGAAAATTTCATACAACACAATTTATCACATGCACCTTTCACAACCAACAATAAATTCACACATCGCAATTTATAGCATGCTTTCACAGATAAATCATGCATCACATAATATTACGAAATAATTTTAAAACAAACACCACAAACTACAACCATTGATTACAAACACCAAACAATTTATACACATTATCGAAGCTCCTCGGGCAAACTCCCCTTACCTTTGAAGATTCAAGTTCTGATTCAACGAAATCTCGGTTCTCCAATACGGTTTCCTCCACGAACTCCGAACAACAACTACTAACACAATCCTTCACAAAACAACACATAACTAATTAAACTTTGAAAAAAAATCTATTTTTTTTCCTATGGGTATGGTTTCGGCCCAAGCTAGTAAAATAGGTTAGAGGATTCAAAATTCCACATACTCTTAGATCCATAACCTTCGAGTAGTGTAGAGCTAGGGAAAATTACCATAACTTGAAAATGAAGAAAAATCATCAAACCCATTTTGTGGCTAGATTCGGCCAACAATAAAAAAAATGGCTAGGGGTTTCAAAATTTTACATACTCTTTGATCCATGATCCTAGAGTAGTAGAGATGTAATGAAAATTATTAGAGCTCAAAAATAATCACCCTATGATTTTCTACAATTTTTTTGAAGACATTCGTGAAAGTTGAAGAAAATTGTTTTTGGACATAATTCAATGGAAAGAAATGGACTAGAAAAGCTTATGACTTGATATTGGAACAAAACCTCCTCCATCCTCACAAGTGAGGTTTCAGCCTCATATAGAAAATTGGGAAGGAAATTTTATTTTTACACATGCCCATGAATGAAGATACTAGGGATCATAACTAGTTCATAGCAATTGGAATCATATGAAAAGGATTTTTCTATGATTTTCTAGAAATTTCCAAAGTTCTAGATCTAAGAACTTAAACTTGATGATCATGGAAAAATAAATGGATCTAATACAATAATGATCATGAAAGAAGAATGGTCACCTCTTGAAGATTGAGAAAAGATGAAGGAATGGATCCAAAATTGGAAAAGAACCTTAAGAACTTAGGTTTTTCTTTGTTTTCTCTAAGTGTAGTTTGAAGAAAATGAGAGAGTGATGGGGAGAGGGGGGCTTCCGTGAGTAGAAGAGAGTGAGGGGGCAAGTATTAGTGAGTCATAAGGGTAGTTTAGGGTTTCTAAATACACTTAGGGGCATTTTAGTCTTTTTACGTAATAAATATCTAAGATATTTTGAAATTTAATCATGACAAATGTGAGTCATAAGTGGTGAGTCACCCTACTCACCACAACCATGTGACATGTATCCCTCGGTGGACCGGTGTCTGGTTCAGTCTCCGTAGTTCCGTTTCCGACTCCGTTATTCTCCCGATTTAGGTTTTACGCCCGAACCGAGTATAATAACATATTTATTTTGAAAATTTTAAAAATAACCTATATCGTTGGAAATGATATATAAACTCTATCCATTTCGTTCATGGGTCAAAATTAGGTTTTCTTATCAGTAAAATCTTACTGTCAGTGAAAACGCAGACCGGGTTCCGTCTGAATTTTCAACCAAAAATTTCACCGTATACTTATAAAAATAAGTATGATATGAATATGACTTTGGTTTTCCCAAAATAATTTTCTAAGTTTCATAAAAAAAATAATATAAACAGATGTTTGTTTATCGATACAAAAAACAGCAAAAACAGCAGAAATCGGGGTGTTACATTACTACCCACTAGTGGAAAATATACATTAGACGGTAAAGGTTTACGTCAGTTAACCAAAAGCTAGACGTTAAAAAGGGGGCGGTGGCAGTTTTGTAAATATCAGACTTCATTAATTCAATTTTAACGTTAGTTCAATAAACAACTGACGTTAACAATGAACATTTTAACGTCAGTTCTTTATCGAACTGACGTTAAAAGTGAGTTACTTCACTTTTAACGTCAGTCCTTACATCAACAGACGTTAAAGGTTATTTTGATAATTTTTTTATCTAGTATATGTACCCTTCCGCATTGCCTTCCCCAAAGTTTCAGTTTCACAATTGCTTTGATGTTTTGTGTTTCTGTTTTGAAAACTAAAATATATGTGCGAAGTATAAGTTGAATCAATAACCCAAACCGAATCTCATTCATGAAGTGTAATACAGACTGATACAGAAGATTGAAAGGGTTTAAAATCCTATAAAAAGTTACATTGAAAGGGTTTAAAATCCTAAACATTAAAGCTACATCCCATCAGAGAGATTTATGAAATATGCCAAAGGGAAAACTATACTCCGAAGGGTGCACTCGATCTGTTTTAGCAATGGTCTTGGAACAGTCACTTGCATCCTTTAAGACCTCAGAAAACTGGGGGGCATGAGAGAGCTCAAGAGAGGCAAAAACAGGTGCACTAGATCTGTTTCAAGCAAAGGCAGTGGTTCTAGAGACTTCCATGATGGTCACTTGCTGCCAAAGCTGAGGTTTTGGAACTGTGACGCCCGAGCACCTGATTTGCCCTCCAGCAGTTGATTCTCCAGAAGGATGATAAGGTGAGCAACTCACATTACGTGGTTTACACAAGCTTATCACCCATGTTACGTGATTTACCCAACCTCAGAAGTTGCTTGACCCTTAAGACAAAGATCTTTGAGTCTAGGAATAGGAAGAAAGAGTGATGAAGTTAATCTCCATGACAGAGCCATATTGTGAAGCCGAAAAAATTAAAAGGATGGAAGGAAGCTATTTATAGGAGCAGGGGATGAAGTTACTAAGCTATTCTGATTTTCTTGAAAACTTATCTAAAAACTTAATGCTCATTAAGAGGATTAGGTTACAAGGTGAATGGGTAAGTAGCACAGTAGTCAAAGGAATGAATGTTTTTGTAGAAACTAATAAACTTTTAACGTCCGTTGTGTAATACAACTGATGTAAGAAGTTTGAGTGTTTTTAACGTCAGTTTCTTAAGACAACTGGCGTTAAATATATGACCTTTAACGTCAGTTTTTACTAACAACTGACGTAAAATATATGACCTTTAGTTTATAAGGTGAATGGGTAAGTAGCACAGTAGTCAAAGGAATGAATGTTTTTGCAGAAACTAATAAACTTTTAACGTCCGTTGTGTAATACAACCGACGTAAGAAGTGTGAGTGTTTTTTAACGTCAGTTTCTTAAGACAACTGACATTAAATATATGACCTTTAACGTCAGTTTTTACTAACAACTGACGTAAAATGTTGTTTTATTTTGATTATAACGTTTACACTCGCGCGCCTTCTGCACTTCTCTGTACGTCTCTTTTCTCTTTTAATCACGCTCAACCCTCACTCTCAACCCTCACTCTGCCCTAATCGCTAGCTCATCTCCACCGCAACCACCGCGAGGGCTTCTTCGCCACCACCGTGAGGTACACTCTTAACCCCTAACTCTGTCTTTCCCACTCATTCTTTGCAATAACTTGACATCTCTCTTTCCTCTTCCCGCGCACTAACTCTCCTTGTCCCTCTGCTCTCGGTAACCACATCGAACGTTGGCCACCACTCGAGCTTCCCCCCGACCACCACGCGAGCGCCTATTTCTGGTGAGTCTTTAGGGCACATTTTTTTATTTTTGGTTTTGAGTGTATGTTGAAACTGTAGTCTCAGTAGTTGAAACTTGAAACTGTGAGTTTGAGTTGTTTGGAATGTCTCTATTTTTGGTTTTGAGTGTATGTTGAAACTGTAGTCTCAGTAGTTGAAACTTTAAAGCGTGAGTTTGAGTTGTTTGGAATGTCTCTATTTTTGGTTTTGAGTGCATGTTGCTCTGCTGGTTGATCTGTCACGGCCGTGATGCTCATCACGGCTAGGCCGTGATCAGTTCTGCATGTGAGGGTCTGGTTCAGTTGGTACGTTATGGCCGTGATGGACATCACTGCCAGGACATGACCAGTGCTTGGCAATCTTCAAAAACTATAGTTTTCAATCTCACGTATTGTCCTTATATTGGATAGACATTTTGTATATCTACAGGACCTAACAAGTTATTTTTATTTATACTTCTGTATTTATTTTGAGTTATAACCTATGTTAATACATATATATTGTTTCTGAATAGGCATACATATGGATCAGTCGGATAGCCCACATGCACGGGAGGACACTGTGGGGGCTTCGCAGGACCCGATCACGCCTACGCCTGATTCTAGTGTAAGTTTACATGTTATATACTATCATTAGTCCTTCTTTTTAATGTAAGTTTATAATGTTACAACCCTCTATTTTATCAATTTTTTTGTCCATACAGACATCACAAGCTCATAGGAAACGAGGTAGAGGAGCCACCTCGTTGAAGAAACTAGAGAAGGACAGGCAAAGCGGACAGAAGCTTGAGGTGTCCTTCGATGCTAATCTAAATGCCCAGGGACGCCGTGCTAAAGAATTTAATAAGTGGGTGTTTCTACAAGCGAAGCAGCACGTAAGCATCAACTACAACCACTGGAATGACGTTCCACAAAACGTTAAGGATCAGATTTGGGAGGCTATCGCGGTATTATAATCCATCCAGTTGTTATGTATTTAATGTGTAGGTAGCTTGGACTGTGCCAAATGACGAGGATCATCGTCATAAATGTATGAAAATGGCATCAAAGCGTTGGAATGGGTTCAAGCATGATCTTACCAGGTACTGTGTATCTGGGAAGAAGCGGCTTGATAAAATGTTCTCGGATTATCCCTGGATTGATCAGGATACTTGGGATATGTTTGCCAGGAGTCAACAGGATGGAGAATTTCAGGTTGGTTGATTAAGTTAATTTTGTATGCTTATTATAGATCATTTAACTGTATTTAATTATGTGTTTTTGTTTGAATAGGCTAAGGCAAATAAGGGTCGACAGAATCAGGCGAAGAACGTCCACCGCCACACCATGTCTCAGGGTGGGTACCCGGACTCGGATCGAGCGGATGATGGCGGATAGGGTGAGGCGAAGCGGGAAGAGCACTCTACTAGGATTGAAAGAGGAGAGGTGCCCGAGGGCACACCATTAAGTCCTCCGTCGGACATCGACCGCGAGGATGTCCAGTTAGGCAAGCCGCATGACAAAGATGGGATCTTTTAAAGTTGATGCCACTGCAGAAGTGGCGAGATAAGATTGTAAGTAAATAATTAACTTGATTTCAATTGATATTTGTATAGATATTTGCAACACTTTTCACTTGCACGTTTTTTCATTTTTTTTCATTGTAGATGGATCTTAAAGCACAATCCTCCCAGGGCTCTTTGTCCCTTCTGGACGGTGGGATGTCTTGATGACTGCTCTAGGCAAGAAAGACCATCCTGGTAGGGTTCTCGGTGTTCCTGGGAACGTGACCATCAAAGAATATTATGGCAAGTCTGCTTCACGAAAGCGGGTGGTCGATGAAGAATCAATTTTGGCTGACATTACTCAGCACCTCATGTCCAACCCAACTATTACAACACATCTGATGCAAAGCTTAATATCCAACCCGGAATTCAAGCAGGCGTTTGCCAGAGAGCTTTCCTCCATCGGTACATCCCAGGACACCGCAGGGCATTCCAACCCTTCACATGTGAGCACAAAAGAGAGTTTTAGTAGGGCACATGTGGAGGACGATGAGTTGGCAGCTAGGGAGCGGGAGTTCGAAGTCCAACGCCATGAGCATGAGTTGGAAATGAAAAGGTGTGAGCTTGAGTTGGACTCCAAACGACATGAGCTCGAAATGTTAACAAATGTATGTATTCATTATTAATGTCCAAATTAGTCAAATAATTACTTCTGTTTTTTTTAATTATCAACAACTTATCTATTTTATTTTTCCTAAACTGAAGGCCAAGTCGACGTCGGTGTCGCTGTCACCTATCACTCGTTTGTTCTCACTTGGTGAGGATTATGCGTTTGAGATTTTTGAATGTCCATTGGAGCACTATGGATGGGTTTCACGCCCGGATCAACGGAGGATATTTACCCACGTGGTGACGATCTCGGGAACGCTGCGAGAAATAACGTCCGGATGAACAACAATGTTTTCGGTCTACGGTGCACGTAAGTTAATTTTAATTTTATAACTTATTTATTTTTGGTATT